>CM077305.1:6339285-7607142 GCA_039655065.1 Glossophaga mutica
CCTGTAGCGGTGGGAGGTATTCTGCGGGTCCCGTTGTTATTAAAGTCAAGTCAGAAGAGTAGACACTGTTTATTTCTGCGGTGGCAGTGCTTGGGCTCTAGCTCCCCCTCTGGCCATGTTTTTTGAATCGCTCCCTGCCTTTGCCATTACGTGCAGGCTTTCCTTAGACCCAGGGCAGGGCGGCGGAAAAGCAAACCCAAACAAAAACAAACGGCACCTCGGTGCTTTGGGTTTTTACTTCACGAACGCGTCAGCCACAAGCGAGGCAATGACCTTCACGTAAAGGAACAATTTGCTGGGTCACTGCACGAAGTGAGAATTTTTATGTCATTCGTAAGATTGTACTTTTTAGACTTTTTTGTTATCTCTAGTTCCAAGCAGCCAAAGACATTTTCGAGCTTCATGTGGATTTCATGGGAAGGACAGAGTGAGCTGAATAGAGCACCTACTCCACCTCATCTTCAAGGGTGTGCTCACCATCACAGGCCCTCCCCCTTTCCATTTACAGATTTTCTAAGTTAAAAAATGAATGACAACTAGGAATGTTCTCTCTTTTTCATAATTACTTTTGGACAGCACTTGCAGTTGCAGAATTACTTTTTCTGTTATTATTCCCCACAGCAACCTTGACAGGTGGGTCAACTGAGAATCGTGGCCCATTTTGGCAGAGAAGAAAGCAGGAGACGACAATAAGTGTCAGAGCTGGGGCGTGACCCTAAGAGAGCAGGTGGTACTGTCCACAGTCTTCCCACTACACTGTGCTATCTGGACACACACGGAAGGAGCTGAGTTATAACCCCTGCTTTGCGTCTGATCCCTGTAGCCTTGTTCTGGTTTCTGGGGGCTCCAGGAGGGAGAGTGGCCAGAGCATGCTGAGAAAATGCACTGAAAGACCCCTCATTTAGGTCCTTCACAGAATGGCCTTTGCCAGAAATCAATGATAATGGCCCACTAATAATATTAGGGCACCCAGTATACATACTGTGTATTATCTCCTCAAAACTCCTTGATGGTTCTAAAGGGTCAGTACAGTTGTGCCCTGGCACGTAGTTACGCATGAATCTTCATTCATGCATAAAGTGGAATCTGAACCCTGGCTGGCGTGGCTCAGTGGATTGAGTGCCAGCCTGCAAATCGAAAGGTCACCAGTTCGATTCCCAGTCTAAGGTAATGCCTGGGCATGAGAGGCAACCACACATTGATGTTTCTCTCCCTCTCTTTCTCCCTCCCTTCTCCTCTCTAAAAATAAATAAAATCTTTTTAAAAACTTTTAAAAAATGGAATCTGAAAAACACTGAATGATTTGTTCAAGATCATCTTAATGGCAGAGGTGGGATTTGAACCTGAGTGTGTCTGAATCCAGAGCCCATATGCTTGGTACCAGACCATATGGCCACAGCTCAGAGTCAGCCAAGGGCTCTGCAAAATTTGCCTTTAAAAGTAGCTAAGTAAATAAGAAACTATCAGAACTTCTCATACTCCTTCAGCATCTTCTTCAATAGCTCATTACCTTATTCTAGATCTTTCCATCTCTCAGCACTTAGATCTTTAATGAGGTTTCGAGATAGCTATTTTTTGTGTTTTCAGTCTTATAAAGGCTGTATTTAACTAATGTCTGTGGAGCCTGTTGTCCATCTTGTGTCAAGTGGCAATGTCACCCTCCTCATCCTCCGGAAAGTCCATTGAGAAGTACTTATCAAGTGCTTACCATGGGCCAAGCACTGTGCTGCGCATCACAAAATATTTTTTTTAAATAAAAAGGTATTAAATCACCTTCAAGAAGCTTACAGCCCAACTAGAAATACATGATTCCAAATTCTAGCAGAAAACACTCATGTGTTCAACCCAAAGACACTTTAAAAAGTGTAAAAATGCTCAAACCAGGGACAGACACAGTGTCAGGAACCTACCACTGAGCTGAGATAAGGCATCTTCGGTTTTTACTAGTTAAAAATTGTGTTCCACCATCCATGTGGAACCCAGATAAATTAATGATTTCCACTCAGAATTATCTTCCGCCTTTCTTCAGTCAATCCAAATTCTTGAAACCCAGGTCCACCCTTTATTAACAAGCCTTCATTTGTCTCCCATCACCAATCTAATTTCCTCCATGTCTAAAAGATACATTTTGTCTGTCCCGTATTTGAGCATAGATATTTTTTATCGCAAGTGACAGAGCAACTCACACTACCTTAGATCAAAATAAAGGCATTTATTGGTTCATGTTTACACAAATTTTCCAAAAATTTGTTATAACTTGCAATCCTGGCCCAAGAAGCAAACACTCTTTTAATGGAAATATTTATCTGTGTCACTATACATTTTTTGTCTGTGAAAAATAAAACAAAGCTTAATTATAGCTTCATCAAAACATTTTTAACCTATAAGCAATGCAGTCAAGTACAGAGAGAAACAGGACTGACTGTTTTCATAGTTTTTGAAAGGAGAATCTACCTCTGCCAATCAAAATGACCTAACAAGTAGTAGCTTCTATGTTCTCAGCTGCTATGGCTCCCAGCCCTGGTCCCTTAGGATCACCTAGGAATCTTTTAAAATCAGATCAGTGTTACCCTCCTTCTCCCTCCACACCAGACCAATTCAATCA
Source organism: Glossophaga mutica (assembly GCA_039655065.1). Lineage (NCBI taxonomy): Eukaryota > Metazoa > Chordata > Mammalia > Chiroptera > Phyllostomidae > Glossophaga > Glossophaga mutica. The sequence goes on from CM077305.1 coordinate 6,341,891, forward strand.
GAAGCCCAAGACTGGGGGGTGGGGGGCTGAATAACAGTATCTCTTAACTGCTCACCACATGATTCTCCTGAGCAATGAGGGTTGAAAACCCATCTTCTGTCCAATTACCTGACCTGCACTATCTCATCTATTAAGTCAAGGAGTTTTCAGTGCTCCCCAGTTAGTGGCAAAGGGATGGGATGTTCATTTGGGCTCCTAGAAAAGGGCAAAAAGAAGAAGTGATTAAAGGAAGAACTCAGACACATACTATTTTCTCCCCAAGCATGCCAGTGATTCTGGCCGTGGCCCCCAACACCAGTCTGTAATTTCATTGCAAGACTCTCTTCCCAACCACAAAATTCTAGAGTCTCTACCTGTGTTCTTTGCTTCCTTTCCTTTTCTTTCTCCTTTTTTTCTTTCTTCCTTTCCTTTTCTTTCTTTCTTCCTTTCCTTTTCTTCCTTTCTCTCTCTGTCCTTCCTTTCTTCCTTCCTTCCTTCCGTCTCCATGAAATTAGCCAGGGAATTATCTACCATTATCCAGGGGCTTTAAAGAATGCGTGAGTCAGAGCAGAGGTTTTACACTACTGCCTCTAGGCAGAAAAGGGCAGAACTGTCTGTATGAAATTCTGCCTTCAAACTTCACAGCCAGTTGTCGGGCTGTCCCCTGTGCTGTTCTGAAGCAGGCCAACCCCCTGAGGTTGTTGTTATAGGACAGTTATTTTAAAGGGCTTGTTGGTGAGCCACGTGAAATGACAGGAGCTATAAAGATGACCATAAGCATGGCTTGCAGATAAAGATAATGTGTGCACATTGGTTCCCTTAGGAAAACATAGGACCATGCTACGAGACCAGCAGGCTCGCTACTGTTCTACTCATAGGTTATCGGTCACACATACACACACACACACACACAATTACAGCATCTTGTAGAAGAAGGGAGTCATGTCCATTGACTGCATTGGAGGAGAAAGCCTTAAAAGGTGGAAGCTGATTGCTTAGGGTCTTTACTTTCCGCCGACGGAAAGGGATCGGAGGCCCCACCCTGTCCTCTCTTCACTCACCTGGACTCCAGAGCCGTTGCCAACACACGAAGGAGGGCCATGTTTTCCGAATCAGCGACGTGCTCTCAGTGGCCCAATTGGCAGGAAGTGAAAATAAACAAACTCGAAAACCTCCTATTTCGCAATATTAGCAAAGAAAACATGACCTCCCGCCTCCTACCTAATCTACCCCCAATTGCTCCTTTGACACTATGCCTAGTAAAATGGAAAGGGGTTTTCAAACGAGGGAAAGAAACATCTGCTTGGACTTTAGAATCTCCTCCAAAGCAGAAACCAAGCTATAAAGGTTACGTGTTCCAACGAGCCAAGCAAGACGGAGGAGAAAGTTCAACTGCTTATCCCACTTGACCTTGGCTTTAACGCAGGATCACGTTGATCCTGATGGAGAGATTAAAACGCCAAGTCCAGAACTGCTCACCAAGCAAATTCACAAGGGGAGTTCTAAGAGTTCTTTGGCACTCTTGCTCCATATGAAATGAGCAGGGACGATTCCAGGCCACAAATGTAGCAATATTTTAACTCAGTGTGCAAAATTTCAAAGATAAGGCCTAAGATTGGAAGCAGCACTGAACTTTTCCAACAGTGCTTTCCTGGTAGGATTTGTCAAGAAAATACAAGGCATGGAGGAGAGCTGTTGAAAGATTTCTTTATGGAGGGAATAAAGCGAAGGCACTCTTGGCCGTGAGAGGCAAAGGATGGGGCGGCGGGGGGGGGGGGGGGGGGGGCGGCAAAACCCCAAACAGTTTCTTTTCCATGTCTCTACGCTCAGCTGCAAGCTCCTTCTGCCTTGCACGACACGCCCTGTCACGACGGCACACAAATGGTCACGCCTTCTCTCAGAAAACACTGATGCAGTTTTGAACGATAAATCAGAAATATAAACTTCAAACCTCAATTTTTGAAAATCTGAAAGAAATATTAACAACAAAACCGAGATGGGCTACTGGCCCATCTCCCAAATTGCCCTAAAAGAGCGCACCAGTGGGAGAGGGACGCCCATTGGGTTTCAGCTGCATCGCAGCTGAGTTCCTTCCACGCTTTGGGCCTCTGTTTCTTTATCGGTAAAAGAAAAGAGCTGGAGTAGAGAAGTCTAGAACCAACGTGTCCGCAGATGCTATGGAAGTTGTGCAAAGCTGCTCAGAACACCACGCCTCTGTTTTCAACTTGCTTTTCCGACTGGCCCGGTTCACAGTGATTTCTCCCGCCCCTCCATTCAGGCTGCGCACTGAGAGGACCACGGCGCTAAGTCGAACTCCGCTGGGTTCTTCAATCGCGCGAGCGTCTCCTCTCTCTAGGAGACGGCAGAGTCCCCTACGGTACAACATAACGCATTTCTAATTGCATCCCTTACCAAAATTGTTATTTATGCACATGGTGGGTGCTTGCATGTATTTTTTTGGATAAATGTATGAATGAATGAAAGTTTGGTACGTAGCACGTATTGGGTTATTTAACTGACCGGTTATTGTTCGGGATGGACCACAAACATAAGGCCAGAGAGACACTGATTTCTAGAAAGCAGGATCTAGTCATTAGACCAGAAATTTGCCTAGCCTACATTTGTTAAACAAAAAAAAAATCATATTCCCACTCTTAAATCTCTATATTATCTCTGTTTTGACACTATCACAGATATAGAGTTCATCTGAAAATCTTAAGGTATATAATAAAATAAACAAATCAATTAACACAAAAGTATTTGTTATTAGAGTATCTTTTTTTTGGTAAAAACACAAAGAATGTCTCTGTCTTCCTAGTCTATTTTAATGTACTTATTTTCTAGTGTTTTGGGGTTTTTACACTTTCTTAATTTTGTTAGTAATATACTCATTTGAAAAGCCACCCCTATCTTTATTACAGCATTATTTACAATAGCCAAGACAGGTGTTCATCAATAGATGAATGGATATGGAAGATGCAATATGTGTGTGTGTGTATGTGTGTGTGTGTGTGTAAAATATGTGTGTGTGATGGAATATTACTCAACCATTAAAAAGAATGAAATCTTGCCATTTGAGACAACATGGATGGACCCAAAGGGTATTATGCTAAGTGAAATAAATCAGACAAAGAAAAATATGGTATGGTTTCACTTACGCATGGAATCTAAAACAATAAAAGAAACAAAACAAAACAAAAACAGAGTCATGGAAACAGACACCACAGGGATGGTTCTCGGAGGGGCAGGAAGGGGGATGGGGGATGCGGCCAATAGCACGGTGATGAGTTTGCACAGCAACAGGTGGTCCCTGGAATTAGAGGGGTGATCTCATCGGAAGGTATAAAAACGTGAAGTCACTGTGTTATACACCTGAAACTAATATAACTAATATGCTATTTATACTAACTATACTTAAATTTAAAAATAAATAAAAACTTATGCTTAACTGTTAATTGTACCACAATTTAAAAAGCGTTTAGCTATCACATTCTTCCTGTTTCTATGAAACTTAATTCAGCATAGCTAGCATAAATTTACTGGCCTTCTTTGCTTAAAAATATATATATATCTACTTTCACTTACTTCCTACCACATATATACTAAAGAAAACCTCTTTAGGGCATAGGATACAAGAATTAATGCATTTATAGATTTTCACTAACATCACTGGCTCCTGCGGGCAGACATTTTCAGAATTATCCTTATACCACAAAGGATTTATGTCCTATGATTAGAATGGAGAAATAGTTTTAAAAAACTACAGGCAAAAGGGGAAAAGAAGAGGCTCTGACATTATAAGAGTCTTGCAACATCGCCGGCAGAGCTGTCTCTTAGTAGCATATGGAAAGTTTTCTTCCTTGCTAATTAGACTCCAGCATCCTTCTGCTCTTCACTCCATCAGCACCAACTTTATCCTACACGTGACCTCAATTAGTTTTCCTGTGCTAGTAGCTGCGGAGACAGCACACACATTTTTCTCTGCTGGGGTCTGGTTATCTGCTTACATTTGAAAGGGAAGCTACAGAGGAAAATCACAGCCAGACAGACAGAATTAATACCTAAGAGGAAGCAGTCACAAAACAAAGAAGAACCACAGGTTAGGTTAGCAACAAGTACTACAGCCTTGCTCTGTGTACCAGACACCCAGCCAGTGGCTGGGAGTCAAAGAAATAAACATCTCCTTCACATGTGGTTTTCAGTTCCCTGTTAAAGTTTACTGTTGCAAACTTTTCTTTGTGCCAAAATGTATTTTAAAATATTTGTTCATCTTATCTAATCACGACAAAATCATTAGTAAACTCTAGACTAGTTGAGTCCACGGTAAGTCATTTGGAATCTCTCTCTCTCACACACACACACACACACACACACACACCAGTGAGCGCACAATTTTTAAAAATTCCCTTTGTCACCAATGCTTTGTTTTGGAAACACTGTCCCCTTTCCCATGTGCCTTAAAAGGACAGCTTTCATTCTAAGTGCCCCACATAAATAGGAACACCGATAAAAGGGTCAAACAGAAACCCCAGCCAACCGGGTACTGCTCCTGTCCCATCAGGCCTGAGTGTGCCCGCGGCCCCCACCAGCACGTGATGTCGGCCAGCTGGGGCTCACAGCGCTGAGCTGGATGCCCAGGCGGTGGGCAACCCCAGGGAGCTGGGGCCGCAGGAGTCCTGCTGGTGATGGATCCTCTCGTCATGGAGAAACGTCACCTAGAGTCACTCGGAGCCGCCGAACCTCAGAGCTGTGAGGCGTATTTATCAGATTGGCCCAAGTCTGATACGACGGAAACAGCATGAGCTGCTACTCCACGGGTCCATGGCGTGCGTGCCACCGAGGCAGCCCACGGGCTCCCGGGCAGATCTGCACAGGCTGCTCGTGACCGAGGGCGGTCTTCCCGACAACTTCGCTCTGAAGCACAGAGGAAAAATGAACTACCGAGTTAACCTAACACGCAAAGAGAGAAAACCAGTTGCCTGAAACCCAAACTACGCCCCTGCAAAACACGGTTATTTTAAATATTTTTAGTGGCCATCCCATAGAATCCTTTGTATGGAATTATAATTGGTTGCTTTCCTAACAAGCATATAGTTCACTCATTTTTCACTTAAAAGATGCAGCTCAGCCCTGGCTGGTGTAGCTCAGTGGATTGAGCGCGGGCTGCGAACCAAAGGGTCGCAGGTTCGATTCCCAGTCAGGGCACATGCCTGGGTTGCAGGCCAGGCCCCTAGTGGGGGCACCTGAGAGGCAACCACACATTGATGTTTCTCTCCCTCTCTTTCTCCCTCCCTTCCCCTCTCTAAAAATAAATAAATAAAATCTTAAAAAAAAAATTAAAAAAAAAAGATGCAGCTCAAGAATAGTTTTAAGCAACAACATGATGATTCAGAATAATTAAGCCTCATGCAGACTAAAAGTTTCTCAGAGAATGAAATTTTACTTCCAAAGAATAGCCCTTTGTTTTTCAAAGAAAATCCTGTTTCTCTGAAACGAAGTGAAATCCCTCAGCAAAAATGAAGTAGACAGCTGAGAGAAATGAGCACTTTTAAGTTGACACTGGGAGTACAAAACACAGCTTTCCGTAGGGCAGTTTGGCAATCATTATCAAAAGCCTTAGACAGGTCTGAAGCTTTTACAGTAATCCACTTCTGGGAGTTTTTCCTAATCTGTAAACTGAGATACAGATGGAGTTACATACAATAGTATCCACTGTGAGGTGAACACTGGAAGTAAATAAACACGCTACATCCGATGGGATAGAACGTTATTAGTGGGGTGAATGATGTCACAGGAAAACATTTAAGAGCGTTAGAAAATGTTCTTGATGTTCCATTAAAAGAAAAAGAAAAAGAAAAAGAAAACAGTAGGTATGCTAGAATCCCAATTTTTAATGTGTGTAAGTGCGCAGGCGAGACACCAAGTATGCATTGTGCAAGTCGACGCAGTTCAGAAGAATACGGTGCAAGCCACATGTATGATTTTGACGTTTCTAACATTCACATTAAAAGTAAAATGTGAAAAATTAACTTTAATAATATCATTTATTTAACCGAATATTCAAAGCACCATTTTTATATGTAATTGACATAAAGATTGCTGGATATTTCATGTTTTTTCCATACTGAGTCTTTGAAACCCGGTGCGTATTTTACATCACAGCACATCCCGTTTCCACCTGGCTGCCTTTCAGGGGCTCAGCAACCACAGGTAGCTGGTGGCTATCAGATTAGGGCAGCGCGCTTCTAGAATGTGGGATTCCCGGTTTTCATCTTTACGCTTTTCTATACATTCTACATTTACGATCAGAAAAAAATCAGTACTTTCAAATAACTAAACAGAGGCAGCAGGACAGAGAAAAAATACATCTGTGGGTTCGAGACCCGGATGCAGAGGGCCCTGGTCCGTGACTCTGCCGCTGTCCTGCACGGCCTCACCGTAAAGTGGGGTGATGACGCCCAGCCGTCGTGGGTGACGGTCAGCAGAATGCCTGAGAAACGGCGGCCACTTAAACAATGTTAGCGTTTCCCTAACCAGAAATTTTCCTTCCTGGAAACAATCCTCCACGTGTACATGCAGTGTCCCTCAGACGGACGGTCAAGGCGAGGTGTGCTGTGAGCCCCCTGAAGGAGCAAGCCTTGCTCTCCTTTGTTTCGCAGGTCTGGACCCAGAGTTTGACACAGTGCCTGGCACGTTTATGTGTAAATGAATAAAGGCAGGAACAAATTAATGACACTTCGATAGGCTGTGCCTTTTTAATGCATATTCATCTCAATGACTACTTTATATGGTCTCCCCCCCTTTTCCGTATTCATAGTTTGAAAACACGTGAAATACTAAAAAAGAAGTTCTTACTCTCTGTGACAGCATGGATGGAACTGGAGAGCATTATGCTAAGTGAAATAAACCAGGTGGTGAAAGACAAATACCATAGGATCTCACCTTTAACTGGAACATAATCAACAAAAGAAAAAAGCAAGCAAAATATAACCAAAGACACTGAAATAGAGAACAGGCTGACAGTCACCAGAGGAGCGAGGGGAGGGAATTTCAGGGGAAAAGGGGAAGGGTTTGCAGGAACAAGTGTAAAGGGCACATGGACAAAAACTAGGGGAGGGTGTGGTCTGGGATGGGAGTAAAAGACAGAAAACTGTACATGAACAGCAATTAAAATAAAACTTAAAAAAAAAAAAAGTTCTTGTCTCCTTGACATCCCTAATCTTCCCATTCCTTCCCCTGCTGGCCCTTGTCTTCTTCCCCATCCTCCTCTAAGGATTAACGGTTTCACATTCTTTCCAGCAGCTTCCACAATGTGTTACGTTCTTCTCTCTTTTAGCATTTATTGTGCTTTATTCTCCTTATTTCTGTGATAGCTGACTCCCCCAGTAGACCGAGCTCCTTGAATGCAGGCATGCTGTTCATGGTGCCATGCCCAGAACAGACTAAGGGCTCAACAAATGTCTGTTCCCTGCGTGAAGAAATGAATCCATAGCACTATGAGATTGTAAACACCTCAAAGTTTGTGTCTCTTTATTAAAGATTTTATTTATTTATCTGTTTATTTATTTTTAGAGAACGGGGAAAGGAGGGAGAAAGAGATGGAGAGAAACATCAATGTGTGGTTGCCTCTCGCACGCCCCCTACTGGGGACCTGGCCTGCAAACCCAGGCATGTGCCCTGACTGGGAACTGAACCGGCAACCCTTTGGTTCGCATGCCAGCGCTCAGTCCACTGAGCCACACCAGCCAGGGCAAAGTTTATATCTTCAAATTCATTCATCTTGTGTCTCTCACAATGTCTCTCATATTTGTGTTTACATTGTACAGAGATGACAGTGGCAAATACTAATTTGCTTTCTGCCTGCACCCAACCTTGCCTTGCCGCTCACCCTGCCAGCTCACCAAATTTACTCCCATGGTATTCTCCTCATCAGACTTCAGCATAAAAGTGTCACCCGCAGTGGAAAAATAACAAGTAACTATGCACACACTGAAGAAATTAGATCTAGAATGGCATGTGGAGCTATTCTGTTCTTAGAGAAATCCAACAAGAGAGAAGAGGAAATGATGGGAAGTCTGCATAGACTGGGGAGAAAGGAATAGCGCCTCCTGTCTGGAGGTGGAGAAGGCCGGGAGGGCTGCTCAATGAAGGGAAAAGCTGTCCAAACCTATGTGCTGCTCACCTGGGAATCATACATAGCAGTCCAGCACAACGCTTGTACGTCCTTTGTACAGATGATGCAAGATCACCTTCCATAAGGGGTAATGGTGATGTCAAAGGAAATTCTACCCCTGGCCAAAGTAGGATTAAGTGAACCAGTTTAGGGCTTTCCAATGTGTGCCTTTCACAGATATTCTGAGTGTAAAAACAAGCAAGTAAGGAAACAGTTGTTTTATTTGTCGCTTTTAGACAGTTTTAAAGTTGCCAACTATATCATACAGTGCAAAATAAGATATAAAAATTCTAGTCCTTCCCAAAAACAGTGGAAAACCTTGAAAATTAATGACTTTTCTTAGATGTATTAGAGAACTGAGGTTGTAAGACCAACTGCCACCCCGAATTCTGGACAGACAGGAAAATCCAGAGAGTCCCACACAGTGCCCACTGGTCCGGAGCTGCCGTAACCACGACCTGGAAGGAACGCTTAAATGGTTACCTGGAGGAATGGCTGGAGACTGGGTGTGGACTAGCATGAGAATGAGGAACCACTGGAAGCTGCAGTCTTAGGTTGGCACCGGACACACATGGGCGTTACCCCCTGGAACCGCACTAGGTTCTCATGGCTCTGAGAGAACAAGGGGAAGGCAACTACCGCAGAGACATACCCGTGCGTTCTCCAGAACAAAGGCCTACCCAACGGGGCATGAAGGACTTTAAAAGACTGCGTGAAGCCTCATCCCGCCTGACAGGGGTGGGGAGAATTTTCCATACTACGGCCCCTTCCCTCTTGCCTTCTTATCATACCTCTGAAGGCTGAAAAAATGTGCAATGTGTGTGTTTTTTTTTTTTAAGTAGGAAGTAAGGGTCACAGCTCAAAGACACAGACCTACTGAAAACTGAGTCTGAATCATAATAGGATGGAACACTCTCTTCCTCCACACATGGCCACCGCTCCCACAGGACTCCAGGACAGTAACGGCAGGTGACAGCTGCGAGAGCTGTAAGATGCAGGCTCTGTCTAAGGAGAAGGTCTTGGGGAGCCCAAGGCAAAGGGGGGTACAAAAAAGGACACTAGAGGAACCTGAAGCCTGAAGTTATAGCAAACATTAAATATAGCCCAACTGTTAGCCAAGTCAAAACAAAACCTCATGTGGAAGCCCATCGGCCTCCGTTTCTATTATCTAATACCTCAGGCCTACCTGTCAACAGAAATTACAAGGCACGCTAAAAGGAACAAGAAAACACAGTCTAAAGAGACACAGCATCAGAACCAAACTCAGATATGACACAGATTTTGTAATTATCATGCAGGAAATTTAAAATAGCTGTGTTATGCTATTTTATGTTACATTACATCACGTTACATTATGTTCTCTAGTGAAAAAAATCGACAACATACAAGGATGGATAGATGATGTTAGTTAGCAGAGAGACAGAAACTCTAGAAAGAACCAGAGGAAATACTAGAAATTAAAAACACTAGAAAAATTAAAAACGTCTTTGATGGCCTCAACCATAGACTGGTCAAGGTCAAAGAAAGAATTAATGAGCATGCGGATAGGTGAATAGAAACTCCCTACACAGAGATGTAAAGAGAAAAAATAATTAAAAAAACAGAATAGGACATCTAAGATCTACGGACTTACTTCAAAAGGTGTGAACTTCACCTTTCTGAGGAGTATAAAGTGATACCCCCATGTTTCTTAGGCCTTTTGAAACCTTGTCCTAACCTTCAACATGCTGGCCCCAACGTCAACAGTCCAACTGCTGTAACCCGCCTGCCCCTCTCCACCTGTTGCTCCCAGTCATATTGTTAGCCTATTTCACAATTTCCACAACGCTGAATTTTTCTTACTGAAGAAGCATTGTCACTCTTAGGTTCTAGATTTCTACATTCCTTCCAAGACCACTTGCTTTTTGAAATGTTTGATTTACATATACGGAGACTTTCTACCCCACTGTCAAAAGTTCACTAGATCTCAGTCCAGTTACAGCTTCTCCCTGGGTTTTGCGGTAACCCTGAGAAAGCTGGGGCCCTCTGTCTCCTTCTGATTTAGGTATACTCTATCTTCTCCACCCCAGCCCCAACATGCCGAGGTTACCTGGAGCTTAATGTACCAAACATGGCCTCACAGCTCCAGTTAAACTTCCCATCTACATGACACTCACGTCTTCACCTGCACTATGTACATGCCGTTATTCTGTGTCTAGGAGTACCGGGAATGCCTCCAGCCAGTATCTAAGGTCTGTTTCAGAGTCACACAGAGTGCCGTGTTTGGACACCAATTTTTGTTTAGGAAGACAGGATGTGTTTCAGAAAGCCTGGACTTGACAACAGGAACAGGATCAGCCCCCAGACTTTGCCCTTACTAACTGCCTGAGCTTCACAAGCTACACTATGTGAGCCTCTATTTTTCCCCTTTCAAATGTGACAATAATCCATAGAGATTGTTATGAAGATTATACAAAATAAAAAAATTCACTACAGAGGAATTATCAAAGTGCCTGGGATGCAATGATGAATGCTTTCAGAAAAGTTTGTTTATGTCTTTAAACACAAAGTTATAAAAGCTAAAATATAAGTAGATTGTTAAAGTAAAAAGTTATTTTATTTTTAGTACAAATTGAATAAAAGTAGAGTACTGTCACATTTTATTTCTCTTCTAAACTTTGTAGTACTTAACAATTCATTTTGATAAGTCATCAAAGAGATAGACTTTCCCACACCTCTTTAGCTTTTTATGATATGCTTAAATACTCATTAAGGTTTATAATATTTTATAATATTTAAAAGTATTACAATGGAACTGTTCATTGTTTTGGCATTCTGGATAAACTCAGATTCATAAATGCACTTAGGCTTCTAATCAGAGCAACCTGAAGAGGCTGGGCCCCTTTCAAACTGATGTAAAAGAGCATTTCAGAAGGGAGTGTGTTTGTGTGTCAAAAGAGAACTCTAGAATCCGTATACCTTGAAAAGTCAGAATTGGAAAATCAAATCATTTCTGTACATATCAGTACATATCATGGTGATTGACAGTGTGAAAACTTCCCATAATCAGGGTTTTTGCAACCATAACAGAATCTCTGAAAGTGGTGGAGCTAAAAAAAAAAAAATGTCTTCAGGCAACAACTACAGTTAATCTGGATCTGTTTGCCACGGAAGGTTGCTATAGATGTTCTGGATTGTGCCAATGTGGCATGCTGGAAATTAACCCTAGAAAAGTGCCCAAAGGACTGCCAACAGCAATACTTAACATTGTTTAACCCTCCATGTCACTGGAGGGGACCAGCTGGCTCTCTGGGCAGCCTTGGAGGGCTCCCACTGGAGGGCCCCCAGCCTGTGGCTGACCCTTACTGAAGCAACCTTTAACCAGGACTCACATCCTCATGGAGCAGCCTGCTCTAGTCATCACAGACTCAGCCCGCTGTTCCTTCTTTCCAACTCCCCTAGAACAGCTCAGCTTGCCTAGGCTGCATTGAGAAAACATAGTGGTACTTTTTGGAGAGTTAAAGAACCTAAGAATAGCTGAAAAGCAAAACTGTTTCTAATGTCATGCAATAGGGTTTTTTTGTTTTTCCAATAGTCTTGATTAGACCCAGGCCATAGACATAAGTTTTGGTAAAAGAGTGACTTCCCTGTGTGGTGTAGCTGAAGGATCCTTGGGGAAGCTGTCATCCTCACCTGTGACTAAAATGTCACTTCTGAAGACCTACTTCCCCTTAACTTCTTTTACAATACAAACATGCCTAAGAGGGCTAAGGTGGGGTCACTGCACTGCACCACGAATGAATTCATCAGTCTTTGCCTCCCTGAGTGAAATAGCCAAAGCTGGTCATTAGAAGTTAAAAGGCACCAAAGGTAACAGTAAGAGGCATAAAAGATCCTTCCATCATCTTCCCAATCTGTACACAGACAGGGCCCTCAGGGCCACCAACTTTAACATTTGTTTCCTGTCTCACAGTTGTCCCCAGTTCAGCCAGTTTGAACACTAGTATCGTCTTTTCCTGCAAAATCTGGAATAGAATAACTGGCTTTTGTCAAATACTCGAGTGTTAACAGATTGTAGAACTTTGTTGTTGTGAATTTTACCTTACTCTTCAATGGTTCTTTTTTTTTTTTTTTTAATTCCTTAGCAGCCCAAGTGTCCATCAGTAGATGAGTGGATAAAAATGCTATGGTATATTTATGCAATGGAATACTACTCGACTGTTAAAAAAGAAGGAACAGTATGGAGGGACCTGGAGAGTATTATGCTAAATGAAATAAGCCAGTCAGAGGAAGACAAATACCATATGGTTTCACTCAGATGTAGAATCTAATGAACAAAATAAACAAACAAAATAGAAACAGATTCATAGATACAGAGAGCAGACCAATAGTTGTTGGGGGAGGTAGTTTGAGGGGCTGGGTGAAAAAGATGAAGGGATGAACAAAAAATAAAACCCATAGACACAGACAACAGTATGGTGATTAGCAGAGAGAAAGGGCTGGGGGTGAGGCAGAAGAGGGTAAAGGGAGAATAAATGGTGACAGAGGGAGATGTGACTTTAGGTGGTGAGCACACAATACAATATACAGATGATGTATTATAGAATTATAAACTTGAAATCTATACTATTTTATTAATCAATGTCTCCCTAATAAATTCAATAAAATTTTAAAATATAAAATAAAAATAACAAAAATTTCTTAGAGGTGGCATTGATAAAGTGGGATAAGACTTGGATTTAAAAAACCTTGTCTTACCTTAGTTCTAGCCAAAAGCAGAGCCAAGACAGAGATTTTTATATAGACTGTTTATTTCAGAGTAATCCCCAAAAGTAGGAATAATGGGCCAGGATGAATGAAGTAATTAGGGAAGGCCAATATAAGAATTCATTACCAAGGTCACTGCTAATAATTGAGACAGCAGAGCTTGTTCCCACCTTGGAACTTCTAAAGAACTTCCAGGATGCCTCTCAGAATTATCTACCCAAGGGCTGACTAGAAGGTTGTACCCATTGTCTTCTGCCTCTCACTGGTTAAGGTGGCCCCAACGAGAGTGTTAATGCCCCCACACTTTCTGAGCAGCATGTACATGATTGAAGTGTGTTGCATTAGAGCAGCCCAGAACAGAAATGAAAGATTTTTATATACACACACACGTGTATATATAAAATATATATGTAATACATATATATACATGTATATACATACTATATATGTATGTATACTATATGTATGTATGTATACTTAAGGCAAGATGTTACCATTGTGAGATAAATTTGAAGTTAACATAAAAACTGTTGTAGTCTGCTATGCCTAGAAGCAAAGGTGAAGTGAAGATGTGAATCAGAGATTCTGATACAGTGCAAACCTGATAGCTAAACTGAAAATTAAATTTGACCATCTCTTAAAATCATGATTTACAAAATACCAGTCTTGATGCTGTAGTACAACAGCCCATTCTAAGGCTTCTGACTGGGGTCTAACCCACAAAGAACAAGTTGCCGTACATATAGCACAGTCTGGAGCATTGATGTCAGCATGGTGGCAGAGTATGCAGCCCCCAACCCTACCTCTCACAGAAACATTGATTCAACAACAAAACACCAACCAGTTTCCCGTGTTAAAAAATCTAGGAAATGGTGAAAGGTTCTTGCATGCCTGGCTGGGATCAAACCAGCTGCATGGAAGCCTGTAGGAAAATTCACTGGAGTCCCCTGCCAGGCACAGAACCATGGGATTGAGAGCTTCCTGGGGTGAAAAAAGAGAAGACTGAACCATAGGCACAATGTTCTCACTTTTCAAAAAGGGTGCCTGAGGGCTGGGTTCTGTTACCTGTCTCAAAGCACTAACAGAACCCAGCACGTTCTAGATACCTGGAGGCTGCTAAGAACCAAAAAGACACAGAGAACCTGTGGTATAACAGGCAGATGCCAGAGGGAATAAGAACTTACAAGTCCATGAAGAAAAAAAAGAAACTGAAAAGTTTCTCTAATTAAGAATCTACATGCACACCTAAAATAAAAACAAAAACAAACTAAGCAAACAACTAGAACAGGAACAGAACCACAGAAATGGAAATCACATGGAGGGTTAGCAACAGGGGAGTAGGAGGAGCAGAGAAGGGGGAAAGGTACAGAGAATAAGTAGCATAGATGGTAGGTAGAAAATAGACAGGGGGAGGGCAAGAATAGTATGGAAAATGTAGAAGCTGAAGAACTTATATGTATGACACATGGACATTAACTAAAGTGGAGGAATGTGGATGGGAGGGGTGTGCAGGGTGTAGGGAAGTGAAGGGGGAAAATGGACAACTGTAATAGCATAATCAATAAAATATATTTCAAAAAAGGAAAAAAGAATCTATATGCACAAGTCTAGAGAAGACACATCAACAGAAAAGGTTTGGGAAGCCTCAGAATGCCTAGCTAGGTCAGCTGGTGATGGTCTTTCCCTCTACCAGGGCAGTTCATAAAGACTAGGAGAGAAGGTTTCCTTTCCAAATACAAAAATACCAACACAAAATTACAAGAAACATGAAGAACCAGGAGAAAATGGCCCAATCAAATGTGTAAAATAAATTTCCAGGAACTGACCTAAAAGAAATGGATGTATATGAATTACTTGATAGAGAATTCAAAATAACCATCATAAAGATGTTATTGAACTCAGGAAAATAATGAATAAACAAAATTAGAATCTCAACAAACATAATAGAAAATATAAATAGAAATATAAAAGAACAAAACAAATTTTGGAGTTAAAGATTTTATTGTAGGGGTCAACATCAAGCTTCAACAAACAGAAAAAAACAAACAGTAAATTCAAAGACAAATCATCTGAAATTATACAATGAGAGGAGCAAAAAGGAAAACAAATGAGAAAGAATAAAGAAATCTTAAGGAGTTTCTGAGGCACTATCAAGAGTATGAATCATGGGAGTTTCAAAAGAGAAGAGTGTGAGAAAAGGGGAGGAACACTTACTTAAAGAAATAATGGTTGAAAACTTTCCAAATCTGGGAAAGGTGATGGGCATTCAGATTTAAGAAACATAGTACATTTAAATACAAGGAATTCAAAGAAGTCTATGTCAAGATACATCATAATCAAATTGTCCAAAGTCAATAACAAAGAAAAACTTTGAAAGCAGCAGCAGGAAAGCAACTAATCATGTCCAAGGACAATCCCTTAATACTATCAACAGCATTTTCAGCAGAAAACTTAGAGGTCAGAAGAAAGTGGGATGATATATTCAAAGTGCTCAAACAACAATAAAAAAACTGCCAACAAAAATACTCTAATCTGGCAAAACCGTCTATCAAAAATGAAGAAGAGATAAAGACTTTCCTATATAAAAACTAAGGGAGTTAGCAGGGTGGGGGGAATGATGGGGGAGAAACGGGACAACTGTAATAACAATCAATAAAATATATGTAAAAAAATAAAAATAAATAAATAAAATCTTAAAAAAAAAAAAAACTAAGGGAGTTAATGACCAATAGACCTGCCTTTTAAGAAATGCTAAAAGGAGTCCTCCAAGTTGAAACAAAAAGATGTTAAACAACACAGCATATGAAAGCATAAAGCTCACTGGTAAAGGTGAATATGCAGACAAATAATGGTGTGTAAATCACTTTTATTTCTGGCAGAGAAATTAAAAGACAAAAGTATAAAAAGTAATTATAACTACGAAAGTGTGTTAGTAGATGCACAACATAAAAATATGTAATATGTGTATTATATGACTCAGTCTTTTCAACCTACTCCTAAAAACTTGGTATGTCAAGCAACAGTCAATGTGATATTCAGAGTTAAATAGGGACTGATTTCCCTTTCCATTATAAAACAGTAACACCCAGTTTTTGAAAGACCACACTTAGAAGCCCTTAAGCATCCTTTCTCTTTATCACATATAAGCCAAACATGGTGTTAGTCAACTCAAATTGATTAAGCCAAACATGGTGTTAGTCAACTCAAATTGATTTTGGCGCACTCCTTAACACAATGAGACCAGTGTCATTTTACTCTGCAATTCTATGAATTCTGATGACCTTTCTCCACATTTCAGCATCACTGCCAGCATGTGAGATAAACCTCCCATGGAAATTAGCTTATCAGATGCTGAGAATTCTACAGTGGGTTTGTCCAGTTCCACTAGAATCTTTATTTCCCATCTGTACTTGTTGTGGCCATGTGGTGATGTTTATATTACTAATAACTAGAGATTACCAATAACATCTAAAGGATTTTGAGGGTGATGAAGTATCTAAAATTATTTTGATTCATAATCCCACTATGGTCTCCTGTTTCTAAAGGTGGAAAGTAGAAAGAATAAGAATGGATAACAGAGGGGAAATGTAGAGGATTCAAGCAAGGTCAGAATAAACTTAATATTTTTACAGCATGGTTATTTTTGTTTTGAACTATCTTTTCCTGTCTAACAGGCAGACACAAAATAAGATGCAGGACAAAATTATCTAGCTCACACCAAATGGATGGAAGAGCAGAGAGCCTGAATACGGAAAATGGCTTCTGTGTGCAAATTGCCAGTCAATACATGAAATGACTGCCACAAATGACTACTGAAGACTTGAACTGTGACTAGGTCATCTGATTTCATTTCCATTAATCTAAATTAAGTTTATGAACTGATGCTCAATTCCATTATTGGAAAATTTTCAAGTGTGTTTGACACCACCTGGGCACATCAATCTACTTGTTCAACTCCTGCTTTTATGGAATACAAGTTCATCTTAAGTTTTCTCTAAGAAATGGCATTCTGGAGAGTAGATGGGGTTGGGGAGAGCAAAGGGGGAAAATTAGGACAATTGTAATAAAACAACAATAAAAATAAAATGACATCCTGACATGCTCTGAATTTAATATATACTGAAATTTTAAGACGTACAAAAAAGTAAAATATCACAATAATTTTCATGCTAATTATATGTCAAAATGAGGGCATATTGGTTTAAACTCACTATTTAAACTAACTTCATTTATTTTTTATTTTTATGTGACTTCTAGAAATTTCTTAATGACATATGTGGCTCACATCGTGTCGGTGATGGATTTAGAGCACAGTAACATGGCAGCAGCTAACACATCCGCTTGGAGTCAGCACGTGTTGCGCACATAATTGACGGTCACTAAATGCCTGTTGTCTATGTAAAATTTAGCCATGTATCAGGGCAAGTATGCTTGCTGTATGTTCCAAAAAAATTAATTTCAAAATGAGTTCATCTTTTAGTGGAAATATTATTTTAGAGACAGGTCAGCCAATAAGAGAAATGGGGACATTTTTTTTCTCCTCTTATTCAGAGAACCCACAATTAATTGAGAAATGTTAAATCAAATCATCACATAATGTTGATGATTAATTATCCTTAGTTATTACTACAACTGTACTATCCTTTTCTAGCACTTCTAGGAAATTTAAAAATCTTAACTAATCTTCATTTCGGTAAGTCCCAGCTCTTTCAGGAATAAAAGTCTCTGTTAGTTTTAGTTTCCTCCTTTTTTCTACGTGAAATCATCAATCAAGCTGGTGATGCTATGAGGCCATAAATATAAAGAGAAGCAAAAGCAATTTCACAATCTAATGAGTTTTACAACTGAGCACTGATATATCACGTTTTTCCAAGAAATCTAAGAGATCCTCTGTAGGTATTTTTAGATTCTGCCTACTGACAAAGACTGACTGTAGCCAGATGCTGCTGTACACACTCATTTCAGTCCCGGTCAGAGAATCCAAGGCCCAGCGGCTGGTCCCAAAGCTCAGGATGTCACGTGATTGTTTTATATTTTAAGGCAGGTACACCAGGGTTGCCTTGTCAATTAGCCACCATCAACACAGGACCCAGGACCCACAGTACTTTTAGGACCCCACAAATACTTTTAATTACTTTTAAAATCTGAAGAAAAAATGTAAACTTTCAGGTTGAAGATAATGTTTTACTATACATTATCGACATACACACCTTTACACCAACACAGTCATAAATAGACTTTTTAACATGTTACAAAGGAAGGGGTCCACAAAGGCAAGGGGCTTAGTCATAATGCAGGCCTGCAGGGTAGCCAGAGCAAACACGAGAAAACTGAGCAATGCAGCAGCACTCTGAATGGAGGGATCACAAGTAGACCGGCTGCATAGTCCCTCACCACGAGGGGAGCAAAGGGAAAGGAGAGTGTGTTTACAGAAGGGGCAGAGAGCCCTACCACTGAGCACAGAACGCATACAGAGCAGATACTCCCAGGGCGGGTTTTGACAATTCCTCATCCAGCTCTGTGCCATCCATATGCCTTCCGGTTCACCCACAGGCCACATACCTCCTCACAGAGAAGCTGGCCTCTGATACCTTGTCATCTTCAGCCTCAGTGCTGCCCTATTTTGTCCTGGACATCTTGATGTCTCCCGACATTAGGGCTTTGGAATATGCAGTTAGACTCCTACGTACCCCCTTGTCCAAATCTTTGTGTACACGCAGCCAAAGCGAGCACACCTGGCCTGTTCCTTCAGCTCAGGGGATGGCGTGCACCGCTGTGGCCTTTGCCTCTCTGTTCCTGAGACTCTCCCTCTCACCATGCTGACGCAGATGGCCCTGGTGCCCTGTCTCACTCTGCTCCTCAGACCCCTTCACAGAGCTTTTATAGCCTCCAGACCTTTCGAGAAAACTACAGAAATGTATATGACACAATACAGCACCTAGGAGCCAGAGAGACGAGATTTTGAGTTCCTGGTTCAGCTAAGCGGCTTTCCTGTTTGTGATGCTTGGCTTCGGACTGTGACATACAGACAGGAAGTGACACTCCTAATGAAGTCACCCTGTCTTTTGTCACTGGGAAGCAGGCAACTTGCTCAGTAAGTGTTTCACTCCTGCATTGTACTATATAAAGATCCTGAACTAATATATTCAACAAATACTTATCGATTACCTATTGTGTTTATATATTGTTGCAGATGCTATCAACACCAAAATGGAGATCTTGGTCTCAGAGAATCTATACTAATATAAAGAGACAGACAATAAATAAACCAGACAACAGCATGTCAGACAAGCAGATGATAACTGTTATGGAAAAAGATAATACGGAGAGAGGGAGACAGTGACTGAGGTGAGTACAATTCTTTTCTGTAAGAGTGTAAAGCAAGGTGACATTTGAACAGACTCTTAATGCAACAAAGCAAGAAAGCCATCTATACATATTCAAGGAAAGAATCTTCTAGAGAGAGGAAGCAGTAAGTAGAAAAGCACTGAATCAAGGAGCATGTTTAACATGTTTGAGGAACAGCAGGTGCTGAGGAGAATCCCTTTAGCCCAAATGCTGAAGTGGACATATTAAGCTTTCTGCCACTTGTAAATGATGACAAAGGCCATGCCACTTGGAGTGGCGAGCAGTGAGGAGTGGACGGGGACAGGAGGCAGGCTCCATGGTCAGGTGTGGCGCTGCACTTCAATTTCAAGGCAACGAACGATTCCTGAAGATGTTAGCCTCTGACGGAGGATCAGGTGAGAGAAGGTCACCGGTGACAAACAGCTCGTTTTGTCTGAAAAGCCGCGCATCGTCAGCACTTCCTAGGCACCATGTTACATGTAAGTACAACACCCCTTCAAATAAAAATAAAATTATTCTGGGACTCTCCACCATTTCGGTTTATGTGCCCCATGCCACTTCTTCTGAATTAGGGCAGACAATTGCAAGGTACCTTTATCGTTGAAGCATAGAAAAGCTAATTGGAGCTTAGCTGGGAAATAGAGTGTTCACAGATTATAATCTGAATGTCGTTTGAAGACCAGAAGGGACCAAAATGTGTCACTTAATCCATCTGTCTGCCTGCAAGCAGGACACATCCCCGCTTCTCCCAGGCAAGCAGGGCTCATGGCTTCAAGTACATCTCAGTCGATGCGCTTGGGTAAGTTTCATGCCAAATTCTACATGCCCCTCTCTTAGGGGGATTACGTTGCCTGGTAATTGGATGGATTTCAAATTTCTCATCTCTACTCACTTAAAAAAAAAACCATAATAATATACTCAAATTAAAATGGTAATAAACATAATATAAAAACTCCCAAAGAACTCTTCCAAATGACAAAGTTAACTCGATGTTTTCTGAGTAAGTAGAAATTCTTTAGGAGTGCATGGTTGTTACCATCTTAGGGTTTGTAGAACTGGCCACAAATGGCATTTGGATTACAAACTGTGAGAAGGCAGTAAGTTCCTCTCCTGTTATTAAGGCTAAGCAAAGCACATCGTATTCCAACCTTCGCTGTGTTTCTGGCTCACATTCACGCCACCATCTCACTGCACGTTCTCCTGTGCTACCCAACGGTGGGTGGGGACACCTTTTTTCCCTCCTGCATCTGTCTTTCCTCCAACTCTCTCTTAAGTTTCAGTAGAACTTTCCGTTTCCTTCTGTGACAGTTCTCTTCTCCCTTGTTTCTGTGCTGTGTGTCATTGCGCTGCATCTTTACGTTTTTGTTTTTACGCACTTTGAAAAATATTCTATGTGTTGTTTCCTTTCAATTATTATTATTATTATTATTTTTGCCATTGCTTTTCAGACTCCTACCTTCTCTCCTGCCCTGGGGAATGCAAGGCTCATGCCACGTTGAAATATAGCCATAACTCCAGCACTCTCCCATTCTGGGATGAAGGCTTGGGCTGCCTGTTGGTGAGATAATTACGGAAGTTGGCCAGACGTGGCAGAAGAGACGACATTCAAGTCGTGGGTCTTAAGTTACCTACCGAGTTACAAAGATCGGAAGTACTGAAGTTACACCAGTGCACACAGTCTTTCTGTAATTTTACTGCAACATCTATGGAGGAAATAAGGTTAGCAACAACATTAACAAAGTACTTATCAGGACGAGAGAAAACTGTACTTCCATTTTAAAAGCTACTGTAGGATTTTTAGGCAGCATTTTCACAACTGTTGATTTAGGAAGAAATGTGAACTTTGACTGAGGTGGCATTCCGGTCGGCAGCACTGTATCCGGCAGAACCAGCAGAGGCCCCATGGGTCGGACAGACCAGCGAGCCCCTAGGAGCACAGGCGGACCCCAGACCCGCTCACCTCTTCTTATTAGTGTTTCTTATTTAACACACCTCTAATCTCAGAGCTGATCCAGTTATACACGGCTTGTCACCATGCATTTCATCTCAACTCCCTAAGTCAAATTTATGGTCTTGTGAACTAGCAGGTTAAATCGATAGACAAATCATGGTGTATTTCTAAATCTTCATTCAAAAATATTTTCACTATTATCTAGATATGACACTGTCTAAATACTTTCATCACATAAGGAAATGTTATCAGAAGCATTAAACTCTAAATAATCAAGTCATTAAAATTTCTAAATAATTATTAGAAGATTTATATTTTATTCTAAAATAGCCCTGGCATTCTCTTCTCTAATTTGGTCTCATAGTCCTTTTCTTGGGACTCTTTAATTCCAAACAACATATTTGAGTTTGTGAAATCAGACTCATTTCCACACAACAAATAAATTTAAGTCAGTAATATTTGGATTATGTGAATAAGGTTTTTAAATCTGGTTAGGCAAAATCTCTGACCAAACTACTTGAATGTTGAAATTTGGGGAAACTTTATGGCTACTTTTCTACTTTTCTCCCCTAGTCAGAAACATTTATATTTTCTATGTGTGTGATTTTAGACAAGTTATATAACCCCTGTGCTTCAATGCACCGGAAGAGATTCTTTTATGATTCCGTGACACTAGGACTTATGTGCACAGAAGTTGCATAGAATGGCGAGAATGAGAAAAGCATGTTAAACATTTCCTATCCATGGACAAGCTTAAAACGTTAAGCTTCGAATCAAGCTTAACATGACAACTAGCAAAATTCATTGCCAGTGTCAGAGAGGCAGTCCCTGGGAAAAGCCAGACTTTATGTACATGAACGCCGCCACAGATGGGGGTGACCGACTCCCTCCACCTGCCTTCTGTTCTCAGCAGCCACCCCGGGCCCCTCGGGTATGTTTAATGTCACTGATACAGTAAAAAGGGAAAAGTCTTAGAAATACCATCTAAAAGGCTGAGGATCCTTGAGGGGAATGAATGAAATCTCTAGAGATTTCCAACAGCAAAAACCTCAACAATTCACCCACAACCCTTCATCCACCCACACCGCCCTTCTTCTTCTCTGAAGCCTCCAGCCCTTCAGAACCTCAGTCACAAGCCATGAGGAGCAGCAGTCTGTGGGTGCTGCTGAGAAGGCCACACTCTCAATGACCAGGGACCAAACCTCCATGTTACCAGTTTGCACAAACCCCAGGCCACCTCCTGATTTATCTTGAAAACTGCTGACCTTAGCTGAAGACGTACCGGCATTGACCATCCCTTACGAACCTCTTGAATACTTTCTAAACAACGACAAAAAAAGTATAAAAGAGTTTCATTTAAAAAAATATTAGTTATTTTTGAACTTCTGGTTATTTTAAATTTGCCCCATGTATTACAGATTCATGTTGTCTTAGAGTAATACATGATTTCCTTTCCTTGAAAAAAAGCAGAAGAGTGTCCTTGGCAAACTGTTTCATTGTGTAAACTTGCCAATGAGCTATTTTGCATCTCTTTATGCAGTCTGATTTGCCAATAGCCAATCACAGCCACCGCCAAATTACCTCCATTCTAGCAGCATCGTTGTAACACCCGGAGCCTGATGGCATCACTCCTCTGGGATTCGTCATTCTGGAAGCATGTCACATGCTTCCCCTCCCCCGGTCACATACACGCATTCGTTTTTCCAGGCTCTCACGCCCACATCACGTGGACTGGGGTCCCAGCCTCCACTATATGTGAAGCCTGCAATTCCGGAACAGCCAGGCCGAGGACATCGTGTTCCATCTTTACAATCAAATACAGATTTCCTATTAAGAGGAAAATTCTCTATTTCAAAAGATTTAATAGTAAGGTCCCTTAAAAATAATTCCAGATGGCTAAGTTTTAGGACTGAAAAATACTACAAGGAATATTTTTGCTTGATGGTAATTTGAACAAATTTTCGGACACTACAGGTCTTACCTCTTTAGGTTTCCTTTTAAGAGATAGGTTGGGTTTAGGAGTTCAACCACATTTTTTACACTATTTATTTCAGTATATTTGTAACCCTATTCCAAATGACCTCACTCTTATTGACACATGCTTGGTGATTGATTATGCAAAACAAGTTGCTATTTTCCTACAGTGTTTTGATACTTCTCTATCAGCTTGGCCATCTTTTCTCATTCTCTTGCAACCTCACCCTCTCTCTTTGATGTCTCTGTCTCCTTAAATTAAAAATAAACTTCATTGAGCTTAATGGCTTATTACATCAAGAGGGGGAAATTCAAGCACAACAGCAATTACGTACATAACCTTTCACTGAAATGAATATTTCCAAGATAAACACCAGTGAGCAAATATGGCCCAATAGCCTATAGGAGCTCAAGTACAATGCAATAGTGATGCTTTTATTGCCCCTGCATCACGCTTCCCAGTAATGTTTCCAAACAGCGTTTGAATGCCGTATGAGTGCGTGGTTTTCTGCAGTATTCCAGTAACTGAGTCATGAGATGACGTCCTTAGCCCCAGCTGCTGGGGGTTGAAGTCCCATGACTGTGCCACCTTAACTGCTGCTTTGGGTGGCTCTCAGAGACCACCTATGCCCTAGAATTAAAGGTCTACGGGACTGATTTTCAAGCTTTATTATCTCCTGGCACACGTAAACTAATTACTGAAATCCTGTGGCACACCAAAAAATATATTTTTACCAACCTCACAAAAAATAGGTATAATTTTGATTCATTCACACTGGACGGCTATTGTTACACTGGCTGTTGTCATTTTTTCACTTGACAATCTAAGGGGAAAGAGGTCCGTGCCCCTGTCTAAATAGTCAGGTGTTGCATGTTTCAAAAATTCCTGCAGCGCAGGGATTGAAAACTGCTGATCTATAGTATAATAGATATAATGGCTGAAATTTTGGGAGAGGGGCATGTGACAAACTATGGAATATAATAAACGTTTATAATTCTTTCCAGATATTATTTTGGAACGACCATTTGGAATGAAGTACCTTGATGTCTGCACCATGTGCATAGAAATGACGCAAGAAAAATATAGAAGAAAAACTTTACGGGCCTCCTAATGTGCTTTCTGGCACCTAATGGATACGTTCTTCATCTCATGTAAGTGAAGCATCCCAGGATCCACCTCATTTTAAAATTAACTTTACGGGGAGGCCGCACATTTCCTGGGATGGCGTGGCCATCCCTGGCGCGTGCCCCTGGGAGGCCCTCCAGGCTTTTCCGTGCATCTTCATCCCGGAACCGTCCGTCCCCCACGGGCCTGCGGAAGCTGACTCGCCGGGCCCCGTTCCCCTCTTTCTACCATAACGTGAACTGTTAGATTCCTCTGCCTAGGCTGGGAGAACCACATTGCCAGTCAGTCCGGTTGCTTCTAATAGCTATTGCTTGTTAAAGGAACTATAGATTTAAGCAGTTATGTTTAACGTAATAAACCTCTTTGAGAATGAGTAAGCTTTAGTTTCTTCATACCACAAGGAAAATAATAATATAATATTTTTCTCATCTTTAATATAATCCCAGCCTGCGGAAACCTCACTACAACCTAGAATGCACAGTTTTTCAGAGCTGTCCTGCCTCTATGTGGCATGTGGTAAGTACCTAAAAACATTTGTCGGATGAGCAAAAGAATAAAGAATGGAATATTCTGTTTGGTGTGCCATTTCCTAAATTACCTGGTTAGCTACAAATAGGGGTATGGTCAGAACTATAAATCTCCTACTCTAACATCGTCTCCTAGAATTTGTAACATAAGTAATAATCTACAACTGCATCACACATTTGCGGTTTATGAGGAGTGGCTGTAGAATGTTGACATTTTTAAATCAGACTAACGAGTGATTACATCCAAGATTCTGGGCACCCCAAAAATACCATGATCGGGGCCACAATGTCAACAACACGCCTTCCGCAACTTCCCTACGCTTGTAGAGCTACACAGGGCGGATAGCCCTTGGTCTTACCTCCTATAGGGACCCACGGAGAGGCTCATCACACTGGGGCCATTTACCACCCCATCCCTTTCAGGCTGCATCAGTTTCTCCAGGTTCTGGGGAGGTAGTTTGACTCTGAATTACATCACCATATGGTTTGCAGGGGAATCTGGAACTGAAGGAAGTAGCCTGCTTAGCACTTTTCCCCCTTTGCTGTGTAGCCTATTCTCCTCCTGCTGTGCAAAGCGTGCATGGCCGTGTGAGCAGGAAACGGAGAAAGTGTGTCCCAGAGCCCAGGACAGCTGATGGCTCTGGCCAGAAAGGACTACATACTTGTTTAAATGGCTTCTGTGTAGCCGCTGGGTAAGGGTTGGATTGGATTTTTTCAGGGGGTTCTTTTTATTTTCTGGCATACATTCAAAATGACTATTTAGTCCAAGTTAAAATAGAAAATTTGCAGGTATACTCGTTGCAAAACAAATAGGCTTTTTCCATGGTTTGTCATAAATGATTAAAATATGTCTCTATCTCATTAGAGCTTCTATGGGCAAAAATACCTAAAACTAAACATTAATAAATTTCCTTCTAGCACCTTGTTATTGTAAAACACACTTCTGCAGGGTTGGGTTTCAAAAAATAAAAGTAGGAGATAGAAAGCTAAGTTTTGCTGAGATATAGCTCTGAAATCCCTGCCAATAAATAACCAATAAATGCTGGAAGCATTCTGAATGTGGTATCCAGTAAGCTCCGAATGAGACAAGCCATCTCCCTGTGTAGGGGTCAGCGATCTCTCATTCTGCTAAAAAGAATCTCTTTGATAATTATACTTTTAAATACTTCATATTCACAAGTAGTTTTGAATGCTTGCTATAAAAGAAATAAACAATAAAGGCACTGTATTCATGAGAGTCTCACCGTTTCTTGAGGAAATAAGAGTTATATGTATGAAACCATTAAAAAAATGAAACAAAGAAGTTTTTAGTAAGCACATATAATAAATAGCATTCAGGGTAATTTACAACCATCCTCCCATTTCTCATCACCAAATGTCCTGATTCTGCACCAAAAGACCCAGGGACCTGCCTGGACAAGACCAAACTCTCTCAGGAAGACATGGAGGGTGGCTGTGGGCTGGGACAGAGGAGCCATGTTAATAAATATCATCCCACCCCCACTAGTGTGGCTCAGCTGCTTATGTATCTTCCTTCACAGCAAAGGGTCTGGGTTCTGTTCCCTGTCCGGGCGTCTGCAAGAGGCAGCCATCAGTGTTTCTCTCCCACATCGATGTTTCTCTTCCTCCCTCCTTCCCTCTCTCCTTCCCTTTCTCCCCTTCCATCTCTCTCTCCCTCCCTTCCTCTCTCTCTAAAAATAAACAAAATCTTTAAAACTGAATAAAGGAATGAACAAATGAATAGATGAATAAACACTGTGCCATTCTTTATGCACATTTGTGCAAGAAAGAGTGAGCCAAAGGGACATCAGTGTCATGGAATACGCTGTGGACATCTGAGCAGGGAAAAATATTTAAGGATATGGAACAGAAAAAACAGTGGGAACATCAAGGCAGAGATGGGAGTGAGGAATTTTTAAAAATGGCAGTTATTAAATAGTAACAATTGCCATTTATTGAGGAATGTACACTTCCTAGTCCTCTAGGTAGGTTAGGCTTAACTATTGCCATAACTTCCAGAGTTTGGAATTCTTTCCTTAAATTTAACTGCGGAAGAAACCAAAACTCCAGGGTGGAAGTGACTTTTCCAAGGTTTCCCAGCTAGGATACAGTGCATAAGCTGGGGCTAAGATTCAGTCGGACCCAACTGCATCTTGAAGCTTTTCCACTCTGCCAACAGTTTGTCCAGACTCACTTACCTGGGCCTTGACCCGGCGAGATGCGCCCATGCCTCAAACACCCTCATCTGCAATTTTTAACCTTAAGAAACTGCAGACCTTGGTCTCAATGTTCTTCAAGATCTACATATGACCTATACCAAAACTACCATTTTGGCAGACAATTTTCAGATTTGAGATGAATGACAATTTTTTAAAAGATCAGAAAATTTCACTCGAAGCCAATTCATTCATTGTCAGGACAATATTTTGCAGCCAGCTGATGCAGTCAGGTCCTTAGGGGCATTACCTTTTCCAAGCCGCAACCCATTCTAGTTAGAATGGAGTTGTCCTTCTGAATGACTACTTCTCCAGTCCAAGCCTGTGCTAGGTAGTAATTTATATGTCTTTTTAATATTCAAAATAAAACACTGACTTATCCCCATTTATGCCTGACATCTAAACTGTATGTTCTGCTTTGCAGTCAAGAGTAGAGGATGCCAGTATTTCAGGATCCTCAGTGGCCCTAGGTGAAACAGAATGCCAACAGATCATACCAGACAACTCCGTGGGAAAATGGCACAAGATGTGAACAGACTCTCAACAAAGGGTAACATCCCAATGGCTTAGAAACATATGAAGAAATACTCAGCTCCACTAGTAGTTGGGGAAATAGAAAATAAAACCATTGTAAGATACTGCCTCATACCTACTAAGATGGCTAAAATGAAAGAGTGTCAGTCCCAAGTGTTGACGAAGATGTGAAGCAAACTGAGCTTTCACGCACCGGTGGCAGGAACTAAAACTGAAATACTGCTTGGCGGTGTCAATTCAAATGGAATGCATGTATACACTATAGTGCAACAATTCTAGTTTTATATATTTGTGTTTATATATATATATATATATTTGAGATATATATATATATCTCAAACAAAAATATACACATATACCTCAAAAAGACATCTTACAGAAATTCCCATAGCAGCACTATTTGTAAAAGTCATCATAAACAAATCAACAAACAGTAAGTGCCGGTGAGGTTGTGGAGAAAAGGGAACCCTGGTGCACTATTGGTGGGATTGCAGACTGGTGCGGACACGATGGAAAACAGTATGGAATTTCCTCAAAAAACTAAAAATGGAACTTCCTTTTGACCCAGCAATTCCATTGCTGGGATTATACCTTAAAAATCCTGAAACACCAATTGAAAAGAACCTATGCACACCTATGTCCATAGCAATACAATTTACAATATCCAAGTGCTGGAAGCAACCTAAGTGCCCATCAGTAAATGAGTGGATAAAAAAACTATGGAACATTTACACAATGGAATTCTACACAGCAGAAAGGAATAAGAATCTCCTACCTTTCCTGACACCATGGATGGAACTGGAGAGCATTATGCTAAGTGAAATAAGCCAGGCAATAAAAGAAAAATACCCTATGATCTCACCTATAAGTGGAACCTAATGAACAAAACAAACAAGCAAGTAAAATAGAACCAGAGACATGGAAATAAAGAACAAACTGACAGTAACCAGAGGGGAAGAGTAGAGAGAGGGCAATAACAGGGGAAAGGTCATCAAGGAACATATACAAAGGACCCGTGGACAAAGCCAAAGCGGGGAAAGAGTTAGGGTGGGAGGTGAGGGTGGCTGGGGAGGGGGGCAGTGGTGGTGGGAAAATGGAGACAACTGTATTTGAACGATAATAAAAAGAAATACAAGCCACTAGCTGGAAACCACCCATATGTCCATCAACAACACATGTACAAACAAGTTGCATTATATTCATATAATGGAAAACTACACTGCAATGAAAATTAATGACTTAAAACTACACCCAACAATTTGAATGAACCTCAGAAACATAATATTGAGAGAAAGAAGTCCGACACAGAAGGCTATGCAGCACCTGACTCCTTTCATAGAAAGTTCACACAAGCAAAATTGATGTGCATTGCCTGAGGGAGTGGCAGGTGCTGGGTGGAGGGAGGAAAGGGGGGGAAACTGGGACAACGGTAATAGAATAATCAATAAAGTATAATTTTAAAAAAGAAATAACTGGTGGTTGTTGTGGAAAGGCAGACCGTGACTGCAAGGAGGCACAACAAGAACATTGCAGGGCCGCAGCTAATCTGCTTTTGACCATCTGGGGGCTGGTCACATAGGCGTGTTTCCTGTGCAAACACGTCATCAAGATTTATGTTTATGATCTGTGCATGTATGTTGTTTTGGGCATAGAGGTTATATTTTTATTAAAACTTTACTTTACAAGCAGGAGGTGGGCAGAGATGTATGAATATGACATATGAATATATATTTCTGTCATTAGCAAAATTGCTGCTAATATCAATGTCTCTAAATAAGTTCCATGTAGTAAATTCCTCTTAGGATATGTCATAAGAAAAATGTTTATCTCTCCTGAATACCTTTATGCTTCATTTATTAGGAAGCTCAGAGCTGACCTGAACACTTCAATGTAATTGTTTTTAACCAAAGTTTTGCACCATTTCTAACTCTGCAATTCAATATTTATTTTATTGTTCTTTAATCCATTTTTTAATTATTCCATCATTTTTATGACTATTGAAGGAGCTAACATCCTCAAAACCTTTCTGGAAATTATAAAGGTATAAAAATTCATGCTTGAGAATAGTAAGTATAGACTTAGAATAGTAAGTATAGACTAGTGATCAAATATAGCCCTCAAAATTATGAGATACATTTATAGGTAGATATTTTATTTAACTTTTAGTAAATTCTTTATAAATTTTCCTATAATATAATAATTTTAAGTAAAAAACTACTAATCATAAATCCAAGTGAATATTTTAATGTATTAATGCAAATATTAAATCTAAGCAGACGATTCCAACACAGTCATTTTAGTGGGCTACCTCATACTGAGCAGGTCCCTTAATGGGTCCAGAAGAGTGGAAAGTTTACATCATCTTCATCATGAAAATTTCTTTATAAAACCCGCCAAGACATCCTTCCAACAAGGGGAAATTTACTACAACAAAAGAACCTACATGTAAAACGGACACATGGACAAAGCCAAAGTGGGGCAGGATCAAGGGTGGGAGGTGGGGATGGCTGGGAAGAGGGGAAAATGGAGGCAACTGTATTTGAACAACAATTAAGAAAAAAAAGAACCTGAATGCGCTGCCCAATTCACTCATTATATGAAAAATAAAAACAAACAGAACAACCCTAGTGGTGGCAAACCAATGAAGATGTTATTTAATGAGTTTCCTATAAACTACGAATAAAGGAAAATAGGGAAGGAGTTATGTGGAACAGAGATATGTATAATACGAACAGACCTTGCTTTCCTAATGTTTGTAAAAAGTAAATAAATGTCAAATTGTGCAACTAATAAAAATAAATGAACATCAAATATTTGGGAAAAGGGTCATTTCACAAAGAATATCCAAGTTAACTTTCAAGTATTAATAACCTGAGCTTCCCAAAGGGGTTGTTTTGTTAGGTTGATGTTGTTATTGTTATTTAAAAAGCAGTATGACATACTTTCTCCATTGAGCAAAACAATCTGATGTTTCCATATCCTGTCCTTTCTGGTAAATATCCCACCAGATTCCATTAATGACCCTTTTTTATTCCCTTAACTTGGTAGATGGGGTTTCTTTTTTCTATTTTCCCATCTCTTGCTCACTGAATAATATTTCTAAAATCACGGTAAGTATGTAATAACAGCCATACTGAGTGGCAGCTGTAGGTCAGGCATGCTTCCAAACACATTACATATAATTATTTACTTGATGCTCAGAGTAACCTGATGGGGTGGGTGCTGTCATTGTAGAGATGAAAAAACAAAGGCACAGAGGGTTTATGTTGTACCCCAAGGTTAACCCAGCTGACGTGTTAACTATCAAATCCAGTGACAAGAATGCCATGCAGGTTAGTCTTTCACCATACAATGGAATGAGTATGCAAAGTACACAAATTCAAAGACTACATCCATAAAGATACTTTCCAACAAGATCAAATTATTTAACTCAGCGTTATCTTCTCCCAAATTACCTCTATTCACATAATAACAATTTACATGGAAAGTGATACAGAAGTTGTCCCTAACCATGTTGATACCTTGAAAGAGAATTCAGGCATTTTGTTTTGAAGACTACATCAGCTGAAAGGTTTCCCTTAGGTAAGGGTGAATATGGTCAAACTAATACAGGAAAGTGTTATGTCCAACATCAGAAGAGACTGAGAAAAATCATCAAGTATCCTCAGAAACCAACTTACTCCGCAAGGGTCTCCCCATCAATGGAATCAGTAACAGTTTGTTGGTAATCAAATGAGTAGACAAATAATATAAAATCGGGTAGGTGTCCTCCATCTAAAAAAGAAGAAACACAGACTGTCTGAACATCACTCTTAGAATTCCTCTTCTTCACAATCAGAATTTTTTTTATTGCACATGGTCTTTTTTTAAATAAACTTACTAAAGAAGATGGTCAAGGTAATATTAGCAGACCTTCAGGAAGAGATCAGATAAAGCTTGGAGGGAATGATGGGGGACTTATCATTGGAAATAGAGACCATAGCAAGAGGCAATGGTGTGTACAGGGTATACACACAAAGACAAATAGTGAAAGAAAAGCAAAACGTTACGAGGTTGAGCAATTCATTTTAAAAAGAGAATTGTTTAACTTCTAATTAAAATAATAAAAATGGTGAAGTAAAATGAAAGTTTAGAAGAAATAATTTGTGAAACATGCACCTAAAAAGTAGTATCATATTGTTTGGAAGACGATAATAACTTACAAATGCACACTGTAAACCCCAGAGTAACCAATAAGCAAACAAAACAAAGAGGTCATAGAAGAGATAAAATGCAGCACTAAAAATAAACTCAATACATAAAAAGAAAATAAAGGAGGAAAGAAGAGGCAAATAAACAAACAACGTATAAAACAAAAGAAAAAATAAGAACACAGTAGATTTAAAGCCAATATAAAAAATTAGATTAAAAGTAAATGGTTTGAATATTTGCATTTAATAAGAATAACTGTCTCTGTTCAGGGACAGTAAGATCGTATACAGCAGCAACTACAAGCAATGCACACGAACTGTTAGTACAAGTAAGTGAAATTACCCAGGCGGTAAGATGCAGGATCGATCTAGGAAAGTCTATTGTATTTTAAATGTATATATTTAGCATCTACAGGCCTGAAACGTTTAGGGATAAAGTTTTGAAAACATGTGCAAGACCTGTCCACTGAAAGCTACAAAACATTACTGAGAGAACTTAAAGACCTGACTAAATGGAGCGGTGCACCATGATCATGGATGAAAACACCGAAGATTGTGAAGATGCCAGTTCACAAACTGATCTATAAATTCAGCACGATATCATTCAAAATTCCAGGAGGGTTGCATTTTTAGGGTTTTTCCTTGTTGTTGTTGTTTGGTTGTTTCACTTGGGTTTTTTCCAATAGTAATCAAAAGTAGATTTTAGAATTCATATGGAAATAAAATGTACCTGGATTAACCAAAGAATTTTTTAAATAAACAAAAATAAAGATTTCCATGATCTGATTTCAAGACTTACTATTAAGTTACAGTATTAGAGCAATGCAGTATTAGCACAAAAATAGAAAAATTGATCACTAAACAAAATAAAGAGCTCAGAAATGACCCACAAAAAGAGATTAATGGATTTTCAAACACATACCAAAATAATTCAATGGGAGGAAGGTAGTCTTCAACAACTGATGCTAAAACACTTGGATATCCATGTTTTTTTTTTAAAAGAGCCTTAGCCCTTACTTACCTCCTAACATACATAAAAATCAGGTTTTAAAACAATGGCTCATAGACCTAAACATAAATGTCCAAAATGTAAAACTTCTACAATAACATATAAATTAAAATATTCTTAAACACTAGGCTAATCAAAGATTTCCTAAACAAAACAAACTGTGAAATGTTCACAAGTGAATCATGAAGATAAAGAGCAATAAACTAAACTTTATCAAATTTTAAAAAATAGTATTCTTGAAAATATGCCATTAAGAAATTGAGCAAAACGGAAAAAGGACTCATGGACATGGACAACACTGTGGTGATTGCAGGGTGAAGGGCAGAAGGGAGGCATAAGGGGGACTAAATGGTAATGGGAAAAAATAAAAATCATAAGAAAAAAATGAAAAGGTAAGCCACAAATGGGAAAAAAAATTTCCAATTTTTCTGACAAAGGACATTTATCCAGAACACAAGAAGAACTCTTGAAACTCAATAATAAAAAGAGAGTCTATTTTTTAATTTGGCAAAAGACGAACAAGCTCATCATTAGACAATAGACACAAATGGACAATAACTGTATAAAAAGACACTTCATTATCATTAGTCATCCGCAAAATATAAACTTACAATGAGCTTGCATTAGACGCTCATAGCAGGTTAAAATCAAAAAGGGTGATAACAAGTGTTGGCAAGGAAATGGAGCACCTGGAACTCTCATAGGTGGATGATGAAATGTAGAATGGTGGTGTATTTACTTTGGAGGACATTTTGGCAGTTTTGTGTAAGGGGAAACATTTACCATGTGCATGAAACATGCCACTCCTATATACTCACCAAGAGAAATGGAAGCATATATATATACCAAGAGACTTAACACAAATATCCATAATAGCCCAAATCTGGAAACAATCCAAATGTCCAACAACATATGAATAGATAAATAAAAGGTAGTCTGTTCTCACAATGGAATATTATTCCACCATTAAGGAAACGGACTACTGGTAGACATAATGTGTATAAATCTCAAAAACAAAGTGCTTAGCAAAAGAAGAAACAAGAGTACATACTGTAGAATTCTGGTTTAATGAAGTTGTAAAGGAAGCAAATCTAATCGATAGTGGTACACAGCAGGTCAGCAGTTGCTAGGTCCAGTGGAGTAGTGACTGACCCCAAAGGGTATGAGAAAAAAATCTGGAAATGGACACATTCTATATTTTCAGTGGAGTGGTGGTTACACATGCATGTATATGGTTAAACTCATCTGAGTGCACATGTAACATTTGTTCAACTTATTATACAGGGTCTGGCATACGTGAGGCCTGCTTGAGTGTGGTTACTGGGGTATGTGAGTGTCTCACATGAGAGGGAGAGTCTTTTGAACATTCCACCTAAAACGCCACATGGTGTGCTTGAGTATGATTGTTACATTATCGAACTACATGCTTATGATTTTGTAATAAAGGTTTTGTAATAAAAAGGGGCATTATTTGTGCCAGACCCTGTGCGTATGTATCAGTAAAGTTGATTTAAAAGGAAAATGTGTATCACATACATAAATGGTAAAATAAACAGGGATGAATCTGGGTATTAGCTCAAATAGCCCAGATAATCTAACTGAAATCATTCACCACCCACTTAATCAGCTTTGTAATTTATATATGTCAGTTTTATTAAGTTGAAATTATTTTCACAGAACTCTTTTGACTCTGTGGTCCCGAGTTAGAATTGGCAAAAAGAGGAATTTGTGTGAGACCCGGAAGCCACAAGCAATGCAGCAGCCTTACTTTCTAAAGGTCACTGAGGTTCATTGTAGTGATAGACTCAGATTCTGCAGCTTAGAATGGGTTCCAAATTGTCTTCGTTCCCTCCGCATCCAGCTCCTCCTGCCAACTGCAGACAACTGGTGACTATGAATGGGTCAGGTGCACCACCAGACACTTGGTGTGGGACCACAGAGATGGGCTCCTCCCCACACACTCTTGCCTTTCCTTTACTAGATGATGTAGGCATCTGGACATGTTCAATTTCCAGCATGATTTCTTCGGTGGTCATCCACCTTCTCTCCTTGACCTTAACTGTTCAATTCTTCTTACAAGTGTATATAAGGTCCAATTCCTATAATGAATTTATTATGATGAGTTAGCACAATTTCTCTGTAAAAGGTCAGAGAGCAAATAACTTCAGGCTTTTTAAGTCAGGAAGCAAAATCAAGGATATTATTTAGGTACTCATGTAACAAGAAACAAATTTCTACAAATATGTATTGATAAAATTCAATATAAAATAATCATAATTGAGTAAAATTATATAATGCATATCGACTAATTAGAAGAATAAAATTTTCTAGGGGGAATAATATTATTTTCAATTGGTATTCAAAATTAGTGTTCCCTATCCCCTGAACACTTAATATTATTTTATTATTTTATTGTTGTTCAGGTACAGTTGTCTGCATTTCCCCTCAACACTCTCCCCTGACCCCAGCCATTCCCACCTTCCTCTCCTGATTCCAATCCCCTTGTTTTTTTGTTTTTTTGGGTTTTTTGCCCATGTGTCCTTTATAGTTTGAACACATAATATTGTTTGAGCATATTCATAAGGGATTTGTAAGACTATATTTGATTCTTGCCTCAATGTTTGCCCTTTAGCATGCTGTTAAATTGCAGATTAATTACTTTCCATTGAGGAACAGGTGAAAGCCCCACAATTGCTGGGTTAAATGGAATTTGAAATATGGAAATTTTTTTGGCATTCACATCTAAAAAGTGTTTGCTGGGAGTTGAATAAAATATTTACAAAACACATATCTAATAAGGACATATTTAAAATATATGAAGAATTCCTACACTCAAAAAAAACAGAAAACCTTAATCCCAATTTAAAAATGATCAAAGGACTGGAATAAATATATCTGCTAAGAAGATATGCAAAGGACCAATAAACACATAAAGAGATTCGGCATCACTAACCATTAGGGAAATTCATATCAAAATAACAGTAAGATACCACTTCACACCTTTTAGGATGTGAAGCTAATTCGGAAACTAATTTCTAAAGCTATGCAGTGTGCAAAAATACTGATTGAGGTCAGCTCTTCAGAAAAATTTCACTATCTTCTTGAGCTCAAAAAAAAACCCATAGCAAACTTTCAGCACTGCTAACCTATTACATGGCTATGTGCTAGAACAAGTTAGAATACCCAGCTTCTGCTTCGGGCAAAAATTCATAGAACTGACTGTGGTTGAGTCTGTAAAAGCTACTGCAGTTTACCATTGATGACACAGGTTCACAACCCCATGATAAATTCAAGAATTTTCAAGAAGTGCCTCTGGGAAATATTAGAATAAATAAGCAGAGACTTTTACACCTTATATTTTCATCAGCTGTGTCTGCTTGTCCAGCTAAGTCTTTCTCTGCTCCACACACGTCACGCCACTGTCAGTAGTGACACGTATGAGCAGATCCCACCTCCGGCTGTACTAAATTAGTGTTTTCTTCACTTCTTTCAAGGTATTGTTACCCGTAGTTGTTCCTCACAGACTGTCCTGTGAAGCTAACTCTTCCGTCAGTGCAGACTTGACACTGAGTCCAAATGAACAACGACCGAGCAGTATCGGTAACATGTATCGATTCATTAAGAGCCAAAGAAAAGCACTCAGAATCCTTTGCTCTGTTTCTTAACTGACTATTGATGATGCTCCCATTGTCTGCAATTCTTCAAGCAACTGTTCTCTAGAAAAAGGTTATAGTCTTCAGCAAGTTTATTTTCTCCTGAATGCATTTCTTCAGCTGCTGCAGTGAAGTATGATTTCATTAACTCACTATTGTTAAACAGCTTCCCCCCTTTGCTAACAATCAGATACCCATAGAATGACTTAAGTTGTCATCCCATTTTTATTTTTTATTTTTCTGCAGATGTCCTGTGATGAGCATTGAATTTTTCTGATTTTTGCGTTCCGTCGTGGTAGAATATTGAAATAAATACCCTGCTGAGAAAGGCTGACTTAGACTGGGTCACAGCTATATTGTTATTGCACAAAAAGATGCTACTTTGCCATCTCCTGGAATAACAAAATAATTCACTGCCCACTATGTCGTGAAAGAGCAACATTCAAGTCTACTTTTCCTGGTTGGACACAATAGATAGGCACTACTGCAATAAAAATGTGTTACAGTTTTTCCTAGTGTTAGTTTCTGGCAATAAGCCTGGCACTTGAAGCACAGCTGAGATAAGACAGCATGGCGGCCATTGACAGAGGGCCGGCCAGCGGGGCAAGAACGCACTCGCTGACGATGTGTGCGTGCCGTGTGTGGCTGGGCCCCGGTAAGACTGTATTTATGGAGACTAAAAGGTGCATATACCCTAACATCTATACCATAAAATATTATTTTTTGACATTTGCACTATTTAAAAATGTAAAAAGCACTATTAGCTCAAACGTTGTGCCAAAATAGGCAGTGGGTCCGATCAGCCCAGTGGGTCCTCATTTGCGGACTGATTCCAGAGCTCACAATGGTTACAGCTCACTGACTAAACTTCGACTGAAACAGTATGTCGTCTATGCTAGGTATGTGTCACGCCCGTGCCAGGCAAAGAAGATGCAAAATGAATTCGACAATCTCTGTCCCCCAAAGGTCCATATACACCCAACGTTGCTTCAAATGTAGCAAATGGATTAAGCAATTTGATACATCGCTTTAAACTGTGGAAGTTTCTGTGATTAAAACTTAAGTGTTTGCCTATCGTCTACTATCCACTTCGCACAGGATTCCCGAGATACTAGCAGCTTTACTCCTGAAGGCCTACCCGATCTGTTTGGGAAATAAGACATGACTGTATTAGCTATACATTGCTGTGTAACAAATCACCACAAACTAAGCCACTTAAAACAACCTGCATTTACTACCGCACACTTTCTAGGGGTCATAAGTCTAGTCTTGGTTTAAGTGGGTCTTTTGATTAGGGTCACCCAAGGACAATCAAGGTGTCATCCAGGCTTCCTTCTCATCCGGAAGCTCAGTAGGGGAAAAATCCATTCCCAGGCTCACTTAGCTGTTGGCAGAATCCATTTCCTCGTAGCAATGGGGGTAGGGTACTAAGCGTTCCTCTGTCTTCTAGAGCTCTCCCTCCACTCTCCAAGGCTACCCTCAGCACATTTGTGACTCCCAACATAGCCACTCACTTCCTCCATGGCAGCTAAGGACAGAGTCTCGAGAGGGAGTCTGCAAGCCAGATGGAGCTTGATACAACATTGCATAACCCCAGGTAGCTTAATTGGTTAGAGCATTGTGCAGATATACCTAGGTTTCAGGTTCCATCTCTGGTCAGCGCACATATGAGAAGCAACAAATGAATGCATAAATAAGTGGCACCACAAACCTCTGTGTCTCTCCCCCCCCTCTCTCAAATCAATGAATAAAAGTAATCAAGGGAGTAACATCTGTCACCTCTGTCATATTCTATTTGCAGCAAGACACAGTTTCCACCCAAACTCAAAAGGAGGAGATTATACAAGGATGAGAACATCAGCAGGCATCTGTCGTGGGGGGCCGCTGCAATCTGTACAGGCCAAAGAGGAACACAATAAATCTATGATCAAAAGAGAAATGGCACAATATAGACCATTGGTCTTCTAAGCACCTATGTAATAGAGAGTACAATATGGGCATAAATTACTGAGTAAGGCCCCGTGGTGGGAAAAAAAAATGGTCTCAGCTTGTCTTTGAAAATGATACAGGCTGAAGCGTTCAGAAAATTCTGTGGGAAATGACACCATTCCCGATAACGCAGTAATAGGCACATAGAGGGAGGTTTGCAGCCAAATGGAGACTCGCCAGAACTTCCCAACCCTGGTCAAGGCTCCCTTATGTCACGGTCAGATGTTTTCGAATGTTGAATGTATGATATGCTACCAGTATTTAAATCAAGAATAAACCCAGCTTTCCTCAAGAAAAGCCTGATACAAAACTCAGTATCAACTACAAAAGGAAAGTAATCGTTGTATCCCACTTCTGCCTTATTTCATCTAAATAACTTGATAAATTGTGTTAACAGGATTCACCATTCCACTTAGTAAATACAAGAGGGGGGTGGGGAAGGAGTGGGAGGACAAAGGGAGATGGTGTCTATTTCTCCAGCATTCTTACGGAATACGTACTTGTTGCAGAAAATGAGTCCGAATATGGAGACCAGCCAGCCGCTAGCACAGACTATGCAATGCGAGTGATGGCGGCAATGCATTTTTACGAATCTACATAGGCAACGGAAGTAGTTTCATAGTTAAAGGAAGTGGTGGGCATCGCTGGCTTCCCATACGCAAATGTTATTTTTGATTCCCTCTAACTTCCTTATTTAAACATTCTTTTCTCCCCAGTTAGCCAAGAGATTCCTTCTCAGTGAGCACAAACCACATGGAAAGTTACAGTTTTTGAGTTGCTTCCATTTCCGAGTTCTCAGAGAGCCAAACAGACTACATGCTTCAGATCCAGAAATCTAACTTAAAAAATTTCTATCTGGGTTAAGAAAAAGCGTGGAAATTTCCTTCCCCAAAGGTAATTCTAGAAGATCTATGTGGATTCATACATGCCAATTCTATGTTCCCAAACACTGATCAAATGATCCAAAATGCTAGATGCATTTATGTATAGATTTTATTTCACCAATAATTACATTAAGTGAAAGATAATCATGAATGAAATAGACATATGAGATAAAGACAGAGAGAGAAATAACATTTATTCTATAAAAAACTGGAATTATCTGTAATAGCACATGAAAAAATACCATTTAATCTCCCAGATGTGGGGTCTGGGGAAAGATGTGTTGCTGAGCCCACGGAGGAAAAAGCTGTGTGGCAAACACGTGGCTTGTTCTGAGTCAGAATCCCAGACTAGTTGGATCTAGATACAAAGGCTGTTCCAAATAATAGACACTTTGACTACTACAGACATCACTGATAATGTATAATAAAAAATCCCCTGAGTTACTGCTTATGGTAAAGATTATTTGCTTAACACTTTGATTCATTTTATAACATATGCTCTCAGTACAAACTCATATCTTGATTTCCTTATTACTAATAATTGCAGAACAATTTTCCTTATTGTAGAAGTTTGATTCCTCAGCCTCTTCTTTATCTCTAGCATGTCTTCATCCATCTATTCCATTAGACACCAAATTTCTGATTATTTCCTTCTTTTCCAGGTCCTCTGGCTCCCCATTTGGTTCAGAGCCTTACCGCCTCGCACAGGGCCTATTACTACTGTCTTGCCAATGGCTCATTCGGCCTGACTTTTCTCCATTATGTTCTATCATAACATTGCTACTAGGATCGATCACTTCCTGGCCTACCAGAGGCCCATTAAAAAGCTCAGATTCCTTGTCTTTACTTCAGGGGCCTCTGAGTTATCCCTCAGGAGTCCTGCAAGCCTGCGGAGCCTGTGGGTCACCACGTGATCTTCCCCTTACCGCTCCTCCGTTTCTACTCGTGTTGCTCCGGTCTCCTGGGCACCCGACCCCCATCCCTTCACTGAACAACATGTCTCCCACTAAAATTTCCACAGACAGGCCATCTTTCTTTTTCGGAGTGCAAATAGCATTCTGAACCGATCACTTTTTTTTATCAAACAGTAACAGTATCTTACTCTTAAATATATATGTATAATTACTCTTGAACAAGTCTTATCTCTCTTACCATGTACAAGCATACGGGGCTTATTTATATTGTACTCCTAAATAGGTTTTGAACAAAAAAGTTCTTAAAATTATTTGTTGAATGAATGCAGTCGGGTAATCTTCAAAAACCAAACAACATACATTACTATAATTTAGCCAATAAGTGTAACTAACAGACTCTATAGAGGAAAATATTTCTTCTGAAAGTATTTGATTCTAAAAGTCTATATGGAACTAAAACAAATGACTGACTATGAATTCATAAACTTGAAGCCCCATTACCAACAACAACAGAAAGTGACTGCGTTGACAGTGAACCTGAAGTAGAAAAGGACAACCCGGGAGGAACTTCACGTGAGCCTTCCTGGAGACACATACACGGATGCAAACTCCACTCAGTCAAAGGTTCGCATTTCATAAGAGAGTGAAGGTTTAAAAGAGAACGGGGGAAAAGGTACAGGGAACAAGAAGCATAAACGGTAGGTACAAAACAGACAGTGGGAGGCTAAGACTAGTATAGGAAACGTAGAAGCCAAAGATCTTATATGTATGACCCATGGACATGAACTAACGGGGGGAGGAATGTGGGTGGGAGGAGCGTGCAGGGTGGAGGGGAATAAAGGGGGAAATGGTACAACTGTAACAGCATAATCAATAAAATATATTTAAAAGAAAAAAAATGTGACTTCAGAGGTTTTCGGCCTAATGCTGTACACCTGAAAGTAATTCAAAACAATATTGAATGTAAACTCTAATTGGAAAATAAAATAAAAAAAAACATGTAAATAAGAAGGTATAAAATCACCATCTGAAAAAAAAAGTTTTCAAACTAACAACTACAGCCTCTGATTATTTAGTAGCTATTATGTGACTAGAGAAAATAGTATTTTTACATGCTTGCTACATCCCTGGGAGATAGCTGCTCATTCAAGCATTCATTCAATAACTGAACTACTTACGGAGCACTGACTTCATACCTGCCACTCTTCTAGGTACCAGGATTGCTGTGGTGAGCAAGGTTGCTGAGCTTACCCTCCAGTGGAAACGCATCAGTAAACAAGTACACAAATCGGTAAGTGAGGGAATTTTAGATAGTGTCAAATTCTACACGGGCACTAGAAGAGGCTAATGGAAGAAAGAGCATCTCAAGAACAACATGAAGTTGGGTGATTAGGGAATTCCTTGGAGATGATGGCCTTTGAACAAAGAGTTAAATGACCATAAGGAGTTAGGTCCACGAAGACCTGAGGAAAGAGGATGCCAGGTGCAGGGAGTGAGGCGTGCATGGCGAAGGAGAAGGAGTTCAAATGAGAAGGACCTTTACCAGCTCTGGGAGGAAGGGAGCCAGCGAGACCCAAGTGTTGCAGGCAAAGGGAGATGGAAGAAATAGCGCTGGAGGGAGAGGAGAGCCCCCTCCGTCAGCCAGCTCTTTGTTTTGACCGCACAAGACCTTTAGATTTTATGCGAACTGCGCTGAGAAGCCAGGTTATACAAGTCAGCAAGGGTACGATGGGACCTGACTCATCCCACGAAAGAAACTATGTCACATCATATTGTTTAATCAAGTTTATTCTTGGGTATAAAAATAGAATTACAATGAATTCCATCCCTGGCTTGGATTTATAGAGCAGCTTTCTCCCATAGAAACTCATCTTATTTAGAAACCGCCATCCATTTATTCTCCCAGCATAGGCACTGTTATTCATTTAACGAGAGACCAAGGCATGATAAAAATGAATTCATTTTCCACCCTCTACATGTAATAATGACCATCACCATGGAAAATGCACCCCAGTGGCAAGTCTGAGGCTGCTGTCTCATCAGGGTGAGTGTCTTGTCTTGCTGATTTCACTGAACACTCTTCCTCATCCTTCATTTTGGACGGGAAAACTTTTCTGAGTGCTTCTGGAAGACAAACTTGGTGCTTGCCAAATCACAAGAGACAAGCGGTCCCACTTTAAATGATGACTGATATGAGTGTCATGAGTCACTAAGCTCCAAATTAACTCGATTTAGCCACTTGAACTATTCAGTCGTATCCTAACAACACACGGTAGGGAATGAGTGTCTTACCGCTTTTAGGAAATGGAATTCATAAATAAAAATAAGATGGTATTTGGGGCGCTTTACTGACTGCACAGCACAGACAAGTCAAATAAACACCACCTTCCAGTTGTTCAGCCCAGAGATCAGAAGCTTAAAAGAAGTCAATCTTGAAAGTCAACCCATTAACCTCTGCCTCTCCGTTATCGTGTGTTAGACTTTTAGAGAAACTTCTGTGTAGCTGCAGCTTCTTAAACCTCATGATCTTGGGAAGAGCTCAGAGGACTTGACATGTCTTAGGAGCTGTTAAAGTGGGGTTAGAAGATTTAATGAAAATTTAAAAGATCGTAGAAACTTCTTTGCAGGCCAGTGAATGTTTTTTTTTTTCTTTGTCTTTCTGCAGGCACTTTGTTGCATAATAACATTTGGAGAGGTCAGGGAAGCTGCCATGATATCACTCAAAATTATGACTTCTTTGAATGTTTTCTTTGAAAACCGTAAGAGCAATATAAGTGTTGGTGGCAAAGTTCCTGGTTGTCACTTCATGGCAAGAGGTTGCGCTGGCAATTCCCATCGCAGACTAGACTTTCTGCTGGGAAATCAAAGGGTAACAGCAGCTTCCTGCTATAACTGGTCTTGGGTATGTCACCTGCCCTTCTTGGTTTCTTTAATCTTGTCCACGTCTCTGCTCACAGTCCCCTTAATCGATTCTTTCCAATTAAAGTATTTTGACTGTGACAGCCATTTGCTGCTGGTTTCCTGACTGATTCCGTACATGACCTTTAGTCAAAGACAGGCCTGAATCCCTTTGCCCTTACTGTCCTTGTTATTATCATTTTGTCACACTGATTGGGGGGATCTAAAACTGGTTTTAAGAATTCTGAGACCGACTAGTATTTCATGAGCATCTACTATGTGCCCAAACCTGTGCTAGGAACTGGAAAGATGGAAATGTAGAAGATATTGCTCCCACTCTCAAGGGTCTCACATTATACTCAGGTAATACGGCTTCTCTAAGCTACGGGCCTCCAACAAGCCCTCCCAGAGGTGCTTCTCCCAGGTAAAGCCGGCCCGTCTGTGAGGCAGGGAAGTGCAGGTGGCTGGCTCTGCAACGATCAACTGTCCAGACACTGCAAACCACTGGCCTCTGGAGAGCTCGGCAGGCATTCCCATATGTGAGGAAGAGTAGTAGCAAGACAAGACTGGGGATTTCGTGGAAACCAGGTAATCGAAGATGTTGTACGCCATACTAACTGATTTATTTGGGTATGATTTCATAGGAAAAAATAGATCTTCGAGAGTGAAAGAATCAGATCTACATTTTAAAAGTATTACACTGGAGCAATAAACCAGTGAACTGCAGGACACTGAAAGAAGAGGGAAGACGACCAGGCATAAAATTAAAACAGCCCCAGAAAAAGATGGAAATAGTGGGTACCAAAAGAAAGAAACAAACACGAAAGATGGCAGAAACTGAGAAACAAATGGAGACAGCACATTAGTTCCAACAGTAATATGGAGGGACAAAAAAAAAATCTGCTAAAATGTGGTGGGTAACATAATTGTTAACCCAGATATTTTAGTCTAAGCTTGAACAGATTGATTTTCCTCCTCACCCCTACTACTACTCCATGTAAATGACTGGCATATTTTCTACTTAGAAACAATTAACCATAATGTTCCTTTGACCTACTATTGCTCTATTTTTAAAAGTTTCTGAAAT
Organism: Glossophaga mutica; assembly: GCA_039655065.1. NCBI lineage: Eukaryota > Metazoa > Chordata > Mammalia > Chiroptera > Phyllostomidae > Glossophaga > Glossophaga mutica. The sequence continues at coordinate 6,386,089 of CM077305.1, forward strand.
ACATCATCCTGTCAGATAGAATGTAATGTGTTTTCTCTGTCTTACATCAGACAATAAGGAAAACATTGGAAGGGCTGCAATGAAAAATTGAAGTTATTACAATCATGGCTCAAACATGATTCCATCACATTCCACTGTCTCCATAAACTCTGAAGATGCATGAGAAAAAGAAGAAAATGTTCCTTCAGCTCTTAAAACAAAGGAGCAGAAAGTAACATAATTATACAAAAACAATAGGAATCAATATCATAAGGGAGAGGTTGTTATGATAGTATCAATTATTGTTAACAGCAAAAGTATTTAAAAGATTGAACAGCAAACAGGTCTCTACCCAAACAGATCACCTACATACACAACGAAGTAACTCTTAAAATTCCTCCTCCACCTTGTCTTTCTCCATATTTTGAATCGTCAGAGAAATACTCTATAACAAAATAGAAGATTTTGTTTTCAGCATCCCTGCAGGCTCAGCTGCTGGTCCCCAACGCGTCCGTCTTCAATGCCCCCTCTCCCGCTGAGAGCTCATCTCTTCCCAGGCTTCCCATCACCTTCTCAGCAATTCTGTAGCTGCAGGCCCTCCATCGCTCCTTCTATCCTGCAGACTCCTCAAACTCAGTCTAATTTAAAAATCTTTTTTCTGAAAAAGCTAGAGCAGACTCTAGCATCAACACCTCTCTCCCAGCTCTGAATCAGTGCACACCACTATCGTCACTGCATTCAAAGCAGCACGTTCCTCCGAGCCGTTCAACCCGGAAGTCTCTTTTTTTTAATTTTTAAAAGATTTTATTTATTTATTTTTAGAGAGAGGGGAAGGGAGAGAGAAAGAGAAACATCCATGTGTGGTTGCCTCTCGTGCACCCCCTACTGGGGACCTGGTCTTCAACCCATACATGTGCCCTGACTGGGAATCGAACCAGCGACCCTTTGGCTCTCAGTCCAGCACTCAATCCACCAAGCCACACCAGCCAGGGCTCAACCTGGAAGTCTTGATGTCATCTTTTTCTCACTCCTTTATTTCACTCATTCCTATAAATGTTTCCTTTCAAATGCACATTATTCTTCATCTATACTCCTTTTGCCTGTGAATTAATAACCATAATATTTTTGTTGTGTGTACTATACTCAACACTCCCCAGCAAAATGTTGAAAAGCAGTGCCTTGAATTTCAGGGTTGGCTCTGACCAAAATGTGTAGCCTTAAGAAAGTTTAACTTCCTAAACTCCATTATTCTCATTTGTACAACTGAGGATAATAATAGTCATGGCTTCATAGGGCTCTCAAAAGGAAGACATGACATGATACATACAAAAAAGACACAGCAACTAACAAGAACTCACTAAATTTTAGCTGCTGGTATTATCACTGCCTCACCCAGGTCCAATGCATCCTATATTACATTACAGCCAAGCTAATCTTAACCGTATCATGAAACTGCCTTGCTCGAATTCCATTTATCGCCCACCTAAATCATCAGAATTTATTTATTAAATTTTTCCCTCCTGGAACTTGTCTCACTTGCATTCGGAGCCTGTCTTACGTACAACGGTGTCGAAAACACCCTAAGAGACACCTCCCCACTTTGTCACTAGTATTCCTAGTACCCAGGGCCTTGGAAGTTACCCTTTTTTGGTTCTCCCTCTAATTCACACCAAAAAAGGAAGCACCAGGATTAATACATTTTGTTACCACACTAAGGCCTCAAAAACGGCACTAAACTCATTTACTTTTGACTTTGGAGAAACGGAGTTCAGTGTAATTTCTTTTGGAATGTGATGGCCGAGGCCGGGTCCCGCAGATCCCGGGCTCTGAGTCATTGACCCAGCGGAGGCCTTTGCACAGACCGGCGGGGCCCCGCAGCGCCCCATCAGCGCGCTCTGATAAGTGAGCAAGACAGTAGCCTGAGGCTGGAAGTGTTCCAAACCCTTTTACAAAAGTAGAGGATTCGGCATTATTTTTTCTCCCCATCATCTTTAAACGCTATTGTGTTTCAAAGGAAATTCAGTCCATCTGTTTCTGCTTGTTCAAAATGCTGTTGTTTTGTAAGAGCTATTTGATGTCCCAGAGCCCCAACAAAAAGCCATTGCTTCCCAGCAGAAGGCTATAGATTTCTCCAAGGACTTAATGAAACTGGAACCTCGGGCATCCTAGACCTTGCAGACTTCTATCACGTTGCTGGAGTTTTTCCCGACTTGAGTTTCCTTTTCTGAAGAGCATCGCAACAGAAGATTGCTCCTCCAGCAACTTCATTCGTCAGACACTTCAACCTGTAGGACTTGCTTGTATTTCTCTTTCAGTACATTTTAATTCTGACCCTGTTGTTACGGATAGGAGGCATTCTATCTGAGGAAGTAAAAACCCTTGCAATAAGTGCTTAAATTTTGACTTTAATCCTGTAATAAAGACACTTTTCTAAAGAAAAAAAAATTGCCTCATGTGGCAAATCTGAAGACAGGCTTTTGAGGAAAAATACCTTATTGTATCTAATATAGAAATAAAAAGGTAACAATAATAAAAGGTCTTCCTTTGCCTAAATAGGTATTTGGAAAATTTTTCGAGAAAAAATATAAGCTAGTAGATGCAGAAATTATTTTATAAGAATAAGCTGAAAAATGTAGCTTTTCTTCTTCTTGGGGTAAGTCATAATTATAAACGGAGTCCCGGGGCTCTGGACTAAAGCAATGTGGGAAATTAAATTGCAAGGCAATTAAGAAAGAAGCAATTTAACCAAATTATAATTTTGCCTTCCTGATGTCACCAGGCTTTTGTTACCGCTTTCTCAAATAAGACAGCAAATTAAGGAAAAGGAAATAACTCAAATTAATGTGTGTTTTGAACTCCGTCAGCCTGGTAGTAGTAAGATTTTCTGTGGAAGCTGAACTTAATCAAAACAGGAAAGAGAATTGTCCCTGCTAATTTATTAACCTGTTGTGCATAGGCTGAGAAGACCAAGAGTCCCAAATGCCTCCCACATGAAGTGACTCCGGGAAGGCCATGCCATTTCTCTTTGTAAAGCTTTCCCTTTGAATGTATTTACAGCGATGACTATCTTATGACTAGGGAGCTAAGATTGATATGCTAACAATAAACCCTCAGGGCGGCCCCTTTCTGGTTAATTGTGCAATAGGAAAATAAATCTCCTCACAGGTTACCAGAACTCTATCACTCCCTCTGGGAGGGATCTCACCTTCTACCAGTCTTTCTCACTTCACTTGGTCATTTTTGGTTGAGCGATCTGACGTTCCTCCACAAGGTAAAATTCTCCAAACTGTTTTCTTTTTTCCTAAGATATTATAGCCAGTCGCATCGTGTTCATGCCAGGCACCGTGTGACACGTGTACGTAACTTGAGGCGGAGAGAGCGGTCTCAGGTGAGACTGCAGAGAGCCAGGACGGGTCTGCCTGCATCCCCATCACACGAAGCACGACCCACCCGGATGGGTGGGTCTGGGCTCGCGAGACACTGACATCTTACACACGTCCTTTTGCCTTTGATAGAGACATAATCTAGTTAAAATGGAAATGTATTAGGGAAGTCAAACAATTAATTGATGCAAGAAAGGTTGTTTCATGTTTTGTGTAAATCAAAGCTAAAAATTCATTTGAGGAACAGCGCCGTGTTGTAGACTAAACACAATTTGGCCTGCGGACAGGGTTTGGTGCGGGTGTTAAAGTTGTTCTGGGCTACACATGGTCGGTAATCCTCAACAGAAATGTTAACTCAATTTGTCAGTATTATCTTTATGTCAACAGTAATGCTTAAATATTTACAATAGGCATAGTACGCTGAGAGTTAGTAACGCAAGATAAATTGGAAAAATGCTAACAAAATGGATGGCACTAATAGAAAGCTCTGGCACTATAGTCTCTGGGTTTATATACAAGAGGCTTGCCTGAAGGTAAGATTTTATTAGGTTCTATTGTTGACATGCTGCTCCAAGGTTTCCTTATAAAATAAAAATATGTATATAAGAAGTTTTTGAAAGGAAGCAAAGCTATGAGTTTTAAACGTATTCTATAAAGGTCAACATTGGAGTCTAAAATACATGCCACCTACTCCTCTTTCTGGAAAAATAGAAGTAATCTTACACAACTTTCTCTACACATTCTCCAGATATGACTTGTTTTAAAACTTCCCACAACATCAAGTAGCTACCATGCTGAAACGATGGACGGACAGAGAACTGTGACAGGAGAGAGATGCCCTCTCTGTCGTTTTCCAGTCCTTCTCCCGTTGCTGCCGTGCGTTGTGTGGAAGGCGTGCTGTGGGTTTAAATTCCTTGTACCCTGAGTCCTTTGAGAAAACAGAGACCGATAAAACCAATAAACGCACCTCCTGGACGAAAACATCGCCACTGCCCCGAGCCACCTAACAAGTAAATCAGTCCTTCAAAACGGAAGTCTCCAAGTCCCACAAGCAAATGACAGAAATTCTTCTAGCATATTTGCCCATTTGCAGAAGAAAAACAAGAAAAATGAAAGCAGTGCACAGAAGTAGAAGAGGTAAGATGATAAATTTGCAGAGCCCTCATTTTTTTTTTAAAGTAAGGAAACAAAAGTTCAGTAAAACTCCCCAGTTAGATACTGCCTATAAAAGACTAGCATTTGGGGGTGGGAGGTGGGGGTGGGTAGGGCAGGGGGAAGGTGGGGTGGGAAAATGGAGACAGCTATATTCCAACATGAATGATGAAGAAAATTAAAATTTAAAAAATAGACTAGCATTTGTAATCCACAAGGTAGAGAAATGACATGAGCCCACCAAAAGATATTTCCACTTCAAAGCTTCTAGTTGTCAGCCCCCCCTTCAGAACTAATCGTTGACGGAGTCTGTGTTTAAAGAGGACACAGGCTGCGAGCTGTGACGGGAACAACCCGCAGCTTCACGTTTTGCTCCTGCCACTGTTCAAGCCGTCCTGCAGTCATTTTGTTCCGACCTTTTAAGGAGAATTCATGAAAGATGCTCTACTTCTCGGAAATGTGCAAAACTGTTTCCATGACACCTGCTTCAAGGCCTTAATACTTCCTGAAGGACTGGGCCCACTGTTGCAGAAAAAGCAGACCAGCACTCGATCCAAACGAATCTGCACTGTCCGTCCTCTGAGGGACTTCTCACTCCGAACTGGAGGAGAACAAATCCGGGAGAGGTCGTCCGCGAAGGTGGCAGTATCGGTCACGATGGTATGACCTCCGGTGTTCGTTCATTTCTTCCTCTATGACTCACATACTTGGGCGCAAGGACGAAGCCTCAAGGAATTTATTAAAAACAAAAAAGCACCGAGTAACCTTTAGGATCAATCATTCAACCAGGTAAGTTATGAGATGAGAAAAACAGACATCAACAAAACCAGCGCCTTTCTAAAAATCCAGTCTCACTAGGCCTGGTACTGTTCATTCCACTTCAGCACAGCACATCTTAATTCCTTTTTAAGAAATAATATAAGGTCACCATACACACTGGGTAATCAAGATTACTGTTCAAGGTAACAGTTGTAGGAGATGAAGAAAGGATAACTTAACATGTCGAAAAGAGAAGATGAACTCTCTGGAAAGCTGGAGTTGTGCCTTGTGAACAGCAGTGGTTAATACGGAATCTAGTGATTCATGAGATTTAAATCACTGTTTCTCACGGCGGTTATAAAATAGGGGGGCAGGTATTTCTAAGCAATTAGCATATAATACTACTACACAATCAGAGAGGGCCATGTCCTCTTTTCTTCAGAGATAAATCTGTAACCCTAGCAACCTAGCACTATTGACTTTTGTTGTAATTACTCACTACAAAATTCAATTGCTGCTATTATACTATCAACAATAATGACTGCATAGAAGGAACGAACTGATCACAGTTTACTCAAGGGCATTTATCAGACGTGGATTTACCATGAACATTTACAAACAAACATGTGTTCTGAATACTCCATTGGTAAGTTGAACACCAAAAGTACCCAAGATCATCCTATGTGGTCCTCACCAACCTCTCTAGCCCCACCTCCTACAATTCCTCTCGCCTTTTCTTGTGGTATGCCTCCTTCTCTTTGTACATACTCTTCCCTCTCTCTCAAATGTTCTTCTGTCTTCTCCACAAGGGGAATTCTTCTTCCTCATGACTCAAGACCCTTCTTAAAGGTCACCTCCTTGAGACAACTTCTTGAGGACAAACAACAGATGAATGATGAAGAAATAAAGGGTTACTGTGGCTGTTCTTTGGAGAATGGACTGGAGATGAGAAAGAGGAAAGCACAGAGACCAGGTAGGAGGCTAGGGTTGTCCTCTGAGCGAGAGCTGAGAGAACAGCAGTGCCTACAGATGGAGAGAGAAGGAACAGATCTGACAACTGTTGGAAATACAGGTACAGCATCGGACACCCTGGATAAACATTGGCCAAATGAATGAATTTATCCCTAGACCATGGAGAACCAGATATTTGGGGTGATGGAAATTTGGAGATTTGTATTTTGTAATTGTGACAGTGTGGGTGATGGTTTGAGACAGAGAGTCTGAAGGTGTCCAAGTTAGTTAAGAAAATAGGATAAATATGCAGGGGAAAGAGGATGGGGTAGAAAAACAAGATAAGGCAGAATAAAGAAAACTGAAAAGATGGAATTTAAAGCAAGAGCTAGGTGAAACTAATGGCTAATTTAGTAGAGAGTATAGAGAACAATAAGGGGCTAAAGACTTTTTAGAAGGTGAAATTATGTTGCCATTAACTGAAATAGGAGAAAAAATTAGGTTTGAGGGGAGGAGTTATTAATTTTCTTTTAAACGTGTTGCTCTTGACATGAGAGATAACGACGTATTAAAAAAGGCAATCGCAGTTCTTCTTAGTCCAGATTGGGACCGAACTTAGAGACTCCGTTCAGAAAGCCTGCCAACAATGCAGTTTCTACTGCGGGAAGCGCGTCCCCCTGGGGTTGGCAGCAAAAGCACACGAGCTGGAAGGCAGGAGGAAGGCTAGTCTCTTTGGGCACGAATACACGGTGCGGAAAAAAAGTGGTAGGAGAGACGTAGCAGTAGATGAGACATGGTCCCAAGCTTACCCTGGAAAGGCGAGATGCGTTAGGTGAGGGGGTCGGCCCTGAGAGAATCTCAGGCAGACAGACCTCTTCCCTGCACTCACAATTTGGGACTGTGCCAGGAACCCCACAGCAGAAAGGCAGCCCCAAAAAGTTAAGAAAATGATGCACTTTGGTCAGGGAGAGGGAAATTCTGAACAGTAGTTTTCCTCAACTAAATTTCCATGTAGCATAGACGAGATACCAGAGAGCTGAATCTGAGTGGGGAATTTGCAGAGGTTGGGTGGCTCAGAAGGCTCTGAATTAATGGCTACAAGATACACTATGCGGGGAAAAGAGGCCCAAAGAGGTCACTGAACCTTCATAAGATGGGATGACTTACTCTGCCTGGGGTCCTAGGAAGTACACCAGCTTCTGACTTTAGCAGCAAAGGTAAGTAGGACAAGCGCCAACTACATGGGCAAGAAACATTGACGCAGAAACCAGAGATGCAAAGGACCCCTTGCCCAAGAGCCCCCAGTTTTCCCCTCTGACATATCCGAACCCTCCACTTCCACCAATACAACAGGTACCATCTTAGAAAGGACCAGGAAGAAACAATAGAAGATTAAAACACCTGAGACTGAGCGTGTGATTCTAGAGAGACCGAACAAGTCAAGTATTTAAATTCCAATTGGTCTAAGGTTTAAACACAATTCAACATTTAGTTTAGTTACTTTGGTAGGAGGGGGTCTCAGGGACATAGGCCCCTGCCATCCAGAAGGCAGAACTGAGCAAGGACACCAGTTTAATTATTGATAACATTAATAAATTATATTTTTATGCACATAAGTTATAAGTTAAATTTATAAGCCTGCCCTGTAAATAATAATGGTGATAGTGGTCATGTTGTTAATATTGGCTGGACAGGTTTCATAATTGCCTGCGTTGCTAGGCGTCTTCATGAGTCACGGAATTCTCAGCACCAGGTGTGATCTGACCAGAGACAGGAAGCAGGAAAAACACAGCCCACTGGATGGACGGTGAGTAATGACATCGCTGTTGCTGGCGTAGAGTGTTCACTGATTTGAATGGCTAGAGATAACACTGAAAACTTGGGTGAAAGATCATGAAAAATCCTAAACATCCTACTAAGGAATTATTTCTGTAAATACAGAGAGTAAACTCCCATTTTTTAATGATAAGAATAACCTTGGGGAAATCTGTGCTTTAAGGGAATTAACCTGACAGTTGTGTGGGGGATAGTTTGGGACGGGTGCCAGCAAACGAGGGTATCCCAGATAGGGCAGAGTTGAGAGATATGGTCCTAGGATGTATCTTAACTATGATCACTCTGTCATCTCCACTCAAAAAAAAAAAAAAAAAAAAATCTGCAGCCTTTCACTAGATAAAACCAAGTTAACAGGAACACTGGAGGCAGTCTTACATGGAAAAGACAGAAAGCATGTAACACAGGCCCCTGGAGAGATGAGCGTTAAGAGCAAAACTCTGTCAGAGATGAGCAGACGGATGAGTAGAGGATGGGTCCTCACCCATGGTCAATGGACCATGGTCCTCATCCTCCTACCTCACAGCAGGGAAGGCCCCCGAAGTCCGGAACATACATCCTAGAATTGGTATGGTAGCGGTAGGCCACGTGGGAGATGGTGAAGACACAGGCAGAATGAGGGCTCATGAATGCAGGGGCACAGGTGGATGGAGTGACTCGGAAAAAGCCAGAACTTCAGAAGGCAGTTAGAAGGCCCAAGTTATAACCCAGTTCTGCCATTAACTAGCTACCGTGAGCAAATGATTTAATCCCTGGAGACCTCATTTACCTCTCATATCAAAATGAGGCGTGGCAAATGTTCACCAGGGCTACCTCTCACAGCTGATGACCCCAAAATTTCAAAGTTTCCTCCTTTTCGCTCTAAAATTCACCAACACATATGTTCCAAAAGTCATGTCTTCCAAAACCCAGGGAGGTAGAAGCCTGTTTTTGTAATCCCCTGGGTTGAAGATGGGATTCCCGCTCCAAATCAGTGCTACACAGTATGTGGGCTCCACTCCAGTACCCTAACAAAAAATGTTAAGAAGCTGAAATGGAAATTTATTCAGATAAAGTAATTGCTGGGACTTTTGAGTTTATCAAAGAAGTATGTTGTTGTGGTTGCTCTCATTTTAATCTACCTTACATAGAAGGCTAAAATGCTCTTTGCATAAATATTTTGAGGATGACATCTCTGATTGTATTAATTTTCTGTTTCATTTTCTCTATTAAAATTTTATGGTCAACTATATTTAAGCCAACTTTTCTCATAGTCTAATTATTCAGTAAAATATCAAAAATAAAACTTGCCAACTGACTACCTCTCTTCAAATGATTTTTAACTAATCAAAATGTTCCTAGTCTTAACTAAGGAACTTTATTAAAAAATACATCATTGCATAGATTAGATATTCTCATTAATATCACAATATAAAAATCATATTTTTAAATGACCTTAGCTCTAAAATTCTATGCCAGTTTCCACACAAAATCCATGTTATTTCATTTTATTTACCCAAATCTCATATGAGTTTGGTTTGCAAGCCTCACAAAAGAAAGAATTAAAAGGGCATAATTACCCCTAGATTGTGTCTTTCCGATCTCTTTCAGAGTTATAGTCTTTTGTCCTATTTCACATTTTACCTTATGATTCCCCCGGGTATTCATTTCCTTAGAATGTGATATTTATCTTTCACTCACAAAAATGCCAGTCATAATACCACATGTCTTTGAACTACCTAGTGATTTTTTTCTGCTCGCAATACGGCCAGGGCATGCCAGGTCTCTAGACTGCCCGGATTAACACCACGTGGGTGATTACCAGTGCGTTTGCTGGGAGGGCACCATTACCAAGGAGGAGCATAGATATTCCTACGAGTATTTTCAAGTTTATACAGCTAGAGTTATTTAAACACCTTACCACATCAACAGGCGTTTGTATTTCTTGACCTTAGCTCTTAGAGGTAAATTAATTTTTTAAATTATATATAACAACAACATTTCTTACTTCAAGATCCTAGTATTTTCAATGAGGAAAAAGAAGACTATACTTATACTGCATACATACAAAGAACTAATCTATAAAATACACCTGAGAACATGACTCTTTGAAAAGGATCTAGCTGCTGAATGAAGTCCAATGAAACGCAGATACTTCCACCTCCCTTGAGTCAGTGGAAGCTCGTATATATGCTTGAGCGCCGAGAGTTACAGTCACGTGAGGTAAAGAAAAGCAGCCGGCGCTTGAAAGGGGAGCACAACAGTCATGTTTGGAAAGTGGGTGAAACCCCATCTTGTCTTTAAGCTGTCATTCAAGCCCTTAGACTTGGCCCGTATATTCTACTCGTTATTCTTGTTCTCAGCCTGTGATACCTGACTCCCAGTTCAGTCACTTCCACCTTTGGTTCACAAGTATTTCCTCTTAACAATACACCATTCAGAGAAAGGTATGTCTTTGAATTGTCAGCTAGTACTTTGTTCTGACAAAAGCTATCACTCTAGTGTTTCAAGTCTATATGTTAGAAATCTTGAAATCAAACACCACTTGTTGACTATTAGAAATGAGTTTATTGGACAAGTGGTCCTTTGGAAAGGACAGTCACTAACACTGAAAAACAGAATCCTACATTCCAAAATGTGTAAATATTTAGCATAGGTTAATATGATGTCACTCTAAGGGGTCTAAAAGGATTATTCTCAGGTACGATTTCAAAATGTATTTGTTATAACATATTCATTATTTATTAGACCTCTGTTCCCCAGGCAAAGGAGGCAAAAAAAAAAAAAAAAGATTTAAGTAACTGAAAGAAAAATTAAATTCCATTACTTCCTTGTATTGACCTTGGTTAAATATACAAAACAAAGCAAGGTCTTTATTGCCTAGAATCTGAAAGAAATATAACTGAACCAAAAAAGATATTAGAAGGATTGCACGGCCCTTTCTTCAAATAAATATATAGCCTGTTTTGAAACAATACTGCAATAATGATGAATATATACATATTACAGGTGTATACCTGTAAAAAAACAAAATCTAAAAAAAATTTAAAAATATTAAAACTGTTTAACTATGCTAATAAATCAATGCATTTACTACTTTATTAACATTATACATAGAATAATATGTTGTTGAATATAATTTTAGATGTAATAAATTAGATCATATATAATGTATTAAAATATTTAAAGCACATACCACATATTTAAAAATTATAATTTATTAGATTTTTTTTACTCAGAAGTTAAAAATGACAATATTTCTTAGTACCATTTAAAGTGTGAAACATGTTGTTTTAATTTATTAACTATAATACATATTTTCATTTCTTGATCTTTTTAGATTTAAATTGGTAGCTGTCTATAATTTAGATATTTAGCTACCAGTTCATCAAAAGTGCGAAAGTCATAAACATGTTTACTTTTTAAAATTTTCATGTTTTCATTTTTTGCAACAATAATAAGCCTCATTATTGAAGTGGAATTATCGTATGAACAATGAAATACCACAGCAACTTTCATGTAACATTGTTTAAAATACTTTTTAGATTTTTCCCATAGATATTTGGACATGCAAATGTATATATATTACTCATGCATGTATATTTTTCACGAGTTGTAGCAAACTCTACACACTACCCCATAACTCACACTGTTGCTTGACAGAACTTCTGAGAGCCTGTGTGACGACTGCTTCCCGCTACACTGCCGTTACAGCGTTTGTTGGGAATTACTGACTGTACATCCCTGGTATTATCTTCCTGATGCAACCTTTAATCTCCTTCAGTAAAGACAGATAGCATGCACATGCGCGCGCGCACCCCAGTTACCTACAAATAAATGGGAATTCACTCCACATTCGGCAACTTGCCTGTTAAAAACACTGCAGCTGATTCGGGTTTCGCATTATCTGACATTTGAGACTCCAAGACTCTGCTGTGACTGAAGGAGCCACTGGGAACCCAAAATGACAAAATCCTGTCTCCTATTCCCTCAGAACATTGTGCGACTGTGGACAAGACCACTTCGGTCGTCAAGGTCCTTTTTCTGAGTCTGGATTATTGCTTTTCATCTTCCTTTGAATAACGTTTCTTTTTTATTTAATCTTTATTGTACTTTTCCCATTTCCATTTAGTCCCCTTATACCCTCTCCCCCCAGTTTTTTAACTATCCAGTGAATGTTTTTCTTGTTTTAAAACTTTCTGCACTTTATGATATCACCAATTCACATTTATATTTCGTTGTGTCATTTTACAGACCTAAATTATATCATTGCAAATATTAATTTCTTTGACACTGAAACCAGTTTAACGGCAGGAAAAGAGTATATTCTTATTGCTATCTCAGAGATAACAAAACACAGAGAATCTGAAACTTGTCCATAGCCGGTCTAGAAACGAACCTTGGTTCCTTCCACCACAGCTGTCTGCCCTTGGTGCGTACGTACCACACGGGAGGACGTCTTCTGACCCTGAAGCCTTACAGGGTGCCTCGTTAGCATTTTCACATCTATAACTTCATTCCATCCTCTCTGTACTCTTGGGAGTCACAGATTATCACTGGCGCTATTTCACGGAAGAGGAAATTGAAGCTCACACCTTCAAATACCCAAAGGCACACAGCTATTACGAGTCAAAGTAAGGGATTAAATCCAGGCCTTTTGGCTTGGAGGTTCATGCTGTGTGGTTACAATTTGTGGGATCGATGTGTCTGATATTCCAAGATTTTGCAAAATGGGAGGAGGAAATCAAGTCCCAGAGCACAAATGGTGATGTGCGGGCTGGCCATCGAATCCTGGAGCCGACATGTGCTCACCACCAACACAGAGCTTCCCCCAACTCCTCGGATTGGAGGACAGGGAAGAAGGCGTCCCTCCCCCGGCCTCCCCACCACGGATTACTCTCTGGGAAAGATGGAGAAACAGGAAAAAGATGCCATCTATTTCCCGAAGTTGAACCTAATCGTTACTGGTCAGTTTCATCACTGCAGTCGAATTCCACCTCGTCCCAGCTGTGCGATCTTCCTGTATAGCTCTGTCCTTGGGGTGCTTGACTTCTGAGGGCTTCAGCTTCCTCCACTGTGAAGGGGGAACCAAATAGAACCAACCTCAGAGCAGTGTTAGGAGAGTTACGTAAGATGACTCCTGCAACACTACTCAGCACACTCCTTAGCACAAATATAAGCCCTTAATAAATACTAGCTATTATTTTCTCATTCTCATCCGTTCTATTTCCAATACCACCACCCAGCTGAAATCAGTGCCTCCTCTTACACCATGGATTTCATGATCTTCTCTTAGCTGGTCTCCTTTCCAACACTTCTCCATTCAAATGAAACAAAATTAAGCTCCAGAAAATATCCTCATTTCTCCAACAGGTGCGATGGCTCCTTCACTGCCTAGAGAAGAACTTCGGAGAGATCTTTTTGGGACGTTTGCTTCCACCTATACTGCCATCGTAGCTCCTGAGCCGGGCACTTGGCAGCCTGCCCACCTGGCCGCACAGCGGAACCTCCCTCCCACTGCTTCACACCCAGTCCATGCACACACCGCACACTCTTCGTGAGCGAGCCTCACGCGCACGCTCTCCCCCGAGCCCTGTGCACGCGGCATCCCTCTGCCTGGAATGTGCCTTTTCCTTTGAGTATCTAGAAGATTCAGTGATTTCCAGATCTTCCCAATGCTTTTACTCCACTTTTTACTGTTTTGAAATGTGGTACCGTGTACGGCCTGTTCCAACAGAAATACAGTATGAGCCGCATGTGCAACAGTGAACCCACCAGCGGCCCCATCACGAAGCTTTAAAAGAAACAGGTAAAAGTAAATAAAGTAATATGCTTTACTGAGCTCAGTACATCTAAATATTACCATTTCACGGGATCAAGGTAAAAGGACTATGAATGAGTTATTTTACATCCTTTTTGTTTTGTTTCTAAAATCCTGTGTGTGTTTTACACACACATAATACAATCGCAATTCGGACACTAAATTTTCACAGCAGACACTTGCTTTGTACTCAGACTTCAAAGAATTTACTCAAAATGTAAATTGATATACCCAAGTTGTTTCAAACATTCATAAAAGTCATCTAGTAACTGAACTATGTATCAGTTTTTCAACTTAAATTTAAAATAATTAAAATAAAACAAAATTTAAAATTCGGTTCCTCAGTTGGACTTGCCACATTTCATGTGCTCAGTAGCCACATGTGACCAGTGACTACAGTATTGGACTTCGAAGACATATTTTTCATTAAAACATTAACTGAGTACAGCATCCTGTATCATATTCTGTATCACTATCTTATATATAGTTCACTATGATAATGAAAATTATCTCATTGGTCACCAAACAATTTTCTGATCCCTATAAAATACTGTTACCATTAGGGATAGCTCATTGAGAGAGAGAGAGAGACTTTATTTTCTCCTATAACATTTCTTGACCTCTTGGTATATCTCCATTGGTCTGGATAATCAAAAATTAAATTAGAAATAATCCCATATTCCATTTGACCTTGCCACACATATCAATTGGGCAAAACTTGACTTGAGCAGATGGGTTTACTAGTAATGGCTTCTGACCAACACCAGGTCTTGCCTCATTTCCAAAAGATACAAACTCTAGTCTCTAGACCAGCGGTGTCCAACTCATTTTCACCGGGGGCCACATCAGCTTCGTGGTTGCCTTCAAAGGGCCGAATGTAATTTCAACTCCTTATCAGTTAAGGAGTAGTTACATTTATACAGTCCTAAAATTACATTCGGCCCTTTGAAGGCAACTGCGAGGCTGATGTGGCCCCCGGTGAAAATGAGTTGGACACCCCTGCTCTAGACCAACAAGGATGTGAGTTCCCCAGACATAAAAACTGCATGGAAACTAACTCCATCCCAAGTCCCACCAAACTCAGTTTAGAAACAGTTCACATTAGACATAACATTATAAAGGACAAGAAACTCTAGTTTTGAAAATTAGTGAGAACCAATAGTCACAGATACAACACCTGAATTGATGTTTAAGGCCCCCAAAATCTTGTTGCAGACTTTATTATGCTAAGTGGCGGAAGGAAATGAACATGTCTATGACATTTTCCCAGTCTGGGCATAGCATTATAGCTTCCAGGAGGTTTTCAAGCATGCATGCGCAGCCTAAAGAAAATCCGAGATCAGGCTCAGTGTCAGAACACACTAACAGCAAAAGAAAAAAAAAATGCCTTTCAGGGATTTAGATCCATAAAACCCTCACAAATCCCTGAGTTGCCTTACGGACAACAAGCACTTACAGAACACCTGCTGTGTGCAAAACACACTGCTTGTCCCTGTGACTAACTCAAATCCCCTCTGCCTGAGCACCAGAGACCACCTAGCGTGTTCTCTAGAAGCACAAGTGCATCTCTCTGTCAGACCGCAGCATCCCCTCTCACACGGTACCACACGGTACGCCCTTGTCAACCCGGCCCTCAACAGGAAGAAGCGCTGGCACAGCCCGGTGGGCCATCCATGAGTACCTGGGCCCCTTTGGAGTCTGGCCACAAGTACTTCTGCCTAAAACACTTCGAAAGTTTATTTCAATCTCTTGGAACAATTTTTTTAAAGTCTTTATCTTTAATTTGTCACATTTACTCCACCATTGACTGTTCCATCTTTCTAAAACATTCTTCCAAACCCACATATCTGTGCCACTATTCTTCTGAGCAGAAAATTTATATAGTTCATGTCTCTAAGTAAGAAAATAAATACTCTGTGTCTCTAAGTGTATCCATGGGATAGATAATTGATAGATAGGTAGATAGATAGATAAATAGATAATAAACACATAGATAGCTGGCTATGAATTCCAAACATATGGAAAATGCATTGTAAACTTCCTGAAGTCAGAAATCACATCCGCTTTTTCCCTACTATCTAATCCACAGCTTGATGTGGATTCATATCAAACTTTTGCCGGCAAAGAATCCAAATGGAATCCTGTTTTCGGAAGTGCAAGCATGAGGTGATTTTGTTAGAAAAGATTTTATTTTCAGAATAGGAATAAAGGGATAAAATAATCCCCACAGACCCCGCTCCCAACCTCCCCAGCTGGCTGCCAGGGCTCCTCACCTGGCCCTTCTTGGGAAACAGGACAAAGAAAAATGAGAGATCAGGACAGAGCCTGAAGACAGCCCTAGGCTAGGATTTGCTTGTAAGTAAACAGCTTCTAACCTGAACTTGCTAGCATTCTCTCTCCCTAAGAGAGCAAAAAAGACGGGAGGTGTACAATGGGGCTCCTAGTTTTCAGTTGGCCTTCAAGTCGGATCGCTTTACACCCCTCCGTGTTATCACTCGAGCTCACTGCTTTTCCCAAAAAGATGCCCTCTCAGCCCGGATAATCAGAGTCGAACCCCAGTCGCTGGACTCAAAGCCCAGCAGTCGGTCACAAAGAACTCCCACTGTGATTAAGTGCATCCAGTCCTTCGCCAAGTTCAGGTTCTATTTTGAGTATGTGTGGATGGTTGGCGCTTTGTTTTCCGGTAATAGTGCTTTTACCTCGGGCTAAAGAAAGTTTACCCCCATCTTTATAATGTTTCTTGGAAAAGTCCAAACTATGAATTTTATTTCATCTATGAAATGTAAGATAAAGGAGAAAAAGAATTTCCTTCAAATCGAATTGTACTCTTGCATTTAAAGCTATGAAATAATAATAAAATGACATTAATAGTAACACTTATATGGTGCTTATTCTCAGAATAGGCATTGTGTTCTAAGAGCTTCAGGTATAGCAATTCATTCAATCACAGTTTATCAACCACAACAAAATTTTTCCAAATGAGGAGTCAAAAAAATTGAACATTCAGATTGTTTCTCCTGCAGGCTTGCGTTTGCCTTTTCCTGGAAGGGGAATGTCAGGAGGACGGTAGAACGTGTAAAATGACACAACGCTTCCCTGTCGCAACAGTCACAGTCCTTATTCACTCCCCATCTGTAGAAATAACTTGATAATCACGGGGCCCATAGGACTCTGAACCCTTCAGGAGAATGGCCTTGGCAAACTGCCCTTCTCAGCAGCCTGCAGATGCCAAACAGAGGAAGTATATTCACTCCCAGCGTCAGCTACTCCTTGGAGGATTGCAGAGCTGTCACTGGCTGTGGCTTCGGGCTTATCTAGGGACGTGTCACATGTTGGGCTGTTGTGTGATCCGCCCTGGCTGCCTGGCGCTCCCAAAAGGCTTTTCCCATTCAATGACTTTGACGCATTTCTAGCCTTTGTGAATGAGGGGCCATGGGGCCTTCTGGGGCAGTGACCAGGAAGGGCTTTTGTGGGTGGAGAAAGGAGCTCTCTCTCCACCTGAATTCCACTCGCCCGGCCATGAAAGCAGAGCTTCCTCCCTCAACAGCACACACTCCAGCTCCCCACCACCAACCCCCACCCCAACAATGCCAAAACCGCCCCCCACTGCCACCTCTACCCCCCTCTCTCTTCACTGAAACTCCTTCCCTCGGTAAAGGGTTGCGTCATTGCCCAACCCAGTGGGCACCGCTCAGGCCCTCTTCCTGGACTTGCCTGGGGTGTCTGACGTTGTTGGCCTTGGAGCTCCATTGTCTCTGGGCTGCCCAGGACCACGCTGCCCTCCACCCACCACTGTGACTGCGACTTCTCAGCTCCCCTCCCTGCACCTTTTCCCCCAGTGTCCCCTTCACAGTTGGCAGTACCCAGGTGGCTTAGTGAGTTCAAGCAGCCATACCAAAATACCACCGAAGTGTGGCTTATACACCACAGAAATCTGGTTCACAGGTCTCTGGGGGATACACGTCCGAAGAGGCCAGGGCGTCGGCATGGG
This sequence comes from Glossophaga mutica, assembly GCA_039655065.1. Lineage (NCBI taxonomy): Eukaryota > Metazoa > Chordata > Mammalia > Chiroptera > Phyllostomidae > Glossophaga > Glossophaga mutica. The sequence goes on from CM077305.1 coordinate 6,403,937, forward strand.
TGGCTTCTGGTGAGGACCATCTTCTCTGTTGAAGACTGGCTGCCGTCTTCGCGTTGTGTCCTCACATGGCAGAGAAAGGACAAGGGAGCTCCCAGGGGGGTCTTCCCCAAGGGCTGCACCCTCCTGACCCAATCCCCTCTCAAAGCCTCACCTCCCAACACCATCACACTGGGGATCAGGATTTCTCCATAGGCATTTGGTGGGGACACGTTCAGTCCATAATACCAGGCCCATGTCTGAGCCCCTCTTCTCTCCGCCCTGCTAACCCTCCCTAAAGAATGTTGTGTCTGCTTGCAGCCTCGCCTACACAGACGACCTGAACCCTCATTCTCAACTACCACTGCCCCCCGAGCTCCAGATACGTTGGAGGCAGACGTCCCACCCGGATGTCCGCGTGGGCCTCACTCTCAGACACGTTCTTTTCCCACCTCCCCTACCCAGCGAACTCTCTCGTCCTGGATTCCTCATGGCAGTTGGTGGGGTCAGGAGCCTCCCACCTGCTGCACCAGATTGAAGCATGGCTATAAGTTCTTCGACATATCTGAGATCTCCGAGGGGGAGTCATTTTAAAAAACTGGGAGCTTCTGCCTGGTTCCTGGGCACACTCGCTCTAGGAGCCCTGAGCTGTGATGCAAACAGTTCAGCAACACCAAGACCACCATGCTTGAGAGACCACACGCAGGTGCTCGGGCCACCCATGTGGGTGAAGGGACCACCGTGGAAACAAGTCCTCCCGCTCAGCAATTCCAGCCCCCCACCAGTCTAAGTCCCCCTTGTCTTTATGTCCTCTCATCAAAGGTCCCACATGACAAGAAATAAGGTGGGGGGGCGGGGCTGGCATGGCTTTGCTCTTTCTGAATCCCAAATCCACAAAAACCATGATCACTCAAAAAAAAAAAAAAAAGAAAGAAAGAAGAATGATTGTTTTATGTCACTGGATTTTGGGGTGTTCTGTTATGCAACAATTAATAACTGTATTTGCCCAAGCTTCAAGCATGGAAGTCATTCCCTTTCTCTCTCCCATATTTTATTAACAAATGATTTCCCCAAGGATCTGCTCTGTGCCCAGTGCTGTACCACGCACTGGTGATACCACTAATTATGGCCTAGTGGAGAGGCAGTGCAAAGAAAACAAATCACAATACAATACAACATTTCCCAACCTTGTTCCACAGAAATCTGCTGACAGACTTTTCCCAAAAGAAATGATTCATGGCCAATTAATTCCGGAAGAATGGAGTAAAAACAAGTTGCTTTCTTGAATTACTTCTCAGAACAATTAATAATCAAATGTGTAAAATAAATATGGAAGAGGAGTCTAGAATAAAGTTTCCTAAAATTAATGGAAAATGAAACAGATTTTGGATTTTTATTTATTTGTTTGTTTGCCCTGTTTCGAGGAGAAATCCAAGCAAATAGAACTCGGCAAAACACAATGGAAATAATGCATTCAATTAGTAGATGTAAACAGACTGAGTACTGGGAGGCCGGAGGAGCATCGGGGACTTTCTTCGGTAATCGGGGGACGCCCCCAACAGGAAGTGGTATTCCGAGAGAAACAGAGGAGTGAGAGGAAGCTGCCTGGTGGGGGAGGTAGAGGGAGCCAGAAAACTGGCCTGTATGAAGGTACCTCAATGGGAGCAGGGCTACCTATTTAGGAAGGCTCTAAGGAAATGTGACAGAATGCTCATATTTTTGTCTCTGTCTGAGAGACAGATGCCAGAATCCCAAATTCAGGTCAGAAGCTGTTTACTTGCTAGCAAATCCTAGCCTCGGGCTGTGTCCAGGCTCCGTCCTGATCCCTCCTTCTTCTATTTCCTGTGTTTCCCAAGAGGGATCAGGTGAAGAGCCATGGCAGCCAGCTGGAATTTTCTTATTCCTCTCTTTCTATATTTACAGTAAGTGTTTTCTTATTTTTAAAATCTACTTCTCTTGTCTGCAGTTTGAAAGCAAGACATCGATTTGATCCAAAGAACCCACAACTTTTATAAAACTGCATATGAGGTGCTGGGGTTTAGATTTATCAAGGTGATTATTTCCTAAGGTATGTAAATGTCTAATCACTATGTTGTGCCCCTGAAACTGACATAATAGTATATTCACTGTAATTTAAAAATTTTAGAAAACAATGTTAGATACTGTGGCTTAGATAATTTAGATCATGTCCAAGATGTATTATTTTATTTAGTAACCTTGTATAGTTGAGATGATAATAGTGATTCTAAATCTGACATTATTTAAAATATGTGCCCTGATTATTACACGTGACAACTTTATATTGAAGTGCTGGCATTTTACATAATAAGTGCCAAACACTTTACATGACAGAAATTTAGAAGGTCTTTTAAGATGATGGAAATGTAACAAACAGAGGTGACAATGGGATAATAAACTCGTATTTGCTGTGTGTATTGTGCACTTTTTTGCCCAAATTTTTGAGGGGAAAATAAGGATGTGTATTATACAAGGGTAGTACTAATTCCTTGTCTATATGAATGTTTTCATTCTTTCATTTATACTTATGTGTTAAAAGTGTAAGTCTAGAAAGCAATAATGATATCCATATGCAAAATAATACCCTGGAATATGATAACTCATTTTGGTTCTAAATATAAATAAATAAAACGTTGAATTAAATAATTAAAATGAAAGATTTTTTTCCTGAAAGTTTGGGCCAAAAATATGGGTGTGCATTATACATGGCAAAAATATGGCAGATACTTTAAGAGTTGTCATTTTTCATCATAGAAATTGGCTGCCAAACCATGTAAGGCAGACTCAAAAGTAATTTTTATACAAGAAGGATATTCCCTCTCTCGATACCTCACATTCTCCCTCTCCCTCACCCTCTCCCTCTCTTTCTTCCTTCCAAGAGCTGGAGTAGACATAAGAGAATCCTAGAAATTCCATACTAGTGAAACATGGACAAAGACTAAGAATAATCTACCTAAATGTCTTTAATTTTGGGAGGCTTAAAACCAAATAATTTTTATTCTGGAACTGATGGGCTATTAATGGTCAAGTTAAAGCATAGAAGATGAGAATTTCATAGGACCACCCACTCTTAGAAGCAAGAATGATACAGGCAACAATGTAGGCGTGGCAGGTCATATCTTTGTGCAAGTTAAGACCGCTACCTAGAGATCCTGAGGACATTAATTCAGCTACCCACATAAAGCTGTCTCTAATCCAACATATTCAAGAATCAAAAGGGAATGACACCAGCAAGATGACAAAGTAGAAGACCCCAGCCTCCAGCCCCTACAAAGATCCACAATTAGTTACCCACAAACAGAAATAGCTCTGGGAGACTCAGGAGACCATTTAAGAAACTTCAGAAACACAGTAGGGCAAAACACTGCAGAAAAACCTCACAAAAAGGTTGCACGCACTTAAGGTCAGATCCTGCAGCCACAACAGGGCACATCAAAGCCAAGGCCCCTGTGTCCACAGGTGGCTCTGACCTAGCTGCTGGCCCTCCCCCCCCCCACCACTAGTGTGTATCTGCAATCAGTCCCTCCCACTACACAGGCACCTGCATCTGGTATCCTCAGCCAAGTACGTGCATACCAGCAGGTCTGACCACCACTGCTGCCTGCCCTGATCTCTAGCACTGGGCCTGGAGGTCCTGAGGACCCAACTGACACGGACCCTGGCTGGTGGGGTCCATGACATTGTGGATGAGATATGACAAATTCACATGGGACTACCCAGTCCTGTGGAGGAAAAGGGATGGCGAGGCTTCTCTCCCAAGAGGAGAAAAAGCCTCAGAGCACCTCGGCCACCCTCTCAAGGGGAGAACACCCCGACCCTTGCCTTGACAGGATTTTACTGGGCTCAATTTGCACAGGAGTACAGGGTGTCTACGTAAAGCTCATCAATCATGGTCAGGCAGAAATGATTAAATAATAGATAACATCTGAAGAATTCTGAGGGCTTATTCTGAGTCAGGGTCAGACAGTTAAAGGGCCATAAAACTTTGGGGAACAAACTCACTTCCTGCTTGGACCCTTATCATTTAAACTGAGGGTATTAGCAAAGTAGGTTTCCTAGGATTTTATGCATTCTTTCTTAGGCCTGATCGCCCTAGGGAACCTGCCATTTCCAGTACAGAGCCACACCCACCTCCAGCATTGTTTCAGGCTTAAGTCAGGCAGGGGAAGTAAGGCAGCCAAGAGATTAGGAGACTTCTTGCAGACAAAACGAGGACTCAGGCTATGTCAAAGCTGAGGGGTGAGGGTCCATCACCCCCTTTTTCTATAGCCCCCAAGTCCTTCCCTGAGGTCCCCTTTGTGGCCATGCCTGTCTTATGTTGTCCCTCTTTTGAGGAATCTTACCTGTCTTTGGCTAACCAGTCATCTGCCCAGGGCCAAGCAGAGTGAAGCAAAAGGGGATAGAAGTTGTGCCCCTGCAAGAAAGATAATCTTTTTCTCCTATGGTTATGGGACCTTTGTCTCCTTGGGCTTATGGTCCCAAGGTCCTTTCCTCAGCCTTAACCACAGGGGGTTACAGCTTCTGAAACTAGGCAGGGCAGTTCCCAACACCCAACAGCCCTTTAAGCCACTGTGGACCACCCCCACCCCACCACCACACACGCAGCACTTGCCAAGGAGCATGCAGTTGCCATAGACCTCAACAGCTTGAGCCAATGAAACATCATACACCACTGGACCAGAGCCATCACGCACACCTGCACTTGATGCCCTGCACCATTAGACCTGGAATCACGGAATTCGCCTCCCCACCTCCCAAAGGTGAAGGTCTTTCCCTACTGAAGTCAGTCCATAGAGTCTGGAAGAGATAACTTTCGTCAAATGCACAGATACCTATGCAAAACTACAGGTAGCATGAAGAATCCCAGAAATATGACATCATCAAAGTAATGCACTAAACTTCTAGTAACTGAACCCAAAGAAATGAAGATATATGGATTTCCCCAGAAAGAACTTAAAATATTGTTATAAAGATGTTCAGAGAGCTACAAAGGAACACAGTTAAACAATTTAACAAAATCAGAAAAACTATATGAGAACTTCAACAAAGAGATAGAAAACAAATAAGAACCAAACAGAAATTTTGGAGCAGAAAAATACAATGACCAAATTGAAGAATTCAATCGATATCTTCAAAAGTAGCCTGAATCATCAAAATAAAAAATCAGTGAGCTTGAAAACAGATGATTTGAAATTACCCAGCCAGAAGAGCAAAAAGAAAAAAGAATGAAAAGGAATAAAGAAAGCCTACAGGACTTATGGAACACCATTAAGATAAGCAATCTACACATATTAATGGCATCTCAGAAGAAGGAGAGAGAAAGGGGTAGAAATATTATTTTAAAAAAATAGTAGCTATAACGTCCTAAACCTAGGCAGAGATTTAGATATCCAAGTTCATGAAGCTAACATGTTCATCTAAAACAATCTTCTCCATGATGCATTATTTTGAAAACTGTCAAATCAAAGACAAAGAAAAAAACTGTCAAAGCATCAGAAGACTCAGACTGCAGCACAGAAAGCTGCTGGGCTAAAAAAAATTTAAAAATTAAGAAATTAAAGCATCAAAAGAAAAGAATTTTTCTCATTCAAGGTAACTCTCATAGGCCATCAGCAGATTTCTAGACAAACCTGCAGGCCAGGAGAAGTAGGATGATACATTCAAAGAGCTGAAAGAAAAAACTGCCAACCAAGAATATTTTAGTCCTTCAGAAATTAAGGCAAGATTAAGAGTTTCCCAAACAAACAGAAGTTTATCATCATTAGATCTGCCTTCCAAGAAATTCTGAAAGGAGTCCCTCAAGTTGAAATAAAAGGAAGTTAATTAGTAACATGAAAATATACAATACACTAGTAAAGGTAAGTTATAGTCAGATCTAGAATACTGTAGTACTGTAAGATAGTGGTGTACTAACCACCTAACAGTAGTGTGAAGTTTAAAGAACAAAAGTATTAAAAATAGCTATAGTTCAATAATTTGTTGATGGATACACAATAGAGAAAGATGTATAGTAAGTTGTGATATGAAAACCTATTCCTGACTATGTATACTAGAGCAATAGCTTTTAAAATTTTGGCCATGACCCCCAATAAAAAATATGTTTTACATTATAATTCAATACATATGTACATGTCACACACACACAGATTCACATATACTGAAGCAAAGATTTTATGAAATAATCATCACCCTACATAGAATTTTCTTTTTTTTAATTGTTGTTCAATTATAGTTGTTCTCATTTCCCCCTCTGCTCTCCCCTGCCATACCCGCCCCCACCCTCTACTTTCGATCCTTGTCTAGTGTAGTATACTGTAATAATATTTTAATGCTATTCCATGGCCCACTAAGTCAAGTTCATAATCTAGTAGTGGGGTCACAGATCACAGTTTCAAAAACACAGCCTTAGCGAAACAAGCAAACACTGGAAGATTGGTGCAGGAACACTCACAGCAGACTCAAATACAAGGTTTGAAACTATAAAACTCCTAGAACTCTTTGACATTGGTTTTAGCAATATTTTTATGGATATGTCTCCTAGAGCAAAGATAAAGCAAAAATAAACAAATGTCACTACCTCAACTTTTTAGTAACATAAACCATCAACAAAACAAAAAGGCAACCTACTTATGGGAGAAGATATTTGCAAATGATATATCCAATAATGGATTAATACCTAAAATACATAAAGAACTTATACAGCACAATGTCCAAAAAAAAAAACAAGCAGTCCAATTTAAAAATGAGCAGAGGGCCAGAATACTCATTTCTCCAAATAGAACATACAAATGGCCAACAGACACGTGAAAAATGCTCAACATCACTAATCATCAGGAAAATGCAAATTAAAATCACAATGAGATATCACTTCACACCTGTCAGAAGAGCCGTCATCAATAAATCAACAAACAAGTATTGGTGAGGATGTGCAGAAAAGGGAACCCTAGTGCACTGTTGGTGGGATTATAAATTGGTGCAGCCACTATGGAAAACAGAAAGGAAGTTACTCTAAACATTAAAAATAGAGCTACCATACAACCTAGCAGCCCCACTTCTGGGTATTTACCCAAAGGACTCTAAAACACTATTTTGAAAAGATATATGAATCCCTAAGTTCACTGCAGCATTGTTTACAATAGCCAAGGTATGGACGCAAATTAAATCTCCATTGATAAACAGTTGGTAAAAGAAGATGTGGTACATAAAGACCATGAAATATTACTTGGCCATTACAAAGAATGAAATCTTAACATTTGCGACAACATGGATGGGCCTAGAGGGTATTATGTTAAGTGGAATAAGTCAGAGCAAGACAAATATCATAGAATTTCACTTATAGATGGCATCTTAAAAAAACTAAATAAATAAACAAACAAAAACAAACTCACAGAAGATACAGAAAAGAAATTGAGGGTCACCAGATGGGAGGGGTATTGGGCATACAGCTGAAAAGGTGAAAAAGACTAAAAGGTACAGGTTTCCAGTAATAAAAACAGTTAAAGGGATATAATGTACAGTGGAGGGAACATAGCCAATAGTATTGTCATAACTATGTATGACGTCTGTCAGATAAGTACTAGACTTAACAGGGTGATCACTTTTTAAGTTATTTAAATGTTATATCTGAAACTTACATAATATTGTATGTCAACTCTAATTAAAAATAAGTTTTAAAAAACAAAGAATTGCCCTGGCCAGATAGCTCAGTTGGTTAGAGCATCATCCAGACATACCAAGGTTGCAGGTTAGATCCCTGGTCAGGGAGCGTACAAGAATCAGGCAATGAATGCTTGGATGGGTGGGGCAGATCACTGTCTCCCCCCCGCTCTCTCCCCCCCAAAAAGAAATTAAAAAGAAAAGAATACAAGCATTATTTCCAACTGTAAAAAGCAGGAAACAACTTATTTCTTATTTATAGGTAAAGCTAAATATGTTTATAGAGAAACTATAGTATGTTCATATAATAAACTACTATATAGCAATTAAAATGAAGAAACTATGGTTATATACATCATCATGAATGACTCTCAGGAGCATGATATCGAGTGATAACAATTTATAAAAATGTAACTTCATTTATACACAATTCAAAAACATGGAAAACTAAATATGATGAAATGCACATTCCTTAAGTAAATAAAAAGAGCATTACGATAGCTGTTACCAGGAGGGGAGGCACAAAGGAAGGGGTGGAGTTAGGGAAAGATGTAAACGGAGGGTGTGGCCCTGTGAAAGAGCCCTCACAGCCAGCCCTCCCGGGCAGCCAGTGATGCTCAAACGACTTCTCGCCTTCAACCCTTGTCAAAATAAGGCTGCCCCCACTCAGTGCTGCAGCCTCTGCGTGCCAACAAAACCGTTCAGACTGGGGGAGTTGTTAACCTTGACAGGCACAATATCCGTAACGTAGACACATCGAAATAAGCTGCTGATGCTACTTACACTGAAAGGAGCCAAGGCGGAGCTTCGGCGAGTACCAGTGGGGAGGATACACTGAAATCGGCAGATCGGCGACGGTCAGCCAACCTCGTCACCTGGGCATCGCCTGTCACACAAGCACCCAGAATAAATTCATCAGAATGGCTGTCATCAAAAATAAGTGTCAGTGAGGACGTGGAGAAAAGGGGACCCTAGTGCGCTTCGGTGGGATTGCAAACTGGTGCGGCCACTACGGTACATAGGGGCAACAGAATATTGCTCAGCCATTAAAAGAATGAAATCTTTTAATTGGGAAGAGCCTTAGCCAACCTAGAAGACAATGGGCCAACCTAGAAAACATGGGGGAACCTACCAGAACGATCTGTCATTATCGAGCGGTGACCCTTGTCACATGATTGCTTCTCTAGAACGTATGGGCTTTCCAGATCATTAGACACCATTTTCTTAGCAATAGGACTCTCATTTGAGAGAATTCTCTAACTGCATTAAAATCCTTCCAACGTTTAGTTTTTCGTCACCAAAATTGTTATATGTTTTAAGGAGGGCTTCTTTATCTTGGAATATAAACAAAGTTAATCTAATTCCATAAATCATATAATTCAACAATGTAACCATAAGTAGTTCATAACATTTTCCTAGCTTGTCCATATATGTGCACTTCTGTGTGAATGAAATATTTATATAAACCATCAACATTCGAACACCTCATATCATTTGATACAAAGTCTATAGACTTTCAATAAATATGTGTTAAGGTGTATATATGCGTGCAAATACATTTGTGTGTGTATACATGTCCCTTTCTCTAGAGTAAGAAAAATTATGAAAAAACATAACTTCTGTTTTAATTTCTTTTTATAGTAACCGAATTTTTTGGTTTTTCTACAGAGCATTACTCATTTTTTAATATACAAATACAAGTTTTTTGAAACTTAAAAAAAACTAAGACCTGAGCTGTGCCTGCAACAAAGCTAAACATTGCACACAGATTACAATAATTAAATCACACGTTAAAATGCAAGGGAACATTTTCCACATCTTTAGCCTGACATGTTTAGAAAAGGAGAGAGCTAAGGGATAACGTGCCCAAAATCTGTTTCCTGCAGGTGACCTCCCAGTGAAAAGGCTGACCCCTCACGAAGCCCTGGGGAAGCGGCCTACCGCCCAGTGTTTACAACAACCGAAACGAGTCGATAACCAGGTACTGACTCCAGATCCCTGGCAGTTCAGAGGACAGGTGCTCCGTCAGCAGCCATGAGGCTAACCTGGCAGAAAGTCTGCCCTACGGACCTGCGGCCCCACTGCTAAGGTCCCAGCGCCCAGGTCACCTGGGAGAGAGGGGGGCTGCCACCCACAAGCAGCACCATGTGAGCTGGCCCCTCAGAGCTGGGGACAGTTCTGCAATGTCTTCCTGGGGTTGTACTCCAGCTCCTCACCACACTGGGGGCACGTGCTTCCCTAGTCATGCCGCCCATAGTGCCCGAGGATTGGGTCCCACACCGCCAGGATGTTTGCATGTGCACTTGAAGGAACTAATGCAATATAATTAATTCAGGGGATTTATGGTCACCATGCACAGCACCCTGGGGGTGAAAACTGGAACATAAAGGCATCCTTACAAAAACCATTTCTCTAGCTTTACAGCCACCTATTTCACAAAAATTCAGTCTTCCAATTGTCCCCAAATAGATCCAGGGAGTCCAAAGACCTTGTCCAGGAGGCTGTCTGCTAATCCTGTGGTCTACACTTCACATCGATTTTTCCTGCCGCTGCTCTATTTCAAGGCAGCCACTCATTGCAACAGCAGGACAGCAGGCTGCCACCACAGCCCCCACAAAGGTGCTGTTGCCCCTGGTGTGGGTCCTTTACTCTGCTGAGGTCAGCATAGTGAGGTTCATACTAGCTCCCTCAATACCAAGGATACAGCAAGTACCCATAGAACAGAGGAAAGGAAGAAGTTTCCAAGTGTCCAACATCCAGCTCATGTGTGGCTGGATGATTCCAACGTGTAATGGGTTCATAGAGATGAATACAGAGCAAAAAAAATGCATGAAATTTTAGACAATTGCTATCAGAGATCAAAACAGATGGCTAAGACGAACCCTTGTCCTCATGGCATCTTCTAGTAGAGAGCTAAATTATGCCGCAAATACAAGAAGAGCTGCAGGCTAAGCCTTACAGGGAGGTGCATGGGAAGAAGGAATTTTCCAGTCTCGAAAATCATGGAAGTTGAGCAGAGAAGACAGTCTCCGGAGATGAATGGAAGAGGACTTTCCGAAGAGAGCAGCCAGCTCTGGTCTACTTCGCCTGGATCCTAGAGCGCTTTTCGATCAGTGGTAGGAATGTGACCCAGAAGATTACACTGGGCCAGATCCTGAAAGGCTCTGGAGGTGAGGCTTTCATAGGTCCCCACCACCCTCCCCTGGGGTCCGAACCGCTCCCCCTGGGTTACAGCCGATCAGCTCTACTTCCATCCCGGCCCCTTTGCACCTCTCCTCACCCTTTACACTCTCCATTCTAGCCTGCCAGCTTGGTGTCCTGAATGTGTCCTTTTCTCCCTGGCCGATGGACCTATACACATACTATCCAGTCCCTGGAGCACGTCCCACCCTTTCCTTCTCCCAGCGTCCCACTTCTGTCCTAGCTCACACTCATTGCTCAGGTCCAGCTTGAAGTGGACTTTTCACAGGAAGCTTTGTCTGATCACTAGGTCCCAGTACGGTGCACCTTTTACACACCTGTGCATCCCTTATCACACTGTTCTTGGGGTACCTACTTGTTTTCCACGAGTTGGTAAGCTCCCTGAGAGCAACGACAGTGGCTCACTCACTCATCATTTATCCCACATGCCTCACACAGTACCTGACGTATAGTAAGTGCTCAATAAATAATTCTGACTGAATGAGTATATGGGTAAATAAATAACAAGATAAATATTTGACTAATCAAATTACTTTAGAAATGCACAGAAACTGGAGTAAATGAGAGGAGCAATACTTAGTGCTCATTCAGCAGCATCTTTGAAAACAAGAAACATTTTATTGATGATGTATGTTTCATAGCTAGATGGTTATTTAACAGATACTTTTTGCTTAAGGGGAAAATTCCATGCACATGTCAGGGTTGTTTAACTTCTCTGTATCCTATCTCAGAATTTTAATAGGCTTTCTATCTCTGACTATATGGTATGACTGCAAAAGATAAAATTCTGCCTATGGCTTCATATTTCAGAAATCTTCGATTGTGTCATGGTTAAAACTCCTCTCAAACTCCCCACGAGAATCAGAGTTCTACCATCTCCCAGGGTTGACATAATTATACTGTAACGTGGGCTTTAAATTTATGAATGTTTATATTGGCAAAAGTGGGGGAGAAATATATCTGTGATATAAAGTAGGGAGTGTACTGGTAAAGTAAAATGTAGGCTTTTCAGAGAGACATAGAGTTCAAGACCGTGAAGAACTTGAAGAGTAAAAAACTGAAATTCTGCATGGTGCACAGAGACGTCCAGAAGTGTCATGATGCATGGAAAAGTGGAGAACAGAGCAAGATGGCGGAAGCGAAGAACTAGGACAATCGAGGGTGGCATCTGTAAGAGGAAAACAATGAATTGTTTCCAACTATCAGAGAAAAGCTCGTAGTTAAGAAAGACAAAGAACTTTGCTGCTTTAGAAGGGATGCAGGACTTACAGAAGGTGGAAATGCCTACGGAGACAGCCATGCCAATGCGGAATTGAATGTTAAAACTGGGACCAAGAAAGATCACCTGACCCGAGGATTCAGTCTACCATCGGCTAGCCGATCGCTGCAATAAACCAAGAGCCACAGACACCCGTAGAGCAGGATGAGGCCGTGTGTTTGAAACTTATTTACACAGGTTACACAGCGCTTCTATCCCAAGAGCTCCATGAACAGCAGCAATGTCTCGTTAGACATAGGGGGCCATACAATTTCTCATCCAAACTGGGGAACTTTTAAGGAAATAAGGAGGTCCTACTGATAATGAAACAGGTACTTACTTAAGTTTAAACCTGTCTCAAACTGAGATGTAGGGTCAACCTAATTATAGACCAAACCCCTATATTAAGCCACAGAAACACTATAAAGAAAGAACAGCAGAGGCGAACTTTTCAAAGGGAAAACACCACTCCTTTGAGGAGGTGGCCAAACGTGGCCCGACCAGGAGCCGACCGAGATGAATGTGCTTGTGTATGTAATGTGCTACGTTGTCGGCTACACACAATATTTGCATGACTGGTGAAGAGTCTACATCTGAATTATTTCTCAGGGTGCATATGCCCTTTCACTATTTTTTCTCAGCTGATGTTGTCTATGAAATTTGAAAGCCCTAAATGTCAGGAAGTTCGTTCAGTTCCCCATATTCGGGCTTAGACTGTGTTGCTACTACGTAATGCACGTAGGGGAATATGAAGGTTGCTTCCCTCTCTGAAGAAATCTCCTGTTTCTTACGGACTGACACCGTCATTTCCTTAAGTGTGGACCACTGTGGGGTGGTGCAGCGCAGGTGTGTCTGGGGTATAGGTAGATCGGAGTCCTGACAGCATTCAGATGATGCACCCCAAGAGGGTCAATGAGCTGAGTGTAACTAAGGGCCACTAGGAAAGGTGTGGGCAGAGACAAAGTTGCGAGACCACTACCACCCCCAAGCTGGAAAGGACAAGGGGAAGGAGAGATGGCAGGGAGCTGGCAAGGCTGCAAGGGGAGGAGAGCCCCACCAGACCGGAGCGGTAGCCCGTGGCAGAGGGGCACAGCCTCTGCCAGCCCAGAACCCCGAGAGGAAGAAGCTGCGGAACAAACACCCCAGATTCTCTTTCCTCCAGCCACACAATCTCTGTTTGGCCTAACCCCTAGGTCAGGAGTGCCTAGCTGGTAATAATCCATAGAGATCAGCCTCCTGGGTAACAGAAAAGAATGAAGAAGACTAAATAACAGGCCTAGAAAGACGAATGGAAAACACACAGCAGAATTTAATCGAACACTATAAATGCCCATATTTCTAAATTCTAAATAAATCACATACACAGTTTAAGTTCATAAGTAAAAACTAAGAACAATTTCATCTACACAGGGATACCAGAGATAGAACAGTTGTTTTTAATAATAGCTACATTTAACAGATGAAGAAATAATAAACAGAAATTACTTACTTAAATCATCCAAAAAAGACTTAATGCATGTTACTGTGCCTATGGACCTATCAGCGAGTTATTTAGTTTCCAAGGTAAGCTTCTACCTCTAAACCCAGAGATGTTTCCATTTGTCCTTAACAAGATAAGCTTATAAGTCCCCCTTGTGTGATGGAAGAGGACTAAAAACCAGTAATTCAAGCATATACCAACAGAGACCTATCGAACAAAGGCCTTGCATCTGTCTTCCAGAGGCTCCCATCTGATAGACAGAGAAGAACACCTCTCAGAAAAATTTAGGAGGGCTGTCAGTCAGTGATGAGCATGCCTGTAGCATTTACATTTACTGCATAGTACAAAACGAATACATAAAACTTTGGTGGCTGTAATTAGCCATTTTATTTTTGTGATTATTTGTTACTTCAATTTGTGATTTATATGCTCAAGGTATTGACACTAAGCTGTCAAGACTGACTCACAATTAAGTGATGGTTGGCGCGACACAGTTGTACAGCCAGTGCCATATTAACAAGCCAATCACAGGTAGTGTCCACTTTAGGTCCCTCCATATAGAACCCTGTTGCCAGCCTCAAGTTTTGGGGTGGCAAGTAGTAAGAACTGGTACTTACTACCAGTTCTGGAAGGGCGAGACAAGGTCCCCATTCTGTAGATCTCTGTCGGTACACAGAAATCCGAAGACCACTTCGCAACAGAGTAAACCATGAGAACGGCTCCACGCATTCTCCAGGATCTAACCTGAGACAGACACTCTTCTGTGTTTACCAAAACCCATGTCCTTCATGCTCTGGGCTTACAGATAGACCACCTTCCACCCCTCTTACCATTAGAGGAAGCCATAGAACTAAGTTCTGGCCACTGTGGTGGAAACAATTTGCTCCACTTGCAGGCTGGCACATGAGATATCCGTCTACGCCACCGCTTGTGCCATCTGCCAGTTGATTGTCAATGTCGAGGGGACACTAGAAATGCTGAGCTGAAGAGAGCGGGACCTCCATCAGCCTGAACCTTTGAACGAATGCATGGAGCAGCCCTACACCACCAAGTAATTGATTCACTAACGTTAATGAGGCTACCATCATTGTCTTAAGCAATACATGATTCCTCAAGTAGAAACACTCAACGTTGAGGTGCAGATACGAATGCATATTTCCACTTCCAAAGATCGTGCCCTATTGTTCACGTTTCCTGGCAGTCTTTTTATTTGGCACCACATCATAAACAATTTCCCGTGTTCATGGAATCCTTCAATATTACAGTCCTTAATGTTCCAAGTTGTGGTTCTACTATTCAAGTTTTCACTTTTTAATATAACTTCCAGTTTTCAATATTGGATAGTACATGATCCAAAGGCCTTTGTGAACCTCTTAACAAAAAAAAAAAAAAAAAAAAGAGATTATTTCTTCTTCATAGTTACATGCTGACCAACAGCAGCCATTTAGAGTAATGGACTACTGATTTTGTGCTGTTCAACCCCATACAAGTTAATATCTTTCTTTGAGTTTGTTCCATACAATAAACCTTTCTCACATCCCATAAAAAGATATGCAGCAAAAGTTAATAAATGTTCTTTAAAAAGTTACAAAATACAAGAACTGGTGTGAACTATCAGACATTGGTATTAAACCACTGACTACTCTGGGACCTCCATTTGCACATGCAATGATTCATTTCTTTGCCCTAAATTAAAGGTGGCAAAGTCAAAAATAAATAGAAATATATTTCCTGCCAAGAGGGAATACTTCTATATAATCACCTGAGTTTTTTTTAACACTATCTAGATTTGCACCTCTCCATTCAGTGGGTGAAACTTCTCCTTTTGGAAGCTTGTGAAGGTAGGAATTAAGAAATACAAAATCAGCAACAAATTTTTTAAAAAGTAAATAATGTTGCCTAGTGCATAGTTATAAAAGAACAGAAAACAGGCTATGTCAAAATGTGTAAGGTGGTGCCACCTTTGACGATCCCTCAAGTCGGGAAGATAAAAGCTTTTCTATAGCTGAAAACAACGTTGCCAAGTTGTGGTTAACATGTCAATGTAATTCCAGTCTATGAAACAGTATCGTCTTAGCATGGTTCTCCCAGCAAGAATTGCTGAAAGGAAGAGTGTGATATATTTACGACACTTAACGTGATTCAATACTTGATCGTTATTTTCCTGTAAATATTACACAAATCCTGTGATACGTGGGTATTTTTAGACACAAACATTTATAAGAAATTCTGGGGAAAATGTAATAACTGGGCGATGGTGCCTTAGAGGAGCTGTGGCCCCCATAGCCCATCTCAGGGTCCTGGCACCGCCCCGAGTCTTTGTGGGAAGCAGGACTGACATGAAAGCTGCTGATATTTGGAATCGTTATTAGCTTTAAGGTCTGTCTCCAACACTTACTCAGCAGGTGAGCACCAGCTCCTCATTTGCCTCCACTTAGTTACTGTTTCTATAAAATGATCTAATATAGCGTAGGAATTATTGTAAATATTTAACTTGATATCTACTGCACATAAAGAAATTAGCAGAATATACCTGAAACAGAGTGAATTGGCAATAGCTATTGGTTCCTTTTTCTCCGCTATTTCTACTGATGCATTTATCTCCTGAATACCATCACTTAGGGCTTGTTCTTAAACCAGCCAGACTTTGCATGACCGAACAGCTGTTGGTGTACTGTCCAGTTCCAGTTATCGTACTCATTCGTCCTTCCGGCGTGTACTTGTTGTACATCCGCTGTGCTCCTGGAACTGTTCAAGGTGCTAAGGATGGAACACTGATCAAATCAGACCCCCAAATGCTGACGTATATGAAACTTATATGGTCATTGAGGAATACAGATTTTTTCAAAAAATAAAGCATATGGCATAATATCTGGGTCTCCTGCTTTGGAGAAAAGCATGCAAGGAAGAGGGACAGAGAATGCTGGGACTGACTATGGCTGCAGTTAAATAGGATGACCAGAGTCGGCGTCCCTGGGAAAGATAAATGTTCTCTAAATACTTGAATAAAATGAGAACAAGCCATTGGAGTATTTGGGGAATAACAGTGACAG
Organism: Glossophaga mutica; assembly: GCA_039655065.1. Taxonomy (NCBI): domain Eukaryota; kingdom Metazoa; phylum Chordata; class Mammalia; order Chiroptera; family Phyllostomidae; genus Glossophaga; species Glossophaga mutica. Next base: position 6,420,579 of record CM077305.1, read on the forward strand.
ACAGAGGAAAAAGCAAGTGCAAAAGCCCTGAGGCAGCATCCAGTCCAGCAGAGTAGAAAAACAGCAAGGCCAGGGATGTCATGGCCCGAGAGGGTGGGAGGTCAGCGTGGGGCCCACATCAGCCACCGCCCTGTGGGCCATTGTCAGGACTCCAGACTTCACTCTGCGTGGAATGGGGCAGGGGGGCATCTGAAAACTGAGCCAATTGCAACAGGACAGAAAGAAGGGGGACAATGGTGTAGATTTCGCAATATTGCAGGTGAAGGATAATGGTGCCTCCTCAGGACGGAAGCCACAGGGATGAGGAGCAGTTGTCAAACTACATTTTAAAAACAGTGCTAATCGAACGTGCTGATGGATTAGGTGCAGAATGAGAGTTCACAAAAAGAGGAAGGGATCAGAGTGACACCTAGGCTTTTGGCTGTAGCAGCTGGAAGGATCAACCTGCCATTTATTGAAAAGATATATGAAAGAAGAACATGGGGGAAGAAAGAACAGGAGTTTGGTTTCACACCTGTGAAGTCGGAGATGCACACTAGACATCAAAAGTGAGTATGTAAAAAAGGTACCAGGATGAAAGAGCCTGAAATTGAAAACAAGTTTCTGAATAGTAGTCAAAACCTAGGATCCAAGGGTGCATAGACGACATTTAAAGTCACAAAACCAGATGGGATTTTATGGTTTTATGACTCCACGCAGGAGCCGGTGCAGACACAGCAGAAAGGAGATCCAAGTTCTGCGTGCGGAGGCAGTCAGTGTTTAGAAATTGGGCAGAACCAGAGTGACGTGGTTGTTTCTCACCCCAACCCTCTCCTGCTCTCCAACACCAAATGCGAGTCCAACAACTCACTTTGCTTCTGACACTAACTACCCAGAGTTAGCATCAGACTCCACTGGTTTAAGGGCTCCGTCCCACAAGACAGCCCTCACTTCAGATACCAATCGCCAGTATTAAAAAAAAAGACCCAAAATGGAGTCACTTATGCTAAGCCCCATGGCATCAAACCAAGACTTGACTTAATTACAGGTTTGGCTCTCCCAGCAATGGAACCTTAAACCAGTCAACCAGGAATCACCTGATCAGCACCAGTAAGGTTATCCACCTGGTAGGCCCATGCGATCACTCGCTTTGCTGACCAATCTGCTTTTTTGCCTCCAAAATCTCCTTGTTCCCACTCCTATCTCCTTATAAAATCTAATTTTGTATATGTCCTTAGAGACTCTTCCTATCTGCTACATTGAATGCTGCCCAATTCAATTTTTGCTCAAATAAACTTAAAAATTTCTATATGCCTAAGTTTACCTTTTGGCAGTTCTGGTGTCGAAATGGGGGACTGAAGGAGACCTCTCATGGCCCCCAGAAGCAGTATGCCAATGGGCGTGGGTACCTGTTGAGGCTCTCAAGCTCGCTGCTCTCTCGCTGCCTCTGGAGGCCCTGGGCAAAACCCTCTCAGACCCTAGCTCCTGAGTTTCGTATTACAAGCTTTCAGACTTTATCTGAGCATTTCTTTTTCCCAAGTGGGTCTCAACACAGCCAGAGTTGGACTGGGTCCAACCTAAAACTAGACTGGGTCCAGAGTTGAAATGGGCTCGACTCCAAAACCGGACTAGGTCCAGGACCAGACTGCACCTGATGTAGCCTGGCCAAGGTACAGGATGGGCTGCAGGTAAACAAAATTTTGTTTTAAGGCTGAACAACCAGGTTAACCTTGCCGAAGATAATCTGGAATTACAGTGACCACAGTAGGGAACTTTTAACCATCTTAGATAAGCTTATCCATCTACCAGGTGCCCTAGGCAACAAGGGGTCCCTGCCAGGCACTCACCATTAAGGGTCAAGGGAAAATGCTTGTCTTCCTCTACAGTTCCTGGGGGTGAGGACAAGACCCGCTGGGACACCCCCACTCACTCCAGAGCCTGCAGACGGCACGTTAGGAAAACTGGCGGAAGCCAGCAAAGGGTAAGGATTGTCCCCAAAGTCACCTCCCCCAGATCGCTCTCTGTGCTCCTGGTTGAGAGAGAAGAGTAAAACTTCACATTTTCCCTTCCTTTCCAAATTTAGACTGGCGGGGAGAAATCGCTGTCAGAATTAGATCTTTGACCTGTAACTCATGAATTTGCTTTCGCGTACTCACCGGTGGTGATTCTCTCTGGGGGACAGCGGTTGCCTTCTCTTCCATCTCGCTTTGAGTACGGAGAACCTGACTTGGCAACTACCAAGGTGCAGCCCCTGGGGACCCTAGACCTTTTGTCACTCTTTACCTTGATTAACCAGCTTGAATATTGTCCCAAGTGGTGGCAGACTGGGCTTCTCACTGAGATCTTTGCCTTATGACTATTTAAGTTTCTCCAAACTGAAGTGAATGGCAGGAGGTTGTTTAGGGCACTTCTGTCTTAGAGGACCAGCCAGGGACCCCTCTGGCCCAGCCAGACTTGGATAGCACTGAAACTAACACCTTTATTTCAACCCTGTCAGTGTCTATTTTATGCACCTCATTTTTTAATAGCCATCTAAACATTGTCAGCCCACTGCGACTCTCTCCTCTGCGTCTCTGAATTCTCTTGTTAATTAATGTTTTATTAGCATGCGGAAGACCCATGGGGGAGGACGACATTGCAAACGCAATAAGGCTTCCCAACCATTGCTCAGTTTTGCAGCAATAAGATTACTTCGGGTGCTCATGGAAAAGGGGTCCCCACGGCAGCCCTTACCGGGACCTGGGGAACACGCCTATGCGGTGGGTGAGTGTCCTGATTACCCTGCAGCCAGCCCCGCATGGCCTGCGTATGAAGCATGGCGGCTGCTTCCTCTGAGGTGCGACGCTTGACATTTTAGGGGGAGGAAGACAGTCTCCCTTCTCGGTGTAAACAGACCTTCCTTATAGTAGCTGTTATCCAGTCCACCAGGATGGCCGTCTGTCTGGATTATACACAACCGACCGTGATTACTCCATGGCGAGCTGTGTGCCCTGTAGCGGCCCAAACATGCTCTCCCACGCCCGCAGCACTCCATAACAAGACACCCACTTCCCCGAAATCAGTCACCTTTGCAATCCATTGCGGTAAGGCTTCTTTAGGAAGCTGATGATACCCATCCCCAAGAGAGAAATTCCTTTATACCATGCCCCGCTTGTTTCAATAACTTCTTGGTTTTGCCTTCTCCAACACCGGCAGCCTTCCCGGTGCTAGACGGCTTAGAGGTCATGAGGACCTCTAAATGAGTCACATTATGCTGGACCACAGTGAGTGTTGGCCAGCATAATTTTTCCTTTGGGGACAGCTTTGAGGCTAGTGGTCAAACTCAGACTGACCAGAATCTGTGGTTGGCCTAGCATCAAGATCTGACACAACATTGTTTTAATTTTATTTTAGCCATTACTGGTAATGATAACCAAGGGATTGTATATTTTGCTCTGTTCTTTTTAGTTTGCCTTTCCTTCTGTATCCAGTGAACCAATTACCTGGGAGTTGGATGCATCTCTAAAAGTCATTGAAGATAAACTTTTATCTTCAGTAATTGATGGCTGCACAGTTGCTACTCCATACCATAGGCCACCATGTGGCCACCCAGGAATCAAAAGCTCCTCATTCTCTGCCCTATTATTCTCTCCCAAACCACATGTTTCTGTGAGCCAGAGCTGTTCTAGCAAATCCCACTCCTGACACCCAATGAGTGACTGTTTCTCACACCAACCAGCTCCCTAACCCTCCGACACCAATTAAGTATCCATTTTTATAATTTAATTCCATTTTGACACTACCAACCCAGAGATAGTGCCAGACTCCACAGATACAAGGGCTCAGTCCCACAAGACTACCCTCACTTCCGACACCAGCTGCCAATCTCAAGTCCCCAGGGTACCACGCTTCTGTCCAACTTGGCTACAGGTCATGGCTTCTCACAAATCTCATCCTCGGTTCCAACAATTTGCTAGAAGTATAGGACTTAGGAAAATACTATGTTTACTACTACAGTTTATTATAAAGGATACACATAAACAGCCAGATGAAGAGGTACATAGGGGAAAGTTTGGAAGGGTCCCCATTGCAGGGACCTCTGTCCCTGTGCAGTTGAGGTACGCCACTCTGCCGCATTCAAATGTGTTTGCCAATTCAAAAGCTGCCTGAAGCCCATCACTGAGAGACATTTACGGAGGTTTCACTTTGTGGGCATGATTATGGCCACTGGTGATTAACTCAATCTCCCTCCCAAGAAGTTGGAGAATGGGGCTGAAATTTTCAGGACTTGGTTCTCCTGTTGACCAGCCCCCATCTTGAAGTTATCTAGTGGTCCACCAAGAGTCACCTCATTAGAACAAAAGATGCTCCTGTCACCCTTGTCACTCAGGAAATACCAAGGATTTGAGAAGTTCTTAACCAGAAACACAGAGATAAAGACTGACTCTCTTCCTTATTACACTACACAGAGAGACCACCAGGGGAAGTTGAGAGGAGAGACCCATGAAGAAGGAAGAAAATTAAGAGAGTGTAGTGACCTGAAGCCAAGTGAAGAAATGGTTTCAAGAAAGAGTGGGTGATGGATGTATAAAAAAATTGCTACTAGCACAAGAAAGTCGAAGACACATAAATGGTCACTGGATTAAGCAATGGGCATGTGATTGGTGACCTTTATAAGGACTGTTCTAGAAGAGAGAAGATGAAAGTCCATTTGGAGCAGGTTCAAGAGAGAGAGTGGGAAGAGAAAAATTAGGGCCCACGCTGCCCCTGAAAAAGAAAGTGAACTCCAGAGAGCTTTGTTTATTTTCACTTTTAGATAAGAGATATTATCAGCATGATGTTTTTGCTGACAGGAATAATCTAGTAAAAGGGGGGGAGTGGTAATTCAAGAAAGAAAATTAAAAATGGCTGGTACTTGGTCCCTGAGTAGAGTAGAGGGATGGGATGCAAAGGGTCGACCTTGCCCAGGACCGGAAATGAGCATCCGCAGTAACGGAAGGGGAAGCACGGACACAGGCAGGAGGGCAGGTGAGCTTGAGCAAGTCTCCTGAGAATGCTGTCATTTCCTCAGAGGGAATGGAAGACTGTTAGTTGTAATATACACACACACACACACACACACATGTGCACACACGCATGCACACACACGGAGGAGTGTTGGGAGTTTAAAGAGAGAAGAGTTATTAAATGCTTCACACAGGGTTCTCAGCCTTGGCACTAGAGATGCTTGGGCAGGATAACACCTCGTTAGGGGGTTGGGGGAGGGCTGTGTGTGTACCACAGGATGCTTAGCAGCATCCAAGATGTCCATCCACAAGATACTAGTAGCACTCCATCCTCCAGGTTGTGACCGCAAAACCATCCCCAGACATTACCAGTGTCCTCTGGGGGGGAAGACCCCCTGGGGGAAAGCTGCCGCCTCTACCAGGAGGTGGAGAGGGTGATGGGTTAGGGAAACATAAACAGACTGTGGGGCATCTTGAGTCTCAGTCGAGGTTAGTGGTCACAGATTTTGAAGGCGGCCATTCAGCCGCGAAGTGCCTTTCTCCAGACATGCTCAGCTGCACAGGATCAGAGAAGGCAAGAAGGTAGTACAACCAAGCCAGCAAGGAGAATGGAGTGGAAGGTATATGCAAGTAAGGGATGACAATCATAGACTGCATGCCAAGTAAGGAGGAAAGGAGGGACATGAGAGTAGGGAGGGACAGTGGAAAACAGATGCAGATCCCAGATAGATGTGGGTGTCTGGGTACCAGGGGGCATGAGCTGGGAAATGATGAAGTGATGGTCAGAGAGAGAGATGCTTGAGACGCACTCACGCATGACTGCTTAAGGTTATCACTAATCATGTGCACGCGCTGTTCCATGTTTTGCACGTATACAACAATTATGGTCTTTCTATTACATGTTGTAAACCTTTACCCCATGATGAGTCAGGAATTGCGTTGCAAGTGTCCCAGGACTGGAACTAGCCAAGACCAAGATTTAAATCTCCCATAGAGTTTATCCATTAAAAAACACAACACAGCCTAGTAAACCTATTAAACCAAGCTTTCCATTTTATTTGCTAATAATTTCCTATATCTCAATAAATAAGTGAAGGCAGAAGGGATTCCAACTTGCTACATGTTCAAAGATTGGCATGATATTTAGCTTGCTTACTTGTGAGAAAACTTTAGGCAAGAGGCATTTTTTTCCTCAGAAAAGAGGCTATCAAGCTTGTGGAAATCAAAGCAGCTAAACAAACCTCTTATTATTAGAATAATGACCATGACATTCAATACCTTTCAGGGAAATTTTAACCTGGTCTTTCATTTCGCACTTTTCGCTACTTTGAAACTACATCAAACAGTAAAGGAGGAAAAAATATATACAGAGCAAAAAAACAGAATATAGCAATTTTACTTTCAAGCCTGGCTGAAAAGAAAATAAAAACAAAGGAAGTTTTCCTTAAGCTCTAACTAATGTTCTGCCCTTCTGCTTCTGAAGAAAAATATGTTTTTCTGCTGTTTTATAATAAATCTAAAACACTATCATTTTTAGCATGAAACGTTAAGTACTTGCTTTGCCAAAAATAGTCGCCCTCTGCTACAGCCATCTCAGTTTGTTTTAATAATCCCCAGATACCAACTACCACTACGTCAGCCTTCTCCGTCCACACTACGATTATCTGTTGTTTAAAGTAGACGTCCTAAGTACGTTATCTAAGTGAACAAAAGCATAAACATTTCAGCTATCAAATCATCAGAACTGCTTAGGCAAGCATATATATCTCCTGGCTCCGGTGAGTCCCCTGCTGGGTTTTTTTCTGTTACTTTCTCTGCTGTTGCAAGGAGAGCAGGCCATGCTGCGATGATAAAGTTATGGATCTTCTTTTTATAGTTTAAGTGCTGTCCTTTTCTCTTAGGAAGTAGAGATTTATTTCCAGGTAACGATATATTATAATACAGTTCAAATACAGGAAAAGAACAAACTGTTGAGAAAAATCAGAAATACGAACAGCAGATGATACCACAAGGAAACAGAAATTGTATTTAGGGGAAAGATGCGGGCCTCCCTAATTGGTTGGCGTTAGAGAGGGCAAAATCTTAACGATCATACGCTTCATTTTATTGGCGTTTTTCTCACTTTGACCAGAAAACTGAGTTCCCCAAGTCCTGTGTTAATTTTCCAAACGTGCCTCCAGCTTTGCGTGGTGAAGAACCACACTGCAGGTTACGTTCAACTCAGGGACTGCCTCACTGGTTTAGAAATGTCCCCTTTTTAGGTCCCATCTTCACCTACACAAGACCACTGACTCTGTCCTGGCTAACAAAGGCAACATACCAGAGAGGATTACAGAGAAATACAAGAGAAACCGAGTCCAATTCTGGCTTCCTTTGGCGAGATCATTCCTTTGGATCGGTGTCACGTTCCATTTAACACTGTCCACAGAAGTCCTCTCAGCTGCCGCACTGACAAGTCGGCCCTTTCTGATGTCCCCAAGTGCCCGCGCTGCCGCAGACCCTGATAAGGACTGGAGATGAGTGACTGGGTTAACTGATAAAATTGCTAATTAAAGCCCTGTTTTCAACACTTCTGGAAGATTAACCAACGGGGCCAACATTTAGAACCCAGAGGAAGTTTTACTTTTAACAGTGGACAGTGTTTGGTAAACAAAAGGCTTTAACAATTTCAAAGAAAGTCATGCCAAGAAATTTTCAAAGATATTTTTCCCTCCAGAGAGGTATACAAATGAGACGATTTAGCCACCTCTTCACGCGAGTTTTCTCCCTGCGAACACCGTTGCTTGGCAGGGAGGCACAGAAGTTGATCGATTAAATATTTATCTATTGCTGTGCTGACACACTGAGAACAACACAAATACAGCAGTGTGTTCTTCTTTTAAAAAATTGAATCTCATAATTTTGATTTTAAAACTTGTGAGAAACTAGAAAACATTGTTTTTCTGATTTTCTCTGATATGGTCATTGATATAATATAAGGCAGTGGTTTAGGGCATGGACTTGGCAGCCACAAGCCTGGCTTAGGATTATACTTCTGCTCCCTCCTCGCTGGGTGACCTTGAGGTGCTTACTTAACTTCTCTGTACCTCAGTTGTCCCATGTGGAAAATGGGAGTGATCGTAATAGTACCTAGTGCTGCAGTGAAGCTTAAGTGAATTAAATATATCACGGGCTTAGAAGAGTATGAGTCACATAAGCACATGGTGAGTGTGGGATGTTATTGTTACTATGAGTCCATAAACGAAAATGACCTTTAGGTATCTGAACAGAAGATGTAACGCCTCTGTGTGTATTATAAGATGGCTCATCGGAGCCTCTCAATATCATCCCACACTTGACCATACTTTGATCACTGAATCTTTTTCCAGAAAGGGCCCAATTATATTGCATATCAGGAACATCTTCATCTGTAAAATGAATTTCTTGTAGGATCTGGTTGTTCAACTTCCTGTTCTAATGATCATCAGCCGGAAGTCTGCAACTCCTGACTCCCTTGGCCCATGGGCTCATCATCTTCCTCTTACGACAGCTCCCACACTGTGTCATAAATCCACCAAATAATGCCTAACCCCCAATACGATGTCACCCACACTACCAGGACAAGTCCCTGTAGGGTTATCTCTTGTGACATATTTTTTTAACTTGTAAAAAGAGGTGGATTCGTTTTCTCTGAAGGATCTGCTTTCCCAGAAACAGTCAACCCCTCCAGTGAGAGACGGGAGGCATCTGGACAGTGCGTGGAAGGAAAGGGGGGACGTGGCCAGGCAGCAGCGTGAAACACGGGGAGGAGCCAGCCTCGCCCCGCTGCCCTGTCTGAGAGTGAAAGACCATTAAAACGTGACTGTCTTTGATATCACCTCTACCATGGCTGCAGACAGGACTCTCGCAGTTCAGACATGGGGTATTTAGACTGTATTAAAACATGAGGCTCCGGAAACATCAAAGGCTCCTCGTGGGTGGTTTGGGCCAGCAAGAGGTCACCAGTACCCTCCACGGTAATAGGTGTGGAGACACTGTGTACCTGCAACATGGCGGTGTTTGCTTTTTTCTGCTGATGAATGTGGAGCTGGGAGAGGATCTGCCTTTGTGTGCCTGAGGAATGATCTACTGTGGGAAGTTTAAAGGCAAACAGGTATCAGGTTAGGGTTACAGGGGGCAACTTTGTGAACGGGGATGTCCTTTGTTCCCAGAGAATGGGCTTCTTAAATCGGGGGCGCGGTGACAGGCCATGATAAGAGAGGCTTCCTGCCTGCTTACCAGATTTAAAGTGAAGGCCATATAATTCTGGCGATAGGTAATTTAGATGACATCAAGGAAGGACACAGAACAAGAGCACAGATTAACCTCATTTTGTTTTTCTGTACTTAAATATCTTTATCTTACATTAGTTCCACAACACTCACCCGATACGGTTTTGTTCATTGCAATAGCATAAAATTGAGATAAGAACGCTTTGCGTAGTTTCCACTAGCCTATAGGGCAGCCGCTAAGAACTCATTTCTTTATTTACTATTTATTTCTATTATATTTCTTTATCATAAATAAATCTATTTACCTATAATAGCTCTTAAAATCTTTCAACATAATATTCTAAAAGCCCTTAAGATTACAAATTTATTCCAAGAAAGAGACCTCATCCAGACCATCCTAATTGCTTTTCAAAGCAAAAAGCGATAATGTACCCATGGAAAATGGATAATCAATAAATATTTGGCTTCCAACATATAGGGCAATACAATTACAGCAATAGAAACAAGCCAAGCAGAGGTCCACAAAACAGAGGAAACAGAGATGGACCAGACTGATTCTAGAGAACTAGTTTGGGGGTGCTACCTCCGCCTACCATGGCGTGAGCTCGGTGGGACTGTCATTCTCTCCGAGAAATGCGTTTATTAGCGACTTCACTTGAGGAAGCTATTTTCTAACTCTCAGGCTCTCCTGCACGTAACAGTCACCCTAGGGCTTATGAACTGCCTTGAAATCGCCGCTTATCAATAGTAACAACCCTGGCAGTTTGAAAAGCCTAGGAAGCACTTTGCTCCCTACATTCTCTCCATCCCACCAGCAGCTAGTGCAGCACCACTAATGAACAGGAAGCGTAACGCTCATCATCGGTTGAAGTAGACATGGGGTCTCCACTTGGTGGGAAGGAAAAAAGAGTACAAGGTAAACCTCGCCATTCCCGAGTACAAACCCTCCTGCATCTTTTCGGTGGACTGAAAACACAGATAGACATTTCCTTTCGCACTGCCGTGTTATATATTTTTGGTGGGGTGGGGGGGCGCATTTTCTGCTAGACTCGGGCCCCATTTCCATTGCAGTTTTTGCCCTCCAGAAATAACATTGTGGTCAGGATGTCTGCCCAGCATCCTTCTGCCCCAACAAAGCAGTGGTTTCTGAAATGTGAGCACTCTGGCAAGGCGAGGTGGACCCCAGGGGCCACAAACCCATGGACCATGGGGTCTTTAACCACAGGGAGGGGTTCAAACCACTTAATTGAATGATAAGTCCCTCAAACAGCTGTCACTCAAGGTTTCTGGGTTTAGATGAAAGGCCAGAAGTCCTTGTAATTACTTCCCTCTAGCACCCTCTTCCTAAACACAGCACACAGCCCTGGCAACAATTTTCAGCAGAATGACCAACCTGAACATGGGAAGATGGAGCAAACATCTACTACTCAATAGAAGAAAAAAAAGACATAGAGGTTTTTGTTTCCATTTCTTTTTCTTTGTAGTTACAGGAAAACCCCAAGATTTAAAAACAATTACAGCTCTTAAGATCCCACTGAATTTAATCTCCTTCCATCTTTCATTGCCTTCCAAGATTCAGTTCCCTGCGGGAACTTCGCTGAAGGCCATTTCACCTGTGAAATTCAGCTGAGAATGAAAGGCTGGTTTTCTGAGTGCAGGGAGACATTCATTCAGATACATGTTGTCCTTCCACTTGGAACTCTGGGCTGACCACTTCTAACTACTCTGAGGAAAAATGGATCTAATTATTAAATTCAAACAACAATTTAGTTTACCAAGTAATTTAACTTAAATAAGAATACTTCCCCTGAGGAAATATATATGTATATACATACATGATCACATTTAATATAACTCTCAAGACAACTTGAGAAATGTATCTGGGGAAATGTATCCTGATCCCCATTCTACATATTAAGAAAAAGACTTGAACATGTCCATTTACTAGCCCAGAAGCTCTATTAGCTGACAGACGGCACTGAAATCCACAACCTTTTGTTTTCAAATCTAGTAAATAATCATACTTAAGAAAGGAATCTCTTGATATTAGGTACTGTGATTCCTCCAACTTTCTTCTTTCTTGAAATTATTGTTGCTCTGTGGGTCCTTTTGTGGTTCCATGTAAATTTTTGAAATATTTGTTCCATATCTGTGAAGTATATCATTGGAATCTTGATAGGAATTACTTTGAATTTATAGATTGCTTGGGTAGTATGCACATCTTAATGATGTTAATTCTTCTTATCCATAAACATGGTATGTGCTTTCACTTATTTGCATCTTTTCAATTACTTTCTTCAGTGTCTTATAATTTTCTGAGTACAAGTCTTTTACATCCTTAGTTAGGTTTATTCCTAGGTATTTTACTCTTCTTGTAGCAATTCTGAATGGGATTTCTTAATTTCCTTTTCTGTTATTTTGTTATTAGCATATAAAAATGCAACTGATTTTGGGATATTAATTTTGCATCTTGCTACTTTGCTGAATTCAGTTCTTATAGTTTCTTGATGGAATCTTTGAGGTTCTCTATGTACAGAATCATGCCATCTCCAAATTATGACAGTTTTACTTCATCCTTTCCAATCTGGATGCATTTTATTTCTTCTTCTTGTCTGACTGCTGTGGCTAGGACTTCCAGTACTATGTTGAATAAGAGAGGTAAAAATGAACATCCCTGTCTTTTTCCTGATCTTAAGGAGAAGGCTTGCAGTTTTTGCCTGTTGAATATGATGCTGGCACTCGGTTTGTCATATATGTCCTTTAGTATGTTTAGGTATGTTCCTCTAATCCCACTTTGCTGAGCATTTTATGATAAATGGGTGCTGGATTTTATGATAAATAGATGCTTTTTCTGCATCTATTGATATGATCGTGTGGCATTTATCTTTCAGTTTGTTTACATGGTGATTCACATTTACTGATTTGTGAATGTTGTACGACGCTTGCATTTCCCGGATAAATACCACTTGATCACGATGTATGATCTTTTGATGCATTGCTGCATTCAGTTTGTTAATATTTGGTTGAGGATTTTAGCATCTATGTTCATCATAGTACCTAATATCAAACTATGCTATAAGGCCATAGTAATTGAAACACCCTGGTACTGGCATAAAAACAGACATATAGATCAATGGAACAGAATAAAGACCCCAGAAACAAACCCACACCTTTGTAGTCAATTAATATTCATCAGAGAAAGCAAGTACATACAAAGGGTTAAAGATACTTTATTCAATAAATGGTGTTGGGAAAACTGGACAGATACATTCAGAAAAATTAAGCTAGACCACCTTCTTACAGCACATGCCAGAATAAATTCAAAATGGATCAAAGACTTAATGTTAGACTCAAAACCATAAAAATTGTAGAAGAAAACATAAGCAGCAAAATCTCAAACATTGCTCATAGAAATATTTTATCAGATATATCTCCCCAGGCAAAGGAAACAAAAGAAAACAAATAAATAAATGGGACCACATCATACTAAAAAGTTTTTGTACAGCAAAGAGAATCATCAACAAAATAAAAGGTCAACCCACAGAATGGGAGAATATATTCACCAATACATCTGATAAGGGGTTCGTATTCAAAATTTATAAAGAACTTACAAAACTCAATACCAAAAAAAAACCCAAAAACCCCAGTTAAAAAATGGGCAAAAGACCTGAATAGGCACTTCTCCAAAGAGGACACAGTCTCAGAGGTCACTTCTGAGACTATTTTTAATCCTCTACATTATCCAGTAAAATACTCAATAAGTGTATTTTAGAAACTCAACTGTCTGTTGTCCAGAAAAAAATACTGCAAATTAGACATTGTCTACAAGACCTGTTTTTCTAATTATCACCAGCTTACACAATACCCTGTGCTTTCAGTGGGAAGTAGATAAGACATTCTATACAAGACTTATTTTTAAGGTCAGAGAATATACCCACTGCTCTACTTTTTAGTTAGAAATTATTAAACTTCCAAAGGCTTTTACTGTTCATAAATCAGGATCCTCACTTTGCATAATACCTACACCTAAATCAGGCTACCTCTTACTATTCACAAATATGGTCTGTACCTATTTTAATATCTCATCAATTGAGATGCCTTGCTTCACAATATTTTTCCTGATATATCTCCTCAGAGAAGAAAAACAAAAGAAAAAATAAACAAATGGAACTACAGCAAACTAAAAAGTTTTCACACAGCAAAGGAAACCATCAATAAAATGAAAAGACAACTCACTGAATAGAAGATATTCACCAATGATACATCCAATACTCAGTGAATATCCAAAATTTGTAAAGAACTCATATTATCCAACACCAAAAAACCCCCAAACAATCCAATTAAAAAGTGGGTAAAGATCTGAATAGACACTTCTCCAAAGAGGACATACAGGTGGCCAATACACGTGTGAAAAGATGCTCAATGTCACTAATCAGAGAGATGCAAAGTAAAACCACAATGAGTCCAGCCAAGATGGAGGTGTAGATAGATACACTGTGCCTCCTTGCACAACCAAAAGAAAGATAACAACAAATTAAAAAAAAAAACACCAGAACTGCCAGAAAATCAAACTATATGGAAGTTCAAAAACCAGGGAATTAAAGAATAACCATTCACCCAGACCAGTAGGAGGGACAGAGACAGGCAGCTGGGCGGAAAGGACTTGCGGCAAGGCTGCAGCTGGTGGACCAGGTGGCCCCACATGTGTGTGCATATAAACCGGGAGGAACAACTGAGGAGTGAGACAGACCAAGCAGCCCAGGGATCCAGTGCAAGGAAATAAAGCCTCAAACCTCTTACTGAAAACACCTGTGGGGGTTGAGGCAGCAGGAGAAACTCCCAGCCTCACAGGAGAGTTCATTGGGGAGACCCACAGGGTCCTAGAACGTACACAAACCCACCTACCTGAGAATCAGCACCAGAAGGGCTCGATTCACTTGTGGGTAGCAGGGGAAGTGACTGAAAGCCAGCCAAAAGTTGTTCCCTCTCGGACCCCTCCCCCACAGACAGCACCACAATGAAGCCATGTGGATTGCCCCACCCTGGCGAATACTTAAGTCTCCACCCCTTACTATGTAACAGGTGAATCAAGACAAAAAAGTATGGCCCAAATGAAAGAACAGATCAAAGCCCCAGAAAAAATACAACTAAGCAATGAAGAGATAGCCAACCTATCAGATGGAGAGTTCAAAACACTGGTAATCAGGATGCTTAGAGAATTGGTTGAGCATGGTTGCAAAATGGAGGGAAAAGTGAAGGCTATGAAAAGTGAAATAAAGGAAAATGCACAGGGAACCAACAGTGACGGAAAGGAAACCGGGACTCAAATCAATGGTTTGGACCAGAAGGAAGAAATAAACATTCAACCAGAACAGAATGAAGAAACAAGAATTCAAAAAAATGAGAAGAGTATTAGGAACCTCCAGGACAACTTTAAACATTCCAACATCCAAATCATAGGGATGCCAGAAGGAGAAGAGGAAGAGCAAGAAATGGAAAACTTATTTGAAAACATAATGAAGGAGAACTTCCCCATCTGGTAAAGGAAATAGACTTCCAGAAGTCCAGGAAGCTCAGAGTCCCAAAGAAGTTGGACCCAAGGAAACACACACCAAGGCACATCATAATTACATTAGCCAAGATTAAAATGAAGGAGAGAATCTTAAAAACAGCAAGAGAAAAGGAGTGCCAGCCTGCACACTAAAAGTTCGTTTCCCAGTCTAGGGCCCATGCCTGGGTTGCAGACCAGGTCCCCAGTATGGGGTATACGAGAGGCACCCACACATTGATGTTTCTCTCCCTCCCTTCTCCTCTCTAAAAATTAATTAATTAAAAGATTTTTTAAGAGCTAGATTTTTTTTAAGTGTTGGCGAAGATGTGAAGAAAAGGGAACCTTCATGAACTATTGGTGGAAATGCAAACTGATGCAGCCACTGTGGAAACCAGTATGGAGTTTCCTCAAAAACTTATAACCCAGCAATTCCACTCCTGGGTATATATCTGAAGAGACCCAAAGCACTAATTTGAAAAGGTATATGCACCCTTATGTTTATTGCAGCATTATTTACAACAGCCAACTGCCCACCAACAGACAAGTTGATTAAAAAATTGGTGGTACATGTATACAATGGAATATTACTCAGCCATTAAAAAGGAATGAAATCTTATCATTGTGACAACATGGATGGACCTAGAAGCTATTTACTAAGTGAAATAAGTCAGACAGAGATAGACAAGTACTATACGATTTTACTTATATGTGGAATCCAAAGAACAAAATAAATAAACAAAACAGGAACAGACATAGATGCAGAGAACAAACTGATAGTTGCCAGAGGGGTGAGGGTTTAGGACTGGGGAGAAAAGGTGAAGGGATTACGAAGTACAAATTGGCAGTTAAAAAACAGGCATGGAGATGAAAAGTTCAGAAAGAGAAGGAATATGGGCCATAATATTGCAATAATTATGTACGGTGCTGGCCTGGAGTGGTGTGGGGGGTGGGGGATACTTGAATTATATCAGGGTATCACTTTGTAAATTATATAATTGTCTAACCATTTATGCTGTACATCTGAAACTAACACAAAATAATATTTAATGTCAACTATAATTAAAAATATTTTTTAAAAATAAAGTAAAAATATGAATATAAATACAGCCTAACTTCTGGCAAACACATAGAGATTTAACTCATCCTTGTAAGTAGTTGTACATTATTTTATATAAAGATCTATCATAATTTTTCTAAAATGCTATGCTTAAAACTGTGTTGTATTATAGTCTTGAATCATTATTAAAGTTTGTCATTTTTGTGCTCAAATAAACCATAATTATGCCTTAAAATTTTTATTTTTAAGCCAAAAGAACTCCTCAACATTAAATCACAGATGACACTCTCCCCCTAAAGGATAAGCAGATTGGTATCATGCCACAGCATTTTTCTCTTTCTGGGGTATATACAGCTCAGCCCAATTTCTACTATCGTGTCCATTCGCATTGCCAACGTGTTTCAATGATTCAGTTAGGAAGATGATATGATTCCCCTTATTCTTCCACACAAAGCCAATAATTTGTTTTCCTACGATATTTATTATTCAGATAAAACAAATGCCTTTCTGGAGACCATAGCTTAGTCGTACTATAGAAGTTCCCATCTCAAGTAGGTAAATCATCCCAACTGTGAGAAGAATTTCACTTCCCTGTTAGATAGCAGTTCGATAAACCTCTCATGGAATAACATGCATCAAAGTAACAGAATTTGACAGACTTCCCCTGGGAGACAATGCGGTGAGCACAGTGGAAAGCGCGCAGGACCCAAAGTACAGGGCTTCTGAGACACATGGCTGCCCAAATAAAAATGCTCTGTGGGGACCCCTGAGCATAAATCTGAAGTCATGACCGCTGGGAAATTAGGAACACGTGATTGCCATGGCTCCAGTTCTCACATTTACTATCGCTGAGATTTGTTCAGGTTATCTGACCATGCCCCTATGTTATCTGTGCGCAGCATTCTCATCTGCCTCAGTGAACCCAGAGCCCGAGTTATCACAGCATGGGAAATGGGAATTTCCTCTCCTTCCTCTCTCTGCGACTGCCCTGGCTTATACTGGCAAAGAAAATGAGGCAATTACCCCACTCCCTGCCTCCCGAAGTAACACAGGAAGATCACTTTGGGCTACTTCCACATATTCTGGGGTCCCTAGTGCCTGACTCTTCATCAGCCCCTCCTTTTTCCTCCCGTACCGCATCTTCATTTGCCCCCTTGTGCATCTTCTTCTGAAGGATGACCTGAGCATCACCTGGGTCTTTCTGATTCCTGGGCACCTACAATGGAAGAATTGCCCATGTTCTGATTATTGTTACAAGAACTTTTCACCAAAAATAGACTACTTTTAAAAAAGCATACTAGACTTGTGTTTTTTGTCTGTTTTCAGAAAATTCATAGCCTGCACATTCTCTTGAAAACCTCATCCAAAGCTTTCCCATTCTGAGAGAATACCATCTAGTCATCTCTTCTGTGGAAGAGCCCAAATTAACATTGGAGTGAGTTTCCTGGACAGTTAGCATCACTTTAAGTGTCTGAGAACAAAGTTATCTTTGCTGAGGCAAGGGTTGTTCATAGTTAATCAAATATAGGTCTTGAAAGCCTGTCTCAGTAAGTGAACTTTTGTTATTGATCACTTATTAGCATACCATGAACATGGACTTTCTTCTCCCATGGTCCTACCTTCTCTCATATTCTCTCTCTACACTCACAGCTCTGAGAAATTACTATGATCACATCTTTTCAATCACTGATACAAGTGCACAGTGGCTTCCAAACATGTTTAAAGGTTAGCCTTAAATCAAAATTATTGGCCAGCAATTTTTACATGCCATTGCCCCTCTTAAACTTCATATCTTGAATGTGAAGCCATTTCTTTCTCCATGAGCTATCACTTCTTAAACTATCACTGACCTAGAATGACACTATCAACTTCCTAATCCCTCTCAAATACCATAGTTGTTATTACTCCAATCTTAATCATCTTACTCAAGATAGGAAGCATGCCTTGAGTTTAGGTCACCTAAACATATTTTGTCACCACCCAGCACAGAGGTTGCTATAATAGGCACTCAATAAATACTTGTGGAAGGAAGAAGAAAAGAAAAAGAATAAAGCTTCAAGATGACCAATCCTCCTCGTTTGCCTGGAACTGAGGAATTTCCTAGGATGAGTGACTTTCAGGGCTCAAACCCAGAAATGCCCAGCAAACCCAGGACAAGCTGGTTACACTAGCTTTCAGGGAGACCCTAGCGAACAGTCATCTCAGACACAGAAATGCCTGCAGGTGAAATACATAAGTCTCTCCTATGTGCTTAACGAAATAGGAAGATGTAATTTGCATTTGTCTCATTAAGGAAGGCACTTTCTAGTTATATTGACCACTTCAAGAAGGTCTCCATGTCCTTCTATGCCCACATACTGCTCTATTCACACATACAGTATCCTGATGTTCTGGTCACAATGTTTGCAGCAGGAACTGCAATTGACCTAGAGACAGCCATTCAGAAGCTATCTCATATGAGAACTCAACTCAGTGGGTGTTAGGAAGCACTCTAAATTGATGATGATTAACCATACCATCCTTTGGGGGGAAGGTTTGAACTTGGCATTTACAAAGAAGGGGTCAGGGAGAAGTGTCAGGATCTATAGATGCAAAAACTGTAAACAATGTCAACCTACTGGTGACACACAGAATGAGGAACAATGGGTTTCTGGATTTCCGAGTCCCAGGGTGTCAGAGCTGTTGAGAGCTGCACCCTAAAGTAGATGGAAGCCTGAATGTTTGGTGGCTGACAAGTTCTCCCTTCCTTATTTCCCAGAATATTGTTACAGCAAACCTCACTAAGGTATTCTGGACATGTTCCTGTTTCTTACACGTTAAAAGAACTTAAAAGATATTTCTTTCCTTAGTCAACGGGATTAATGGAATGAAAATGAGCATTAAGACCAAAAAGTCAGAAAATAAAATAATAAACTGAGGAATAGACCAAGTCCCTAAGCTATCAAACTATCACAGATCCCTAGTGAGGAGAGATTGGTAGACAAGCAACCCACAGTCTTGTGAGTTACAAGCCATCTCTATGAATTACCTGCGCTTGTTTTTAATAATCATTGGGAGTCTAAATTTACTATTTAAAGAGTTCTTCAAAATTTTTCTTGTGGTAGAAATACTTGAATTTGAGTGGGTAAATGTGGAATATTTATAGGAATGGAAGGGCTTTGAAAATAAGTCCATCCACAACAAATGGATAGGGTTATAGAGTTATCATGAATTCCAATAGAAATACAAACTAAATGTTTTGTATTATAATGAAATAAATATAAAACACATAAATAGGGGACAAGAATATAAACTATATATTGATTTTTCTTAATTCTATGACTCCTATGGAACTGGGTGACTAAAAACTTTATCATTATTTCAAAGTGCTCCCAGAAATTTCAGGAAGTTTTCTCAGCCACCTCAAAACCATGAAAGACAACTGGGAGATAGAACCTAAAAGCACTGAGATTTACTGTTACTCTTACAATTATACAAATAACCTACTGTTACCTTATAACCATTTATTTAGGTTGCAGAGAAAATGATCTTATGAATATAAGTTTTTTATTTAGTTCTTGGATTCTTTTTTTTTTTTTAAAGATACTGTTTTTTTTTGGGGGGGGGTTAGACTTTTTTTTATTTATTTATCTTTAGAGGGGAAGGGAAGGAAAGAGGGAGAGAAATATCAATGTATGGTTGCCTCTTGTGTGTCCCGTGCTGGGACCTGGCCTGCAACCCAGGCATGTGCCCTGACTGGGAATCGAACCGCGATCCTTTTGTTCGCAGGCCCGCGCTCAATCCACTGAGCCACACCAGCCAGGGCAGTTCTTGGATTCTTTAAGCACATAAAATTAATGAGAAGGAACAGTAATCTAAGCAAAAAGAGATAGGAGCTACCATGAAACATTTGCATTATTTAATAACTTTATCCTGAAATATTTGAAACTTAATAGCACATTATTCACTTTTCTTGGAACTTTGCCATCTAGATCTAATCATTCACTTCTAGGATATTCACCATTATAATATCTTCAAAAGTCAAAGCTACTAAATGACCCACATGAAAACATCAGAACCAAATGCCAGAGACCAGATGAGGAAGTGGGGAGCCCTCCACACACCTGGTGAGCAGGGAACCTGGCCGGCCACTTGACGGGGTGATCCCGCAATACTTTATGAAACGGAGTCTGTACGTGCTCTGCCAGTCAATAAATTCACTCCTAGGCACATGCCTCAGCAAAATTCCTGCACCGAGTACAAAATACACTAAACAGTGTTTAGCCCTGGCCGGATAGTTCTATTGGTTCAAGCACTGTTCCCATATGCCAAAGTCGTAGATTCAATCCCTGGTCAGGCCACATACAAGAATCAATCGATGAAGGTTTAAATGTATACAGCAGCAAATCTCTCTCTCCCCCTTCTCTCTCAAATCAATTTGTTAAAGGGGGAGACTACATATGTCTGAGACAAATGCAGCAACCCAGGCTTAAGAGTTCTCAACAGAACGCTTTGTTAAACATCTAGAAGCAGAATCCCATTCTACTTTTCCACCAGCAAAACGCTCTGCTTATGACATGAAGCCTCTAGATTCACCAGGAAAGACAAAACAAGCTAAACACGGATCACTAAGTCTTCAAATGACCCTAGGATCCACATCCAGAAAAACAGATGTGCACCCCTGTTCCACCCCTGCTCCACTAACCTACCGGGACCTGGAAGTGGTGGGTCCGGGCATCATTTTGCAGATACCATACTAACGTTTTGTCCGCACGCACACCGTGCCACTGCCACCTGACAAGAGTGCTCAAGTTGCACTGGAACGCCTTCCGAAGCAAACTGACGATTCTCAGGCCAGAGACGAGAGAGCTTTTCAAAGCAGCAGCCTTTTGGGAAAAAAGTCACCTATTTGTCTGCAGTTTCACTTGTTTAATAAAAATATTCTTAATGCTTAAAAAAAAAAAAAAAAAGCTCAGTTCAAATTTCGCCCACGGAAGTCTTTGCCGACAGCTCGGAAGGGCAAGTGGCCCCGTTCGTTACACAGTGTCACAGGACTCAGTGTGTCCTCCTTTGTGACACCATTTGCAATACATATTCACACATGTGGCTGTTTGGCAGGTTTCGCTCACCTGCGCTACACAGGTAGATTTCATGAGAGCAAGAAACATGTATGTTTTGCTCATCAATGTATCCCCAATACCTAGCATGGTACCTGTCATACTCAGTAAATATTTGTTGAATAAAGGAATAAACCCTAGGATATTACCCCACCTCATTTCTCAGTAAACTTACCTTCCAGTAAAATTCCATAAAAACCCTACCCTACCACATTAAGCATTAGCTCCTCCACTAATGCCACAAAAACTGATCATTAATATCTCAACATCTAGTCTCCCTTTTTACTGGAATAGAATCCCTGGGTTTTAGCCAAGAGTGGACATCCCTGTGGTCTGAATGCTTATATCCCACCAAAATTTATGTCGGAGCCCCACGCCCCAATATGATGGCGGTATTTGGAAGTGGGATCACTGGGAAGTTAAGGTGAGGTCATGAGGGCGCAGTCCTGATGATGGGATTAGTGTTCTAAGAAAAGGAAGAGAGACCAGAACTTTCCTTCTCTCCCTCCCCACTATGTGAGGACATGGGAGAAAATGGTCAGCTGTCAATCAGGAAGGAAGCTCCCCCTGGGAAATGAATCTGCCGCCACCTTGACCTGGGACTTCCCAGCCTCTAGAACTGCAAGAAATCAACGTCTGGTGTTTCAGCCCCCAGTCCACGCACATGTTGTTTGGTTACAGCACCCCAAGCTGACAACTAACACGCAAAATAGTGATAGACTCAGAGAGCAGGCTGATTGCTTTTTAGGAGAGGGGGGTGGAAGGATTGAGCAAAATTTTTTAAAAAAAAAAGAAAAAACTCATGAACATGAACAACAGTGTGGTGACTGCCAGGGAGGGGGAGGAGGGTTAGAGAGGCGGGGAGGCCGGTGCAGGGAGGATAAGTGGTGATGGACGGAGACTTGACTTGGGGTGGTGACCACACCACACAGTGTACAGGTGACATGTGTGGAATTGCGCACCTGAAATCTGCAATCAATACAATAAAAGGGAAACGTGCCTGCCCCTTTACATCCCCGTGGAATCACACGAATGGTTTAGACCAGTGGAATGCAAAGCAACTTCCTGGCCGTGCCCTCCTCTTCCTCCTTCCCTCTTTCCCTCTCTCCCCTCCATGTGGCAGGAATGTGGGCGTGGTGGGGGGCAGGTGAGAGCATCCCTGAGCGTGAAATAACAACATGGGCCAAGCCAGACCCCTGGTGACTCCGGATGCAGAATCACCATACCCACCCAGACTTTTAGGAGGAAGAGAAGAAAAATCTTAACTTCTTTAAAGCCTCATTGTTTTTAGCTCCCGTGATAAGCAATTAAATCAATATCTAATCAACACATTCTACTGATTAATACAGTCGGTAGTGAGTAGTCCTTGGAAGAGTGACCCAACAAAAATTATCACATAAATTTCTCCCAACCAATAGAGTTGTGTGCAGAAGAAAGTTAAGAAAGGAAATATAAATGGAGATTCAGGAAAAAAAGAAATACAGCGCATCAAGAAAATTTTTATCTACTGCAGTATTTTTTTTCAGAGCCTGACCAAGTCAACCATGTGCTCAGTTTACAGCTGAACTTTGTTACTGAAACACTTTGTCAAACACTCTGCCTTCCTGCTCTGCCCTCCAAGCTCACATTCTAATCCCCCCTCTTCTTCTATTCTTGAAAAGGCCTCTAGGTCCTTAAGAAATCACGCCTCCAGCTGTGGTCAGTACATTTTGCACCCATCCCTCTACACGCTTATTTTCAACATGAGGCACTGGTAGCCCCCCGCAAAAAAAGTCTTTCTGATTCAACCCCAATACCGAATCCCCACAAACCCATCCCACCCCATGCCCCCACGCACCCTCCAGAGGTTGTTCACAGACGTGTTGTGGTGACCGCTGCCAGGCCGTGATGCCCCAGCATGGCCAGACGCGCTGCCAGATGTCTGGAAGGTTTTCCCTGCATCTGCTCAAGTCAGGTGAGAAGTACCCTTGGTCGTCTGGGACTTTCCACCTGCTTGCTTCGCTTGCTTATCTTTCTCTCCATCCTCCTATTATCTCAATTCCAAAGCACTTGCTGAGGCATTAAGCAAAGATGGAATAAGATTCACTAGAAAACCAGTTTATGCAACTGATATATCCAGATATTACTACCCCTGAATAAACCAATGAGTCTTTTTTAAATTGATTCCTCTTTTTACAAAGGGAAAAAAAAACAGAATCGATGAGACAAGCTATAAAATAATAACGTAAATACATTTGTACATTTTTTTCTTGCTGGTTAATCTTCATATGTAAATGTCAAAAGTTTTGAAAGTAAAATAATCATAGAATGAAGAGAGAAAAGAGTAGCACGTTTCTAATGATAAATCAAATCAATCTTCTCTCCTCGCCATTGCTACAGCACCATTTTTGTCTCTATAGAATCCTGTTGCTCGTGTAGCATGATTTAATGTGGAAAGAAAGTGCTGTCTGCCCAAACACAGCCCCTTCCACCATCACCAACTGGCATGGAACTTAATATTTAACAAGAAGTTAATGTATTTAGCTTAAAATGATTGCATTTTCAAGAGATCCCCATTAAAATTATTCCATTTGCGTATCAGTTTATTTGCATAAGGCAATTCTATTGAATCCCTACATGGGTGAGGCAGACATCACTGACCTAATGTAAAAATCAGGAGACTGAGTCTGAGAAAGTACCAGCACATTAGCGTGTTGTAGCTGAGAATTTCGCCTTCCCGAATTCACTCTGGAACCGAGTTCCATGTTTTCCTGTCCCTCGCACTGTCCTCTCTGAAGTACAGCCAGGCAGGACAGAGCTTTGCAGTAGTGACCTCCCTGCCACAAGCCATAATCAGGAAGCCCAACTCAGATTCTCTTCGAGAGCAGAAAACATACACCACAATCATTTATTTATTTCCAGAAGCTGCCTGGCCAAAGGTCCCTTATCCTTATGTTTCTTTGCAAATATTATCTTCCCGTTTGTCACAAAGCATGATGATAACAATGACAAAGAGCTACAGTGCTTAACTGACACGTAATGAATTCTCCTTTTATAGGATTCCAGCCAAGTATTCAACGAGCCGTGCAACTGCCAATATAAATGGTATTTCCTCCATTGTGGGACAAG
Source organism: Glossophaga mutica (assembly GCA_039655065.1). Classification (NCBI taxonomy): domain Eukaryota; kingdom Metazoa; phylum Chordata; class Mammalia; order Chiroptera; family Phyllostomidae; genus Glossophaga; species Glossophaga mutica. The sequence goes on from CM077305.1 coordinate 6,444,605, forward strand.
CTCACCCCTGAAGGGTAGGGTTGACCCTTTGCTGTGGCCTTAAATAAATAGAAAGTGCCTAATTTTCCAAAGGTCAGAAAGTTAAGACTGGCCAGGTCCTTGTGTCATATAAACTATGAACTTTTTAGAATTATGAGAGTTCAGGCAATTTTAAGAAATCAAAACTGAAACTATTTCTCTTTTGTACCTTACTGGTGGGGTTATTTAAAATATAGAAGAAAAAAAACGTTGAAACAAAAGGAATTTGTTACCACATGTATGGAGAAGATAAACAGCACCAACAATTCAATTCAACATGGTAAATTCTAGGAGGAGGGATACATAATTCTACCTTGGAGAAGTCACCCTTAAATTGAACCCTAAAGAATGAGCAGGAGTTCTTTGGAGCAATAAAGAGGAAGCCTTTTTGCACAGGCTATGTAGCATGTACAGAAGCACAGAAGCAAGATCAAGGAAAACACAGCTGGTTGGTTACCTGGAACCCAGGGAACTACCAGGGAAATTGCCCAGAACAAGACTGGAAAGGTGAGCAAGTATTTGACCCTTTGGTGCTAGCTGCCTACATAGGTTTGACCCAATTCAAGGTGCACAAACGCTTCTCCGTCATCCCCTATACTGGAACGAGCACTTATAATGAACCCAGAGCTGAAGGGAGGTAATGCTGCGGTTGGATTACCAACCGATGCTTGATGCATCACTGAGCGTTTTCCTACTTTCCACATGCTTGTGAGCTAGGTACTATTAGCTCACATTCCACCAACAAGTAAATTGAGAGCAAAATAAGTGAAGCAACTACCCAAACGTATACCATCGGTGACAGAACCAGGAACACAAATGATAGACTAATGCCTACATTCAGTGGAGTTTCTGTATAACCACATGGAAATCATAACTTCTAAAAATAGTAACTACCAACACTTGTTCTGTTCTGTTTATCTTACAGAGTAATTTCAAGTCCATTATCTGGATCAGTCTCCATAAAAATCCTATAATAAAGTTTAAGACTCAGAGAGTTATCCCAAGTTTGTTTAACTGGTTAAGTGGTGAATCAGGGACTCAAGATATCTCAGGACGCTGATGTATTTGTTAAACCAGTATTCTCCAGTAAAAACTATAGATTAAGCCCTGGGTGGTGTAGCTCAGTGGGTTGAGCACGGGCCTGCGAACCAAAGGATTGCGGTTCAATTCCCAGTCAGGGCACATGCCTGGGTTGCGGGCCAGTTCCCGACAGGGGACTCACAAGAGGCAACCACACATTGATGTTTCTCTCCCTCTCCTTCCCTTCCCCTCTAAAGATAAATAATAATAATAATAAAAAAACCTCTAGATTAATGTTTAGAAAGGAATTAAAGTCCACGAGGGAAAATAGGAAATGAAGTTACTGAACAATAGTCAATGAAGGGACTTGCAAAGATGGAGTTTGTTCTTCCCCTCTTCGTTGAACTTATTCTTATGAGAGTCACCATATACCTTTGCTTCATAGAAACTATGAGAATGGGCATGCTCCAAATCACATCTGGTTTGGTGCTGGCCAATTTGAATAGATTTTTGTTCAGACTCTTAAAAGTTCTCATACGCCTCGGTTTATTTTTTAACATTTCTGGTAACAGAAGGAGGCACCAAAGCAGACATGCCCCCAACAGTCGCCAGGAGCCGCCTGTGCTCACTGCATTCTTACTATCCCCAGAGGTCATGAGTAAGTCCACAGCTTTTGCGTTATGGGCTTTCAGGCTGTCTTTGAGCTGTTCTTGTAACAGACAGCTCAGAACCAGCTCTAGCCTAACTCGGTCCAACTTAAAAACCAAAAAGTGTTCAACTTAGAAACTGAACTGGGTCAGGGGTCAGACTGGATCCACCTTAACTGGATTGAGTCCAGCATGAGGCCTCAGGTGGATAAAATTTTGTTTTGAGACTAAACAAGTAGTTTAACCTTATGAAAGAGAAGTTGGAAATACAGAGCCACAGTGGGGAACTTTTAACCACCTTAAATAACCTTATGCATTTTCCAGGTGCCCTAGAGAAAAAGGCAGCTCAGCCAGGCACTCACTATAAAAGGCAGAGAGAAAATTATTTTATTTTGCCTCCTCTCTAGTCTCTGGTGCCCAAGATGAGACCCCCTGATACACTACTTGCTTTTTCTGTTAATGCATGAGAAGAAAATGGTCCTTAACTCTGGCAACTATTGCCGAATCTACTACTAAGCCCATAAACACACAAAAGCCCCTAGATTTGTTAAGGTGGTTTTAGATCATAGACTTGCTTTAGATTCCTAACTGGCTGGACAAGGAGGGGTCTGTGCCATAGCAAATACCTCCTGCTGTACCTAGATCAACACATCTGGTATTAGAGCAAATAAAGAAATTAACAAAGAAGCTGCCGGGCTAAAACAGGTTGATGCTCCTTCACGTACATTCTTTAACTTAATTTGATACCAAATGATCTGGTTCGTAGGCCCTGGCTAGGGAGCAGACTTCAGTCTCTTGGTATTATCCTCCTGGAAGTTATCATTGTAGTCTCCCTTGCGTGCTGTGTTCTGTAAGGTTTTAAATGCACATTCACAGCCATCAGCAGTACGTCAATGGTCTCACTGTGCTTGGAGAAACAAAAGCAATATGAACAGCGAAAACAATTCTTCTGGGGATCAGACTCATAACCTATGAGTTTTACAAGAGCAAGAGCAACTTAACTGTGATGGCGACCAACAGTGGTGCTAATGCCAACTTTTTGGTCAACCTTTCACGTATGAGAGCATGACCAAAAGTAGGGGAATTATTAAATTAACTAAACAAGGAAACCATTAGACTGAGGGAGCTGTAATACTATGGTAACCTTTGTAAGCAAACCCAACTCTAAGCCTGTAAATGCCTCAAGGTTACGAAATGAAAACGGTAGGGACAACCAATCACAAACACCAGCTAGGCTTCAAGCTTTAGCTGATCAATACTGGCTTTTTGCTTCTGCCTTTTCTCTATAAAAGTCTCTCCCTAAGCTCCTGTGGGGGGAGCGCTCCTAACGATTTTCCGGCTAGATGCTGCCTGATTTGAACTGGTTTTTTACTCAAACTCTTAAAGTTAAAAACAAAAGGTATCAGAGTTGCAGTTTTACACTCATGTCAGTAGTCCTTTGATTAATGTCTCTCCCCCCACACACAACACTATAAGAGCCATGAGAGCCCAAGAGATTTATTTTTGTTCTCCATTATTTATTGAATCCCCAGCATCTAGCACATTATAATAGGAAGTCCATACATATCTATTGAATAAATGGACAATTCTGAAATTCGATAAACTTTAAAATCATTATCTGAACAGTCTGACCCTGTTGGCTCTCTCCTCGTCACTCTTTCTTTTGACTTTTCCTTTCTCATTGGCTCAAATAACATTCTTCTAACTTTAACCTTTTCCTTTTCTCCTTCTTGGTCCTTGAAGATTCCTCCTCTCCTAACTAGCCGTCAATGTTATCCCCCAAATACAATCCTTGCTTTTCTTCTCTTACTGCTTAATTTACTCTTCCTGGGCAATTTCATATACAACTAAGCTTTCCCCTTCTATTAATTCCATCGACTTTTAAATCTACCAGCCAAGACCTCTTGCCAGAGACCCTGATATATACACCCAAATACCCACTGGGCTGTTGCATAGTTATCTAGCTCACACACAGCCTGTTCAGAACCAAACCCTTTCTCTGGCCCCCAAACTTGTCTTCACGTATATCTGAGTCGATGAATACCAGCTGCCTAAGCCACCAACCTTGGCATACTCAACCACTGCCTTGTTCACCATCAACCCCATTTCCAATGATTCCCCATGTACTACATGGTTTTCCTCCGAGTTATTCCTGGAACCTATTCTATTCCCCCTCTTCCTCCTGGCATTGCACTAACTTGGTTTAATCTATTTAATGACCTCCAGCGTAAATTCCTGAAGTCAGTCTTTCCCTTTTCCAGCCTACCTCCTACCCAAATGGTCCTCAAATTGTGGTCCCCCGTCTGACGATAGTCTGCGTATTGTTTATTTCTTGTCCACAAGGAGATAAAGAGCTTGCACTAGAAGGTCACTAAGCACACTGCTTAGTTCAGCTGACTTTTTTTTTCTTTTGGCAGTCATTTTCTGGCAGTGAAGGAGCCAAGGCATTGCTCTGAATGCTGGCACAAGCACGTCTGTTTGGGGACTTGAAACTAAGAGTTCCTACACGAACGACTCTCAGCAGTTCTGCTGAGGCTGCATCATTTCTGAAGAAATCTCGTGTTCTAATCTATGAATCTTGCACCCCCAGTTCAAATACATGGTTCTCGCCCCCCTGTGGAGTTTGTCCTGCCCCTTTCCCCAGGCCAAGTTGGGAAAGCCCATCCCATCATAAGCTTACAGCAGTCAGGGCCCCCATTACATGACTTTGTAATTTTACTCTTCTATTTCCCGCCATGTTCCATATGTCTTAGCTGCATAAATGATCGAATAAATGGATGCGTGATTTATTCAAGAAAAATCACAAAGAATCAGATGTGGTATAATTCCAGCCCACAGACTTTCAATAACATGAAAATATGTTAAGTATGTACATATTTTAAAACAAATAGTTTACTGGCTTATTTCAAGATGATTTTAGTCATATGACACACCGTATACCTGATGCAGAAAATTTTTTCCATAAGTTTATAGAGAAGAAATTCTAACCCACTACTAGTATTCTTGGCAGTAATTTCTGTAGACAACTTGCTGTCCAAATCAGATTTGGCACTTGAGATCCATTTCTACATCTACTTGGCCCACAGCTTACTGTACATATCACTTGAAACCTAGTTTTTCAAGAAATTATGATGTTGTAAAACCGTATGAGCATGCATTTTCATCCCTTGATAGATAAATATGTGTCATTGCATGCGTGTATGTTTTTGGAGAAGAAATGTGATTTCTGTAAAGCACACACACAAAACAAAACAAATACACCCGACCATTCTGTGCAGGGAACAATGTGAATATTCTCAAAACAACAGCTTTAAAACTCGATGCCCTGCCCTGTTCATAGACGCAGCTGCTTAGGCAGCTGCCACAGTCTCCAGCACAGCCATCTACAGCTATGACCTGCGTTTATCCGTGATGTCCAGATTACATATCAGAAGAAAATATCCGTTCTGTGCTCTCCTCCCCCGATACCTCCGCTTTCTACTCTGAACTCAGAAGCGGCGATGCAGCTTGGCCTCCTCACTGGCCTATTTGGTGGGGAATGTGTTTCTGGGATAAATAATACAGGTTGACATGAGGAAGCTGCATTGCTTTCTAGCTCCTCACAAATAAAATCTTTGCAAATGGTCTTGTGATTTGTTTGAAAGGTTGCAGATGTCCTCATTTTCAAATGCCGTTTTTGTACTTGTCTAAGTGGAGGAATGCATTATTTAATGTTTCTGGTTTAGGGTAATTTACTATTTTTTTATTCTCTGTGGCCCTACTCATCTCCAAAACAAAGTAAGCAAGAATTAACTATTTTATTGCTTATCGATCTACTGTACTTCTTGAATTCTCAATCATGTTTCTTTGATATCTTGAGAGTTCAGAAACCAGGATGTGTCTGAAAATCAGTGTGTATATAAAGGTGCAGTTTGTGTTCCCCGAAAAAGTAGTTGTTATTCTAATGATGTATCTAATAAGTAATGATATCTTAAGCTTGATGCAAAACCATGTTCACCTCATGCAGTAAGTAGTGGTTAATTTAAAAACAAGTACACTAATGTCAAGTAACTAATTTTGTTAATGTCTTTCATAAAAGCATCCAAGTTTCTGTTCGACCATACCGTATCCATTTCCACTAAAGCCACACATGAAATTGATGAGAGTGGGTTCTTCGGTAGGAAGAGCTATGCCCTCTACTGGGTGTCCACATTCCCCAGAACACACCTGACTCTAAAGCCATCTCTGCCGAGGGGGTGAGTGAGGGTAGTAACCGCACTGGCAAAGCACCATGGAACCTGAGCTTCCCAGACCCATCTCTAAGCAAGGATGCAACAAAACTGCAAGACTTTCAGAATCTCACAAAATATTCCTCTGCATTGTTAAGAACTTCCCCGCATGGCATTTGGTCTTAGAATCATTACTACGGTCCAATTTTGGGGCGGCGGGGAGAGAAATCAGGAGACTTCCCTTTTTAGGCCCAAGATACCTGTTTCACAGATCGAGGAACAGGAGAAAGGGCAGTTTTGTTTTTATGTTTGTGTTTCCTGTCTCCATATACTTTAAACGAAACTGAGAACGTTGAAGGACCTGAACTCTATAATAAACATGGTTGGTCTGGATTCATGCAGCTCTGAAGCATCAGCCCTGGACTGGACCATGCCTGCTGACCCCGCTCCAGCAGCTCTGCCCGAGGAAGGCATCACCTCCTTGCGCCCAGGGCTGCCCAGTCCTCCAGCTCAGGCAAAGGCCGACCACTATGTGGTGGTCCACACAGAATCCCCCTGAAGCGCTAATCAGTGAGGGTCTTTATCCTGTCCATCAGCAGAATAATTACTTCCATCGTCAAAGCTGAGAGGGCAGCTTCAGCCATTTCTGTAGTCAACTCCGCTTAACATTCCTTTCTTATTTTAACAACGTACCCACTTCTTCTACCCTTGGGTTTTACTTACCATTTCTCTGGGGCCAGTTGAATCCACCTCCAAGTGGTGCCAAAACCTTGAAAATTTATACTTCGTTTATAGTAGCTTCCTGTACAATGGTAGTCACTTCTGCCAGTGCAGCGTGTATTGTCATTTTGTCCTCTTTGTGCTCCATTCTGTCATCTTTCCCAGCCTTCTTCTGCATTTTATATTTATGATTCACACGTTTTGTTTTTAATTTCCCTGGGTGATAACATGTAATGTAGTCACTCTACTATTTTAAAAACAAAACTAATGAATGTTTTGGGTGCTCATTTGTTTCCATACTTTCAATTTCGTCTCCTGAGCCTTCTCCCTTGAATTTATACCTAAGTATCGCCTTTCTTTTTAGCATGTTCTCTGCTTTAATTGGGTAATCATCGTCGTAAGTTTTACTTTCTGGGTCTCACTTGATTCCCAATTACCATCCAACTGAGTCACGATGCCTATCACTCCGTTAAGTAGTCCCTGATGTCTGCATCGCCGGTCACTTCCTCTGTGCTGCTCCAAAGACAGACACAAATCGTTTCCTTTCTTGTTTGTCCCTTTAAAGTCCATATTGGGTAACCAGCCAGTCCCTGCCATGTACACAAACGTGGAGTTAAACTGATTTCTTCTAACATCCTCTGGGCCAGTCTGTGTTCAAATGGGTGAACATGCCCACCACCCCTTCGTTAGCCTTTTCACCAGCCCTGTCCTTGTTCTCCTGTTCGCTCTGACAGCATCGGCCGCACTCCTCGTATCCGTTTACCCTGCAACTAAACGTAATGCTGAGTTGCTCGACACCAATACTGTGCTCTGTAAAGGTCTTCTCACTCTTTCAACTACTCCCAATAGTCACATCTCGTTATACAGGCGTCGGGGGAGCGCACACACATAGGGAAGTGTAGGTAAATCCGAAACCCTGTAAGCACTCATCAAGGTCTACGTACAAATGGAATTTCTAAATTGCCTGAGAACAGTTTCTTCTGATAAGATGCCTCTGGATGAGAATTAGGAGGCCTGGGCGGCAGTCCTGTCTCTACCACTAATTACTGCGTGACTTTGAGACCATTTCTGGACATCACTATCTTGCTCCTAAAAGATGACTCTCCTACTAGGGATGCTATGAAGGCTAACAGTTTACCACCAACCATTCTCTCAGAGACTGTGCAACATAAATTCGAGCTAGTCTTAGACCAACCGTCACAAATTCCGAAAAAAATTAGATCCAAGCAATGCGTTTGAACTACATTTTTTTACATTTTGAGACCTAGTGAAACAGAGCTCATTTAGTCAAACAAATTAAGAAGACATTACTTTAAAGAAAAGGGAAAAAGAGATTATGTACATCTCCAATAGCCAAATGAATAGGAGACGAGGTATACGGATGATTCCAAACCCATAAGCAATCCAAAAACTTAATTTAGAAGTTTCTTTTTATTTGAATCAGCTCAATGGTAGTGTCCAACAAGCTTAAAATGAAACAACCCTGTAGTTTGACTAGTTCTTTCTTCCTCTAGTTCCCACTTCATGTTTAAAAGGGTCCTTAGCCATTGTTCAAACTGATATAAAGAACTTAGCAGCATTTGTGGTACTCTGAGAATTTGGTAATACACATGGTTCCTAAGGTAGGGAGATAACTGCTTTTGTTTTAATGCTATTGTTAAGATTTGGTGTTATATCAACTCAATTCTTAAATATAGAAGGTGCTAATACTTAAAAAGTTAAAAGCAGTATTCGGACATTACATATCCATTAGTAAGGAGTGTCCAGTAGTTTGTTTTTCCTGTAGACTGATGTACAAGACCCCAAAATAGAACATGAGTAGGAAAATAAAAACCTAGACAACATCCTTCTTCTACCTTTATGATGGCATAATTGAGATTGTATCTATCTAAAGTACACGATGTGCTGACCTGATGTACGGATACGTTTTGAAATGATTCCCCCAGTTAAGCTAATTAACACATCCATCACCGCACATGGTTACTTTGGGGGGCGGGTATAAGGAGAACACTGAAGACCCACTCCCGGCAAACTGCAGGCACCCACGGCCTTGGGTTCGCTGCCGTCACCATGCTGTGCACCGGATCCCCGGAACTTACTCATTTGATAAGATGCAAGTCTGTAGCCTTCACTAACAACTCCCCGTTTCCCCACACCAGCGCCTCTGGTAACCAGAATTCTGCTCTGTGATTCTACGAGTTCAAACTTTTTAAACTCCGTATATAAGTAAGATCATACAACATTGACCACATCCCCACCCACATTTAATAAGTGCACTGAAAAAATTCTGTGACACAGTTCTGAAATACAGTGAGTTCTGATGATGAAAGCACGTAATTGAAGTTGTGTGGGCGGTAGGCTAATTTTACGGTTAACATTTATTTTAAACTTCCGAGGGACCTACACATTCTCAGCGTACACAGGGCAGGACCTCACCAGAGACTAAGATGATCACACTCTGTCGATCATTGGAATCTCACCACCGCCAGACCCTGGAATTAGCGCATCGCTACAAACAGTAAATGGAACCACGAGAAGACCTTCAAACTGTCCTTGGATCTTGGCCATAGGAGCACAAGAGGACAAGCAGGTTATTCTTCTGTGACAGCACCTCTGGGGAGCTAAAAGAGAGAACTGAGTTATGGAATGGGACAGGGTCTGTGAGTCTTGGGGATGAGTTAAGCAAGGTAGACGTAGAAATCTGAGTTACGTAAATTTGACTATTTTAAGTTTTCTCTATCTTTTTCTTTCTTTTTTTCCCCCTCAATTTTCATTAACATTCTAGTCCAACATGGACTGCAGGGAAATCCAGAGGAGAGTTTTAGTCTAGACTTGAGCCGGAGCTTTGAGGGAGAAGACAGAAACCAAAGGATGCACGGAGGACCGGCACCGGGCTCAGGGGAAGAGAAGCGGAGGGGATGGTGGTGCCCTGGGCTGGAAGAGGGGGCAAGAGGGCCCTCGTGGGTGCAAAGTGTGGTGAGCGCGGCCATTCCCCTCGTCTCTTATGAAACCTACCTTTAATTTTAGGTAACTAGCATGACAAAATCGCCATTAGAAAATAAACTATTTTAATTAAAAGCCATGGGCTTTCAAAAAGTATAAGCAATTTTATTAAGTATCTGACTTTAAGGAAGGATATGAAGCTCAAGATTCTAATTTACCACTAATATTTTAAATTATACACATGAAATGTCATCCTACTAAACTGGTGATTATGCAGAAAGATCACTGATACATTATAGTTATCAAAACCACCTATAAAACAGATATTGAGTGTCCGAAAAAAGTATTTAGACATAGTCATAAAAGCAATCTGACACAGGGTTTATTTTATTTGCAATCTCTTACATGCCTATAAACTGTTGTCTAATATTTATAATTAAGTAAGAGGTAGATGGAGAGTATGTGGATGGATGAATGAATAGAAAGATAGGCAGACAGATAGATAACCTCTCAAATATCTTTTTATTGTAGCAAAAAATAACATAAGATATGCCTTCTTAACAAATTTTAAGTGTACTTTACAGTATTATTTAGTATCAGCACAAAGTTGTACAACAGATCTTCGAAAACTTTAATATGTTTTATTGATTATGCTATTATAGTTGTCTCATTTTTTTTCTCCCCTTTATTCCCCTTTGCTCTGTATCCCCCTCCCACCATCATTCCCCCACCTTAGCTCATGTCCATGGGTCGTACATGTAAGTTCTTTGGCTTCTCCATTTCCCATACTATTCTTAACCTCCCCCTGTCTATTTTGTACCTACCATTTATGCTTCATATTCTCTGTACCTTTTCCCCCATTCTCTCCCTCCCTCTTTCCGCTGATAACCCTCCATATGATCTCTATTTTTGTGAATCTATTCCTGTTCTAGTTGTTTACTTAGTTTGTTTTTGTTTTTTAGGTTCAGTTGTTGATAGTTGTCAGTTTGTTGTCATTTTGCTGTTTGTATTTTTTAATCTTCTTTTTCTTAGATAAGTCCCTTTAACATTTATATAATAAGGGCTTGGTGAAGATGAACTCCTTTAACTTGACCTTATCTGGGAAGCACTTCATCTGCCTTTCCATTCTAAATGATAGCTTTGCTGGACAGAACAATCTTGGATGTAGGTCCTTGCCTTTCATGACTTCAAATACTTCTTTCCAGCCAAAAAGATCTTTAAATAGATTGAAATTTTATAGGACCAAGTGTTTATATTTCATAATGAAGTCTCTGGAGGTTAAGAAATTCAGTTCTCAATTTCAGTGTCTTTGGTTATATTATGCTTGTTTGTTTGTTTTGTTGACTAGGTTCCTGTTAAAGGTGAGATCATCTGGTATTTGCCTTTCACCACCTGGCTTATTTTGCTTAGCAGGATGCTCTCCAGTTCCATCCATGCTGTTGCAAAGGGTAGGAGCTCCTTCTTTCTTTCTGCTGCATAGAATTCCATTGTGTAAATGTACCATAGTTTTTTGATCCATTCATTAACTGATGGGCACCTAGGTTGCTTCCAAGATTTGGCTATTGTAAATTGTGCTGCTATGAACACCAGAGGGGAGAGGGGAGGGAATTTCAGGGGAAAAGGGGAAGGGTTTGGAGCAACAAGTATAAAGGACACATGGACAAAAACTATGGGGGTGGAAATGGGAGGGAGGTGGGGAGGGCTGGGGTGGTGGGCTGGGGTGGGAGTAAAAGACAGAAAACTGTACAAGAACAACAATTAAAATAAAAAAATTAAAAAAGAAATTAAGTTCTATGGAGAACAGTTTTTTTTAGCCTTGTATCATGTTTGAAATTTCCCCCTAAAATTCTCTAACTACTGGAGATTTTATATATATAACATTTATGTATATGTTTATTCATTTGTTTATTTATATATTTATTCATTTGTTGATTTATACATTTATTACATTTGTATATTTCCCTTCCTTGTGGCAAAATGCAACAGTAAAGACTCAGCTGATATAGTTAAAGGTTGAATTATGATTTAATAAGACTGATTTGGAATTCCAAATCAGTACATGTGGTTGAGAAGATTTTGAAGAATTTTTCTTCACAATGGAGTAACAGTGCAAATTAAAAGTTCATTGATTCCAAAATGGTTCATCTCTTTATATACCTGTTACAAATCTTTTTAATCTCTGAAAATTAGCCTTTTGCTCTGAAAATGAATACATCTGAGAAAACAAATGGTAAATGATATAACTAAATTACAGTTTTAATATTAGTATTACTTTCTATTCTCTCAGATTTTTTCACATCAAAATGTGTGCAATTTTGAAACATATGTTTTCACTGATCTCCATTCACTTTTTAGCTACGTTTAGCCAGCGTTGTTGGCATAAAAGGTGGTTTTAATTTTCATTAGCCTCTAAGGCATCAAGGTAATTCATTTTCTATGTCCCCTCTTAAGACATCTTAAGATTAGAAAATTCAAAACTAATTTTACCATCATCATGCCTCCAAATGTTATGGATTTGTGTTTTCAGTTGGCTTCACATCAGAACACTCACTCTTCCGGGAGCAAGCCTCAGTCCCAGAGAGAACCTACAATATTGATGAGCTGCTCTGCTCACTCAGTCCCTGATGACCATTTAATGCACTCGGGGTCACATATGAAGAGACTGTCTGTCAAATGAAACTGCCCCCAAAGGCCCTAAATGAATTTTAGACCTTGATCACTTCAGACTAATTAAATGGAAAGGAGGGAGCTAGCAATCTGGGAAATTGAGCTTCTGGACAGTCTTCAATAGACATAAAATAATGTGATTGTAAAATCCCAACCCTCAGTCTCTACACTCTAGAGATTTCAAAACAGTTTGAAGCATCCTATCCTGAATCTGCTTTTGTAGTGATAAAATTGCATTTTTGGTTCACTGTTCACCTTACCCCATAAATGATGCAGATTTGGGTCTTAAAGGAATGCTACCCACTTAGTCGAATACCAACAGAGCATTCAATTTTCAATATAACTTTGACTTTGTGCACGTACTCTTTTTGAAGAAACAATTACACATTTGGGAATAAGAAGTTGGTCCTTTGTTCCCAGTCGATCTCCAAGAGTTTCTGGCAGATAGCCAGTAATTAAATGGCTAACCCGTAATTTCTATCTGCAAATTTTGAGTTCACTACCATATCTCTTGAATAAAATTGTTAAAAGGTATAAAATCCTAAGTGAAATAAAAATTAAAACCAAGTCTCGAAAGGCCAAATAGAGTAGAATTATTTTTCAGTATACTTAGATGTTTTATTTATTTATTCATTCATTTACTAAATGCTCTATGAATCTACATGAATAATCTTTTTTATTTCCCATTCCTATTTATCCTCCCTGCACCCTCTTCCACCTGCCTCCACCCTCTCCCCACCACAAGCATCCTACTGTTATTCCTGCCCATGAGTTCTTTCTCTTTTTTCCATTTTTGCTCAGCCCCTCCACCCCTCCCAATCCTGCCCCCCAAGACATCAGCCTGTTCTCTAGCTATAAGTCTGTTTCTAGTTTGCTTGTTAGTTCAGTTTGTTTACTACATTCTACATACATATGAGTGAAATAATATGGTAATTGTCTTTCTCTGACTGGCTTATTTCACACCATTTATTAAATGTTTAATGAGCAACTAGTATGTCCAAGGTACTATTCTAGGTACTGAAAATAAAAAGTGATGAAGGCAATAATGTAATCCCTACTCTAATGGAGCTTTAATCTAGTAGAGGAGATAGACAATAAAAAAGTAAACAAATAAATTAATACTGTAACTCCAAATAAAGTAGCTCTACTTGTTTAACGTATCAATGCAAATAAACATAAATAGAAATACAGAAACACATATAATCATATATAGAGATGTATCAAAGCTGGGCATCTGCCACTCTAAATGACTAGGATAGTTTTTCCATCAAATATTTAAAACCAAGGAAATAGTACTTGTTCTCAGGGGGAAAAAATGTTTAAGGGACATGTCTCAGCAAATGTTTTTTAAATGAAGAAAAAAAGTAATGAGAATTTTTCTTCAGATCCTTTCGGTTCTTTTGATGCTGCTTTAAATATACAAGGTCTGTCCAGAAGGTGTCCAGCCTTGTAATATGAAAAATAGAGACATTTATTGAAGAAGATGCAAGAAACATTGTGCACAAGACAATGACACCTCAGTCCCTTTCAAAGCAGGCACCTTGGGACCTCACACAGTTCTCCCAGTGGCCATGAGCTGCCCCATCGTATTTTCCTGAATCTTCCCTTTCAAAGCTGATTTCAGTTTTGGAAAAGCCAGAAGTTGCAGGGCACCAAATCTTGGCTATAGGGGGACTGAGTCACCTGGGTGATTTAATGTTTTGCAAAAACCATTAATGTAGCTGACTACTTCCTCAGGCGCACACATGTTGGAATTGCTGGCACTGTACTGGCTGCTGCCCTCTGCCCCACACCCCCACCTCCTGCCGTCCCCGCCAGAGTCCCAGACCCACTGCTCTACATCGTCTGGCCTTGTGTATTGAGTCTTGTGTTGCTGTGCCCAGCTACTTCATGCATCACCAATTATTTAATACATCAACACTGATGCAGCCACTGAAATAGCATAACATGAGCAACAGAAATACATATACTCACTAAGCAACGACCACGTATCTCTGTCTTGTGCAGACTCGCACTCACTGCTGTTGTGCAGGGTTCCTGTGCAGATAACCCCCAGCCTTAGCAGAGAGTGTAGCTTTGGGAGCAACTCACTGAAACCACTTGGAAAGGTGAGACTCCACGGAAACGCGTGGCAGTGCCTTCCACAAATCTGCGTGTGCCGTTGCCAACTCCCACTCGCCCCACTGGGGTTTGCTCCTCACCCAACGCATCACTTTTGTGTGGGTTTCGACAAGGCATGCGTGAGAGTAAAGGAGAAGTGGGAATACAAGCCCACAGAGAGAATTTGAATCCCTGTCCTTTGCACACTGCTCTGAACTACATATCTACAAATCACAACTCTAACATCTGGGAAATAGAATTAACAGCATTCAAAAAAGCCTCCAGATGTCACATGTCCCCATCTTTTGTACCCATGTCAGATGGTCCCTAATGATAAGAAACCGTTAAACATCTCCAAGGAAAGAGCTATTGTAACCTCCTTTGATATCTACCGTACTATGATAAACTGATGGAGTGAGGGTGCTATAGACCACATTCTCACGGTCCAGATGGCTCTCCCTCAACAAAACAAGAGTGTGGATGTGCTTTCAGAGTCGTGTGCAAGAAAAGACACAATCTGGTTTGTGTGAGAGTTGTTAAGGGGGAAGAGAAGAAGAGGGAAGAAGAAATGTGGGGAGAGAGGCTCTGTTTAGTTAAACATCCGTTCTCCGGTGACATCAACATTTAAGACAATGTGTCTTTGCCTTCCTCAGCAAACACCACTGGAGGGCATCTGTGAAAATGAAGACAAAAGGTGGCCCTTTTATCACAGACACTGCATCTGAGAAATATGCATTCTGGCCATTTCTTGGTAATACACCAGGAATAAAATGAATCCGAAGTCTCGCTCCTTGCACCAACAGATTCTACTGACTTTTAAGTTTTGAGGGTTTAACTAATATGTTTTCTTAAAAGTAAAGAATAACTGTCTAATCCCTGGCTGGTGTAGCTCAGTGGATTGAGCGCGGGCCTGCGAACCGAAGGATCGCGGTTCGATTCCCAGTCAGGGCACATGCCTGGGTTGCCAGGCCAGTTCCCATCAGGGGACATACAAGAGGCAACCGCACATTGATGTTTCTCTCCCTCTCTCCTTCCCTTCCCCTCTAAAGATAAATAAATAAAAATCTAAAAGGGAAAAAAAAAAAGAATAACTGTCTAAGTTTTTGTGTACGTGGCAATGAGAGTAGCTTCCTCAATGGAAAATAAAAAACTATATGTATAAATCAGGTAAATAAATATGCTGTGGTTTGTTTTGTTGACTGTGAAAGGAGAAAACAAACATTTATTGAGTGCTGGTTTTTATTTTTTTTAAGATTTTATTTATTTATTTTTAGAGAGAGGGGTAGGAAGGGAGAGAGAGAGGGAGGGAAACATCAATGTGTGGTTGCCTCTCACAAGTCCCCTACTGGGAACCTGGCCCCAAACCCAGGCATGTGCCCTGAATAGGAATCAAACTGGCGACCCTTTGCTTCACAGTTCAGTGCTCAATCCACTGAGCCACACCAGCCAGGGTAAGTACCATTTATTTTTAAACTGTGAAGTTCTATGAGTCAAGTACTATTACCTCTACTTTTACATAAGGGGATATTACACAATTGGAGAGTAACAGCATCCAGATTAAAAGTCCAGAGTTGCTGGTCTTTCCATTGTGCCACACAGAAAAAGAAAAGTATTACCTTCTTATTTCTCCCTCACACACAGAGTTGCTTTCTAGTGAGAAACAATTCTTATGCTTTGTGATTACTGGGAACTTAGTTTTCAAAGATGACTTATGAAATAAAGAAACCAAGGTCTAGATTTACGTTTTGTGATACTGAAATATGTTGTTTCTATGCTGGCTCGGCTGGGGCCTTACTCTTAAGAGGATCTCTGTGTTCTCTCTCATCACCCTACCTCTCACACGGAATTACAGCAAGATCATCTGCCCTGGAAAGAGAGGTAAAGGGACGCAGGAACTTCCCTGTGTGAATGCCTACCACATGAGTACTGGGAGTCGCAAGCGCACGTTCACAATATAGACTTTCCTACAAGTCAGCTGGGCCATTGCTCAGCCAGCTGCCCGCTGAGCAGCCCGGCACCAACGAACAGGCAAGAGTCACACCCAGTAACTGCGCTAATCTCTTAGGTTTTACTGAACACAGGTTCACTCATAGTAGACCATCAACATACGTTCATATCCTACTCACACTCTGACCGTCTAAAAGAAATATAACAGACACGCAACAATCAATGGGGAATAACGAGCCCAAGTCCCAGAGTCTCAGTCCATAGGTCCAGAGGGACCTCCTGAGCCAGGCGGGCAGCAGTGCAGACGATGTCCTCAGCTGAGCAGGGCAGAGACTCCGGCAGCTGATGCCAAGGGAGCTCAGCATGACATGGAGCAGCCCTCTGGTTTATGGAGCTCAGCTGTCTTAGCAGTGGTCTGGAGCCTGCCTCAGTTACACCTTGAAAGGGGTGGACTCCGCCCTTCTGGGTCTCTTGATAAGTGCCTTGGCACCCCTGATGGCAAGTGGGGAATTTGCCCAGGAGTCTATCTACGGGTGGTCCCGCTCTGCAGACATGGCTGTTCAACCACATGCACTGATATCTCAGGTGTGTCTCCTTACCATATGCGTCTAGCATGACTTAGGTAGCTTCCCTCTGGAACCAAAGTATCATGGCTGGCTGGCAGCCATCTTGGTTGACATGAGTGACTTCATTTTTTTTTTTACATACTTTATGCTATTTTGACTAGACCAGCATCATTTTATTGTTCCTGCTCTCCACACTGGGGAGTTAGTGGCACTTAACACTCTATCATATACTACAGTCATTTAATGTCTTAGATCTCCTACTATTCTATAAGCCTTTTACAAGCAGGAACCATACTATAATCATTTATAGATTCCCATAGTAGACATAAATAAACTTTTGAATGAATTCCTTTTAGCCAGATAACTCTACAAAAATTGGTTGAATGTTGAAGCAAGGCCTTTAAACGAAATTAATGTTTGTTAAATCTAATGAAGTGTTTTATTCAACAACACATTTTTAAAGAGCTGCTGGTACCCTAGCATACAGAACTAAAACTATATATTTCCAGTATCAGCTACCTGAAAGCCTTTCTGGGGGAAAAAAAATGCAGTACAAGTAGCTGAATGTCAGTATCAAAGGAATCCTTAAAGACTGTCAACTACAGCAACATATTGTACTAATCGAAAAACCTTGGTCCAAAGAGGTTAAATAATTTGCTTCATGTCACAAGAGCTCATGGCAAACCAATACTAAATCCAGGCCTCCCATTTAGGAATTAAGTACCCTTTCTCTCCTGTGACTTGGACCATCCTTCTTCTCATATTTCTGAATGAATAAATACACTGACAAGTCTGACCAAATATGGAAGGAACTGGACAAATGCCATGCTAGGGGCTAACACTATCAGAGCCAGCCTTTACGGGAACATGATTCCTGCTCACCCAAAAGACATAATTAGATAAGCTGCACACATGGATATTTGTAATAAGTTACAACGAAGTTGTACTGCATTCCCAAGGTATCTTCACCTGTTTCAGTTACCTCTGAGGTTCACTGGGATGGTCACTTCTTTCTTAGTTTGATTTGTTGTGTTCTTCTATCTTCAAAGACACTATGATGCTATGACAGATCAAATTTCATTCAAGTTCTTGGGATGCCTCGGTACCCATGGCTCAAAACTACAAGCCCAAAAGTGAGTTTTTCCTGCCTGCTTATTCTTTCCTTCTCCCATTCTGCAAGTTAGTTTACAACAGGAGGGACTCATAAATTATGATTTTGGATGGAAAATATGCTATGTCAAGGCATTCTCAGTGTTTTGTGGTTGTCGGAGAGACCCTAGGAGAGGGACAGACTGAGGAAAGAGAGTCTCTACTGATATGCTGTGGCTCCATTTACTTGTTAGTGAGAAACAAGAAGGAAACCACGAAAGCCATAATTTGCAGGTCTCCTTTGCCAGGGACACTCTCAAAGGCAGCACACCCCACCGCAGTTCCATCTGGTGACTCTCGGCGGAATCCTCTCGGAAGGATGACACGTCAGAGTACGCCTGCTCCACCCCCTCATCCCTCTTCTCCAACATTGATTTGTGGCTTCTTTGCTGAATGTTGGTTGTTCCTTTTGTCCTTCTTCCTCTCCTGGCTCCCTCAGGATCAAGTTCAGGAAAAAATACGTCCTCTCGTTTCTGCTTCAAGTCATAGTCTCTTTTTTTATTTCAGTTGAAGTAGCTGGTATAAACAAATGACAGAGCTGAATAGGGCAATTTCACTGAAGATAGAGAAAACTGTTCTTGCATATGTCGGTTCCATTCTAAGGCAAATATTACTGATGGGCCACTGAAATCCGTATGCTTCTCTTTTCCCTGGGCACACAACTGTGCTGTATTTGACAACTTTCCTTACGTTTGGGTAGGGAATGCGTCAAGTGCTAGCAAAACAGAACATGAATAGAAGTGAGATGTGCCGCTTTCAGACCTAACCTATACAAGTGATAAATATGTTCCTCTGTGTCCTTTTTGCCTCTGACTGTCATGGAAGCAGATAACCACAATGATCTTGAGAAACATGGTTTGAAAATGCCAGACCCTCAGTCACTCTGAGTCCCTCAGTTAAGGAGAGCCACCTTAAAATAAATCAATTTCTATTATTTGTCAGTGACTGTACATTTTGTGTCTATTTGACATGGTGGTTACTGACCCCTAACTACTACCCATTTCTTTGTAGGCACCATACTCAGAGAATAGATATCAAGATACCTAAATATTACTCCAACTCTGCACTAAATACAATTGCTACCTTAGATGCATCCCTTCATTTCTTTGTATCTCCTAATATTTGTTAAGGATAAAAACAATACAGACCAATCAAAAGTCATGGAGCCTTACTGTTAAAAGACCACCTGGTCCAGGTTCATTATGATACAGACAAGAAAAGTGCAGTCCGGAACAGCTAGCCCATTTGAACCAAATCATATTGCCATCAGTTAGAGGCAAAGTGGTATCAGAATTCAGGACTATTACTCCATCCCAGGGTTCTTTCCTATAAAAGCTTATAGTAAAATGATTCCCCCAAAAGAAGTATTACAGTATTACAGTATTACAAGGGGAAAGAACTCACATATTTTCATTGGAATTCTATTTGTAGTGCTAACATTCAAAAAAAGTGTCACTTGATTTCAGAAGACTCTATAGCTTGGTTATATCATGCCTAACAGGAGACCCTCTGCTGCCTAGAAAAGGAAAACATACAAATCACTGATTAACATTTTTGACTCAAAAGAAAGTTTTTAAAAGATATATAAGTTAGACACTACTGACACGGGTGTATCAAATGCCAAGTTTGGGAGGTTTTTTGCTATTTCTCTCCTTAATAATCAAACCCAAAATATTGAAAAGCAAATTCTTGAGTCCTTGGACTACCCACAATTTCTTGAAAACAATAGGATGGTGGGTCGAGATGGAGGTGTAGGTAAACACACCTCATCTGAGTGCACAACCACAGCAAAAATTAAAACTAAACTACAAAACAAATATCACCCAGATTTGTCAAAAAATCAAGCTCCAAGTCCAACACCAAGGATTTAAAGAAGCCACATTCATCCAGAAGGGTAGAGGCGGTGAGACTACTCTGAGGTGCGGAGAGGCGTGGAGAAGTGGCAAAACGGGCAGTCCCACATCCATGTGCAGTAAATAAAAATCAGAAGGGATACCGCAGGAGCAAGTGATCCCAGCCCCAGACCGGACCACCCAGTCAAAGATTCCAGTGCCAGAAAGATAAGTCCCCATAACTTCTGGATATAAAAATCAGTGGAGGTTAGGGCAGCAGAAGAAACTGTGCGATTTTCAAGAGACTTCTCTTAAAGGGCCCCCAACGAACTTAGGACTCACACAGCTGCACCCCCCACCCTGGGATTCAGCACCAGGTCAACAGTTGGAAGAGCACAAATGGCATATGAGGAGAAGCTAAGAAAGTAAAGTGACTAGCAAAGGGGTGAGTGCTGGGGAGAGAGCTTCCTCTCTGACAATCTCCAGAAGTCAGGCAGTGGCATTGTCCCTTCTCTGAGCCCTCCCCCCACAGAGCCACGAAGCAGTGAAACAGGTCGGTCCACCCTGGCGATTACCTAAGGCTCCACACACACAATTTACAGGTGCCTTTTCTACAATAGGCCATGCTACTAAAACAAGGAGTCAAAGCAGCTCTACCTAACACACAGAAACACAGAAACAAACACAGGGAGGCTGCCAAATTGAGGGGACAAAGAAATATGGCCCAAATAAAACAACAGAACAAAACTGCAGAAAAAGAATGAAATGAAATGGAGATAAACAACCTATCAGATGCAGAGTTTCAAACACTGATGATCAGGATGTTCAGAGAAATCACTGGGTACCACAATAGCATAAAAAAGACCCTGGCAGAATTAAAGGTTAAGTGAAATAAAGAAAAATCCACAGGGAACCAACAGTGGAGGGGATGAAGCTGAGATTCGGATCAATAATTTGGAACAAGAGAAAGAAAAAAGCATTCAATCAGAACAGCAAGAAGAAAAAAGAATTAAAAAAATTATAATAAAATGAGGAGCCTCTGGGACATCTCCAAACATACCCACATCCAATCATAAAGGTTCCAGAAAGAGAAGAGCAATAAGTTAAAAACTTATTTGAAAAAATAATGAAAGAAAATTTCCCTACTTTGGTGAAGCAAAGACATGAAGGTCCGGGAAGCACAGAGTCCCAAAGAAGACTACAGCAAGACACATCATAATTAAAATGCCAAAGGTTAAAGATAAAGAGAGAATCTTAAAAGCAGCAAGAGAAAAGCAGAGAGTTATCTACAAAGGAGTTCCTGTAAGACTGTGAGCTGATCTCTCAAAAAAAACTTTGCAGGCTAGAAGGGACTGGCAAGAAGTATTCAAAGCAATGAAAAACAAGGACCTACAACCTAGATTATTCTATCCAGCAAAGCTGTCATTTAGAGTGGAAAGGCAGATAAAGTGCTCCCCAGACAAGGTAAAGCTAAAGGAGTTCATCATCACCAAGCCATTATTACATGAAATGTTAAAGAGACTTATTTATGAAAAAGAAGATCAAAACTATGAACATTAAAATGGCAATAAATGCACAACTATCAATAACTGAATCTAAAAAACAAAGTAAGCAAACAAGCAGAACAGGAACAGAATCAGATATGAAGATGATTTGGTAGGTTATCAGCAGGGAGGAGGAAGGAGTAGAATGGAGGGAAAGACACAGGCATCAAGAAGTACAAATTGGTAGGTACAAAATAGATGGGGGGGAGGGGGAGATATTAAGAACAGTATAGGAAATGGAGTTGCCAAAGAACTTATACCCATGACCCATGAACATGAACTAAGGGAGGGAATTGCTGGAGGGAATGGGGTACCAGGCAGAGGGGGGCAAAGGGAGAAAATTTTGGGACAACTATAAAAACATAATCAATAAAATATATTTTAAAATTTGGGGTTCAAGATACTCATATGGCCTCAAAGTTACACCCCACTCATGACATTAATCACATAAGGTAAATTTTGTGACCACCACCTTACCCATGTGATCACATTTAGCAACACCAACAGTAGAAAACCTGACATTATATAACCTGAAATGATGCAATAAAAAATACACAAACTCACCCAAAAAAAGAAAGGAATAATCTTATTCTGTTGACAATTTATCCCCAAAATCTAACAAAGTGCTCGATACAAAGAACAACTTCGATAAATATTTGATAAATGTGTGAATGAACTCATTGTATTTACCCCATAGAATTTTTATGCTATTTTTATGTAAATATTTACATCACTAACATTTGCGACAGTAAACTACCCATCTTATCATTGGTGTGTAATAACCGGCATTACAAGCTTTTTTGCAGAAAGCCCAACACTTGCTTAAACCAAGAGGCAGAAGAGTATAGTGACTTAAAGCATGAACCAGCCGGACAGCCTAGATTTTAGTCCCAGTTCTAACAATTCCCTGGGGCCCTTTTTTCAACTTCCCTGTGCTCTGTAAGTATGGGTGCTGCTAATAACAGAACATACCCTGTTTCATATTAATATTAGCAAGAAAACAACGTTGCTCTGGGTGTTTGAGGAGCATTTAATGAAGGACTATTTACAAATCTGTGGGCACGGAACCTGAGCACCCCTGAGAGACTCGCAACAGCAGAGAGACTTCGCCGCCCCTCGGTTTAACGGGTAAGAGGAGGGAGCTCTTTCCCAGACCCCGCGAGAGTGACTGTCAGAGAAAACCAGGAGCTATGGTTTTTGAGAAAAAGGGGCAGCCAACCCACAGTCACTCGATGGGAGAGAACTGGAGTAATAAGTACCATGACATCATTTTGCTCCCCGCTTCTGCCCTAATGCTGGAAACTGTCATTGACCAAACACAACCAGGACCATAAAGCAAATGTTCCGTCCCAAAAATCAGGCTCTCAAGGAGCAGAGTATGGAAGGCCAGAGAAGAGCTCGAGGGGTATGTAGAAGATGAGCATACCTCGTAGAGTTTTGCAGGTAGACCAGAAGTTCTGATATAGGTAAGGTTCTGAAAGCGGTGCCCAGCCCTCTGAAAGCACTTGCCATTATTCTTTTTTAGTACGTCAGCAGTGTAGCCAGCACTGCCTAGAATCAAATTTCAATGTTGTCTCTTACTAGGACCATGCCCCTGTTAACACATTTCTTAATTCTCTATTCCTGTCTCTATTCCTGCAATATGGGGATGAAAATAAAACCTTTGTGGAATTATGATCATAATGTGAATAGCACCTGCAAAACGTTTAGAACAGCACCCAGTATATCGAAACATGCCAACATTTGTATTCTCCTGTTTACTCAAGAACTGTTGACTAAAACAAGATTTTGATTAATTCTGGGGCAATGAAACCTGGGGGGAAAAGTCCCTTCAGGTGAAATAATTCTCTATTTATGCCAAGGGATTGTGTAGAAGGCTTTTCAACATACCCAGTGCTACACTGTCCAACAGGTCAGTGAAACACATGCTTAGGGCTGACACAAGGCAGGGGTAGAGCAAATAAGAGAAGAAAAAATGTTGAGAGAGAGAGAAAAGTTGAACTTTGATGGATTTATCAGAAAATCTAGAAAGAAGCCATCTTAATTCAAACACACCTCTAAGTTTCAGATGGCTTAGCATTGGTTTACTATGAGTAATATACTAGGGACTGGGGAGGTAGAGGGCACGCTCTTTCCAGGACCTGGGGCCCCTCTGGGTCTTCCTATAGCGATGGGACTCCACCATTTGCCTTACTAGTTTGTGTGTGTGTGCGCGCATCCACTTTAGAAATAGTGCGATCCCTTTTCAGGATGCAGTGAAAGAAGGGGAGCTTTAGACAGAAAAGGGATGTAATAATTGGATCCTTAGTATATTAAAGCCATTGTGTTGGGCTCCACTCAACTTACAGACCTTTATCAGATTGACTCTTATTTTTTATTTGGCAAAGCCTCTAAATAATACAGATCCTCACACTCAACTTTAAACACAGCTTCCCGAGAAAAATATCTCACTCTTTCATCTTTCAGGAAAGAATGCTACACAAAAAAATTCTGAATGTTCAAAAAGCATTGGGACCGCTCAACAAAGCAAGCGCTTCAAACCCAAACACTTCAAAACCAAACGTTTCCCGGGTTCCTCACCTGAGCAGGGAAGTGTACACTTCTTATAACTGGACACTGGCATTCCCAGGTCTCACAGGGTTTTATGGTGGCAGTGAGAGGGCACAGCGTTCGGCTGTGTGAGGATGCTTCTGCTGGCACTCGGGTCGGATCTGTTCCTGTTGGCTACAGCGGTGAGAAGATCACGGGACTAGTGGGGAGGGGATGTGTGGTTGAGAGGAGACAAAGTAACTCAAGAGTGGACCAGCCAGACCAAGCCTACTCTGCCATTTACTTACCCAGATTTCCTGGAGCCCTGTCTTTAGCCTGGTCAAACACGAAACCCAGAAGATTCCTATTCGTCTTTCTTATTCTTTGATACCACCAAGGAAGACATCGTGATCATTTAAAACACAACAGCCACATACCATTTCCAAAGGAGGAAAAGAAAACAGTCAGGTCCCCCCAACTCCTGGAGTTGAAGTTTTTTGAAATACATATTTTTAGTTCTTCAAAAAAAGTTTAGTTCTCAAAAACCCTGTTTATAATAAATCATATGTCTCTGTTTTTAAATTGTAATCAACTATATGGTGAGAGCAGCTCTTTTATAAAAACTCTAAAATTAAAACAACCACTTAACACTCCAACCTAATGTCTGCAGTAAATCAAATGTCTTTGTTGTTTAGATTTTAGCTGCACAGGTCCATATAAAAAAGGAGTTTTAGCACTATTTATAAGAAGAATTGTCTCTCCAAACCCATCCAGCAATTTTTTCATTCTTTAGGTAAAAACTTCAGCAGGAACTTAAGTGGGGTATAGGCAGGCTACCAATAACTTTTTGTGCCAGAAGTTATATAACAAGGTCAAATTTTAATGTACACACAAACCTACAGCAGCTTAAAAGAAGCAGTTGTTCAAAAAAGCATCCGATAAATCACTGCCAAGGGGCTGGGAGGGATGGGCAAGCGTTTGTGTTAAACCACAGCTCTGTCACCCATATGTTGTGTGACCTTGGACATGCTGCTGAACCCCTCTGCTTCCTGGCTTCCTCCTATGTGACTGCTCTACCACTCACCCGATGTCCCTCCAGGTCCAGCTCTTTACAAGACAGTCCATGTGCTCCTTTCTGTCCTCCCAAAAGGCATGGTCTCAGGACACTGCAAATCTGTCCTAAGAAGAGCATTATCTCAGGACTGTTCCTCAATAGATGAAGCAGTTCAGGTTCACTATAATGAGAGAAGTGCACACGAGCACTACACTGATACACTATTTTTCCTCCATCAGGCTGATGAATATTTGAAATTGTGACTGCGCTTTGTTGGCCAGGCTACAAGGGAGAAGAGCTTAGACGCAATAGACCCCAGTAGCAATGAGAAGCATGGCTAGAGCCTCGTTGTGTTTGCTAACTACCATTCCTTGTATACAGGAAACAGAGCTGCTAGGAGAAACAGCCAGCTTTGGGACTGCCTGGGAAGGGAGAATATGAGGGTTAAATGTCATCTTAGGTGAAAAAAAAATAAGTGCTCAAAAAAATGATGAGAGTATATCAAAAGGACACTGGAATCATTCTGAAAGGGCTCTAACTAGCTAAATGTATAACAATGAGCATAAAATAAATATGGTAAATGATAAATTATAACCTATTAAATAAAATAGGAATTCATAAGTCAATATTGATAATAAATACATAAATAAATAGGGGAGTAAAGAGGGTTCTTTTTCACAGTAAAATTACAACTGATAAGTCTGGAGGGAATGGAGGATTTTGAAGTTAGTTAATCATCACAGTGGTAATTGGTACAGGGAAGAATTGTCAATGGTGCATCCACTATGGAAAAGAGTATGGAATTCCCTCGGAAAAATAAAAATGGAACTGCCTTTAGACCTGGCAATTCCACTGTTGGGATTATACCCTAAGAACCCTGAAACACCAATTCAGAAGAACCTATGCACCCCAATGTTCATAGCAACACAATTTACAACAACCAAGTGCTAAAGACAGCCTAAGTGACCATCAGTAAATGAGTGGATCAAAAAGCTATGGCACATTTACACAATGGAATACTACAGAGCAGAAAGAAAGAAGGAACTCCTACCCTTTGCAACAGTGTGGATGGAACCGGAGAACATTATGCTCAGTGAAATGAGCCAGGCAGTAAAAGACAAATGCCGTATGATCTCACCTGTAAGTGGAACCTAATCAACAAAACAAACAGGCAAGCAAAATATAACCAGAGACATTGAAATAAAGAACAAACTGACAGTGACCACAGGGAAGAGGGAAGAGGGATGATGGGGTAAAATAGAGGAAGGGCCATCAAAGAACATGTATGAAGGACACATGGACAAAGCCAAAGGGGGTAGGTTCAAAGGTGGGGTGATGGGGGAAAATGGAGACAGTTTAATCAAACAACAATAATATATATATATATAATAAAAAATAATCAACAGTTCTTAATAAATAAATTTTGAGGAGAAGGATATTTGCATGGCCTCAGATCATCTCCTTGAGTATTTACTAGTTTTATGAGAGGAAATAGTAACGCTACAGTGGAGAAACCAGAAGACACCTTGATCAGGTTATCAAAACTAAAACCACCATTGAAAAACAGATCAAGCATCAGGTAATCTCTGATTTGATAGCCTTGTGTACTGTTCTGGCAGAGAATGCAGAACCTGGACCAGATCAGGATGAAACATTCAGACAAATCCAAATTAATAGTCTATAAAATACTTAGCTCATTTTCTTAAAGAATGCCAGTGTTCTGAAAAACAACAGAAATGCTGAAGAACTGTCTCAAGTAAAGGAGACTAAAGGACCATAGCTATTGAATGCAACATGTGATCTCACACTGGATCCTCTATTAACAGGGGGGAAATAGTTTTAAAATGACATTATTGGGCAGTGGAAAAAATTGAAGTATAAACTGAAGTATAAAAAGTATCATGTTAAAGTTAAATTTCCCAAATGTGGTATCTGTACTACCCCTATATAAGAAAGTGCTCTTTTCCATAGGATATGCACAAGAAGTTTTCAGGAAATAAAGGATCATGGTGTATGTAACCTATTCTCAAATCATTTATGATAAAAAATAAATTATATGATTTTTAATATAAAATCTATCAAATACTGGAAAAGATGAGGTTTGTAAAGACTTTGGTACAAATCCCTGTCTCACCCCTAACAATAACTTTCTGCTTTTCACTCTTAGCAAGTTTCAACAGTTTGGAGACTTACCTACCTCACTTATTGAACTGGAACAAAAGGACGTGTCTTATAGTAGGTTGTATGAATAGGATCATCTGTGTCTTCTTTAATTATATTTTATTGATTATGCTGTTACAGTCATCCTGATTTTCCCCCCTTTGCCCCCCTCTACCCAGTACCCCTCAGGCAAACCCCACCCCACTGTTCATGCCCATGGGTCATGTGTGTAAGTTCTTTGGCTGCTCAATTTCCTATACTGTACTTTACATCCCCATGGCTATTCTGTAACTACCTATCTGTACTTCTTAATCCCCTCATCTTCATCCATTCCCCAAAACCCTCTCCCACCTGGCAACCATCAAAATGTTCTCCATATCCATGATTCTGTCTCTGTTCTTCCTGTTTGCTTCATTTTTTAGATTCAGTTATTGATAGGTAAGTGCTTATTGCCATTTTAATGTTCATAGTCTTAACCTTCTTTTTTTTAAATAAGTCCCTTAACATTTCATATAATAATGGATTTGGTGATGATGAACTCCTTCAGTTTTTTCTTGTCTTGGAAGCTCTTTATCTGCCCTTTGATTCTAAATGATGGCTTTGCTAGTTAGAGCAATCTTGGCTGTAAATCCCTGCTGTACATGACTGAATATTTCTTGTCAATCCCTTCTAGCCTGCAAAGTTTCTTTTGAGAAATCGGTTGACAGTCTTATGGGAATGTCCCTATAGGTAACAACTTGCTTTACTCTTTCAACATTTAAGATTCTTTCTTTATCTCTAAATTTTGGCTTTTTAATTATGATGTGTCTTGGTGTGGGCCTGTTTGCTTCCTGGACTCTCTGTGCTTCCTGGACTTACATGTCTATGTCTTCCACCAAATTAGGGAAGTTTTCTTTCATTATTTTTTCAAATAGATTTCCAGTTTCTTACTCTTTCTCTTCTTCTGGGACCCCTATGATGTTGAAACACTTGAAGTTGTCCCAGAGGCTCCTTACGCTACCCTTGTTTGTTTGTTTTTTCACTCTTCTTTCTTCTTGTTGTTTTGATGGGTTGTTTTTTGTTTCCTTATGTTCCATATCATTGATTTTATTCTTGGCTTCATCCACTCTACTGTTCATTCCCTGTAAATTGTTTCTAATTCCACTAGTGCATCTTTCATTTCTACCTAGATCTTTTTTATGCTATTGAAGTACTCACTAAGTTCCTTGAGCATCCTTATAACCAGTGTTTTAGACTCTGCATCTGATAGATTATTTATCTCCACTTTGTTCAGTTATTTTTCTGGAGTTTTTGATCTGTCCTCTCATTTGGGTCATGTTTCTTTATCTGCTCATTTTGGCAGCCTCCCTGTGTTTGTTTCTATGTATTAGGTAGAGCTCCTATGACTTCCTGTATTGGTAGTGTGGTGTACCACCTAATGTAGTAGGTGTCCTATAAGGTCCAGTGGCACAGCCTCCCTTATCACCCAAGCTGGGTACTCAGCCTTGTGGGAGTACACCCTCCTCTTGTAGTTGAGCCTTGATTGCTGTTGTCAGGTCAATGCAAGGGATTTACCCAGGCCAGTCAGCTGCAAGGACCGGCTGTGACCACTGACCACCAATCTCCATCTTCTGTGGAGGATCAGCTGTTCAGGGGCAGGGTGGTGGTTCTCCAATGTAGTCTGTTGCTATCTACTGGGTACACAGGCTCTGGGATTTCCTGAGTAATACAGGCCAGGGTCAGCCACTACCTATATTCTGCTGAAGGCCACTCAACATGAGCTACAAAGAAATCTGCAGATGATTGCTACTTTTGCGGGTTAACAGCTTGGGTTGGCCTGTAAGTTGGGTGGGGCAGAACTTCAAGGATTTACCAGGGCAGTACAAACCATGTGAGCCAGATTGATGGAGCTTCAGATATGGTACCCACCTTCCAGCTCTGTGGCTTTGTTGGGGGGCCAGGGAGCCAGAAAAGGACCAATGGCTTCTGTCCACTTTTCTGTCTGGGAGAAAGCAATCCCACAGCTCTCAACCTGATGCCAGACACACCTATGCCTCCATCTTGACTGGAAGCCTCACATCATCTATGCCTTACCAAAGTGCCTAGCAGCATAGAAAACACTGAGTAAGCCATTAGCTTTTTCTTTCCACCACACCTTTTTTCCAACTAAGTGCTAGGACATTTTAGAAACTCATTAGTTAACTCTTTGAGGCTGCAAGCATACAATGAAGAATGTACAAGTATTGTCATCCAACGAGTAGAAGCAGCCTCAAAGAGTCAACACACAGTGTGTCAACCCAAAATTCCCTATCACCTTCTATGTAGAACAGTTTCATGAGGCAGTGGGACATTCTGTGATGAACTTGGGGTGACCTAGAATTGAACACCAGCTCCACCACTTTCTAACGGTTGACTTTTCAAACCTCAGTTTTCCCACCTATAAATCATGCATACTATCACCTTGCATGATTGTTATAAGAATTTGAAAAATATATGGGAAACACTTAGTTCCAAAAGGGTGATATTCCAGTAAATGGTAGATATTACTATCATGAATCTCAGTGAATGTCTACTAATGCAGTTTTACGACCTCTGACAAGAGTTTTTGTTTGTTTATTTGCTTGTTTTATATTATAAATAAATGCACTTATGAAAAGAAAACAGTGGGTTATGGAACTTTAATTAGAGTTTTGGTGTTCAATCCTTCACCTTTCCTCTTTAAAGATGAGGGCAGTACAGTAGCCACCCTCATCTTTAGCTTTATTTTCCTTCATTCCAATTACCCATCATCAACTACATCCAAAAATATCTACGTCATTCAATTCATTTCATCTCATGTAGGTATAGTATCATCTCACATCATCACACAAAGCATGAGTATAATACAATAAGATAGCTTGAGAGAAAGACCATGTTCACATAAATTTTATTATGGTATACTGTTATAACGTCCATATCATATTATTAGTTATTGTTATTAATCTCTTACTGTGCCTAATTTATAAATTTGACCTTAAGCAGGTGTGTACAGAAAAATAAATACATATATTTGTGTGTCTGTGTGTACATATGTGTGTGTGTGTGTGTGTGTGTGTATACATTATTTGGTTCTCTCACAGTTTCAAGCATCCACTTGAAGTCTTGGAACATATCCCCCACTGTTAAGGGGAACTATTATAATTGCTATTCAAGAAAATAACAACCACAGTAGAAACTGGGTCCTGATTTGTTCATTTCTAAGAGAGAACCCAATAATCTATAATTCCAGAAACTGTGCTGGTATTAGGGATAAAAAGGTAGCTAGTGATATAACTAAGAACTAAAGACAGAGGAAAGATTAGGACCAAAAGAACTTTTAATTTCTTTTGTGACTTAAGAGAAAGTGCATAGTAAAAAAACTAAGAATGGAAAGCTGGCCACTCAGATAAAAGTCATGAAAAATGAAGTTACATCCAAATGACTTGAAAGAGTATTCTCCAGAAAAATTGAGAATGGGATTTTGGGAGAAAAGTCAGACATCACCAAATGCTTGGTTTTCAAGACTGGAAAATTTCTTGGCTTCCTTCAATATAATGTGAATGACCACAGATATTATTCGAAGATGCATTCTCAGCTTCCATACATACCCCAAAGATTCACTTCTAGGAGTTGTAAATAGGAGGGAAGAACCTTCTGCTAGCTCCTAAAGCATAATTTATAGAGCTAAAGCCCTGGGCCTTCCTCTTGGGTGGATTTTTCCCAGATGTCCTATGTGGGGACTCAGCCAATAATGTGTGATTTCCCATCCACTAGTGTCTTATCACCCCTTGGTCTGAGGATAAAAGTAATTAAGAAAGTTTACAAAGTAGAAGATCAAATTCCATGGAACACTGAAATCCCTTGAGCAAATATGGCAAAACCACCAACCATGTAATTATAGGTTCAAAACAACTAAAGAAATCAAGTGATTGAAACTGGATCCCTGCATCTTGGAAATACTGTATCTGGAGATGTCACTCTTATTGATGCAGACAGTAGCACCATAATGGAAACCAACACTGAAATTTTGAAAGCACATTCACTTTCCAAATGTCAATATAAACATCCAGGATATTGTTGAGTCCTCCAATCCACACTCTGAATAGGTCCAAACCCACCAGACACTTCGGACTGCACCAGTCTCAGCCACTCTAGAGGAGACTTCGGGAGAACAGACTTTTGCCTTTTCCTACACTGGAGTTTCTTTCGAGCAGTGATGCCAATTAGAAGAACAGGTGAAGCAATAGGAACATTCAGTTAACGACATTATCTATTAAAATTGGATGAGTCAGCAGGAGAAGCAGCAGGTACGTAGTTCCCAAGACGTTCCTGATCAAGGAGGCTCAGTTTCACACATTTCTGTGAAACTGCCTCACCTCTTTCTCCTTTACTTTCTTTTGTATTGGATCCATATTCTTTCCTTGTACTTCCCTTGGGAAGGTTATACAGAGTCACCCACCTTGGATGTCACTTGCTCAGTTCTTCCAATAACTTCTTTATATTATCAGTTTGATATAGAAAAAGGTTTGGAGTCCCACTTATTATTTGGAGTCCCATATGTTAGGTACATATGTAGGCTTTCATTGGTAGCAACACTTAACACTTAACAAATAACCTTAAAGCCAATTTTTTGGACCAAATATAATAATTCCCTGGGCAAAACTTTATAAGAGCTAAGTAGTACTTGCATTATATGTTGAGGTGCTAATTGGTATTTAGCTATTTCTCAGTATCCTGTACTTTTGATTTAGTTTTGGGGTTTTTTTTGTTTGGTTGGTTTTTTGGTTTGTTTTTGGGTTTTTGGGGGGTTTTTTGCAGAGCTCTCTTTTCCTAAATTATCGTTATATCTCATGCACTGATTTCTAGTGCACTGTGAGACCTGCTTTTATATTTGATCTTACTCCCAGTCACATGGGACTCTCCTGTGTCTTTGAGCTGTTAACACTGGACCAGGGGTACACCAGACATTCTGTCCATGTTGAGCCAGTTACAGAAACCAAAGACGTTTGAAATCAGAGACAAGCTTCCACAGATATTCGAAAAGGTAGAAATGGGTCACGCTAACAAAAGCTTTGCTAAGCAAGGCCCTGAACTAGATGTCCACTTCTTCACATGTTTGAATTAAGCTCAAGTAAACCATGGTCAGCTTTGCTTTTTGACCAAGACAGCTGTGTTATCAGAGATTCTAAAGATAAGAGTTCCTTCTTGACTTTCTGGACCAAGAGATCACCATTCAAATAATGTTTGCATACCAAAGAAATGTAATAGTCATAAAATTCAGAGCCACAAGAGAAGAAATTCACCTTAGCGAGAAATAATTGAACCATCTGCGGGGTGGTGGGGGGGGGATGGTATAAAGGAGATAGCTTTTAAGATGTTTAATATAGCTGCTGACCCATGAAAAATACTACACCCAGCCCTGGCTGGTGTGGCTCAGTGAATTGAGTAGAGGCTGCAAGCCAAGGGGTTGCCAGTTCGATTCCCTATCAGGGTGCATGCCTGGGTTACAGGCCAGTCCCCAGTGGGCAGCATGAGAGAGGCAACCACATGTTGATGTTTCTCTCCCACTCTTTCTCCTTCCCTTCCCCTCTCTCTGAAAATAAATAAATAAAATATTTTTTAAGAAACACCACACCCAGGACTTCCGGCCATGATGGAGGCATAGGTAGACACACTGTGCCTCCTCGCACAACCAAAATAAGGACAACAAAAATTTAGAAATAAAAAACAACCAGTACTGACAGAAAATTGAACTGTATGGAAGTTCAACAACTAAGGAGTTAAAGTAGATACATTCATCCAGACCGGTAGAGGGGCAGAGTCAAGTGGTTGGGTGGAGAGGGGTCATGGCAAAGCGGCAGCTGGCAGACCCAGGTGTGCAAGGCAGCAGTGGGCAGACCCAGCGGATTGTGAAGCAGGGCGCAGTGCACAAGGCGGCTGGCGGGCCAGGTGGTCCCACACTCATGTGCAGATAAACCAGGTGAAACTGGGGAGCGAGACAGACCACACAACCCAGAGCCCCGGTGTGGGAAAATAAAGCCTCAAAACACTGATTGAAAATACCTGTGGGTGTAGAGGTGCCAGGAGAGACTCCCAGCCTCACAGGAGAGTTCGTTGCAAAGACCCGCAGGGTCCTAGAACCTACACAAGCCCACCCACCGGGGAACCAGCACCAGAACGGCCCAGTTTGCTTGGGAGAAGCGGCGGAAGGACTGAAATCCAGCAGAGAGCAGAGCAAGTGCCATTGTTCCCTCTCGGCCCCACCCCCACATACAGCATCACAACCCAGTGACATGGGTTACCCCACCCAGGGGGAACACCTAAGGCTCCGCCCCTCACTACATAACAGGTGTGTCAAGACCAAAAAAAAAAAAAAAAAAAAAAGTCCCAAATGAAAGAACAGATCAAATCTCCAGAAAAAATATAACTAAGCAATGAAGAGATAGCCACCCTATCAGAGGCACAGTTCAAAACACTGGTAATCAGGATGCTCACAGAATTGGTTGAATTTGGTCACAAATTAGATGAACAAATGAAGGCTACAATAAGTGAAATGAAGGAAAATGCACAGGGAACCAATAGTGATGGGAAGGAAACTGGGACTCAGATCAACGGAGTGGACCAGAAGGAAGGAAGAAACATCAAATCAGAAAAGAATGAAAACACAAGAATTCAAAAAAATGAGGAGAGGCTTAGGAACTTCCAGGACATCTTTAAACGTTCCAACATCCGAATTATAGGGGTACCAGAAGGGTAAGAGGAAGAGCAACAAGTGGAAAAGTTATTTGAGCAAATAATAAAGGAGAACTTCCCCAATCTGGCAAAGGAAATAGACTTCCAGGAAGTCCAGGAAGCTGAGAGAGTCCCAAAGAAGTTGGACCCAAGGAGGAACACACCAAGGCACATCATCATTAAGTTACCCAAGATTAAAGACAAGGAGAGAATTTTAAAAGCAGCAAGAGAAAAGGAAACAGCTACAAAGGAGTTCCCATCAGACTTCCAGCTGATTTCTCAAAAGAGACCTTACAGGCAAGAAGGGGCTGGAAAGAAGTATTCCAAGTCATGAAAGGCAAGGACCTACATCCAAGATTGCTCTGTCCAGCAAAGCTGTCATTTAGAATGGAAGGGCAGATAAAGCGCTTCTCAGATAAGGTCAAGTTCAAGGAGTTCATCATCACCAAGCCCTTATTATATGAAATATTAAAGGGATTTATCTAAGAAAAAGGAGATAAAAAACATGTACAGTAAAATGACAGCAAACTCACAATTATTAATAACCACACTTAAAACAAAAACAAACTAAGCAAACAGCTAGAACAGGAACAGAAACTCAGAAATGGAGATCACATGGAGGGTTAGCAACAGGGGAGTGGGAGGAGGAGAGAGGGGGGAAAGGTACAGAGAATAAGTAGCATAGACGGTGGGTAGAAAATAGACAAGGGGAGGGCAAGATTAGTGTGGGAAATGTAGAAGCTAAAGAACTTATGACACATGGACATGAGCTAAAGAGGGGAATGTGGGTGGGAGGGGATGTGCAGGGTGGGGGGGAATGAAGGGGGAGAAATGGGACAACTGTAATAGCATAATCAATAAAATATATTTTTTAAAATACCACACCCATAAGAGGCATGTACAAGAAAATGAAAAGAGCCCCTAAGGCTCCAAGCATCCAGCCAAGATCAGCAAGATAAATACAGGAAATAAAATGACTTGTGAGTTTTTAAAATGACGTGTGAGAGTTCAGCGGAAAGATCTCGTGCTACAAAATGAAGGGCTCTGGAACAGAAAGCCTCAGCCTGCGGGTCGTGTATTTGTTCCCACCTACGTGCAAGGCAAAGTCGGGGCTCAGGGGAACCCTGTGTTGTAACTGCCAAATGTTTCCCGTAGTTCTTTGAAGAGATCATCGCTACCCATGATTTTCCAAGCAGATCTTTCCAAAAACAAAATTGTTCTGAACTCATTTTAGGTTAAACATACTGCTTCCTCTTAGAGATGCCTTCCAAACAAGACCTCCACCTTACCCTCATAATAATAGTCCACAGGTTCTCCTTATTTATTTTTCTAGAACTTACTATTTATCATTCCAAAGCCTACAGTAAACAAAATAAATGTAAGAAAAGTGAGGAGCATAGATTACGTTAGTACCTAAGATAATTCCTAGGATGTTAGCCATCAAAAGAACAACCCCTAGCCTTCTTCCCACAGCTTCATTCCACACAAATTTATCCACCACGATCCCTTATTCTTGAACCAGTTTTCTCCACCAAACCTGTGTTAGCATATCCCGGCCATCATTTGGTCCATTCATCCCTCATTAGACAACAAACAGCACAAAGATCAATTTCATGTTGGGTCCTAAGTGGAAGGAAATAAAACGAGTTTCCGTTGGCCACTCCAAGCAGTCCTATTGAGCAGAACATAGTTTTCTGTGGGGTGAAAGGTGTAGCTGTATCCAGAAAACTGTTTCTCCTCTATCAAATGCTATACCTGTATCACAGAATTTCTGTTATTATTCAAAAACAGTCCTGGCTGGTGTGGCTCAGTGGATTGAGCACCAGCCTGTGAACCAAAGGGTCACTGGTTCAATTCCCAGTCAGGGCACATGCCTGGGTTTCAGGCAAGGTCTCCAGTAGAGGGCATATGAGAGGCAACCACACATTAAAGTTTCTCTCCCTCTTTTTCTCCCTCCTTTCCCCTCTCCTTAAAAATAAATAAATATTTTTTTAAAAAGAAGCAAAAATATACATGGTGGCAAAGCTTACAGGTCCCTCAAGATTCAGCTCCTCTTCCATGGCTCCTTGTTTGAGGTCTACCTTCTCAAGCAGGGTCACATCTCACCAGCAGAGGATTGAGCAAGAGAAAGCAGGAGTTCAGTTCCAGTATGATCCAGGAACATCTCTTCTTCCTGGCAAAATTAGGGATGAATACCAGAAGATAAATCTTGGGCTCTGTGTAACAAACCCATTCTTCTCCCAGCACCCCCAACCTGGATCAGGCCGTAAATTTTTCATGACTAAATTGCAGCCACCTGTGATATTGTCATTTAGAATAAGAAAAGTATAGTTGGTGTTTGTCCTATTTCAGCAAATCCCTAAACCCCTTGGAATTTCCTAAGTAATGAAAATCATAAAGGTGTCTTTTGTTATGTTAATGAGGTGGCTTTGGGAACCCACCCCCCCTTAAGGATGGGGCTGGTTGCCAGGAGACCCAACCACCTGATTAGAGGGTTGGAACTTGAAGTCCCACCTCTATACCACCACCTCCAGGGAGGGGACAGGGGCTGGAAGTTGAGTTAGTTATCAATGGCCAATGATTTAATCAATCGTGACTAAGGAAGCCTCCATAAAATGCCCAAGGGACAGAATTCCATGTGCTTCCGGATTGTTGGGTAAAAATTAGGTTGCATTTTTGGACATCCTTCAGGTGTCTGAGATCTGTTTGGCGTTGTGTGGGAAGCCCCCACCCACCCTCATCCCTGCCAAAAACCTGCTGGTTGGAAACTGAGTCTCAGAACACTGAAAGAAGCCTATGCCCTTCATTCTTCTTTTCCCTCATGCAGAAAAAAAAGAGAAATTTGTAAAACTGAGAGATCCAAACAAAGAAAGAACATTTTTAAATAATACAAGAGAGTCTTGGGATTAATGTGATATTGTACGACCACACCCAGTGGTTCAGGTTGGAGAACACCTTCCTCACCTCCTGGTCCTGACTCTCTGCTGATACCTGGCCGATGCCCCAAGTGAAAACTGTATTCCTGTCCATGCCCAGCTGCCCCACCAAAACCTCTGGACTAAACCCTGTCTGGCATCTCTGAATAGCCGCCCGCTTTCTCCACTCCACCAGGTGGCTGCAGACACTGGCTTCTGCAGCCTCTCACCATGGATTTGCCTATAACCTCTGCTCCATTTGACCCTCTGTCTGTCCACCCCAAACTGTCTTCTTAAAATCCAGAAAGCCCAGCTCGGCCTACCCTCTGAGGCTCCAACCTCCAGTGTATCCCAAACACTCTCCTTAGTCCCTCCACCCTCAGCCCTGCCTTCTCCTGGCCCTCCTCCCACCTGACCTGGCATTACTGACTGCTTACCAGATGCTACTTAGAAGATACAGTGTAACTCTTCGGCCAATCCCTCCACTTAATGAAAAAGTGATGAGAGGCTTAGGAGCAGTTTCCATCAATTTCTACATGATGCAAAAAAGAATCTCAGTTGATCGGTTCAAACAAGAGTCATAGTTAAAGTGATTTGAGGGCAGAATTGACAGAATTCTATTTTTTGGCCAACCAATTTTACCGATTTGTAAAGTTGGAGATTTTTTAACGGTTCAAGGTGGACAGACACCCCAGCCACATGTGTGCACATGCGCTGTACGTGCATACACTTGTTAGAGTTGGGTTGCAATTGTTGTTGCATTATAAAGCACAACTCTCACAAGGAAAAAGTTT
The DNA here is from genome assembly GCA_039655065.1 of Glossophaga mutica. Taxonomy (NCBI): domain Eukaryota; kingdom Metazoa; phylum Chordata; class Mammalia; order Chiroptera; family Phyllostomidae; genus Glossophaga; species Glossophaga mutica. The sequence continues at coordinate 6,482,147 of CM077305.1, forward strand.
CATCCTCTGTAGGGAATGGGCATTACATAATCGTCAAATATTTCACCCCTATAGATCATTTAAGACAGTTTTTAAATCTTGCTGCAGTTTTCTTCACTCCAGTCTTAACATCAAAGGTAGAATTCCTGGATGTGTAAGGCGTGGATCTTTACGCTAAGCTGTAGCAATACCTCTCCAAAACATCAGTAAATCATTCCTTCCTCGGGGTTCACCACCGGCTATTCGCCGTGAGAATGGGGAAATACACCCTCATTCCATCCGCCTCTGGTTCGTGTCAGGCTGACACCCTGCGGGTCAGTTCACTCGTCCTTAACACATTGTTTAAATGTACGGTAAAAGCAATATTCGTCGAGCGGTGTAAGTATCACCCCCGCCCCTGCAAATTACAACAGCTCTATCTGAGTACTTCCATCTTCCTCAGAACTCACGGAGACCTCGGCATCCCCGCAGCCCGAGACTCGAACAGACCAACTGGAGCGCTGAGACGGACGGCAGGAAAGCCAAAGGCGACAAGACCCAGAAGTGCCTTTTCTTCTCGTCTCCCTGCCCAGCATCGTTGCTTTGGACTCTGGGGGGATGGCTAGTGAGTACTGTAAGACCGTTCCAAGGGGTAAAAGTCCGTCCTAGAAAGGACTTCTATTTATAAAGCCCTTCTCCAGCCCCATGGAGGAAATCAGGGTGAGGGAAAGAAGAGACTCTTCGTTCCTGCAACACCAGACTGCACTCATCGTTAAGGCGCCAGGGCGAAGAACTGAGCCTCTCCGTGCAGAATGGAGCTACCAGGATTGTTAGTCTTCTGCACTAACTTCATGCACCGGTGAATGATGAGAACACATGACCAGAAAGTCATATATGTTATTAACCACCAGTCTCACTGGTGAAAAGACTCCTAATTTTGACATCTCCACTGTCTGCCTTTGCCGGTACTTAAACAGCATGAAATGGACCTTGGGTCTAAGGAGTGCTCTGAAAGAGGGGAAAATCTTCATTTTTAACATAGGTATTTGTTAAATAAATGTGTGGCTTAGTTCAGAAATTAGGGAATAACTTGTTAAGACCTTTTTATAAATGTTTATCAAAAACAACCCCCAATTCCAGAAAGAATAATGTATTTCCTTAGAACATAAGAATTTCTGAAGCCAATGCCCGTACTTCCATTTCAAAAAAAAATGTTATAATATAGATTGTTATGCATGAAGAAAAAGTAGATTTCGGCTGGAGAAAAATGTAGTAAAAATCAAAATAAATGTAAACCTCGACACTTCATTTACTCATTAGTATGACACAATCCCCCCCTTACGATAATTAAACAAAGATGCTAAAGTGAATATAAGAAAACAAGCCTGGTTAAAACGAGGCATATTGAAACGGTGTTCCATTTTGACAGGCATGTGCGGCGCACCTTCACAAACGGCTTCAGGAAGCTTCCTGGCAGGAGATGGCAGCCGCGAGTCTAGGACATAAGGCCACAGAGTCCTGAACCAAAACTTCAGCTGCAAGCTTCAAAGACCCAGAGAATTACCAGTGAATAACATTTAAATCCACTGATATGAGAAGAATTTTAAGCATTTGTCAAATGCAGATGTCTGTAGAATAAAGGCTTCGGTGAATACTTGGCTTTTATTGACAACGTTTTAAATGAAAACCCATCTCTCCTGATGGCTCAGCAGGAAAATTTAGTGAAATGCAATGGTTGTCCAGGAGGGCCCCCTTCCTGCTTTTCATAACTGTGGGCAGCGCAGACACGACATTCGCCTGAAGTGGAAGCCAAAGCCCCAGACGCCTGCCCGGATTCTATCCTTTCCAATTGGCTTTGACGTCCTCAGTCCCTCCCATAGGGAATGAACGTGAGGCCTCACGTCTCACCTCCTGGGTAAGGTCCCATCTGACGGGCCATGTTCAGAAACCAGCCCGATCCCACCTGACCCAGAAGCACAACTGCAGGGAGCTGCTGCAGGTGTTTGGCAGATGGACGAGAGAGGAGCCTCCGAGATTTCCATGGTCATTCTGTAACCCCACTGTCTGGTTCTTAAATCATTGTTTCCACTCCTCCTCGTGAATGTGAGTGAATGTCAACAGTTCACAAAGTGAGACCGCGTTGCAATTTCTGCCATTTTCTGAAATCTGCCAAGTTGATATATTGTTCTCATCATTTTGGGGCCCATTCCGCATTCTGGCAAGGGCCTGCTCCACGTCTGACGTGATGAGCTGTGGCATCTCTCATGGAAGGATGAAGAACTTGCCCCTCGGTCAGTTCCCTTGTGAGATGCAATACCTTGTAAGATTCGGCCAAGGCCTCGGCCTAGCAGCTTCGGGAAAGCCAGAAAAAGAAAAACAGTTATATTTTTGCTCCTTCTGTACCAGTTACCTATGATACAATTTCCTTATGAGCTTGCTGGCAATTCTAGCAGCAAAAGGACTATTTGTTCTTCTGTGGACATTTTCAAGGCCACAGGATAATGGTTTCAAAAAAAGGAATGGAAAATGACGAAATAGGAACAATGCTATTATCCTTTCAAGGAGAGAACTACCAGGATATTTCAACTGGGTGGTCTAATTATTACAAATGAACATTTATTTTTTTATTTGTCTGTTGGTAGGATGACTTATTTCAGAAAGGATTTAAACAGCTTCCAAAGAAACTTACAATATGGCGAGATAAAATAACTTCAAAACACACACGGAAAAAAATCAAAGACAAACTAAGGGGATAGAAAATGAGAGGGAGAAAGGAACTCAGTAAAGAAAATTCCTGTTTGTCCTGTGTCTTGCTAAAGGTATGCCACATATTATTACTATTATTAATTGTTCATTAACTGTAAGTTACTGTATCCACAAGTAACAAAAACACCGCTTATAGAATGAGGATGTAGGACTGAAGACCTCTAAAAGTTTTCCCGGAACGAAGGTTATATAGGACTCTGGGTGGGAGATGCCCTGGTGTCACTAACAGATGGACCTCCGTCACATGGGCAGCCAACACGCACATGTTGTCACCGAGATGTGCTTTTGGTCCCCACGTTCCTAAGCGTTAAAGCTAACCTGAACGAGTAGCTTTATTGTAAGCTGACATTTATCTGTTAGAGACCATGGCACGAAGATGTCCCGCACGTGGAAGATACATGCGCCCCTAAGTCCATGGCAGCATTATTGACAGTGGCCGAGACATGGAGACGACCTCGGTGTCCTTCGACAGAGGACAGGGTAGAGATGGTGCGGTGCGTGTATGCAAAGGAGCACGGCTCAGCCCGGAGAAAAGATGGAACGCTGCCGTCTGTGACCACGTGGGTGGACCTTGAGAGTATCAGGCTAAGTGAAATAAGTCAAACAAGACAAGTTAGGAACCATATGGTTTTATGTATATGTGGGTTATAGAACTGAAAGCAACAAGTGAACAAATAAGAAAAACAAACAAAAACCATAGACACAGAAAACAGTATGGTGGTTACCGGAGGAGGGGTGGGGAGTAATAAAGGGTAAAGAGGCCAAATACATGTTGACGGAAGAAGGTTTGACTTTGGGTGGGGGGCACACAATGTAATATATAGATCATGTATCAGAAATGTGCATGAGACCTATATAATCTTTTTTAAATATACTTTATTATTTGATTACAATTGTCCCAATTTCCCCCTTTAATCCCCTATACTCCGTACCCCCTTTCCTCCAGTAATTCCACCCCCCTTAGTTCATGTCCATGGGTCGTGCACTTAAGTTTTTAAGAAATTATGGGGATATATCTTCCCAGTTCTGGAATCCTGAGCTGTGCAGTCTGGCCTGGAGCTGAGATCACCTGGGGCTCCCAAGGTACCCCTCCTGACTTCCATCCACCACAGGTAAAGGTGGGGCCGCCCACTCCACCGCTGCTTCCTCCTCTCTGGGCCTCTGCACTCATCTCTGCATCCTGCCCCTCCTACCCATCTGGATGAATGTGGTTGCTTTAAATCCTTGTCAGACTTCCACACAGTTCGATTTTCTGATGGTTCTGAGTGTTATTTGTTTTGAGGATTACTTGTAATTCTTTCTGTGGTTATGCGGGAAGATGAAGCATGTCTACCTGTGCCTCCATCTTGACCGGAAGTCATGGAACCTATATAATCTTATTAACCAATGATACCCCAATAAACTTAATTTTTAAAAAAAGAAGTATTCAGCCCTAGCTGGTGTGGCGCAGTGGATTGAGTGACAGCCTGCGACCCAAAGGGTCACCGGATTAATTCCCAGTCAGGGCACATGCCACATGCCTAGGTTACGGGCCAGGTCCCCAGTGGGGAACGTGTGAGAGACAACCACACATTGATGTTTCTCTCCTTCTTTTTCTCCCTCCCTTCCCCTGTCTCTAAAAACAAATAAATAACATCTTGTTTAAAAACTGTACTCACAATTTGCACCCTGAAAGCTGATGTCCTACTACTCAGGACAATTACAGATGAGCAGCGGCACCACCAAATCACACTTTAACCGGGACCCAGCTGTCTGACTGCTGACTCAAGAGCAGTTTGTCACACACCTATGGAAGGAAACTCAGAACTGGATCAAGCAGTGGGGGGAAATTACTCCCTTTCCAGAAAGAGCAATCAACACGCCATGGATGTGAATGATTTATTACTCAGCGCTGTGAAGCTGGCATTAAGAAAACTGACTCACTATTCACAGAAGTATCCTATTCAAGAATCCTGTGCCTGATGTGTTCTCACAAGGCAGGGTGATTTTTCAACATCTCTAGTGGCTGCCTTTCGCTCCCCCTGCCCCAGTGGCAAAAAAACTTGAGAACTGTACTGGCTCCTCCCTGTTGCTTGTCTCTCCGTTGCCAAACCGGGCATGCACAAAAGGGGACAGGGAAGCTTAGCTGATGTCAAATGCCTGTTGAGGTCCTGTTACCCTATCCTTCATGGACTCCGGTACGGACCTTCCTGCACTGGCCAAAACACTAGCAACATTTTTAGCTCATGTTAACATTTCCATCTTAAGCCATCAGTGGTTTATATTGGCCTGGGTCTTGGCCCCAGTGGGGTGGGGTGTGATCACGCTCCAGTGCACATCAACACGCTAAGCGAGTGTCCTGGGAAGCACAGTGCTTCATTTCATGGTGTAGAACTGAGATTTCCAAAACCGCTTCAAGATTGGTTCCCGCCCGAAGTCGGAAGTGGTCACGGAAGATGGCCAAATTCTCCTGGCTGTGAATGAAACACTCTGCTTCCTGGGAGGTGAATCTTCAGTGCGTCAACAACCAACATAACAACCCCGCTATGGGCTCCTTTGCCCTTATCCAGACTCACTTATCCATCCCCTGTATCCATGGAAGTAGGAATAACCTGCAGCAATGTAGCCAAAGCTCATGCAAGCACCAAGAAGAATAGCAGCAGTTCCTAGTTACAGAAGACTGTTTTATATGGCTGGCACTGCACCAGTTGTTTATGTTACTCCACATGGTCCTCACGATGGGTTCATGAAATTGATTTTATTAGCCTCATTTTCCCGAGGAGGAAAGCCAAAGTTAGATAAATGAAGTCCCTTTGCCCAAGATCACCCAACTAGCAAGTGCTTAGGCTTAACAAGTGGGAGGCTAGTTGAAAATTTCTTTCAACTCCTTGGAGAAATGCACCATATAAATTATACAATTTTTGAACCTTCTGAAAAATTTTCCCCACACTAACCATGAAATTACCAGGGAATATGATTAATGGATCACAGAGGGCCACAGGGACAGCGCAGGCTCTCTGCCTCCAGTCCTCTAGGCCAGCGGTCCCCGACCGTTTTGGCACCAGGGACTGGTTCCATGGAAGACAGTTTTTCCATGGACTGGGCAGTGGGGGCTGGTTTCACGATGACTCAAGCGCATTCCGTTCAAGCCCACCTCCTGCCCTGCGGCCCAGTTCCCAACAGGCCTGGACTGGTACCGGTGCACAGCCCGGAGGTTGGGGGCCCCTGCTCCAGACAAACTGCGATCCTGGCACCCTGCCTGTGGGTCTGTTGCAAGTTGCTATTTGCTAGCCTGCACCAGTGGTTTTCAATCTTCCTCAACTCACGGCACACATAAACTAATCACTAAAATTCTGCTGCACGCCAAAAAATGTATTTTGGCCAATCTGACAAAAAAAGGTACAATTTTGATTCATTCACACCAGACTGCTGTTGTGTTGGCTGTTGTCATTTTTTATTTGACAGTCTAAGGGAAAAGAGGTCAGTGCCCCTGACTAAACAGTCAGGTAGTGCGTGTTTTAAAAATCCCTGTGGTGCAAATGCTTGCGGTGAAAGTTGCTGGCCTGTACAGATTAGATAATGACCAGCAAGCTTCAGCGGGCCTCGGGTCTCCCCAGGAAAGTGGGGCCCACAGAGAGTTGTCCATCGCCATTTGTTCACTCACAATTGATCCAGATATCCAAACTAGCTCAAGCTCCCTGAAAACACCCTATTTATTTCAAGGAACCCAGCAAAACTCTATCCAACTGAAGGCTTAGCAAAATGCCGACAACTAATCCAAGGCCTGCGGGTTTGTTGGGAGCTAGTTTGAGAGAAGGTCAAAGCTTACACACAAGGGAAAACAGAACATGTGTGAACGTGGCTGAATCTTTCCTTCCCAAGCAGAGCTGGACAACTCATGTAAATACACAAATACGCCGAGCTGTGTTGTGAAAGGAGCCATTTGTTTTACTAACACAAGTTGGTATGGTGCAAGATTTTTCTTGGCAAACAAACAGAACACAATGGAAAAATTTGTAAACAATGGGGTTTTCTGGCAATTTTTTGAAAACTGAATGAACAGCCTTTCCAGAAGGTAAAAACCCTTTCCTTTTCCTCAATCCCCCGCAAGTTACCACTCACATATAATCACTTTCAGAGTCAAAGCAGATGAAGGAATACAGCTCAGTGATCCGCAGAGCTTGTTCAAAGCACCGTTTGCTCTCTCACGAGCTAACCTGATAAGCGCTCACTTGGGGAAGTATGTGGGCCCAGCCAGCCTGGCCGGAAGGAGAAGTCTCTCCGTGATGGTCACATGCTATACAGGTCAGGGGGTGAAGAAATTGCTCCTCTTTCCAGAACTCCTCCAAAGGGTGGTCATCATCACAGTGTCAGAGGTTCAAATACAGGAATTGCTTTCATTACCAAATGTCACTACAAAGACCAAATGTTCTTGGGTAAACACAGGTTTTATTGGAAAAGTGTTGGCTGAAGGGCAAAAATACAGAAAAGTTCTCTGAAGATAAGGTATATGGTATTGGCTTAAGAAATCTCAGCCTATGCGGTCACACCTCCCTCCCGAGTGGATCCCGGAGCACACGGATGAAGTCTGTCTGCCCTCAGCATCCTGCACCTCTTTCCCTACTCGGGGGCTCACAATGGCTGAACGCACACACTGTTTTGGAGTTGCTGTCTGACTCATCTCATTCGCATGCTCAGAAAGCACATTTACATGGTGCATGTGTGAGAGATGCAAAGAACTAGGAATTAAATATTTTCTAACATCAATTTACATCCACACATTTTTAAGTGAAAACTTTATACACTTCACTATACCTAATTGCACAAAACTACACACAAAATATGTACATCAGGTTTTGCTATTCAACTCCCCCTGCCCCTCCCTAAGGAACTGGTAATAACCCTTAATCACTACGACAAGAGATTAGTTCTGATATAACTCTAGATCCTCTCCTCTGTATTCCACACTAGGCTTATTCCACCTGCTTTGCACCGGGATATATCCTTATATCAGGGTTTCTGCCATCGAAGTTTCCAGATGCTATTTAAGTCTATCTGCCCTCAACCAAGTGACCAATGTCAACAATCTGTTAACTTGTCTGTATATTGTATTCTCTTCTGCATGCTCATACATTCCTATATAAGCACATACATAACATGTACGTATGTTTATGTGCCGATTTGATATATATACTAACAGAGGTGTTGGGAATTTTTTTTTTATTTTTAAGAATGAGATTACACACAAACATACAGACTATTTTTGTTCTCAGGTAAGAGTATGTCATGAAAATCCTTCCAGGTATTAATTGAGCTCATTTCCTTTCATGGTTATTTACAAGTTCATAGTAAGTGTTTGCCACAGCTTAATCAATCATCTCCCTGTTGGTGGGGAGTTATTTCGTTGCCTGTCTGTGAAGTAGTTCTATCCCCCTAGAAGCACAGATGATGGGATATATGTAAATAGCTAAATCTGCAGAGTAAAGGTGCGAGGCCACCTACAAACAGAACAGGAAAGAAGGATCATTCACACACACTCTCTACCCCTTTGCCCCTCTGCTGGTCCCCCGTCACCGCAGAAACTGCAGCGGTCCCCACCTGGTCTCGGCGCTTCCACTCTGGTCCTTTGTAAAGGACGTTCTGCCCTTTACGCAACAGCCAATGAATTGGGCAAATGATAAATCATCTTCTTTCATTTCCTCGCTGAGAACATTCTAACAGCTCCCATTCGCACAAAGAACTAAGTCCACACCAATCAAGTCCTATAATACGATCTGTCCCTTGGCCATCTGGCCAACCTCACCGTCCAGACACTCTCCCCACACTCACACCGCTAACCAAATTCCCTTTCTTGTCGTTCCTGAGCTGCCCCAAGAATCCCCCCACTGCTGACCGCTGTCCCTGCTGTTCTTCACACCTACACCCTCTTTCCCAGAAGTCCTGGGCTCCTTTCTCCAGTTTACACAAGCCTCCACTCAACTGTCCTCTCCTCAGAGAAGCCCTCTGGAATTATCATATGCAAAATAGCCACTTACCTTGCTGTATGTATCTTCGAATGCCTGATCACTACCTGATAGTATATGATTTAATTATGCAATTACATATTTGCCTCCATTAAAATGCAAGTTCCATGCCTTGTCCTCCATGGTCTCCCCAGGCCTGAGAATAGTGCGTGGTGTGTAGTAGGTGCTAAATAAATACTCGTTGAATAAATGAATGAACCAAGGAATGAGTGCCAAAGGTTAAAAAGGGAACACCGTGATATAGGCACAACACACGTAGACTCTGGGTCTTTTAGGGGAGCTGTAGCTGAAGGCATTTGCTTGGGTTGGCTCTAGCATGCCCTTCACCTTGTCGTGGTACTTTTTGCCACGGAATCTTCTTTTGCTGGAGTTAAAATTGTCTCTGAGAGCAGACAATCGGGAAAAGGCCCTAAAGATTCCTTACACCACTGGAACTGCCGCACACAGTTGCCTGAGTTGCTGTTTAATGTCACCCTTTGGTCTGGGGTGTCTCTGAGCACGAACTGCAGTTATGAGCGGGGACCAAGGGCAACACTGGAGAGAACGCCCCTGCCTGTGAAGGGTGCTCTGTTTCCCTTTTGGAAGTAACACAAAAGGGACTGATGGAAAATGGATGCTGAGTTATACGGTTTCCCATTTTCCTTTGAGTTCAATATAGTGCAAAAGACAGACACTCCCATTACCGCCTGTTTACGAATATGGATAGACGCTTACGCTTCAGTAAAAAGACCTAGTTAACCGGTAAAGAGCAAGCGTTTTTTGAGATGGGAAGTAGAACGTGCGTAGACAGGGCTGCCTCTGTCTGCAGTGAGACGGCCCCTCTGCTGACCCCTCCTGTTTTCGCTGCTGTCTCTGCTTCCCGGACTCCCCGTCCCGGGCAGCACATTGAGCCGTCCCCTGCCCCGCAAGCTTTGTGGGATCCCACTTCTTCTCCCGGGCAGCCCGAGAGAAATCTTCCAGCGGAGGGAAGGGAGTGGGTTCCCCAGACGGCAGGACAGCTTGGGGCTCCTATGGGAAGAGCCCGCCTGCGAACCCCTCCACCGCTAGCTCAGCAAGGGCAGCGGAGCCGGGCCTTTCCCAGGCCGGGGAATCTCACCCGTACCTCATCTGAGGGCATCTTCGGTGATGACTTTGATTTAATGTGAATAAAATGCTAACAAAGAGCATAGAGTAGAGTGCATACATTTTTTTAATTGATCACAGAGTTATAAGGCTTACTATTTGTCAGACATTGCTCTAAGAATTTAAAACGATAGCTCATTCGCTCTTCATGTCGACCCTATTAGGTCACAGGTATGATTGAGCCGGTCGCTGATTTGCCCCAGTCTCAGAACCACAAACTAGTCGCCCCGGGATCGGACCCTGGGGTGCGGCTCCAGGGCCCTGCTCCCGCCCGGACTGCACTGCCCCTCTGCGGCACCGGCCTCTGACGGCGGGAAGAGAACTAAGTCTCGTCTGCAACCTTTTCTTTCAAATCCAAAAAGCTGTTTGTGAGAACTAACCACCTAAAAATGTTTTAAAGCATACCTACTACCTTAGCAAAACTTGGCTTGAAGAAGCAACTCTTTATTTGAAGGAAAAACTGGGCAAAATGTTAATACTTAATGTCCTGGATTTAGGTCAGACCACAGCGCCCTGCCGATGCTAATTTCACTTGCACTGATCATGTAAAAACCTGCTCCAGAAAGAGGTCCCGTTTCACAGGCACACCCCATTGGAAGCCTTGTAATCTGTGGTTAAATCCTACAGGATTGCGTTTACCCCTGTTTATACAAACAAAAGTGGGCTAGGTTCCTCTTGTGTATACATTTGAATTGTTTGTACTTAACAATGCATGAGTTCAGTTTTCCTATTATATCTCATATTATTTTATAGCAACTTTTCAGAATGTTCCGTACTATAGGGAATGTGTTTTATGCCATGTGATAACAGGCAGGAATTGAAAAAGAGATGAAGTGCTTTGAGAGAGGGACATATTAAGCAAAAACTATTTATAAAATATGTAAACTTAAAAAAGATGAGTTGAAGACTGTAATCCCACTAGCTTTCATTTTATAGTTCCTCTCATCCCACAGTCTGAGGTATCAAACAAGATCTCACTTAGAGAGGAGATCTCCTCTCGTTTGGAAAAGCAAATTATTCCAAAAAGGAAAATTGGTTTGAGGATTAACCGTGGGTAGCCAAGGGTGTTGCTGCCATCTTGCAATACGGTAAGGACTCAGATTTCCACTAATTTAAAAATAATCAATAAGAAATACTGTCTGCCTTATCGAGACAGCAATAACCCAAAACATACTTTTAAAGTAGTTTAGAAGAAATGTTCAAAACCTGTTCGAGAATTATGAAATCCTCTGAATCTAACAAAAGCAGAACACATAGAAAGACATACCAATTCTTGACGAGAACCCCACATCATATGGATGTCATTTCCCCCTACCTTTATTTATAAATTATGAAATCCAAACAAACACAGCTCTCAGAATTTTTGAAAACTAGACAAGTATGTTAGAAAGTTTGGAAAGAACAGACAGACGAGCAATAACAGTCAGCAATAATCTTAAAATAAGAGCAATGAGAATATGTGGTCTTACAGACATTAAATATATTTTAAACCCCCTATAATTAAAATTATATGATATTGGCTCATGTATAAACAGAGCAGTAAAACAGAAAATCCAGAAATAGAATAACATACATATAGAAATTTAATGTGTAGTAAACACAGCACCACAAGTAGTTTGAGGAAATGAGTGGTTTGAAGATAATAAAAGTGGTTTGGAGGCAATTAAAGAGCCATCTGGGGGTAAAAACATATCCAGCTCTCACACCAAGTGAATAAGGGATCTAAATGTAAAAAAAAAAAAAAAAAAAAAAAGCATAAAAATACTAGATGAGACCATGACAGAATTTCTGAATAATAAGGAAGTGAGGACGACTTTCCTAACCATGATGCAAAACGCAGAAGCAACAAGGGAAAAGACTGAGAAGTTTAGTATATTTTTTTACAAATTTACTACTACTAAGAATCATAAAATTGTTCCCCTTACCCACGAGGGATACATTCCAAGACGCCCAGTATATGCCTGAAACCTCAGAGGGTACTGAATTCTATACGTACTATGTTTTTTCCTATACATACCTATAATAAAGTTTAATTTATAAATTAGGCACAGTAAGAGAGTAAGAATATCTAATAATAAAGTAAAACAATTGTAACAATGTACTGTAATAAATACAAATGTGCTCTCTCTGTTAGCAAACCAGTTGCGTATTCTTTTTCCTTCTTCACAATTTCAAAGACAGATTTGTTCTTACCATAGCTGTTAGCAACCTCAGCATATAGTTTTATTTTCTTTCCTTATTAAGTCAAGAACATTCACCTATTCACTTAAAGAAAGCACTTTGTAGCTTCCCTTTGGCATATACGAATTTCAGCATCAGGTCTCTTGCATTTTGGGGCCATTGTTAAGTAAAATGAGGGTGACTTAAACACAAGCCCTGAGAGGCTGGGGAAGCTGGTTTGGGGTGGAAGGCAGGATGGAGATGCTGAGAAAGGAAGGGCTCACAGACGGAGCCAGCCTCGCGAGATTTCGTCACGCTACTCAGAACTGCCCCGCAATTCAAAACGTCAGGAGTTGTTTATTTTGGGAGTTTTCCAGCTAATAGTTTCAGACCGTGGTTGACCACAGGTAACCAAAACCTCAGAAAGTGAAACCACGGATAAGGCGGAACTACTATAATGTTTGCAACTCAGAACACTCCATAAGCAAAGTAAAACTGCAAATGATAAACTGGGAAGATCATCTAACATTTCTATCACAGACAAAGGGTTAATATCCTTAATATGAAAGAGTGACATCCACCAAAATAGGTTCGACTTTGCTGAAGTAACAAGCAATCGGAAACATCTCGGTGGCATAAAGCAACACTACTTCTGACCCTGCAGGTTTGTTGCTGGTCAGCAGGAAGGGCTATAATCCCATTGCCTCGGAGGCCCAAACTGCCGGAGGCTTCATCTCAATACCGATGTCCGCAATGGCAGGGGGCAGGGGGCACAGCCAATCGACTGAGCATGACCTTCTGTTTGAGGTCGAGAGCAAGGAGTACCGATTTTTGTGAACGGTGATAACAAACCCTACAAAGAGTTTCTGACAATGTGGAAAAATTAAGAAACAAAACTGTATGTGAGAAATGGTCCACAGATACGTTCACCATCGGGTTTTTCAACCTCGGCACCGTGGACACATTCCGGGAGCTCACCCTCGGCTGCAGGAGGACTGCTTCGTCAATCCTAGGAGGCTTAGTCGCATCTCCAATCTACCCGAGAGGCCAGCAGAGCTACCCTCCAGTGGTGGAAACCAAAAATGTGCCCGGAGACTGCCAAATGTCCCCCGGGGGCAGAACCAATGGTTTCAGAAAGTGAAATTCGATTGATCTTTAAACATAGGGCTTTCTGCTCAATCTACCCAGAGTAAGAGAAATGTAAATCAAAACGACAGCACAACATTCAGCACTCCTAATATTGAATAAAATCTCAAAGTTGATTGAAAAAAATTCATTTTACAAGGCTATGGGGAAATTCCAAAATGTATTAAATAGAAAAAGCAAGGTACAGAAAAGCATTTAAAGTATGCTATCTTTTATCCAGAAAAGGAGGAAATACAAATGTATGTTTGTATGTATTTACATTTCTGAAAAGAACAGAATAATAAACTAAACACTAAAAAAAACAGTGTTTAGTGTTTACCTACAGATGGGGAGGGGGGCAAGAGAAGGATACAGGGATGGAAACCAGACTTACCTGAATATACCTCATGTTAGGGCTTTAATTTTGGACATGTTAAGGTTTCACATAATCAAGAAACAAAATTTGTTTTAGAAACAATCCCCCAAATTTAAAAATAAATAAGCCTAACTGAATATAAAGTTGATAGCATAACCACATAGAGAAGAATTATTTCAAATATTTTAAAATATATCATTTGTATTACACATTAATAGTGGAATGTATCCTAAGGAAACAAAGTACTACAAAAAAATCTTCAACTACTTCTAAATTTCTTACTGTTGGTAGTGATAATATCACGGTTATTTTGAAACTATTATATATAACTCCAATACTACAGATAATTCCAATATTACACATAACTCCAATAATACATGTAATATGTAACTCCAATATACTACGAGGTAAGTAAATACTATGTTAACATCATTAGGAATCAAGATTCAGAGTAAGATTACAGGTATACACCTGTAAAATTACAGTGATTAAATTAAAACCCTATAATCTTACAGTTGAATATAAAGTGTCAGAATATATTCATGATTCAGTTTTTCTAGCTGAAAAGCAAATATTTAGTAGGTATCTCTGACCACTGAAAGGGCCTGGGAACAATTACAACTCAGTACAAATGAGCACACCCAGCCCTCAGACCTCTAAACACCACTTGCTGGGCAAGTCGCCTACACGGTGAGCTGATAATGTGTCAAAGCAGAAATCGAGGACTTCCACAGAGTCCCGTGGTGGTTCCGTAAGGCGCAGACTCCAGCATTAATGAGCTTACTAAATAGCAAAGCCAAATGGGAAATGAAACATTCCCAAGACTCATCAACTGGATTCACAGCCCCTTCCGATACCACTGCTTTCTCTGTGGACCATGTCACGGCAGAACTCAGAAATGACCGTCACGGACAGGGTTCTGTGACAGCGTGACAGCCCTCTGATGGAGCCGGGCCAGCGGGCCCGGTGTGCAAACAGCACTGTCAAATAACCTCCAGACCACCTGTTACATCCCTTTCATGAAATACTCGGTACTATCGGAAGAAGAAAATGGCTCCATAAAGAGCATCTGCAAGAACACTGTGTACCCTTCCAAATGATAAAAACGAAACTTCCGAAAAAGGAGTCATGGAAAGCACACAGATTTTGGAAGCAGGCAGGCTGCTTTCAAATCCTACTGCCATTGCTTACCCAGGTCCCAGGTGTGCAACTGCAGGACAGACTCTTTAAATTCCCCAAGCTTCACCTTCTTCTTTGTCAGGTGGATATGAAAATTCCTATTTAACAAAGCTGGCATAGGGTTAAAAACAGTTTTACACACAGCACTTAGTAAACCACACAATGAGAACTAAATAAATAATAGGCATTACGTTAAGTGAGTTAGATTGACAAAACGTTCTAGCCATTTGAGATGGGAGGCTCTGAAACTACTTTGCTACAGAATTAGAAACAAAGGAATTCAATAAACCACTTTAAAGACTATTTCAAAGGCATCACAACACATGAATACTTTATGGATCGTTGATCAATGCTGAGCACACGTCTCCTCTGATGTGATAGGAAGAGATCTCTAACTCTACATACGAAGGCCAAATCACATCACCCAACGTCCCTGGGGTAGAGAGAACACGAGGTCAGCGGGAGTCTCCGTTCTCTCTCCTCCTGTCTCTCATGACATTTCCCTTGGTCCATTTGCCACACCCCATCCATTCCTACGCGGCCTGGTGTGCAGACCCCACGGCCACGCCCACCTTGAGCGCGCACCCACTGGCTTGTCCCTGAAATGCTCTTACCCTGTCCTCCGTGTCGTACGAAACTACCTTGTCCATTTTTTATAGTGTAACTTCTCTAATTTAGTAGTAAGGTTATTTCTAGTGTGTGACAATTTGGGTAGCTTTTTACCTATTGCTTTGCAAACTTACCATTTATGGAACAAACAGTACACACATGCCTTCAGTTAGTTGCTCCTTCTCCAGTGTTTATAAAATATTGTATAAGTTGGTCTTAATAATAATACAGCTAGTCCTCATATTCATCATGGGCTAATAACTCTATTGTGTCTAATATGCATCAAGTAGCTTAATCCTAATAATAACCCTATAATTAAGGTACTATTATTATCTCCCTTATATAACATGGAAACCAAGGCTCAGAAAAGTTCTACTACTTTCTGGATTTCTCACAGCTAGCACATGGAGGAATTCAAATTAAGAGCTCAGTAAGTCAGATTCCAGAACGCTTCTTGTTATTCCTGTCACATATTAGTATTTAGGATTCTGTCCTGTGATTACTGTATAAGCTCTTATTATTTATCAAATAATAAAAATACAACTCTGGGCCAGTAAAGACCCTGTCTCATTCACCTGTGCGTGCACCAGTGCAGGAATCGAGACCCCGGCACATGCATGACAATCAGTCTTTGAAGAATGAATCAATCAATCGATATCATACGAAAATATAAAATCATCAGTAAAGTTGTTAGATTTTGTTGGTTTGGTGTTTTAACCTCATCTGAAAATTTTAGTATTACTCATTTACCAACAGAATAACATATTAAGTTAAAAAAACATTATAATCTATTAATTTAATACAAAACCCCTGAGAACTTTAAATGAGCAATATTTACAACCTAGCGTGCTTTATGTACTTCTAAGTCAACCCCCTTGCCCCTCTCACAGATTCCTAATGCCACTAAAATCTAACCCTCTGTGTATTGTGTGCATAGCCCCAAAAACTCGATGTGACTAGAGAAAGGCAGGCCACCACACAATGGGTCTCACTGCACTCATTTGACTTACCTACAAAGAGCTCTTGGGGGCACATGCAAGGGGCCACTTCCTGGACCACTCAGCTGGCCACAGGAAGATTAAGAGACTTCCAGCCAAGATGGAGGCATAAGTAAACATGCTTTGCCTCTGCACACAACTACAGCAAAAATTACAACTAAACTACAAAATAAGCATCACCCAGATTCATCAGAAAATCAAGCTGTATGCAAGTCCAACAACCAAGAATTTAAAGAAGCCATGTTTATCCAAATGGGTGCCTTTTCTACAATAGGCCATGCTACTAAGACAGAGAGTCAAAACAGCTCTACCTAATACACAGGAAAAGCTGACAAATTGAAGAGACAAAGAAATATGGCCCAGATGAAAGAACAGAACAAAACTTCAGGAAAAGAACTAAATGAAGTGGAATAAAATTTGCTTATAATCTTATTATAAGCAATCTATAAGATGCAGAGTTCAAAATGCTGGTGATCAGGATGCTCAGAGAAATCATCGGGTACTGCAACAGTATAAAAATGACCCAGGCAGAAATGAAGGTTGCATAAAGTGAAATAAAGAAAAGTCCACAGGGACTCAACAGTGGAAGGGATAAAGCCAAGGTTCAAATCAATGATCAAGAACATAAGGAAGAAAAAGCATTCAATCAGAACAGCAAGAAGAAAAAAGAATTAAAAAAAAAAAAAAAAGGATAGCCCTGGCTGGTACGATTCAGTGAATTGAGTGCAGCCTGAGAACCAAAGGGTCACAGGTTCAATTCCAAGTCAGGGCACATTCCTGCGTTGTGGGCCAGGTCCCCAGTAGGAAGCCACACACTAATGTTTCCCTCCCTTTCTTTCTCTCTCCCTCCCCCTCTATCTATTTAAAAAAAAAAAAGAAAAAGAAAAGAAAAACAGGAACAAAACAAGGATAGCATAAGGAATCTCTGGGATATCTCCAAATGTACCAACATCCAGATCAAAGGGGTGCTAGAAAGAGAAGAGAAAGACCAAGAAATTGAAAAAATAATGACAGAAAACTTCCCTAATTTGGTGAAGGAAATAGACATACAAGTCCAGGAAGCATAGAGAGTCCCAAACAAATTGGACCCAAAGAAGAACACACAAAGCCACATCATAATTAAAATGCCAAAGGTTAAGGATAAAGAGAGAATCTTAAGAGCAGCAAGAGAAAAGCAGAGAGTTACCTACAAAGGAGTTCCCATAAGACTGTCAACTGATCTCTCAAAAGATACTTTGCAGGCAAGAGGAGACTGGCAAAGAGTATCCAAAGTGATGAAGAGCAAGGACCTACAACCTAGATTACTCTATCCAGCAAAGCTATCATTTAGAATAGAAGGACAGATAAACTGCTTCCCAGACAAGGTAAAACTAAAAGAGTTTATCATCACCAAGCATTATTACATGAAATGTTAAAAGGAACTATATAAGAAAAACAAGATCAAAACTATGAACATTAAAATGGCAAAAAAAAAATGCACAACTGTCAACAACTGAATCTAAAAAACAAAGTAAGCAAACAATCAGAACAGGAACAAAATCATAGATATGGAGATCATTTGAAGGGTTATCAGCTGGGAAGAGGAGAGGGGAGAAAGAGGGAAAAGGTGCAGAGATCAAGAAGCACAAATTGCTAGGCACAAAATAGACAGGGGGGTGTTAAGAACAGTATAGGAATGGAGAAACCGAAGAATATATACGCATGACCCGTGGACATGAGCCACAGCGGGGGGGTGGGGGGGGGATTGTTGTAGGAAATAGGGATACCAGGCAGAGGGGAGAAAAGGGGGGAAGTGGGACAACTGTAACAGTAAAATCAATAAAATACATTTTAAAAATATTTTTAAAACAGGGCTCCTGGTGTTGCCTGGCAACCCTCCTTTCCCTCGCCCCTTCCCTGCCCTGCCGTCCTAGAGATCTACTTCACACTCCTCTGTTCCTGTGGCGGACATCCCCTCGGCCTCCCCCGTAGCTTTAGTTCCAGGCTTTAGTTCCACTTCCACTGAGCAGACAGGAGCGGTCAGAAGCGTAACTTCCACATTTCCCCATGCCATCTACTACCGGCTATACCCCACCTTCCCGCCCGTTAGAAAGGGCGGACTGCCCGTGTGTCCATCAGGGACCAGCTCGTCCAAGTGTGTCTGGTTCCACCTTCTCTCACGTGATCAAGGTCATGGCGTCTGCTGCTGCTCCTGCCCTCTTGTGTGGCACTAATCTCACTCCCTCCTACATCAGCAGCATTAGTTTCTTCTTCTTGAATCAATTCCTTGACTTGCTGATGAAACATCACTTCCTTGTGGTTCTTTTTCTGCTTCAGGAGCTGCTCTTAGTCTCCTTTGCTGAGTCTCCTTGGAACATAATGCTCCTTTGGAACATAAGTCTCGTTACGTGCCAAAACTTTAAATGTTGGAGTGATAAGACCTCTCCTGTTCTCTACCTATAGTCACTGCTAGGTGATCTCAAGTCTATGCTTAACAGGGAGTCTAGTGAGCGTTAGGCATTAAAGACATCCTAGCTCCAAAATGAACCTTTCTGCTCGATGTATCAGACGGTCTTGTGGAAAATCGTAGGTCGTTCACATTCTCACCCTCTGCGTCTGCGTTATTTAATGATGTGCGTGTATCACCTGAATCTTCTTGTTTCAGCCCTGTGATATGTGCTCCATCCTTTGGGAAACGATGCTTTAGTGGATGGTTGAACCCTTAACAGTATTGGCTCTTCTACCCTGTTGTTCTCACCTTCACAGTGGATATAACCAACAGACTAACGGACGTTTCTGTGGACCAGATAAGACCCAGTTTATGCCTGGACGGTGCGGGAATGAATTTCATCAACAGTTGTTTCTGACTTTATTTCTACACTTCCAAGCTCTTTTCTAATGAACAATTTTTTTCTTTGAACATGGTAATACTTTCATCAAGAAATAGTCAAAGCTTGTATACCAGGAAACAATTTCATTTCTTCAAAGTAACTTTGTAAATCTCTAATCTGATATGGGGTGTATTTATTACGCATTTTAACTCTCAGAATACAATCTCATTCCTTTCCTTTTCATAGTTTTAGCAGGACATTTACTGTCCCCTGCGTTCCCCTCATAAGTACATAACACTATGGCACTGTCGGAGCAGGAGCGGGCCCGTCTGTGAGCAGTGACGGATCCGGTGCCAGAGGAGAGCGGGCAAGACGGCTCAGGCTACAAAGAGTGACCCGCCCTCTCTAAACGGAGAGGGTAAGCCAAGTGCATCCAGGTGGAAGGAGCAGCAGTGCAAGGGCACGGAAGTATGAAAAAATAAGATATGTTCAGGGATTCAAACTACTTACATACGGTCTGGGAAGAGATGATTTCAGTTTAAACGGTGGATTACGAGAGGACCCAGCCCCTGCAAAAGTGACAGAATCCAAACTCCATACAGCAGCAATCGGCATGGCATAGAGGTAGAAGACATCAGAGTTTGGAGGCAGATTTGTGCTGCTACCTCGGCTTCAAAGAGTGTTCTGTGTATGACACTGGGCAAATCACTTAACATCGTAAGCCTTCGCTTCCCCGCCTATAAAATGGGAAATAATACAATAAATGATTCTACCTATTGCACGGTTATTTTTGAGGGTCAAATTAGATAGTATCCCTGACCAGTAGCTCTCCACGGTAGATCGTTTGGCCCCCGGGGACATTGAGGAATGTCTGGAGATGGTGACTGTCAGGACCCAAGCGGCAGGGGAAGAAGCTGGGATGGCATTCAGCAGGTAAAGGTCAGGGAGACTGCTTCATATCCTACAACGTACAGGACAGCCCCCACCTCGAAGGCTATTTGGACCCGAATATTAAAGGCGCTGAGGTAGAGAAACCCTGGCTCAGCCTAATGCCTAGCCGATGGCATGCAGCCAAAAGACGTTCTCCGGAAAGGGAGGAGAGGCAGAAGGGGGATGCCGCTAGGCCAAGGAGGCGTGTCCACTGCGGCGGCTTTCTGCGCCGGTGGACGTCAGGCCATTGTGACCCGCGGTCCTCAAGTGCACCCCCAATCCCAGGCCCAGCTGTCTTTCTGCATGGACGATCGGTCACAGGTGCCTGGATAAGAATCACAGACCGGCAGGCCCGGAAGAGCAGTCAGGCCCCTGACCACAAGGAAGTCTCGTACAACAAGGAGACGCACCAAACCTCCTTGGAACTCCAACACGCAGCCACCGTCTCCTGTCCCAGGCACAAGCATCGCAGGCCTGAGAACAGCACACGGCAAGATCCAACAACTATGGTTGAAAAGTTCGTTCGATCCAGTAGCCTTGAGATAGTGAATCATCACAACGCAGGTCGAGTGGACCGGACGCGTACTTAAAAAGGACCACAGCACACTGTCCGAACACGTCTTGCACATAGAACCTGAGAGGCCAAAAGACTTCTGAGGGTCCTTCCATCCACAGGCTAAGAATGGCTGGGGACCAGGAGAGAGGGTGCCTTGGTGAGGGCAGGGTTAGCTGCCGCCAACCACACTGTGGCAGAACGGAGCGCAGAAGCCAGGCTCTGCCAACGGAGGCTCGAGCCACAAACCGAACAGCACTCTGCATGTATACATGATGGGGAGAGACGTCTCGTCAGATGTTGGTTTTTCCCAGCCACAGCCTCGCACGCAGGGGTGTCATCTTCAAATTGGGAAGGACAGCTTGAGTCTTGGACTACGCAGGCATGAGAGAAACGAATGGAGGGTAATGCCCTGGGCTGACAAGTTAATGCCTCCGCAGGAAAGACCAATCAGGAAGCGTGTCATCGGGGGTGCTGCCTGTAACTCCAGAATCAACTCAAACAATGTGTCTGCTTGAACTGACGTCTCGGGGTAACGGATAAAGGCCGAGGCTCTGGACTCAGACAGCACTGCGTCCAAACACCAGCTCCGCCGGTCACTGCCTACGTATTCCTCCGTGCTGGAAGGGGATGATGGGCGTGGCTATCTGGTGGAGCTGGACTGAAGATCACATGTGATGTTCCGGGCAGAATTCCTGCCACCGCACCCAGCAACGCAGAGTAACCCTTTGCTAAATACCTGCTACCTTCTGGCTCCTGGTGTCCATCCAAGAAATCACTCAGCTCATTTTCACATCACCCCCTGCACTGAAGAGCAAGGGACGCAGCTACCGTCCCGTGTACCTGATGCTGAGAACCGGGCACTGGGGCCCAGGGGCCTGTGTGCCCTGAGGACCGACGGCAAACTAGAGCCACGACTCCTAAATCTATGGTTTTCCCTACGCGTGGACGTGGCCCCTTTCCAGTTTTGATAGATCCACGCAAACATTCATCCTATGTTCTTTGTCACGCCCATATCGCCACCATGTGGGGAAGAAAACAAGTTTATTTTGAATAATTTCTTCCTCATACACTTTCCTTTCTTCGCTGCGATATTGGGCAACCACGTGGCACCTGCCGGTTTGGGTCGGCCACTGAGGTTCCCCGGGGGAGAAGTCCGTGTTGGTCAGTGCAATGCTCCTCTCAGGGCCTGTCGTGAGAAAACGGAACTCAGAAGAAGCTGAGCTACTATCCCCATCACCCCCCACTGGACCACGACGCCTCTGCTGAACTCTAAGGGACGGTCTGCTGCCCAAAGAAATGCTTAGTAAAATATAAGTCAGTTTTGTGGATAGAGGCAGGGAAGTAATACAATGAAAGAAGGAGAGAAGCATGAATTTAATTAAATTGGTATTTCTTATGATTGTTCTGTGGGCTATGAATGCAGACATGGCAGGAAAGTTAACTTTTTCTTTTTTGAAGGCTTACTATGTGCCAGGCACTGTTTTAATTCTCTTACTATATTGTCATAACAGTCTTATGAGATGCAAACTATGGCACCCACATTTGGCAAAATAAGGGAAAGGAAGGTTAGAGAGATAATGTATCAAGATAACAGAGCTAGTAAGTGGCAGGTCTGGGGTTTAAACTCAAGCTGTATGGGCCCAGAGCCTTCCCTTAGAATTTCCATACTTTAATGCCTCTGAATAAAAGTAAAGTAATATTGCCTATCAGATATCATCATTTAAAAATCTATATAACTACCCATTTCACAAAATAACATTAGGAAATGAAATGATGCTCTCATCATAGACAATGGTTTTGCTTCGGCCAAATACTAAGGTTGTATTTTAAGGAGAGGAAAGAGATTATTTAATTCACTAGGCTGGACAGTTAGTCTACAAAACATTTAGAATTTGGCGACTATAATGGTCTTAATGAGCATTATTTTTTCTTCCAAGTGTTTAACATTTTTACGGGAAAGGAAGAAGAAATTTTCTCCAAGTAGTCTAGCAACTCTAAAGGGCAGTCTTAAATTTTTCTGATTTTTCATTGCCTCATTCTGTTTAATTCACAAATTTCCCTTGTTTCCCCACAAGTAAATACAGCATAAATTCAATCTTTTTCTAATTGGCTCACAAGCACCATCTAGTGAGGAAACAGAACAATTCCTACTAGCAATCATGATTTAATCTTTACTAAGTGAAGCCTGTATGTGCCCCATTTTACCATTGTTCTAAAACGGAGATTTCTTAAATGCCAACATTGCGGATAAGGTTATACATGTTGTGTCTTTTGAGTTCTGGTATTGTGCTGAATTTTTAGAAATCGAGAATTAGCTTGTCCCGCTGGCCTCCCTACTACCCACGACTGCAGGTTCACAGACAGCAGTTCAAGCAGCCTGTTTCCCTGCAGCGATACCCTGGGTGGTTGTTTGTAGTTCGTTCTCCGAATCGGCCCAAACTCTGCCTCCTTCCTCCCCCCTTTCATTGAGCACGCTGAAAGAAACTTTTAATACAGCCTCCCAACTCACTTATCAAGGACCGTCCCTGCCCTCCAAGGGCTCACACTCCAGTAGACGTAGACTTTAGGGAAAATAAAGTATTGCAGGTGTAGAGTTAGTGCCTCTACTCAGAAGGCTCAGACAGCGCTGGCTACCATTTTGCCATTCCATCAGATGGGAAAGAGAGCATCTTCTTCTCCAGCAGCCACTTTCCTTGTCAACCTCCATTTAACTGACTCATCCCATTACCCGGAGCCCTCCACCCCATCTGTAAAGTATCCGACTCCAGCCCGCTGCCCCTGGGTATTCACTCAGGGCTAAGGCAGCTCCAAGACAGCCATAAGCTTCTGTTCCTATCCGCTGAGTAGAACGCTTCGCAAGAAGCAATTGGATTGTGTTCCCGAATATTATAGAAACACGCCAGTTTGAGTTGCAGTTACACAATATTAATTACACAGCTTAAGTAAATACAATGTCAATTGATCGAACGTAAGTTCAAAAATTCGCCTCAACTTAAATACAGAAGATTGGAGAAAAATTATAAAAATTGGGAAGGATTTTACATTTAGTTTGGATTGAAGATATTTTTAGATTCTTGCTCTAATTTTTAAAAAAAGAACCTGGGAAATCTTAGCTGCCGCTGGTGGGTACATTTTATGCAAGAAAGGCAACGCACAGCATGGCTAGGATCTCAAACTTTGAAAAGAAGTGAAAAAAAAGATGGCAAAAGGATTCATTACCAAGAAAAATATTAAAAAGTGGCACAGAGGTAGAAGAAGGGTGCCAAAGAAAGCAAAAGTACAACATGAGCTCAAGACTGTGGAAAAACAGGACAATCAACTGGGCTCTTTAAACGGCATTTAGAGAAAACGGAGATCATAAGTGGTACAAGTCTCGGGACTCTGGCAAAGGCTGCCACAATGACAAGGAGCAGAGGGAACGCCAACTTCCTCAAATCCTCGTGTCCCTTCGTCTTTGCAGAAGAGGGTGAAATTTTTCTGGAAGAGGAAGAAGAGAGGACTTCATAAATAACCTCGGAAGGCCTCTGAAATGTGACTTGTACGTGCAGTTCCCGAGTTAAACTCCAAAAGCTCCTTGAGATGCTGAGTGGGCTGTCAGTCCTCTCGGAGGAAGCCAGACGAGCAGGAGAAATGTTGAAAGACGGATCGTGGGCAAACACATTCCTGACCTTCCAAAAAGGGCAAGAAGTAGATGTTGCAAATGACGAACTAGAAATATGCCCATCTTCCTCCACTACACTCTGTGCAAAATATTAAAATTGCAGGCGATAAGCATTTGAGAAGGGAACAGTGTTGGTGGGAATCACAATCAGTTTGTATGGAACAAGTTCTACCAAAACTAACTCACCTGTTTTTGTAGGTTTATTAGGTTAGTTAATTTCCTATGTGTGTGTACTTTTAGAAGACATTTGACAAAAATTTAAAGAGACCCTTCTGTACCAAAAAGTGAAGACATTGCTGTTTATGCCTGAATGGTCCTGAGCAAGAAATCAAAGCCAGCCCCGGAGAGTAGTCTGGAGCATGTGCTATCCAGTTTCATCCCAGCCCTTCAAAATCAGGATGATGTTTTTTCCTCAATGAATTTAATGAGAAAATTGATGCCATACTTGCAGATGACCCAAAGTTAGGACTGGTCAACTCACTGGGTGGCAGACCCAGGATCCTGATCCCAACGGACAGAAAATGGGCCCAAAGGAGTCAAGGTTAAAAAAAAAAAACAACTATAGAGTATACATGGGACAGAGATTAATTTTCAGCAGTGTGTGTGGGAAAACAGTTGAGGATCTTAGTTAAGTTGTATATGTCAGTGACGAAGGGGTGAGGTGCTCACAGACCGTGTGAATTGCAGCAGCGGCAGCACCCAGGAGAGGACGCACCCTCCGCAGTGGCTGAGCGGTGGTGTCAAATGTCACGGAGACGTCCAAGACAGTGAGTTCTGAGATGCACATTCGGTGCTAAGGAAGTCATCGTTGACTTCCGGGAGAGTGATTTTAGTTCAATAACTAGGCTAGTACCCAACAACAAAGGTTTCTGAGGAACATAGAGAGTGTGAACAAAAATAAACGACCCATTTGAGACCTTTGACTGGTAAAAGAAAGAAAATAGTTTTTAAGTAGAGAAGATGAACTAATATTGAATTAATGTGAGGTTCTCTTGTTTTAGAAAGCTTTGATGAGTTAACACAATTAAGAGCAAAGCACAAAACCAGAATTAAAATTTAAGGACACCATGTGATATCCTCAGACTATCACCCAGCTGCAGCTGTGCTCTGCCTCCAACCATCCACAAGTTTTGTGTTTTATTTTACTTTTGCATTTATTACATAAATAAACATATCAGAAAGACTGGCTCTTGCGTATTATAGAAGAACTAGAAGATAGTTTAGCAGAATTATTCGGCCTGTAAAAAGGAGAGAGGGGTCTAACTTGTGAGCAACTACAGACGGAAAGACAATTTCCTGCAAAAACCCCATCAGCTCTACTGTGGAAAAGCAACCTCCTCAGGGAACACGGACCAGTAGGGGACAAAGGGGAAGGTCAGAAGATGATGAAGAACCTGGAGAACAACAAAGAGCAGGACCAGAAATAGAGGCAGGACGGAGATCCTGCCCAAACCAGATGGCACTACAGGTTACTGGACAGTCGCTGCATCACTGCCTAGTAGAAAGGAGTGGTAATGAACACCAGAACCATGATGTGGTTTTGTAGTTGAATTATTGGTAGCATACTGGGTGGATCTGTATGCTTAAGTACTATAAGGCCTGCAGCTAAGGCATTAAAAAAGAAAAAAAGAAAGAAAGAAAGAAAAGGAAAACTCAAGAGCAATGTGCCCTTTAAAATGAGTAGTTCATCCTCGAGTGAAGCACATGACTCCTTTCATGGCCCCAACCCCAAAGTGACAGATTCTGTATTTCTAAAAGGTGAAGAAATCTTTCGGAAAAATTGACTCTGCCAAACACATGCATGAAGTTAAGCAAATGTCAAATTGGTACATTAATCTGTTCTTCTTTGCTTCTTTGTTTAGCAACCCGAAGAGTTCATAAATTACAAGTAGTTCCCAACTTACCAAGAAGTTGTTTTCTAAAAATTAGTTGGCAAATCCGTTCTGTGACAGCATAGTATTGAGGATCAGAGTGGAGCCAGGCCACCCAGGTTCAAATCCAGAACCTACCACCTACCTAAGTAATTGGAATCTAGCTTCCACCGCTATAAAATGGGATACCTACTCCAAGGATTGCTTTGTTGTGATTAGTGAGCTATTGCTCTGAAAGTTCTTAGAATCATGCCTGGCACCTAATGAGTGGTCAACAGTTGCTGGCTATTATTATAATTAGCACGCTTATAAGAACAGGAACACAGTAAGTATTTACTCGAACAGGAGGACCAGAGGGGACAGCAGTTATGGGAAAGGACAAGAGAGAAATATGCCACCAGGATTTGGTAAAATGCCTATATGTCCCCATAAGCATAAGAGGAGACTTCTCTCTAGGTTACATCTGCCAAAATGTTTAGCAAAACACATTTAAATTCTAAACAGTGCCCTGGCTGGTGCGGCTCAGTGGATTGAGTGCTGCGAACCAAAGGGTCGCCGGTTCAATTCCCAGTCAGGGCATATGTCTGGGTTGCGGGCCACGTCCCCAGTAGGGGGTGTGCAAGAGGCTACCACACACTGATTTATCTCTCCCTCTTTCTCCCTCCTTTCCCCCTCTCTAAAAATAAATGAGTTAAATCTTTAAAATAAATAAATTCTAAAGAGCATGTTAAGCATAAATAAATAAATATGCTTAACTAAATTTTAAAATTCAGTAATCGGATGGAAATGGGAAATGTTGTCTATCTATTATATCTTGGAGATGTACACTATATGTTGTCAATTCTGTGATTAAAAAGAGAAAAGTCCTGTTGAACTTGGTTTAATCCAGCGTTTTCTACACTTCTGTGCCCTGGAGTCAGCTTCTTCTTCCCTGCCACTAGGAGCACGTGTGGGCAAAGCCCTCTCCAGGTCGGTCACTTCCCAGAGACTCCAAATCGAAGAACAAACAGCAGTTACCCCAAAGGAAACTGAAGCGGAGGCCTTTGCCTCACCACCCTCGGAGAATTATGAAAACACTCTTCACAGTCTGAACGTTGGTGGAATCTTCACAGCTCTTGTTGCTCCGCCCCTTCAAAGTCAGCCTCGAGACGTTGAAATAACACCTAGAACTCCAGCACTGCCTTTTCTCTGCTCATTTTAGTAAACCCACTCTATATCATTTTTCCGTTTAATTAAATCTGAGAACTGTAAAGTCTATTGGTGCATCACAGTTCTTCCTTAATAAATCCAGTTTAATTTTCAAAGAAAGGGAAGCTTTCAACTATTAGTGCATGGAAAAACAGGTAATACAGCCGCCCGGTGATATTTTAACAGTGCATGCTGGTACTCCTGTTAGCACCCACCAGTTTTCTTGCTGGTGATGTTCTTTACCTGTGGGTTCGAATGTGAATGACTCGGGCCTTGCAGAGGGGCCCACATTGCTCTAATAAGTCTTGGCCTCAGCAGAGCCTCCTCCGCCTGCATTTCCCTTCATGAAATCTCTCATAGATCTTTTAGAATGCCGCGTGCCTACTTTCTTGCACACAGTAGCAATAAAACACTCTGTCTAGGCACAAACATTTCTAACGTAAGAAGTAAGAAAGCATTTAATTGTTCAGACTCAGTCTCAGGCTACGTGCCCCTTGCTAATACCCCATTGGCCAAAGCAAATCACAAGCCCAGAGTCAAAAAATTAATCCCCATATGCAAGAACAGGGGAATTGCTAAAAATGGTTACGTCTTTCTCTGCACGTGCACCTATACTAGCAGCAAAGCACCTTTAAAAATACTTAACCTTCTCCATTACAGCCAAGATGGAGGCGTAGGTGGACACACTGTGCCTCCTCTCACAACCACAGTTAAGGACAACAAATATTTAGAAACAAGAAAACAACCCGAACTCATAGAAAATTGAATTGTATGGAAGTCCAACAACCATTCATCCAGACCGCTAAGAGGGGCGGAGTCGCGGCAGGAAAGAGTGGAGGTACAGACCGGGCGTGCAGGCAGCAGCGGCTGGCAATTCCCAGGGGCACAGGCGGCGGCTGGTCAACCCCGGGCACGGGGGGAGCAACTGTGCAGACCC
Organism: Glossophaga mutica; assembly: GCA_039655065.1. Taxonomy (NCBI): domain Eukaryota; kingdom Metazoa; phylum Chordata; class Mammalia; order Chiroptera; family Phyllostomidae; genus Glossophaga; species Glossophaga mutica. The sequence goes on from CM077305.1 coordinate 6,510,395, forward strand.
AGTGAGGCCGTGCAAGGCGGCTGGCTGACCAGGTGGTCCCACATTCGCGCGAGCACACAGTCCAGGCAGAGGGGAAGTGGCGGAAGGCACTGAATCCAGGAGAGAGCGGAGCAGGCGCCATTGTTCCCTCTCGGACCCCGCCCCCACATACAGCGTCACAACCCAGCGACTGGGCTGCCCCACACTGGGGAGCGCCTGAGGCTCCACCCCTCACTACGTAACAGCACCTGCGCGCGCAGATAATCCAGGCGAAGGGGAAGCGATGGAAAGGACTGGAGTCCAGGAGAGAGAGGAACAGGCACCATTGTTCCCTCTCAGACCCCGCCCCCACATACAGCATCACAACCCAGCGACTGGGCTGTCCTGCCCTAAGGAACACCTAAGGCTCCGCTCCTCACTAGTAACAGCCATGACCAGACCCCCCCGCCAAAAAAAAAACACCAAAAATGGCTCAAACCAGAGAGCAAATGAAAGCCCCAGAGCCAATTCCTCTAAGCCATGAAGAGATAGCCAACCTATCAGATGCACAGTTCAAAGCCCTGGTGATCAGGATGCTCACAGAATTGGTTGATTTTGCTCACAAATTAGATGAAAAAATGCAGGCTACAATACGTGAAATAAAGGAAGATGCATGGGGAACCAATAGAGATGGGAGGAAAACTGGGACTCAAATCAGTGGAGTGGACCAGAAGGAAGAAACAAACAACCAAACAGAAAACAAGGAAGAAACAAAAATTCAGAAAAATGAGGAGAGGCTTAGGAAGCTCTGGGACATCTTTAAATGTCCCAACATCCGAATTATAGGGGTACCAGAAGGGGAAGAGGAAGAGCAACAAGTGGAAAACTTCTTTGAACAAATAATAAAGGAGAACTTCCCCAATCTGGCAAAGGAAATAGACTACCAGGACGCCCAGGAAGCTCAAAGAGTCCCAAAGAAGTTGGACCCAAGGAGGAACACACCAAGGCACATTGTAATTACATTAGCCAAGATGAAAATGAAGGAGAGAATTCTAGAAGCAGCAAGGGATAAGGGGACAGTCACCTACAAAGGAGTTCCCATCAGACTCTCCGCTGATTTCTCAAAAGAGACCTTACAGGCAAGAAGAGGCTGGAAAAAGTATTCCAAGTCACAAAAGTCAAGGACCTACATCCAAGATTGCTCTATCCAGCAAAGCTGTCATTTAGAATGGAAGGGAAAATAAAGCGCTTCTCAGATAAGGTCAAGTTCAAGGAGTTCATCATCACCAAGCCCTTATTATATGAAATGTTAAAGGGACTTATCTAAGAAAAAGAACATAAAAATATGACAGTAAAAAGACAGCAAACTCACAGCTATTAGCAACCACACCTAAAACAAAAGCAAACAACTAGAACAGGAACAGAACCACAGAAATGGAGATTACATGGAGGGTTAGCAACAGGGGAGTGGGAGGAGGAGAGAGGGGGAAAAGGTACAGAGAATAAGTAGCATAGACAGTGGGTAGAAAATAGACAGGGGGAGGGCAAGAATAGTGTGGGAAAAGTAGAAGCTAAAGAATTTATGACCCATGGACATGAACTAAAGGGGGAGAATGTGGGTGGGAGAGGGTGTGCAGGGTGGAGGGGAAAGATGGGGGAGAAATGGGACAACTGTAATAGCGTAATCAATAAAATATATTAAAAAATAAAAATACTTAGCCTTCTCCTTTTATCACATCTGCAAACATTCTCCACACACATCCCCCACCCCCTGTCACAAAGAAAACAGATTTTACAAGTGTCTTAAAGTCCCTCATGGCATTAAATTGTGCTCTCTAGAGAAAGCAAATATTTACATGGAAGAGTACCAAGTAATTTATCATTCAACTCCTTTGTAAAAGACAGTGAAATATGAGTCACCCGATTTTGCCATTTGTGAGGCAAAATGGTTGAAATTATTAAATAAAATGTTTAATCATCTGTGATTTCAACCACTTATGCCATCCCAGTTCCTTACCACAAACCAGTTATGTGAGAATTCAGGACGTGTTCAATAAATCAACAAACAACAAGTGCTGGCGAGGTTTCGGGGGAAAGGGAATCCTCGTGCACCGTTAGTGGGAATGCAGACTGGTGCGGCCACCGTATGGAGTATGGAGTTTCCCCAGAAAACTAAAAGTGGAACTGCCTTTTGACCCAGTGATTCCACTTCTGGGACTATATCATAAGAATCCGGAAAGATCGATTCAAAAGAATACATGTACCCCTATATTCACTACAGCATTATTTACAATAGCCAAGATCTGGAAACAGCCTAAGTGCCCCACCAATAGGTGAGTGAGTAAAAAAGCTGTGCTACACTTACACAATGGAATACTATGCAGCAGGTAAAAAGGAGGAATTCTAACCTTTTGCAATAGTGGAACTGGAGACTATTCTGCTAAGTGAAATAAGCCAGTCAGAGAAATACAAATACTATACGATCTCACTTACACGTGGAATCTAATGAACAAATGAGCAGCACAGAACCAGAGGCATAGAAACGTGGAGCAGACTGACAGCTGTTGGAGGAGTGAGAGGTGGGGACTGGTCGAAAGAAGGTGAAGGGAGTAGCCAAAGAATATATATGCATGACCCGTGGACATGAACAACCGTGTGGGGGTTGCCTGAGGTAGTAGTGGGGGGCTGGGTGTAAGGGGGCAAAGGGGGAAATACTGGAACAACTGTAATAGCATAAGCCATAAAACATAATTTTAAAAAAAGAATTCACAGTGTGTATTCAGGGAGCTGTGCCTGCAGAGGTTTGATCCGGGAAGCAGAAGCACTGGGTGGAGAAGGAAGAAAGTGGTTCGCTAGGATGTCAGCTTCGCACAGTGCGGGTGCTGGGAACAAAGGCTGGGAACGGCGGTGGGCTCTGCTCCTGCTGGTGAGTGTGAGGGGACAGTAGGCAAGCAGGGGACAGCCCAACACGAAGTGGGGGACAGCAAAGACGAGCTGGAGCCTTCGTCTGTGTCTCACGCTCAGACCTGTAGGTCACTGCAGAAGCTGGGGCTCTTCCCCATGGACCTGCACACGTGTCTTGCCCAGGATGTCCAGAAGCTAAGCAAGTTTCTACCCAGCAGGAACCGGAGGAGCTGGGGTCCCCGCCAGTGGTCAAGACCAACAGCAGGCCTGGAGATCCAGGAGGGTGTGCACAGGCTCTGAACAGGTCCCCTCCCTGGGCACAGCTCACTGCGCTTCCTTCTCCTGGGGCCAACAGAAAACCAGGCAGGAAACGAAGTTCTGGGCAACAGACTCCTGGCTTAGCTCAGTGAACGCGGCGCTGCGGGAACCACGCCCACCACCCCTCCGAAACAGTGCCGCCTCTCACCTGATAGACTGATCTGAAATCAACCCAGAAGGAGGGGAAAAAAACAGACTCCGGGAAAAGGTAGAGACACTGGCACCACCGCATTGCTGCCGCCCCCCGCGGACTCGGTGTTTTCTTGGTAACTGGAGCCTCCTGTGACGCAAAGTACAGACCTCCTCCTTCCCGCGTGCTCTGGCCCAGCGGGTCGGGAACAGACTGTGGGAGTTACCGGCAGTGTCATTTTTTATTTCGCTTTTGCTTGAGAGCAGCGTAAGAAAAGGGAGACTAGTCAGCATGAGAATTCACAAATGACTATTGAAAGGCATTTTGTTAAATGTGACTACTCTGGGAGTTATGACCCCAAACCTGTTCTTCCTACTAACATTAAAAATGTATTTAAAACATTCAAAACTATTCATTAAAACACAGTCCCGTGTTACATATTTCAGGAGAATCGCTGCCTTTGAAATTTCTTGATTCGGTGAATTTTCGCATGCTTTGTCCTCCACTTAAATGTCTGTCTCTTCCTCGGCTGACTAACCATATTCCACTTCCAGGACCTTCCTCGGCACAAGCTCCCCAGAATTCACTCCTCTTACCCCAGGCAGCAACACTCAGTCTCTTCCAGGAGCTACCGCCTTAACTTGCAAATCATGTCATTTTTACACTTACACCAGACCATAATTTTGGTGTCCTTATATGCATCCCACATGACGCTGCAAGGGCCCATGTCGCATGCACCTGTTACCCGGTCGGGCTTCTCATTGGCCCTCCATCACGTATTTGACGGACGGAAGACCAAACTAAGTCAGAGGGGGAGGGAACAGAATTCAAAACATTTCAAGTATGATCAATTTCTCACATCACCTTCAGATCTTAAAAAGGTCACTCACTACTACCATTAGCTTTTTTATGGCTTCTTCTCATTTGAATTGCAACCCCTCACTCCACACTCCTTCCAAACATCTCATGCTCATGATGTCTGCTTCTCCACCCCTTGGACATCCCTGCCTCCATCTGGAATCTAAGAAAATCACCCATTGTTTAGGTTGCACCCACCTCAGGAAGGCTCCTTTGGTCTGTCTTTCCCTGGGGGCTTTTCCTCCCCATGTTCCGGTGCAGAGGGCTCTGCTCCCCCAGACACGCCCCTCATCCCACAGGCTCGTACATGAGAAGCAGCTCTGAGGCTAAACTCTACCTTATTGCCCCACGTTCTCCCTTTGCAATCAATTCTAATTTCACGCTCAGGTAATGGCATGAAAATATTAAATCATGGCAGCTTTAAACATGCTTTTCTTCTTTGTTCCATTTTTTTCAACTTCCTTTATTTCTGGGGAGAAAAAATATTATTCCAGAGGAGCAAAAAGATTATGTGCAAAATAGGAACCATGACATTTTTTGAAATGCCCAAGCACTAGTAATTTAAGAAAGAAATATAATTAATTGGCAGAAGATATGGTTCTTGTTGCTCCATCTGCCACAGAGCGATTATGGCAAGATTGTGATATTTGTTTGTGTGCCAATTTCTCCAGTGAAAATTACAATTAATAACATACACAGAAATCACCATTTTTTAAAAAGTTGCATTAGTGCAAAAAATTAGATGGACTAAAAATGCTAACTTGTGTGCTTAAAAAGACAATAATTATCAAAAGAGCTGTGTTTTGACCCTTCTTTGTTTCAGATGTGCCCCAACTATGAACGAATGGTTCTTCTCAACTCCTGGCTACAGATTTAATACCAAAGCACTGCTGATAAACTAGTAGAAATTAAGCATTTAATATTCCTCACAGGGCAAGGGGCAAGAAAGAAAAAAACCTTCTCCAAAACAATTCAATGCCCCACTAAGTTTTTAAAAAGGCAGATATCTAAAGTAATTCAGTCAGTCTCAGGAGAATAATCAAATGACTCTTCTAAATGCTTTGCTTAAAAGCCTTTGGTTCTTATTGGTTTTCTTAAAAGGTTTTATTTATCTTTAGAGAGGAGAAGGGAAGGAGGAAGAGATGGAGAGAAACATCAGTATGTGGTTGCCTCTCACATGCCCCCTATTTGGGACCTGGCCCACAACCCAGGCATGTGCCCTGATGGGGAATGACATCGAAATGACAACCCTTTGGTTCACAGGCCAGCACTCAATCCACTGAGCCACAACAGCCAGGGCTACTTAAAAGCACTTGAATCAATTCCATCTCAATTTATCTAAATAATAGAGCACCTACTACTTTTTTTGTGCAAATACATTAATATTCCATTCTCACATAAAACCCTCTTTTAAAATTTCATCCCAAAGACAGATTGTAGTAATGGATAAATTTGCCAAAATATGCATATTACCATACCCCCTACCTTGTGAATTTGTTCCTTCCTATTCCATATGTTTTAAACATTTTGTAACTTCTTTTCTCCCATTTAGCCTCCAGAAGAACTAGGGGATGTCAATGGGCAAAGATAATGTAACCAAGACTAGGTGGACAATACTCATCTCAGAGGATGTCAGACTGGACAGATGAAGACCAAGGACCCAACCCACTCCACCCACCCTTCGATGTTGTGTAATTCACCTTGATCGCCACCCCACTGTGCCTCTGCATAAAGATGTACCCCCAGGGGCAGAATGAGGGGGAGGGAACACCCTGAATTAAGGTCAAGTTCCCATCCCCAGAGAAAATGGAAGCTCAAGAGAGGAGTTCGGTTTGGTTACAGAAAAAGCAAGTCCCATTGGGGCACATCTGAGTGAACAACCTGGGCAATAAAAGTTCACAGCAAAAAGCTTTGGCCCCTGTGACTGCCAGATGGGAAGGTGTCAGAAGTCAAAGCTGGTTAGCAGGTTGAGCAGGTCGGGTCCTGGAAAGCAAATCCCAAAAGAGGAGACAGGGGACCTGAGCCAAGCCACCTCTGTTCTGCTCCCAAGGAAGAGAAGCATCCTGAGGATTTAGGCTTTTGTTCTGAGGCAAAAATGGCAGCAGCTGCTTACAGAGAGGAAGGCGGGAGAGCACACCACAACATCTTCAGGGCTGTCTGAAAGCGGCAGGCGCCTGCTTCCTCCAGGGAGGCAGGCGGGCACCTTCCCTCCTGTCATCTTGCAAGCAGTTGGCCTCTTCTCGCTGGGCTTGGCAGCTGGGTTAAAACATATACATTTAAACAGTTTGGTTTGATATGGTTCTTCCCTTTCACAAATGGCATCCTTACCTTAGATGTTTGTAACAGACGCCAACCGAGTAATTAAGTGGGTCTCGCTCTCAGCCAGATCTGAGTTGGTCCCACTCTGCTAGTTTCTACCCATGCCTGGATAGGATGCTGTCTAGCACAAGATGAGTACGCGTTCACTAGTAGCTACTCTCACTATGCCCCGCCCATTGAGCTGCCAACATGAATGAGGGGCGGTCTTTCCAGCCAGAATTTTTTCAAAGCTAAGATACACTTTCGGTCAATGCAAACTGCCTGCGCACGGTCAATGTGGAACGCACATAGCAATGCTTTGCCCTCCCTCCGCTCTGCGGGGCAATGGGCTTTTGTGCTTCTCTTACCAAAAGGTGACGTGAACCCTAGAAACGTAAGTGTGACCAAAAGTGATTTGTTGTGCAGAAAGCAGTCACACCTCCAGAGCAATGCTATTGTGTAACTACTCGTCTTGGGCTCATCTCCAAAATCCACACTTTGGTGCCGCTTATACAGACAACATCCGGGATAAGATGCTCACAGCAAGGACCAAAGCCAGCATAGGTACTTCGAAATTCTTATGTCTACAGAATCCTCATCAGATTTTTCTGTTACAGTCTTTGAATGTGCTATTGGTCTCATTTACACTAATGATTCTAATCTCTATAAGACCGTGTTTCCAAGTTACATAATTATAGCCAACAGCAATGAAGCAGTTATCCCCAATCAGACACAAGGAGGGACCAGAAGTCTGTCTAAATCTCATGCCCATTTATAGACCAAAGGGACAAAACCACAGAGTTAGCTATAATTTGCAAGAACAAAATTTTCCATGAATCAGTAAAGCCCTGAAACCTTTAAAATGCCTTTTCTAACGAGTAACTTCTGAAGCACGGTACTCCAGCAAACTCAGAGGGTGTCCGTCCCCACTTAGCCAAGAGAGCCATGTTCCAGGACCCACGGTGCATGCCCGAAACTAGGGGCGTACCAAACCCTGTATGTCGCAATGCACTGGTTTTTCCTCTACATACATCACTTTTCACTTAAAAGAAGCACTTCCCTTTGAAACAGTTGAATTGCCAGCATCACTACTCTCGGGCTTAGGGGTCATAATTAAGTAAAATAAAAGTTCCTTGAACACATTGTCAATCTGACAACCACGAGAGCTACTCGGCCTGTGCAGGGTGGAGATGCCGGACAAAGGGGTGATTCACATCCGCTGGGAGAGGGCGAGCAGAGCAGAGCTCACAAAACTTCATCAGGCTACTCAGAACAGTGCATAATTTAAAGCTGATAAACGGTTTATTTTCTGGAATTTTCCATTTTATATTCTCAGACCACGATGGACCATGGAAACTGAAACTGCAGATAAGGGCAGCAGGGGGTGGGGCGACATTTTGTTCCAGGCCCATGGGGGAAAACTCACCTCCCTCCTGACATGCTTAGAAGGGGGTTATTTAGACCCCTCTCTCCCAGGCCTCTGGGGAGTTCCAGGTGGGCCCGTGCAGCTGCAACCCAGTGAGGCCACTGCCCGTGTGTGGGGGACAGGACGAGGCTCACAAGGTCTCAGGAGAGCCGACCCGGCACAAGGCCCCGCTGTAACGGCAGAAGCACCATGCTCCAGCGGGAACGGCGCTCCCTCTGGGGAGGAAGAAGGGGGAAAACAAGGCTGGCTGGTAGCAACTCACTGGCTTTTGGAAAATCAGTTCCAGAGAAGGACTGGTTTAGACGAAAGTTCCCAGGCAAAATCGAGTTGTACACCTTATTGTAGGAGTTTCCAGGTTCTGCCTTTCCTATAGTAAACCAAAAGCAAAGTAGGATAGAAAAGGATGGCCTACTTCAATGTCTAAATGGTCCCCGTCCATGGGCCGCTGCTATGCCCTACATCCCATCCCATCGCTGTGTTTTCCATCCTTCACGAAACGGAAGGAGGCAGAGAAAAGGCTGGTTAGATCCTCATAGTCCACCTGTGCAACTAGCATCCAGAAGCAACTCCAACCACCTTCTCTGAGTTCTCACTTCCCTTTTCACTCGTCTCCATGGTGGCAGTAAGGAACTAGCCACCGTCACCCTGCGAGTCACCTGTGCACTCCAAATCACAGCCCAAGACAAGCACTGCTGCCCTCCGCCACTCTGCGGCAGCCGTGTGGACTTGCCCCTGAACTCAGTCACCCTAGGGGGCCGCATCGCTCAGACCCTCTCCATCCCAGCCCCTCACATCTTCGTCATCCACCATGACCCAAGCAATGCTGCCCGAGCGCCCAGTTGCTGAGGGCCTGCTTGGATCTGGGGGTAAAATTGAGACACTCAGGGGCAGACTGGACTTCACATCTGTGAGGCAATCTTTCTATTAGTATTACGCTTCACAGATAGGCTTTGGAAAGAACTGGAAAGCAAAGTTCAAGGTTGTAATCTTCGGCAAGACTATGAAGTATAAATACTTTATATAGAACGAGGCTTTGACAATCAACATGACAAAGATGTATTATCGCCCCACTACTTAGGCTTCAAGATTTTCAAGTTCTCCACAATCACAAACTGACCTTCGTCTACCCCTCCAGTGTGATTTTGACTCTTGCCCCAAGAACTTATCTATTATGACCTATTTTTTCCTAACACTATCTTAATCATTGTATGTAAGAGTTTCAAATATCTAATTTCTGTCTCATCACCTGCATCACTGTTTTACCAGAACCCAAAAAGATTTCCATCCAGAATTACACTATACACTGTGTTAAATCTCTATAATCACTTCAACAGTGAAGACCACAGCTCAGTTCCTCGGCCCAATGTGTAACTAAGAGAGAAGAGTTTCAGAAGAGCAATCTTGAGGGCTTCGAAATTCAAATGTTACCATTTCTGCTGCTTTGCTAAACAAAGTTTCACAAGAAAGTTTTTGTTCTTCTTCATTAATTAACTTGATTCTTCTTTTTAGAATCTAAAGAGCAGCTGGATTATGCAAGTTGTTGCCACTCCTGTGAAGAGTTTTGGGGGATTTTTACCATTCTGACCCTGTAACATTTGTTTGCAAAGACTCTCAAAAACTGGCAAGAGCTATAAATTAGATATTTGAACTATTCTCCAACTTTCCAGCACTAAAATGCTTTACTGCCCAAGACTCGGGCCTTCAGGGACCAGAACATTTGCCTGTAAGTCAGATGAACACAGGGGTTATGAGTTATTATTTATACAGAAAAGTGCATGCGATCAGAAAAATTGAACTAAACCCTAAAGCTAACTGGTCCATAATCTATCCCATATTTGCTCTGGATGAGAAAACAGCAAAGTCTACAAGACAGGGTGGTCGTGACCTGAATGGAATCGGAAAGGCCACGGCCCACTTTCCATACCCTTTACCAAGTATCTAACTGCTGCCCCTGACTCGGGCAAGGCCTGAAAGCACGAAGGGACTGTCCCCTCTATCCCAATTCCACATTTACTTATCCGTGCTCTTTCCTTGGATGAGTCACTTAGTCACAGGCTCCCAATTTAAGAAAAAAAAAAAAAAAAAGGGAAAAGTAAAGGATGATTAATAAGGCCTAAAAGACAAATCAATATTAGCTTTTCACTGCCTAGGAGTGATTCTTTTCCTTTTCACACCAGACTATAGGATACAATGGAATAAAAAGAGAGATTTATATTTGGATATCAAAAAGATACAGTCAACAATACAAGAATAAAAGTAAGTCATTTCTTATCAGTTGTATGACTGATCAGAAAAAGAGGAACAATAAAATAGGATGGGCCCTGGCTGGTGTAGCTCAGTGGATTGAGCACGGTCTGCGAACCAAAGGGTTGCTGGTTGGATTCCCAGTCAGGGCACGTGCCTGGGTTGCAGACCAGGTCCCCAGTAGGGGGCCACATGAGAGGTAACCACACGTTGATGTTTCTCTCCCTCTCTTTCTCCCTCCCTTCCCAGATAGATAGATAGATAGATAAATCCTTTTAAAAAAATAGGATAGATGAGCCCTGGCCAGGTGATTCAGTTGGTTGCAGTGTCGTCCCATACACCAAAAAAATGTTCCCTGTGTGATTCCTGGGCACATGGCGAGGTTTCGTGCTGGATCCCCAGTCAGGGCGTGTACAGGGGGCAGCCGGTCTCCCTCCATCTCCATGTCGGTCTGCCTGTCTGTCTCTTTCTCGCTTCTTCTCTCTCTAAAATCAAGAAACATATCCTCAAATGAGGATTTTAAAAAAATAAAAAAAAAGAGATGAAAATTATGTTTGTTGATTTTGGACTTCACCATAATTAATAATCCAAGACTGACAATCTTTTGGAGTGCTGACTTAAGAAATTATGTTTCAAAAACCTCTTCAAATATCCTAACCAAAAAATAAAATAAAACCAAATGGAGCATAAATTTTCAATTCAACTAACACAAATTGATAACAAAGGATTACTGAGTATCAAAGAATGAGATCATCCTAAATTTTTAAATATGTCAAGTAAATGATGAAAATAAACTTATAAAGCTAACTATAATTTCTTTGGTTTACAATGAATGTAGGAATTTCCTAAAGAAAAAACTCCAAGCTGCTGCCCTCCAGATAAATCTACAAGTACCCTGAGAAAAGCAAAAGGGCACACCTACTTTCCTCCGGTAGAACTTACATCATACAATTCAGTCTTGAGGTTACTTACCACCTGAGCCCCATTAATAAATCACATTTATCACTTAAAAATTAAGGAGTCGTTCCTGCCTCACAACAAACACACACACACAATCTTAATTTCACGCATAGCAAAACAGAAATGGATCGCCAAACCAACAGGTATTGTCAGTTGTAAACTCAGTAAACATGAGCATCACAGTAAAAACCTTCTCACCAGTTATTTCTTTTTTGTTGTTTTAGAGATAGTTCTTATGTGTTAATAATTGTTTCAAGAAACTCAGTGCCCCATTATATAGAGAGACATAGATTGTAAACAATCATCACGCATCCAACCTATATAGAGCTTTTGGCAATGCAGCTAAGTCACAAAAAAAAATCTACACTTTTACTGTAAAAAAAGATGTGATCTTTACTGGTGCTAAACAAAAAGGTACCTAAAAAAAAAAGTGCCACCGTTTCTCCCAAATGTGATCAATTACATAAGACTCCAAAGCACACTCTGATTTGAGAAATAAAACTAATAATTTCTTGAGAAGTGAACTTTTAATACAGGTTAATTTCATCTATTTTATAGTAGCAAGTCTTTCCCTGGACGTAAATAACAAGCAGAGCTATTCAATGTTAGCGTTTTGTCGCCAGAGACAATTGCTACAGCACTGTGCAAACATAACGAACTCATTTTATTAGGCAAATAGTTGAATTCCATTCAAGTGCACTTAGTACTACACATTATAAATGGATTGAAATTAAAGAGATCTCCAATTACAAATGGGGTTTTAAAAAATACAACTAATACTGATTTCACATTATGTTTCACTGGTGTTCTAATGAAACATACAAAGTGAATGATTTAACCGCTTCCAACATCGCTGGAAGATCACCTCATCCTTCAATGTATCAAAATAGAAGTGAGAAAACACACCCCTGAAATCTACAATTGGAAGTACAGTTTGGAAAACTGAAGCCAATGTGACATGGATGATTCCGACTATAGTTAGAGGTCAGGAGTTGATGAAAGTTTCAAATTAGTCACATTCGTTGAAAAACCATAAACACAGGTGCCTGTGATGTTTATGCTGCGTTAGATTTCTCAGATCCACGTTGGGTTAAATCTTCAAATTCTCGATTTAAGTTCTTAAAACTTTACTGGCTACGGAGCAGGAATTTTTAAAAATCCAAATGGAGCACATACAAAATGAGTCTGCTCTTTCTCCTTTTAGAAAATACTTTTTATTCGTAACACCAAAAAAAAAATATGCACAGAAAGACAGTTAGAATTTTCGATCCTTTTTTAAAACTGAGGGATTGTTGCTCTTGAAAAGTCTCCCTGAGTCCGCTTTGCTGTCTTCAGGGCCTTCCTTACCCTCCAAGAGCTTTGCCCCAGACGCCTATCGGCAGTTTATAGTGATACTGGCATTGCCGGTTCCCAGGACTGGGGAGGTGGCTTCGTTAGACAACAGCGCCGCCTCTGAAAGTTACTTCTCGTACGATTCTCGAACTTTCGCCTGCAGCGCATCACACGTCTTCTTGGCGTCACCGAGAAGCATGGACGTGTTGGGTTTGTAGAAGATCGGGTTGTCCACTGCAGCATAGCCAACGCCCAAGGACCTCTTCATGACAATGACCTAGGAGCCGAAGAGGGAGGCAGAGAGTGCATTTAACTGACCTGGCTAGGAGGTGCTGGGCACACGAACACAGCCCTGCCCTAACGTGGAACAGGCTTTGAGAGACTTCTCAAATACGCGAGGAGTATTTTTAACACGTACTTACATTGTATTAACTTCAATTTTTTAAATGGGCCCATACTTGTATACCCATGAGAGAAAAAGTCATTTCAGTAGTTTATCACTGAAAGAGAAGATTATAAGTGATTTCCTTCTTAGCGCTTCTGTCCATAAAGACTATGCATGGCATTTACTAGTCAGAAAAATAAGCATCCTTCTATGAATGGGCTAAAGAGAACACACAGAGCGCATAAGCTTCTACTAAAAATTGTAAAATAAGTGTAGTTGAGTGGGAAATATGGTATGATTCCTATTCTACCACTTTGGCAAAATAGATCAGAAAGTTCTAAAAGAAAGCTCCAGGAGCAATCTAGCTTGTCGCAAAGGGCATGTTAATAACTAATAACACCACGGAGCAGAGTGGAAAGGGGTGGGTCCATCTCTAGTGCTGATGGGCTACAGGTGTTTGCGAGCACACAGATCATGGAGGGTGACGTCCTATTCAATATCCAGGCAGTTCTTAAGAAATGAAAAGCCTTTCTATATGGTCCTCTAGGACAGGTCATCTCTCCAAAAATGAAAGCAGCACAGTAGGCTCACGCTTCGAACAGCATCAGCGCAACAACGCACTCTGAAAACTCTCAAATGTTAATAATGACCAATGCAACAACTCTTCACGTCCACATGAACCGGTGCGTGGCGTATCGACTCACGCACCACAAATGCTAAGTTTTAAATGTACCCGTGGACAATAAAGAGGAACAAACTGAAAGGGGGCATGGACATTCTGTAATTGTAGTTCTTTTTTCTATTTTTAAAAGATTTTGTTTGCTTGTTTATTTATTTATTTTTAGGCAGAGGGGAAGGGAGGGAGAAAGAAAGGGCGAGAAACATCATTGTGTGGTTGCCTCTCGTGCGTCCCCTACTGGGGACCTGGCCTGCAACCCAGGCATGTGCCCTAGACTGGGAATCCAACCAGCGACCCTTTGGTTCGCAGCTCGTGCTCACGCCACTGAGCTGCACCAGCCAGGGCTGTAATTATAGCTCTTAAAAAGCAGCTGTGACTCGGGAGTGGTACAGAGACGTGCCCACTGCTGGGGCAGCGGAGAGCTGACAAGCTCCTGGGCTCCCCGCGACCTGGCCGTCCACGCTTTCCGGAGCAACGCGCATGCGCGGAACTGGCTTCCTCGCGCCGTGTTGTTGTTTGGATTTCCAAGGCGCCTTCCTTCTAGACACCCCATAACAACACAGAAGTTCCCTCTCAATAACAATAAATGGAAACATGTGCTCATCTTCATAGACGAGGGCGATGGCGCCGACTCACTGACCCGGAGAGAAGCCATCGGCTTCCCTGGACTCACACTGGAATTCAGCCAGACTCAGTCCAAAGCTCCGGTCTCAGCAGGGGTTACAGACCCCGTTTGCCCATCCACTCAGGATCAGGGCATTCACCAGATGCTCTGGTGACCACGGAGTGGACAGAGGCTACCTCGAGAGAACTGGACCCCAAACATACTCTAGCCCCTGGGCCTCCTAAGCCTTTGACACTTCTCGTTGAGGGACCCGGGAAAGCTCTGTGTGTGCATTTGAAGGGAGTGCTGATCACAGAATGGAGCACAAGTCTGGACTGTACCTGCTTTGACTTCCAGACCTCAAGAACTGGCATGCCTGCAATAATAGAGTTGGGGTCTTCTTGAGCCGCTGAATTGACAGTGTCATTAGCTCCAATGACAAGGACCAAATCAGTGTCTGCATAATAAAAGAAAAAAGGGAAAATATAAACCTCAAGGGAGTCGCTTTCACTTCTTTTCAGGCAAACTACTGTGATCTGAATTTATAAAAACAATAACAACAAAAGCTACTATTTATAGGACCCATGCTTCTGTCAGGCACTGTACAAAGAACTTGACCAGAGAGGTTCAGTAACTTAGCCGACGTCACACAGCTAAAGAGCAATACGCCCTGCATTGAAACCCGAGCATCCCGGCTGGAACGTGTGTACTATTATGCTTTCGCTCCCCACAGTGGATCTACCTAATGTGACTTTACCTCGTTCTTTCACTATCCCAAAATGATCTTGCCCGTTACATTATTTTATAATGTTTGCATTCCACCTTCAGCTTCTAAAGTGACCAGTTAAATGCAATTTGATGTCTAAAAGAAAACGGTCTAAGAGTCTATACTATGTTAAAGCTGTGTCCATAATTCCTGGAACTGGCAGCTTTCACACATAATTAAGCAACAATGAAATTTGAAAGGAGGCATAAAACTGAAATGGCCTAAATGCCCTCTTTAAGCACTATAATATAAACTACCTAGAACTCTGCCAAAATGCCATGTGAATCTAGACGTGCACACGATTTCATTGTTTTTCTCTAATAAACAGTATTTTTTTAAGTTTACAGTGGATGCTTGCCAGAGGGAACCAGTTTAATTTTAACAAACACGATCCTGGGCCAAATGTCATTAGCACTCAATACCCAGGGACAGCCATAAAGTTGAGCACCTTACCTAGTCAGGTCCTAGCACTCCAAAGGAAACAGAAACCTGCTTTACTGATCATGAACTGATACAACCGGAAACCAATAAACACTGTAAAAACGAGACACTAACGCCAACAGCAATCTTACAAATGAGGAACGTGAGGCGGAGTACCTAGTTCAAGATCACGAGACAGAGTGTCAGGGCCTGGATTTCAAAGCCAGGTGGGCTCCGCGTCCCCGCATGCGATGGCCACTCGGCATCACCACCCAGGATCTGCCGTCTCCTTCCACTCTCCTCACAGGGACACAACTAGCTACACTGCTGCCAAATCTGGTGACCCTCGGGCTGTACTGTTTCATTTATTTGGCTTCCACTGCATGCCTACTGGGAGCGGGTTCCTCTTCCTCTGACAAGGAGGTCTTCCGGGATCCCCAGACCCACGTCTTAAGACGGGCATAGCTTTATTCACACTAAGCACATGGAAACGTCCCCATCAGCCCCATCACTTACCTGGGAAATCGTGGTTGATCTCGTCCATTTCCAACACAATATCGTATGGCACCCCGGCCTCAGCCAGCAGCACATTAAGCTGACCAGGCATCCTGCCGGCGACTGGGTGGATTCCAAACCTAGACATGAAACAAACGAACAGCTGGCCGTACTTGATGGGCCAAAGTGCACGGAGACCCCAGCATCACCTCCCGATCGGCACAGTCTGTTCTTGGCACCTCTGCCTCTCCTGGTACTATCTCATCTCCACAGGCAGGAAGAGAATTAGCCCAGATATGCGGTCAATTTACAGATGTTGAAGTTGGAGATTCATAGCTCCGTATACACAAACTAGAACGCCTCCCAGAAAAATAAGTGTAACTTTAGAACCTGACTCTCCTATATACGTTTTAAGTACAATGAACTTCCAACAATATTAATGTATAATATCACCTTACATTTAATAAGCAGTGTTCTTTCATTAGCCTTTCTGATATATCTTGAATCTTTAAAAACTTATGGAAGTCAGCATGGCGTTAAGCAGTTGGCATGAAAAATCAACATTATTCCATCAAAATCTGACTCCACATTCAACTTTAACCTCCATGTTCAAAAGTGGGGAAATAAAACATCATCACGTACATAGCTAATGGCCTTCAGTCTTTCAAAGAACGACGAAGCATTACTCCACACCACAGAAGAAATATGTTAGTAACACGCTGGAGTATTTAAAAGACAGAGAAACACACAAAACAGACCTCCACACTTTACTAGGGCAGAAGAAACTGAAGCATCAAGTAATTCCTTTCAGCCACAGCCACAACGGGGTCTCTGCAGTCATTTAATCCGACTCTTCCCCATCCTACTGATCACTGTCTCCCAGCACTGCGCACAGTGCCGGTCACATAGGAAGGGCTCAGTAAAAAGTGAGGGAGCGAGGGAGCGACTGAATGAATCCAGTGAAGAAATGCCTTTTATAGAATCCCTTGGCTGGGATCCACCCAGTCACAGCTTAAATTCCTTCAGTGACGAGAAACTTACTCCTTCCTAAGGTTTACTGCATTACTACACGATCCCAATAAAGACATACAACGCATGCGTGCACATATACACATACACTTACTATAGGAAGCCAGGGAGAACCGGCACCTCAGGGCTCTCCCAGGGCTGCAGCTTTGCCATCTGGAACCAGAAGTCTACTCACTCTTTCATATGGGAGTCCCTTTCAGCTCTCCTAGCATGTCTACTAAGCAAAACGTCCTCAATTCTTTCAACTATTCAACAACTAACAGGGTGTCCTAGTTACCTGTCCCCACTTCCACTGGCAATGGCCAGCTCAATCCTCAGTCCTCCAAAGGGAATACAGTATGCTGGGTGCGATTGAGACACACAAGACCCAGCACGAAAATCACATCCTCGGATCTTCCGCTGACGAACGTCCGTCTGCACGGGCACCTGCAGCCAGCACGCACGCCTATGTCTCCACCAAACGTGTGGCCACTGACGCTGCGCCGCTGCCCAGCCAGGCCGCCCTCCCCGCTCCTAACACTGGCCCTGTTAGGAACAGACTAAAGCACAGGAACTGATCCCTCAACAGACCTGAAAGGAGCTACAAAATGGCCTTACACCACCCAGACAACGGACCGATGTTTTTCTACAGCTTTAAAACTGATCGTGAAGAGTCTGAATCACTGGAAGGCTTGTGATTGGGAAAAAGGAAAGACATCAAGTGACAGAGAGTCTCTTTTACCAAATTCCCCTTTGCATAACCTTCCCTCTGGGATCACTGAATGTGCCTAAATAACCAACTTACATTTAAAAAACAAAAACCAAAAACAGAACTCGGGCCAAGAAGGAAACAAAACAGTGATCTGTAGGTGGCTGTACAATGGAGCATCATTTTATTTCTCCTCCTTTTACTATTTTTTATGAAAATGTACAGTTTAAATTAACTATAGTTAAAATAAATTAACGTGTCTGGCTTTTACATTGTGATATCATTTATAAGTTATTTCTCAGATATTATTTTAGTCTGTCCCTAACAATCTCCATCAAGAATTAGAATTTAGGGTAGTTGACTCAAATCTAGTACTTACTTATTTACTTAAATAAACTGGGTTTTAGAGCTGCATTTCTATATCCAAAAAAGTGAGCAGGAATATATACAAGTATAAACAATAAAATATAAAAAAATAAAAGCAACAATGAAAGAAAAAAGAATGTATACAAGAGGGGCGGGCACACGTTTTGACGACTGACACTTCGGGATGCCCTATGCAATTTGCTGAACCTTTTTAGTAAATAGTTAAGCTGCAATTCAAACTCAGGTCCTTCTTCCTGAAGAGTCTGAACTTTTAACTACTACACGAGGTAGTCAGTAGAGTCAGGAAATTTAAGAGATGATTTTGTTTAATTAACAGCTTAGGTTAACCTGCTGTATGATGTTGGGCAAGTTACTTAATGATCCTCTGTGCCTCAGTTTTCCCTTGGAGCAGTAACCAGCTGTTAGTATAAACCCACACCACACCTAGGACTATAAAAACTCTGTATAGATGAGCTCTGAGAAATACCTGTTTATCTCTGCTTGAATGGGTGAAATAAGGGGTTCCAAGGTCCAGTTTATTGCGTGCTTCAAGAAAAACCGAGAGCCAAGAAATGTTCAACAATGCTACAAGCTATTAAAAAAATTAGCCCTGGCTGGTGTAGCTCAGTGGATTGAGTGCGGGCCTGTGAACCAAAGGATCGCGGTTCGATTCCCAGTCAGGGCACATGCCTGGGTTGCAGGCCAGTTCCCAGCAGGGGACACACAAGAGGCAACCATACATTGATATTTCTCTCCCTCTCTCTCTTTCCTACCCTTCTCCTCTAAAGATAAATAAATAAATAGAAAAATAAATAAAATATTTTTTAAAAATATTTTTAAGAAAAAATTAAATATTTGCATGGACACATAGGAGAAAGAAAATGTCTCTTGTATGCAAAGCACGACAACCATGCAAAGCCTTTCCCAGAACCCCTTACATGCTGGGGAAGCAGACTTTGAAGACATGACTAGAGCTGGGTGGGAGAAACGGACTGGATAAAATAAACTATTAATCATCTAAGGTTCGCTTGAAAGGAAGTCGCCCCCTCTTCCCTCAGCGGGCCCCTGCAGTCATCCGGCTACCGCAGACGGCGCTCACCCACCCTCGCCCTCTCGCCAGGTTTTAATTCTGTAACCGTAATTTCCCCAACCATTTGGGGGAATGCAACAGTTCAACACCTGAGCAGAAAATTTACAAATGGTCCCTAAGAACAATATCGCTGAGATCCCAATGCCGTCCCCTGTTCCGCACCAGACTTTCCGATCCCTCCTGAGAACAAGAGCAACGAGGCGAATGCTGACAACAGATGCTCACGCTCGCTCTCCCCGTGGAACACGGCGCACACTCGCACAGCGGTTTCCCACCGCCTCTGAGACGGCATCTCCAAACTGTCGTGCACGCTCTCCAGTTCAGATACCTGCTCTAAAATGTTCGTATTTTTACAGTGGCGATAAAACATTTGGAAAAAATTTCTCCGGGTACCAAAGTAAATGGGGATTATCACTACACTTGTATTATGAACATAAATATCACTTTAATATTTTCATAATAACAGCATTGTAAGCATGAATATAATAAGACAGACTTGGAAAGAAAATGCACTGTATTAAAATAACCAACACACCCTCTTCAGTCCGCCAGTGGCTGTGACTTTAGGAAAAGACATGCTAAGGGGAAGTTTCGAAGGTGCGTGATGCTGTGAATAAGCATCTGAGTCTTCAGTCCAGGACTCTGAACCTTGTCTTCTAGGATGGAATGGCTGAATAATCCCTTAGGTTCATGGGCAACAGCAGCAGTGAGAAGAATACACTATCAGGCTCAGAGAAGGCAAGGTCACTTACATGTAATAATTCAACTTGTAAAGAAGAGGGAAGACTGAATGTGTGTGATCCTTGCTTAAAGTGAGAAAGAGGGCGGAGCACAAGACAAAATGAATGCACCTGAGAGAGAGGCTTGGCCATGCGGATTTAAAGGCATGCAGGACACTAAAGTATGTAAAAATAAGAAAGTAATTTGAACAGCAAAATAAATAAGAATGGCAATAGACTAAAAACCACTGGGGAAAATGGGAATTCATGAGTCAAGGCTGATAACAGACTCCTAAGTCAATATGGAAGGAAGGGAAGGAAAGAGGGAGGGAGGTCTACCCTACAGCGGTAGGCCATCAGCTGATAAATGTGGTGGGTTATAAAACCACTATTCTGTAACCATCATGATAAAATTGGTTCGGATAAAAATCAGCAGCATGCATTCAATCTAGGGAGTAAATTTGATGAGGGGCATTTAAGATCTTAAACAGCACTCAAGGCAATTTGCCCGTCCCTTACTCTTACCTCGATAGAGAAAGAGAAAAAAATTTAAAGACGCTCAGTGCTTTCTCTGAGAGCTATTTTATTGAAATTGATCAATAAGAGTGAGTGATTATTAGACATAGTAAACATCTATACTTTTTGCACTACGGGCATTTGATTAAGTGGACAGAGTCTGTAATTCTCTCTCTCCTTCTCCTCAGCTAACAGTTCCTTGTACATACCTAACAAAATAGATTACCAAGATTAACAAACTAAATCTCAGCCAAGAAGAACTTACCACACTGGAACTGTAATTTCTTATTTTAGTGCACTGTTTGGTTTATACGGGTACTAACAGAGCACTCTTCTAAGTATTATGTGGGAGAACCAAAGGCCCAGAGAACATACTCCAACAACAGCAGAGATCCTATAATTAAATTGTAAGGGCCTGATGTGTCATTTGTTTTTAACAATGATGGAACAGAATAATCTCAAACAGAACATCTTAAAATCTAAACTTTTAGTTTAGAAAGGTTGTTTCACTTCACAGAGGTTCTAACGCATTATTAGTCAGCTGATTTTCATTCAAGGGTAATGCCAGTTTGTATTTCAACCGTGTCAATTTCAAGTCAACATTCCAAATTAATACAGGTTTGTTTTCCCACATTCACAAACCAGTGCTCTTACCTCTGTCACTGACTAGACCCAATGACGTAACTAAATAACTAGATTTAGTTCAGGGAGTTGCTGCTTAAAAGTATCAGAGGTTCAAGAAAAACACAAAATACCCAAAGACTTAGAAAACAGCACACTCTGAGTGAAAAAAAAAATTGGCAGGCTAGAAAAAAGGCAAAACATTATTTTCAGGCAGACCAAACAAAACAGAAGTTGAGCAAATAGTCCTCATTTTTGGAGAACAGAAAAAAATAAAATAGTCTTCAAATGCAAAAGAAAGAATTGGAATTAATTTTTTTAATCTTTCTGTTAATCTAAAACAAATGCCCCAGTGAGGGAACATTGCAGACTTCTTTTCTGTGGATCAGGGAGAGAGAGCTGATGTACTACTAACCATCCATTCAGCACAAAGCGGCGTTGTTAAGAGTATTTCACACAGAAATGCAAAGGATGGCTCGTTGGCAACTGGCGTGATAAATAAAGCCAGTCCTAGCAGCTGGCACAGCCCTGCAGGTACGGGAGGGCGGAAGAGATCAAACCAATGGTCTGAACTACTAATAAGAAAGGAGCAGCTTAGGTGGAACTCGGGACTTCCGGAACCTAAGACATTGCTCTACCTCAATCCTGGAGTATTAATTGCCATGAATTACTTATCTGAGAGTCTTTTGAGATGTTAACAATGGTCTTGGACACCCAAAACAATCTCCTGATCCTTCTGATCACAAATAAGTATTCTCTGCTTTCCCCAGGTCCCTTCCTCTTTCCAAACCCTGATTGGTGAGACTTAAGAAAGGCTAAGAGTCATTGTACCACATGACACGTAAGGTCTGAATTGGTTTCCTACTGCTGCTGTAACCAACGACCACAAATTTAGCAGCTGAAAACAACACAAACTAATGCTCATACAGTTCTGGAGGCCAGAAGTCCAAAACCAGTTTCCCTGCACTGACACCAAGGTGTTGTCAGGGCCGCCCTTGCTCTAGAAACCCACTGCTCGCCTTTTCCGGCATCAGGCGGCGCCCCCAATCCTTGGCTCACGGCTGCATCATGGTGACCTCTCTCCACTGTCACATTTCTCCAACCCTGACCTTTCTTCCTCTTCCTTCCGAGGACCCTAGGGACTAGTGGATGTGCCTGAATAATCCCAGATAACGACCCTCTCTCAAATTCCTCATCTTAACCTACGAAGTCCCTTTTGCCATGTAAGGCCGCACAGTCACAGACTTGAAGGATTAAGAGATGAACTTATTTGGGAGCCAATAGTCAGCCTACCACAAACTCCCTGTCCAGCCCCCGAGAGCCATGAACTAGAGCTTCTATTTTAGCTGAATAAGCCAATATACGCTTTGTGATTTACTTTTGGATTTCAATTTTCTATTCCTCCTTGATTCCAATTTTTTTTTTTTGTTTAACTTTGTTTTTAATACTGCCTTTACTTATCTTTAAATCAACGCATCTAGCTATATCATCTTCATGCTTTCACTTAGGTGCCTTGAATCAAATAAGAAGTCAAAACCTCTAAATGTATTCGTTAACATTGTAATATTTGATTAACTGCAGACTTCATGAAGACGATGTTCCCTTTGAGCTGGTTGCAAAGGGTAAATAATCACAAAGCTAACCAACACGTTATGCTGAACATCCCAAAGGACAGATCACTTTATATCTGTTTGCATGATAATTTATTATACTAAACTTGAAGACGCTAAGATTGGAGGAAAAACACACGCGAGGCTATTACAACAGAATGCCAATGTTTTGAGAGAAACAACAGAACACACTACATTTACAGAAATATGTATGTGCACGTTGATGAGGCAATGTGAGTTTATAACAATTCTGGCCCATGTAACTGGCTAATCTCCAAAGTGCGTATTAAAGTTAATTATGTCAGACATCGGTTGGCCATCACCGCCAATTTCCAGGAACCGCTGGCCAAAGCTCATCAATGTTCCATCATCACATGAAGAATATCCAGAATTCCAAACTGCAAAACCTCCTGGCCTTTTACTTCTTCCCTTTGAACTACAAAAAAATAATTTTTTATTGTGCACAGGCTTAACAAAACAGAGTCAACTGTCCCGGACCACAGCGATACTCTACGGAAGGGAAAGAACTGCCGAGACGAGATCACAGACCTTCCGCGCCGTCCCACGCTGCCCATCTGCACCTGCTCCTCCCGTGCCCGCGTGCTCAGGGCTGGCAGGCACAGCTGCGCGCTCCAGACGGAGAGCTCCTGGAGTACGGAGCCACAGCTTATTGAGCAGTTCCCACAGGGCCTGGCACGCGAGTCCAAGTGGTCAACCAAGATGAGGAGGGTTTTAAGCAACACAGTGTGTCCCACAGGGTGTGCTGACTCGTAAACTTTTTACATCTCCTTTTAGACAAGGAACATAGGGAAGTCACACAGAGTAGCAGTTAAATGCTCTGGAGTCCCACTGCCTGAGTTCAAAACATTTGGTTCATACAATGTGCCCCAGCTGGTGTGGCTCAGTTGGCTCAGCATCATCCTGTAAACCAAAAGGTTGCGGTTCGATTCCCAGTCAGGGCACGTGCCTGGTCTGTGGGTTCAGCCAGTTAAGAAGCAAACAATTGATGTTCGATGTTTCCTCTCACTCTTTCTCCCTCCCTTCCCCTCTCTCCAAAATCACTAAGTATGTTCTCAGGTGAGGATAAAAAAAATGTGGACAATTTACATCTGTGTGCCTTCTGTCCACATGTGTACAGTGTGACTGATTAAAAAAAAAAACGTCTCCAGAGGATCACCGTGAGATTTCGGTGAGACAGCTCTGTAGAGAGCTTTTCACACAAAGCACTTTAGGTCAACCGATGGCTGGCCCACACGAGCCTCCAATAAATGTAACCTATAATTATGACATTATACTCAAGTACATTTTGGTAACTTAATGTTCGCCTGTATTTTTCACTTAAATGCACATTTTAGTGATCATTTACATAAAAAGCACATTTTTACATTAAAACAAATGTTGGTTTGATATCAATGTTTTCTAAGTTGGTTTTCTAATTTTTACCTTAAAATCCTAGTAAATATCAATATAATCCAACAAAAGCCGGAAATTATTTGTACTTACAATTACATCAAGACTAGAGAAATTTTATCGTCAACACAGACTGAGACAGACAATTGTGAACACTGAACTCATTGGGAACTTGGTCAAAACTAATATTCGAATACAGACTGACTTTGATAGAGTCCACTTCAAAAGGCCACATTTAGCCCTTCCACAGATACTATTGAGCAAAAAGTATTATTTCCTCAACTGACAAATGGCATCAAGTCAGGGCAGTCTCTTCAATTATCTTGATGGGAGAAAATTTGTAACACTTTTTTCTATTTTCCTCTCTCATATATGAACATGATAAAGTCTTTCATAGAACATTATATAATAAAAGCTAAGTCTTCACTCATCAATAAACATAGACCCAGGCACAGTTTTGGTTTTTTGGGGTTTTGGGGTTTTTTTTTTGTAGAATAATCTACTCGAATGAAACAACCTGATCTTCAGAGCCTTTTAAATTAATCAAGAAAGAATAAAAAAAAGTGTATACAAGAGCTATCCATGAATATCGTATGAACGGGGTAAAATTTGGTGAAGAAGCAATTCCTTAAAAAACCATAACCTTAAGCCTCTCTTACATGATATGAACTTCATTCTTAAACGTTTTTACTACCTCACATTAGATTTCAGACGCCGCCTGTTCTTTTTTTTTAAGATTTTTTTTTAAGTACTTTTTCTTTTTCCTTTTAGATTTTATTTATTTATCTTTAGAGGGGAAGGGAAGGAGAGAGGGAGAGAAACATCAATGTGCGGTTGCCTCTTGTATGTCCCCTGCCGGGAACTGGCCTGGCAACCCCAGGCATGTGCCCTGACTGGGAATCGAACCGCGATCCTTCGGTTCGCAGGCCCGCGCTCAATCCATTGAGCTACACCAGCCAGGCAGACGCCGCCTGTTCTAACGGGGACACAACAAGGTGAACTTCACCAACCACGGGCCTCGGAGACAACGTGCCCCGACCGTTGTCTGGACACTGGTGTGTCCTGGCCAGGGGGCACCATGTCAGCTGTCCTTGGACGCGGGAAAATTCCAGCGCATAAAACAGCCACATGGGTCCCAGCACAACTGTTCAAATGAACTACGTTCTCCTTCTTGCATTATGGAAATACCCAGATTCAGTTCAATAGTGAACCAGGAAGGAGAGCCAAGTACCCTGACGCAGGGACTACCGTGCCCCGTTCGGAAGTATTTAGAGCGTTTTCTCCATTTTACAGCCTCTTGCAAATAAACAGTGAAACGGATCTCCGGATTGTTTTAATCTCTTTAGATGTCTTGGGAATCACTGTGCAAAATCTATTTTCATACTCAAGATATTCAAAGGGTTAATTTCCTTCCTGTTACTGTGTTTTCTATTTTAAAAATCAAACTACAGGACCATGTACGTTGATAGGATTTTTGGAATTCTGCCTATCCAACATCATCATCCCACATTTACCGAAACACGTTATTCTCAGCTCCAAGGAGTAAGACTAACTAGAAAAAAAGATATAGCAAAGGAAAAAAATAAAAGGAGGGCTCCTTTATTAGAAGCCTACTTATTCTTCCTGTTTTGAATCATAAATATTTATAAATCAATAGAACCTTAAAAGTTAACGCAGACCTTCAAGATCCTCCAATCCAGCTGTTTCTTAAGGCGGGAACCCTCCATTTAGCATTGAGGCAAGTACACGCACACACTGTTCAGTCGCGGAACGGGCTGGGAGTTCCCCTGGGCCGCCACAAGTAGTCCCCGAAATGGGCCACACACGAAGGACCTTTGATTCTACGTTTGCATGGGGCAGTGCTCCATTCCGAGAAGGGCCCGTGGTGTAGCAGCAAAGATTTGCTACTGTAGTCAATATTTTTTAATTTAATTGTGCATTTCACCGGTGGAGAGTAAGGTGGCATCTGAAAAAGGCAGGTTTCTTTCATTTGTCACATTCTGATCTGAATTTCTGATTGACAGGTACATCTCACTTACTGGAAGTGCAAGAAAAGGCTATTCTTTGAAGAACTAATTTTAGCGGATGTCGTTTGGGATAAAACAGGACGGAGGGTCACTGTGATGTGAACCCCCCTTGTTGATGAAAGGCTGGGGCCAGCCGAGTGGGGCTGGCCTGTCCGTCTCACGGGGAACAGGGCAGCGAAGCGGAAAAAAGCCTTCCTCCCAAGGCCGGCCGCGTCCACAAAGCCTGACTAATGACAGAGATGAGGGAACCAACTTTCTGGCGAAGCTTCTTAGGCAAAAGGACAGACATCCAGCTTTCAAAATTGTGAAAGTCCTTCCTACAAAGCAGTGGTCCAAACGAACTCCCTCATACAATTCCAAATGAAAAAAAAAAAAATGTTCATTTCCTTTCCTAGGACTTTCCATCAGCCAGAATGAGAGAACAGTATGTATCCTCCTGTCAGCAAACGAGGCCTGAGCTGCTACTCAGATCTGAAGCCTGGTGTTCAGCCACGGCCTGTCTTTCTCCAGGAAGGAAATGACAAAGGTTAAAGAGCTCATGAAAATGTCTCGGGGGCACAATTTTTCTAGTAGAGAATAGTAGAACCTGTTCTAAGACAGGGAATGAGGAAATGTTTGATGAAGGGTGATGGTCACATTTTCCATGTGGACATGTGGCCTGTGACACAGAGGCCACCCAAAGAACGAGACGTCATCTGAAGAGGATGCGATCGGGCCGCTGAGTGCAAACGCCAATCATGTCACTTGGAGGAGAGTATGAAAGATGGAGCCTAAATACAGCTTTCCTACCACCTAACCCAATCCAGCTACCAAACCCCAAAGACGATCAGAAGCACTACTAAAGCAGTTTTTATTTCAAAATAACCAGCAAGACTGTGAAGAATGGTATCAGAGAAGAAGCCCAACTTCTGCTTTGCCACTGCTGTCCGAGATGATGACGTTCTGACATGTTGCAGGGGTATAGCAGGATCGCACACAACTGCATCCTTCTGTCTGATGTTGCTGAATGGCTCTTGGAACGCAATGGCCGGTGAGCACCATGAAATGCAAACTATCAGCAAGATACTGAAGGATCGGAGCGTGAAATAAGAAGAGGGCTTTTATTTCTTTACACTCGGCCGCGTTTGCACGGACCTTACGGAATAAAATCGGCTCAGGGAGTTTGCGATGACGGATACCAGCACTAAGAACCCCAAGTCACCCTGACGGTCAGGGTTTCCAAGGAATGAGTCTGCAATGCTCGGCTGGCAGAGGCTTTACAAAAGCAGCAAGTCACAGGCTTTTCACACAGTCTTCTGTGACGGACGGTGTAAAGCAACGGGAAATCCAGTGGACAGTCCGAACCCAGGAGGAAGATGGCCACAGCAGTCACCTCTGATCTGAGAGCCCACTGGCAATTCCACACATAGGTTGAACAGAGATGTGAACAAAGACCCACGCTTTCTCCGCTTTTCCTCTACTCCACCGAAAGTGTCACTCACCCGACCAATTACACAAGTAACTCCCATCACACGCACTCTCCAGCCACCAAGTGTTCCAGGAAGGCAAAGAAACACCCCACATTCTCTCAGGAAACCAGAAGCACTGGCTACATTGTCACCAAACAGAGCCAGTTATAACTCAGAAAGTGACCCTTCATTTCTCACTCGCATCTGAACTGGAAACACGACGGGGTTGTAAGTGACTCGCAGTTCCGAGAATCTGAAAGCCTGTTCACCAGCCTCCCGCCGAGTGTGAACTCCGCAGCGTTCACTGACATGTCCTCCCGGCCTAGCGTGGGGCCTGGCACAAAGCAGCGTGTAATTCACTACCTGGTCAGGGAACGGTCATCGATGCTCACAAACGGGTCGGAAAAGAAAGTACTGCAGAGCTGGCATGAAATGCTAAATAATGTCTACTTTCTTAGCCAAATACCACACGGAACCTTTCGCCTGGCCTAATTTCTATTCTCTTTGGAAACACGTACCTTTACTGCTTTATAAATTCGTGTGTCTTACCTCTTCCGGCACCCCCAAAACATAACAAACCTAAGAAAGCTGAACTCAGTTTATTTCGATCACATTTAATCCATGAAAAACAGGAAAATTCAGTTAGAGTAACAAAATCTTTCAGAATCTCCAAAGAATGGATTATTTAGTAAAAATAACATATATTTACGCCTATAGCCATGTCAGACAAGACTGTAAAACACTATTAAACTGTAGGTACCACTGGCAGCTAGATGTGTTAAGAAACAGAGGAAGAAAAAATTTTTATTTTTAAAAACCTGCAAAAAACCCTTTGTGTGACGGGTAGCATCCGTGGGCTGCAATGTCCCCTGGGCGGTCACCTGCCCCTGTCCTCTGCATTCCTCCCCTGTTTCTGCGTTGCTTCCCTCAGCAAACTGCCACCGTGAACGGAGTTCATCAGCTGCTTCACTTGTTTACAGACTTGTTTTCTCTACAACTATAAACTTTGAGCGTGGGAACTGGGCTGATGCATTCTTCTTGCAGTCTCAGTGCCCAGTAACAAATCTCTATCAACAAATTATGAATAGAAAGATATAGTTGATCAATATGAAAGCAATATTTAATATCAGCCAATCGAAGAAGTTGAAAGGTGTTTGGTAAATTCAAAAACTTCTGTGATAATCCAAGCTAATAATGCTTCATAAAAAGAAACTCAAGCAGTGAGTAATTGTAAAAAAAAAAAAAAAAAAAAAAAAAAAAAGTTACACCTCTTTCTAGGAATTATTCACTAGGAACACTAGCTCTGCTTGATAAGGAGAAGCCTGTCGTATCAATGCAAGGATTGGGAAATAAAGACAAAAAATGTCTATGCTCTCGTAAGCTTTCCCACTGAAACCCTTTCTGAAATCGAGCATAGGTTGGGTGAGCTCCAGAGGCCCCTGGGCCCCTGAGCCGAATCACCCTCCCTCAGCGGCCCGTGACCACGTTATGGCTGCGGCCGAAGGGGAGGCACGCAGAGGCGTCTCGACGTCAATCACGGGCCATGGAGTCAGACAGCCTGCGTGACAGATGCGATTCCTCTTGGCACTGCCTGGGCGTAACTCGCTGATGACAGCTGTATGTCCGCACTGGCACCTTTCCACCAGGGACGGGTGCGAGTACGTCACCGCATCTGGACGCTGGGCGCGCTGGGGTCCTGGGGCTCGCAGCGCTCCTCGAACCAGCGCCCCGCAGCTGTGCTCAATGAACACAGCGGGAGCGCCACGGGGTGATGAAAGGGCTAACGGACCGCAAAGTGTAAATACAGACGTCTTTCATTAAAACCCGAGGTAACGGCGGCCGCCATCTCCTGTTGGAAAAGACGGTCTGTCTCTTGACAAAGCAGCCAGCGGCTTGTCCATACGTATTCCTAGCTTTGTAAAGAAAAGACGCATTGCTGCGAGGAAAAGATGACGACATGCTTGAAGCAGAATCAACAGAGTTCCTACGATTCCCTTGAAATTAAAACAAAAAAATCCTCACACAGAAGAAAGGAAAAATATGTAATCCGCAGTCAGCATGTCATTACTAAGAACAGCTCTCCCCCATTTAAATCAAATGTGAGATTTCCATAGCCTGTTACAAAGCCCCTGTGGAAAGTTCAACCTACTACAGTAAAAAAAAAAAAAAAAATCTATTCTATACTAACACAATTAAATATCTCCGGTAAACCTTCAGTCAAATAAGTACTTTTCCCAGGCAGCGTGACGGATGCTGCCCGACAATGGCAGTGTGTACATCCTCGTGGACGGAATGCAAACTTCGATGAGGTCGGAAACCCAACGCCCAGGCGTCTCATCCTTTCCTTTTCAGAGCATCCCCTCCACCCGCCTGCTGCTCTCCTTTCCATCCCGCCTCCTGTCAAGCCGCCCAGCAGTCGGACGATGCTCTCCAGCTCTGCGCCCACCTAACCCTGGACCGATCTTCCGCGGTGTCTAGTGGACACAGCTGACCGGCGGTAAGCAGAGAGCGGCATCAAATGACTCGTTCCCTTCCCCCCTCTCTCGCCATCTCTCTCCACGGCACTCTGTTTGCCACTCATCTCCTGAACATGCATGCAGTGACAGAAGGCATTGCTAACACGTTTGGCTTTTCACATGTGGATTGAATGCAGAGAGACCATTCCTTTTTAAGAAAATCATTAAAGAGTCTTCAACACATCTTTTCCACTTGTAGGTCTGCAGATGCTCTAAGTGGCAACCGTGACCAACAGGGAAGCAGCGTCTCCGAGCCTCCGTGAAACTAGGAACGAGTTACTACAATGAGACTTCTCGCATGAGAATAAAGAGACAGAGTCCACGACTTTTCTGACCTTCCGTCTGCAGTGCTCTCGGGAAATACGACCTGTGGGAACCCTGGACAGCCCCAGGGATGCCGGGCCCGCCACAAAACAGAATTTTAACGCTTCGTATGTAAAACGTACAGACTTGAGATCGCCGGGCGGCAGAGACTGGAGGAAGAGGTGAGAGAAGAAGGGGTGGGGAAAAGGAGAGACAGAAAGGGGAGAGAAAGCAAATGCCACCTACGGTGAACATTTCAGGTAACACCCTGATTCCCTCAGGAGTCTCTCACCTCTACTAACAGCTGAGACACTCCAGCTGAAGCTCAGGGCTCTGCATGCGGTCCTGCGAACATCCTGACTAGTTCTAGCTTGAGACACGCCATTTCACTCCCCCGCCCCCCGCTTTTTTTTTTTTTTTTACAGATTTTATTTATTTATTTTTAGAGAGGGGGAAGGGAGGGAGAGACACACAGATTGGTAGCCTCTCGCCCACCCCCCACTGGGGACCTGGCCTGCAACCCAGGCACGTGCCCTGACTGGGAATTGAACCGGCAACTTTTTCACTCGCAAGCAGGCACTCAAGCCACTGAGCCACACCAGCCAGGGCTGGCTTATTTTCTTATCTTCTGCCCTCGGGCAAAAGTATAAGGTTGGCCTCTACAAGGAATCTTTATTTATGGACATCGACGGTTTCGTCAACCTACATTAACATCCTGGTGAACAAACTAATTCACTTAATCACAGTTCTCTTGTCTCTCCAGGTGATGCGCCTGCTGCCCCACAAAACCCAGCAGTCTGCCTTCCCTCCCAAGGAGGGGTCCGCACGGCGCCTGCGCCACCTCCCCACCAAGCTCCAGAGCAGGGGTCCAAAGGTGTGAAGGGCAGACGCCAGGAGCCGCGAGGGCCACCTCCCCACCAAGCTCCAGAGCAGGGGTCCAAAGGTGTGAAGGGCAGACGCCAGGAGCCGCGAGGGCCAGCTCCCACTGGCCCCACTGTTCCATCCCTCAAACCCGCTCTCTATCCAAGGCCCCTCGGAATGATCTAGAAATGCAGAGCGCTCCCCTTTGCCACTCTTCTACCCTCCCAAGAGCAGAGTCCTTTGCCCAAATAGCAACTGGCTGCCACCGCTTTTGCTCCAACTCGTATTTCAAAAAGTGGATGGTTTCATAAAAAGAGAAGTTTCAGTAGCCTCTTCCACCCTGAGAGTACGAGAGCTGAACGAGTCCAATGCCAGCCCATGCGCAGGCTTCCCCGGGCCCCGCTTCAGAGACCTCTCGCCTGCAATGGTTTCCTTTGGTGTCAACAACAGAGGCCACAGCCACCCTGGATGTGGCTCCAAGGCCTCTCCGGACCTTCTTCCCCAAATCAAACCACAGAGAAACAGGGCTTCTGTTTCTCCCCATTAACAAATATCCTGGAATAAATACTAGCATTAAATCTCCCTTTCTAAAATAAGCCTATATGGCCCTGGTTGGTGTGGCTCAGTGGCTTGAGTGGCAGCCTGTAAACCAAAGGGTTGTCAGTTCGATTCCCAGTCAGGGCACGTGCCTGGGTTGCAGGCCAGGTCCCCAGTGGGGGGCACGCAAGAGGCAACCACACATTGATGTTTCTCTCCCTCTCTTTCTCCCTTCCTTCCCCTGTCTCTAAAAATAAATAAATAAATAAATAAATAATCTTTAAAATGAGCCTATATTTAGGTTCCACACTATTAGACAGAGACAGCGAAAACCAGGTAGTAAGAGTAAAGCTAGAACAGAGTTTTTTGCAACTTAGTTTCTTCACCTAAGCTTACATATGCAAAACTGCACTTTGAGAAATAGTCATAAATGTCTAACCACTACGCCCTACTCCGGAAACCAATAAAATACTGAACGTCAACTGTCATTGAAAATGTAATCATTTTTCTTTTACTTTTTTAACTCGATTTCCCAGTCCAAGCCCAGTAAAGTGCTCCATAGCCAGGAGCGGTCAGGGGCTGCCCGCTGGGAGCCTGCCGCTCTGGAACGCCCCCATTTGCACAGAAAGTTCTGTTGGCTGATGTTGGTGTGGACTCTGAGCTGCTCAACTCCGACCTCGGGGCCAGAGTGTGAGCCCAGCTCCCGAAGTGGAAGCGATGTCTCTGCTCTCACAGTTCGCAACTCACGGGGGAAGACAGGTGCCCTCGGGTGACTTCCGCAGTTGGTCACGAGAGCAGTGTCTCTGAACCTGCGGAGCACCCAACACGGGGGGAGGGGTGCTGTTCAACGAGCACACAGTTGCAGTCACCTAACGACCGCTCTCACCTCGTAAAACAAATGCTCACGTGGTAGGAAGGGGGCCAAAAGGCTCACGGGGACCAGGGTTACCTTTTTCTTCTTCCTATTTATGTAGGCCTTTTGAATTGTACTCAGTAAGCACAATATTCCTTTCTTAATTCACAGAAACTGCACTTAAGGTGAGGGAAGAAAGGCACAGTCCTCTAAGAACAGTCAGCGGTTTTCCTCTCGCGCGCACACACCCCGCGAGCCCCGCCCCCGCCCGAGCCTACCTGACGTTCTTGCCCTGGGCGCAGAGCATCTTGACCAGGTCGGCGATGGGGTACTGAGCCTTGGCCGCACAGAGACCGTAGCCTGCGAAGGACAGGACCAACGCGTAAGAAGGCAGTTTTTAGTTTGAAATGTTTTTCAGTTTGAGACTTTTTCATTTCTTTCTTGATCAAATCGTTTTTATGCCAAAAACAACAGTCCAACAGGACCAGAAATGAAAGCAGAATTATAATGTGGACTTTTAAAAATACTGGCCTGAATTTCAACTTCAAAATCTAAGGTTCCCTCCCCAATTTTGTGCAGGTCTGATAGTGCTGGGCACCCCCTCCCACATTCTTGTGTTCCCTCTGTCTGTCTGTCTGTCTCTGCCTGCTCTCTGTGTGTGTCTGCCTGTCTTTCTGTCTCTATCTTTTTCTGTCTCTATCTCTGTGCCTCTCTGTCTGCTCTCCCTGTATGACTGTCTGTCTCTCTGTCTCTGTCCCTTTCTGTCCATCTCCCCCCCTTTCTCTCTCTCTCTCACAGAAATGTGTTCAAACCCTCTGCATGCACAGCTCTGATCTCACTGCAGTCCCTGGTTCCCTTCCTCACGTCCTTCTCTTCTTCCTCTTCCCCTGCACTGTGCTTCTCCTGCTGTCCCCCTCCAACATGAAGCTCCCCACGGCTTGGACTCTGCCCTCACACTCCCCTCGGGAAACCTCAGCCCATCCCAGGGCGTCAACACCATCTGATGGCTCTCAATCTGTCCCAGGCTCAGCCTGCCATTCAAGCTCCAGTACTGCATGTTCACTGTCCCATCGCCACCTCAAGCTTAATGTCTTCAAAATGGAACTTAACGATCTCTCCTCTGCCAAAAAAAAAAAAAAAAAAAAAAAAAAAAAACCACACACACAAAAAAAAAAACAACCCTCCAGATTTCTGATGTTGGTACAGGTACAACCAAAAGCCTCGGTCCTCTTTCTTCTTCCACCTTCTGTCCCTGGACTGTAAAGTCGCCTATCCATCCCACCGTCCTGCCCCCATTTCCCCAGATCCCAGTCTCTCCTCAAGCTACCCCCTCGGCCTTCCCCCACTCCCACCACCACCCACCCTCTAAGGCCCAAAACAGATCCTCAGCTGCCGACAATCTTTCCTGTTCCCTGGAACAGAAAAACTGTCCACGCAGTCCAGCTAGGCTCTTTCGAGAACCCGCCTGCCTCATCAGTCTGACTCTTGACTAGATGCAGAATGCCCACAGGAAAGAGTGTATCCGTCACATCTTTCCACCTCCAGCACATCTTTCCACCTCCAGCACCGTGTTTCTCAACAGGCAACGCTGGTGCCACCCAGGCGGGGACCACTCTTCATGCAGGAATGTCCCGGGCATTCCGGCAAAAGAACGTGTCTGCTCCCACACGCAGCGGACAGCAGCTGCCCTCACTCCGAGACCATCAGAACCCCAGGCCCACGTGTCCAGCATCTCCAGGAGCTGACCCTGGCCCCAGGTGAGAAGGCTTGCACCAGAGCATTCAATTATGCTTACCTTTACTGATGGCTTAGTACATGACCAACCAAACCACCCACATGTCGAATCAGAAGGCTTTCTTTACAGAAAACTCCTATGATGTAACATGAGACAGTGAAAACCTTCATCTGAAACCAAGGTTCTGCCTGTAACGCCACAGCATGCTGCCGTCGCAGCAGGGAAGAACTGAACGCAGCCTCAGAAAAGAAGGAAACTGAGGCCTGAAGAGATCAAATGACTTGACCAATGTCCTGTCAATTGTTCAACTGTTCGAAGCAAAGATACTGAGACTCCCAGACTCTCTCCATTGGGCCAGGGGACCTCAGCTGCTTGGAAACCACAGCATTCGCAATGATTTGTTAAGCATTGACTTTTAAAAAGAAACAGGTTAACACTTACTGAGCAAGGCTGAAGAGTGAGCTAGATCCTTTCATATACTATATTTAACGTACTCCTGACCATGGGCCCCAAAATTATCAATAAATAACCAAGACTCCAAGATGATTTACACATTTGTACAGAATCACTGGAAGACATGGTACCCTTCATCAATTTGCAGAATCTCTCTGTGACCCCCAAAATATTAAGCTAAGCGGAGAATTCTCAATATTTTTTCATTTTATAAGGATAAGGTTGCCTCTAAGTTCCCATTACGTTTTCAAAAACAAACACGTCCCAGTTAGATTAGTCCCAGTTGGCCCGGTGAGGCCCCGCTAGATCAACTGAAACAGCTGTGACAGGTTGTTTGTTTGCTTTTGCTTTTTTTCTTTACCTGGAGTAATAATAATGCTATTAGCTTCTCGAATCATGTCAACTGCATTGTCGAGGTTGATTTCTGTATGTGTTCCAGTAATTTCCATAGGTTTCCCACCAGCTGTTGACGTGGTGCCGTAGCCGCCGAGAATCACATTGGCGAGGGAGCGGTTCATGGCCTGGAACACAGATGGATCCACTGTGAGCACTTAATCCACGGACCTTTCAGAAAACGGCCTGTGTCTGTGGTATTCAGAACCATTTACGGAGGTGTAGCTGACCGTCTGAAACATTTTAACCATGTAATTTGATCTAGCTTCTGAAAATTATTCCAAAAAGTTCGAAGACAAGAAGACATCTGGGAAACCACATACACTTTTCTATAAAATCAACTATGCTCAAATATATTTTCTTTTGTTTTTTACTTTTATTTTAATTGTTGTTCAAATACAGTTTTCTGTCCTTTACTCCCTTCCCAGCCCACTCAAATGTATTTTCAATAAGAGAGTGAAATTTTTTAAGGCACTTAATGGAAAATTACCAGTTACTCGAAGAAATTAATGAAAACCACAGATCTGGTTACCGTCGTCTGCATATTGATGGAACAGGTCACACTTCCGTGCTCCCGCAGATTTCACAAGAGTAAAGAGAAAGCACAGGGACATGAAATTCTGCACGGCACCCTAGAGACCTCTCAGGTGAGTTCAGTTACCCGCTGCAAGCTGTCCAGAAGCAACCCGGGAGTAAAAAGGGTAGGGGTTCATTTCATTTAGAGCTCTGCTGCCCTCTGCTGTCAAGGAAAAAAATGTAGAAAAGGCTCCTGTCTGATTTTCCAAATCAGTTCCATGAAGCTATAATAGAAGTGACTGGATGCATTATTAGACTCCTAAAATATTTTATTTCCAAAAAGATAGGTAAGTTATATGCTGTTTCATTAAACTACACACCCACCCATTTAACCTGGAAAAATTATTGTGGGAAAAACAATAGGAAGGTACTTCTTCTTATTCTTGTGTAATCACCTAACGATGTCCCTCCCATACAAACAGCACAACTGAAATGTGACAGTAACTGACTGGATTTGGAAAATAGTTCATTTGTAAACCCCTTGAGGTGAGGTGCTAAAAGAAAAGACAGCCCTGGCCGGATCAGTTGGTTAGAGCATCATCCCATATGCCAAGGTTGTGGGTTCAATCCCCAATAAGGGCATATACAAAAAAACAAGCAATAAATACATGAATAAATAAAACAATAAAATGCAACAACAAATCTCTCCTCTCTCTCTCTTTCTCCCTCCCCCTCTCTCTCTTCTCCTCTCTCCCAAAATCAATTTTTAAAAAATGAAAAGACAGGAAGTTAGATGTTTCGAGCAATCAAATGCACTTTAAGAGTTCAAGTCCCTGTACATGATCAAAGCAGCCATTCTACATAATCACAACTGAGTTTATCGCTTCGAAAAAATTCCAAACATTATTAAACCCTATTTTAAGGGTTGTAATAAATATATCATTCATCCATTGTTTATACCATTTATAAGCAATATAAGTATCAATCCATTGCTTTTTTAAAAAGACACATTATTATTAAAAAGCAAAAAAGCACCTGGAGATTGGCAGTGATAAGTAACAGAAAAAAAAACATGAACCCCCACCCAAGGACAGCCCCGCCCACTACCCCCTCGGGGAGGCATGTCCCTACACTGCTGAGAGGAACAGAGGACAGAGGGACCTGCCACGCAGACAGGTGTAGACATACAACCCCTTTATTCTAACTTGGCTTAAAAGGAACCATTCTTTACTTCCTATCAAACAAAATGGAGAAGAGGGAAAGAATTCCTAAGGACACTTACTTAATGCAAACCCTCTTCTGATGGTGTCTTAGGGAGGAAACTAGGGAACCACACGGTAGTTTAACAACCAAAGTCAACTTGTTAAACACATATCCACAATTATATCGCCATTAAGCTAATTCCATGTGGTCTCTTAAAAACTAAATTATTTTTCGTCTCTGAATTCACCATTGCAACATCATATTTTCAACAAATGTTTAGGGTTCAGGGAGTGGTTTCCGTTTGTCTTTTTCCTTTTTTTGGCTTGTCTAAGTGCTTGAGTGATTAATGAGACTATCATGTGACCACGGATCCCCAGACTGAAGAGTTCCCAGCTTCCAAGACAAAGCGTTTGCAACACTGTCCAAGACTGTTCCTTTCAAGTTGTTAAGCCCTATAATGAAAATGGTATGCTACATTAAAGAGATCCTTAATTCAAATAATTCTAAGCAAAATGTAAGAAAAAATATGAAAACAAAGGCAAGGTCATGAAAGAGACAGGACCAAAGCAATAACAACATATATGCCATTTACTAGCATCTCTCATTTCAGTGCTTTGTAGGTGCTAATGAATTGGGCACAAGGCAAAAAAAAAAAAAATTGTTTGGCACTGATCCACTTCATTCTGTCCTATTGTCATTTGAGAACAAGTGGCAAAATGCAAAACTCAAAAAATTTGGTCTGCAAATGCTGTTCCATTTCCCAAGTAAATGGACTATAAAATCATAAAAAGAATAATATCTAATGACATCTGGATATAAGGCAAATCATTCCTTGGAGCTGGTTCTTTGAACGCTGTTGACACTTTTTGGGTTTTATAATCCTGGGTGTTGTGCAACCACAACCCTGAGCTCAGAGGACACCCAAAACAGCTCTGTCAGAGCAGAAACTCGGTTTCGGGGACTGCCGATCAGCCACCTCGGCGCATCCCATTCCCTCTCACGTACCAAAACCACCTGCTCTGGCTTGCACTTGCACATTTCCACACATAATAAAATAAGGGAGGTAAGTATACTGGTAATGATGATAGGTATTGAGATACGATAGTGCATCTGCTATCATAACCTGTCTAGAGAGGATTCCAAAGTAGGAAAGGAGCTAACAAATAAAGTATGCATCTAAGGGTTATTTAACAATTACTATACTCATTTGAATGTGCCAGGTCAGGCTCCATAAACACAAAGCAAATAGTAAATGATATCTTAAAATACCTTCCTTGCAACATGAGGACAGCGTTTCGTAGCTCCGGACTTAGTGTGGGGAATGAGAGAGCTACCACCGGTAAAGCACCCGGCACCGTGCCGGCAGCCACCCTGCGCTGCTCGGCACCGGCCGTGAAGAAACACTTTCTTATCACAAACAAGCACAGGCTGAGAATCAAGGAAGATGGATGTGAAAAGTCAGAAATGAGGAAAATGTACCAGTGAAGAAAATGTCTGTCTTCAAAAGGGAAACTTGCGCCAGGCTTGTTTTTGTGGTTGCTGCCTTGGGTTTGTGAAGACACGGAGGAGCAGAGAGTGTTCCGGAAACCACCCACTCCGCGCATCGCCCACTGGGGAGGACTTGCTGCAGTGAATCCCTTGTGGGCATCGATTTATCAATGTCAACGGCCAACACAAAGATCCTACTCCCTTTGACAAAGCAATTGAAAAAGAACCAGCCTACGGAAGTAATCCAAGATGCACAAGGAGAATGTACTGCAAGGAAAAAAAGGTAAACACAGCTCATAAGATGTTCTTGGGTACATGAATTACAGTGTATCTATATGATATAATACCATCTTAGCAGACACTAACAACTGTTAGGAAACTGTTAGAAAATTAAACAACACACAATGTATGTAAACATATGCATGTGCAAAAAACTATAATTAGAGTATTAAATGTTAACAGTTAAGTCGTAATGGAAATAGAGATGATTTTATTTCCTTATTCGTCCTTTTCTATTTTCTTCCAAATTTATCACATTAACTGTCTTTTATTTTCATAATTGAATAATTTTTAAAAATTGAAGCTTCAACTGTTCTCAAGTCCACATTAATGAAATTGGCTACTACAGAGTATCAGTCTGACCCAAGGTGACACTTATGGCCACAGAAGGCTATAAGAATACCCTCTTAGCCTTACACACAGTATAGGAATAAAAAAATATCTGCAGTATATGGACAGTGAATGGCATGCCTGAAGCAGAGGAAGGAGAAAGAAACTAACCAAAAAAAGAATAAGTAGAGAAAGCAGATCAAGACATAGGAAATAGAAGGAATTAAGAGAAAGATGATATAATATATAAGTATACACAGAAAATAGTATTTTCAATGTGAGCCCCTTTCTGCTTTATTCTAGTTACTATTATAGAACTGCTACTATCAAAGTTACTATAGTTACTATAAGCAAAAATAAGAAATTAAATGAAGAAGGGAAAAGAAGTGGAGAAGAAACAGACAAAGACAGACAGAAATTGGAGAAATAGTACTGATAAACTTAAGAACCTAAAGAAAACCATTTAAGAAAAAAAAAAGGCAAGAAGGTACCCATGATGCCACTCCAAGATCTAGGTACAAGTCCTCCCCTTCTCTTCCCTTACTAGAGTGCCACTAGCTTTGTTAAAACTTAAATCCTCCCATTTAATTTTAAACCAGTATTTTGCACAACTGTAAGTATTAATGGAAATCTGCTGCCCCCTGCTGGTCACTCAAATTCACCAAATGAAGCCAAGTCAAACTAAGGAAGGGTTAAAGGTTCATTTTGAGAGAAAACTATTCCCAATACAACTAAATAAATGTTTTCTTCATCATCAACATTTGGTGGGGTTTTGGTTTTTTTTTTAAAAAAAGCCTAGAGCCTGACACTTTTCAAATAGGAGACACACAACCTCCACCTTTCCAAAATTCCCTGAACAACGTTAAGGATTTGATTTTAAAACCTCTTAACAGCTACATGCAAAAACATGAAGATTGATCACCAACTTACACCATACACAAAAATAAATTCAAGGTGGATAAAATACTTAAATATAAGTCGTAACACCATAAAAGTCCTAGAGGAAAACATTGGCAGGAAAATCTCACATTCCACACAACAACATCTTCACAGATATGTCCCCTAAAGCAAAGGACATAAAGGAAAGAATAAACAAATGGGACCTCATCAAATTAAAAAGCTTCTGCACAGCTAAAGAAAACAGTATTAAAATGAAAAGAGAGCCAACCGTATGGGAAAACATATTTGCCAATGACACCTTGGACAACGGCTTGATTCCAAAATGTATAAAGAACTCACATGACTCCACTGCAGGAAGACAAAAAACCCAATCAAAAAATGGGCAAAAGACTTGAACAGACACTTCTCCAGAGAGGACATACACAGGGCCCAGAGACACATGAAAAGATGCTCAGCATCATTATCCATCAGAAAGATGCAAATTAAAACTACAATGAGATACCACAATGAGACACTGGTGAGAATGGCCATCACAAACAAATCAACAAACAAGTGCTGGCGAGGTTGTGGAGAAAAGGGAACCCTAGTGCACTGTTGGTGGGAATGCAGATTGGTGCAGCCACCGTGGAAAGCAGTATGGAATCCCTCACAAAACTAAAAATGGAACTGCCTTTTGATCCAGCAATTCTGCTGCTGAGATTATACCCTAAAAATCCTGAAACACCAATTAAAAACAACCTATGCACCCCAATGTTCATAGCAGCACAATTTACAATTGCTTCCAAGTGCTGGAAGCAACCTAAGTGCCCATCAGCAAATGAGTGTATCAAAAAACTACAGTACATTCACACAATGGAATACTATGCAGCAGAGAGAAAAAAGCTTATACCCTTTGTGACAGCATGGATGGAACTGGAGAGCATTACACTAAGCAAAATAAGCCAGGTGGTGAAAAACAAATACCATATGATCTCACCTTAAACTGGAACACAATCAACAAAAGAAAAAAGCAAACGAAATATAACCAGAGTCATTGAAAATAGGAACGATCTAACAATAGCCAGAGGAGAGGGGGGAGGGACAGAAGGGAAAAGGGTTTGCAGGAACTACTATAAAGGACACATGGATGAAACCAAAGGGGAGGGTGGAAGCAAGGGAAGGAGGTGGGCTTGGAGGGGGTGGGGGGGAGAAAATACAGACAAATGTAATTGAACAACAATAAAGTAATTTTTAAAAATAAATAAAACCTCTTAACTTGTTTTGAACTTGGGCTATCAAATCCTTTTTTTATAACATGACCAGAGAGAACTAATTTCTTAATAGAAAAGGATAAATCTAGCATTCAATTTACAATGAAATTTTCAATTAAAATATAAGAGAAATTCTCCTTTGTAAGATATGAGTTTTTTAATGTAAAAGTGGAGGTGGGATAAGCATTCTTTTCTGCATCATGAATAAGTGTAAAGTTCTCATGCTGATTTCACTCAGCTTCATGCTTGAACTTTCACAGTCATTCAAAACTAGTATTCAGATAAAAATATCTCTAATTAGAGAAAGGTTTCTAGTCAAACCTTTAATTGTTTGCAGGATATCGGCTGGCCATCAAGAAGAGAATTTTTAAAGAGGAAGCTAGAGAGTATTTGTCTTGTTCGTTTTTTCTTTTCTTTTTAAGAAAAATCATGCTGACCACAAAACCCCAGGAGGGCACTCCCCCAGACGAGCAGCGGGAGTGTGAACTGCAGCGAGCTCTCGGAAACCACTGGGAGATGAGCAGAAAGGGCCCTGAAAATGAGCACGCCCTTTCCCTCCGAGCCCTTTCCCTCCGACAGCTCGCTCATCCAGCAAAACTCGGAAGGGCCAAAGACGTATTTACACACAAAGAGAAATAACCACCAAACGACCTAACAGGTATAGCATTAGGGAAAGATTACATACATTGTGTACATCCATGTGCTGGATTAGGATGAAGTCCCTTAAAACAATATTTAAAAAAGCACTTTTGGTGATAAGAAAATGGCAAGAATATATAGTTTGTAAGATTAAAAAAATAAATGTAAAAGTGTCCCTTAGGATCAGACAAGTAAATACACAGATATGTAATACACCAAAAAAAAAAAAAAAAAAAAAAAAAAATACAATAGAAGGAACTAAACCAAAACCTTAAGTGTTTATCTCAGAGAGAGTGAGAAGATTTTCGTTCATATTTCATTTTCATGATGGTCTACACTGGAGTCCTTTAAAAGCAGCCTAGCACACTTATTCAAATACTAATTGATGCTAATTGAAGTGCCCTTTGGAACTTCAGCTGAAGAGAATGTAGAGAGAGACAGTCACTCTGCTGCCGGTGGAAGAACCGACCGGCCTGTCCTTGCCTGCAGAGCACGCCCGTGTCCGCCCGCCCGGCGCAGGTCCCTTACCACACACATGATGTAGGAGAGGATGGCGCCGGAGGAGCCGATGAGCGCGCCCACGATGGTCAGCAGGTTGTTGTTGAGCAGGAAGCCCTCGGCGCACAGGGCCCAGCCGGAGTAGCTGTTCAGCACCGTGATGACCACAGGCATGTCCGCACCCCCGATGGCGGCCGTCAGAGTCACGCCCTGGGGAGAAGGGCAAGCGCAGCTCGGAGATCAGAAAATAAAAAATAAAGCCTCTGACCTGGAGCATCTTGGTTCTTAACCATTCCAGTTCTCCAATTACTACATTTACATCCACGTTTCTCAGCTGGTCATGACCAGGTGCCCCCTATCAGGCCAACTCTCCCACAGATGGAACAAAGGTACACCTGGAACCACCTCCCCACAAAAAAAATCCCGAAGTCCCCAACAGGCAGTGATGGGAAGCAGGCCCGACCCGGACGGACGGGGGTCTGGAAACAAGCATGCGTACTGGAGGGAATGTCCCAGCTTTTGTGGCATTCGCCTCAGGGCAGGTCCTTGTTGGTGCCAAGAGCAACGGCAAAAACAAAATAAAAGCCCCCCGTCTCACTAGACTGAAGGTCCAAGGGTAGGGTGCAGGGTGGCGAAGGCACTGGAAAGTGAGAAAGTAAATTCTGCAAAGGAGGAGGCTATGAAAAGAAAGCCCGAAAGTCTGTGCACAAACTCCACCCAAATCTCTGGCGGACTCCTGAACTAGGCACGTGCGGGCAGACTCTGTGCAATCCTGTTAAGGATAAAATAACAACAGATTGTTGGGATGGAAACTACAGCCCAGGGAATACAGTCAATAATATTGTAACAACTGTGTGTGGGGCCGGGTGGGTTCTGGGGATATCGGGGGAAACACTTCGTAGAGTATGACTTCCTAACCATTATGCGGTACACCTGAAACCAATA
The DNA here is from genome assembly GCA_039655065.1 of Glossophaga mutica. Taxonomy (NCBI): domain Eukaryota; kingdom Metazoa; phylum Chordata; class Mammalia; order Chiroptera; family Phyllostomidae; genus Glossophaga; species Glossophaga mutica. The sequence continues at coordinate 6,553,395 of CM077305.1, forward strand.
CGAACTAATACTGCAATTCAATTTTGGTTGAAAACTCTTCTAGAAGATTGCAGCTGCCCCCTACCCTAGGGGAGCCAGATTTTGAAATCTGGACCCAGCCTGGTGAGGTGCCTGCAAAAACAAATTTAAAACAGCAATAATCAAAACTCCTTGGAGGACTACAACAGAATCCAGCGTCTCTGTCTTTCATGAAGTCTACGATGTGACCCAAAATCACTAAACCAGAAAGGGAAAGGGACGGTAGAGAGATGGAGTTCTGCTTTGTATTCCACATACCCCTACACAGTCTGAGTTGCTGATGATATAGACGTGTTCATGTATTACTTACTGAAGTCAAAGCCAATTATATTAGTCCACGAAATGTACTATCTTACTCAGTCGTTCTCCTAGATTCATTAAGTATCTTTGAAATATCGAATTCACCTCCTCTCAAAGCTAACAATCCTTGAAGTTTTACATTTCAATGCTACAGGTTTGATTTTTTTTTTGCCTTTTTTTTTTAATCAGTATTTTTTAATCGTTGATATTGTACAGTTTTCTGTCTTTTACCCCGCCCCAGCCCACCACCCCAGCCCTCCCCACCTTCCTCCCATTTCCACCCCCCATAGTTTTTGTCCATGAGTCCTTTATACTTGTTGCTCTAAACCGTTCCCCTTTGCCCCTGAAATTCCCTCCCCTCCCCCTCTGGTCACTGTCAGACTGTTCTCAAATTCAGTATCTTTGTTTATATTATTGAGAAACGTTTTACTTCTTCTGCCCTATTAGATTAAAAAAAACATCAAAACTATTTTTCTTTTGTTTAAAATAAAACAAAAGTCAGTGCTACATAAGATGGAATAAAATTAGATCATCGGTAGTCATAGACAGATGGAATTTTAAGTTACTTTTCAGTGTTTTAAAGGTTCTGTGTTGAAATCACGGCCAAACTCTTAGGATTACGTAAAACTCAGTATCATTTTAACACTGAATCTTGTGTTTCTGAACCATGCAGCCAGTATTTGATAAGCAATGATTATGTATCCATAACACTAAATTATTTAAAATACTGAAAACATAAACCCTGTCTACAAAGTACACCCTAGACCAGATAAACATGATACAACTCATTAATCACACAGAGCAGTACCCTACAGCATCACGCACTGGTGACATAAAACAACACATGGTAAATACAGACAACTAAAGAACGCTGCATGCATCAACATCCTAAGTGGGAAACCAGCGAGGAAGAGGAGAACCACCCTGTCATGAAAGGCTTCACTGAACTCCCTCACCGGACAGCTTATGAAGTGCCTTTCATTTTATAGAATTATTGGACTTGGTACCACAGCTGGCCATGAATGCGAGAGCGGCCAATGGGCAGGGACTATCCTACATGCACTACAGAAACTGCTTCGTAGGCCTTGTGACACAGCAGGCACGGAATGAATGGAATGTAAATGCCTGGCTTTTCGGCTCGGCTGAGTAGCTCAGCTGGTTAGAGCATCGTCCCAGTGCACCGAGGAAGCAGGTTCAATCCCTGGGCACGGCACCCACACCAGTCAACCAGTGAGTACATCAGTACGTGGAACAGCAAAGTGACGTTTCTTTCTCTCTCTCTCTCTCTCTCAATTCAATAAGAATGAATGAATGAATGAATGAATGAACGCTTGGCCTTTTAAAACACATTGATCCAGTGAGATGACCCCAAAGCAATAAAGATGTCCCATGTGACAACTTTGAAAGGAACAATTAAGTAGAAAAAGTGTTTCTTCTTACACTTTCCTCCACTTTCGGGATTCTAAAAACATAAACACCCAACATCGTTTTAAAACATACTGACTCTGTAGGGGGTCTTGAAGCGAGAGAAACAGGACAAGACTCTAATCCGATAAGCTACGGCCAGCTCCCGGCTAAGCGCGCCTCCTGGGCCTTCCCACCCCTGACTCTTACTCACCATGACCGAGGAGAGCGCCGACACAGAGCCCAGGCAGAGGATGCCGGTGGTGAAGCTGGGGTCCAGCATGAACGGGATGATCCCGCCCACACTGGTGGCCAGCAGGCCGGCGTTCAGCATGTGCCTTCCGGGGAGCAGCAGGGGCGCGGAGTTCAGGATCCCTAGAGCCGAGCGCACAGCGGTCAGAACCCCTCACGCACAAGTGCAGGTCACCTAACCCGAAACTACCAAAACGTGATGTTAAAATTAAAACGTGGCATTCAGAATCCCGCTCTGGACCCCCGGGTGCCGGCGGCGGCACTGGAAGAGCGGGGAGGGTTCGTACAGGGAGCAGATAACTGCAGGCAGCGGAACGGACCGCCCCTGCGCCGCCGTCCTCCACGGGGCCACACGGCAGATTCTTTACTCTGGCCGCCCGCGGAGTGTCGAAAAGTCCCTTTCTTCCCGCAGGACCAACGTGGACGTTAAATGTCTTGTTTATTTAAAACGTCAAAACAAAGTCCTAGCGCATAAGCCTTCTGATGCTATTAGCTGAGCCCAGGGGAGAAGGCTCCGGCTTGCTAGCTGTTCCTAAAGACAAAGCGTAAGATGTTGTAGGCTCGAAGTTCTTTTTACAATGTTTAACTCTCATGGAAGTTCCCCCCCACCGCCTCTTAAATTTAGTGACTTGATGACTGAGAGGCAAGACGAGGTTTTTTAATGTATTTTTTTATTCTTTATTTTTAGAGAGAGGGGAAGGGAGGGAGAAAGAGAGGGAGAGAAACATCCATGTGTGGTTGCCTCTCACATGGCCCCCACTGGGGACCTGGCCCGCAACCCAGGCATGTGCCCTGACTGGGAATCGAACCATGACCCTTTGGTTCACAGCCCACGCTCAATCCACTGAGCCACACCAGCCAGGGCAAGATGAGATTTTTAAAGATGAGATTTTTTAAATCACGAACTAGCTGTTCTAGAGACTCACTGTTTCACGGAAACCCTGAAAGCAGCCTGTGTGGGGCGGGGGGTTTCTTTGCTTCTATTTTCACACTTGGTTTCAGCAGTCGCAGAAGTTGCCAAACTAGAGCCCTAAAATGTGTGTTTGTTTTTAAGATAAGTACTGTGTACAAATCACATAAACTGTTTCAATAAGCTTCCCTCTATTCTGGAAACCAAGGATTGGGACAATGTTGTTTTGTTCATACATATCAACATCCTCAAACATCACTCAGCCCCTCTGGGCAAATGCCTGAGCCATTCCCACCCCCAGCTGTGTGCAGAAGAACAAGCTTGCAAGTAATATGAGATTTGTAATGATGATGGGAAGCCACCTTTATAGAGAGGGGAAAAAAATGTTTATCTACTCTGAGTGCTACACAAATTCCTCAGCTAACAGGTTCTACTATTAAGCTATTTTCTGAAATCAAAATGGACCTCTAACCCCCCAACCCTAAACAATAGCTATTCAGCCTCCTCTTGTGTGGGCCCACTTACCCTGCAGTTTTCCATAGGCAATGAGAGACCCGCTGAACGTGACCCCACCGATGTAGGTCCCGAGGTAGGCCACGATCTTGGTGAGGTTCGCTGCTGCGTCCGTGGCAAAATGTGGGTACTCCACAATGTACTCGGCTATGCAGGTCAGCACGGCCGCCAAGCCCACCAAGCTGTGGAAAGCAGCCACTAACTGAGGTAAGTCGGAGATCTGGATGCGTTTGGCGATCGTCAATCCTGTCGGGAAATGCAGGTCAAAGAGGAATTAAAACCGGACGGGCCTCGAGAGGGAACTGCAATAAAGACCACACTTAAGGACTTCCATCCTTGTCCCCACTGATGATCTGCTTCTTAGCATGGGCTAAAGACACTCTAGAGGGACCGGACAGGTGCTAAGGACACCGGCCACATACACCCCTTCAAAGAGCAGGTTTTCTTCAACGCACCCAAGCAAGGCCCAGCTCCGAAGAGCCCCTTCCCTTCGCAGCCTCTGCATGCGCCCTGGCAGAGTGCAACTCACGCAGTCAAACCCCCTTAAATTCTCCCCACGGCACGAACAACCCAGGCCCTGCCCTCAGGAAACAGCCAGATACGAAGAAGGCCTAGGTTTTCAGGTGGGTGGACAGGAGCCAAGTCCAAAGGCAGTGAAATGCACACATCTGGGTAGTAAATGTCCAAATCAGGAGACCCTGAAGGAATTTCACGCTCTAGCTAGGTAACGTAAAAGGGCTAAGTTCATGCCTAAAGGTTTTCCTGCCTGGACCCACAGCACAGACATCTTCCTGCGAGCATCTTTCTAGGCACAGCCAGGGTAAAAGGGGCGGAAGAACAGTCGCTGGTAAGTATTTAACCAGCAGCTCCTCGGGCAAAAGCATCTGTGTGTACAGATACGCACTTGACCTTTTACGGATATAGAGGTACATAGCACACCGTTTTCAAGTGATAATGAAACATACAACACTCTTATTGTAAATTCCGTATGGCCAACTGATTTTCACAAAATGCTTTTGTTGCTGTTGTCCAAACTCGGGTATCACAGCCAGCCTCAGGTTTGCCAATGAACAAGAGTGGTTCCAGGTGAATTTGGATTAACAATTTTGCCGGCGGAAAGAAGTTAAGACACAAACGAAACAAGACACATGTGAGAACGTGGCTCGCTGTCAGCCACGTGAGTGACGACTTCGCTGAGTCTGGCCCCAGTCTGCAAACACCTGAAGGACACTGCCTCCATCTCCTGTGCTGTTCACGATGTAATGGCTACAGACACCGCACACTTTCTGGTTTAAACGGCATTGCTAACATTTTCTCCGTCGCTTTCTAAGGTCTGGACAATCAACAAAACAATTAAGAAGCCCAGACGTGTAGCATTTGCTGACTTCCATGGTGCAAACACAACCACCGCGGCCGGATTCAAGCCACCAACGTGGTCATGAAGCCTGGGTTTGGGAAGAGCTGAGCCCAGTACTTCTACCCACAGACCCAATAAACCAGGATAAGCTGGGATAAAAAACCAATCAACTCGAAAAATTATTGTAGCATTATTACCTCTGCTTCTGATAGCATTTATTTTGGTGAAAAGTCATCACAGTTGGTATAATTCTCATTCAAACACGAACACTTTAAGGCATTTAATTGAGTAAGTACTTTGACAGAGTTAAAAGCGGCCTAAGAAGTGGGCCCGGGGCCACGCAGAGGCAGAAGCCCACCAGTGCTTACCCATGGTGCCACCCAAAGCCATCGCTCCGGACATCTGGGCCAGCAATTCGGGGGTCGGGTTCAGGCTTCCCAGCGTGGCTGCCAGGCCTCCAGCCACACCGATCATGCCCAAGGCATTGCCAAGACGAGCAGTTCCCTGGGTGGAAAGGCCAGCCAGGGCACCAACACAGCACAGGCCTGAGCCCAGGTACATGATCTTCCCAAAGGAAAAGGAAGAGAACGAGAGACAGAGAGAGAGCGAGAGAGAGACAGAGAAGTGATCAAAACTTGCAGTGTACTAACACGGGGAGGACCTCTCTTGAGGAAACGGGTTCTCCAAAGACAACTTTAAATTCAGACGACAGAGAGACCAACTTGAGCTCTTCCCTTACTACTTCAATATATTCTCCTGTCCATTGGGGATACTAAATACATGGTACTTGCAGTTACACCATCTGTGTACATTGGTTTCTTTGGGATTTGATCGGCACAGAAAAGCACCTAAATTATGTCGTTATGGGATCTAACCAAATGCCACAAAGGAAGCAACCAATAAGGCCCTAAGTGCCAGGGACCAGGCCACACGCGTCTCAAATGCTGCAACTCAGTCCCCTGAGACCCAGGGGAGGAGAAAATCATCGGCCTCACTTCACAAGTGAGAAAACCAAAGCTTAAAGAGGTTACATAATTTTTCCAAGGTCAGATGACCAGCAAATAGCAAATCTGGGTCAGACATGCCTCTCTCTGACTCACGGCTCCAAATGTTGTCAGAAGAGATTTTGTTCATTCTACAAACGCCATGTGTTGGAAATGGGAGGAGTTAAGAGAGACTCGATTTTTCTGCTGTCCGGGGAGGCTGCGGTCTAGTGCCAGTCATTGCGAAGAAATGGAAAATGCTCAGTTCAAAGTGGAGTATTATAATTATATTTAGACCTTTCAAAGTTCAACTTGATTATTTGTTTCTCTATAGAGCATGTGTTTTTAAACTACCTTTTTTAACTTAATTGGCATAACATCTCCTAATAAGAGATGATGCACTGAAATTGTAGGGGGGAAAAAAGGACTAACAGTATTTAGTAACAGACATTTTTCAAATTTATTACTGATTATTTCCTTGTATCCCTACAACAGTCCAGCCAGATACATAAAGAGGATACGAACAAGTCCCTCATCTCCTCCAAGATGTGGGAAAACATGGGACAAATGGCCCACCATAGCTATACATTCAGTTAGTGGGTAAATCTGGCTTCAGAATCCAGGGCCCTGATTCTTTGGGGATCAAAATGTTTCATTTGACTAAGATGTTTCTAGTGTTGTTGTTGTATCTACTGGATAGCGTTTGAACATTGGTAATGACACTGTTACATCACTCTCCTTAGGGGAAAAAGACAGTGGCAAAAGAGCCTCTTACTTGTTCAATGTTATAACCACTGGAGAGGGCCGCTAAGTATCCTCCAACGAAGGTGCCAGCGGGGAGCAGATACAGGTAATTGTATTCTGGGGGATCAGTGGGACGCTTAAACATGTCCAGCATTCTCTGAGTCACCAGAAAGCCACCTTAGCAAAGTGAATAGAAAACAAAGGTTATCATATTGAGCAACATGCTTTCTTAAAAGTGCTACAATTTTTTTCAGTTTTAAGCACATCTTTATCATCTATAGAGAAACATCCTTTTGAGTAACATTTTAGACCATCAGCATTAGAAGTTACTTTATTACTCAAGGCAGTTCCGTTGAAGCAGGAAAAAAATTCCCTAAATTTGCTTTTGGTGCAGAACCAAGTATTTCCGCATGACCACAAGTAAATAGCCTTTCAAACAGCTTAGGAATGCAAACCGTTAAAGCCCAGAATTTATTTTCCAACAGGTTATCCTGGTTGATAAACCCTATAACGAAAGATAAAAGAAAAAGAACCACACCAACTGGCACCAAGCTTCTTGGGCCCCTTAAAGAATCTTTAGCTACAAAATAGCATCAAATGAGTTTCGTGCACAAATTTATGTGCTGGGCTTTCAGATCTTGGAAACAAACACAAGCCAGGCTAAGGCAAAAGGCTAAACTTTTATCTGAAATCACACACATTTAGAGATGTTATGGCGATAGTGCTTCATCAACATAGTGCCTCTCGCCAGCTAACCTGCAGCAAGACATCATTCTATGCGTTTTTTCGGGCACTGGGGGCTTTATCAAGAGTTCCTAAACATTACAGACAGGCAAAATAAATTCATTTCCACTCATAGAGAGCATTTACGGTCCGAGTGAAACATTTGTTTAAGGCACAAATTCCTAACATCGGAATGTCTATTTTATAATTATTTATATTTGTTTCTCACGTCTCCACTCAAAACAGCACTGCGGCTTCTTGCACGGACATCGTACCTGCAATGTTGACCGAGGATATGAATGTAGCAAGAGCAGCAAGGCCCTGAGAAGTCGTGGAAGGGTACAAATGTCCTCCCATCAGCGCCAGCCCACCAACTGCAGTCAGCCCTACGGAGAAAGCAGCAATGTGGTCAACAGTCACGGTGACGCCGCCAACCAAATGTCACAGGGGACAGGGCCCCACATACACTAACTCATAAAGCAGAAAGTTCTCACACACCATTCCCACTGAAAAACTCTCTGGGCAAAGAGTTAACAAAACTCCTTCTCCTTTTGCATGAAATCCTGACCTCCCCTTATCTTTTTTATCTCTGTTCCCCTGACAAGGACATAAATCAATAGGGTTACGAGGCCACAGGGCTTATGGTAAGAAGGGCCCCTGGAGGAAAAATTGCATCAGAACTGGAAGGAACTATCCCTGAACTGGAATCCACGCTGCGGAATCCATGGTGCGGGGCTTTCCTGAGGACAGTGCTTCTTGGAATTGGACGTTATCCCTGAGGAGATCCTGAAAGCTATGCCTGTGACAAGGTTACGAGAGAGGCCCCCTGGGGCCAGGACGCTTCCGAGCAGGGCAGCTCCCACATCTGTACACAGTGGGTCTCATTCCTTAGAACTGCCCGAAGGCAGTTCCGGAGGCTGCCCTGCAGGCCGCTGTGTTTCCTGTCCCATAGGCTTCCCGAGCCCGAGGCCAGGGTGGCCCGCGGTATACTGGCTACTCGGAAGGCTCAGCTGAATCTAAGGGCCCCGAAAGGATGCTGCAGCTGTGATCCCAGGAGAAACACAGGTTTCCAAATGCGATAGGAGGAATCCTTTCTTTGGAGGAAATCATAACTGAAAGCAGTAACAGCAGCCTGTGCTGCATGAAACGGAGGTGGCCCGGCACACCCCTGGACCCTGAGGGAGCTGAAGTCACCAAGCACAAGCCCAGATGCCAAGCCATACAAGGTGCAAACACAGACTCCATAACCTCATGTGACTCCATAACACAGACTCCATAAACTTCATGGCGAGCGCTCTGTGCCCCATGAAACGCTGGGACGAGCAGGGGAGACGAGGAACAAACCTGAGATTGCATTGGTCACAGACATCAGCGGTGAGTGGAGGGCGGGGGTCACTCCCCAGACGGTGTGGTAGCCCACGATGCCGGCTAAGCCAAAGGTGGTCACCATCTGGGAAAAGGCCAAATTGGGAGCTGCGAGGCCCAAGCCCAGGATCCCCGTGAGCCCTGGAGGAGGAGAGGGCAGAGGGTGAGCTGACAGCCAGGCATCTCTGGACCTTAAGAAGCACCCCCCACACACACACACACACACACAGAGACATGGCCCAGTCAGTGCTTTGCGAGTCCGAGCACTTGCCAGCAACAAGCGGAGTTTGGAGACGTTTCGTGATTGGGAAGGGGGACAGGGAGAAGGTGAAAGGTACTGTGAACAAAACTCAACTTCGTGCCCACCAAGCCCCAAAATAAAATAAATTGTACAGATCCGTTCAGATTTGTGAGCCACCTTAATAACAGTTTGCATGTTTTCCCTTGTGTGGCTCACTCTCTTCCCGGTTTAAGTTTCCCTGAAGATGGTGCCACCTGTGTTCGCACGAGTGTCTTTATCCCAAAATGACAGGCCTACAGAAGACCTACCGAAGCGCCTTCTACGTGGGCAAGACACCACCTTCACGGGACAGGACTTCCATGAGGCCAGTTTTACGTCCCTTCGGCGCTGGCTGAGGAAGAGGGATTTGGAAGGAGTGGGAAGGATTTCATTTCCTGCAGCACCTCCCCAGAGCACATGGCTTCCACCCACCCGGGACAGAGTTTCGCAATTGCTCCCGAATCGGGGCCGGACTGCTGGCTGGGGCGGTCGGCTCCAGCCTCAGCACCAAGTCAGCAAACAGGAGGGTACAAAGAAAAGGAGGGAAAGAATACGAATTAAATTAAGAATGTGCAGAATCAAATAGTCAGCTCTGAACATGCATCTTCAATTATCGCCTCTGCTGCCAGCAAACATGTGGACAGCCGCTCTGGGAGAAGGAAAGGGCTACCTCGTGGTCAGGAGACACAGGAGGGCAGTGGGTGACGGGGGAGCTGGAAGTTACTCTTCCTGAGTGAGGTACTTTTCTCCCTTGATATGAACTCTTTCCTTATAAGTGGCACAGATAGAACATTAATTTTACCTTAAATCATTCAATAAAACTGTAGTTCTGATTTCTATTTTCCCACGCCCATAAGATTTCTAACGCAGGGCCTGCTAACCATCCGGAGGGAGAGTTAGACAGAATTGTGTTAATCATGAGGGAAGCTGTACAGGGCTACGGCTAAGGATACCTTTCCTTAAGCCAGACTGCCTGCTTCGAATCCCGACTCGACTGCTTGCTAGCTGTGTGAGCTCAGGCAAGTTACTTAACCTCGCTCTGCTACAGTATCCTCACCTGTAAAATTATGAAACCTCTTTGTTCTCATCTGGAAAAAGATAGAAATCACATGGCTGAAGGTATTCCTATCTCCTACTTAAGAAACTAATATCCTTTCTATAATATGTGTAATAATGTCAATTGTGCTCTTTCCATAGACTGTTAAAACACAGGAAAAAGAAGAGAAAGGCAGAGGAAAATGAAAGGGCAAGAAAGAAAATCAAATTCCTTGGAGCATACTATTCAAGTAGATTCCTCAACACATAGACAATAAAAATACTTGTTTTTATTACAAAGGAGGAAGTTCAAAATAAAACAAAACAACCATAAGGCCCTCCTCTTATTCACTCGAATATGCTATTGTCACATCTATGAAAATGCAATAACTTGGCCTTAACCAACATAAGAAAAACCCAGAAAAACAAATCATCGGGCATGCCTCTCTGTGTTTTCCTCATGAATCCCAAAGACAGATGGTGACTTGCAATGCTTCCGATGATACTCTCCATGTACACTACGGAAACATGGCTTCTCTTTTTTTGAACCAGTAAGTGCAACTAGGGACACTGCCCCACTTATTCACAATGTTCACCACCAGAGAGTTTTCTGGTCATTTTGCTGAGACTTGCTCTTTATTCAAGGAGAGTGAGTTACGTACTTGGCTTTACAACAGCTGGCCTCACAGGGGAGTGAGGAGAATGCTGAGGCTACAAGAATTCTTTCCTCTGGTGCTGGTCCTTAATTCTGTATAGTTTGCTTTTGTTTGGTTTTTGTTTGGGCTCTAAGCAGGTCTAAACATTTTTAATTCATTCTATGGGAGAGAAACCAATACAATATCAAATACCCCTATGTCGGACTCAATAATTCATAGCCAGAATGAGTATCTGTCCTCACATTACAGTAACTCTTTAGTGTTTTCACAAAGATGGATTTAAAAGCACAGAGCTGACATTAAATTATAAAGAAAAAGATAAGCACTTAAGAACTGGGGTTTTTTTTACCGGGCGAGCAGTTCCGAGGGCTGGGCAAAGGTCCGCAGGCCATGCCTGTGTCGCAGTGCCCGCTTTCCACGGAGGCAGCTGGGCCCCTAGTCCTTCCCAGCTGCGCAGGTGATGACAACGGAGGTCCGATAAACCACCACACACACACACACACACACACACACACACACACACACAACCACATTTCTACACACCCAACATCAACACAATCTGATGGGCGTCATTACTCTACCTGATGTAGATAAAAATATTAACAATCACTCTGAAGGTGCTTTTATAAAAGGAAAGTACTAGCTTGCACACTCTTTCGCGCACACTCGTCCCAGCGTGGAGCACAGCGCCTCCTACCGCCCGGGGTGGCGAACCCACACAATCGCCACTTCCAAAGCGGGTGGGGCCCATGACACGGGCCTGAAAGCTTGGCTCCCAACAGGCCCGATTCCGAATGGAATCCAAAGACGGGCACGAGCATTTCGCTTAGCAGTCCTGACCATGACTACACCCCTTCCTAAATTCAGAACATCACCGCTAAGTCGGGACGAGCGGGGCCCGCACCTGCCGTGTAGGCGGAAGCCGTGGTCATCGTTTTCCTGAAGGGAGTCACAGAAGCCGCTTTCTCGGCTTCCAGCTCAGCCACCGTCTTCGGCTTCGCCGGCGCCCCTTGAGGAATATTTTGGGGTGTGGGAGCAGGGAAAATCACTTTGCCGTCCTAACAGAAGTCAGAAAAACAGCATGCTTTAAGTCAATCCAATATTTCAAAAATGTACAATGTGGGGGATAAAATGTTCTTTTAAAAACAATTTTAAATAAATTCTAAGAATGCATAGCTTATCATTTTATATAAGTACATAAATATACATTGTTATTACACACATAGGCATAGATATGTGATTTGTGTGTGCATAAAACATGCATGGAAGAATACCGATCAAACCCTTAAAAGCAGACAGCTTTGAGAAATACTTCATTTTTACTTTTCTCAAATCTGATTTTTTCTTTTTCTTTTTTTATTTTAATTGTTGTTCTTGTACAGTTTTCTGTCTTTTTCTCCCACCCCAGCCCACCGCCCCAGCCCTCCCCGTCTCCCTCCCATTTACACCCTCCCTAGTTTCTGTCCATGTGTCCTTTATACTTGTTGCTCTAAACCCTTCCCCTTTTCCCCTGAAATTCCCTCCCCTCTCCCCTCTGATGACTTTCAGCCTGTTCTCAAATCTGATTTTTTGTTTTATTTGTTTGTTTTTCAAAAGCAATGCATATTTTAGGTGAGTCATATGTATATATGTCTTTGCAATATCTAAATCATTCCGCATTTGTAAACAATTTTTATTGGCATAAACCCAACATAACAAGACTCTATTGGAATAGATCTCGATTCCAGAACAGGGCTCTTCCGTGAGCAGAAACCCAAACAAACTTACAATGAAAACGCAGGAAAGACCAGATCTCTTTGCTTACCTTCATCACCACGGTCCCTCTAATGACATGGCCCATGGTACCAAAGTCAAAGTCATCCTTCACTTCAAAATAAAAGTTATCTTTGTCCGGGCTGATGGCCTTCAGGAGCTTGGTGATGTTGTTGGAATACAGGGTGCTGGCCTGCGTGGCCATCCGGCTGGGAAGGTCTGTGTAGCCTATGTGCGTAACGCCCTAAATGAACACAAACACCGTCAGAAAGCTCTGTTGCCGCGTACTCACGCTCTTTCTAGAACAAGCCCCGGTCACAGGCCAGGGCAAGTTCAGAAATTCTGCATCTTCATGAATATATACACACACTCACAAACAAACACATATTCCAAAAGGAGCCTTCAGTGTGCCTCCACCTTTACTTTTAGCATTTTATTTCAGGCTTCGGTTTCTCTAAACACTCCAAGGCACAGGCAGCGTCGCGCGCGTCACAGCAGCAACACCGTACCTTGTGGACATACAGTTCCCCCGGCCTCGTGGTCTCAAAGTTCCCACCAGCCTCGGCAGCTAAGTCCACGACGACGGAGCCTTCCTTCATCGACTCGATCATTTCTCTGCTGAACAAGACGGGAGCCTTTTTACCTGATAAAAAAGAAAAGAACAAATTGTAGTTTATTAAGCTATACCCTGAGTATTACCGTAGTCCCTGGGCACTCAGGAAGCTACCGTCTGGAACTGGAACTCTCTCCCGAGACGCCTCACGTCCACACGGCAGGGCGGACCGGTCGTGTGCCTAGGGACACAATGAGACCGTGGGCTGCGAAGCCGGCGTGCAGGACAGAGCCCTGCGTGCAGCGTGGAGACCAAAGCACCACTCTTCCCAAAGCAGTTACGTCCACTAGCATTCCAGAAGAGACAAACACTGTGCTTGTTCTTTTTAAAAAGCGTGATAATAAGCTGTTAAGGAAACTATATGCACCCAAATTGGACAATTCACGAAAACCACAAATGTCAAGGGAATATTCGATACAAATTTATTAACTACAAAATGGAATATTCCTAATCATCTTAACAAATGTCACCAGTTTTTCTGCTTGTTCTAGTCGCCTACCTAATTTAACACAGGGTAACGTCAAAGAGAGCCAAGCAAGTGCCACAGCCAATACGCGCATGAAAAGATGCTCAATGTCACTAGCCACCAGAGAGATGCAAACTGAAATCACAGCGAGATACCACCTCACACCTGTCAGACTGGCCATCATCAATAAGTCAACAAACATCAACTGCTGGCGAGGTTGTGGAGAAAGGACAACCCTCATGCTCTCTTGGTGGGAACGCAGACTGGGGCAGCCACTGTGGAACACAGTATGGAGTCACCCAAAAAATTAAAAATGGAACTTCCTTGTGACCCAGTGATTCCACTTCTATGACTATATGCAAAGAAACCCAAAACACTAGAAGGAACATGTGCACCCATTATTGAACTATTATTTACAAGGGCCAAGACATGAAAGCAACCCAAGTGTCCGTCGATAAACAAGTGGATAAAAAATGGCATATTACTCAACCATAAAAATGAATCAAATCTTGTCATTTCTGACAACATGAATGAACCAAGAAGGTATTATGCTAAGTGACTTAAGTCAGACAGAGAAAAACAAATACCATATGATTTCACTTATATATGGAATCTAAAGAACAAAATAAGTGAACAAACATTTTGAAACAGACTCATAGACACAGAGAACAGACTGATGGTTGCCAGGGTTGGTTGGGTTAGCAGGGAGGGATGCGTGGGAGCTGGGTGAAAAAGCTGAAGGGATTGAGGAGTACGGACTGGCAGTTACAAACCAGTCATGGGATGTAAAGTACAGCAGGGGAAACAGTCAATAATATCGTAATAACTATGTGTGGGGCCAGGTGGGTGCTGGGAATATCAGGGGACAACTTTGTAAAGTATATAATTGTCTAACCACTATGCTGTGCACCTGAAACTCATACAAAATTATACTGAATGTAAACTGTGATTAAAAAATAAAATTTTTAAAAAAAGTGTTGTGAAATGAAAGCAGTCGGGGACCACAACCCCAAAAGGCTTAGGGATCACTCACACACTTTCATTCCCACACAACTGCTACGCTGGTGGGCCAAGCCTTAAGCCTGGTGGTGGGAATATACTGGTAGAGAAACACAAAATCCCTCACGGAACGTTCTCCTCAGGAGACACTTCACACTTTCAATTCATTCGCTAATTCTTACATAAAACACAAGAATGTTTCAAGATCATAAACATCCGGATGTTCAAGAGGGGCCCATACTGTCTATACATGTTCAAGATTCATGAAACAATGTAAATACCTACACCAAAATAAAATAAAATAAAATAAACTTGTGGCACTGGTATCGGGAAAGCAAAGAGCTAGTAGGCTAATTATCTTTATCTCTTCTTTTGAACGTTTTCAACTCTGCTTACAAAATTTTAGTAAAAACACTCATTTTGTAAATGAAAACCTATTAAAATTAAAATTTGCATTGTAATCTGTTTTTCAGTCTACTTGATTGGAATAAATGTGATTAAAAAAATACTCAGCTGGTTGGAGTGTCAGCCTGACCCGCCAAGGCTGCGGGTCTGACCCTGGTCCGGGCACACACAAGCACCAGCCAGTGAATGCAACGCACCAGTCAGGGGAACAACGAATCAAGGTGCCGGTCTCGCCCTTCCCCCCCCCCTCTCTCTCTCTCTCAAATCAATCAATAAATTTTTTTAAAGAGAAGAATTGCCTTCATTTGTAGCACATGTGGAAAAAGACGTGCTAAAGATACAAGTGGATGTTTATATAGTACTGCCTTTATTTTTGATGCCAACTTTGTGCTTCCAAGATCAAGTCCAAACCCTAAGCCTCCTTCTATGAAGGACCCCATGCTCAGGTTGAAGGGCTCTTTCGAACCTTCTCTCATCGCCACCCCACTGGACCTTTCACACCAGCCCCGCTGGCCAGCTGCCACACAGTGTATCAGATGACCTCTGGGTCTGTCTCCTGAGTCTCCATGAAAAAGCAAGAATGAGGAGATGTTTTCCCCCAAGACAACACCCTGAGCTGTTAGCAGTTTAACCGCTTCTCAAAATTCTCAGGAAGTATTCCTTTCCTCAAACCCCCCACGGGAGGCCAACAAAGGCATCTTTACTACATAACTAACCTTTACTCAAGCGTGGGAATTCCAGGATGCAAACCACACACATCTGAGGAGTCTTCCCAATTAAAGGTCATGCTGTTCAGCTCTGCAGTGATTTGCAACCACGCGCCATATGGCTGTATCCACAGGAAGTGGCAAATGTAAGGCGCAAACCTGAACTTTCCAGGTAACTAGCATATTCACTGCCATCCCCCTGCCTGCTGATGAGCGGTCCGGAGCCTCTTCTCTAGTAACCAGCCTCCGGTTGGTTCCAGCTCTCCCCACACCTTCCTGGCACCCAGCAGTCCCAGACAGATGTGGCTTACACTAGTCTTCTGACTACAGCCCACTGGGATCCGGGTCCATTGGCTTGTCTTCTAACTGCACCAACTTTACGGCCATCAACCTCGCAAACTTGATTTTGGCATCTGATTTCTCCTGCCCTCGAAATTCTGGATTCTGTCTTTCTTCTGAGACATCTACAGCTAAGGATCCTTCCCTGGACTGCAATGCTACCCATTTTAAGAGACAGGCAGTGGCCAAAACCATTTAGGCTCCCTGGAAAATGTCTGATGTACCACCTACTTTCTTCTTGGACTCATTCGACCTTCACAAAACAGTTATGCAGTTGCTGACACCCTCTGCGTCCACACACACACAGACACACGCACCTGCATGCCACTCCGAAATCCAATCCCTTCTGAAAAGAGAGCAGATCCTTTCACTTAGACTAATTTATTTAGTGTCTCGTCAGATAACTCCAGGTAAGTTTAAGAAGTTTACTTAAGTTATAGAGGAATGTTTAAGACATGGAATTGTTATTTTAAAAGCATGCAACAGCGCTGCCCTGTATGGCTCAGCTGGTTGGAGCGTCATCCTGTAAACCAAAAAGTCGTGGGTTTGATTCCCGGTCAGGGCACATGCCTGAGTTGCGGTCCCCAATCAGGGCATGAGTGGGAGGCAACCTACTGATGTTTCTCTCTCTCTCTCTCTCCCCCTCCCTCCTCCTCTCTCTAAAATCAATAAGCATGTCCTCCCATGAGGATTAGAAAGAAAGAAAGAAAGCATGCAACAAAATAGTATGCATAAGATGCTCCCATTCGGTAAAAATAAAACATATATACTACATATATGAATGTTTCACGTATATGTGTATAGTTATACATATATAAACTATTACTTACACTATATAGTTTCTATTAAATTCTATATAATATAATGTTTAACAATACCAGGATATCTTTGAGTGATGAGACTAATTTATTTTCTTCTTTGTGATTTTCCTTACCTCCTAAATTTTCTGTAAGAGCTTGATTTAATTTTATAATTTAAAAAATTACATGAGGGTGAAAGGGAACATGATGATGAATGTAACGGAGCAGCCGCCTCCCAGCGCTCACATGTGGGTTAATTTTTTGAAAATTCTGCAAAGAGCAGAGATAAAAATTAAAAGCAGCAGGGAAAAAACAGGGCCAAAAAAGAAGCAGGGTAATACATAAAAGTCCGAATGAGCAAATCCTCAAAAGAATAGGTCAAGAGACAGAAAGAGGCTGAGAAGGCAATTTCAAAATGTACTCTCTCACCCTGATGGCTAATGTGACAGAAACGTCATGTGTGACGAATGTGCCATCATCACACATGGGAAGGAACAAAGGGAGTAAGACAGTTAGGTGGGTATTAGGGGGAAATCTACCCAAACAAAGTAGCGTACTTCAAACTAGCCTCCACATTCTATGGATCAAAATTAATTCCAATGTAAGATAATCAGCCCATAAGGAAAAAGAAAAGAAAAACCTTGGTGAATCTCTCTCTAGTCTTTGGATTAGAAACTACTTCCTACACTTAAAGCGATGGGGAAAATTACAAAGGAAAACATCAATAGATTTAAATACGAACAATCCTCAAGAAAGCATAAATATGACAAAAATTTAATTAAAAGGTCACAGAAGTTTAAAGAAAATGAAACACTAAGATCCTAGTAGATAAATGAACAACACAACTGGTCATTTTAAAGAGAAAGGAAACCAAATGAAAAAAATGTCCACCCTCAGTGAGAATCCAAGAAATGTGAGTAAAAAAGTGAGATACTTTGTTTTGGCCCTCTAATTCAAGGAGTCAAAAATTATAAAAATATTGGAATGAAACAATTAGCTGGACAGTCTATTGGTGAGATTAGGAGCTGAACAGTTGTTCAGAACAGCAGTTTACTGAGCACGTATCAACTGGCCAAAATGTTGCTACCCACTCATCCAGTAAATCTACTTCTAAGATCTGATTAATCCCAAGAAAATTAATGAAAATCCAGACACAGGAATAATGCAGAAAAAGGTTAGAGCATTGTTTTTAGTAGATAAAAACTGAAAATAAAAAGAAAAGCCCAACTTTGAGAGAACTGTTAAATAAAATACAGTACATTCGAATAAGAAAATTCTATAAAATCATTAAAATACGTTTATTTACAGAGTTCTTAATGACTCTGCATATTATATTAAGGTGAAATTTTTATGATATAATATTAAATGGAGAAAATAACAAAGATATTATATTTTGGTCTAACATGATAAAATACATGAAAAAAAGCTGAGGGGAAATGGAAAAATATTAATAGTATTTTTCACCAAGCAGAGGGATCATGGGTGACCTGCTGTCTACCTGGTGCTTCAGTGGGTCTCCGACAAAAGTCACATATTCTTTTTATAAAATAAATAATAAAGTATTCCTGCATAATCACCACCAGTTTCTGCTTTAAGTTGAAGACATAGGTTATGTTGAAGACTAGGCCCTGGCTGGTGTGGCTCAGTAGATTGAGTGCCAGCCTGCGAAGCAAGGGGTCGCTGGTTCGATGCCCGGTCAGGGCACATGCCTGGGTTGCAGGCCAGGTCCACAGTGGGGGGGTGTGTGAGAGGCAACCACACATTAATGTTTCTCTCCCTCTCACCCTTCCCCTCTAAAATTAAATAAAATCTTTAAAAAAATAGTTGTACTAGAAGAATTAAAATAATATAGAAATGCCATTAAACTAATCAATTCACTGACCAATTGGAATGGCTTCACTCAAAGTCACCTGCCCTTCCTGCCACAGCACTTGAAGCAAAGGTTAAGACCACCTTTCAACAAAGAGTCCATCACCACACTTACAAAGGGAGACAGAGACAGAACTGAGGGCGGATAACCAACAGGGGGATGAGCACAGCTTCTTTACAATGTAAAACATAGAAAAGTATATACCCAATGATTAATGCAGATCCTTCAAATACAAAGAGATATCCCACAGACCCTGGAGACAGCCTGGAGCAGATCCTGGATACCAAGGTAAAAGATCAAGTGAGCAGAGCAGGTGTTTCAAGACATAACTGTAGAAGAAGTTGGAACAGGTAATTTTAAAAGGCAGATAGGGTTTTTTTTTAAGATTTTATTTATTTTTAGACAGAGTGGAAGGGAGTGAGAGAGAGGGAGGAAAACATTGACGTGTGGTTGCCTCTCGCATGCCCCTAGCTAGAGACCTGACCCGCAACCCAGGCATGTGCCTTGACTTGGGAATCAAACCAGCGAGGCTTTGATTTACAGGCCAGCGCTCAATCCACTGAGCCACACCGGCCAGGGCCAGATAAGGTTATTTTTAAAGACACAGCTGGGATTTCCCCTTTTGACTGTTCATTTCTGTTAATTTTATCATTTATCTACGAAGGATGAGATATACAGAAAGACCAAAGTTGTCACATTTCCACAAACCCACCTTCCCATCCCCCAAAAATATTGCTGTGATAGAAAATAAGGAGAGAAAAAAATTTTCAGTGTATCTCTTGGCACAGTACAAACTGTGGCTGGAACATCTGGCACGATGGTCCACCTCCCGAACCACTTCGTGGTTCCTCCTGGCGATCATACTCTCTAGTAACATCACCCAGGTCCCTCCTAAGATATTCCCAGACGTTCGTCAGGGCGCCAGTGCAACATCATGTACTCACAGCCATCACTCAAATACCCACTCATTCATTGACTCCATTAATACTTACTTAGTGCCCACCAAGTACGGACTAGGCAGGGAAGGAAAACTTGACTTACAGCTCTGAGGTGCAATGTTTCAGGCCTAAAAGAGTCTGCATTTGAAGGTTAGTGAACAGTTGTGTTATTAGAATAGCTGAAGGATTAAAAGCACTCATCTAAAAATTTGAAGTATAGAGTTTCCCAATTGGGCGGCCATTATGTGGGGTGAGCAGGGGCGCCCTAGGTCTGTGTAAGGTACCCCTGAACCTCTCTCCGTGTGCACCGAGAGCTGACTGTAGACTGACAAAATGCCTCGCTCACGCACTGTCAACGTTACAGCTGCGATCCACGAAAATCCATCCCCAAAAGTGACTCAGTTCATAGTATCTTCTCATACTCCTGCATTTGCTCATTAATTGAATACTAAGAGGCAGTTATAAAAGTATTAAAATTAGAAACACCTAAGAAAAGTACTCATTTCTAAAAATTGTTTTAACAGCTTATCGCTACGTATAGCAAAAGAATATACCATTGTTCTCTCTACAGCACCAGATCCAGAAAGAGTGACTGAGCTTACACTAAACCCTACCAACCAGGGATTTACCAGAAATTCGCGATGGACTGCACCCCTGTGAGTGAACCAGGCCTGACGCGATCCTCTGAACTCAGCATGTTCTCAGATTCTGTCTTACTAGGAAAAGAACCAAGCCCTCACGGACAACTTCAAGGGCATCACAAATGAAAGAAATTAAGAGGAAGCCACTAAGAATATTAAGAACAAGAGACCAAGATGAAATGGGTTTACCACAAAATTTTACGATGTTTCCAAAGAGCGTTTCGCATTATTTACTGGAATTACTCAATGGCGTGTAATCAGATGGAGAAATTCTTAACTTCCGGACCCGGAAGGCATCGAATTAGACCAGGTCAAGAAAAACTTCCTGCTGTCACAAGAACATGATGCACGTAACAGTATAGTAGCAAAGAGATTAACAATATAAATCATGGGACACATTAACCCAAACCAAAACACATGGGTCCCGAACAAGCTCTAAGAAGACAGGGATACTCCTCAGTGTAATGCGATATCAAATGCGTTGACTAAACGCAAAACAGAGCACGCGAGGACCCTGTGAACGAGAGTATTCACACGTTCAGAAATGTCACTTGAAGAGCACAGTTTCACACTGAGCTCTGCTGGTGTTTCGCCAGCATCCTTCCCCTCCGCTTGTCATGACTCTGGTTTCCATTTTCTCCACCCAGTCCATGAGCCTCAGGAGAAATGACCTCCAGAACTGCTCCAGAGTGGGCCTGGCTGATCTGAGGGTCATCTTGTCACCTGGTTAGTGACCGGTGCAGAAATCCAGGTGGAAGCCGAGGCGCATCTCACTGCCCACCTGCACGGGCTGGTTCACCTCACTGGAACATCACCCGATTAAGGCCAATAAGAACGACCGTGCAGCTCAGCAAATCCACCTCTGGATACTTATCCAAGGAAAATGAAACTGCTAGCTTCCCAGGCTTAAATTATCCCCTGCGGTGTTGCTATCCAAAATTGGACTCAACAGAGCATTCTCTATCTTTCCTTGGATAGTCCTGGAAAAATGAAAGGAACTCGACCCACCAAGACCTAAGGAAGGCACCAGAGTTATTAGCTCAGCAGCGCCAGCTGAGCCACTACTGTGTGCAAGGCTCCATGCCAAGCACGTGCCAGGACAGGATAAAGCAAACACTCTCACCGTGTGAACAGGGACACAGGGCAACCAAGGGTAACCGAGGGCAACCAAAGGCAATGAGACCGAGAACAGCTGGCCCGAGGGGCCCAGGCCGAGGGCTGTGAACGAAGGAAAAGGAGGGCTTCCTACCGAGTAGGCGATGGTAGAAACCACGGAGGAAGTGTTAACTGGCTTGGGTAGGAATTTGAAAGGCAGGGCTGGGCAGGGACGCATTCCAAAGGGAAGGAACAATACGGGTAAAGGCCTGAAAGTCCTTGGCCTATTCCAGGAGATCAGAGCAGCCAGCATGACTGAAATCAGACCCAGAGAGTAATAAATTAGTTTAACATGAGGCCCAAAAGCTAAATCGGGACTAGAAACGGAAAGGTGAGGAATACCATACCAGGGAGCGCAGGCATTGTAGCACGGGCTGGGCGCGTGGGGCTGGCGTGATCCGATCCTGATTGTGTGGGACGCCTTCACCTAAGGATGCTGGGAACCGCAGCGCTCCACGACAGTCACCATGACTGACCAAAACCCCTGGACTCCCAGCAGCTATGGTTCCATTACAAAGTAAGGGCAAGACCTGAGGGGCGGGTAGGGGACAGTGGGAAAGCGCGGTGGCCTCTGGGTGCTTAGGATTTCTCCAGAAGGTGGTTTCTGTCAGCACAGGCTTGGTGTGAGCTCTGCAGAACTCAGTTCTCACTGGAATTTGGGGGAAACCTGCCTACACACAGTCAGAGCTACAGCACCCCGAGGCCTCCTCACCCCACCCTAACTCGCCCCTCCTTAACTCCCTGATCAGATTTTCAACCCGATTCCACCTCCTCCTGATCAGCCATTCCAAATCTGTGAAAAGTCTCTCCAAAACATGAGGGATGCTTGGGAAAAACTTCTCGTGTCTCAGAAGGTATAGCAGGAAAGACCATGAGCACAGCCTGAGTAGTCCCCGGGAGCAGGGCTGCCTTACTTTCTGAGGGTGGTGTTCAAGGTCAAAGAGCTGGACAGGGAGGGCAGGGGTTCATCCTTGTGGGCAGAGCACCACCAAATGGGACTGCCGGTGAGGCCCCATCCTGAAGTTACCTACATGGAGTGAAATCCTAGCCTCTCACCCAGCACCCAACCCCATCCTGGGGGTGGGGGTGATGGAGCAATGGTGAGGTACAAAATCCCCGGCAGCACAGCAGTTCGCTGGCCACAGAAATGTGTCGCTCGCCGCACAACCCACATAAGTAGAACATCATTGTTTTCTCAAGCCCACTGACTGATGGGCACCTCGGGGTCAGATCACAGCCTGAAACCAGCCGCCTGTGTCCCTCTGAACACTGTCACCCATGCCAGGCCTCCAGGACAGCCGCGAGGATCCCAGTCTCAGGAACCTCAACTCGGAGAACTTCTGACATTTAACTTAATCCCCTTTGGATCCCACTCAAGGAAAACCTCAGAATAACTTCTGCCCTAAGAGTTTTCCAGGAGACAGACATGCCGTCAGGTGGCCCAGTCCAGGACAAAACCCCCAAAGGTACAAGGCCCAGGACACTGATTGTCAAAGGGCATTTGTACCTTTACAAGGGGGGACAAAAAAAACAAGAATTTATTTATTAAAAATTGTATATTTATTCTTCCACGTTGAAACTTCAGTCACCTTCAAAGTACTCTCCATTTGATGCGATACACCTATCGAGACTTTTTTTCCCACTGCTCAAAACAGTTTTGAACTTGTCGATTTTGATGCCTTTTAGCTTCTGCCATTTTTTTGTGTTTCACCTCTTCCACATCCACCAAACTTTTCCCCTTGAGTGACTTTTTTCATACAGAAAAACAAAAAAAAAAAAAAGTCGCTCAAGAGGCAAGATAGGGTGAACAGGAAAGGTAGGGCATGGGGGTCATGCCGTTTTTGGTCGAGAACTGCTGAGCACTCAGCATGGTGCGGACAGGTGCACTCATAAATCACCCATCATGAGATGGGCAAACACGTTGAAAGAGTCTTCAAAAAAAAGTCGCTGGAACCAAATGCAGCCTCTCACAACAATGCCAGCTGGTACGCTGATGCAGATGGGTTCTGAGAACACCAACCTAGCAGGGGAATCCTGTACGACAAAGGGCCCACCCTCCAGAAGATAGTTCCAGGTCTTGGGGGGCCTCCCCCTCCTATATAATCTTTTCAATCATTTTTTTAGTGCTCATACTTCCAGGTTTCAGTCCCCCAGAAATATAAAAGATCTTTAAAAAGATCAGCTAACCCCTTATAATATTTTAATTCACTTTTTTGGGGGGTGAGGTGTCAAAAAAATAACCAGAAAGGTCCTTTTCAGAGCAGCTCTCTGAGTGCGAGCTGTGGGCTGAAGCACTGGGCTCTGTGTCAGCTGAATGCACTGAGGCAGAGCACAGCTTCAGAGAAGGCTGAAAACAGGAAAGACTCGGTGGGACACATGATCAAACTTCTCAACAAGGCTTCTTTAAGGCTTGTTAAGCAGGCCCAGTGGGCGTTCAGCTGGGTAGCTCAGTGGGTAGAGCACTGTCCCAATGTGCCAGTGGTTGCGGCTTTGACCCCCGGTCAGGGCGCATACAAGAACCAACCAATGCGTGCATAAAGAAGAGTAACAGCACATCGATGTTTCTCTCTCTCGCTCTCCCTCTTCCCCTTTCTCTCTCTCTAATCAATTTTAAAAAAACATGTCACACAACTTGACCTTCCACTAAAGTTCACTTCCTATAAACTACTCATAAAAAAATAACAGCCCTGGCTGGGTGGCTCAGTTGGTTGGAGCATTGTCCCACACTCAAAAAAGTGCAGGTTCGATCCCCAGTCAGGACACATACCTAGGTTGTGGGTTCGATCCCTGGTCAGGGTACATATGGGAGGCAACCAATCAATGTTTCTCTCTCACATCCATGTTTCTTTCTCTCTCTCTCCTTTCCTCCTTTCCTCCTTCCCTTCCTCTCTCTAAAATCAATAAACATATCCTCAGGTGAAAATTTTTAAAATGATAATAAGATATCATGGAGGGCATGCCCTAAAAGTCAATGGGCGTTTTAGATAAGAAATGATGATATGAGTTCTATCGCTCACTTCAAGCTTTATGACCAATGCTAATTCTACACGCTGTGTCCAAACTAACCTCAGTCCTTTAGTAAAGTCTGCTCAACTGTGTGAACAAATGCTTCAGCACCCTCTGCTGGCCACTTGACACCTCCAGTCAGCTCGTGACTCCTCTTCCCCACTCGCAGCAGCTCCCTTTCCAAGGTCAGAGGGTGCACCAAGGCCGCCCCATCCCTCCTCCAAAGCCACCTGTGCTACAGCTGAGCCAGGAGTCACAGCAGGACGAATCCTGAAGGGCTCTCCTCTGGCAGATGGCACACACGCCACCCTGGGCCCTGGCCGGCCTGACCCGCCCCCACCTGCAGGCCTCATTTCTACACTCACTGCGTCCTCACCAGGCTGAGCCCTGTGACCCCCCTGCCCGGCTGCCCGTCCAGCCAGCTCGGGTGGGATGGGGGTGTCTGGAGAGACCAGCCCACCTATCAGGCATCCCCGGGACACACAGAGGACAGAAAGAGGAGCTTGGGAGGTACGTTTTCCCCACAAACTCCTAGGTATGATAAACCTCCCACCCCTGGGTCGCTTATAGCCAGATTTGGGTGGGAGACCTTCTCCTCCCCTGGGACCTCATGACACAGCGACCTCTTATTGTCCACAGTTCCCTAGAGAAGGTGAGGCTCCTCTGGCGGATCAAACATGAGAAACCCCCTAAGCTCCCATTACACGGCCCCTTTCTTTCAGAAAGGAAACAATTAGAGTCGGCATGGTATTCACTATCCAGTAACACGAGAACCGGTGGGGAGGGGAGACTATAAACGGTGGGATGTAAAAGGCGCTAGGTCAAGCTAGTGTTTATTAATTAATAAGTGCTCATTGGCTTGACATCTATCATTTATTGAGTGAAAACTATTCTTTAGAAGAGGATGTAGTAATGGACTGGGAAGTAATTCCTGACATCGAAAAAGTTCACAATTTGGTTGCAAAAACCAAACACGTGAAAGGAAAAAATTAGAAAGTGAAAAAGTGCCGTATCCTTAAGTAAAAAAATACAGGGTCCAGCAGAAGTGAGGCCTGCTTGAGCGTGGGTGGTGGGGTGATGAGAGGGTGTAATAATTTCTAGTGTTACTTTGAACGTTTCACCTAACCTGTCACAGGGTGTGCTTGAGTGTGATCTTGTTATGTTACAGAATTCCATGCCTGTGATTTTGTAATACAAAAGGGGGCATTATTTGTGCCGGACCTGAATATACCAGAAATTCCATAAATACACACACACACACACACACACACACACACACACACAGCTCCCCTCTCTTTCTCTCACACATACGGAAAAATGATCATGAGAATATTAACAACAGTCATCTCTGGTGGGACTTCAGATCTGCGCTTTTTCTCCGTAGTTTTCAGTACTGTTTGAGTTTCCTACAATAAACGGGCAGCATCGTACCAAAGAGAACGGAAATCAATCAAAAACCAGTTCGTCAAGGATGTAAACAGAGGAAATTATGTACCAATATAATCTTTTTTCCGTACAAATGTATCTGTGTTCAAAGAATGTGATCTGTGAACACAGATGAAAATATACAGAAAAAAAGACTGGAGGCAAATAGACCAAGTCACCAACGACCACTTTTCTCTGGGGACTGCCGCGGCAGTTTGGTCTTTCTGCCCGCCGTGCACTTTCTCACGTTCTAGACGGCAAACCGATCTTTACTTGAAGGGATCCAAACGCGAAACCAGGACTGACCCTCACTGGCAGACGTCACTAGCCAGAGCGCGGGGCGGGGCCAGGGGCCAGCACACACCTGGAATGAGGGCGGTACTGATGAGAATGTCCACCTCCTTGCACTGCTGAGCGAACAGCTTCATTTCGGCCTCGATGAACTCTTTGGACATCTCTTTGGCGTATCCTCCTTGTCCCTCGCCGGATTCCTTCACGTCCACCTCCAAAGGCTCAGCACCCAGAGACTTGAACTGCTCCAAAGCTGCAGCTCTGGTATCATGGGAGGGAAAGCAGAGGTTATTTTAGGCCCTTAACACAGACTCAAGATCCTCATTGACATATGCACTTTTTTAAAAGATTTTATTTATTTATTTTTAGACAGAGGGGAAGGGAAGGAGAAAGAGAGGGAGAGAAACATCATTGTGTGGTTGCCTCTTGCGTGCCCCCTACTGGGGACCTGGCCTGCAACCCAGGAAGGTGCCCTGACTGGGAATTGAACCAGCAACCCTTTGGTTCGTAGGCTACGCTCAATTCACTGAGCTACACCAGCCAGGGCTGACATATGCATTTTTTAAAAGAAAAAGCTGTATATGTTCAAAAGTGCAGGCTTTCTTTTGAAGTCTCTGATTGGACTGTTGCAGTGTTTTTCTAAAGGGAGATAATACTTTTCATGATGATTTTTTTCCTGAGACAAAAGAAACTACAGGAACCTCTTTGTCAAATGACAAAAGGAATTTTACTCTTTCCAACTCCAGTAACCCACCATGCTTCTCAAGGCCCCCCATCAATGATAATGAGAAATCTGACTGACATTAAGATTTGACTTCATTCAAATCACTCAAGTGGAGGTTTTCGTTGGTAAATGTTCTGATTTATGGGGACTTTTCTCACATGAATGACTCTTACTTAGACATATTTTAGCAAAATGATTTTGGCCCCAAATGCTAATTAAACCATGTTTGAAAAAAGCTATTTGTAAATGGTATAAATGTAAAGCGCCAACACATTCAAATTAGGTAAAAATACATTCAGTTTACATACATACAGAAAACCACTGCGGCCATGCGTTGCGTACCGGCTGGAAAACCGGAGGCACCGAAGATCTCAGCTCTGCGGTGTTCGCCCCGCCCACACCCGTCCTACAGTGGATCCCAGACTCCCCCAGCGGCAACCATCGCCCTCGCTACCTGGTGAAAACTCAGATTCCCGGGTGCCTCCCCAGACCCACTTAATTACAACCTCCAGCAGAGGGGTCAGCAGCTCTGTTTTTAGTAAGAGCCACGGATCATTCTTGCTATGGGGGAACTTGGGGAAACCGCAGTCAGAGCCCATCAGGCCCTGGCAACCGTCCTGGTCAGGGAGCAGACCCGAGGGGCAGGACGCGGCTGAGCAAGAGGTTCTCGCCCTTCCTGCCGGCGCACGGGGTGCCTGCCCAAGCCCAGAGGACGGCGGAGGGGAGAGCCAGAAAGACCCTGGTCCTGGCCGGCCCGCGGAGCTGCCGACCGCGGCCTTCCCACGCATTCTCATGTAGGAGAAATGATGCACTTCATGACGGTTGAAGCCAGTTCGAATGGGTGTCTCCTACTCCTTGCAGCCAAAGGGGCACAGCTCTTTAAACGGTTTAATAAGAAGTCACTACTATTTTTAATAAGAGTCATTCAAAATGATATGCATGTACCTGTGTGTGAGTGTATATAAATACATATCGAATGATCCCAATTTTGTTCAAAAGGTATAAAAAAGATCGCCAAAAAATCATTAGCAATTATATCTGGCGAATAGAATTATAAAAGTTATTTTTATTTTCTCCCTTATGTTGCTTTGTATTTTTCGATAATGAACATGTATAATTAAGTACTCAATGCCATTTTAGAGTCTTTGCCCTCAAAATAATCTCCCAGTTTTACAATATTATATCTCAATATTTAAGACGTGAATACCTTTTGATGCAAAAATTCCAATTCTAGGCATTTATCCTAAGGAAATGACCAGCTATCTCCAAATACATCTGTTCATATGCGCGCACGCGCACACACACACACACACACACACACACGATGGAATCCTATGCAGCCATCAAAAATATTTCCAGGTAAAGAGCCTCAGAATCTACTGTTAAGTAAAAAGAGTTAAACAGTACTATTAGTAAAATTACATTTTTAATGAATGTGTAGGAAAGGGAGCATGTACTACAATATCAATGGTCATCTCCAGGTGGGAGGATTTTAGGGTATTTTATTTTCACTTTTTGTACTTCTTCATATTTTTGTGGATTAGGAGAATAGGCATGTATAATTCTTTATGATCCGAAAGAAAGTAAACTGGGTAAGTTATGAAATGAACATACATCTCTTTTTAATTATGTAAAATAGGGCTAATTAACCCTACTTTGTAGAATTATTGTAAAGAACAAATAAAACAAAGCATGTAGCACAACGTCTGAAAGACAGTGCGCATTTAGGACAGGTCTCTGAAAACTGCAGCCCTTGACCTGCCAATTACTTTTGTAAATAAAACTTTATTCACACACACACACACAGAAAGGTAAGAAAGAAAATGATGCTTTTATATTTCTCAACTTTGTAGTATAGGCATTAGGCAAGACACTCACTCACTATTGTTAGAAGGGGAACCTCCCAGCTATCTGAAAGAATTCAAAAATCATACCCTGTTAATATCACTGGCCAATGTGTTATCCTTAGGTTTTTGGATGTTTAACTGAAAACTATATACTGTTCAGTTTTCCAAAAAGAATTTATAATCAAGTGTGTTTTCTAATACATTTGGATTACATATTTACCATATGATACCAACCCCCAGTCTTAAAACAGTTATTCGTGAACTATAATTCTTAGAAAAGTATTATATCAGTTAAACCACTTCCTTCTTCATTGTGTACTTAAGGTATCAATGAAGGTAAATAAAAATGGAGTTAAGCAACAGCTATATTCTAGCTGTCTTCTCTATACACAATCTAAACCAATGATATCAATTAATAAATTCTCAGTAGGTAACCCAACACCAAGTTTCAAATCATCTCTTAGTCAAGTAAAACACATATATTTCACTTTTAAGAATATTGTCCACTACAATGAAGACTTGAACAACCTGCTCTCCCAGGCTTGGAGGTCTTCCAAACCTTCACATCAGCAAACACCAACAATTACAAGGCAGGACTGATGGCATGGCTCTCCTTGGCTCTCGTCCTGGTGACCTTGGAAAAGCCTTTTCCTAGTTCCGCAGGACCCTTTTTATTAGCACATCACTTCTCCGAATCCCCAGAAAGCACTGTGAACCATATTCTACAGAACACTTTTTATTCTGAAAAGTCACATTCTTTCCACCCCTGAGTGGAGGGAAATTGCTCTGATCATTCTATGTTGCAGATTAGCAGTGGTATTATTCCTCCACTGACCTCAGCTGAAAATAAGTAACGATATGTTTCAACCTCAAGAAAGAACTAGAACACAAATGACAATGATATTCAATAAGCATTTCATGAAATCCAGTATCTAGTGCCTTCTGAAAGATGAATTTTAATGGAACTTCCCTTTGCCGAAATTCTAGGAAAATGTTGATAAGTCTGCTTTAAAGAAATATCCAATGAATATGATCAAGTGCTTTGGCCTAAGAATCTGCTGTTGCCCAATCGGCTTTATTGCTTCTATCCAATCAATGCAGAGCACGCCCCTCACACACACACACACACACACACACACACACACACACACACTGCAGTCTATTCTCTAAGCTTTCTCCTATACCCCTCCTTCAGGCTCACGAATATCCTTGCTCACACCCAACCTGATGCCAACACGTTCTGTGCACAGACAGGGCACAGGAGAGCAGCACGTTGGAAGCTGAGGACAGAGATCACGCTGGTCCCATTGCTCATCCACATGAAGAAACAAAACTGAGTGAGAGCTTTCAATTCTTTTGTTTTGTGGTGGTTGCTTTTTTTTTTTTTTTTTTTTTAATTACATCTGCTGTGCTGAGTCTCGGTCTTTAAATGTTTTCCACTAAGTAATACGTTTTCACTTTGAGTTAACTTTGAAAAAGTGGACATATTTTAAAAGCTTTCCATGAGCTCCTTAAATGGATAAATTCCACGGAAAGCATCCACCTGCAACGTGCTCTTCCCTTGACAGTCACCACGAAGAAAAGCACTCACCTCGTGTCGAATCCTCGCACAATTGCCCCCATGGACTTGGCTGCCCCCGCAGAGGCGAGCCCGGCAACGCCCCCGCCGATTATCAGAATCTAGGAAGGAAGGCAGAACCGGTATGTTTTCAATCACATTCATTATCCACTGATGACGAAAACTCATCTGCTCATAACTCTCAGTGCCTGATAAATGGTCAGCTTTCAGTAACAAGCCAGGTGGTGCTAGGGGCAGTGACCAGCCCTCACAGAATGTCCTGAGTGCAGAGACAACTCTTTAACTGAAGGCCACTGTTTCTTTAAAATTTATCAAAGGAACATTGCATGCGAAGGCATCAACCATCACCAAAAACAGCCTGACGATCAGCATCTCGCGGTAGAAGCTACACCCAGCAAGATCCGCATTATTATACGTGTTACAGGTCAACAGGTTCTTTCAGAAAAGCTCCTTCTACTAACATTCGCAGGGGAGCATTCTAGCTCCCCCTCACCTCTTAAATGGTTAGGTTTTACTAAGCTCATAAAATACCAAAATAAGTTTCAAAGATGGATACAACTTCGGTGAAACATCCACTCCAACCCCGAGTTGGAGCTCAAATGCTTTTGAAAGGAACAGCAGGTAATCGCCGCCTAATTTTGACCCATTCTGAATGAATTATACCTGCAATACAAAGCAATGTCATTAATCTCCCTAACCACAGGAGGCTCAGAGCCAAGGAAACCAAAGAATTCCTCAGAAACAAGGGTCTCCCCTGCCTTCTAAGAAACAACATGAGAACAAGGTTGTCTCCAGTGTGGAATAAGCCATCAGAGAAAAGCCCTTTTATGCTTCCCAGTCAATTGAAGGCAACTCCTTGTTGAGGGAGGGAGAGAGGGAGGGAGGGAGGAAAAAAGAACACAGAGAAAGAATGCCACCCACGGCAACAGTGAAGTTTACGGACTCCTACACACCCATCGTGCCCACACCTCCTTCCCCTCTTTCAGAACACGGGACTAGTCCAATGGTGCTCCAGTGACCCCGGGCAGGGTGTCAAAAATCCTCTGAATTGCTCTTAATGGTGATGGTTTGTTCGGGGGGGTTTTAAGGGGGTGGGAGGAGGGGCACGCATCTACAGGGAAGGGGACAAAGAGGGACCAGAACAGGCTCTGGCAAAAGACCCCACAATTTAAAAGATGGAATGGCACTAGAATAAAGCAATGTAACCTTACAAGAAGCATATACTCTTTCTCTCTTGAAACACTTAACACTTTCTCCACCTGACCTGTTTTTAAAGCAATTAACGAGATTTCTCAAAGCGGCTATTGTCTTTATTTCCTTTTCCTAGGTGATTTATTTTGCGTCAGAACGCTGGATTAATAATGACAGAGCACTTAAAAGCCGGATGCCTATGTGCACCTGTGCCCCACAGACAGGCACACTCTGCAGGTGGATGACAACAGTGAAAGTCCTGTCTCCTGTACCTTCCGATGTGCTCATATTGTCCTTGTGTGTGGGAAGGGGGGGGGGTCACAACACAATCTACTGTTTCACCTAGCATCCCTACCTCTCGACTCTCCACTCCGCTATCAATTTAAACTAAAGAAACTGCACCCTCTCCCTCTGCCAAATATCCCGATTCTACCCCCTCCATCTCCTGTCCTCATGACTCAAAATTAGACAAAAAGTGAGGAAACCAGAACACTCTTTTCGATGAACCAAAATGTCACAATAATTGGGAAATCAAGAATTTGCTGAATGGGCCCTGGCTGGTGTAGCTCAGTGGATTGAGCGCGGGCCTGCGAACCGAAAGATCGCGGTTCGATTCCCAGTCAGGGCACATGCCTGGGTTGCCAGGCCAGTTCCCGACAGGGGACATACAAGAGGCAACCGCACATTGATACTTCTCTCCCTCTCCCTCTCTCCTACCCTTCCCCTCTAAAGATAAATAAATAAATAAATATTAAAAAAAAAAAAAAAAGAATTTGCTGAATGGTATCTTGAAGCTTTTTTTTAAAAAATAGTAATAATAACCTGGCTGGCATAGCTCAGTGGATTGAGCGCGGGCTGTGAACCAAAGGGTCGCAGTTCGATTCCCAGTCAGGGTACATGCCTGGGTTGTGGGCCAGGTCCCCAGTGGGGGCCATGCAAGAGGCAACCACACATTGATGTTTCTCTCCGTCTCTTTCTCCCTCCCTTCCCCTCTCTAAAAATAAATAAAATCTTAAGAAAAAAAAAAGACATAAAAAAAATAAAAATAAAAATAAAAATAAAAAATAAAAAATAGTAATAAGTGGGAAATACAGAACAAGTTATCCAAAATCCCTTTAAGAATTCAAGGAAATCAAAAACGAAAGAGAGACTAGAATGTGTACGAATGTCAACAACCTTTCTCTGAGGCCCCACCACACATCCATCTGCACGAGCCACAAAGGTCATCAGCATGAAAGTTACATAACAAACTGGGAAAATAGCTGTCAGTGAAAACCCTGCACGCCCTCGCCCCTAACGAGCTCCTACTATGAGACATGCGCCCAGTTTCACCTACCTTCGCCGGAGGGACTTTCCCAGCAGCTGTGATCTGACCAGTGAAAAAACGTCCGAAATGATTTGCTGCTAGTACAACAGCCTTATAACTTTAAAAAAACAAAAAAGAAACAAATGCATGAATACTTCCATAAAGTGAAAGATGTTAGGCTCATATATTCTCATAAGTCATCCATTATAACTGAATCGTCAAAGAATAAAAGCTAACGTTTTATAGAGTGCCTACCATGTGTCAAAAATGGTTCTAAGTACTACAGATACTTACGCCTTGAACCTTCACAACAATCGGGTGCATCGGTATAATTACCATCTTCATGTTACAGGCAAGGAAACTGACCCACAGACAGATGAAGAGACCTGCCCGAGGTCCCCCAGTGAGTGGACGGCAGAGCCAGAAGGCTAACCCCACACCCAACCTACAGAGACAGATTTTTATCCTTGACGTTCCCCACCTTCTTTATAACAAATACTGCAGAAGGTCGGCTGTGATCGAAGAAAAAAAAATGAAGGAAAGACAAGGAAATGCTCACAATGCTTTTCTTTGGATGCTGGGACCATAGGTATTTCAAACCTACTGTTTTACTTTATTATATTGTCTGAGCTTTCTTTGGTGATGATACGGTATTTACACACCAGGAAGAAAACTTTAAAATTAAAAATTAGCTGCGCTATATGCCTGTATACGATAAAATTCCAACTCCAACCTCAGAACCAAAATAGAAAAGAAAACGTCCCCCCCGCCCCTCCCCCCCCCCGATCTCTGCTGTTTGGAAGCCCTGGATTCTGAGACAGAGAGGCCTCGGGTCATGGCGAGTCCTCCTGCCGACAGGCTGGGTGGCCGTGGGCGCATCCCCTCAACGCCCTGACCCTTGCTCTCCCTGTGTGTGACGTGGGGACAAAAAGAGCATCTCTCAGTGTTGCCATGAGGACTGACTGAGATAATGCATGAAAAGCGCTTACCCAAAGCTTGTCACAGTAAGTGCTTGGTAAATATTAGTGTTTTTAGCTAAACACACGCTCCATGCAATAACAGCTAGTAAAACATACCATCTTTTCTTCAATAGGGTATTTTTAACACATTACACGAATTTCACCGTCATACCACTTTATCCCTAAAAGACACTTTTACCCATTCTCACTCAGCAACACACACTCTAGCTTCATATTGTAATGCAACTGTTTCACGGTAAGCTCCACCTGCTAGCTTACAATAAAACCTTTCCTTAATCATATTTTTACAAAATAAATACTACTTGACATAATAATTGGTGCAAAAGCATGCACTGATTTAAGTTCAATTATATTAAAAGCTGGGAAATAATATTTTAGAGGTTACATGATTTGTTAGTCTATTTCTGAATCCAAGTGATAGAAATTCTCAAACATGATAAAGCAAACGTGACAACGATCCAAAGGCCACTGTAAAGAAATTAAATTAAATTTGGAATTAGTGTTTTAAAAGATGCAGTTGCTACACTGAAAAAAAAAAAAAACAAAGTTGATTACACAGGAAATGCACAAGAAAACATTGACGGTGGGGGAAAGGTGAACATGGGCCTGTTTTCGGTGACTGCAACAAAGCTCAGAATCAGCATCAGTGAGCCGGAAGGAACGTGTCTTCAACACAGCGTGGCCGTGCGTGTGTGCGTGTGTGCGTGTGCGTGTGTGTGATTTAGACAGAAAATGATTTATCACATGTTGTGTGACAGGAACACTAGATAATACATCTCAAACTATACCCCCTTCGCACATGTCAGCTTAGGACATAAGCAGCGATTCTTTACGTTGTGTTCCGTGGGTCCCCCCAAGTTCAAATTCCATCCAGCCCTGGGGCCCCAGTGGGTGGGAGAAGAGACCCCTCCGTCCCTCAACCCGGCTAAGGCCACTCTGTCCTGAGTGGGTTTGTTTCCATTGCCTCATCACATTTTATTTGCTCAAAAGATTCTGCGGCTAAAAACCACTGTCTAGAGCTACTGGTTTTGATAAGCTTTCCCAAATGTACATTTCACATGACACAATCAACAGCGCCCTTAAAAGTTTACATTGTACATTTTCTATGTAAAAGTTTATAAGTCCCTCACTGCAAAACTTTTCTACAAACTAACTAAATATGGCAAACATTTATTTTGTTTCTCTATATATAATTTATATCACAAAAAAATATCTTTAAACCAACCATTTGCCATATTACATTAAGGACAACAAAATGTGTTTTCACTTTGTCATTTTTCTTTATCGATCTCATTTGCATCTCAAGGGAATAGCTAAAACCCAAAGTAGAGCCTGGGGCATATGACATGCTGTACCTAAGATAAAAACCTAAGAAAATTTGCAGCTCGTGCGTCAGGCTTTATTCAAGTTATTCTTCCTATCATTCACTGGTTTTTTTTTTAAACATTTTCATTTGTTGGTGCCTCACGCATATTAGCAAACTGTCACTCCTAGTAGTTTTCATGTTTAAGGTCTCATCCAGCTACTTTCTTAGATGAGCTGATTTCATAAGTATCCTCCAATTTCCAGATCCTTCCCACTCTCCAAGCCAAGTGAGCACCACGCCACACTCACGGGGCTATTCCCATCCCTCCCCAGCGGCAGGTGGGACTACGCAGAGCCCAATTCTTCAGAGCGGACAGGCCCTAGCCAGGATGACTCTCCACACAGTGCTCCAGGCAGCAGACTCAGTGCATCAGTGCTGGATGGCAAATGAAGTTTATCGCCCTCTTGGCCGTACCGGTTAGAGGAAACAGCTCACCTTCAGTTACCAGCACAGGTTTGGGACCAGATGAAACTTCTTCAAGTGCAGACGTTTTCCCTATTACGTATTTTATGAATTTACTGGAGCAAAACTTAATTAAAATGCTGAAATCTGCTAATATGTATATATTAGACTGAAACATAGGAAACTGCCAATATCCAACCATTTTTGACCTATAAAAACAGCAAGTTGTGTTAACTAAGCTATTGTGGTAATCATTTCACAACAGATAACATGAATCAACATGTTATCCTTAAACTTTCACAGTGCTATATGTCAACTGGACCTCAACGACACTGGGAAAAAAACAGCTATTTCAACCTAATATATACATGTATGCACACATAGATGAAACACAGTCAATTCCTCTCAAATAATCGGTCAGTTATCGCCTTTCCTGGGAAGAAAGACTCCTTGCCTTCAACCCTTGAAGATTAAAAAGGCGCATACAACACGGAGAACCATTTCCTATCTGATGACTGGGAAGCAATAAAATGAGTCTTGAAAGAACAAGTTAAGCGCGCTCTCCAAAGGCTACCGTCTCCATCGGCTACAAGCAAAGCTGCTGCAGGAGAGAAGAGCTACAAGAGCGTGCGCCTGGCCCACGGCGACTCACTCACTCGGGGAGACAGAAGAGACCTACCCGGCAATATTGGCCATGGAGCTCAGCGCGTCGTAGCCCTGAGCGATCGTGACTCTTGGAACTTGGTCCATCGCCAGAACTGTAGTTTTTCTTTTGGAAAGTTTATCTAGCAAGTCCGGATTTTGGGCCGGATAAATAAAACTAATCAGTGTTCCCGAGCTCTTTAAAAGGTCCGCTTCGTGGGTGTTTAATTCTGCATTGAGCATGGGGGCTCGCACCTGAGGAAGAAGTCAAGTCACCGATCAGAAATGCAAATACCTTCATGACATTTTTTAAGTCAAGAAGACAATTTAAATAATATCTCAGGACAGAAATCATACACCAGAAGTGATCTTCCAGCAATAAATCTCCGACTGAATTCCTACACAAGGGTAAGGCACTGGGACTGGTTTGACAATGAACTACAGGGCAGGGGCACATGCCGGTTCTACAGCGAACCTGTCCTCCCAAACCCTGTGACTCTGGTACGATTAAGAGACATTATAATAAGCAGGAGGTTTTGGTTGTGTATTCAAAGATTCAATTCTTCTCACTTTAAGAAGCATAAACATTTGGGGTACTGAGAGGTTAAGGACACTGTAAGCTAAAATCTCCTGGTCATATGTATAGATTTACATCACTAACATTCCAGATGAATTCAAGGTCCGGCAGAAGTAGCACCTGCCTGGGTGTGGTGGGTAAGGTAATAATAGGGGTGTAATAATTTATAGTTTTACTTTGAATATTTCATCTAAAATGTCATAGGGTGTGCCTGAGTGTGATGTTGTTATGTTACAGAATTATATGCTTGATTTTGTAATAAATGCTTTTGCAATATAAAAGGGGCATTATTTGTGCCAGACACCGTATTTATAAACAGATGAAATCAAAGTATCACCAAATTGGGTGTAAGCAAAAAGCTACAAAAAACTCTGTTAAGTCAAGAAATATCAAGTCAGTCAACAAATACATACTCCACATGCTGGCAAGTTCCAAATGTCCACATGTTAAAGGCACATTTTTCAAATTCCATGTTAAAAGGGTTTTAAAATGTGTTTTATATCCAAGATTAAAATCAACCTTCAGTGAAAGGCTAGCTCCCAGTTCACAGTTATGCTTTTACATGAGTAAGCATAGGGAAAAAAAGAAAAGAAAAAAAAAAACATCTCTGGGACTTAGGTTTTAAGAGGAAATAACAAACACAAGCCCTGGGCCAACACTTTCATCTCCAACTACCTCCGAGACACCTTTATCTGCTACTCCCATTTCAGATGTTAATCTGGTCCTGCATGTGAGGTTAGGTTCTGGATTTTAATTAAGACTCTCTGACAAGGTCTGCCTTTCCCCAGTGAGACTCTATAATGTACATTTAATAAAAATTAGAGGACAACTTTGAACTGATTCTGCTGTCCGCTGTGGATGCAAGGCCAGCAGAGACTGTTGGCACCTGAGCGAGTTAAGCCAAGAGAATGCTCCCTTGAACGCACTTAGTAGGTCACTAGTTCCTCGGGATGCTCACAAGCTCGACTCAGAAGAGAGGCCCAGGGTCAAGCAGTTTATCAAGACGAGGACACAGTCCCTGTATTACGGGGTTTTCTGGTGCCCTGAACACGCTCACACGGTGGGAAACTCTGAAGGGAACACAGAGCATCTCCAGACTTACATGCACCCTCCTAAGCCTTTTTTGTAAGATGTCTCAAAACGTTTTGATCCCTAAACATGAGAATGGGTTACGCTGATTTTTCTATTTTTCCCAAGCTCTTTTCCTCTACACCAAGTTATATAACCAAATATCTGTCTGCACGCCTAAACACTGTAAAAGCTTTAGCTAAATTACAATTTATCACCATGCCATACATTTTACTATTTATATTCTATACGGGGAAAGAAAATGGTTTTGTGTCTTCTGCAAGAACCACAATTTAACCCTATCAAGATATCCAGTGGACTTTATGTTAAAAAAACAAACAAACGAAAAAATCTGTCTGATTGATTCCTGAGAAATTAATATAGAAAAAAGCTGATCTCTCCTGAAAAAGTGAGGAGCTTATTTTAACCTGATAATCATGCTCATATACTCTATATTTCCCTGTTTGCCCTGGTTGCAGAAGGCTTAGAATTCAAGTTTATATTCAACTCTAAGTATCTATGCTAGATCAGAGATACAGTCTTTCTTCATTTCCCGAGATGATTTCTGACTTTGGACTTACTGCTCAACTTCTTCAGTGTGTAGATTTCTATTACATCCTAAGACCTTTTATTAAGGTAAATAACAAAGGAAGGCTACTCGCCACTCAAGCCAGTGCTGCTTTCTCCAGAGCAGTCCTGCCCCTTCTAAAAATAGCACTGACGTCAGTTAAATCACTGTTCCTTCAGAAGATCACTGTACATTCAGTCCCAAGAGGAGTCCCACGGTTTCTTTCTATTTTAGCAGCAGTTAAATACCTGCGGGGAAACAGTCGAACCATGGAGTGCAAATAACCCGAGCTAATTAAAAGAGGACTTCCATGCAGCAAATGTGAAGCGGAAGATCATTCTTCCTCTTCTCATGATTAAACAGATCACAGGGCCTGGACGTGAAGAAGAGTCCTCACAGGCAACCATTTCTTTGAGAAAAAGGCATTGTTTGAAACTATGAAACACCATACCAATTAACAACACCGGTTAATTTTTCTAGGGAAAGATTTTGAAAAGTCGGCATGCCATAAAAAGAGGGGGAAAGAAATAATTACTTTGACCACCAAATCAGAGGCCAGCACTTCCTTCGTCCCTTGGATTTGGGCACCTGCCGCTCTGTAGTGATCATCTGAGAACTTGGACGCTTCACCAGCACCCGACTCCACGACAACATTGAACCCCTGCTTGACCAAGGCCTGAACGCCGGCAGGGGACAAGGCCACTCGCTTCTCATTTTGGAAAATCTCCTTGGGCACTCCAACGGTCAGTTGCTTATATGGAATTCCTACAAAGCCAAAAAGAAAAAAAGAAAGAAAGAAAGAACATTTGGTTTAACAAAAAAAGTTTCAATTAGAGCTCAGAAAATGGATATGGGCAATCTCTTCAACATAGACTGTCCATACAAATCACTGCTCTGAATGATGTTCCTGATTCAGAATCATAGTTCTTTGACCTTCTTTTAATCGCTAAGGAGTTTTTATGCCCACTCTCCTGAAAATTCTAGATATTTTATTTAACCAAATGCCTCTCTTCAAGGTACATGATAGCTTAGTTCATTCTTACGGAAAAAAAAACAACTGGGTTGAGCGACCACTCAACACGCTAACTCCACTCTTCAAATTGACTCTCTCGGCTTTTTCTCCTTGTTCGTACTTTGAAGGAAGACAGAGGGGGAATTAGCTGTTTTGAAGACCAAGCCTATACTAGACACCCAAAGTCACCTTCCTGGCACTTTGGCCACAGGCCGTGCCTCATGATTCCCGAGTGTTGTATCCTGAGACCTTACATTCTCAGCTGCGACTCATTAGACCCAGCGATCAGCAGCTGGGTCAAAGGTAATAGTCTCCAGGCCAGACATGAGGGAAAACTGGCAGCCGACAAGATGACGGACACAGGAGCTTTGTCAAGGGACATCCTCTGCTGGCCAGCGACCACCCACCCAATCAGGTTCTCTACCAGGATGTTTGAGGGGAGACCCGCAGAAAAGGTGGAGGGAGTAGAATGGCATGGCAGCCATCAGGGAGCACAGCCTCGGGGGTCAGCAGACGGAGGTCGGCTCGCGGGGGTAGCAGAGCCATCGGCAGTGGAGAGTCAGGGAGGGAAGGAAGTCACAGCGAGGAAATCCAGAAGGACGTCCCACTTCTCCGAGAAGTGGCCGCAGGGCTCCCTGGGCTCCCTCACTCCCCAGGAGGCCTTACACGAAGTCCTCATCACCGAATGTCAGCAGGTGGGGTTCTGTGCGACACAGAGTTCAAGTGCTCACGCCCGGCTCGGACCAGCTTTAGCGCGAGCACGCAGTTCCTTCTGATGTTGTACTCCTCAGGTGGGCAAACGCAGATGTTTTTAAATAAACAGGACTTGCTTCGACAAATTTTACTGAAGTTTAGGAAATCTAGCAAATCAAATTATCTCTACAGAGTAACTTATCGAGACCTTAGAGAGCTTATATCAACCTAAAAATATCTGCATTTGAACGGCCTTAGATTCCACGGGACTTAAGCAGTAATAACTGAGAGTAAACTCAAGGCAAATACATGCTGCATCTTATACTTTACCTGAAGGAGAGGAAAATAATAAAAAGCTGGCAAATATTCTGGACTGATGTACAAAATTAAATCACAGATACTTACCTAGAGTTCCCTAATGTAACAATTTCAATATCTAGGCCCTACCTACCACACGTCAAAGAAGGTACAATCAAAGAAAGACGATCAAGATCATATCAAAAGGGTTTAGGAAACAACCTGAAATGGCCAAATACGACAAAATTTGAGCATCAAAAAGAATAAATCATTGCAACGTAGTAAAATACATCCAAGGCCCTGGCTGGTGTGGCTCAGTGGATTGAGCACTGGTCTGCAAACCGCAAGGTTGCCGGTTGGATTCCCAGTCAGGACACCTGACCGGGTTGCGGACCAGGCCCCCAGCTGGGGGTACGTGAGAGGCAACCGGTCAATGTTTCTCTCACACATTGATGTGTCTCTCCCTCCCTTCCCCTCTTTCGAAAAATAAATAAAATCTCCAAGAAAAAGAAAGAAAACAATGATTTAAAAATAAATACATCCAAGGATGTTAAAATACATGAGTTCATGATGATACTCAAAAAAATAAATAAATACTTTGCAAGAGCTTCCTTGGTCAACTTCGGAGGAAGGAATGCGTGGTAGGCAGGATAATGGTCTCCCAAAGATACCCACGTCCTGATCCTCAGAACCTGGGGCTATGTCACAATACACAGCACAGGAGAAGGGAATTGAGGTGCAGGTGGAATTGAGTTTGCTAATCAGATGACCTTGAAAATAGGGAGATTATCCTGGATTACCTGAGTGTGCCCAGTGTAATCACAAGGGTCCTTAAAGGTGAAAAAAGGGGGCGGAAGAGTCGAATCGAAGAGTAACTTGAAGATGCTGTGCTGCTGGCTTTGAAGACAGAGGAAGGGGCCATGAGCCAAGAAACACAGGTGGTCTCCAGACTCTGGTAGGGGGCACGCAGCCAGGTTCTCCCCTAGAGGCTCTGGAAGGAGCACAGCCCGGCCCACATCTTGCTTTAAGCCCAGTGAGAGCCATTTCAGACTCAGCTTCCAGAAGTGTAAGACAATAAATTTGGGCTGAAGGAAGCCAGTCGGATTGTGATCATTTGTTACAGCTAGAATACTCGCATAAGGGAACCAACGGATTACTACCAAAACCAGTAGTGCCGGGAAAGAATCAACACCTCCCCCACCTTCCCACTGCAATCTCAGGGTGACTAAATAGTACAGGGAAAGTTGCTCTCTACAGAAAAGGTCTGCCTAATAAACAAAGATGGAATGAGAGAATATCACCAATGTAAAACCCTGATGAAGCCAAGGATTTAGTGAATAATTATCAATCAAACGGCCGTGATAGCCTTTGAGTGAAAAACTGGTGGAGCTGCATAATAGACGGATCGCACTGACGACATCCAAACTCACAGATCGACCTTCTTGACATAACGCAGCAGAGAGTACACAGCGTCACCTAGGAAGCATTCTTGCCAGAAAAACCAACCCTGACTCTGATCCAGCCTTCAGAGCTGGCTGAATGCTGCAGAAAATACAAGGCGCAGGGAAACTGGTTCAACAATACCAAGGGAATACAACCAGGTAAACCTGGAATGCGAGAAATTTCATGGAGCAACAACTAAATTCTTCAAGAAATACAAGGAAAAAAGAGGAGGGGAACGTATAAATCAAATGGGACCTAATGACATAGCAAGCCAATACAATATGTGGATACAGTTTGGCTTATAACTTGAACAAAACAACTGGGAAGGGAGGGAGGGAGGGAGGAAGGAAGGAAGGAAGGAAGGAAGGAGGGAGGGAAGGAAGGAAGGAAGGAAGGAAGGAAGGAAGGAAGGAAGGAAGGAAGAAAGAAAGAAAGAAAGAAAGAAAGAAAGAAAGAAAGAAAGAAAGAAAGAAAGAAAGAAAAAATAAACACTGGAATTACTTTTCTAGCTTTTCCATGTGATAATGAAATTGTGGTTTTATTAAGGAAAAACTAAACTAGAATGCTCATCTTTTAGAGATTAAAAAGTAATTATCTAGGAAGTAGTCCAGAATCAAAGACTGAACAAAAATAAAGTCTCATACATAATTGACACCAAGGTCTTGATGTCCATGCATGACTCACAAGGACAATTGCCCTGTCCTCAAGGCAGTTACTTTTATTTTATACACAATTTTA
The DNA here is from genome assembly GCA_039655065.1 of Glossophaga mutica. Taxonomy (NCBI): domain Eukaryota; kingdom Metazoa; phylum Chordata; class Mammalia; order Chiroptera; family Phyllostomidae; genus Glossophaga; species Glossophaga mutica. The sequence continues at coordinate 6,595,775 of CM077305.1, forward strand.
TCACACCGGATAATATGGCTTTCTAGAAAACTTGTTTGAATATCGGAAGATAACACTGAGGACTCCCAGGCGCAGGTCTCCTGCCAAGGGTAACTCAGCACACGAAAACAAGAAGTTGTGGCATCTGTTAAAGGCAGGCGTGAGAATTCCCAGGCCCAGGAGCTTAGGGCCCTTAGTGCGCGACAAGCAGCCCTGTGAACCTAAATTTAAAAGGGCCCCCAGATAGCCATCCTGTCCCCCCACCTTAGAAACCAAATGTCATTTTTAGTTGCCCTCTGGAAAAAAAGACGCAATGTCCAAGTGTCCCTGACCGCTACATCTGGCCACCGTCTGAGGTCTGGCCAGTGGGGTGCAGACAAGAGTGCTGGCGTGATCTCCAGGTAACATGCTCACAGGGGTCTGTCTGACCCAGCTGAGAAGGGCCCCCTTTAGCCTTTCCTCCTGGCCCGCACCCCAGAACAGAAGGCAGGGGGAAGGCCTTGCAGACCACGGGAAGGCTCCAGATGTTACCCTGCCTGAGCCAGTTAGCTAGTGACAATTTCTGAGTAGGAGATGGACGTCACTGTCACACAGAGAACAGGCTGCAGGGGGACAGAGGCAGAGGGCACAGAGATCATTCAGAAAAGTAGCGCAGAAGTCCAGGTGATAGGTGACAGGGGCTGGGACCAGAATGGTAACAGTGCTGACGGTGGGAAGGTGACAGGTTCTCGAGACCAGGTAGAGCTGACCTGCACCTACGGGGAGCATCTAGGGTAGCGCCAAGGGGTGCGGCCTGAGCACCTGAGACGAAGCTGCCATCTGCTGAATGGAGAGGCACTGCTGCAGATGAATTTGCACACTCGGTCCCGCCCTCCTGGACGCAGGTGAGCCATTCATGGCGCACCTGGCCAGCACCGACTAGGAGGGGGAAGGGGCTGCCAGGAGAAGGGGTTACCATGAACACTAACTCCCAGAGTTCTACTCCACTGGCTGGCCCTTTTTCTTATTCCACCGTCTTCCCCTCTCCATTAGTACTGACAGTCTGGAACTTCTATACGTGGAAAATGTAACCGAGCACTCAGGATGATCACTCGCCAGCACCAGGCTGCAACCCCCAGCTTCTCCTTTTCTCAGGCACCAGATGACTGGCTCCCGTGACTCAAAGGCCTGCCCCACGTGCGCTGCAGGGAGGCTTTACCTTGATTTACAGGGGATTTACACCGCAGTGCCTGATGAGTGTGAAATGTTCGTGCGAACTCCTTCTTCCCAGGCAGAACCTTACAGGATCCCAGACCGCTGAGTAAAGGACACGAACAGCCAGTCACCACTGTTTTCAGCAGGTTTGCCATGTTCATGCAAGCTCCCGACCTTCCGAACCCCCAATTTTCTTGAAGGCAAATCACTAAGAGGAAAGAAAATAAAATATTTATGGGCTGAAAAAAATATATACTTTCTTTTGAACATCAAAAACATACTTATCCAAAGAGCTGGGAATAAAACAGTTATATGTGGGCATCTACGATGAATTTCTTTGCTAAGTCTTACTTACAGAAGTTTGTTTCCAGTTCAGGTATTTAAAACGTGCAATCCACTTTCCCACTTAAACTGTAATTGTAACTCACTATTCAGTTCAGAGCCTAGTCACGTAACTCTAAAGTTAAAAAAAAAATGCTATAGAGGCCAGTCTCATCTTACATGGCAGTTATTTCTGAGTCTGCATGTCCAGCAAAAATTGCACATAATGAAAGTTACCCTTGAATGTCCCTCAAATTGTCTGAAGCACTACGCGATACAGCAGGAGCTTGTTTAGATGCCACGTCGTACAGAAAACGTGGCTTCCCATTCCGTGTAGCAGGCTGCTTGCTCGTCCTGGGGAAACCCTGAGACTGAGACTGAGACTGAATGAAGACTCAAGTTTGACAAGTACACCTCGCAAGAAAATTAAACATGTGTGAGATATGACTCCAACAAAAAAAAAAGAGGGAAAAGTTCCAGTTTGTGCTTGCAGATTGGGGTGTAACGAGGGGCTCTTCTGCCCGTGGTGCTCATAAGTGGCCACTTTTTTGCCAGCTCTAACCAGGCTGGGTGAAGTATCATTGACCTCTGCTATTACTGACCTAGGCTTCAGTGGCCACCTCCCCTGCTCTCCATAGCAGATTCCCAGGGGTTCAAGGAAGGGCCCCCATCACCCCCAGGATTCCCAATGTCCCCCCATCCTTCTTTCTTTTGCTTCAAAATTGGGGCGAAGCGGAGGACCTGGAACTCTGTCAGTCAGGCTCAGCTGACTCCACCAACTGTGCTTCACACTCCGACCCATCGTGTGGGCCCCTGCGGCACCCAGCACCCGACCACAACACACCCCACAAACATTCCTCCAGCCTCCTGAGGAAGAAGGGTCTAGCTCCTTTTTAATTTCAGAACTGCTGCCATAACTCCCTGAAGCAAACTCCTTGCAAATACCAGAAAGAAACACGGAGCGTGGCAATCCTCAGTCCAAACCTGACCCTTAAGAAGTCTTTAATTCAACAACCCTGTTCCGAGGATTGGGTTTCAGAGCCACAGCCACGGGGAGCATCTGAAGAATCAAAGTGGGCAGGTCACATGCTTGGAGATAAGGAGAGTCAACAAGCAACAACGCCACAGAGCAGATTAAGGAAAGTCCAAAGTTCTCGGCGAGACCAGAGGAGATCATGTCCTTCTACAGAGCTCACAAAGGAAGGAAAAGGCGTTTGAGATGGAGACGGCAAGACGAACAAAAGCTATGGCAGAGGGAGCATGGGAGATGTGTTCGGGCATGTGAACAGAAATATATACGAATAATTCTTTGTATTTGAATAGAAGGTGTTATACTTTCACAGTGTTTCCACATACATCATTTCCTTTCTGTCCTAAAGCATTCCTGAGTCCTATAAATACCTTCCTCATTCATTCACAGGTCACTTCTAAGGTTATTCATGGCCAAGGATGGGGAACAAGTAAGTCCAATAGTCAGCCACTCATTCAAAACAGTCCCTGGATCCATGCCAAGAACCAAGGGATCTACAGAGGGAGATGGTCCTACCGTTGTCAACGACCTAGCCCTCCCCCAATCCTCCCACTCACCCCAGCTCCTAACGACTGCTGTTCTCTTGGGCGTGACAAGGCTTGCCCAGACCTCACCAGCGAAGAAGCAAAGCTGGCTCTCCTAGAGCCCGGGCACTGTGTGTCTGCCGCTCACACACTGTCTGACCTGCGCATGTGCCTCGGTCTACGCCTCCGTGAAAGGAGCCTAGGAAAGCTGGTGCATTAGGATCCAGAAATCTTATGATCACCGTATTTTGCCATGTATAAGGAACTCCTACCTATAATGTGCACCCACATTTTTGGCCCAAACTTTCAGGGAAAAAAAAAAATCTTTCATTTTAATTTTTTTTTAAATATTTATTTATTTATTTATTTATCTTTAGAGGGGAAGGGTAGGAGAGAGGGAGAAGGAGAGAAATATCAATGTATGGTTGCCTCTTATGTGTCCCATGCTGGGAACTGGCCTGCAACCCAGGCATGTGCCCTGACTGGGAATCGAACCTCGATCCTTTGGTTCACAGGCCCGCGCTCAATCCACCGAGCTACACCAGCCAGGGCTCATTTTAATTTTGTAATTAAAGTATTTATTTATTTATATGTAGGTACTTCTTTTTTGTATTAGAAAGGAATTTTAGCATTTATTTTTTAACATATTATGGTGCCAAAATGTTAGGGAACAAATAATTACAAAACACAAGAACAGATACAAGGTATTTCAGGTACTACCCATGTATAATACACGCCCTTATTTTTCTCTCAAAAATTTGGGCAAAAAAGTGCATGTCATACACAGCAAAAGACGGTAGATGAGATGTCGCAGCACTTTAAAGCTGAAGCCCTACTGCACGGCCCGGCCCCGGAGTCTGGAAAGGCTCTCTTGGCTACTTGGAAAAATGGTAGTTTGATGTTGAGCAGGTTCCTGGCACCAGATGTCAACAGGGCCAGAGCCCTCAGAGGTCAATTTCTCCCAAAAATTCCACTTGCTTCAAGTTATGAACATATAGCACAGTCAGTGATCGAGAGAAGTTTATTGTAAGAGCAGTCCGAAGCCTAAATCACATACAAACAACCCTGAAAGGCATTCAGAGAATAAATATTTGAGCCACATTACCGCAGGCTGGTACCTGCTACCAAAGATAGTATTCCATCGTAATTGTCACATTTTCCCCACTCTTCACATTAAAGCTCTCTGCTGTTTTATTATCCATGTGCTTCTACGGCTTTCCAGCAACAGGGGAAACTTGACAACTCAAAATTGAAATAAAAGGTGGGGGCTAGTATGGTATTCCTATGGCCCCCTTTAACGTAAGCTGTTTGGGTAACAGTCTTCCCTCACTGATACTAAATGCCTTGAGGACGAGCACCTGGGAGAGAGGTGCACTGAGAGGCTACGAGGGTGGCCTGTGGATTGGAAACCCCCACTCCGCAGCACACTGGCCGTGTGGCCTTGTCAAGTCCGGCACTTAACTTCTCTGCACCCAACTTCCTCATCTTTAAAATGCAGATAATAATAATAGCACCTACCTTATAGGATTGTTGTGAGCTAGCGTTACTCACTTTGGTACTACCTCTGGCCCAGTGCTTTGCACAAAATAGAGGAAGTCAACAAGTACTTTCTGACCCAATGAGTGACTAATCAGGGCTAGGCCCCCTGAAGCCCCGGGATCTGTGGAACACAGTCTCCAAGAAGTTTCGGGGAATTTCGTTTGAAAATGAAATGCGGTGTAGCCTTGTGGGAAAGTATTTGCATCAGCAAAGGTGAGCCGCCTGGGCACACTTGATGATAAGAACGCAATTCTAAACTGTCTGCCCATTGTTTTAAAACAGAAAAGCAAAAAACAGCCGAGATTTGCACGTTGCAGGGGCGCGATGGAGAAGAGGGGCGCATTTCAAATAAAAGTAGCGACGCAAACCCCACCTGTCCGCGTGGAGCCTGTCCTTACAAGACTCCTCAAAACAGATCACTTAAGGACTGCCCAGCATCATGGGGCGAATAAAGGACGCCTGCACCCGTAAACAAGTCATGCCTTTGCAGCTGACAAACCAAGGACGAAATACCCTGCAGAAGTTTAGACCAGCAGGCGGCTTGACCTTGCCCAAACCCACCGGTACCGCCCCTTGCTAGGCAACTGAACCGCCATCAGCTGGCATCTGCCCGGGTCCGCTATTTATAACCTTCCCCCGAAGCCCATTGGCGGAGGCTGCATAATGTCATTCCGCCCCCAAAGTTCGAATCCCCCGCCTGCCCCCCGCTGCCTCTTCCTCCCTCCAGCCTGGCCCCGCTCTTGGCTGCCTAGAGGTTTGCCCAAACCACCATTAGCCGTCCCCAACATACACTCACCATTTCCCCCACGCCACCTATGTCTCCAGCCAGTCACCCACTCCGAATCCCGTTAAGATGCAAGAACAATTTCGGGGCGTCCAGCTGCCACCTCTCTCGGTGCGCCCCTACAAAGAGTCCTCTGTGACCTCCCGCCCTCCTCCCATCTGGCTGGCCCAGATGATCCATTACAACTCCGGCCTCCCCACAGTGTCCCAAGACCTGTACCTGCACAGCGGCCGCCTTGTCCCCTGGGTCTCTGCAGAGACCCAGTTCCCGAATGCACCTCCCACCCCCAGCAAGAGACTAGAAGGGCGCTCAGCAGGCGCCGTTCTACTCCCGACCGGAGAGTCCCGCGGGCTGGCGCCCGGGTCCCTGCCGACCCCGCCCCCTTCTCCTTGACAGGTCTCCTTCCCCGGGGGGCCGGGACAGTGGCCCTGAGCCCTGCGCGCCTTCGCCAACTGCGCTCCCCAAGCTGCTCCCTAGGCGCGCACCCGCGCCGCCCCGCTCACCTCCGCGGGCAGGCCTGGCTGTCGCGGGCCGTGCTCCGGGGACCGCGAGGGGACGCCGCGCTGGCCGACCCGGGCTCGGGCCCCGCGGCGCTGAGTCTCCAACCCGGAAGAACAGCCCCAACCGGGCAGCGGCGGCCACGTGACGGCGACGCGGCACCCACCCGGCCCGGCTCTGCGGCCCCGCTCCCCGGCCCGGGGGGACCTTGCTGCGCCCCCGGCCCGCTCCACCGATCCTCTGGCCCGCGAAGCGATCTCACCAAATACCCTCTCTGAGCGCCAAGGCCAGGTAACCCAAAGGGCCCTGCACTGTCCTCGGTGGCAGCCGAAACCTCTTTGTCTCGGCTTTCCCTCGGCCCCCCGCCCCGCCTCCGCGTTTTCCCTCTGCCAGTCCTTGTCAATCAAACCTGGAGCCAAACCCGGCGCTGGGGTTTTCAGGGCTACATTTGACCTCCCCCTGGAGAGCCCGTTACAAACTGTGATTTCCTCTCCGGTGTCCCACCAGAACAAATAAGAGGGTAATAGAACTCCATTCTTGGCACCCGACTTTCCTCTTGCCTCTCCAGGAAAAATCAGAGATTCTGTAACGGGATAGGACCAAAAAGAAAGTGGAAGGAAGCCAAGGGCTGGTGAAGGGCTGGAAGGGTTGAGTTGTTTTTCTATGCTGGCCAGAGAGGTAGAGTTAAGTTCCTCGGAAAAGATATCGGGTCCAAAACTTAGCACAGTCTGCAAACTCGTTGTCCAAAGGGTGACCCAGAGAACCCTGTGTGCTTAGTTAGGATTAATACCCATCAGGTGGAGAGGACCTTTGGTGGGACTTCCGGTGTCCTGACCAGGCCTAGGCTGATTTCAGCAAAACTCTTAGAGGACTCCAGAACTCAATGACTTAATTGTTCTTCGCACAGAGTTCTGTTACTTACTCTGCAGGCGTCTTCTGGCTGAAAGAAGGAGGAATGAAATGCAGAGTAGGAAATGGCACATCTGCCCTCAAGCTGAATCACCAAGCATCTGGAAGGTAGGGCCCTGCTTTTTTACTTTAATTGAAATATCTAAGGTGACTAAAAGAATGGTGGATCTAAAACAGTCCATATTCTTAAAAAGAAATATATTGCAGAGAAACACTTATGCTGAGGACACCTCTTGTGTTTAACCTTCGCAAAGGTCATTCAACTAATGGGCGCTTACCACCCTCCAGACTGGGCGAAAGATTGTCCCTGTCCTCGAAGAGTTCACGGAGGGGAAGAGACGCAGCCAGGTGTTTTAAAATAGTAGTGAACCGTGGTAAGTGCAACCATAGGGACAAGCTCAAGATGCTGCAGGTGCAATGAGTCAGGAGTAACTGATAAGGATTGAAACTAAGCTCTTTTCACAACATATGTAAGTCACATCAATATCTATGTATACCATAAACATATACAGTATAGCACATCAATTATTTCTCAATAAAACTAGAGGAGAAAAAAACTAAGTTCTTGTTTTAAAATATGTGTGTATGCGGGGGGGGGGTTGCTTCTTTTCAAAGCTTAAAAATCAGTGGTTCCTACTGCGGACAGTTTTGTCCCCTGGTATCTGGAGACATTTTGGTGATCACAACTGTAAAAGGGAGGGATCTAGTGGGTAGAAGCCAGGGATGCTGCCAAACGCACTGCATTACACAGGACAGCCCTTTACAACCAAGACTCATCGACCCAAAAAGTCAGTAGTTCTGAGACTGAGCATCACCGGCTTAAATAAATGGTCAATGGATTATCTAATTGACTTGCTTATGATCATAACACATGGAACAGCTCCAAAGATGACAGACAACTTTTCACTTATTCTGGTAACGTACACCTATGGTAATTTTTAAAATTTATTCCATTCATCTGTCCAACAGCATTTGGGTACCATTGCTCCCAATGAAAACATTTGTCATTTGGAAGGTTGTGTTTTAGGCCTTAAGCTCCTACGTAGTAATGACAATGTACACATGAGTCACCAAAGAAAACTGGATTAAGTTCCAAAATTCGTTAGTTGCTTCTGAATCTTAGCCACTGTCTTGTATAAAATTTTTGCGAAGATTGCATGTCCCCACCAGGGTGGGAAGGCTTGGTCCAGTGTGATATCCGCTCCTTCCCCGTCAGCTTTCCCGGCCACCAAACAGTAATGTTCACATATGTGCAAGTGTCCGTGACATGTTGTTCCATGACTGGATACTTAAATTTTAAATATACTTCAAAGTTAGAATACACGTTAAAATTGAAGCCCTCTCATGTTTTGGAGACCGTGCACCCACAAATACTTAAAGTATAGTCGAAAGCAAAAAAGGTAAAATCTGTAGAAGAATATAACACACCATTAGGCTCCGTTTTGAAGCCTCAGACCAGGGAGGTGTCCAAAAGCCAAAACTCAAACTGTGCACTGAGCCAGAGAAGGCCCAGGAGGGAAACTGAACCCTAAACGCATGTTGCCAGCCCCCTGCCTCCAGTTAAAACCAGGCCAGAGAACAAGTCGATTTAATGTGTTCTCGTTGCGAGGATTATGGTACCCAGCTTATCAGCAACTTATTGTTTCAAGCTTCCTTTTTATGAGTAATTGTTAACAAAGTGAACAGTGTCAATGAGATAGATGCCAGGGGGGGTTAGTAAGGCAGACACTTGACAGATTTCAAGGCAACTGTCCGACCTCAACCTTGGCGCTCCTCTTTCTCCCAGGAGGACCAGTCAAGAGTGCGTGTGCTCTGAGGAAGCAAATAGTAACCAGCTAAAGGCACGTACACAAATCAACATTAATTAGTGAATTAATTAGTTAGAAACTTCAGGAGACCTGCCAATCAGCCAACACAAAGTTAAATAATTGGCAATTTAAGTTATTTAAGGAAAATCAGTTCATATTTAGAATTGTTATGAGATCTAAACACTGGCTCTTAGCATACTTACGTGGATATTTTTCTCTCTATAGAGTAAAGTACCAATGATAAAAATCTATGTTTTTTGCCCTGGCTGGTGTGGCTCAGTGGACTGAGTGCCGGCCTGCAAACCAAAAAGGTCACCAGTCTGATTCCCAGTCAGGGCACATGCCTGGGCTGTGGGCCAGATCCCCAGTAGGGGGCACTTGAGAGGCAACCACACATTGATGTTTCCCTCTTTCTCCCTCCCCCTCTCTCTAAAAGTAAATAAAATCTTTTTAAAAACTCTATGCTTTTATGAATATAAAAATTATTTAATAATACCTTTGAGGGGCTGGGAAGATGGCGAGGGCCAGAGACTGTATTCATTTCCTAGGGCTGCTCTAACAAATGACCAGAAAGGTAAGGGCCTAAGACAACAGAAACGTATTCTCTCTCAATTCTGGAGGCCAGACGTCCGAAATCAAGTTGTCAACCGAGTGGATTCCTCCGGCCTCCCCGAGGGAGAAACCGTCCCCACGCCTCTCTTCGAGCTTCTGGAGAAAGCTGGCTGTCAGAGTTCCTGGTGCTCCTTGCCTTGCAGGCGCATCACTCGAGCGTCTGGCTCCTCGTCGTGGGGCCACCTCCTCTGCGTGTGTTTCTGTACCCAAATCTCCCTCTTCTTTCTCTTATAAAGACCCCAGTCAGTGGATGTAAGTTGCACACTAAATCCAGAACTACTTCATCTTGAGATCCTTAGCTAATTCTATCTGCAAAGACTGTATTTTCAAATAAAGGCGGTCATGAATTTGGGGGAGGAACACTGTTCAGCCCAGTACAGGGACATCCTCAGTGTCTGGGTGCCGCAAGCTAGAGTGGTTGTGCAGGGGTTTTCCTGAAACATGAGTAGATTTACCAGTTCTTGAGTTTAAAGTAAAAATCCAAATTATTTTGGGGAAATTCAGGTGAAAGTCCTTTTGTATTGATAATTAGAAGAATGTCCTATACTTTTGCTTTCTTAATAAAGGCTCAGCCTAATTGAGCTTTCCCTTTTTCCTTTTTAATATATAACTGTCGGCAGTGAGAAGGGCACCAGATGTTAGACAGGCGGGGTCAGACCAGACCTTGCTTCAGCTAAGAAAGAATTCAGAGCCAAGATTCAAGCTACAAAAGAAAGTTTACTCAGAAAGTCACAGAGGAAGAGAAGTGAGATATAGAAGACATGGGCCGAGGAAACAAGTTGCAGAGGCCAAAGAAGGGCCCGTGGAGCTTGGGAGACAGAGAGAGGCAGGGAAAACGCGCCTGGGGAAGAGAGGCGCTGCCCTGAGAAAGTCAAGCGGGGTCCTCGGTCCTGAGGGTGTTTATCTGGAGGTCCCAGGGGAGGATCCAATGGATGGTTCATCAGCTCTCCAGGTGCGTGCTATCAGGGCCATGGTCTGCACTGATTGGCCGGCTCCAGGGCAGGGGCCCTTAGCCGGTGCAGCTGGGCCTGAGGTCAGCATGGCATTGCTTGTCTGGTTTTGCTGCTTTTCTGGGCCTGGAGCTGAGTCACAACAGAGGCGTAGATGTATCTGATGCCAATCAGAACCTCATTGTCCTGGGGGCTTCATGCTTCAGGGCTATTCCCTGGCCCTTTGTTCGTTCCCGCTCTAGGGGGGTCTAGCCCACGTGACTAGCAGCGGTGCCAGAGGAGGCCGGGTCAGGGGAGGGTCCAAACCACATACCCAGTGCTAGGAAAGGTCGGGGGTCTAAACTTCATGACCAGAGATACGCTAGGGGAAGAAAGGTCACCCTGGGGGTGACGCTCCAGCCCAGTTTTGCCCCCTGCTCGCTACCCTGCGCTTTCTGCCCTCATGACGCTCTGTACCTAGCATGATGCTCTGCTCTTGTCTGTCTAATGCCTACCACCTAAAAACACACACACATGTATATATACACACACATATATAACCATATCAAACTACTTGATTATAAACCCCTTAATGACAATTACCGTGTTTATATTTAACTTTTTGAATATCGCATTTGATGAAAACTCTAGTTCAAACATGTTTTAAACAGTTTTGTGAAACATCTCTTCATAGATTTTTTTATTTACTGATTTGAGAAAGAGAGAGAGATGTGTTCCTCCACTTATTGATGCACTCATTGGTTGCTTCTTGTATGTGCCCTGACCAGAGATCAAACCCACAACCTTGGTGTATTGGGAGGGTGCTCCAACCAACTGAACTACCCAGCCAGGGCATAAATCTTTTAAAAAGGTATTGCTCGTTAAAAAAAAAAAAAAAAAAAAAACCCACAATTTTTCACCTCCATCGGTCTTTGTCATTCCACTCTCCAATGTCCTCTGACTTCTGTAACCGTTCATTCTCAGTTCTTGCACCACTTAAATCGCAAATATTTCGAATATTCCCTTGGCCCTCCTTCCTTTTAGCTCTAACACTCTCTTCCTGGCAGTCCAACGTCAGTTGTGCCGTGACAACTCCCCAAGCTTGATGTCCAGCCCTAATCTTTCTCCTGAGCTGCAGATTCACACAGCCATCCGCCTCCTGGTCATTTTCACTGAAGTATCATCCACAGATCTTAAATCTGTCAGGCTGGGGAAACTCCTCTTACCCCTTTCGGTCTTCTGGCTGATCAAATAAATCAAATAACATACAGCTTTATGGAGGAAATCATATCTTAACACATGTGCACGGGGAATTTACATATGCACGAAAATTCCAAAGACAGTGAGGCACAATGAGGGGTATCATTTTTGGACTAAGGAGGGGGAGGCGTAGCGAGCCACATAGATGGGCAAGAGCAAACGTGTGGTGAGCAGATCCTTGCGGGGCTACCCGGAAACGATGGCACACAGGAACCCAGGGAATATTTTTATTTATACCCTCCCAGCCTGCCACACTGAATTCATACGTGCTAAGCTGAGGACACTTAGGTCCTTTTCCTGAAGCAGTTTCTATCCGCATTACTTCAGGCAGGAAAGGGGGAGGTCCAAACCACACCTCTTCTTGACTTTGTTGAGCTCTATTTTCAACTCGAAGTCATCTGCCTGCCAAGGTAGCACATGCTGGGGAGTCTTGAGACCCACTCCGCAACAAGCTCAACCTGAGAAAATTCTCTCCTGCTCCCCTCCTTTTTGGACATCACAAAATACTGCTCCCTAACTGTCAGAGCCGCTTTACGCCCCCGCCCCCCAACCTGGACATCGGTCTGGAACACTGTCCCCGCCTTCCCTATGCTTCTCGTTTGTGCTCATACTCAGGGTCTAGCTTTGTCTTCCTCTGTCAAGCCTTATTCGTCTCATTTCCCTGAGCTGAGCGCAGTGCTTGGCACAGAACAGATGCTAAATAACTATTTCGTAGGTTGTTTTGAAGAGGAGAAAAAACTTGGGTACAGAAGATAGCCCAGGGTCTGGCACGTAACAGACTTCCGAAAGTGTGCGCAGGGAGGAAAGAGCCTCTTTTGAGTGCGGGAGCATCTGAACAACCATAGGGGAAGAAATGAATCTCAACCGAAGTTTCACAGTTTATACAATAATTAAATCAGAATCAAATGTCAACTTCGGTATGAAACCATAAAACTTGCAGGAAAAAATAGAAAAATCTTCAGGACCTAGTGTTACCATGAGTATTTAGCTAATTATTCAGAAAAGAAAAGGGAACGAGGTGACCAGACATTGAGCTTAATAAACTGGAGAGAGAGCACAAGCCCATTTGCTTTACCAGGAAGCGACAGCTTTGCAGCCGCCAGGAAACCACAGCACTGTGTCTGCCAAGGGGATTAACACTCCTCCCTTCCCAGCTCTGGCACCGGGTTGTTGGGGGGGCTGAGGGGGGAGGTGCTGGGCCACAGAGGCCTGTCAGTCTAACTAGGGGGCGTGAACCCATCCAAAGCCCATGAGAGTTTGGGGAGTTCAAAGAAGTTCGTTCTCTCTCTCTCCCCCTCTGTCTGTCTGTCTGTCTGTCTGTCTCTCTCTCTCTCTCTCTCTCTCTCGCCCCACCGCCCCATGACCCGAACTCACACAGGGCACATGCCTGTTCTCTCCTTGGCCATGTGGCCCTAGCAGCCACATGCCCCATGGCAGTGAGGACTCACCTTGCAGGCTCCAGGAGGGGCCTGCATACTGCCGCACAGCCGTGGACTGAGGCTGGGAACACACGCCCAGCTGGCCGGACGCTGGGCTGCGCTAGGCTTTAATACGGAGCACACGCTCCGGACCCTGGTTTTTGCTTCGGCCCTGCTGACAGCAAGGCTGGACTTCCTCCACGGCAGGATGGACAGAGATGGGACCCTGGGAACCCAGGGGCAGCTTCTGTTTCTGCCTGACCCAACCAGGGCACACCGAGGGCTCCCACGCACGGGTCCTTGGCGTGCTTTTCTCGAAGTCCTGTGGGAAAGCCTGATTCCCACCGACCACGCTAGGGCTAGGCATGATGTATAAAAAGAAACTACCGATTAACTGATCCTCGTAAAACACATGCACACGCAACTTTGGTTCTGCGAAAGACCTGATTAAGAGGGTAAAAAGAGCCCTGGCCGGTGTGGCTCAGTGGATTGAGCGTGGGCTGTGAACCAAAGGGTCATGGTTCGATGCCCGGTCAAAGCACATGCCTGGGTTGCAGGCCAGGTCCCCAGTGGGGGCCATGTGAGAGGCAACCACACATTGATGTTTCTCTCCCTCTCTTTCTCCTTCCCTTCCCCTCTCTCTAAAAATAAAGAAATAAAATATTTTTTTAAAAGGATAAAAAGAAAAGCTACAGATGGGGAGACAATATTTGCAAAAGAGGTAACTGTAAGACTTGCATTTAGAGTATATAAAGAACTCTCCAAAACTCAAGATTTTTTTTATAAAATCCAGAAAAGGGGGGGAAGCAAAAGGCATATTTCACCAAAGAGTGATATAAGCACATGAGAAAACAAATGTTCGATATTATTAGCCGTTAAGAAAATGAAAATTAAAACCACCATGACATATTCCTACACATCTATAAGAATACCTAAAACAACTAGTGACAACACCGAACCCGGGCAGTGAAGAGAAGCTGGACCACTCGAACATGGCTCCTGGGGACATGAAATGGTACCACTCACTCTGGGAAACAGTGCGGTGACTTCTTTGAAAACTAAACATGCATCTACCATATAGAAACGTCACCGGGACCTGGGCGGGGGGATGGAAAACGCGGGGTGGTCGGGGAGCCAAGACCACGTGGTCAGAAGGAACGCAGCCTAAAGGGATGGGAAAAATGCCACCACCCCTTCCACTCCCTGCTCAAAAATGCAGAGACAGCTGATTTTATCTTCTTTCTAACTGCTGCTTAAACCGCCAACCCCAGGCACAGCTGATGAGGGTTCGACCTCCGTACAACCTTCCCAGGGTGGCGCCCAGAGCAGCACCGCCACCTTGCCCCCACAGGGCAGGAGCAGAGGTAGTTGCTGTCCAGCGACCCAACAGAGGGAGACCCCGACCCCAGCCTGACACGGGAACTTCTACTCCCCGGCCCTTCACAAGCCCGGCGTTCCCACAAGCCTGCTTTGTCCAGCAAGCCTGCGCTGTCCTCAGTTTCTAAAAGCAGCCAAGCAGAGCCCGCCCCCAAGCCAGGTCGGAGGACCTGCCTTTCTTCTCTGCCGCCTCCCCTGTGCTCAAGTGTGAGCTGCATAAAATCTGTCTGGAAATTCCTCCGCGGTTTCCTCTAGATTTCTCTCCGGGGGGAACCTCCGAACACCACCACCAGTAACCATATGGCCCAGCAGTTGTACTCCTGGGCATTTACCCCAGAGAAATGAACACGTATGCTCATCGGAAACCTCTACAACCTGGACCTGCACGTTCATAGCAGCTGTAATTTTTGAAGTTATTTTTTATTAAACTTGTTGGGGTGACATTAGGTAATAGCAGTAGCTTTATTCACAATAGCCCCAAACTGGAAGCAAACCGGGTGCCCTTGGACCGCTGAGTGGTTGAAACGGAATGGCGCCTCCTTCCTACGGAATACTTCTCAGCCGCGACGAGGAATGAATCACTGATACGCACAACGGTTTGGATGAATGTCCGGAGAATTGTGCTGACATAAAAAAAAAGGGCCAATCTCAAAAGATTACATACTGTACAACTCCATTTATAGAACCCTGCCGAGGTAACAAAATTATGGAAATAGGGGAAGACTAGTAGTTTCTGGAGCTCAAGGAGGTGCAGGTAGGGCACTACGAAAGGGCGGCCGGGGGTCCTTGCGATGACGGACAGGTTCCCTGTCCTGACCTGTCGACGCCCGCGTCCTGGCTGGGATAGCTGCACGGGTTTGCAAGATGTCACCGTGGGAGCAAAGGAGGTGAAGAGCACAGATGTTCTCTCTCCATTATTTCTTATAAACTGCGTGGAAATCAACACTCATCTCAAAATAAAAATATTTAATTTAAAAAGTAAGCCTGGCAGGTGTCATAAAATACTAATGGTAGAATCCAGGTGGTTGGTGTGCAGGTGAATACATAAAACACTTTCAAACTAGCTGCAGTTTTCTTTTTTTTTCTTAGTATTAGGAAAAAATTAATGTGAACTATTGTAATTGTATGAGACAAAGTCTGCCCACTGCTCTAATCTAAAGGATAAGAGTAACAGATTCAAGTCATCAGAAGTATTTCTGCATGCCGCTTTGCCCACGGCGTAAGTTTGTCAAACGGAATTCACCCACTGAACCAGCAACCAACTCCAGGAAACGGGTTTTCAGTAGTGGACCATTTCTAAAGTGGAGGAAGCAGAAGTTAATGGTTCAAGAAGCCATCCTAAATTTGAGGGTAAACATGTTTTTCATCCACCCCACCCCGCCTACCTTTATTCAGCATTTCAATTAGGCCTGCTAATTGTCCAATTCCCTCTGCGCTGATCTTTTTCTCCAAGGGCTAAGGATTGCGATGCTCACTCTGCCGCTAGGTGGCGCTTTAGCTGCCGGATCGTCTTTGTGGCAGTTTTTGAGGGGAGGACCAATAACAATAATTTATGGCATTAACTCAAACATTTTAAGTAGCTTCAGGGAATAATTCACTTCTGATCGTAAACTCGGCAGACCTGAAAACTGCTTATAAATCCACAGTGATGATAAATATTCTTTGTTTCTTCATCTCCTGAATGGGCTCAAGAGTGCAAAAGAACACAGCCTGCATGCCATTATAGGGCACTAACATAGTTTAAAATCTATGTAATAGTTGACAGTTTACACAGCATTTCCACAGGTACTACCTCGTCTGATCATTTCAGTAACCGAAGTAGGTATTGTTACTCCTATTTTAAGATGAAGAGACTTAAACGAAGGTCTTCTGACTCAGTGATGCCTGGTGGGGAAGAGTGTCCCCCAGGTGGGGCACACCTGGTCTGTGGAGAGGAAGGTACCAACGGAAGCTAGGAAAACAGAGGAGAAAGACCCCTCTGTGACCCTCGAGGCCCCCTCACGTCCCCTCCCCATTCAGTTGCCTGGATGATACATACTGCTCCTTCATTTCATTTGAGAGGACACCTTCCCCCCAAGCCATTCCTGACTTCAAAAACCCAAGGCACAGTGAGGTGCTCTCCCATTAAGACCCCAGCTTTAACATAAGCATAGCACTTACCACTCTGTACTGTTATTGCCTGTCCGACTGCCACACTGAAGCTTCCTGAGGGTGGATACTTCATCGTATTGACTGAGAGTCATCAATGCCTAGGAGACTGGCTTTATTAGGCAGTCAATGAATATGGCTAAAGGAAGAACACCCTGGTGAGTGTCCAGGAGGTGAAACGGAAAGAAGGTGCTGGCTTTTGACGTCACGCCAACAGCTTGAAGAGACCGTGCTGGAGAGATAGGGAAACCAGATACACCAAGAACAAAAAGACCACTCCTTGGCATTTATACATTAAACATGGATGTTCCTAATTGTCTTTCAAATGCCAAATTTGTACTGAAAGTAGCATTTCCAGCTATTACATTACCTTGCTGCTGGGCAGCGAGGACTTCAGTTCAGGTCACTGAGTTGTGTGATGACTAGAATATTGCATGTTGTAATTACTTACCCACGACTTCCTCGGTTCAACTCTTATATCTCCTGCTCTGACACCATGCTTTCTCCTCCAACTCTCTTATTTCTGTCTCTTGATCCCTCTTCTCTTCCAATCGATTACTTGCCTTCCATCTTCAACACGTCCTCCATCTGGCTCAAACCACGAACAGCCTCCCAGCCCCTTCCTTCTGCCTTAACCTTGCCGTGAAATCTCGCTAACACAACAGGCTTCTCAGTTCCTACATCAAGTTGCCAAGAGTTACTAGAGAGAGAGAGAGCACAACATTGTCTGATGTTGCCTCTACAAATCCTGCTCTCCAACCTCAGCTGGACCTTCTGTACCACCCAGGGGTCCCCCCATGGCCCCCTGCTTCTCCCAGAGCAGCTTCCACAGCCATTGACACTTCCCTCCAGATCCCTCTTTTCGTGCCTCCCACCCTCACAGCAAAGCCCCTGCCTCCTTTTTGACGGAGGGCGAGACCATCTCAAGTTTCCGGTACCTCTCTTCTGCGGTCTGTCTGAATCTGCTTCCACCTCTCAGTGGAACAGCTGTTTTCCCACCCAGAGTTCTTCCTGCTGCCTGTACCCTGAATTTGTGACCTGCCACCTCCTCGGGTCCTTAATTCCGTTTTACCCTTTTTTGATTTGCCTTGTCTTTAGCTAACAAACATATCTTTCTCCCATCTTTAAAAAAAAAACTACAAGAGCAAAACATCTTTAATACATTGGCCTGGCAAATATCCCCTATCTCTCCCATTTATTTCACACCCAAGTTTAGAGCTGTCTCTGCTTCCCAATATTGACAAGTGCTTGCACCCAAATCACTCACAAATCTCTGTCATTCCCATTAAGTATTATTGGAATGCCTATTTACTAACTTAATAAGAAATGTAACTCAAACGGAGGAGAGCATTTGCATCAGCGAAATCCACTTATTCTGGAGATGAAAGGTAGCGTGCTCTTTCAACTGGTGGACTCTGGATTTAGCAGGACTGAGTTGCTCGCTATTTATGTGAGTTTAGGCAAACTAATTAGCCTCTCTGAATCTCAGTGTTTTTATTTATAAAATGGGGTAAGTAATAGTAGCTACCTTGTGGAGTTGTTTTAAAGATTAAATGAGATAGTTAGATGAAATAATCCATGTAAAGCGTTCACTTGAAACATAGTAAGTGCTAAATATTGGCCAACACTTTTGTCGTTGTTCCTTTCAAAATGCAAATTTGACAGATAGTCAGGTTATGATCAGAAGATTGTGGGGTGGTGAAGGGGCCTTGATTCCCGGGCTCGTTCATTCAGGCAGGGCAGGGTGCGACTGGGGGGTGGAACGCTCAGGAAATGGCGCACTCTTACAGAGCCTCCAGAATCCTACTTGTACGTGATATCAAGGCCACAGGTGACACTCCGGGGATGCCCCTCCTTCACCTTCCAGTCCCCACGGGCTTCTCTCGGTTTCAGTCCTACGTACGGAAGCGTGACCAGGTTCCTCTTCTTCAACCCAGCCGGGAAGTTGGGTGCTTCTCTTTGCGCTTCTGCCTTCATATACTTCTCCTAAGACATCTCATCTCTTCCAGTGGCTTGGCCATCAGATCTCTCACTGTAGGCAACATTCCTCTGAACTCCAGCTCCACTGCTTACCTGCCCACTGAGCAATTCCACGTGCCTGCTCCAGGTGCCAAGTGAAATGCCCCAAATGTAATCAGCGAGTGTCCCCTCTGGAGTGGCAGTCTGGTCACTTCGGCATCCCTAAGGGACTGAGGCACCAAAGCCAGAGTCCTGGGAGCCATCTTTATCTCTGCCTTCTCTTTAAGCCTCACACACATCCGTCAGCCTGTCCCTAACCATCTCTCATCAGGTGTTTCTCTCCGACCCCACCACCGCTATCTTAGTAACTATCATCACTTCCCTCAGAATTCTGCTCCAGCCACCAAACAGGCCTTTCTGCTTCCAGCCTTGCACACCTCACACCTGCTGCTCTCACACCCCTGCATGTCCCCGGCACTTCGAACCGTGTCTGGCTCAGAGTGGGCATGCAGTAAATACTGAAGGGACGAAAGAGTGAATGGATAAGTTCCTATCCTCGTGGAGTTTACAGTCTGGCTGAAAGAGCAGCGCGGAACAAGTGCACTGCGTGAGACCTCGAGAAGCATTCCTGGCTCTCTTGGACTCAGAGATGTATTGGAACCCTAATCCAGATGGGAGTCGCGTGTTGACTGGCTGGGACTGCATTTCACAGTGTACCCAGGAGACTAGGAGAGGAAGGTAATGTACACAAATGAGACCCAAGAGAACAAACACATCCGCTTATTCTCTTCTCTCTTTGAACGACGCCACCACTAACCTATATGGACATGTAAGTCGCTATGATGATTTTGGGCAGAGAGGAGCGAACTGAACGATCTGGGAGAGAGTTGGGAGTGATGCAATACGTTTATGTATGTGTTTAGTTTTTTAAACTTTTTATTCGGAGATCATTGTAGGTACACCTGCAGTTATACAGAGATCTCATTCACCCTTCATCCACTTTTCCCCAGTGGTAACATCTCACATAACTATGACAGGGATCCCCAAAACACTGGAATTATCTTCTGGAGGGCGGGCCCCTTGTAGTCCAGGCTTCCCCCACTGAGTGAGTGTTCTAGGGACCCATGTGTATCAGTGCACCAGCTGGTGGCGTTGTGAGAGGCTGCATTCGGCTTCAGTGAATTTTTAAAAGACTCAACATGATTTCATGACGGGTGAGTTACGAGTGCACCTGCCCACCACTAAGAGTTTAGTTTTTGACCAAAAAATGGAATGACCCTGCGCCCCACCCTCCTTATTCATCCGACCTCATTCCCCCCACCCCAGCGAATATTTTTTTGTTTTCCTGGATGAAAAAAAACCCTCAAAGGGAAACATTTTGCCCGCATGGAAGAGGTGAAACAAAAAACAGCAGAAGCACTAAAAGGTATCAAAACTGAGGAGTTCAAAAACTGTTCTGAACTGTGGAAAAAACATCTCGATAGGTGTATTGCATCAAACGGAGAGTGCTTTGAAGGCGACTGACATTTAAACATGTAAGAATAAATACACAATTTTTAATAAATAAATTCTGGGTTTGGGGGTGCCCCCTTGTACAATACACATCCAGAACTTTGACAATAGACAACTCACCTACCTTAGTTTACCATGTACTCGTTTGTGTGTGAGCACTCGCACATGTGTGTGTGGCCTCTTGGCATTTTGCAACACCTGCCACCAGGCAGTTAGCCCTAAGATGGTACCCAGATGAAGTTAAGCCCTCAGGATATCATGGCACGGTTTTTATAAAACGAGGATGATTGGAATGTCTACTGCTTCATAGGATGCAAGGGTTAAATAAAATGATAAAAGTAAAGCTCTTGGAGCAGTGGCTGGCACACAATAAACACTCACAAATGTTAGGTCGTTATTATCGAGAAGCTAATTCCATTCACGCTATCTTCAAATCCACCTTTCCTACCTTAAGAGTAGGGCTACAGTTAAGTCGGAGTAAGTAGGGAAAGGCAAAAGATAACATCTGAGTTATCTAACTCACCTAACAAAACCAGGCTGTGAAGATGCAGATAAGAGAATCCGCACCAGTACAAAAGGTGCTATGGTACAAGTTCTAAGGGGAGGAAAGGGTGAGGAGTGCAAACCAAAGCTGGGACAAGTTGGGACTTCTGCTTCCCTGGGGCACACAAGATAACACTCTCGCAGTCTTCAAGTGAAGGAGACTAGAATATGTGACTTTGACATTATTTTACGTTCAAGTTACTAAAGAAACAGCCAGTCCAAGGACATGCTGACCCTCCTTTGTCGCCTGAAATTGAAAGGTAAATCTCCCACATGAAGGTGCCCTCCCTGGACCAAAAGGGTAGAAGGTGTCCTCATCCTCAGAGAAAGGGAATTCAGGGCTGAGAAGGCTGAGTAAACAAGCTTTATTACTTCATCACTAATTTGCTGCTTCAAGCCCAAACCTTGTGGTTTTGCTGGTTCTTCCCAGGTTCATTGTAAAAGCTGCCTGCTGTGGTCACTTCCAGGGAGTTTCCTATTTTTATGGGCTCGTGTACGTACAAAATTAAATTTGTTTTTCTCTTGCTGATCTGGCTTGGTCAATTTAGTTCCTAGAACAACCCAACAACATAGAAGGGGAGAAGGGCAAGCTTTTCTGTCTCTGCACGAGCAGGCTGTTTGAGTCTTTCCCATGTAACAGAAACTCCCAGGCAAGAAGTGGCTGGTGGAGTCAGAAGAGAATGGATTTTCATGTTATGAGCATTGACTCATCTAATTTTCACACTGTAATCTTGTCTTTCCTTTAACAGATAGCTTATAGCTACAGCATCCTTATTTTGTAGATGAGGAAAGTGAGGCTCAGAGAAGTTAAATCCCTCACTTACTCAAGATCACAGGCATTCATGGTCAAGGCCAGGACCCAAACCGAACTCTGGCTCCTTTGAATCCTACATTCTTTCTCAACACCACGGAACCACCCTTTTTGCTAGCTTTCTCCCAACGTCATTATTTTTGCCAACCATCAGCAGCATGAATCATGATTGCCTTCATTAAAGCCATGTTTTCTCACTCCATCAGGTAAAGATGTCAATGTTTTCTGCATTAGCAAGGAAAAAAAGGTCAAGATGAGTTTTTGTTCTTAACTGAAATGATTCTCAAGATGACAAGATTGAAAAACATTAAGCTCTGCTTAAAATACAGGGTTACAATCAGTTTGTGGAGATGTTCTGCATCCTTCATCTGGCTTCAACGCAGTCAGGCCTGACAAAAAAAAGTTACCTACACATAAAGTCTGTAGAAATTTGTTGTGCAACGCAGTAGCCACTAACCACCTGTTGGCTATTGATTATTTAAAATGTGCCTAATCACAACTGAGATGCAGAACGCGTAAAAATACACATTGGATTTTGATGAACGTGAAAAATCGCATTAATATTTTGTACTTATTGCAGGTTGAAATAATACCATTTTGAATACCTGGGTTAAGTAAAAAAATGCATTATTAAAATTCATTTCACCTGTTTCCTTTTACTCATTTAATGTGGCTTCTAGAAAACGTATAATTACGTAAGTGGCTTGCATTTGTGGCGTGCACTATGTATTTATTGTACGACCGTGGTAGAAGATGAGAGAGAAGAGTTTCATCCCAAGCTAGTGTATTTCCTTAACATTTCCAGAAGGGACGGTAAAAAGGAAGAGACTGAAGCGTGGTCTCAATAGGTGTGATCTAGACTTAAATGGCTGCAGTGAATTGAAAAGGCGGGGGGCCCTATCTCGGCTCTTTCTGCTCCCGCCCCCTCCACGAAAGAAGCAGGTGGCGGAGCTTCCTCCACAGGCGGTTCCCCCGGGCGGGGCCGCGGGCGGCGGGCCGCTGAGCAGCCCACCGGTGAGCCGCACACCTGCGCGCCCCCCGAGGTGCGCGTCCGCGAGCCCGGGCGCCGGCCCCACGCCCCTCCCCCCGCGTTTTTATTTTTCCCGGCATCAACCGTCGGCCTCGCGCTTCTCTTCGGAGAACCACGGCGTAGGCAGGGCCCGCCCGGGGTAAGCGACCCTGTCCCCGCGCCCGGCCCCCGCGGCGGGCAGGACGGGCGGGTCCCAGACGCCGCCTGCCGCGGGTCCTGCTGGGCCGTGGCTGCTGTTCCGTCGCGAGCGGAGCGGCCGCGCCGGACGCGCCGGGGGCCTCCGGGCCGCGGGGGGCCGCTGTGACCCGCCGGGGCCCCGCAGCGCCGGAGGCGGGGTAGCGGGCTTCAGGGGCGAGTCGGCGAGCGGCGGGGAGCGGCGAAGGCGGGCGCTCGGGCGGCGGGTGTTGCAGCTGCCGTCCGCTTCTCCCGCGGCGCGGAGGACCGAGCAGGGCCGGCCGCCTCCCGTTCCATGAGGCCCGAGTGAGCGCGCGGCCCGTGGCGCCTCCCCGCGTCCTCCCCCCACCCAGCGCAGAGCAGCGCGGCGCCGCGGCTCCGGAGAAGCAGGCGGAGCATGTCGGACGGTTTCGATCGGGCCCCAGGTGCTGGTCGGGGCCGCGGCCGGGGCCTGGGCCGCGGAGGGGGCGGGCCTGAGGGCGGCGGTTTCCCGAACGGAGCGGGGCCTGCGGAGCGGACGGGGCACCCGCCGCCGCAGCCCAAAGCCCCGGGCTTCCTGCAGCCGCCGCCGCTGCGCCAGCCCAGGACGGCCCCGCCGCCAGGGGCCCAGTGCGAGCTCCCCGCCGGCCCCCCGCGGCCCGCGCCGCTCCCAGGTACGGAGCCGCGCCTCCCCGGGCCCCGGTCCTCCGGGGCCCCCGCTCGCGCTGCGTCCCCTTGCCCCGCCCCCGAAGGCAGCCCCGAGGGCCCGGGGTTTCTGGTGGGGACGGCCCGCGCGGGTCCGGAAGGTGGCTGCGGGACTCCTTTGTGCGCCCCGCGGGGGAGGGGCCGCGCGCGGGCCCCGAGTGCGGCGGGCCGGGGAGGAAGTAGCACATCGCCGCCCCTTCCCCAGCCCTCCGAGGGGACATCTTGGGTGAGCAACCACCTTTTCCTCGCCGACTCTTAGAAAGACAGCATCCCTCAAGCATCCGCGGCGGAAGCAAGTGTGTCCCTAAATGAGCGAGGGCAAGTCTATTGTTCCTTTTTGCAGGCTCTCTGCACCTATCCTAGTTCTTGTATAACTCTTAAAAAGCAGTCCTTCTCAAATGGCTTTTCGCTGCACAGTAAGTCATTGAACAAAGGTATGAATGCATCTAACGCCTCCCTTTTTTCCCTTCCTCAGAACAAGAGAGACCCCAGGACAGTATTTCCCAGCAGAACTCGGAGTCAGCGATGGCTAAACCCCAGGTGGTTGTGGCTCCTGTATTAATGTCCAAGCTGTCTGCGAACGCCCCTGAATTTTACCCTTCAGGTTATTCTAATTACACAGTGAGTACTCTCTTCATTACAACTCTGGGTTAATGTGACTGGATAATGTGGTTATTACTTCATCAGTCAGAGCATGCTGCTGTTTTCTGTACTGCACATAAAAACCTGAATTCATTGAGCTCAAGAGGAAACAAAACTGATTCGGGAATGTATTTTGTGGTTACAGTCGGGGCATCAGTATCGGGTGGGGGGTAGACTCTCTTACCTGTTCCGTTGGCTGCTGTTCTCAGCGTCTGCAGGGTCTCTCTAGGCTGGTAAAATTTGATGTAGGGGAGGACCGCCCACCTTCGACTTATGAAACAAAGATTTTCGTCTAGGTTTTATGGACAACCTAAAAAATAAGGGCCTGACAAAGCTGATTTTTCATTTGAGTTTAGCAGGATAGTGGAATATATTCACTGGTAGATTTAGGGTAAATCAAAGTGGTTTTGAGGCTAATTTGTGTAGGTTTTTGAATGTTGAGAAGTACACATCTGGGCTCCTAAGTTAAAATAGAAGTGTTTCTGGTTCTGATTAACTCCTGTTGTACAGAAATGTGTAGGGGTTTGTGATAAAGTGTTTAGGTAGGTATAAACAACTCTTACCTGCTTTCAGATTGATCTTGGTCAAGAATTTTTTTAATTGGTTTCATTTTCCTTCAATACCAAGACAGAACAGCACAATTGGGGTGGATAGGAAGGAATTTGTAAGTGGGGCAGGAACCATTCTGGACTGAAATAATGAATTAATAGTTTAGCATTGGTCCTACCTTTCCTTTCCCCTTAGCTCATTGACATATAATGCATAGGATAGTGCACATGAAGGCTAGCTCGAAGCTTCAACACCCAGGCACCCCATATCCAATGAAGAAGAGGCACGTTATCAACATCCCCAAAGCCCCCCGTCTCCTAATATTTGTTTGTCACTTCCATTCAACATCAAAATTCATCACTGTTGTGGCAGGTGATTGGAGATGACTTACTCGCATAGGTGGCTTGCTCTACTGTGCGACTTACCGCAGTGCCCCTTGTCTTGAACGTCGGGGTAGCTTCCCCTTTGGGGCTGTTATGAATAGGGCTGCTCTTCTTGGCCATGTCTTGGTGGATATTCACCCTTGCTTCCGTGTGGTGTATACCGAGGGATGGAATTGCTGGGACCTAGGGTAGCCAGCTTGGGCAGAGACTGCCTGCTCGTTTTCCTGAGATGGCTCCTGTGGACGCGTGGAGAGTGGTGTCCAGGTGTTCTGCTTGCTTGACCGCACTTAGTGTTTTCTGTTTTTTAAGTTGAGCCATTTTAGTGTGTGTGTGGTATCTGGTCATGATTTTAATTTGTTACCCAATAACAAATTAAAGCATGTATTCCATGCTTTAGAAACTCCACACATTAGGAAAAAGCTTTGGGGCTGGAAGGGGGAAAACGTAGGCATAGCAGACAGCCATTTATTTGGGTTGAAAGGAGCTATCAGTCCTGTAAAGTAGAAGTTGAGAGCAGCCTGAGTTCTTGCCAGAAGATTGTATTTGGCCCAGAGACGAAAGGAACCATTGGAGAGCTGTGAGTAGTTGAGTAAACTCCTAGGGGTGCTTACCTTCTGGCAGCACGGAGATCTCCATCCGTTTATGGCTCCATTCACTGAGCTCCTTCATGATAGGAGGGATGCCGTTTTGTTTTGTTTTTTTTTTTTTTCGCAGTTTTACGTAGTTCAAGTGACTCCTGGGCTGGCTGCGGAGCAGCGTGTTGAGCTATATCAGTCCACTCACTTGGAGCCACTGTCAGCTTTAGGCATTCCTCGGTGACCGCCAACACGGCTGCCCTGCTCAGTTCTCCAGAATGGATTGCAAGCTGGCAGCCTGTGGCTCACGTGTGGCCTGCAGGTGTGCCGCCTTTGGTCCTGTTTTTTATTTTTTGAAAGGATTTTTAGCCCTGGCTGGTGTGGCTCTGGAACGAGCACCAGCCTGCAAACCAGAAGGTCACCACTTCGATTCCCAGTGGTGGCTCGGGCCTGGGTTGCCCGGTGCCCTGTTGTGGGTGTGTAAGAGACAGCCAGTAGATGTTTCTTTCACACGCTGATGTTTCTCTTTCTCCCTTCCCCTCTCTCTGAAAATAAATAAATAAAATCTTTATTTAAAAGAAGATCTTTAATAAGTTACCAACACTTAAATTAGATGGTGCCCATCTGAATTTTCTGGTTTCTCTTGAAATCGTAAGATCGGTCATACTGGACTATTATTTTGATAAAACTTGGCTGAATAGCGGCAGCCCCTCTAGACGGAGTGTGTGAGCTCTAATTTGCTCACTGGCTTACTTCATCTTTTGGAATACACCTGGATTTTATCAGCACTCAAGTTTGCCACCCTGCTCCGGTATATTCTCTGGCCTTTACCCTTCAACCATCTGTCAAAGCTAAGCGTTTTTTACAATCCCCTAGTCCCCTAACTCTTAGGGTAAGGTCTTGCTGTGAGGGAAACTTCTCCTTGCAGTAACCATAATCCAAAGTTAGCTACATTCACTCACTCATTCAACAGTAGCTGAACCCTTACCCTGAGTGAAGCACAGGGGTACAGCAGTGAAGGAAAGGGACAAAAGTTCCTGCACTGGTGGAGCCTCTGCTGCGGTGGTCTCCGGGCTTGGTCTCCAGAAACCCCTTGAGTCTGTTTTCATTAGACACGCACATCTGTTGCTTGGTGTCCTGAGCTGAATCTGCTTTCAAGAAAGCGTGCTTTTTCCAAAAGCCGACATCATAGGGTTTCGCTGTGCTTTCTTAACCTTTCCGAAACCCTAGGCCCCTTCATCGTCTGTCCCTCTCGTCAGTGCTAGAATTTCCTGCTCTCTCTGCCTTCTTACCAGTGAGTTTCTGATCCCTCTCCCTGGCCATTGCTGTCGTTCAGACACGAGTACATCTCGAATAGTTAACCACAGTTCATTTACAAGAACCAAAAATTCCGCATAGGAGTTCATGGAAAATTTATTACAAGGTAAAATTCCCCCCATACGCGCACACAAAAGCCCCAGCTTTTTTCTAAGAACGTGCACTTTCAAGTTGCTGCCCAGTTTTCCTCTGCCTTTCGGTAGTGATGTTCCCCGAAATGTAAAGTCAGTTATTCATGGTTGGTGCTGCATCTCACTGACTGTTCAGACCTCTGCAAACTGACCCCCTAATTGTGCTGATACTGTTGTGTGGGGACACTTACTGGTGCTCCCGGCTTTAAAGTCTGTGGTCCTCTCAACCCTCACCCTGGGCTTCGTTGACCGCAGGATGATCTGTGAGTTTCAGCAGGTCGCAGTGTGCCGGGTCCTGTGCTGGGCGCCAGGGGCGTGTTTTCAGTCTCTCAGGGTCCCTCTTAGTTTTGTGAGAACTGAACGTTCAAGGTAATAACTTCTACCTTCCCTTTCCCTCTCTGTGCATGGTCCCCCTTTACTCCGGCGACTCTGTGGCCGTCATTCTCCCAGACTTCAGCCCGTTCCTTCCACAGTCTCGGTGGGTCTTCCTTCCATTTCAGTAGCTCATCTCACCATGGCCTACCTGTCTGCCGATAACTCCGAAATCTGATTTTTCCTCCGAACTCATGCCTTGTTTCCATTTGTTTTGACTTCTTCATAAGGATCTCACATCCAAACTCAAATATAAAAAAGAACTCATCTTCTGCAAACCTCTCCTGATGTTTTTATATCCTAACTAGATGCTCGGGCTACAACCTTGGTGGTGTACACTCACATTTCTCTTCATATTCTGGACATTGCAGTCCTGTTAGCTAAAGTACAGTTGACCCTTGAACAACATGAGGGGTATGGATGCTGACCCCGGCACAGTCGAAAATCCATGTATAACTTTTGATTCCCCCAAAATGTAGTGGTCCCTCGGTGTCTGCAGGGGATTGGTTCCAGGACCCATGCGGGTACCAAAATCCATGGATGCTCACATCCCCTGTATGAAAGGGCGTAGAACAACGTGTACAGTCGACCCTCGACATCCCTGGGCGTCCAACTGCAGATTGAAAACGGAACAGATATTCATCAGAGAAGAAGTAGCTGCACGTTGTACGGTGGACCTGTGCAGTGCAAACCTGCGTGCAAGGGTCAGCTCTGTCGTGACGGTCCAGCCTCTGCGGGTCTGCTCGGCCGCCTTTTATTCCCACCGCTCTGGAGTCGGTTCTCACTCCAGCGGTGTATTCAGAGTACCTACTCTGAGGTAGTGAGTTTTCTAACTGATGGACCTCCTAATCTCTTGTCACAGAGTTCTTTCTAAGACAGACCAGTAAAACTTAGCTATTCCCCAGTTGAGAAGCCATCTAGGTCCACACCGAAGGCTGAAGAAATCTGGCACCGAAGAACTAACACCAGCTCTGATCCATATGGGTCGGGGTCTTGCTTGTTCGGAATACCTGCCTCCGTTGGCTCAAAACAAGAGGCCCTGACTCCCGTTCCGCTATATTCAGAGAAGCTCTGCTTTCATCTTCAGGATTCTTCTGTTTTTAATCCTAGCCCGAAGACATTTTTTCCTTGCTTTTAGAGGGGGGGGGGAAGGGGGGGAGAGAGAGGGAGGGAGGGAGGAAGCAAGCAAGCGTGGCAGGCGTAAAGAGGGAGGGAGAGAAAGAAACACGGATTGGCCGCCTCATACGTGCCCTGGCTGGGAATCAAACCTGCGACCTATCAATCAATAGGGAATAGTGCTCCAATCAACTGAGCCTCACCAGCCAGGGCTCAGACTTTCTTAAAAGAGAGTTTTGCTTATTAAAAAAATTAAAATTAACTATCTAAACTACTCATATATTTTGCCACAATGAATGACATTTGATAGAAGCCATTAGGAAATTAATACCTTCAGCTAGGACCTGTAGACTTCCCACTTTTCATTATCAATAATAGGATACTACAGGTCTGTGAAACTCTTAACTGTATATCAAAAGCTTAATTTGTTTTTTTTTTTAAATTTTTTTTTTCTTTTAGATTTTATTTATTTATCTTTAGAGGGGAAGGGAAGGAGAGAGGGAGAGAAACATCAATGTGCAGTTGCCTCTTGTATGTCCCCTGCCGGGAACTGGCCTGGCAACCCAGGCATGTGCCCTGACTGGGAATCGAACCGCGATCCTTCGGTTCGCAGGCCCGCTTAATTTGGTTTTTAATTGTAAAATTTTCACATGTATGTGGTTAACATTAAATGTGTCATTTAACATATGTATTTATAATGTGTGACTGTTTTCACAATTTCATGCTAAAGGATCATATTTATAACAATTCTTTACAGGTCACTACTATTATCCCTTGTTTATCTTTCCAGAAGTTCATTACCTATTAAGTCTCTTTTAAAAAAAATTAATTGTACTAAAATACGGTTCTCTATTCTCTTTTCATTTAACACTACATCGGTGATATGTCTGTATTGATATTTGTAAATCTTGTTTCCTTCGGTGGCTATGTGATGCTCCGTATATAGAGATATAAGGTAACGTATTTAACTACTTCCTTGCTGATGGATTGTTCGATGAATTTTGGCGCTGAGTATCTTTGTACTGACGTTGAAGTTGGCTTTTGAGCTTCTTTGTTGGTTATTTGGACGGCACAGAGGGTAAAAGACAGGTGGTGGTCTGTGCTCAGTTCCAGCTCTGTGACTGCACGTGAGTGATGTGGTCCCTCCTGGCTGAGCCCACCCTGGGTTTTGCCCCTGCCTTTCAAGGCAGGCTCCTGAGTGTGTTTCCCGTCACCCTCCACGAGCTCCCTGTCTGTCTGATTGGTCGTTAGCTACCACCCCGTCCTCGGTTTCTGTGTTCTGGCCTTCCTCTCTCAAAGGTTGTCAGTCAGGCAAGCACCTGTCTCCTTGGGGCCTCTTTCTGTTTCAATTTATGTTCCACCTCCTCGGGATCCTTCCCTGACCATTTTTGTTTCATAGTACATCTCGCTATCCGAACAATGCTCCCCATCACGGAATAGCAGGTCCATGGAGGAGGACTTTGTCTCCTTCGTCCGTGGCCTGACAGTACTCCCTGCGCCGAGAGCAGTCCACGCCCCGATGGTTGTGAATGAGTAACCTGCATGCAGCTAGTGTCGTGGATGAACTAATCAGTTAGAGTATCATCCCGGGTACCGAGCAGTAGTTTCTTGTCGTTCTGCTTTTTACGCTGTAGCCCTTTTAGGTGTGACAGCAAGGCAGTTCCATTCGGCATATGTTTCGGTCTTTAACTACAAGTTAAAAAATTTGTTTGTTGAGCACAAAGCCTTACTTTGTGCTAGTCACTGGTCCTCCAGGCGAATTTACTCATTAACTCTCTTAACTGATTAACTCATTTACTGGTAATCCTCAGTCACACATCTGTTTGAGATTCATGAATTTGAATTGTATCGACATTAATTAAGTTAATGTTGCTTAACTTGGATTCAGCTGTGTGTGCGCGCACATGCGCGCGATCAAACAAACATGTGTTGTGTGAGTGTGCCTGCTCTTCTCAGTGAACACGGAGCATGACTTAGGCACATGAGTCTGCTGGGACTTCCTGGTACCCCATGGAGTGTTGTGTATCAGCTTAGTGTCTAGAGATGAATAAAAATTAAGCATCAGGGTGTCGGAGCGGTGGTCCCCAGCCCTGGAGAAACAGTTTTCTGGGTCAGTCTTTGCATCAAGATTGTCCATCTCCAGAAAGGAGCTTTCTTTTCCTAAGGGGAATTTTGACAAAAAGATGTGTGTTTTTTTTTTTCTTTGTGCATTCTCTGACTTAGAACTTAACCCTTTCTGTAGTCATAGTTCTAATTCTTTCATATTGGTTTCTCATTTGACTCCTTTTGGAAAGGGGTAAATTTCGTCACGCAGTGGGGCTGCTGTTGGCGCATGACTGTTAAGTACACTTCAGGATGCTTTGGGGGGGGTCCAGACGTCGGGGTTGTAAGCTGGCGCTCTCATCTGCTACCTCTTGCAGTGCTCACCTGCTCAGCCTCTTGCCATTAATTAAAAGGTTGGGAACTTCCAAAGGTGAAAGTGGGGGGATATATTAGTTGGAAACTCCTGCTCTCAAGGTTGGACTGAAACCTGGATATGGCACTGGGATGAGATTTTACAGTCACTCAGCTGTATGTATTTCCCTGTCCTTGGGTATTAACAGGTAGATGACAAGCTTACTTCTTCCAATTGGAAGTTGTCAGATACCTACCTGAGAGTGGAGAGTGGTATAGGGAGTCCTCCTGGCCTGGTCAGTTCGCTACACGTGGCCATTCTCAGTTCTGTATCTGTGGCCCCTCCTCCCCTCCCACTGCAAATCCTGGGTCTTACCGTATCCATAAATAGATGAAAATCTTAATTTTGATATTGGTATTATAGCAAAACATTGGTTTAAACTTGATTTCTCGGCTACCTTGTAATTCCACCAGGGATGAGAAGGCAGTGCCCTACCCAACTAGATGGGACCCTCTGTTACAACATTTGGGCCATTGGACACGGAAGGAGGATAGTTCACTGGACTTAATTTTATTGAAGGAAATAACACATTTTATCATATGAAGGATTCTTTAAAAAAGTATTTGTGGGCCCTGACTAGAGCATTACCGCAATATGCCCAGGTTGTGGGTGTGAACCCTTACAAGGCACATAGAAGAATCAACCAATGGATGCATCAGTAAGTCGGAAACACTTTCATATCAGTTTAAAAAAATCATTTCTGCTAGAGGCATCTCACCTGAAAGCTGCCTCATGTTTGTTTCAGCCAGTTGCATGGATTAAAACTTCTTTTCTTTACCTTTGTAGGACTCATACGAGGATGGTTGTGAGGATTATCCCACTCTCTCGGAATACGTTGAGGATTTTTTGAATCATCTTACGGAACAGCCTGGCAGTTTTGAAACCGACATTGAGCAGTTTGCAGAGACCCTGAATAGCTGGGTTACAACTGACGAGGCTTTGCTAGATCTTGTGGAACTAATCTATCAACAGGTAGGTTGTCTGAGAGCATGTAGCAAGCGATGGTCATCAGGTAGCTTCCTTGAAGCCCAAGGATGGCAGCTGCTCCTTGACGGAGGACAGGTTCACGTTCACCTGCCTGCACACTCATCAACTCTGGATGGTTCACGGGAGCTTTTAAGTCAGTGTTGTAGAAAACTCCCGTCGGCAGGGACCCGGGGCTGGAGCCAGACTGCGGTTCACCTGTGCGGCCAGGGCTCTGAACAGGCCGTTGGGAGGCGCTGTGACCGTTCGTGAGGAAGGCTCCGTGAGCATCATGCCTTTCCCATCCCTTTCTGGTTTATAGGACCTGAAGTTAACGATACATGAAAAAGACCACAGTCTTTTCTCCTAGATGTTGAATAATACAGCATTATGGCAGTAGGGCAGAAAAAAGATGGGAGGACTTTCTTGCCTTATAAATGAGTCCTTTAAAAAAGAATCCAAATCACAAAGCACCCTGTCTTGTTTTAACATTTCTGCTTGTGTATAAAATTTTCAACAATTTACATCTTAATTCCTTGAAAATCTAATGCCTAGATTGTTTTTTCATGCCGTCTAATTTTGATCCTAGCATACTATCACTGATACATTACTGCTATTTTGAGAGGGGAACATCAACAACCCTGAATTTTTTTAGACATGTAAGGTCATGTGAGACTGACCAAGAGTGAGTAGGAAATGAACATAAATAGAGCCTTTAGTGTTCTTTAAGTCACAGCTAAGCGAGCAACTCACACTTGGAATGCGTGGGCGATTGTGAGAGTAGGCAAGCTGATGTGTTTGCCACCTAGTATCTCATTTGACTACATTTCCAGTTTGTTCTGGGTTGTTACTGGACCCCAGTTTGTTGCAGCCCAGCGATTTCCAACTTTTTTCGTCTCCTGGCACACGTGAACTAATCACCAACATTCTGCGGCATGCCAAAAAATACATTTTGTCAACGTGACAAAAAAAATAGGTGTGACTTTGATTCATTCACACCAGATGGCTGTTGTTGTGTTGGCTGTTGTCATTTTTTTGACAGTCTAAAGGAAAAGAGGTCATTGCCCCTGACTGAATAGTGGGGTATTGCATGTTTTAAAATTTCTTGCCCCACACTGGTTGAAAATCGTCCTAGCCAGCTCTTCGGGTCTCCAGAAATGCCTGGGGTTTTAGGGACACAGAGCCGCTCTGTTTGTCCTGATACCTGCTTTCCGCCTCTAAATGGATTGAAAAGAATGTGCGGTAAGCAAATGCTTACCTCTTAAACTTGTCCTGGTTTCTCTTCTGTCGAGTTCCAGTTGCTCAGTAGGCTGCCTGATCGTAGTTCTTCAGGGCTGGGCGGAAGGGCTGGAAACAGACAGACTACAGTGGCTGTGCTCGTCTCGAAGCCAGTTCTTCACATGTGTGCTCAGTATTGAGTTTTAACATTCTGTGGTCAGTGATGCACAGAAGTACCAACCGTTCTTCAATTTCATTTTCTTCTTTTTAAAAAGATTTTATTTATTTTTAGAGAGAGTAGAAGGGAGAAAGAAGGAAAGGTAGAGAAACATCAGTGTGTGAGAGAAGTATCAATGGGTTGCTTCTCAGCCTGCAACCCAGACATGTGCCCTACCCGGGAATTGAACCAGCCACCTTCTGGTTCACAGGCCAGTGCGCAATCCACTGAGCCACACCAGCCAGGGCCAAACAGTTCTTAAATTTCATTGAGGGAATTAACTCATCGCAACTAACAAAGGAAGACCTATGGTGGGGTGAAAAAAGAAAATGACGTTAAATATCCATGTTCAACTTCGATTCCTCCCCAGATGCCACTAAAATGGCAATACAGGGTTTTTGAAGGCCAGAAGCCCATAAGGACTGGAATGGGGAGAGGAGGTGGAAATCCCAGTTTGGAGACTGGAAAGCAGGAGGGGTGCAGGGTAAAGGGCGTGGCAGATCTGAATAAGGCGAATTCCAAACCAGTGAGGATAGCTGAGACTCTCCCTGTTTAGGATGCAGGATTTCAAAAAGACTCCAGGATCCAAAGGAATGAGGCCAAAAGATTGCAAGAAAATCTGAAAAAAAATTAGACCCTCTAGATATGTTTGTACCAGGTGGCCAGTTTGAGGTTTTACTGTAACTGTTCTTGAGAAGTTACGAAGAAGGTACTCCAGCAAAAAAAGGAGTTAAGCCAACATGGAGACTGGGAAACGGGGACTTTTACGGAAGTGTGTGTCATCCAGGCGATGGTGGCAGGCGGTCCCGAGATAGCGGCCCTGAGCACAGCCTTCCAGGGGCCGCCGGTCTTACCAGGATGGGGCAGATGCTCCGGGAAGATTCCCTGGTAAGATGAGCACAAGGGCTAAGAAATTTACAGATTAGTGAGTTCAGGAATAAATCAGTGAGAAGTGTATAAAAAACAAAGTACCGGAAAAAAAAAATGAGTGTCTAGGTAAAAGTTGTACACAAAAGCTGTGAATGGAAACGCAAAACCAGTAAGTAAAATTGTGGTGTTACCATATTGGTAGATGCAAGGATGGGAGAGCAGCGGAACGGCGTGAGGTTAAGCGGGTAAAAACTAAATGCTCATCTTCTGTGGTGGGAAACTGGTAAGAAGTAGTGTCGCAACTGGAAGGTCACAGCTCATGCAGGGGTTAAAACCTTTCACCTGCGAGAATTGAAAGTGGCTGTCTGTGGGAGTCAAAGCAAGGTGTAGTCAGGGAGGAGGAACCCAGTCACAAGCCTTGTAGAACTTCTTGACTTCCAATTGTGTGTGATAATTTTTAAAGTGAACCAGAAACAGGCAGCACCAATAACAAGAAGAGTGTAATTTTTAATTTCAAGTCTTCTGTGGTATCAGATACACATTCATGATGTCAGGAGAAGCCAGTCTTTCTTGAGAAATATTTAGGGTCCTGGATGAGTAAGGCAATAATTAGAAATGAAATGATCTAATAATTGTAAAATACTTACACCAGTGATGCTGAACACTCGACACGTGGTTGACACATCTCCTCCTTCCTCGGTGGTTGCGCGACATTACTCTTAGGCCCATTTTATATACATATATCTTAACAGTGAGGTTGGATGACGTTTCTAAGGTTACCGCAGCTAGTGGGTAGACCAGCATAGGGTCAGAAGGGCACCAGGCCATCTGTGAGATCTGGACTCTGGTTAACTGCCTTTGTGGCCTTGGCCGGGTCCCTTTACTTCCTAATGTGTATTGTCTTTGCCTAACATTAGTAGTGAACTCTGTTCTCTGCTATTTAAAAACTACAGTGAAAGTTAAACTTCCTGAGTACCACTTCGGCAATATCATACAGTCTTTAAGATACAGTGTTTTCTCACTGTCTTATTTTTTTCAAACGGTGTACCTGTTTTAATTTTCTCTTCACCCCAAGGGATTTTGGAGTGTTCTTTAAGTGTTACTCTCTCGCATCAGGTGCCATCACTCACCTCTTTGGGAATCAAGAACCCGAAGCTCAGGGAGGGTGAGTGAAGCACAGGCCTGGGACTCCCTTTCGGGACGAGCAGGTGCCAGAGTCGGCACCTGCTGTTACTGAGCAACTTCTCAGATGGGCAGTTGGGCAGAGGCTTTGATTGAGAATTGGCACTATGCGGCTGGGTGCACGTACATACTTTGTGTGCAAATGGGTTAGTATAAAGGGATAAGTGTCTTTGTTTTCTGGTAACTTCAGGTAAATTATGGGGAGAACTTACCTTAACCTTTTTCTTTGTACTCGTTCTGGTTCTTGGTATAAGGTTGGGGGAGTAGAAATGGTTTTTTTCCTTTCTGAAATGTTGCTGTTTGCATTTATGACAATGCGTCTGTATCATAACAAAACTTTTTCTTTTTGAAAGGCTACGTCTATTCCAAATTTCTCCTACATGGGAGCTCGCCTGTGCAATTACCTGTCCCATCATCTGACAGTTGTCTCGCAGAGTGGCAACTTCCGCCAACTGCTGCTTCGAAGGTCAGTGTGAATGTATGAAATGAAAGGAAAGCTACTTTTAAAGGAGCTGAAATTTGACTGTTCCTTTTTTCCAAAGACCGTACAGTATAGAAAGTTGCAGGGAAGAAGAAAACAGACCTTGCTCACTTGCGTGGTGTTAAAAGTTCACAGTTGTATGTCTGTATCAGTGTTTTTCTGGAGTGGTCTCTGCCTGTGGTTTTGTGCTTAAAAAAAGCCTTTCCTTTCCCAAATTCTTAAAAAGGATCACCTATTTCTTTGCACTTTTATACTCTGGGCTTGAGCAAGGATCTGATTTATTCATTGCCCTGTGTGGGCAGTTTCTCCCATACCACTTTTTTGAATGATCCGCTTCCCTGTTGATTTGAAATGCTCGCTGCCGGTATCACACAACACCCTTCTGTTTGGGTTTTGATGCTGGACTTCCGTTATTTTCCATTCATCACTTGTTTTATTGCCAGACTGTTTAAAAGTACAATTAGTTGTTTTGGTTTTTGTTTGTTTTGTTTTCTTTTTTTAAGATTTTCTGTATTTTTAGAGGGAAAGGGAGACAAAGAAACATCAATGTGTGGTTGCTTCTCGTACGCCCCCTACTGGGGACCTGGCCCACACTCCAGGCTTGTGCCCTGACTGGGAATTGAACTGGCAGCCCTTTGGTTCGCAGTCCGGTGCTCAATCTCCCTGAATCACACCAGCCAGGGGTAGAAAGTACATTAGTTTTTTTTAAAGATACTTTTAATGGTTGCAAAATATTCCATTGTGTGGTTAAGCTGCACTGGAACAGGATAAAGATTCCAGAAGCCACTTCAGAGACACTTGAAAATCAAGCTTTAGATGAAGATGGTACTTCAGACACACAGGTACGAGATAAACTATGTTGCTGACACAGCTGGCTGGCTAGTCGTTTGGGGGAAAGCAAAGCAAAGATGGGCTCCTGTCCCTTCGCACCAAAATATATTTCAGACGTATGGAAGGTTTCAGTAAAAGTGAAACAGTAAATAGTAGGAAGGGAATTGGCAAACAAAAATCTTAAATTGGTAAAGCCCTTTTAAGTAAGATGTGATACCCATCTTTGCCTTGAAGCAAAGATGGAACTGTTTTACACATAGGGTCATAAATTTATATGAACTAAAGTAAAAATAAGAAAATATATAACACAAGGTAGTGAGCTCATTTATTTAATATGAAAAGAGAGGCCTCTTAGGAATGAATAAGAAAAAGACCAGTATAACTGACCTTCCCTATGATTAAAGAACCACAAATTAAAGTTTCTGGAAAGATGTGAGAGCGGGCACTTTTGGGGGCAAATGGCAGAAAGGCTCGCGTACCCTCTCAGGGCTGCTCACCCCACAGTGCCCTGAAATGGGCGGAGCCCCTGCCCCCACTCGGGGAGAGTCTCATGGAACGGACTGAGCTGGAGCCCCGGCCTGGTTTTCGGAGCTTCCCGAGTGAGTCTCCGGTGTGCCCCTGGTTGAGAACCCCTCTTCCGACTCTCTTCCTCTTTGCCCACTTGGCCCACGTGTGCTTCTGTAGTGCTGATGCTGTCGAACATGTTCAGTTCACATGGAGAAGTGCTAATCATACAACTGGAGAGAAGCAGGACGTCATCTGTTACCGAACTTAGAAATGTACACACACTTGAAACAGACAGAAGTTACCTTCACAGCAGTTATGTCTGGGTTGCCGTGACTTTAGTCTTTATTTTTCTCTGCTTTAACCTTTTCTGAAATAAGCATGCTTTTATAATTAAAACTCTATAGCTTGAAAAGGTTTAGGTTCTTTCCTTTCACCTAGATAATCAATAATGTACATGAGTAGGAATTTGCTTTTGCACATACATTCACCTGTCTTAATGTAAAACAGTCACAGCATTTATAAAACAAAAGGTCATTTCATCAAAGATTTTACCTGCAAAGTCATAGAAGAAAGGACAGAAAAGAAGAGCAGCCACAAGGTGCTTGGATGACTGAATTGGCATTATTTAACTGACCTTTCCATTATTAAACATGGTGCTCTATTTAGAGAGATGCCACCTTTTTTCCTGATGAGGAATTACTACGTATGAGTAGGTGATGAACACCTCTGTATCTGACTCATACAGAAGGTGCACTCGTTTAATGAAACTTGTAAGCATTGGACTCAGCCACCTAGGCTCACAGTAAGCCCTCTTGGGATTTATTTGTGGTTGATTCATAAGCTGGCCCAAGGAAAATTCTTGGTCAAGGAGTGACTTTTTTTTTTTCTTTTAACAAAAAATGGCAACCTAAACTGGTCCTTCATGAATGAAAGCCAGTCTCCATAAGCTCCTCTTTTGGTCTTTAAAAGAAGAACTGTCAAGATCAGTTTTATGAAACACACAACTTTCCTGTTTATCACCACTTTAACAATGAAGATAAGAAAAAAACATTTAACACTAAAATGGTAAACAATTTAAAAGTCCATTTTAAAAATTGGCATTAGCAGCAGCTGACACCATTATTTACTGACACAGGCAGTGACAGGCTTGTTGTGATGATTTTTATTTATTTTTCCTTGCCTTGCCCCAGGACATAGTTATTGATCTTAGGGAGAAGGGAAAGGAGGGAGAGAAACTTGGACCAGCTGCCCTGACTGGGGCCCAAACCTGTGACCTTTCCAGTCTATGGGTCAACACTCCACTCAGCTGAACCACACTGATCAGGCATTGTTATGTTGATTTTAGAAATCTTGTAGGAACTATGTCTGTAAAGCTCTAAGAAGACAGTTTCTTTTTGTTGTTATGTAAGGCAAGTGGACCAAGTGGGGGGGGGGGCGATAAGTTATTTGACTCTATTCACTCTCTATTAGAAATAGAGACCAAATTAATTGCTTTCTGTGTGTCTATTCAGTTGGGCATTTTTCACCTTATTTCTCCTTCTCTGATTTATATAATGGAAATTACAAGGATAATGGGCTTAATAAGATCTGTTTCAAAGGTAATATATTCAGAAAGAGCAGACCATTTTACAGAGACAGCTTGGTTTTGTAAAATCAGTGCCAGTATATATGAACCTCGTAAAACTGTGTTGTTTAAACTTATCACAGCTTGGTCTGAGAGGTTTATTTTCTACTGTTCTCACAAGTTTCTTAAAACTAGGTGCCTTAGTACGAAAAGGTGATGCCCAGTCTGGCCTCTGTAGTAAACAGGCACGCTTTCTGTCCTGGAAAGGCTGGGTGCTGGCACGTTGACTCGTCCCTGTGTTGCTTGTGGACAACCAACTGGCAGGCGGTCATCTCGTTTGACTATTTACAGAACAAAGCAGTGTGAGATTATAAAAGATTTGTCTTTATTAGATGTCGGACTGAATATGAACTTAAAGATCAAGCTGCAAAGGGGGATGAAGCAACTCGAAAACGATTCCATGCATTTGTGCTCTTTCTGGGAGAACTTTATCTTAACCTGGAGGTGAGGAGACATTTTCTTTTGATAAGTACTTTTGAGAACGCTGGGCTCTCAGGAAGGAATTTGTGTTTGCACTACTTTTACAGCATTCAGAGTGAAATGGGAGAGGGAGAATGGGGGAGAGAGAAAAGAACGCTTCGGTGCCCACTCATGGTGGCGGCTGGACTCCACAGGGACACTTGTTTTCCTGTTTGTGGGCGAGGTGCTGGGAAGTGGTTTTAAAGTCCTCATGTACTTGTGCCAAGCCAAGGTGTTCGGTGCATGTTTAAGCTTTTGAAATGTAGACATTCATGCTCTTTTGAATTCTTGCATCAGGAATGTTAACACATGCTATGTTGACATTCAGGTGGTGGCTGAAAAGCAGCTTGACCTACAGAACACCAGGCTTTGAGTGAGGAGGTGGGGGAGACTAGAGTTTCTGGGTTTTTTCACCTAATACATTCAGATTAGTTTTTGGCCCTATTATATATTAATCTTCCACATAAAATGCATTTGTACAAAGTATACAGCTAATCTTGTTTGCAAATTGGTGGTTTACTTGAACATATGCTTGTTAATAGGAAACTTAAGTGTTGGATATTACTTTGTAATGGATTTGTGTGATTTGCGTTTTGACTAGTCTCAGGTACAGGTTTGTCTTTTTAAACCATGAGTCGAGGCCTTAGTACCATAAACACCACTGAAAAGACACATGAGTCCACTACCAAATAAATGTGTCCGTGCACCTAAAGGTCTATGTCCAGTCTAGGTCCTAATTGACTACCACTTTTTATCACGAGGGGCTTATTTTATAAAATTTCATGTCTTAATCTTTTTCAGTTTGTTACATAAGCCAGAATAGGAGCACAGTCCGAAGTGTGCCTTGAATGGACAGCCAGTGCAAGAATGCCGCTGCGTTCCTCTTTGGAAGCACCGGTGCCCTGTGGGGGGAGGGGGTGCGGGGGAGGGTTGTGGACAGTGGACAGATCAGGCGAGGCTCTGGAACCTGAAGTTCTTGCAGCTGGAGAGCCAAGACATGCAAATCATTATCATGCAAAATCAGAGTATTTTAAAGAGTTATAAAAAGCAGAGTAAAATTGTGTGTTCCCAAAAAAGGTGGTAGCTTCATACACTGGAGGTGCTTCATGAAGCAGTAACATTCAAGGAGACTTACGTCATCTGGACTGTATGTTATGTGTGATAAATGAAAAATTTCACCTATAGTTTACTAGTCTTGTTAGAAACGTAGTTACACGTAAAGTAAGTAATCTTGTGAAGATGTCAGTGTGTGTTCCTGTGATGTGTGTTTTAACATAAAATACCAACACTTTGTCAGACGATTTATATATCTGTATTATGTTTTGGCATACTGGTTTAATTTTCTTTTGTCCCAAAAGATCAAAGGAACAAATGGACAGGTTACAAGAGCAGATATTCTTCAGGTTGGTCTGCGGGAGCTACTGAATGCCCTCTTTTCTAACCCTGTGGATGATAACTTAATTTGTGCGGTAAAATTACTGAAGGTAGGTTTTACTTTTCTTAAAGTGTAATTGTTCTCCTCCTTTCCTGTATAATTTGGAGAAAGTATTCTTTAAGTTAAATGTTGACATTTTACTTTCTCCTCTGATTTAATATTGGAAAGCAGTATATGCTTACGTAATGTAAGAAGCAGATTTTAGAAGTGGAAAGTAGAAACCCTTCACCCCACCTCTTCCTTTCCCATGCCGTAGGTGTGCTCTCGTAAGTGCAGTCTTACTGTGTTGGAACTTGTTGTTCACTCCCTACCGAAGCTCTTGGGTCTTTGTGTGGCATCGATTTACTTTCTGCAGTAGCTTCCAGTATGCGATTGTTTCCACGCATGTTGTTTATCCATTCTGTCATGTAGCCGTTGGGGGTTTTCAGTTTGGCGATTTCTCCACAGCACTGTCAGTAATCGTGTCTTTTTATGTGCGGTTATTTATGAAGGTTAAATTCCTGCATGTAGGTTTGGTGGACCAGAGAGTGCGTGTACCCTAATTTGATGAGTACACATGTTCCTTGACTTAGGATGATGGGGTTACATCCCATTTAGCCCATTGTAAGCTGAAAATACTGTGAGTTGAAAATGCATTTAACACACTTGACCTACCAAACAGCAGAGCTTTAGCCAAGCCTACCCTGAATGTGCTCAGAACACTTGTGTTGGGCTGCGTTGGGCAGAGTCATGTAACACACAGAAACACAGCAGACTGACTGCATGTCTCACCCCCGTGATTAAGGACCTGCCTGGGAGGTGTAGCTCTGAGCCACTGCCCAGCATCCTGTGAGAGGATCGTACCATGTGTCACCAGCCTGGGGAAGGACCGGAATTCAAAGCAGTTTCTACTGGATGCTTATTGTTTTTGAACCATTGCAGAGTTTTAAAAAATCATAAAAATTATAAGTCTAAAATAAGTTGGGGACCTTTGGTAATGCCGAATTTCTCTTCCAAACACTCAACCGGAGGGTATGCCCACCAGCAGTGAGTGCGGTACCTCTTTCCATCCCCACCCCTCGCGGTGATGGGTGCAGTCGGTCCTGCGTTTGGTTCTGTTGTAGGCAGTGAGTGAAAATGAAAACCTCATTTCAGCTTGCCATTTCCTGATCACTAGTGAAGTTAAGCATTTCTTCATGTTTATTACACATATTTTTAGTTTCTGTGTAGTACTTGTTTATATCCTTAACTCATTTTTTTCCCTGAGGTTTTTGTTTTAATTGAAAGCTTCAATATTTATTGCACCCTGCATGTATCAAAAAGTGACATACTGGACTTCCAGCCAAGATAGAGGCGTAGGTAGACACACTGTGCCTCCTCGTGCAAGCAAAAGAAGGACAACAACAAATTTAAAAACAAAAAACAATCAGAACTGACAGAAAAATCAAACTGTGTGGAAGTCTGACAACCAAGGAGTAAAAGAAGAAACATTTATCCAGACCAGTAGGAGGGGTGAAGTCGGGCAGCCAGGTGGAGAGGACTCTTGGCGAGGTGGCAGATTGCAGACTGGGTGGTCCAACATTTGCGCACAGATAAACCAGGAGGAACAACTAGGGGGCAAGACAAACCCACAACCCAGGGCTCCAGCACCTGGAAATAAAGCCTCAAACCACTGATTGAAAACACCTGTGGGGGTTGAGGCGGTAGCGGGAGGAATGAACTCCCAGCCTCATAGTAGAGTTCCTTGGAGAGACCCACAGGGTCCTAGAATGTACACAAGCCCACTCACCCAGGAATCAGCATCAGAAGGGCCCACTTTGCTCGTGGGTACCGGGGGAAGTGGCATTGTTCCCTCTCGGACCCCTGCCCCACATACAGCATCACAACCCAGCGATGTGGGTTGTCCTGCCCTGGTGAACACCTAAGCCTCTGCCCCTTACTAGTAACAGGTGCGCTGAGACCAAAAAAAAAAAAAAGGCCCAAATGAAAGAACAGTTTAAAGCCCCATGAAAAATACAACTAAGCAACAACAAGATAGCCAACCTGTTAGATACACAGTTCAAAACACTGGTTATCAGGATGCTCCAGGAACTCACTGGGTACTTCCACAGCATAAAA
The DNA here is from genome assembly GCA_039655065.1 of Glossophaga mutica. Lineage (NCBI taxonomy): Eukaryota > Metazoa > Chordata > Mammalia > Chiroptera > Phyllostomidae > Glossophaga > Glossophaga mutica. Next base: position 6,638,242 of record CM077305.1, read on the forward strand.
AAGACCCAGGCAGCAATGAAGGTCACATTATGTGAAATAAAGAAAAATCTACAGGGAACCAACAGGAACAGGAAGGAAACCAGGGCTCAGATCAAGGGTTTGGACCAGAAGGAAGAAAGACACATTCAACCAGAACAGAATGAAGAAGCAAGAATTCAGAAAAATGAGGAGAGGCTTAGGAACCTTCAGGACATCTTTAAACGTTCCAACATCCCAATCAGGGGTGCCAGAAGGAGAAGAGGAAGATCAAGAAATTAAAAACTGATTTGAACAAATAATGAAGGAGAATTTCCCCAATCTGGCAAAGGAAATAGACTGTCAGGAAGTTCAGGAAGCTCAGAGAGTCCCAAAGAAGTTGGACCCAAGGAAGAACACACCAAGGCACATCATAATTACATTAACCAAGATTAAAGATAAGGAGAGAATCTTGAAGAATCTTGAAAGCAGCATGAGAAAAGGAGAGAGTTACCTACAAAGGAGTTCCCATCAGACTATAAGCTGATTTCTCAAAAAAACAAAACAAAACAAACCTTGCATGCAAGAAGGGGCTGGAAAGAAGTATTTGAAGTCTTGAAAGGCAAGGACCTACATCCAAGATTGCTCTATCCAGCAAAGCTTTCATTTAGAATGGAAGAGCAGATAAAGTACTTCCCAGATAAGATCAAGTTAAAGTTGTTCATCATCACCAAGCCCTTATTATATGAAATGTTAAAGGGACTTATCTAAGAAAAAGTTCAAATATATGAACAGTAAAATGACAACAAACTCACAGCTATTAACAACTGAACCTTAAAAAAAAGGAAAAAAAACTAAGCAAACAACTAGAACAGAAACAATCACAGAAATGGAGATCACATGGAGGGTTATCAGTGGGGGAGTGGGAGTGGGGGAAAGGGGGAAAAGGTACGGAGAATAAGTAGCACAAATGGTAGGTAGAAAATAGACAGGGGTTAAGAATGGTATAGGAAATGTAGAAGCCAAAGAACTTATATGTATGTCCCATGGACATGAACTAAAGGGGGAGAATACAGGTGGGAAGGGGTGTGCAGAGTGGAGGGGAATAAAGAGGGGAAAACGGGACAACTAATAGCATAATCAATAAAATATATTTTAAAAGTGACATACTGATTAAAATTTTATGGCCAATCTTAGTCATATAGGATATATACCACATAGTCATTGACACACAAAACTTGTAGTTAAAGTTCTGCTGTAGTTCCTTGGTTTCTCTCAATCGAGGAAAACATAGACGATATTGAGGTAACTGAGTAGTGGATGGTAGAGAACAAGCAATAGGGAATATTTACCTTGTTTAAAGAATGCTTGAAGTGCTACTAATATATTTTTAGAATATCTGTAGTTTACTGAATTCTTTATTTTACTGAAACGGCGTTTTTTCAGTTGACAGGGTCAGTTTTGGAAGATGCCTGGAAGGACAAAGGAAAGGTTGATATGGTAGAAATTATTCAGAGGATTGAGAATGTTGTCCTGGACGCACACTGCAGCAGGTAGGGGAACACGGGAGGCAGGGAGCACAGTTCCGGTCCTTGCTTTGTCCTGGGGCTCGTTTTCTTTAATCAGCTGCACTCATCAGAACAACTGACATCTTACAGATGGATCTACAGAAACGTTTTCTTCAAAGGCATAGTGTTTTACCTGTGGCTTCTGCTCACCTAGCCATTTTTCTTCAATAATTCAGTAAATATTTGGGTGACGTACTATTATAAGGAAGCATAGAAATGTTTGCAGGATGGCCACTGCCTTTAAGAACCATACAGTTGGTTACATGAAACAAATTTCAAGTCTGGTTTTTAAAAAGGTAAATTTGTGTCATCATGGGAAACGTCTAGAAACTCAACGCGTTGCACGCCCATGTTAAGTTGATGAGGGAGTTTCGGGAGTCTGCGCTGTGTTGGAGCCCGAGAACACCTGTGGTGCACACACTCTAACTCCTCCTTTTCACCCTTTCGTCTGCAGAGACGTAAAACAGATGCTCTTGAAGCTTGTAGAACTCCGGTCAAGTAACTGGGGTAGAGTCCATGTCACCTCGACATACAGAGAAGCAACACCTGAAAACGATCCTAACTATTTTATGGTATGCTGGTGTTTACTTGTTAAATTTTGCTTATCGCTTGAATCCAGTTTCGGAAATTTCCAGATGAGTTACGTCAAGTTGTTCCCAAAGTGTAATGCCTGATACCTTTGCGCAGGTGTCGGGTCACGTGGCAGCAAGCAGAGCAGGTAGATGGGAGAGACATGGAGGCCTCCCAGGACGGGGTGGACTAGAAAGAGCCCTCCAGTGGCGGGGGACAGTGACAGGGCTTGGGTGAGCGTAGGGTTCCGGGAAACGGTTTTTCCAGAGAATTCAGAACAGAGCCCCGCGTCTCAAACTTTAGTTGGTGTGTTTTCATAAAGCAAACTAAGAAAATGAAAACGGTTGCCAGGCCAGTGGTGCCCTGAAGCTCCCGGTAGGACCAGCGTGAGGCAGCTATAGAGGAGTCGCTCCCACAACCCCCGTCTTGGAAATTCTTAAAGAAAAAAGCGGTGGGGAGCCGAACGGGAGGCCACACGGCACAGCACAACAGCTCACCGTGAGTGTGACGTGTCCGGCGCCGTGTCGGACCAAGAACTGGAGAGAACGGAACAAAGTCTGAGAGCCGTAGGCGTCCCCAGTGGCAGGACGCGGCTGCCGGGAGGTCGGTGCGTCACTTTTGTGCACTGCGGTACCAGATGCACGCGAGTGACCCCGGCAGGCCGCACCGATGCTGTGCTTTCCAGACACCGACTGTGAAATGAATACACACCGTCATCACTCTGTTTTATCCTAGAACGAGCCAACATTTTATACACCTGATGGTGTTCCTTTCACTGCAGCTGATCCAGGTACGCTGTCTCGGTCATTTTCCTGTTGTTTGTCTTTGTTTTGTTTTTTTGGTAAGGTGGTGAATTACAGAAAACCGTACCTTCACCAGCACAAACCTAGCTTTTCGAAGAGGTCACATCATTCTAAAAAAAGGGTAAAGGCCTGTCCGGGGTAGAAAGTTCTTCGCAGTAACCACTTGGAACCATTTCGAGTGGAACATCTGGCTCAGTGTATAGTGTCTTGTCACTCTAACAATGAAGAATTAGAAGAATCTGTCAGTTAAATGTAACCATTTTTATTTTGTATTTCCTCTAATATTTTTTTATACTGTGAACTTTGGGGTGATCAGAATGAAAGGGAAAGATGGCTCTAATTCACTACATAGTCAGCAGCTTTCATTAGTATAAGTTAACAGTTGCAGATACTAAGAATTATGGATGTCATTAATACTTGGTGGATCAAAGTTAACAGAACCTAAATGCCTGCATGCTTCCCCTTCCAGAAGAGGCCATTTGGAGAAGCATTGCTTTAATTATGATAAGTGGGACTGCAGTGTGAGCCTAGAGAAGTGTTTTCCATTTGGTACAAACTACAACCAGCTGGTGGTCAGCATTTCCCCATGTGTTCTCACTGGGTGGCAGACCCTGACTGTCTCTGCCTGCAGCACAAGGAGGCAGAGAGGAGGGCTGGCTACTTAGCTTTAAATTAAGAAGCATTCAAAAATGCAAAAACCACGAAAAACTGACCTGTTGACTCATAGTCAAGATTAAACCAAACTCATTTTGCCATATTACTGTGTGCTTTGGGTCTTTTTAAAGAAATAAAACCCTATAGACAGTACTAAACCATTTCCCTTCTCATTGATCCTTCACCCCCAAGTTCAAGCCTCCGTCACTTCTCTCCTGAAGGTGACTACCATCCCTATTTTGTGTCTCTGTGATGTCTCTTCACCTTGTCGGTAAACTGCTGGATTGACACACACAGTAGTTTTAACCCCATTTAGTATCCTACTGTACACTGCCTTTTGCAACTTATTTTTATTCAGTATTCTTTTCATTATTTATCTGTGTTGATGGATACAGCTTCATTTCCTTTATTTTAAATGCCAAATAATACTCAGACTAAACCACAGTTCATATATCCCCTGCTGTGGGTGGTCAGGTGTTTCACACTTGTTTCTACAGACAGTGCTGCACAAACGTCTTTAAGACCTTGTGCACTTGCAGGAGTGTCTTTAGGGTGGGGAGGTAGAATTGTCACATGTAGGCTGTTTGTGTCTTCAGCTTCACTACATGAAGTTAAGACTGCTTTGCAGGCAAGTATACCACTCTGCTTTTGCAGCAGGTGAGGGTTCCTGTCTCATCTCGGCAACACTTACCACCGGACCTAATTTTTGTCAGTCTGATTGTATGAGATTGTGAAATTTTATTTTCTTACTGATGATACTGAATTTCTTTTCGTGTTTCCGTTGAACTTTTGATGTCTTCCCTTGAGAATCGCCTGTTTGTGTTCTTTGCCCATGCGTGGATCATTCGTCCATTGGGTCATTTGTCTTGCTTGTCGATTTGTAATTCCTCGGAGTCTAGAAGGTGATCCATAGTCATTTTCCCAGGGTGTCCCATCTTCCCTTTTGTCTTAGCGTAAAGGAGCTTCGAGTTTAGTGCGAACTAAATTGCGTCGTCTTTGTGTTCCGTGGGACTCAGTCTCCTTACCACCATCAAATTCCGTTTTCTTCAGTAAATCTTTTATTGCTTTGTATTTAGGTCTTTAATCTGGCTAATTTTTATATGTGGGATACAGTAGGAATTAAATATTTTCCCCACAGTCTTCATGTCAGTAGGTGTTGAGTCATCCTTCCTCTTTTAGACAAAATGTTCTTGTGTCGTATACCATGTAACTCCTCTGGAAACCGTCTTATTCCTCTGTCTACACGTACATCTTTCTTCTCTTTGTCTGAACACCAGTACCATCCTTAATTATTCTGATCTTGCTTGTAAATCTTAAAGTCTGGTAAGACAAATTTTCCTTCTTCCCTTGTGCTTCAAAATTACTTCATTCCCTTGTGGTTCTTTGTCATCTTTGGTCCATTTTCCTACCATTTGTTCTGTCCACACTTTCTTCGTGACTGCTGTAGTGTTTAAGTGCCTTTCTTCTTCACAAGAACTTGTGGCTTGGATTGTGGGATCATCTGTCCAGCGTGGGTTTTATATTTACTACTGCTGGGAGACACAGGTGTAAGAGTGGCTTGAAGTAAGTTTTTATTTTTTTGCTGTGTGTGTTTGTTTTTAAACACAGGTAGTAAGAATTGGAGGTGTAGGCTTATTGTTACAAATTCTCCGGGGAACCAGAGAGCTTCTGCCCCCACTTCAAACTCAGACAGACATAACCAGACTTCTTTGCCACTGAGGTCTTTTACTTTTTTTTAACCTGGTTCATCTTTTGCTAGAGGTCATTGGCCCTTTGAATGTCCTGGCTTTGTACAGAGTGAGAGGAGTGTGGGCATGAACTCCATCTTCCTGTTTCAGTGGGCCCAGGACCTTTGGTTTACAACCCAAGCTCATTTGTTACCACGTGGTCTGCCAGCTTCCCAGCTGCAGTAATCGTGTGTGGCTTTCAGTTCCCTTCTCACTTCCGTCGTCAGGAGATTTGGTGTTTTTGTGACCTCGTCTGTACATTTAAAGAGAATGTTTGTCTCACTGGATACCTCAACTATTGTTGCAGGAAGGTTTCATAGTTCAAGTGGTCTCCAAATTGCCAACATTGATTGTCAAAATATTACTAATCCTTTAAACTGGAATTAAAGTTTTTACAGTAACTGACAGTCTTGGGAAAACATGGTCTTTACCCAGTCAAATATAATTGTACTATGCTCTTGAAACCTGAGGTAGCCGTTGTTCACAAGAAACTAATTTCGAGGTACCAGTTTGAATATACATTGATCCATTTTATTATTCAGTGGCAAGGACTCCATACAGACATGCTAATCTTGTAAGAGACTCAGTAACTGTGCCCAAGGCAGTTGGCAGATGGAGAGCTGTACTATCACTTGTATTGCCTAGGAAGAGCCCACTGTACAGCTGAAACATTTATTAGGTAAGCTACCTTCCAGCTGTCGCTAAGGACAGGGAAGAAAAGAAAAAATGCCGCGTGTGCGGAACCTTCGTTGGGGCGGCCTCCTCTGATTGAGGACCATGGGTCAGTAGCTGTTACCTGCCAGCCAGAGGGACGACTCACTTTACCTCCTTGGGGAGGAATGACAGAGCTGGACGTCAGGTTATAGGAATGCAGTCTCTCCTCGTGGAAGGAAAACAGGAGAATGGGCGGGGGGGATGTTCTTCCCCAGCACCCTGCATCGCTGGTGTTTTGTCTGATGGGAAGAGTCGGGAGAGAATGTGGACAGCATTCACATAGGCCAGGGAGTGCGCTCCGGTATATTCACAGTGGCTCTGGCTTCTAACCTACGTTTAGAGGAAAACATATATGATTAAGGTTTATGAGCATGCAGAGGGGCAGAAGCAAGCCAATTAGAATACCAATTTTATAAAAGCTATTCTTAAGTATGTAATTCGGCTTACTTGATAAACACAGCTTACTGGTATTTAAAATTTGGGTCCACTTTAATGTCATAATACTAAAAATTAAGAATAATGGACATTTCACATGAATTTTTCAACATTTAAATTTTTCCTTTTGTTTATTTTTTGTAGATTACCAAGAGAAATATCAAGAGTTACTTGAAAGAGAAGACTTTTTCCCAGATTATGAAGAAAATGGAACAGATTTATCAGGGGCTAGTGATCCGTAAGTTCTCTTTAGCTACTAACTTTATTTGTGAAATTTCTGTGGCCACAACTTACATAGTTTAGACTAGAAAAAAAGTAGATAAAAAATGTGTATTTTGATTTGATAGTATTATAATGATATATATGTAGTACTTATTTACTGAAAATTTTCTGATAATCATGTTGGAAACCACACAAACTATGATTTTTAAAGTTTACGTACAGTTGAGGGGAAAAACTATTAAAATGTAGTATACTCAAGCATAGTTAGTTTTTATAAAATTCTATTATCATGCCTAAGATTTTAAAATAAGTAGCTCTAATACTGTGAGATCTTGGGCAAGCTGCTCCACCTGTAAAAGAGGAAGAGGAGTACCCTCCTTGAGTTTCTCTGAGAACTGGATGAGAAGACAGTGCCCTGGCCCCCATGCAGCAGACTCAAATCTGAGCCGTTACAGGATGAATTAAGACTGAAGACAGCAGATCACTCCATAAAAATGTTCGGACTGCCCTGTCTTACGTGGTTCAGTGGACTGAGTGCCGGCCTACAGACCAAAAGGTTGCTGGTTTGGTTCCAAATCCGGGTACAAGCCTGGGTTGCAGGCCGCATCCCCATTTGGAGGTGTGTGAGGCAACCACACATTGATGTTTCTCTCCCTCTTTCTCCCTCCCTAGCCCTCTAAAAATAAATAAATAAAATCTTCTTTTAAAAAAGCTTCAAAAATAAATGAATAAAAATCTTAAGATGTTTGGACTGATGGGAAGATGTAAGTTATGGTCCTATTCTCATATTTCAGTTTCTTACCTGCCATTCTTGGTAACAAAGAAATTTTTATGTCACTCACTTATCATTAGATTTAACTACATTTTTTATGGAGGGATGAAAAGCTTGTGAGGATTAGTCCCAGCTCTGTTAACAGCTTACACGAATTTGGACAAGCTGCTTGGGCTCCCTCCTTCCTTTGTGGGCCTTTGTGGGCACTAAACTATGGAAAGCCTAGTTTTCCATCATTTTAAACTACTGAATAGTGGGGGAGAATCTGAAATACAATAGATGATCTCAGAAGTAGCTTCTTGTTATGAAAGTCTGATTCCCAATGGATTATGACTTCCATTGTCATTGCAGAAATACCATTTTTGATGTTAAGTAGACATGAAATATTAAGCATCATTAGAGGGGGATGATATACTTGAAATTATGTTCTAATTTTAGTGTGTTAACAAGCTAAATTTATGAAATTAATATCAGTCTTGACACTCCAAGTTTTTTATACATAAAACCTTTGATTTCACTTTTAGATTAGGTTGAAGAATTTAGCATATGTCTAAAAGTACAGCAGAATCTTCAAACAGAAGGAACTCAACCCAGTGTAAAACTCAGCGCACCGTGTTAAGCATTTGTTATCTAAGGACTGACATTTAATGTAATTCTAAAGAGTGCTTGTATTGTTAAACTCAGTCTAGGAAAGTTATGCCAGGTACTTTCTGTTCTGGCTTAGTATCTTAAGAAATTTCCTGCATTGAAAAACATTAAACTTATGATTCATCTTTGCTTTTTTCATAGATACTTGGATGATATTGATGATGAGATGGACCCAGAGATAGAAGAAGCTTATGAAAAGTTTTGTTTGGAATCAGAGTGTAAGCGGAAACAGTAAAGTTAAATTTCAACGTATCAGTTTTATGAACCAGTTTAGGTTAAGGTGATTTAGCAGAACACAGGACAGAAAGAAAATTGTGTCACTTATACCAAATTAAGGATTTTGAGTTATGTTACTAATGTATGCAACTTTAATTTTGTTTAACACTATCTGCCAAAATAAACTTTATTCCCTATAACTTAAAATGTGTATATATATAAAATAGTTTATTATGTACAGTTAATTCCACTGTTTTGGCTGCAATAAAATCGATTTTGAAATAAATAAAATGTTGAAAGTAAATTTTGCTAGCTGGTTAGAAGCTTATCCTTTAAATTCAGCTTTCCTTGAGGGAAAAAGTCTTAGTCTGGGAATACATATTACTGCAAAAATGTACTATCCTTTTTGGTTAAGTATGTAGCTTTCATTAGCTTTACATTTAGTGTCTCAGTGAACTGGGTTTCAAATATGAATCAGTCATAAAAATCTCTGGCACTAAAGTCTTAGAATATATCATTAAGTGATTTATATACCCAGATGTTATTTGATACCAAGGGCTTTTAAAATGTCATAAAAAAAGAGAACTCCCAACTAAACAACCAGGATTCTTCACTGAGGATTTATTGTAATTCTAAATTGTTCAATTTTTTCACCTAACTTCATTACTCAGAAGCCTAGGACATTATTCTGCTTTATTTATAAGGCTTTCTCGTTTTTATTTGGTAGCATGAGTTGCATTGACTTTTTTACTAGAGAATTTTGCTAGATCTTTGTCACTCAGTTTTCATCTCCTTTATAATTGATACACCTTGAGGATCACTTTTCTAATACTTTTGCTATAATGTGGTACCACCTTAGTCCTATTTTTACCTAATGTCAGAAATCTTTTTCCAACTAACTACAAGTAAAACTTATGTACAAAAGGATTGCTTGTAAATATGCATGTAAATAGTTCTGTTAATAACCCCACTGTTTTACATTTGGTACACCTGTGTCTGCTACTACCGTTGGCTTTCTCACTTTTCTGCTTGTTTGTTCAGTCTGGATTAAAATTAGACTTTGAAAATAAAATTGAAGTGGTTTTGTTTTCTCTAACTTTTTGGAATAGTATCCTGGTTTTTTAAAGAATTTGCGTTGAACTTTTTTATATGACATTATAAAATTATGGTTTGAAATCAGAAACTATACTGGTATAGAAGACAGTCTCTCCATTGTCTCTTGGATAAAAATTCAGTTCAGTAACTAGTTGGAAAAAATGGGCAAATGTAAAACATTAAAACTTTTAGATTCTTCACTGTAAAAGAAGTACACAGGGTGGGGCAAACGTAGGTTTACAGTTCTTATGGAAAAGACTATAATAATTAGTAAATAATAAAAAATACACTGTTTTGTGTACTCACAACTGTAAACCCACTTTTGCCCCACTTGTATACGCAGTTAGGGTTTTTGGAACTCGTAATAGTCAGAACTCTTTTTTTCTAAATGGCTCCTATAACGTGGTGGCTGTTACCTTAATCTGCAGCTCTCTAAAGAGGGCGCTCACTGTCTGTCTGGGGGCAGGGGAGGGGCAGGACATGAATGAGGCCAGGGCTGGGGGGCAAGTACATGCTAACTGAATGCTTTAAACTTGTAGCGTCTGCTCCGTGCGTAACATCAGTTGTCCTTTTGTCCACTAGCTCATTGTCATCTACCCCTGGTCCTAACAGCCTCCAACGTGCTCATTGTATGTTCTGGTTACTGGCGCTACTTAAAAAACCACCTCAACTTAGTCTTCATACGTAAGCATTTTATCACGCTCGTGAATCCTGTGCCTCCTATGCTACAGTGTTTAAGGCCTCAGCTGGGAGAACTAAGGACCGGGGTGTCGGGGTGGCTTGAACGGCTGCGGTGACGGTGACGAGAAGACATCACTGGACAGAGGAGGGGTGCACATCCCAGAGGACGCAGGAAGAGCCTGCATTACCTGTGGGCAGCGTTACCTCCACTGTCGTCTTTTGTTCCGGTTGCTAAGGCCATACGGAACGGGGCCATCAGGGAATGTGTGGCCGTGTCTTAAACCTGCAACAGTGCATAATTAAAGGAAAATTTGGTCTTATGCTACAATCGTTGGCCTTTAGGACTGCCGTGTCTTACAGAAATATGAGTAAGTCGTAGGTCAGGATTATTCATTAGCACAAGTCTGCAGAGAAGACGCCAAGGAGCCAGTGAGCGCCGCCCTTGTGGCAGTGAACTGCAGCGCCCGGTCCGCACCTGGTGGTTATGTCCTCACTTCAGACCCTCTGTCTTTGTGTTCTCAGTGCCCTTCAGCCAAAGACTGCCAGGAACGCACCTGACCTTGAACATGCTGGGGTTAGCACTTGTAGTAAGGCAGAATACACACTATGGGGAACCGTGGGTTGTGTCAGAAACAACCAATCACAGGAGTTGGGCTCTGGCAGGGTGGTTCAGGGGAGAGTCTGAGCAAGGGTGTCCGACCTTTCGTTGGAGTCTCTGGGCCACACAGCAAATGCACGGACACGAACGAAAACGGACGAGCAAAAAGAAAGGTTTTAAGTGAACTTACGACTTCGTGTTGGGCCACATTCATAGCCATCCTGGGCTGCGTGTGGCCTACAGGCCACGGGTTGGACACCCCTGCTCGTTATCAGAAAGCAGGGGCAATTCTATAATTGCGTATTTTATTAAATCTTAATAGGGGACAGACAGGTATAGATTAAGTTGTAATTTATTTGAAAAGGCACATTTAGCAAGAGAGAAGGAAACTTGGCTTGGTGTGAATGTAAAAAGTCGTCCAGGACTGAAGGACTGAAAATTGACTCAAACTGAAAAAAAGAAAAAAAAAGGCTCCGCTGTTCCCAGGCCGGGAGGACAGACACAGAAAGCCAGCCGCAGACTTTACAGGAAACGTTGCTTCCAAGGTCATGTGGCAACTACAAATTGTCACCATGACCCCTTCTTTCTTTGTGTGACTGCTGCTTTGTTACCAAGGATACCTTTAGACTTCTTTGCTGTCCCCACCCAACTATTCCTGGGGCCACCCAGTGGCTAGTCTGCCCTCCCTCCCCACAGCACCCACCCCTAGACAGTCCCTGCCTCCCCTAATCCTGCTGCAGAGACGGCACCCAGCCCAGAATTGGTCTCCCTTTCCCAGTTTCCGCAGCACCCTTTTGCAGGAGCACAGACCTCCCTACCCCCTACCCCCAACTCCAGCTCCTCTGCAGTGCACCCCTGGCTTACAAGTCAGTCAGTCTGACTTTGTCCAACTGCAGGTTTGGGCCTACAGTAGTCTCTGGCTGATGACTTTGGCAGATGTAAATAATCTAAGGTCACATGTGCTACTGCGATATTGTGTCAGCCTATCAAGATGCCAAACCTGGATGAACCCTACACGGGGGCTGCAGCCAGACAGCAGAAGTTCGTATTTCTGGTAGGTTTGTGCCCCTGTAAATTCATCGTCACCACCTTCATTTAGGCTGTCAGCACTGCCAATAATTTTACTGTTTCTTCATTCCTTTTTAGACCCTCTCAATTTGCTCCATCCCCTAAATGATGACTCACTTCACACACACAAAAAAAAGCCCCCCAAACCCGGCCCCCCCACCTTGTTTTACCCGGCTGAGCACCTTGTTTCTACCCGGCAGCAGCGCCGGGCTCCTTGCTCCTAATTAAGGAGCAGTTACATGTGTACAGTCCTAAAATCACATTCGGCCCTTCGAAGGCAACCGAGAAGCTGATGTGGCCACCAGTGAAAATGATTTTGACACCCCTGCTGTACAGGAAGTACTGCTCCTTCGAAAGGCCAGTTTTTAACTTGCTGAAATCCTATCCTCTCTCACTCCCACAAGCTCTATTACTTGGTCTGTATTTTTTATGTCTCCCCATTGGCTCTTTTGCATGAGCTGTTGAACATACCCCCCACCCTTCAACTACTATCTCTGCTTCCTAGTCAGACTTCTTAAGTGTCATCCCAATTGCTCAATTTCCTTCCCTTCTGTTTGCTCTTCAAACCCACTATCGCTTCTGCCCCCATACATACAACAGCTCTCACTAGAGACCAATGACCTTCATGTCACTAAATCCAGTAGACATATTATTCTTTAGCTTGTTCCCCAGGTGATATCTGACAGTCACCAAATACCTGTGATACCTGAGAGTGACGTACTGGTGACATATCTGACAGTGACACCAAAATTGAACACCTCTAGACATCTAGAGCACAGTAGCTTGCCTTTCTGGTTCTGTGCTGTTCCTCGGGGTTTTTGCGGGGTTCTCTTCCCTCACCTCATCTGTACATGTTGGTGTTCCTGAAAGCTGGGACCCCGGCATTCTTTCCTCATGTCGCATTATTCTTGGACTACGATCAGCAGCTATCAGGCCAAGGTGACCTCCAGATTTGTTTACATTCTGATTCTGCACCTTTGCTAACTTGTCATTTCCACCAGGAGGACTTACAAACTCAAAGTCACGCTAGCTTCAAAATTTGCTCAAAATCACTTGCACCCGCCCTCACTGACGGTGCTGCCACCTAGCCATTTGCACCAAACGGAGAACCTGGAACTTTTAAACTGCGACCCTCAAAACCCCACACTCAAGCACTACCAAGATTATATAGTTGATCTATATCCCTTGGAGCTGTGCCCTCCATCCTTACCGCCCAGTCTGAACTGCCATCTCCCTCTTTCCAAGGGCCTTCTGTTGGGCTCCCACATCCGCCCTCGCATCCTACAATCCATTCTCCACTCAGCTGTCCCGGGCATATTCCTAAGGTACAGAGAGCATCACAGAACCCCTGAGTTGTCAAGAGAATTTACATCTAGGAGGTTCTCAGACATTGGCGAGAAAAAAGGTGGGAGAGGGACAGGACCTGAGTTAGCACTGTATAATACAAAACTTTAGGTAAGGTTGAGGTCAATGTGCGTCTCAGACGTTTAAAAACAGAGATGGACTTGAGCGGTTAGATTTCTCCCCACCCCGTGGTGCTGCCACCTTTGCTCGAAGCCCTTGTAATAGTTTACCATTGCTTTTAAGATGAAGTCTGTAATCCATAAATTCATAATGATCTTGCCCTGCCTACCTCGTAGCCCCCTTTCTGATTTCTCTGCCCTAAAGGCCTGTTCTTTAATCCTTCCTGAACCAAACTGGTTTCCCGGCCTCAGGGCCTTAACCCAGGCCCTCACCTCTGCTTAAAACACTTCTCTTTACCTGGCTCCTTGTCCTTTGGATTTCCGTGGAAGTACTTCCTCAGCCCAGGTTAGGGCTACCACTATATGCTGGCACAGACCGCAGCATTTTATCTTAGGATCACTTACCGCATCCCTGATCAAATTCCTGTCTAATCGTTTCTTTCCAGTTAATCTCTAGCCCCCAGCCTCGACCGTGGGACCCCCTTCCTCTTCTCCCCAGCGTGTCGGGCGCAGAGCAGGCGCTACGTAAAAACTTGTTTAATGACAAGAAACGGCAGTCAAGCCTACTTGCCATTTGAGATACAGATGCAGATACGAAAAGACATTTTCTGACACCAAATTAGAAAAGGTCAAGCTCTTCGTTAACATCCTTCTTGAGGTGCAACCATCGGTCGGTTACTTAAAGCAGCGTCGCTGCACCAGGGCCCGCCCGCGCGGTGAGCGTGGCCGGACCGTTAGAGGCTCATCATCACCGGCTCTCCGACGGCGCGGTTGGACCGCTTCCGTAGGTACCGGAAGTAGCCGTGGAAGAGGAGTCGGCCGTCTCCAGAGTGGGACCCCGCCGCTGTTTCCCCCACTTCCGGCCCCTCCCCCACCGGGAGCGCGAGGGGGCGTGGCCCCGGAACGGGGAGGTGGCCAAGGCGGAACTTCCGGCCTTCCGGTTTCCAGAGTGGGAAGCGGTTGCCCGGGGGGCGGGAAAGTTTGAATCACTGTTGTTTGCCTGTGTTTTCTCTCCCGTGGCGTCGCGGGCGCTGCCGCAGCTCCAACTACTCAGGCCTGGCGGACGCGTCAGACAAAACACTCTCCCAGTGACTGCCTTAGACCCCCCGCAGTTGTGATTGTTTCATCGAGAAATATCACTTGTTGGTAGTTTGTTAAATTCGAGAAAAAGTCCTCGAGAAGCAGTCATGGCCTGGCGCAGACGCTGCGGTCGGAGCCTTTCGGCAAGTTAAAGTGCAAGGGCCGTGGATTCCACGACTTTTCAACTCGGGACTGCTGTGTGAGTTCAAAACGTTGTTGGCTTTGGTGACCTTTTTCTGTAACTAGGTACTGCGTTTTGGAGGATGAAGTTGCCCTGGCCGCGTAGCTCGGCCGGTTAGCGCGCCCTCTGCTGCCGCGGTGGCGGTTCCCCAGGTCCGAGCGCCCGCAGGAATCCAGCGATGAGTGCGTGAATAGGCGGAGCGACGAATCGGTGTCTCCCTCGTTCTCCTTCCTCCTGTCCTCTCTCTAAAGAAAAAGAAAGATGAGATTCCTGTTGACATCGAGAACAGAGTTGCGGCTTAAAAAAATAGTAACAGACTTGGGGCCTTTCGATCGCCAAACAGACTCAGACGTAAGGTGCGCTGGGTGTTGAAAACACACGGGAAGGAGGAAGACGGTTGTGGCTAGAAATGTGCCCTGGGGCAGATTTATGATAATGCCTGGAACTTTAGACTTGTGTTCTTGTGTAAGCTTCTTATTTTAAAAAAAAAAGTTATACCTCAATAAGCTATTTATAAAGAAAAAAACCTTGGCCAAAGATACTTTACCAAGTTATCTCAAAATATGTTTTCCTCCTTTGGTTTTTTTTTTTTTTTTAAACATTAGTGTTTTGTGGCTTTTTAAAAAAAGATTTATTTACTTTTAGACAGGGGAAAGGAGGGAGAGAGGGAGAGATACAGGAATGTTGCCTCTAGTGGGCCCGCCTAATGGGGGGGGACCAGCCTGCAGCCCAGGCATGTGCCCTAGACTAGGATTCGAACCAGTGGCCCTTTGGTTCGCAGGCCAGCACTCAGTCCACTGAGCCACACCAGCCAGGGCTTCTGCTTTTGTGTATGCGTCTATATTTTGTTTTTGTTTTTCCCCCTGAAATAGCAAGTAGACATCATATATGTAGCTATTAATATTTATTGCACGTAGCGAGCATGTCAACGAGTGATGTAAAGGGGTTGGTATGGGCTGGGCTGTGCGCAGTTAGTTACCGGAAATGCATGGGCGAGGGAAGCAGCTAGAGGAAGGTCCCAAGGAGCCGCTGCAGCCCCCGGGGAAGAGTGGACGGCCCGAAACAGAGCAGGAGGAGCCAGGCTCCTGAGACAGGCAGAACGAGCGGGGCTTGGTTCAAGCGGGTGGAGGGAAGCAGAGTCAGAAGTCAGGCATTGCTAACGCTGAGCTGCATTGACTCCACCTGCAAAGTCATGAAAAGCAGTTTAGATCAGCTCGGGCCCTGAAGGCGGGTATGGCTGTAGACAAAAAGCAAGAATTTTAAAATGTGCTTATTCTTTCATCATTAAGTAAATATTTATTTCACCCTTATTATTTTCCAAGTATTGTTTTAGATGCCAGGGGTACAATTCTGACTAAGACAAGTGAAGTCTGTGCTTTGATTGCATTTGTGTCCTAGAGGGAAAAGACAAAAAGTGAGTAAAAAAGTAGAATCAGTCCTGAGAGTGATAGATGCCCTGAAGGAAGAGGATGACGTGGATGAAAGGTGATTGGGAGCGACTGTGATTGAGATGGTCCAATCAGGCCTGTGAAGGAGTGACGTTTGCCCTGAGATCTTAATCTCAGTGGCAAAGAGCCAGCGTGTGACGTTAAGCCAGGAAAGGACCCGCTGGGCAGGAAGAGTAGTGCGGAGGCTCTGGAATGGGAGACAGCTTGTTTTAAAAACATGGAAAAGGCCAGTGGAGCTGGTGCCCTGAACAGGGAGACAGCCAGGAGATGACATTTCGAGAGGCAGAGCGGCCAGATTGTGTGGCTTAGGTTAGGTCCTGGTTAGGAATTTGGGTTTTATTGTAAGTGCAAGTGGCAGCTTGTGAGCCAGGGAGTGATGCCTCATTTTCATTCTAAAAGATGCCTCCGGCTACTGTAGGTGGGCTGAACGGGAGGGCGGCGAGTGTTGACAGTGAAGTTAGGGGCTGTTGCAGAATTGCTGGGGGTGTCCGAGTTCCATCCGTCACGTCATTGAGTGTGATCTCTCTGCGGACAGGGGCGGCGTGGGGGGCAGCGGTGCGGGAGGCAGAGCGGGCAGCAGGAAGCTCTGGAGAAGGGTCGGGGAGACTCCGAAGGTCTTTAGAGGAAGAAAATGATTCAAGTTGTGTGAACCTCCTCAGGAGAGATCCTGCGGTTTAACATTGACTTATATACTCACGTAGTCCATAAACAATTGTTAACTAATCACATGTAGCGATTACATACATTGAACGGGGGTAAGATTTTTTTTAAAAGCAAGGGTAGGCATAAAACTGACATGAGCGTGTATAGTTAAGAAATGAAATGGGGACTCAGGTCAGGTCTTGAATCCTTGGTTTAAGAGAACGATGAAGAAGAATCATCATACTGAAACAGAGGCAGGCTTGGGGGCAGTGGGGAAACTGTGGCAGCCCCCTCCCCCTTTTTTAAAGTAAAAGGCAGAGGAAGAGAGAGCTTGCTACAGGGCAAGGTGGACAGTGCTGCCGAAAGCCGACCAGTTTGCTAGGATGAAGACTGAAGTCACTGGGTGCAGGGAGACGCTGGGGACCGTCGTGAACGATGTCAGTGGCGAGGTGGAGGAGAAAGCTGGACTGGGGTGGAGTGAAGACTGATGGACAGTGGGCGGATGCTGCACTTGAGAGGGGTACCGGTAGGAAATAGGGGTGCACTGGGGAAAGCGGTGTCCATGGAAATTTATTTTTTTCTGTCAGGTGAATCTTGATCACCTGAGTCCTAGAAGGAAATAACGTCCTGGAAGGAGATGCGGTGGGTGTTAGAAAGGAATCCCATTTATTGCACCCCTACGAGGTGACATTCGCAATACTGGGTACTGCGAAATGTGTTATCTCGTTTTCATCCTCACGACAGTCCTGTTACCATCCCCCTTCCACAATAAGAAACAAACGACCTGAAGCGCGTGGCTAGGACGTGGTAGACACGAAGGGAACCCAGCCCTCTAATTCCGCTTCCGTGGTACCAGTATGGAAAGCATAGCTGCAGGGAGGGAGTCCTGTTAAAGGTGGAAAGAGGACATTGAGCCGAGTGAGACGAGGATGAATCTAAGCCCTAAATGATGAGTCAGCTTGCTCTGTAGTGACATGAAGGTACCTCCTGAATGCCAGGCTAGGGACAAGAATCCGGGTGTTCTTTTAGGCCTAATAGTTACTTTTGGCCTGCCTTTTGCATTGTATTACAAATGAGCTCCTGGATTCTTACTGCAAAGGTGGAATTTACTCGCTATTGGAAATGAGATGTTGAGCATATGATATTCTGAAATTGAACTTAAGGGGACGTAAAGCTCCTAAAATGATAAAGGCAGTAATAACTTGGTGGGCCTTCTTTGCCCTCTAGGTTCTGTACCCACCCTGGAGTAAAGCCTTGGGGTTAATCAGGGCATTCTGTTAAGGATGTTAATTTCAGATCATTTAAGTGTGTATAGTAAGATACCGTATTTTCCGGACCATAAGCCGCACCCAGGTTTTAGAGGAGGAAAATAGGGGGAAAAAATTGAAGCAAAAAAAGTGGTAAAATATTTAATAACATAAATAATATAATATTTCACCAATGTAAATGTAAACAGAACTCAACAGCAGCATTAACAACCGTTATTCCTCCCAAATTGGCCGGGGGGGGCGGTGGGGGGGAGTACATCTTATAGTCCGAAAAATACAGTGATCACTTTTTCTTCAACAAAAGTGAAGGCGTTGTCAGTATGTTTTACTCATGCTCTTAGAAAATGCCTCAGCTTATTTTGATAGAACTTTGGTACATTAAGAGAACTATCTGTGCTCCTGTTTTCTAATTCCTTGGTCTTTGCCTTAGAAGGACATTTTATCCCTAATAACTGTGATGGCGGCTGAAGTGCGCATGGTACTTTATGAAGACGATTCGGTGCAAGTACAGTATGTCGACGGTTCCCGGCTGCAGCTTTCTCCCTGTGGCTCTGAATTTTTATTTGAAAAGGCACCTCCCGTTTCAGCACATCCTTTAGAACAACCAGAAAGAATTCGTCAAAGGACACACTTTGTTATTAGCACTTACCGGGTAAGTAAAGATGACACCAACACCGCTCTTTTTAGCACTGAAATGTTGTTGAGGTGGCCAGAGTATGGGAAGTAATCAGCGTGCTGGACTGCTGCCGTACTAAATTCATTTCCAATAGTTCTTTAAGATTATATTTGTATCTTTTTGTAGGAGCAACTACAGCGAGCCCTAGATTTTCGAAACTCTTTCGCCGCTTGCCCTTTTTTATCTGAAAACATTATACCTTCTGAAAGAAAAAAGGTAATTTTTGAAAACTTAGTTTTGTAAGATCTGAGGGTAAATGATTAGAATAGGTTTTTTAACATTTAGTCTTTTTCTTTATGACACTTGGCATAGCCATGTTGCTATAGGGTGCTTAGGCCTTTATATTTCACCAGACTAGGGAGTTTTCATATTTTACATATTGATTGAGACACAGAAGTTACATATTTCATCACCCTTTTTTTTTTCTTTGTAACCCAGGATTATACTCAGAACTTTCCATATTGGTGACTATTTGATTGTTGGAAGTATGAAACTTCAGAAATTACGTGGATATTCTTAGTAGCTTATGTGTAGTTGTTTGTTCATGTGTAATAGAGATATGTAATTACTTACGGGCATACAAACTTTATTCTTTTGCTTGTAGTCTATTTTGAACTTGGAATAATAATAGTAACTGTCCTTTACTGAAGGGTTACTATGGGCCAAGAACTGGGAGTGACATTAAAAATTTTCAATAGCACCCGTATGCCCTGGGGTGCCTGCTGATCAAAGTGGGTGTCCAACCAGTCAGAAAAGGTGCATTGGCTGGATATCAGCCCCTTTTCACAGGCGAACGAACTGAATCTCAGAGAGTTTGCCTAACTTTTCCAGGGAAATTTTCTTACTGGCCCAGTGATTTGAACCCAGTCCGTTTGACTCTGAAGCTGCCTACTGTCTACTTCTGTTGCCTATTTCTACTGCCGTCACGGTTTCCTGTTAGGTTGTCCCATGGCAAAGAAGCCATGACAGGCTGCGAGCTGTAGCTTAGTCCACAAGGCTGTTTCCCCACTGAATCTGTGGAGTAGCTTTGCTCATTGAAACTGCGTATCTTGCTGCTGATGCTGCAGTAGGGTCATCAGGCAGTCTAATTCTAGAGGGAGAACTTTCTGAACCGATCATCCTTACAAACCTGCTTTGCCAGCAGTGAGCACCGCCCTTAATTTCAGGGTGCTAGCATGGCAGTGAAAATTTAAGAGGCTTTCTGGACAATGGTTTGGGGAATTTTAAAGTGTTATGGAAATGGAAATTGAAATGTTTAGCTGTTGGCAAGATGAACTGGTTAAAAGACTGTTCTGCGAAGCCTGCTGTTTCTGTCTGACGTGAAACTTCACCGCAGGCACTGTGACCTGCTACGAGTCTGTGTGCTGTTGGTCAGCATCCACTGACCTTTGAGTAATTCAGTTGTTAAAAATGTCACTCCTTGAGTCACCTGGAATTTGTTTTAGTGTATGGTGTGCCTGGTGCGATCCAGGACAGGTACTTTAGTCCAGGTCATAATCCTTTGAGATAACCTTTCCTAAGTGCTATTCAATAATTCAGTACCATTTCTTAAGTAATTCTCCCTTTTCCCCTTGTTTTGAAAAGCTTGTTATCACATGTAACATTTTTAAGGTATATTGAGTCTGTTTCTGTATTCTCTAAGTTGTTCTATCAATGCTTTATGTGCTAATTTCATACCATTTAAGTTATGATTGCTTTTAATATAGTACATTATAGTGCTAGTCTTCCTTCATTTATAGTCTTTTTTATTTTTATGTTAATTCTTTTTTTTTTAAAGATTTTATTTACTTATTTTTAGACAGGGGGGCGGGGAGGGAGAAAGAGAGGGAGAGAAGCATCAGTGTCCCAGAGACACATTGATCTGTTGCCTCTCGCACACCCCGACTGGGGACCTGCCCCACAACCCAGGCATGTGCCCTGACTGGGAGTTGAACCGGCAACCTTTCTGTTCACAGGCCGGCACTCAATCCACTGAGCCACACCAGCCAGAGCTATAGTCTTTTTTAGACTAGACTTTTGGCAGGGGCTCGAAATATTTTTATCTCTGATTCACTGTACGTTTTAAGCAAAATATATGTCTAACACTAGATATAATTAGGATGATTTTTTCTTCTTTTCTCTCATTTTTTGTCAGCGTGTGTCTGTTTTACTGCTCTAAAGAGATAACAGATATTCTGTGGAAAATCATAGGTAGGCTGATATCTGGATCTTCTTTTTCATTCTCTCTAGGCAGTAAAACAAACTTTAAGAGCTTTCTTACACATATGTAAGTATCAAATGTACGGAAAATTTGGTCTGTTAACAGAAAATGTTGACCATCTCCTTTTCTCCCCTCGACTCAGCGTGTCTTCCTCGACATCTCAGAAGTGAGGTGGCCGAGTCTTGACACCGATGACGGCATGGTGTGGCTGCAGGGTGACACTGTGAAAGTAGCCTCTTTAGATGGTCACGCCTACCTCTGCCTGCCCCCGTCTCAGCATGAATTTACAGTACATTTTTTGTGCAAAGTAAGCCAGAAGTCAGACTCGTCTATAGTATTGTCAGAAAAAAATAATCAAGCCAAGAAAGATAAACTGGTTGGAAAAGCAGGCAAAATCCTTACATGTGGAAACTTACCAGGACAGAGGCTGAAGAATAAAGAAAACGAACTTCACTGTCAGATCGTGAAATCCACAGGACCTTCGGAGAAGGAGTGTTATGTACATGGAACCGAGGGGGTGGAGGTGCTGCCTCCGCCTGGCCCGAAGCACACATGCGTACACGCGTGGGTAGAGCAGCGCTGGTCTGTGGCCTCCTGTCCAGAGGAGTGGAAATACCCTCTGTCTTTAGCACTTCGTTTTCATAATAAAATCTGCAGTTTGTCTGGAACTGATGTAACTGTCACCCAGAACGCAACTTTAACTTCCAATGTTTCAGAGGAAAGAGGAAAAGAGGTTTCTGTTCTTCCCAGGGCCCTGTTACTCAGCTGTCCTGTCCCACACCTGCACAGGTAATGGCATAATTAGTTACTTGGCACAAAACTTTTGTCAGAACCAGTCCTCCTAAGTTATCTGATACCATTTATAAGGAGAGTTCATTCAGTTCATCCAAAAGTTTGTTTAAAACTGCTAGTAAATAATTTCCATAGCATATGTGTTGATTATGTTTCTTAACTCTGTATCCATGGAATGAATGTGTAAGGAAGGCCACCTGTGCACTGGATGCTTCGTTAAGCACAGAGACAGAGATGACTAAGACACAGTCCCCACTTTCTAGGAGCTTATGGTCTAGTGAGGGTCACTGTCACTGAAAAGATTATTTATGTTTTATTTTTTAATTTTTAAATGTATTGATTTTAGAAAGGGAGAGAAACATCAATTTCATGCATTCATTGGTTAATTCTTGCACATCGCTGATGGAGGATCGAACCCATAACCTTGGCGCATCGGGACTAGGCTCTAACCGACTAAGCTGCCCAGGCCAGGCTGAAAAGATTACTAGTGTGGTAAGGGGTGGCCCGGGGACTTGCGCAGCACTCTGGGCATGTCCACTGCCGCTCGGTGGAGCCTGTTCCCTTGGTTGCTGCAGACAGAGCGGAGAAGTTTATGATCGTTGGTTCTTTCTGTCACACTTGGTCTCACAGGCCATCCCTGCCTTTGGTTGACTGCAAATGTGTCCTTTTCATAAAGGGGTAACGTGGAGAGGCTTTGGGATGGCTAGGTGTAAACCTTTTACCTCCACTAAGAGGTGAATAACCTAGCGGTGCTAGACTTGTAATATGAACTTTGTGTAAGCAGTGTAGTAATAATGATAATAACTAACACCAAGCACTCACTGTGTGCTAGGTATGGTTGTACTTTTCCTGTTTCCTCCCCATAGCAACCCCATGAGATAATAAGTACTATCTATTATCACCCCGTTTTGTGGAGGAAGTTGAGAAACAAATGTTAAACAACCTGAGCAAAGTCGCATAGCTAGTACTTGCAGAACTGGAGTTTGATCCCAGGTAGTCTTTTGAATACATATTTGTTATTTAAACACAATATGCATCAAAAGAGATGAATGCTTCTAAATCAATAATTTTTCAATAACTTGCCACTGACTGTAGATTGAAATGCATTATCCTTAAATATGGCTTAATAGGCCTGCCACGACCTAGTTCCTTCCTGTATCTGTGGTCCTCGACCCTCTCGCTGAACTGGACTTCTTGCAGGCGCTGGAGAGCTTGCTCAAGTTTCTGTTGCCACTGCGCCTGCTCGCTCTTCTGCCAGAAATACGCTGCTACCTTATGTTCACGTCCAGGTCTCTGTGTAAGCCTTACTTCCTGAGAGTGGTTGTCGCCCAGGGCGGAGATGGACGAGGTTCTTACACGGTGCTGTAGCATTCGGAAATTCCCCTTTCTTTGTGCTCAGTATTGACCCTCTAACATCACAGCGACCGTGTTTGCGTTTCTGGGTGTTATATCCCCAGTGTATGTACAGTGCCTGGCCCACCATAGGTGCGTCAGTGAGTATTCATTGTTTGGATCCTAAATTTTAAAGGTTGGTAAAACTGTTAATTTATGTAATTGTGCTCAGATTCCATAATGAGATCATTGAAAATGCATGAAAAACTGACTCATTTTAAAATTTAATTAATATACTCCCAAATTAATTTTTACTTTTTTTGATCTAATGAATTGAGCAAGAAATAACTCCTGTTACAGTAGCACTACTTTGTTGACTTCTCAAGATAATTATGTTGAGTAACCCGAAACAATAACTTGTATTTGATCCTTCACAGGTGGATTTTTTGTGATTCACTCTCACTGGGACAGTCTGATGAAGAAGAACATTGCTATCCTGAACTAGTCAAAGTGGTGTGGTACAAGGGCATTACGTACAGGTGAGGCGCCTGTGTTGGAGTTGGAGCCATTCAGTGACGTCACAGAGGAGACAGGACTAGCCTTGCAGATAAACTACAAGAGGATACAGTTTTATGGGGGTCACCATGCTCCTGTGTTTGGTCCTCAGATTTAAGGTCACAAAACTTAATTGTATTAGAGCAACAGTGGGTTTTGTTACTAATTCACATTAACCATATTTGCCAGATTCTTGCGACAGCTCCAAAGGCAGGGTTTAGTTTTGCTAGTGAATGAAATACACATGTCATCTATTTAGGACACCCCTTCCAAGCAGGGGGATCTAGCTGTCTGAGTTAGTCCCAGCAGAAGGTTGCCTGGTGAGTGTGGAACGAGCGCGGTTAGGTAGCTTAGGGGAGACTTCAGCCTGCATGCACTCAGCAAATACTCCCCGAGTGACTGCTCCATGCCTCCACTATTCCACTGAGTTATCCCTCCCTCTCCAGTGGCTGGAACACCAGTGCTGGCCACATCTGGAGGTTCCCCTCTGTCAATGAGGCTGAAGAGTACTGCAGGTTGTTTATTCTTGGGCTCTCTTTTTCCTGCATGAGGACCCACTTGCTTTTGACAACACATTCTTCATGTATGTTTCAGTAGAATTGACTTAAGTTTGTATACCTCACATGACCAATCCCACCTATCAGGCATTGATTTTACTAGTTCATTATTAAAGGAGAATCTTACTCTCAGGTTCTAGAGTTGTTATGTTTAGCTCCTAAGCAATGAGCATGGCCTTGGTGACTACTGCGTGCCAGCCACTCTGATGCGGGGATACCAGGATGAGGAGACAAGATGCTCCACTTCCAGAAGCTGAGCTTAGTTGACTGAAGTAGATACATCAACCAATTCTCTGTGTTCTATTTATTCTTTTGCAAAAAATTCACTTAGCTGGCTGGTGGCACAGAATATGAAATTATCTATTTGTTAGGTTAAAATTCATCTTTGTTTTTGTTTGATAATTGACTTGATGCATGTTTTAATCTCAATTAGAGAAACATTTTTTAAATGATTATTTCTTTTCCTTAGACTTACCCATAAAAATGTGAACTCAATAGAGATTTATCCTGGAGATGGATCTGTTTTTAAATCAGAAGGAGCTTATTTTGGGAACTTTTTTACATATTATTCCACTCAGGAAGGATCAGAAGAGGTGAGCTGACAATGGGGTCTCAACTCAAGATTTTTGGTATATAGCTGTTTCCAAATAATTGTGGGCCTATATGGGATATTTGATCTTTGTATAACATAGCTTGCTACTGCTTAGTCTAAACAATTAACATAACCTACTGCCAGCTTTGGCACAATAATTATTAATCACCTTATTTTCCCTGTTTTCTCATACTGTATTTTGTCTTCCTTTTGCCTAAGAAATTTGTGTTTAAATCAGAAGTTAAATTTTTCTGTCAATTTATCGATAAGCACTAAAACCAGCAGCATTACTTTGAATTGATACACTTCTTTGAATTAATACTTGCATATTAAAAAGGATATTCTTTTCCCCTCAGCATGTATTGTCTGCATATTTTAAATATCTCTTAACTCCTAAATCTTTATGTATAACTAGAAGGCTGAACAAGATTGTTTTCTGTTGTTGAAAATAGTGAAACATAACATGATATATATTTAACAAATCAGATTGAGATGTAATAATGTGGATATTTTGTTAATAATTCTTGTCCCCAGTCCAACACTTGACATCACCCTTTTATAGGTATCACCATAGTATCACATGGCTTTGCTTTGCAGGCTGGAACATAATAAATGCATTTTCTTTTCCTATTACAGAAGAGAGTATTTAAGTGATAAGATTATCAGAAGTGCTAGGGAGAAGAGTTAAAAATAGAGCAGGTTTTTTTCTTTTTAACTGTGGAAACTTGCAAACCAATATAACAGTAGAAAGACAAGTGTAACAGACCTTCATGTACCCATCACCCAAATTGTTTCATCTATACCTCCCACTGCCCCCTTGATTCCCTGTTTAACTTTACATAAATCCCTAGTATTTCATTCATAAATATTTTAGTGTATACTGGAACAGATTCCCTTCTGGGGTCTATTTATAGGAGAGTATTCATTTATTCAATGAGTATTAATCGAACACTCTTAGGTAGGTGCTTTATTAAACACTGGGGCAGATGAAGATTTCCTGGCTTCGAGGGTGCACAGTCTAGTAGTCAGACTGGCAGACAAGCAAATGAAATGAAAACGTGGCTGGTAATATGTGTGGGGTGGGGGTGGGGGCGGTACATGAGACAGCCGAGTGAACAGGCGGATGGAGTGGGTGTGCGCATGGTCACTGCTGACCGCTGCGCACCAGGAGTCCGCAGAACTGCAGGACGAATGCAGTACGTCTTCCTGAGCTTCCGTTTCACTTGAAGGCATCAGGAGGAGGGGTGATCATTTTTCTATTGAAGCAAACATATCGTAGATTAGAAGCATGAGCTTTTGGAATAAAACACAAAATTTTCAAACACCTTGTGCCTTTGTGGTGGGATTCTCTCACTTTCACTATCCTCTGTCTGCTTGAGTGAAAAGATTATAAACAGTTGGCTCCCTTTGGGGATAAAATTGTCTGCTCCTTACTTTCACCCATACTCCAAAATAAATCCTGGATGGATTTGAGGGCTAAATGTAAGAAACCAAACTTTTATAGACTTGTTAGAAAATAGAGGAGAAAAGTGTTAATACTAATAAATCTTGGTGTAGGAGAGGCCTTCTTAAGTACAATACAGAAAAAACAGAAGCCATAAAAGTTTGGTAAGCTTGAAATTTTCAAGCTTATGTTACATTTTAAATATTTAATGTCTGTTAAATTAGATAAAGTGAAAAATGCAAAGGCGTGGAAAAAATATTCTATATTATAAATCAATGATAATCCTCTCTCCGTGGTTACAATAATAGCAAGCTAGCCCTAGCCCATAATATTTAAAAACATGTTCAACTTTATTCTTGCACCAGGAAAATGAAAATTAAACTAATAATTTTAAGATTTTTCACTCATCAGCTTGTCAAAGACTTAGAAGGTTGAGGCTGTGTACTGCCAGCCAGGGTGTGGGAAAGGGCTGCTTTCGTTGTTGGGGTGCGAATCGGTTCAGCCGTCATGGAGGCCACTTTGATAATGTCAAATAAAATTGGCCAGAAAGGCTTCTGTGAATGTGTCCTAGAAGAATATCGGCACATGATACAAAGAAGCATGGCCGAGACTGTCAGTTGTGTCATTATTTGTACAGCAAAAAATAAAGCACCCTACATGGTCATCAACAGGGCAATGATGCAGGAAGCTTTAGCGATCGGGTTAGGGGAATGCTGTGCAGTAGTTTAAAAGAATAAGGAGAATGTGGGTGCACGAGAGAGAAAGCGAAAGCTCTCCAAGACACTGTTGAGTGAAAAAGAAAGTTGCGTTAACAATATGTGCAGTGATATCTTTTATGTTAAAAAAAAAGCCCCAAACCTATCTATTACTGTATTTGTGTGTGTGTGTGTGTGTGTGTGTACACACACACACATGTAAATGCACAGGGGAAGATCTGGGCAGATACACTGAAGTGATTACTTTCAGAAAGGAGTCTGAAATTTTGTGAGGGAGGAGGGTCAGGGGGGACTTAAATCACACACATACTTTTTGAACTAGCTCTTTGCTTTTTCAAGGTAGTCAGGGGAGAAGCCCAGTGACAATTCAGATAGTCAAGTCCGCAGCCCAGGATAAAAGGGCAGAGATTATTGTTTAACTACCCACTATTTCTAAATTCCGACGGTGAAGTACAGGCTGTACTCCCCTGTGGTTCACAACAGATCTCTACTACTTCTCAGCCCTCAAGCCTCAGTTTCCTTACCTAAAAACAGGCGTCTAGCACATAACTATTCAGTAAACGTTAGCTATTGCCGTTGTAATGATTACAAACTTAGCTTTGAACCCTGTGGAATTAACCCAAGAGGAAACCAGGAAGCCAGAGAAAAGGCTGGAGGCAGAGTCCTGGGAAGCCCTGGCAGTGAAGAGTTGGAGAAAGGAAATGCAGAAGGAATAGCAGTTTTCTTTAAACTCAAGGCTATAAATAATATTGTCTTCCATAAACTGTAGCAATAGTTATTCTATTAATAAAATATAACAAAATGATTCATGCAATTTAAATGATTTTTTGCTGTTTTTTTGTTTGTTTGTTTATTAGTCCAAAGGGAAAGGCTTATGTGATGTGTCCTAATATGTAGGAAAATTAGTTTGTAACCATGTTAATTTAAGTATAGCCAAGGTTTAAATTGGACAGTAAGTTATAGGCTATGAGAATATAACTTTTTAATAGGTAGGGAAAAATGGAAAAGCATCATAAAATACCTTTAAACATACAGTTTTTATGGCCTTTAAGTTAAAATAACTGCTTGCTTTGTTCTTATGTAAATACATATTTCAAGAAAAATAGCTAAGTAATAATGGCCAATATTTATTATTAATGGTATTTTTCATTTTAAACTAATTTCCAGAGGGAAGAGAAAATGTATTCAGTAAATAACCTTCCTCCAGATAGACCAGGAAGTCTGTTCTCCGTGCGTTCTCTAATTAAACAGGCAACCAGGTAAGTTCTGAGAACCTTGATACCTTTTGTAACCATGTTAGGAAGAAATTAAGAATTGGTAGTACAATGGAAACATATGTATCTGGTAAAAATCTGTCAACTTTTCTGGTCTCATATATAAAATAAGGTAATCACTGTATCGTTAAAAGAGTAATTCCATCTTTGAAAAGTAAAGTGAACTATGGAGAAACACTTATAGGTGGCGAGCAAGTGCTGCCAAGAAATAGGTGACTTCTCATAAATTTCGCATCATTATTATTTCTTGGAATTAAATTGAGGATTTGATGATACATTTAAAATGTTCATACTTCTTTATTATCTTCAGAGTGATAAGATTTCTAATCTGTGCTGAAGATGAAGTGTAGATTGGTTCATATGTGTTTTTTTTTTAATTCTAATTAATTCATCTGTAGCACTCAGGAGAATGAAAAGGTAATGTTTGGTTAAATTATTTATTTTTATAAACTATGTCGAAACCAGTTCCAAAGTAGATTTGAAGGAGCAGATCTGTAATTTGATTTCCTAGGAACAGTCAATGTATAGCCCACCACTCTAGCCTACGCTAAGCCTTTCAGGCACTGTGAATTCTTCCCTCTTGAATTTTTCCCACTGTGAATTTGTACCTGCAGATTCTGTTTTGGAGTCATTTCATTGCTAAAAATTAGAGAAATAACTTCAAGTACAGAAGATTAGCACAAAGGGAAACTAGTGGTTTTTGTCTAAGGGCTTAAGAATTTGTGGAAGGAAATAGGTCTGGACATATTTCAGTGGAAATGAGCTACTTGCCTGAGATGTCGTATGGCAGTGGTTTTCAACACATGTGCCACAAGAATTTTTGAAACATGCAAGACCCTGGCCAGGTAGCTCAGTTGGTTGGAGAGAGCTGTCCTGATTAGCCAAGGTTCCGGGTCCCGTCCCTGGTCAGGACACATAGAAGAATCAACCAATGAATGCATCAATAAGTAGAACAACGAAATCAATGTTTCTCTCTCTCCACACCCCCCCCCCTTCTTTTCTCTCTCTCAAATTAATAAATGAAAAAACAGAATTTTTAAAACACGCAATACCTGAATATTTAGTCAGGGGCACTGACCTCTCTTCCCTTAGACTGTCAGACAAAAAAATAATAGCCAACACAATAGCCATCTGCTGTGAATGAATCAAAATTATACCTATTTTTTTGTCAGGCAAAAAATATATTTTTCGGTGTGCTGCAGAATTTTATTAGTTTATGTGTGCCACAAGAGAAAAAAGGGTGAAACTAGCTGCTGTGTGGCATTAAGAATGTTTTGCTACAATTTGAAAATGCTGTTATTTGCAAGTGCTGAAATCATGTTTTTCCAATTCACAGGATTCTTCAGCATTGTGCCAAGATGAGGCTTTCTCTAAGCCATAACTATTGTATATGCTGCTGGAAAATGGTATCTTAAAATTATTTCAAAAGCAAGATATTTTAAATTGTTTTTATTGTTTACATATACATACAAAGTTCTACTTTCATCTAAGTTGTGCGAGAAAGTCTTTGTAACATTAGTATTGATTTATTCAGAAACATATCCGCTTAATAAACACTGCAAAATGATGCTTTTATGTTATATTTTTATTGTATATAGTTTATTTTTTTCCCTTCTTTTAAGTGGAGCAGGAAGGCCATGGAATTGATGGGATTTGTATGTTTTTATGGCCTTTAAGTTAAAATAACTGCTTGCTTTGTTCGTATATAACAGTTATTATAGACCTTAGTATTACAACCTTCTACTCTGTTCATATTGGAAAAGTATATTCTTTAATGCTTACTTGGAGGAAATGATTTCAGACTTGGATTTCTATATTTTAGTAGTTTGGTTATGTTGCTGTAATTTTTGTCTGTGTCCTATGTAAAGTTCAGAGCAGAATAGTGACTTCCCCAAGATACTGGAGCTTAATTGGCTTGTAATAGACTGTTTTGGGCATTCACTTCTGGAAAAGTTAAAACATATATAAGGATTCTACAATATTGAACTTCTGCATAAGAATCTGAAAGTTGCCTCCGAGTTTATTAATCATTTAAATCTTACCAATGGATAACTCTGCTTCCTTCTGTTTTTACTTACTTGGTTTAGGTCCCTGGGATCAATGATAACACTATACTGCCTTTGCTTTTGAGAGACTCGTTCATACCCAGCGTGGGAAGATTTCTTGCATATTCTGATGACAAAGTACATGTTATCTTTTTAGATGGCGTTACTCTAACCCTAAACTGGAATTTTGGCTCTTTTATTGAAAAGAATCAGGTGAGTATACTTCAGACCGAAATCTATTCTGTATTTTTTTTTAATCTGTGGAAATACTTTGGTACTTTATTTTTTGCTTTTTTGTTATATCTCAATTTATTTTTTGAAGTATAAAATCTGTCAAGAGGCTTTACTGATCTCATTGGTATTCCTAGCAAAAATCAGATAGGTGTGGCAAATAGTCATTTTTATAAAGGTAACTCTTAGAGGGAAGGGCTAGTATTTTTGTTCTTTTAGTAATTATTTATATAACAGTGGTAGTTTAATAATCATATCTCATATAAAATATAACTTTTAAATTAGACACAATAAATTTTTAATGATTTATATACTTTAAATTGTTAAGTTAGGAGAGGGTTTTCTTTGGGTTTCTTTTTCTTTTCCCCCAGTTTTCGAAGGATGAAACTGACCTTTCCTCCTTTCTTCTTAAGGTAAATCAAGGGCTCAGCTTAGGCTGGTGTAAGTTAACTTTTCCTGATGGACATGATCAGTTAATTCAGATTGAACACTCCGGACCATATGAAAGGTACTGAAAGGCAATTTTAAAAATTACTTTTATGTTAGCAAAAAACCTTTACTTTTAATTGACAGAGAGAAAAGATATAAACCATATTTGCATGTTATATTTTTTTTAGTTTTTACATGTGGATGTGAATGAAGTCATTTCACAGCTTTCAGGAGCTTACGGTTATATTTGATTATATTTGCATCTAGCGTAATAACTACAAAGATGAGGTCGACTTTAATTACTTCCATTTGTATTCAAGTGAACATGTTAGATGTAATAGGCCTGCTGCGGAGGTTGTGGTCAGATGTGTTAACCAGTTAACCCCCAAACCAATTTGAAATAAGGTTTGCAACCACAAATAACTACCCTCTGTAAACTTTTATAAAATGGAAAAAAATAAATTGATTGATTATTCTTAAAATGAAGAAGATTCTCAAAATCGGCTTTTTATGAATATACTTTTTTCTTTTGGTTTATATAACTTGTTATCATCATTGTACTTGCGGTGTTTTTGACATTTTAGTGATTTTACTTTGAGAATGTTTACAGAAGAGTTGTTTTTTATCTCTTGAATTTATTTTTCTGTTGGGATCTACTGCATTTTGGTCTAACTGCTCTGATACTCATTGCTAGTTTGAATAATTTGCCTCAAAAAAATAGTATCTTTAGCAGACATTGCTATTTGTTTTTGCCAGTTACTTAGGAACAATCATTTTATTAAACTTGATATTTGTTTTGCATATTCAGTGAATTATTTATATATATACACACACACTCACACATATGCATTAATGGGTGTCTTCTAGTTTAAATTTTAAAAAGCAAATGCTCACTTAGTCTTATGTGTAAACACATTAACATGATAAAGTTTGATGAAATTCATTTTTCTTTGAAAAACTAAAAGGAGAATTTAGACATTTGAATTTGAACTTTGAATGCAATCCAAATATCCCCTTTGTTCTGACTCTTAAGTCTCATCTTCATTAATCATGAATGTGAGTAAATAATTTTCTCCTTGATGAATATTTCCAATGAAGTAAATGCCTTACTTTAGAATATTCTCTTTACCCTTCTCCCCAAACTGTCTTAATTTTTCAATCATTTTTGAGTATTTTTATAAGTATTATACAAGTATTTCTTTTAATGTATTCAATCTAGGTATGTGTCAGCAGTAATATCATGGTGCAGAAAACTGACCCGGGCTAGTCAGAGAGAGACGCTCCCAAATCCTTCATTTTCTGTTCCTGAAGAAAATTGGTATTTATATTTCATTTAAAATTTTTTAAATTGTTCAAGCACAGTTGTCTCCATTTCCCCCCACCACTCTCCCCTGCCCTACCCACCCCCACCTCCCACCCTCAATCCTACCTCCCTTTGTCTTTGTCCGTGAGTCCTTTACATGTTCCTTGACGACTTTATTTCTACATCTCTGGTTATATTTTGCTTGCCTGTTTGTTTTGTTGATTAGGTTCCACTTATACATGAGATCATATAGTATTTGTCTTTCACCACCTGGCTTATTTCGCTTAGCATGATGCTCTCCAGTTCCATCCATGCTGTTGCAAAGGGTAGGAGCTCCTTCTTTCTTTCTGCTGCGTGTTATCCATTGTGTAAATGTACCATAGTTTTTTGACCCATTCATTTACTGAAGGGCACTTAGGTTGCTTCCAGCGCTTGGCTATTGTAAATTGTGCTGCTATGAACATTGAGATGCATAGGTTCTTTTGAATTGGTGTTTCAGGGCTCTTAGGGTATAATCCCAGTAATAGAATTGCCAGGTGAAAAGGCAGTTCCATTTTTAATTTCTTGAGGAAATTCCATACTGTTTTCCACGGTGGCTGCCCCAGGCTGCATTCCCACCAACAGGGCACTAGGGTTCCCTTTTCTCCACATCCTCACCAGCACTTTGTTTTTTTATCTGTTTATGACAGCCATTCTGACTGGTGTGAAGTGGTATCTCATTGTGGTTTTAATTTGCATTTCTCTGATGGCTATTGATGCTGAGCATCCTTTCATATATCTCTGGGCCCTCTGTATGTCCTTGGGGAAGTATCTGCTCAGGTCCTTTGACCATTTCTTAATTGGATTGTTTGTCTTCCTGGAGTGGAGTCATGTGTGTTCTTTATATATTTTTTAAATCAAACCCTTGTCCGAGGTGTAATTGGCAAATATATTTTCCCATACATTTGGTTGGTTCCCTATCATTTGGCTGATGTTTTCTTTAGCCATGCAGAAGCTTTTTATTTTGGTGAAGTCGCATTTGTTTATTCTTTTCTTTATGTCCCTTTCTTATTTCCTTTAATCTGTGTAGAGGAGCCAACTACTACTCAAAAATTAAAATGTCAAATGGTAAACTCTAAGACTTTTTTCCTAAGAGCACTTTTTCTTAAATATATTTATGTTTTTGATAGCTTAAGATTAAAAATAACTTATCTTTAGTCAGATATATAACTTATTGTAGTTCATCATCTTATATTCATCTGGAGGTCAGAAAACTACACTGAAAACATCATGTCAAAATGTTTGTGACTCTTTCAATGTGAGAAATTCATCCTCAAAGCTTTATGGAAAAATTTAAAGGAGGTTTTTTAAAAAAACTTTAGTAATATTAAGGGAAATAAATGTTGACTACATAATAAGCTTTCAGAAAAAAATAGATTTTTAGGACCTTCCCCAAGTAAACTGGCAAATCAACAAATAAAACAAGCATTTTAGTGCTTCTTGTGGGCCTTTGGGTGTGCAGAACACTGGCACTGGGCCCAAAGAAATATTTAGGGAAAGTAAGACATTCTAGGGAGGAAGTAAGGACAGAGGAAAAAGTGGATATTTTGGAATGTGGAGATAGTGAGAAGATAGGTTTTATGGAGCAGGCACTGTCTGTTAGGTACAGTGGGGGCTTTGAATGGATCGCGTATTCACTAAAGGAATTCAGACTGGATGGAATTACAAGTTCCTAAATGGAAAATATGACGGGAAGAAAGGTCATTAGGAAGGTTAGTATCCCTGAGCGCTTAATCTGAATACACTGGAAAAGAAGGATACCAGGAACAATTTAGGAAGCTTTAAAGTAGGTTGTAAGGTGTCTTAGCATAGTGTGGTGAAAAAAACGTAAACATTAGCTTGATCCTTATCACCTTTTCTGAAGTTACCTAGATAAAGAGGCACAAACCAGCAGATACTATTTGATTGCCTCCGCTATTTTAAGGATTCAGCTTTCCCTGTCCCTCATTCTTCCACTACAGCCTGTTTGGGAGCAGAAAAAATGTCTAACTAGCAAAACACAGACTTGGGAAGGAAGGGAAATAGAACGTAGCTATAAAATTGTCACTTCATCGTTGCTCAGCTGGCACAGTTTGTAAGATGCTAGCCTTGTTACGTGAAGGCTTACAAGAGGAGAACTGTCAAGACGTACAAAAAAGTGAGGGAACGGAGGTGAAGCTAGATGGGCGATGGCAGTGGTGAGTAGAAAGAATGAGGAGCCACAGAGAGACAAAGGAATTGAAGAGGAGTGGGGGGAACCACTTGCATTAGCCCCATTTCCTTCGCAAAAAGCAAAGGAAGACATCTCCCACTGTACATTGTTCCCTTGTCAAAGGTAGACGAGGCAAGAGAAGAGACTGCGTAATAAATAGCCACCTGAATGGTACTTCAGTAGTTTTTTCCCAACTCACCTTCTGTTATTAGCCTACTCATTCAACTTTTCAATAGGGATGCTAGTCTAAAAATAATATGGAAGATGTTTGATAAGAAGTTTATTCACTATATGAGCAACAGAACTAAAGGTAGTTTGTTTCGTTATTTATGGCCAGGAAAAAAGTGTGTTTAAAAAAAAAATTGGTGTTTTGAAGTGATGAAAAATCAGCAGGTTTTGAAGTGAGTTATATCCAAGGCTTAAAATGATGGGAGATCTCTCATTCTCCATCCATAGGCCTCTCTCCCGGAGTACAGGGAGAGAGTGTACGCTGACAAGGAGGTACCTGTGGTCCATTGTAGGAAAGCCAGTAGAGAAGTCACATATCCTCTTAGGAACTGTCAAGAAGACCTTTCTACTGACTTGAACGAAGAGGTGTTTTAAACATCAATGCCCTCCTTAATTTTGCAGAGAGCTAGTTGAGTCACATTATTTTCTAGTTGTATTCCACTGCTCATATTTTATTGTAGCTTGATGAGGAAAAAGAGAAAGAACACACAAGCAATAGGTTCTGCTGGAGTTGCCTTCTACTCCATACCAGTTGCCCCAAAATCTGTTTCTGTGGAAAATGGTAAGAGCTAATGCTCATAGTGTTAATCCTTCAAGTCAAGGAGAAGAGAATGTTTAGTATACTGTGGTTAAAAACAGTGAAATGACAAGGTAGTCTATTCCAGAAGGAATTTAATAGAAACTGTTATGTTTTATGACCTAGTTCAACTACATAAAAACCCTCCAAAACCATCCATACCCTGAGTTCCACATAAATGAAGGCTTGCTGTATGTGCACAGTACAGGTCCGTACTACTGAAAGAGACAATCTAGGTATTAAGGAAATAAAATAGTTCAAGAGAAGACATTACAAATAGGTATATGATTAATTAAAATAATCTACAGGAATTCAAGGAAGGAGAGATCACTTATTTTACAAAAGTGATGGGATTTTAGTAGGTTTTTAAAATTTGGGTATACTTTAAGGAAATAGAGGGTATGCTAGGTTAATTCTAAGAAGTTGTAGCAGGAAGGCCATTACCTTCGAATATCAATACTTGATTAAAAATTCCTGGAGGTGGGTACTTTTATTCACTTGGCTTAGTCATTAAAAGCACTCAGTAAATTTATTAGCTGAGTCAAGTTGATTTTTTTTAATTTTTATTTTAATTGTTGATCTTGTACAGTTTTCTGTCTTTTATTCTCACCCAAACCCACCACCCCAGCCCTCCCCTGCTCCCTCCCATTTCCACCCCCCATAGTTTTTGTCCATGTGTCCTTTATACTTGTTCCTTCCCCTTTTCCCTTGAAATTCCCTCCCCTCTCAAGTTGATTTTTTGATAAATAAAGCCAATATAAAAAAAACTCAACTTTTAGGTTTTTCTAAAATTCTAACCTTTATGAAAAAACTCAAGTATGCTTATTTGAAATATTGTGGATAAAATAAAAATGAGACAAGTAGCATGAACTTACTTTTTTTTTCCTCCACAGGTGTGTGGCTTCTGAACTTGAAAAGATACAGAAATTTAACTGTATCCTTTAAACATAATGTATTGTCCTGCATAATTACTTCTTTCCATTCTAGGCTTAATTCATGACTGCAGTTTATGTTAATCCACATGTATACTGCAGAGCTTCATTGAATATTTAAGATAACTCGAGATGTATCTTGTCTGTAGAAGGTACATCTTAATAGATTTTTGCATGTGTATCAGGGATATTGACCTGTAATTTTCTTGTAGTGCCTTTGTCTGGTTGTGGTTGTCAGAGTAATGCTGGCCTTATACAATGAGTTTGAAAGTGTTCCCTCCCCTTATTGGTATTTATTCTTCCTTAAATGTTTGGTAGAATTCACTAGTGAAACTATCTGGTCCTGGGCTCTAGTTTGTTGGGAGGTTTTGATTACTGTTTCAATCTCCTTACTAGCATTCGATCTGTTCAGATTTTCTATCCATGATTCAGTCTTCATAGGTTGCCTGTTTTTAGGAATTTACCCATTTCTTCTTGCTTGTCCAGTTTGCTGGTGTGTAATTGTTCATAGTAGTTCCTTATGCTCCTTTATATTATGTGCTATCAGTTGCAATTTCCTCATTTATTTCTATTGTAATTTTGAGCCCTCTCACTTTTTTCCTTAGTAAATGTAGCTAAAGGTTTACTGAGATTTTAATTCTTTTCTTTCTTTCCTATCATCAAACCTCTGTCCAAACACACACACACACCTATGCTCTCCTTTACCCCTCTCCTATACTCCAGTTTCATCTATAAAGGATAGACTTGGTAAGTTTTCAAGTGCCAAGAGATCTTCCTCCCAATGGAAAAATCTTTTTCATATGAAGGTCAGGCTTCCTGAAATTAGAAATACTTGTATAATGAAAAATGTGGGTAAAATCTCCTTAACCAAACAACTTAGCGTTATTGGAGAATAGTGACGTCCTAAGCCAGATTTCTAACAAGAAGCATGAACAGCCTTCTGAACATACACCAGAACATTCAGGAACCTTCCAAGAAGAAGTTAATGAAAACACAGTGTCTGTGGCATTGAAAAAAATCTCTGAAGCTATTCAGGATATTGACTGTCTTCTATCAGACTCTAAAAAGTGAACAGGGGGATTATTATATTACTAAATCTTAAGGATGTTGTTTCAAGTGACTGGTATAAAATTACTAGAAACTCAAGGAATTGTATATATGATTTCTGTACATTACATGAGAAGTGACATTCAACTTTGTAACCTGTAAATTTAAAACCCTGTAAATTTAAAACACACATTTATAAAATAATTTATTAGTAAAGAACTATTTTGAAATTTTGAGCTATTTTTATTTCAGATTTATGAGAAAAAATGTGAAACTACAGTTTTATCTTGCGAGGCATTCACTGTCCATCAAGGCTGGTCGATTACGCAGACGGCCCCAAGGGGGCGGTGAAGCGCTGCGGGGGCGCGTCCGCGTCTCGCACCGCCGGGAAGCGGGGCGGGACTGCCTCTACACTCCGGGGTGCGCGGCCGGGGCCTCCGGGGGGTACCAGGCCGGGCCCCACCCCGTTCGGTGAGGTTCACTCTGCGCCCCGGCTTCCCGGCCACCGCTTGGGTCTGCGGCGCTGGCAAAGTCAAGAACGAATCCAGGTTTGACAGAAGGGGCCAACATGGCACTTTTCAGTCTCACCCCGTCGTCCCAAGGGTCTCCTTTTGAGGGGACATGATGGGGAAGAACTCGAGGTACCCAGTCCCTCCACCAAAGAACATTCGGTTCCTGTAGGCTCAGAGCGGCGTATCCCGTCGTCCTCTCGGGCGGCGTGGGAGGTTGGGGGGGGCTGGAGCCGCTCTGGCCGGCGCCGGCATCTCTATGGTACCCACAGAAAGGAGGGGCGGGGCCTCCGCTGCCAGAGCCCAGGGTGGGTGCTACAAAGCTGCAGCGGAGGGCCGGGTGGGAGGTGGGGTGTGATGGGTGCTGCAAAACGGCGTCCTCAGTGTGGGGCCGGAGGCAGGGACCAGCTGAGCCTGAAGTCTGGAAGGTCCAGGTTCCAGATGGGGAGGGCGTGCAGGTGCGGCAGGCGCGCGCGGGACCCAAGAGTAAGCAGGGTGTTCTTGACCCGTGGGCCGGCAGTGTCCGGGGCCCGGGACTTGTGCAAAGCTCCGCAACCTCCGCTTCGTCGCGTCTTCACCCAGGCTCCATGCCACTGGCGTTTCCTTGACCCAGGCTGGGGAGCCGGGGGATGGGGGGGGCGGCGGGGCACCTGGGATCTGATAGAGCTGCCCACTGTTTTCGTGACCTGGCTGCAGAGCCCTTGGGCGCCCCCCGTCGTCCTGGGCGGCATGTATGAGACGAATGTGACAGTCTTTTCCCTGCAGACACCACGGTTTCCTGCCCTGTTTTCTTAAAAGTTACGGCATCACAACAACCTGATGAAAGAATGACTTTGAGAATTTGCTGCGACTTGAAACATCAAGTTGAAATGCAGCATTGTATGTTTTATTCGTGATGGTCATAGGAACTAAACATTTTGTCTGCAGGCTATAAAAAGTTTCCGTGAAAGTGAGCAAGATTTGTGTTTCTTCGCAAATTAGCAGTATTAGACTCGGCATCTGCTTTGGGTATTGTAGCGTTAAAGAAATACAAGCTTCTTAGCAACTACAGTTCAGTGAAGAGGACTTATTTGTAAGGTATAGTAAAGGTAGTTTTCCAATTTTATTTTGTGCTTTTAACCTCCAGTTTTTGCAAATGTTTGTAATTAGGGGAGAGGAAGGGGGTGAAGTGGGAGATTACATTTACATTGGGAATTTGTTAGCTCTGATTTGTTTTGGCAGAAATATGTCTAAGATCATTGGCAGACAATACGTAATAGTGTATAATTTAAGTTACTGGTTAATTATGTGTTTGTGGTGTTAAGGAAAAGGACGATCACTGCTGTGTATTACTTTGAAGGCCCCATAGTTGATGGCATTTTACTGTAATGAGGACGAGGTGTGGCCGAGTTTGGCAATGGCAGAAACTGGTTCCTGCAAGTCAGAGAAATGTACGATGTGTGCACAGCTTTCGTTCCGAGGCTGAGGATTGTTTACCTGCTCATCCCTTTTATTAATGTGATGAAATACTTATTAAACACCTGAGCACATTCGATTTTATGCATGACAGGTTTAAAAGAAAATTATAATGGTAATTACTATTCTTAAGGAACCTGCTCCCAAAAAGTGAGTATGTAAAATAAACAGAAGGCTCTTTTACAATTTGGGGGGTGCCTGAGTCCGTTCTGTTTGTAGGGGGAGAAGCAGGAGTTGGAAAAGGGATGAACAAAGTAAGAATAAAAATGGGTCACTTAGGTGTCCTGGTCGGAGACAGTAAATAAGGTGAAGCACACTTACTAAATTTCTCTGTCTCGTACTGAGAATCTAAATATCTGCACCAATAGTTGGAGAGGAATAGATGTCAGAATTGTGTGTTTCTGGGACCATAATTAGACCTTTCTAAAAACAAACTGTTTCATAACTATTGCTGCATAATGAATTACCCCAAAACTTAGAGGCTTAAAATAGATCTTTTCTTGTGTCTCAATCTGTCTCTTAATAGAGAAATTTAATACATTTACTGTGGTATTTGTGTTTGCCATGTTTGGTCCCAACTCTTTTCGGGGTGGGGGTAAGGTTTTCTTTGCTTTTCGTCCTTTTCTGTTCTGCTGTATTGACCAAGTTTTCCGTACTCCTCTCCCCTCTCTCCAGAGACTGAGAGATTTAGAAGTCCTGCTCCTCCTCCTTTTTTGCCCAGGAATTGTGCCTAAGCGTTGTAACTTCTGAGGCAGAACTCTCAAAATTCGTGATGGTCACACTGGTCCGTACGTGCCTGGGTCTAGAATCCTACAGCGACCCTTTCCTCTCGGAGCTCTGTGCCCCACAACGTTTTGGAATTAGCGTTGACGTCAATCACACAATTTTGCAGAGAGCCTTTGTTTTTTTCCTGGCTTAAATGCCGATGAAGAATTTTCTCTTTATTTTTCAAATTTATTTTTTCTTTTAATGCTCAGTTCTTTGTTCTTTTTTCCCCTCAGACTTTGGTGGGGGTGGGGAGAATAAAAATTGAAACTTTGTATTCACTCGTGGGTTTCAAAGCCCTCGTTTCACTTTGCCATGCTTCTGCTAACCCTGTAGCTGGGCACTCGGGCTTTTCATCTCCGTAACCTCCGTCTCATTTTCGGATGGCTCCTTTTACGTGAAAGTCCGTTGCTGTTATTGACCATAAAGTGTGTCTTTTGGGGGGTATAATTGACACGTAATAAGCTAAGAGAAAGAAAGGAGAGAAACATCAGTGTGAGAGAGAAACTTCGATTGGTTGCTTCTCAATCGCACCCTGACCAGGGAACAAGGTCCCACCCCAGGCGTGTGCCATGACCGGGAATCTGTCACTTTGCGGGACGATGCCCAACCAACTGGGCCAGCTGGCCAGGGCCTAGTACCACAGTCCTGATCACTACAGCTGTATAACAAGGCTGGAGATCAAATGCTGTAGCACTTCAACCTACTTTGTCTTTTTCCAAGTGTTCCTATTCTGGGTCTTTTGCATTTCCCTATAAAGTTTAGAATATATAATTACCTGTATGTAGTTTTTATTACAGAATGGAAGTTCAGTCATTCTCATTGAATCATTTAGTTATTCTTTAGTCTCAGAATTAAAACAATACAAAACAAAAATTCGGGTGTCGCACAATATGGACAACTTTAACTGGATAAATGATTTCCGTTTTCTGTGCCAGGTGACCACTCTGCGACAGACATTCCATATTAGCTGAGGTTCCTTGGTTAGAGGCCGCAGGGAGGAGAAAGGGATTTATTGGGAAACGGCTGGGTAGCTGATAGCCGTGAAGGGTGAGCTGCGGGAGTGGAGGGCAGCTCCGAGAACTTGGCGCTGGACCTGAGGGCTTGGTGTCCTTACGGTTCTTTTTTCCCGGGCTGCCCCGTGTCACGGAGCCCATGGTCTGCAAGAAGGACATGGACGTTCCTCACCAGCTCCACTCAGGAAAATTCTGGAAAGGAGTCTGGTCCAACCTGGGCCACCTCCATCACTAATTTAATCACTACCAATCAAGCACTACTGGGAAATGATTGCTAATTAGACATTATTAATTAATCGGACTACTAATAAGGGAGACGGAGAATCCTAATTGGTCGGCTCTGGAGTTTGGGTGTCGTGGTGAGCCGTTTTCCCAAAGGAAGGGGATGCCGTTACCAGAGGGAGCGTGGAGAGTACTGTAGCCGCTGGGTGCAGAGGCGGGTGCCCACTGCCGTGTAGTGACCATTACTGAGGAGGGATGGCCTCAGAGAAGTAGGTGACAGTCAGCAGGCTCCCGCAAACACCCCTGATACACATTCCCACCTAACCTGTCTTTCCTGCAAAGCTCTCCTCTTCGGGCCACTTAGCATAGAGTATGTAACATGTAAGAAATGCCATTTTTTTATACTTGAAAGTTATTAAGAGAGTTAGACCTGAAACGCTCTCAACACACAAGAAAAGACGACAGTGTGAAGTGATGTCGGTGTGAACCAGCCGTGTTGCGGTAATCACTTCACAGTGTGTATGTCTATCGGATCGTAAAATTGTTCACCTTAAGTTTACACAGGGCACCAAACTGATTATATCCCAAGAAAGCTAGGAAAAATAAAATTACTGACGACCGTTTAAAAAAAGAAATACCAGTTTTACAGCTTGGTTTTAGATTTATGAAATTACTGCTGATAATGTTTCGAGAGCGTTATTTGGCAGCCCATAACCTTCATTTTCATGGTTTTCCCTGTTTCCCACGTCAGGGTGACCGGGGATGGCAGCGAGAATCGGCTGCCCGCGTCCTGATGGCGCTGCGCGCACGCTGACACCCCGTCGGTGATGGCATCCGAGGCTGAGAAGACCCAGGCGCTGCTCCAGTCTTGCAGCGCGGAGTCCCTGCTCTCTAGCCTCGGCCTGGGCATCTTCTGCCTCGTCGCCGACCGGCTTCTGCAGGTTCCGGTCGTTCAGCAGAACCCCTGGCCGCGCGCCCTGGCCGACAATGCGGTGCACGGTGTCATCGGCATGTGGT
Source organism: Glossophaga mutica (assembly GCA_039655065.1). NCBI lineage: Eukaryota > Metazoa > Chordata > Mammalia > Chiroptera > Phyllostomidae > Glossophaga > Glossophaga mutica. The sequence continues at coordinate 6,680,194 of CM077305.1, forward strand.
CCTGGGCGATCGTCGTCGGAGTCAAGAAGAAGACCGACTTGAGAGAAGTTGTTTTAGCTGGATTTTTAGCCTCTGTTATTGACGTAGACCACTTCTTCCTAGCGAGATCCCTGTCTTTAAAGGTAAGAAGCACGTCCATTTAATTTTTCGGTCCTTTCCTTTAATGTCGTTAGCTCCATTAGCTCCAGTCTCTTGAACTCGGCAGTATCACTTCAGTTAGAGCTGTAGAAGATGGGCCGTATTTTAAAATAGGAAAGCCCATCCATCCGCCTCTTTCAAGCACTCCGTATCAGTACTCCCCCGACGGTGCGCACGGGCGGTGGGGTCATTCTCGGGGCCGTCCTGTCCGCCCTGTGTCCATGTTCTTCCTCAGGACCACACGTAACGTTTGCCCGCGTAGTCTTCATGATGTACCGCTGGCACGCAGCCGCTGCGTGCTCCCTGACAGCTGAACGGCTTGAAGGTGACCCCAGGCCTGGGGCAGGAGTTCGGTGCATTCATTCCCGGGTCCCTCTGGGAGCCGCACGTGTGCATTTCAGCGGGTTGGTTGGGACACAGCCCCCGGGGTTTCGCCGTACGGTGACTGCTGGCCGTGCAGATGAACCAAGCTTAGCGTGGCAGGTCAGGTAATACATACTTTCTAGTGTCAGCAGATTTGCCTGCCTTTCACGTGTTCATGATCTAGAAACATTTCGTGCAAAGACATACACACTCATAGAGCAAGGACCTCTATCCCCACGGGCCTAGAACACTGCCGGGCCCACCTCGCGGCGTTCCGTTGTTGAACGAACGGGGAATGGTGGCCTCGCCCTCCCGTCATGTGTCAGCACTGTACCGGCTGTTTCTCAGAGGCTGCCTGACTTGTTCAGACACTTGACCGGTGCGGAATCAGTAACTCCTGACTAAAGACAAATTTGACTTTTTTTTGCCCTGTGTAGAGGCAGGGCAGGATCGGAGTCAGAGATCCGAGTCTGGATCGTGGTGTCGTGCACAAGGCCAGCACTCCTTTTCTTCCCTGAGTCTCAGCTTCCTTGTCGGTCGGTAGGAGGCGGGTTGTGACATTAACGACCTCAGAGGGTTGTTGTGAGGCCCAGAGGAGCGGTGACACGACACTCCTTAGCCAATAGTTGCCGCATCCTCTTCCAGCCATGTTGTCTGACAAGGTCCGGATGTGGGGAGAGAAGCTTCCAGGAAGGCGTCCTCCGGGAAGAGGACGCGGCACGGGGATCATTGGTAGTATGGGAATTATATTACTAGGAGTCATAATTTTCATTGTATATATGATCAACCTGGGAAAGATGAATAAGACACATGGGAATGAAACCGATAGGCAAGCCTCGGATGTGATTCCAGCTTCCACAGAACTAGACGCAGTCACTGCCACTCCTGAATCACCTGTAACTGCGTGTCCAGATCGTACTAACAATTTACTAGTTAGCAAAGAATCCCCCCTGAGAACCCCCAATTAAACAATTCATGACCGAATTACACCAAGCAGAGTAATGCAACCACAGCTTACTCCAATTCCCCCTCCCATAGTCGCTTGGTCATTAAGGAAAATAAAGAAAAACTGTTTCACCCATTGTCCTTTACAGGAGCCTATTTTGAGGGCATAAGAATAGTCAATAAGGATAGAAAACATGTTCCTTGGCAAAGTCTGCCTTTTATGAAATGACTAACATGCCAAAGTCCCCCTTGGTGACTGTCCATATTTGTTTAAAGGCAATGAAGGATGGTTGGCTGAAGAAAATTAATCAGAAAGACTTAAATCAGTTCACCCATTGTAAGTAAGTAGAACAAAATAATCTTACAGGAACACATAATAATAGAAAGGGCACTTAGTCTTTCATAACATTTTAGTAGACTAGAATCAGGATATAGACATAGATCACGGATCAGTCATTAACCACAGGCAAAAGAATTCACTGAGACTCTGCTTGGCAAGTCAAATACTTATTTTCAATTTATAAAGTCATTGTATGTTAAACTATGATTTTCTGTTTAGCCTAACCAAGGCAGACAGCCAAGTTCCTGTTCAGACCAAGAAGCATAGCAACAGTAATCACAAAAGCCAACGAATCCGAAACTGCTTGCCAGCTAGAATAGTATAAAAGCTTCAGCCTTACTTTCAATAAACGTCTTCAGAGCATCACCTGCCTTGAGCTGTATAGTTGCCTGATTTCCGCGCCGACTCCTACCTTCACCTCGAGGGGACCCTTAGACCCGCTGCAGCCGGACCGCGGCAAATAGTGAACGACAAATGTTAGAGATCGGGACGCGCTCCAGAGTTTCTCTCTCTTACTGCAATTTTTGAAGATACTTGGGCTGTTCGCCCTGCGGACTCTCTGATTCATTTAGAAGCCGTGGTGTTAAGACTGTAGGCCACGGGGTCGGGCTGGGACCCAGCATCAGTTCCAGCTCTACCACCAAGCCCCAGCGCCGGGCAGTTGCTTAGCCTTTCCAAGTCTCAGCTTCCTCTTTGTACAATAACCCCCGGCTCCTGGGACTGTTACAAGAATTAAATGAGATAGTGCAGGTAAAGTATAGCATTGTGCTAATTTGATCCTTTTTTTTAAATTAAGTAATTTCTTAAGCTGAGTTTATTGGGAGGGTATTGGTTAAAACCATACAGGTTTCGAATGCACAACCCGACAAAACGTCATCTGCGTGCGGCGCCGTGCGCCCATCCCCCACAGCCAAGTCTCTCTTCATCCCCAGTTACCCCCTTGCCTCTCTCCCCCTCTCCCCACCCCCTTTTCTTCTGGCTATCACCATACTGCTGCCTGCGCCTGTGTATTGCTTTTATATATATACTGGGTTGGCCAAAAGTTCATTTGTTTTTTTCTGTAAGATGGCGCTAGTAGCACTTAGTTGCCTTTAACTTCTTTCAAAACAATTTTGTTAGATTGTGTTGTGACAGCTGCCGTATCAGTGCTTTTAAAAAAAAAAAAAACATCAAAATTGGTGACTTTTTGCATAGCCATTTTAATATTGTAGGTGGAAGAAATACTCAACACTTTCAGCACATTATGCTTTATAATTTCAAGGAAGGTAAAAATGCAACTGAAATGCAAAAAAAGATTTGTGCAGAGTATGGAGAAGGTGCTGTGACTGATCGAACGTGTCAAAAGGGGTTTGCAAAGTTTCGTGCTGGAGATTTCTCGCTGGACGATGCTCCACGGTCAGGTAGACTAGTTGAGGTCGATAGTGATCAAACCAAGACATTAATTGAGAACAATCAGTGTTATACCTTGCAAAAAATAGCCGACATGTGCAGAATATCCAAATGAGTGAAGTTATTTGTGAGTCTGAAAAATGCGTCTTTTATTTTACAAAAGAAGCTTAAACAGACTTTTTTGACCAACCCAGTATCTTGCTTAATCACTTCACTTTCTTCTCACCCAGCCCCTGCACTGACCCTTGGTTTTGACTGAAGCGTGAACATTTTCCCCCGGCAGGCCGCGCTGACTCTCCCGCGAAGGCCTTTCCTGCACTGTTCCACGGTGATCCCCGCGGTGGCTCTGACCCTCAAGTTCACGATGCACCTCTTCAAGCTCAAAGACTCGTGGTGCTTCCTGCCCTGGATGGTGTTCCTGTCCTGGACCTCACACCACGTCCGCGACGGCATCCGCCACGGCCTGTGGATGTGCCCGTTTGGGACAACTTCTCCCTTGCCGTTCTGGCTGTACGTGGTAGTCACAGCGTCTTTACCGCACGTCTGTTCCCTGGCAATGCACTTCACCGGGACCAGACAAGTGATGTCTTCCAAGCACGGCGTGCGCATCGATGTCTGAGCTGACCGCGTGGCAGCCTGAGAGGAGCCCCGCTCGGACGGGACAGTGAAGGGCAGCCCGCACTGAAGGGGCTTGTAGAACACAGATTGGGTACTTACGCCAATTATTATAATTCCTGAACCCTCTGGCTCCGCAGGCGTGCGCACATTTTTTTTAAAGTGATGCACTTACAATTCTGCTTCTCTGTCTTCAGGTAGCGCAGTACTAGAGGTCCGTTTCTTCCGTTGTTTCTTCTGTTCCCCTGGCTCTGCTAACAGCTCCATTAGATCAACTTCCAGTTAAGTTTTCTGGATGTACAGTTTCGAGGGAGTCTGTTTCCTGATGGAAAACAGTTCAGATTTCAGGGGGGCTAATTTGTGGAAAGTTAGCGTTATGTTTCGATCCTCGTGTTCCTGAGATGTTTGTTGAAACGGTGAAACGGCCCAAGTCAGTGAGATCGTGAAGGAGATGACCGGGGCACGCTCTGTCGTGTGCGTGTGTGTCTGGACCGGAGTTTAATGTGCCGGGGGCCTCAGTGCGTTGTCGTGACGGGCGGAATCGGCTCCCGTGGTCTCGTGAGACGCTGTCACGATATTCACACGTGACGGGGACGAACAGTAGATCGAGGTTACTGTTCAGCAGTCACTTTAGGAAGTCACTGCAGTGCGTTGGCTAGAGTCACGTCTTCCTGAAGTGCTGCGTTTGCTGTCTTTGTCCCCAGATCTCACGTGCTACAGGTTCAACTGTTTCGAAAAGCATAACTGAATTTAACAAAATGTTTGTTAGAGGTCAGCATGAACAGAAGGCTGGTGTGTGGCTCGTAACCGTAGAATTTGAATTCGTACCCAGAGAAGGACTTTCCGGTGATGTCATTTTGAATGTGAGCTCCCCAACGTGCCGAATGGTTTTAGTTGCTGTTGGTGTGTTTACACACACTCTTCTGAAAGATCGTACCAGTTCTATCATTTTTTTAAAAAATCTGCCTATTACTGAGAGACGACGCATTTTTGTTCAAAGTAGTCTTAGAAAACTTGATTTTTCCCTCTTTTCTTTCAGGTTGATCTTCTGTCAAAAATGATTAGCCTTTATTAGCGAAGGGGCTCTAATGCTATAAATGTTCCATGCGCACGGTTTAATGTTACGTAGCCATCAAAGTCCGCGCCCCAAAGGCACCAGCTTTGGTGGCACTCGCGCCACGCGCCGTCTCTGTGTTTCCTTGCTCGTTCGTGACTTCCGACGCTGGCGACTCTGTGCCTTCCTCTCCGAAAAATGGTGCGGCGATGCCTGGCTGATCCGAAGCCGACTTCCGTTACTAAGTCGAGTAGTTCTGTGCATTGGTCCCAAGGCTCCAGCCCTTCAGTTTAGTTGTTGTTGTTGTTGTTGTTAACCAGTTGGTTGTAATCTATTATCTTTTACAACCTCCTGCCTTTTACAATCTGTTATTATCTTTTGAGAGCAATTATTGTATCTGTTTGGTTGGTTTAATAGTAAACATTGTGGGGGGTAAATTAAGGGAGAAGTTTTTAAACAGCATATGACTTCAGAAATCCATGGAAATAAAGTCCGTACCTTGTATAACCTTTCCTGACTAAATTATAAAACCCTACTTTTCTCTTTCTCCGTGTTAAACACAGGACCGTCTTTAAAACATAGGGGTTTCCTTGAGAATGTCACAATGAAAATGTGGGGGGTTCTAACTTTCCTTATTAGACTGGGGGTTCCCTGTGCCCGTGGCACTTTGCCGCCTAAACAGTTAAGGGTGGGCTTGTCTTTGCTCTTACCGCGACAGTCGGAAGTGCCTCCCGGCCCCGCAGGGTCTCTGAAAGCTGGGGTTGTCCCCTCTCGCAACACGACAGCCAGCCTCCTGTGCCCTGGTTCTGTCCCTTTTCTTAGTGAAGGAGTTTGTGTCACAACCTTAGCCTGACGGCTGGGCTGCGTGTGTGTGTGAGGTCTGTCCCCTGGACGTCCTCTGTCCTCTCACCTGTCCCGCCCGCCCATGCGGCCACCTTCCCGAGCCATGGTCATGCTGGCTGCCCAGGGGGCCTTCACCCTGAACTCAGCATCCCCAGCCTCGTTCTCCTTTGTTGCGGGCCCAAACCCCCTGATGCCTATGGATTAAAACTCCCATTTATCAGCCTCCCACCTGCACCCCGTCAGGCAGATCCACCCTGGGCTGTTTGGGCTGGCGGAACACTTACTTAGTTCTGTCCTTTTTCCCATCCGAAGGGGACAGGAATGGGGGCTGTTCTGGGCCTTGCTCACCCTGTCCCAGCTAAACCTTTCATCCATCCGAGTTCTCAATTTTCCTCATTTGCTATCTCCTGGTGTTACTCCCCCAAATCCTCCTCACCCTCACACACTACCCTCTAGGACCAATGTCCCACCTTGGACAGTGGGAGCACTTGGGTCCCTTTTACCTTTTGATTTCAGTCCTCGGTGTCACCCTCAGGCCTCAGGGGGCCGCCTGAACTCCGGGCTTCAGTATTTCCCTCTTCATCTGCACCCTGACTCTTGTCATCGTCGTGTCCTACCAGCACTGCACTGTGTAGCAGGCCTCCGTCCCTCCTTTCCAGGTGCCGCTGCTCAGCCCTGAGGCCTCAGACTGGTTGCTTTTTTTCTACCAGTGCTTCTCAACTAGCAGACATCCATAGCACCTGTACGTCAGGTTGAAACGGATTGCTTGAGACCCATCCCCAGAGTTTGGACATAGGTGCCGAGAATTTGCGTTTCCAGCAAGTTCCCAATTGATATCTCTGCTGCGGCCCAGGGACCACACCTAGGAGCCGACGCTCTACGCCCACCCTGCTTCCTTCACTTCCTATTCCGCCCACCTCCCTCCCCCGCCCCACCGCTGCCCTCTCATCCGCGAGCCAACTCTCTGCCTTTCGATGGCTTAAAACCAATAAGCCTTGTATGGCTTAACCGGGGACAAAAGAGGCATCACCGAATTGGCTGCAAAAGATACAGCCTTCCCAAGATCCAGAGCCGCTCCCAAAGACAGCCCATTGGAGCAAGCAAAGACCTTCATTATCACAGGAGGCCGTGAAACTGATCCCCCCTGGAAATGAGGTGACAGGCCCGCTAATCTGCTTCTGGAAAGGCGATGCTGGGGTGGAGATCTTCCCAGCACAAACAGGGCCGTGCAGGAGAAGATGACCGACCTCTTAGGGACTGGGACCCCTGGTGAATCCACACTCCCCTGACCGCTGAGGCAGAGAGAATGCTGCTCGTCGCTTTGTGCTCCTAGCCAGCTGCTTAGCCACCTGACTCAAGCCCAGCAGCCTGTGCCCCCGGCTGGAGGAAACCTGAGAATATCCTCAGTGGTGACAACCCCAAGCTCTCAGGACAAAAAAAAAACAGGATGAAAGAGGATCTCACATTATGATTTTCCTCCTTGCGACCACTTTCGGAAAGGTGCAGGGATCAGCAGGTGCCCCAGACCAAATCCTTAAGAGCCACAAGTCCGATGCCCAGTGGAAGCACTGGATTGAGAGCGTGCGTGCTCACGTTCCCGCTGCGTCCTCCGGCAGCAGCGCGCGTCGCTTCGTGGGCCCGCTTCTAGAGGCCAGTGCACACTCGTGCTCGTGCCGGGCAGGCAGAAGAAATCACGGGAGTCTGCTTGTGTGCCTGGGCTCCCAGCAAAGTGACGTCTACCGGGCTACGTAATCAGGTGTCCTGACCGTGAGAGGCAATGCCTACGCTCTCGACAAAGAGTAACCCAGCGATCAAACGTGCAGGTAGGTTTCCGCCTCTCTTCCCGCGGCGTCTCCTCTGGACTCAAGCTGTGACGCTGTAGCCCATAAGGAATTTCTTTGCCTAATTATGAATCCGCTCATCTCATTATGTGACTCCCCCAGCACAAAGCTGCGCTAACACAGGACCTCAGGGAAATCTGATGACCTTTTTGCCTTGGTGCAGGATAGCTTAGAAGTCATTCCACATGGGTGCAGATCCTTAGTCTCAGGATCTCCTGAGAAAAGCCGCTCGCCACTTCTCTTCCCAACAGTTACCGTGTTAGTAACGCCTGTTCCACGGGATGAAAGGCCTGCTGAGCTTCATTGTAATGGAATCTGTCGGTGTGGTAAGAGGTGGGTTTTGATTTAGTTTTGTTGTGAATTCATAGATATTATTTTGTTTATTGGGGTACTTTTTACCTCTCCATTTTATCAAGAAATGCTTGTTTCTAATTGTTGTAAGTTATTATAAGTATTGTAATGGCTATGTTATAGAAATAAATCTTTATTTAGATGTAAACCCCAAACCATCGAATCTAATTAACATGTAAGATAAAATAGCAATGAATTGTCTTGATTCTCAGTTTGGCAAATTGTAGGAAGATCAGTAAGACTCAGTGTTGGCAGGAAGCGTAAAGCGAATGGGCATTGTTGGTGTGGAACGGACCTTCCTTGCCAGAGGGAATTCAGTAATACGTTTTTAAAGTCTAAGTCATTTTACCCGGGAATTCCAAGTTCCGATTCTAGGAATTTACTCTAAAGAACTAAACAGGTACGTGTACAAAGGAAAAGGAGTTTTGTTGGTTGCTGAAAATGGGGGGAAAAAAGTACCTAGAAACCACTTAAAAGCCTTTAACTGGAGAATCACACCCTCAATTATTGAACAGTGCAGTACTAACAGGTGAAGCCGACCCATGTCATGATGCGCAGAACCATCTGTATGAAATATTTGAACAGTAGAAACCAGTGGTGGAACAGCATGGTTTCATTTTGGTGAAGTCGGTATTTCCACTTTTCTCCCGTAAGCACTGTTCTCAGGCTGCAGAGAGGTCTGGTCGAACGGGAGCCCCTGACACCCAGGGTTGCCCAGAAGCCCGTGCCCTGGGTGCTGGCGCGGTTGTCCCAGCGGGGCAGCAAGCCGTCGACGTGCTTCTCTGCGTCCACGTGGATGCACCACCTCGGATAGACCCACATGGCTCTGACGGTCACTCAGCTGTGTGGCACCTGGCCCAGGAGTAGTCCCAGACCCCTGTTAGAGACAGCCCCAAGCCAGGGGGCTCGGAGGGTTCCGTTCTGATCTGAGAAACTCCTAAGAATGAGCCATTCATTCTCCACAGTGACTCTGCACTTCGCGTAAATCCACAGTATTGCCACACGTGTCCCCTTGGCATTTGCTTGCTTCCCGGGAATAATGATAATAATTAATGAGTTTCTGAAGCATTGTACACTTTGCTTGCCCTTGTCAGGCAGGAGTCGTTGGGTTTACATACCCAGAGCACTAACTAATGTGGCTTCAAGGTCTGGGCAGCCGTCCAATCCCACCAGCCCCGTAATTACTTGGACACATGCTTTGATCTTCCTCAGATAACTATGTTATTAAAGCATCCATCTGAATTCACACACCTTTACACATTCAATACGGATTTGACTCAATTGCTTAATTAAGAGCACTGGCCAGGTGCCTAGGTTCGCAGGTCAGCAGTACCATCTAATCACACAGAGCGGAAGGCAGGGAGAAAATTGCCCCTAAATATTCAGGTGATGTTAAACAGAGCATAAAATGTGGACTAGCATGCCATACCAGAGGGCCGGCAGTGTACCGCTTCTAAATGTCAGCGGCCATGCCTCGCTACCCTCAGCTCTGTTGCACAATCACAGCGAGTGATTTTTTTCACACAATCACAGCGAGTGGCTGGAGCTTTTTCAGGTATTCATAAGAGGCCAGTGGTAAGGACCACATTGTAAGCTGTGTGGCCCCATCTTCCTGGAGAGCCACATACAAATACACTTCCTTCTTGCTGAACCTCCAGGGTGTTCGCCTGGAACAATAGTCTCAGTGTTAGGCCTGGTTTCTTGGCCAGCAGAGAGGAAGATGTTTCTCTACATTCTGAACAGATGGGCACCAGGCTGCCCCTGGCCAATCCGGCCTCCCAGAGAGTGGCAGGCGCCCGAGGCCAGTCCCAGGGTACGAAACCCAGAGCAAGTCGCTCTGCAAGCTACATGTCCCCACCTCGACATATCAGTCCAAGAGAAATGGGATGGAAATAGCTTCCAGGGATCTTTGAAACGGTAAAAATACTCCAAAAGAGTGAGAAGAAAGCATAGAACAGAGGGGAAGCTGTATGGCCCGCTTAGAGGCATGTGTGTGGGGTGTGTGTGTGTGGGGTGTGTATGGGGGGGCGGAATACTGTGTTATCCTTCTTCTACTGCTGTAACAAATCACCATGAACGCAGTGGTTTAAAACAAGACAAACGTATCATCTGACAGTTGCTATGTTTGAAAGCCAGCACAGGTCTCCCTGAGTTAAACTCAGGCACCGGCGGGGCTGGTTCCTCTGGAGCCCCGGGGCAGAATCTGTCTCCTCGCCTCTTTCAGCTTCTACTTGCCTCCTGCGAGCCCAAGCTCATGGCCGCCTCCTCCCAATTCTAAGCTGGCAAAGGTCAGCTCGGTTTCCTTCTCACATTGCCTCTCCCTGGCCCTCCTGCCATAGTCACGTCCACCTCGCCCCAGCTGGGAATGTTCTCTGAGTTAGGGACACGTGTGATTATTTGGGGCTCACCTGGATAATCCAGGACACGCTCCTCGTCTCAGGGTTCTTAGTCACATGACAAAGCCTCTGTGCTACGTAAGGTAACCTATTCGCAGGTTCCAGGGATCAGGATGGGGAGATCTTTGGGGCCAATAGTCTGTTTACCCTTATTTTTAATTTTTGTTTTGTTGGTCATGGGTTTGTTTGTTTAATATGAGCTGGCACGCCACCCCCACCCCACCTACCCAAGACTGCTGTCTTGAATCCTGTGCCCTGGACCAGAAGCTAGCCCAGGTGTCTTTGGACGAGCGACTCATCCTTTCTGAGCTGAGGAAGGGTAGGCCAGGTGCTCCCCAAGACCCCCTCCCCACGCTGTCTATAATCCCCAGACTGGGCCAGTGATGGTGGGTTCCTCGAATTTCAGTTTCAGGGAAATGCCCTCTAACGTGTCTTGCCAGAGTTAAATTTACTCTTGGGGTAATGTCCTTCTTTTCCCCCTTGCTATTATTAACACTTATGGTGGTATTGCTCTTCTACTTTCTCCATGTAGAATTATTAAATCTTTATGCAAACCCTTTCTCTAGTCTCCATTTAAAAATTAAGGTTTCAGTTCATAAAAGTCTTGGCCAATTAACCATTCCTAGCTCCTTTGGGTGAAAATGAATACAATGCTTGCCCTCACATAACATTGCTTCGGTCAGCTACTGAACAAATGTTTAATGTGTTCCTTGGCCACAGGCTGTGTGTCAAAGACCAACGTTGTAACAGTGAAAAGAGACACAGTCTCCCGAAAGAATGGCCAGGCTCCGTAGGGGTGGGGGTGGGGCGTACAGAGACAGGACACTTTGGGACAGTGTGGTAAATGCTATCACAGCAGCAAGCACGGGGCCTCTGAAGCCCCCTGAGGAAGAAAGGGCAGGTTACCGAACACTCAGAGCAGAGCAGGAGGGCTCCAGCAAAGGTGAGAGGGGGCTCACGGGAGGGGTGGGAAGGCCCTCCAGGGGGAGGCAGGGGCCTGGCCTTCAGGAAGCCCGGAGTGGGACTGCGCGGGTAATCCGCGTTGCTGGGGCACGTGTTTGGGTGCGGAGAGAGGGGCGTTGCGGGCAGCAGGCTGACGTGACAGGGGCTGGGAAAACCTCGTCCACCTGTGCAGGAGCTGGCACGGTGACCCGGGGACGCTGTGGGAACGCTGAAGGGTTGAAGCCTGCGGCCTGCACGGTCCGCTTAGCCTTTCTTTCTGGAAGCCGTGACTGGGAGCTGAATCCTAGAGACCCGGCATTTTACTTGGTGTCGCGTAGGCCTGTGTCCTTCCCGTCGAGAACTTCGAAGGACAGAGGGGTAGCAGCGCTAAGATGCCTCTGGATTCAGTGCCAGTTACCTCCGAGTTGGGGCCACTTACAATCTGAGAGTAAAACACTAGGGAGGCTGTCTAAGGAAAATCACCCCTCCCTGAACCAAATCAGGGGTGCGGTCCCTCTGCCCTGGACGGCGGCCTTTGCGCATCACGTCCGGCCTCCTTGCACGGAGCCCCAGACCACCGCAGAACCTGGGACCGAATGCGCAGGGCCCGCCTTTGTGTGTGCCCTGTTCCCTGTACCTGGAAGCCTTTTCCTCCCCCCACACACGCCTGAGCCGCTCTCACTCCCCTCAAGACTCACCTCAGGGGTGCGCTGTCTGTACGCCATCCCGCACCTCTCAGGGCTCAGGGCAGAGCCGGGCTCCAGTTCCGTGCGGTCCTCTGCGTCCTGTGTCTTTCGGTTCTCACAATGCGAGTGGGGCAAGGCCCGAGGCCTCGTCCTGTCCGACCCTTATTCAGCCGCTGGGGGAGAGGCCTTGCCATTAGAACATGTCTGTGCATCTATCATTTATTATTTGTTTATTAAAAGGCTCAGTGCTCCCTTAGGAAGGTAGCCCCAGATACTAGTCAGCAGGAAACCAGGGCAAAGACATGTTGGTGGAGGGAAAGGACTCTCTCATCTCACCAGGAATTCAAATGGAAATTCGTCTGGGGGTGCTGAACCCACCACGGCCCTTCGAGATGTCTCCACCTTTTGCCGAGCAGCTGTAACTGGGCAGAGGCCGAGAGGGCAGGGATGCAGAATCTTCAGCGCAGCAGAAGGCACCGGTGAGGACTAAGGCCGATCTCCCAAGGGAGGGCCCCGCGCCTGGCTGAGGGCACACTGAACCCGGAGCAGGGAGGGAGAGCTGAGAACTGAGGCCCCCACCCGCTGCCCAAGAGGGCCCTGCACAAAGCCCAGGAGCAGTCCCTGCAGGAGGCCCAGGCGATGAGGCCCTGCCCCAGAGAAAGAGTGGCTCACACGGTGCGTGTGCACTTTGGGAAGAAGAAACAAACAGAAGGAGGTGTCAGGACAATGGAGAGATGGGGTACTACGGGAGTTCGCAGACTTTCTTGGCTGACGGTTCTCCGCATCGCAGTAATTTTTCATCGTACCACTAGGCCGAGAGAAATACCAAGAGTTCCTGTTATTTTGTTAGATCCAGATGACCTCATACTAGTAGAGGTGTGGTGGCCCAATCTGAGATTGTGGAATCTTCTTTGGATGCTTTTAAAGAAAGCAATAGCTACATTACTGGGGTGGTCTGGAGACAGGCTAGCTGTGACATAGAGGAATAAAGTGGTCAGACTTTCTGAGGCAGATGGACAGCAATACTTCAGGTCCTCACGCTCCTCCAGAACCTGGCCACGCTCCGTGGAGAGGTGTAGCCTGTTTCCCCTCGCCGTCAACCTGGGCAGGACTTTGTGGCCATCCCGACTAATCAAATGCGGTGGATATGAACCTGCGTAAATTTCCAAGACAGGTGGTAAAAGGCAATATAGGTTGCCCCCAGCTCACTCTCACACTCACAAGATACTCGACGGCCACCATGCTGTGAGGAAGGATGCAAGCTCGTCACGTGGAGAGGCCACGGAGGCACAGCTGGCCACCAGCATCAACGGCAGAACGAGGGAGTGAGCCCCTCCAGGTGGTTCCAGCTGCCAGTCACCCAGGGGAAGCCGGGCGTAAAGCGTGGACTCGTGAGTGAAATAAATGCTGTGGTCGTTGAGGCCACAAGCGTTGGCCTGTTTGTTACAAAGCCTCAGTCATTGGAATACTTAAAACATTTTTTTTACCGTTGTGTCTGCGAAATGTATACCTATTGTGGTGCGGAACGCAGAACTCCGGACGCGGACTGCCTGGGTTCCAGTGCTAGCCCCAACCCTTGTAAGTTTCATGACCTTGAACAAATTGCATGAGCTCATGCCCCTGTTTCCTTACCTGTGACATGGAGGTAATAAGAGTTCCGACTTCGTAGGGCTGTTCTGCCAGTTAAGTGACAATACACGCAGAGTGTTTGAAGCAGTACCTGCTACAGAGCAAGCTCTCTAAAGTATTGGATAATTACTGCGGTGGTCACGGTGGCGTCATAGCTGGTGATACCGGCGTGGTGGACGGGAACTCTAAGGAGGCCCAGCCGACTTCGCTTCCTGGTTTCCAGCCGCCGTGCAAGGGCCTGGCCTTGAGTGCAGGTGGGCCGCATGACTCGCCAAGAGCTGATGGAATGTGGCAAAGGTACAGGGATTTTGCAGGTGGAATTGAAGTCCCTGAAGGTGACGTTGATAAAAGGGAGATTATCCTGGGTGGACCTGACCTAAACAGCTGAGCCCTTTAAAAGAGGAGCAAGAGCTGGCCCTCTTGCCGGTCTTGGAAAGCTAGCCGCCCTGAGTTTAGCGGTGAAGAAATGAAGGCCAGCGGCCGTGTGAGCTTGCGCAGGCCCCCGGCCTCAGGTGGCCCGGCAGCCCCAGCTGACGCTACAGCCTCGTGAGATCCTGGGCAGGGGACAGGTAAGCCGCACTGGACTCCTGACCCGTAGAAACTGTCGGCTAATAAAAAGATGTTAAGTCATTAAGTTTTGCTAATTTGTAATCCAGCAATAGGAAGCAAACATCATCAGTAAAAATTCCAACCATTAAAGGTATAAACAATGAAAAGATTTGTCCACCACCCCAGACCTTCCGCCTTCTCAGAGGCAAACCCAGTAAACATTTGTGCTTCAACATTCCAGAAATCTTCTGTGCCTAAAAGGCATCTTCATTCATCTGCGTGAGTGTGTCTGCATTAACCACAGTTACAGATATATGGAGATCCGGATACACCTGTAAACGGCCAAGGACAGTGAGTGAGTGTGGGGGCTATTTTAGAATTCTACATGATTTAGAAACGAGATGGAACATTTTCCCGCCGAGGCCGCTTTTAGGAGAGCCGGCCGGGGGTCCCTGCCAGGGCTGCAGTTCCGTGGTTCACTCCCTGCAGTGGCGGGGCTGCCGAGGCCGGGCGCTGGGTGTGCCGACGGAGCCGGAGGGAGGAACTGTGTGCAGGGCTGTCTGTGAATCCGCCGCCTCGCACCTCGTCTTGTCTTTCCTCTCACAGACCAGAGGTATTTCCCTTCAACACATCACTGTCACATTTTTGCTGCTGTAGTCCGTCGTGCGGGTACGCCACAGGTCATGTCTCTGACACCCTGTTGAGAGATATACAGGCTGTTTTTAACAACTTGCTATTGGAGGTAATGCTACCACGAGATTCTTACACTTACGTCTGCATACATGTCTCTGCATCTGTGGTGTAAATTCCAACAGTGAAACTCTGAAGTCAAAGGACGTCTTCATTGTAAGTTGATAGGTATTCCCAAATTCACCCTCTAAGACTCAGCACCAGTTTGCATTCCTACTCACCACATTGAGTAAGGACTCGCTAACACCGCTGTGTGTCATGAAACAATTTGGTCTTTGACGGTCTGGTAGGTGAGAACATATCTCACTTTGTTTTGCTAATTTGAATAAAGTTGAGCATTCAGAAATATTTACAAGTCTCTTTAATTCTGTTCAGATCCATAGCGTATTTTTTCGATGAGTCATTGGACACTTCCTTACTGATATTTATAAGACCTCTTTGTATAGCAGCCCTTTGTTGTCTTACAAATGTGCCCCCACCCCACCACACACACACACACACACACACACACACGTGCGCACACACACGGCTGTTTGCTATTTGCATTTTAGTGAGTTTTTTTCCCCATGTATTTCCATGAAGTTTCACTTTTTCCATATGATCGAGTTTTTCATTCTTTTCTTTATGGTTTCTGTTAGAAAGTCCATCCTGCTCTAAAACTTTTTTTAAAAAAAGGCTTCTTTTGGATATCCATAGTTCTTTTGGATAATTTTTTATTTTAATTCTTTATATTGAATATTTAATACATTTGGAATTTAAAACTTCTGCTTTATTTTTCCCACATGGCTAACCAGGTCTTTCTAAGCCATTCATTGGATAATTGCTACTCTCCCTGATGTGAAATGCTAACTTTTCTGTGTGCTCAGTACACACAAACATTACAGCTTCTGGACGTACGCATCCGTGTCTAGCGTGTACAGCAGACACGCAATGTGTTTTAACAGAAAGAGATCCTTTCCTGCTTTTCATTTTCAGATTCTCCTGCTGGTATTCTCTTTATGAGCTTGAAATGTTCTTCTCCTCCCCACCCCCAACTCCCAACGTATTTACTAATCTTAAGCAAGTTCCTGAACTCCTGGGCTTCGGCATCATTGTAAAACTGGTAGCAATGGTATTGGAATGAGTTTGGGTTATTGCTATGGCTGGAAAGCATGAGCCCTACGAAAGGAGAGTTACAGATCTAAGTCTGGAAAGGAAACCACAGTGTTAACCAGGAATAAGAAGTTTAGTAGGAGGGGAATTCCCTACTCTGGCTCTAGGTTCAAACTCTGTTTGCTGTGATAAGTCCTGCACTTTCCTCTGTTTACTTTGGCATGCCCGGGCCCACCCCATCGCATGCACGCACGCACGCTTAGCTAAAGAGAGTAAGTCAGGCAAACACGGCCAGGGCTGGGACCTGGCTTGGCTCTCCCGAAAGACATCTCAGCTGGAACATGTGTCATCCTGTTTCTAAAGGATACAGATTTCTGAAACACCGCACACCCACTCGCCCTGGCTCTTGTTTCAAGCCTATAAATCCCCCGGTGATACATATTTTCATATCTAACCATCCTCCATGCTTTAAGGGAAACTCAATGTATAATTGGGGGGGGCGGTTTGTGTGTGGTATAGAAAACAATTTCTACTGAGAAACAGACATATAAAATATTATTACCAGTTAGGCTATAGATACTCAGAAGAGGCCAGGGGATTATCACTGTAGACTTCTGTGACCACACTGGCAAGATTTGGCCCATGCAATGAAGGCCTGTTTATTTGAATAACCCAATTCCTTGTTCATTCAACAACCACTAAGCATCCAGCACTTGCTGAGCACTGAGCCAGGCACTGGCTGTGTAATGATGAATAAGGTACAGGTCCCGCCCTCACTGAGCCCCTCGATTGGTGGATAGAGGCACACACAGAGATACTTGTAATGGTGTGAGATCACTTGGCAATATACATTAAAGAGATTTAATTGGGCATACCCTTTGAGAAGGTGCACTTCTAAGAATTAAAAAATAATGTTTAGATGAGTAAACAAAGTGGCTGATTTCAATAGTAATGATAAACACCAGAAAAGGGATACAACCAAACTACCTAAACATTCAGCAGTGGAGAAAATTAAGTCAGTAAACCACGGCAAAACCATGACCGCTATGAGTCCCTTGCCAGAGAAAAGGCAGCGCAGCTCCACAGGTGTGGCTATGCCACGGAGGACCGGTCCTGACCCTTCCACTAAACAGCAAAGTCACAGCGAGGGTTACACAGCGAGGGTTACTCTCTCTTTGTAAGCATAACGCACACCCACAGAGAAATGAAAACTTCCAACAGGATAGACACATCCAAATGTTAAAGAGAAGTTCACATTTGACTGGCTATTTGGTTACAGATGACTTTTGTATTTTCATACAACGCACTGTGATAAATACACGTTAATGGGAATGAATATTGCATTTGAAGTTCACGTAAACACTTTACAAGGACGTTTCTGGTCAGGACAGGAGTTTGTGAAGGCACGGGCGGTGGGTGCAGGGCCCGTGGCCCGGCGACTGTGCTCCCCTCACTCGCACCCAGTGAGTGGGGCACCCGTGGGCCCGGCCTGAGCGGCACGCGAGGCAAAGCCAACTGGAAGAGCTTCCTGCTCTCAGGGCACAGTGGCGACAGAGGGTGGCCCTAGCCAGGGTGAGGAGGCCAAGAAGGCGGGCTAGGAGTGTTCGACCCCAGAGTCGTGCCTTAAGGAATGAGGAGGAGCTTTCTAGCTGGGATGGGAAGGGCCGGGAAGATGGTCCAGGCAGCGCAACCAGACCAGAGCTGCCACCGGGAGATCGGGGCCGCAGTGCACAGCCGTACAGTTTGCACCTGCTGCAGGCTGCCCGCCGAGGCCAGCGCAGGAGAGAAAACGTCCCCTTGCCAAGTCCTGCACCCTGGCTGCCTCCTCCCAGAGGAAGGGGCACCCTCTCCCCCACCCTTTTCTCCGGGGAAAAGGGGCCTTTTGTTTCTGCGATACCCTCAGCTTGTCAAGCTGTGGGTCCTGAGGCTGAACAAAGCGTACAGGCCTGATCATCCACCCAGACGAGCACACTTTTTCCTGGTTACAGGAGGTGCCCGGAAAGCCTTAAGTCTTGATTTGGGAAACAGGTCCTCAGAGGATGGAAGGACCCTGCCGTGTGCTCTCCAAAGGTATTTTAAAGCATGAGATTTGCTTCGTATAATTAGATCCATCATTGTAGAAGGATGGAAAAATGTGGAGACTGTTGGAGGGAAAAAAAAATGTAGGTCAACATTTCCGCTTAAGAGCCTAAATATCCATCAAAAGCCTTGGGAATATCCCTGCCCTTTAACTTCACAATTCTGGTTTTCAAAATTTAGTCTAAAGAATGAGCACAAAGGTTTGAATTATGTGAGTGAGCATTGCAGAATTATTTATAACAGTGGAAGAATCCACAGTCCAAAAGTTCAGTATTAAGAGGTGCGTTCAATACAGTACAATGCCTTTGTGCTATGAAATACTAAACTAGGCAGCAATTCAAATGCTCTGGTGAGAGCCGCTTCACCTGCAGGTGGGGGTGGGGGGGCGGGGGGGCGGGGTGAGGGGGACGTCCCTGCTACCAGAGCCCTGAGCCTGTGCTTCCCTGTGTGGTCACACGCGGGCCAGAGTTCATCGCCGAGGCTTGCTTTCTTGTCCTCCCTTCAGCGGGACTGCGGCCCCTTTGCGGCCAGTTGTCTAACACAAGCCCTGGCACCTAACACGACACCTAACACAACACAACAGGTCCCCAGTAAAGGTTTGTGCGGTGCATGAACGACCAGATCTGCCTAGAGAGGAGACTAAAGGAGTATGCGCCAGATGGTTCAGAGAGCTTATTTCGGGATATTTAAACGTTCTCCTTCTTTATGCTTCTTTTGCACACTGCAAATTTCCCCCAGTGGACCGGGTATAATTTTGTAATCAGAAGAGAACAGCACACTGTATTTAAAAAATTGTAGCTCAGAGTCTGCCATGAAGTGTTCTGAGTATGAGAACGCTGTTTGGCTCTGCCCTGCTTCAACGAAGCCGTTCTCTACAAATCGGAAAGCAGATGTCACACAGGTTCAGAGGTGACTATTCTCAACACTGAAGGTCCAGGGAGAGGGGCACATTGCACTGTAAATTCTTCTAGAATATGTAAATGCTGACATGATTTACAGAGTAGTCCATCTCTATACCAATGTTCAAGACAAATCTTCAAGGGAAATTTACTGGCTTAATTGTATTTTGTGAAAGTTACTGTTTTGACATCTTTGTCCCCGTAATTCAAACCAGTCATTCTATCCAGAGCATGGATGTCTTCACGCGTCTTTATGACAACCTAAGGTTTATGCTTTACTTATCTGTCTATCTATCTGTCTATCTGTCTATCTATCTATCTATCTATCTATCAATCATCTAGCTATCTATCTTATACCTCCTCGGCAAGACAGCGCTGTTCAGTGTCTGCTACACCCTGTAGAGAACTTCCATCTTAGGTCCCAGAGTTAAGAGCTCCTGGTTTTGGTCCCGTAAGTCTCTTTAAAATGACCTAACACTTTACTTCCCTGTAATGAAAATGATCTGCGTTTTTTTGGTAGAGTTAAAAAATATATTTTTTAAAAAGTTGGCATCCTGGTATTCTTAGCCAGGGACATAGCACAATGAAAAACTACAGAACGATCATTTTAGGGTGTCCTCCAACTGTTTTGTTCTAGGTCTCTATGCCCTGCCACCACCCCCCACCCTGCCAATTTGGTTTTGTAAAAGGCCCAGGTCCAGATAAAAGTATTTAAATAGTCAGACGTTTTCCTCTGACCTGCCCCCCCCAGTCTGGGTCCCCTTCCTAGTTAACTCTGGTCCATGCCCCCGTCACTCCCAGAGACCCACGGCCCATTATCACTGCTTGTGTCACGTGCTTTCCAGACAGAAATCCCGTTCCCCGGTTCTGCCCTCGCCCCCATGCAAACGGACCCACCCAGCGTTTCTCGCCGGTGCATCTGGTTACATAACAGCACAGCTCAGGGTTTCCAGTGGCCCACTGATCCCCGCTGCTGGACGTCCCCTTTGCGATTGGACCCCAGGCTGACGTCACACCCTGGCCCCAGGCTGTCATTCCGATGGAGGTGGTTTCGTCAGGCTCAGTGCTTCTCACTCCACGCATCGCACCACCGGGCTGCCAGGAACCTCTTTCCAACCCACCAGCTCCTTCCCAGTGCCACCAGGAGGGACTGGGAAGGAGAGGGAAAATGCTCATCAGAAAATGGGGCATCCGAAAGAGTGCTCTGCGAGTCCTTGGAGGCTGCGCCTGTGCCTTCCTCCTGGCAGCCCCACGGCGACCTTGCCCAGCAGGAGAAGCGGGCGCACGGTGGAGGGGAAGCTGTCCTGTCCAACAGAGAAGAAAACCAGAGGCCACGCGGCAGCGCACGGGGCCTGTCTGAGCCCAGGCTGCTCAGCCCGGCCCGAACTGCGCCCATCCTCCGGGGGATTACGCTTAATCGTACTCTCAAGGGCCGTCCTTCCCTTCCTTTGCCGACGAGCCATCCTCAGGGAGGACTCTTAGGGAGACAGGGTCAGGCCCAGGGACAGGCTGGTGAATGAGTGCTTAGGCACATGTGTTGTTTTGGTAGATCAGAATCATTTTGTAAATTGTTACACATTGAGGTGATTTTTAGAAGTTAGCCATTTTGGAATTTAATTTTTGCCCAGCTTCCCTGCCTCCGACTTTCGGAGCGCACTGCTTGGCCCTCTCTAGTTGTTGTGGCAGGTGCGCCTGAATGCACGGCGGTGACAGTCCCCTCCGCAGGTGCTCTATGCTCTGTCACTGACCTGTGGCGGCGTCCCCTTGCTTAATGACAGAGTCCGAGCCTGCTACTTTGTGCGTCTGGGCCTTGTCACTCAGGAGGCCACTGTCTTTGCCAGCCTCTCAGCCCGGCTGATCTGGAAATTTGCCCTCCAAATCTCCATCTGCCATTTTTTTATAACTTCACCTCTTGAGAGGGAAATCGGAGCGTGGTTAGCTACCACACCTTGTACAGCAGCACTGCCCAATGCAAATATTCTGTAAGCTCCATGTGTAATTTACAATTTTCTGAACAATCACATTAAAAAAGTAAAAAAATGAAAAACAGTGAAATTATTTAAAAATACCTTATTTGACTCAATATATCCAAACATTATCATTTTAGCAAGCAATCAATATGAAAATTATTAACAAGATATTTTATCTATTTTTGTACGAAGCACTTGAAACAGGTGTGTGTCTCATGCTTGCAGCTCATCCGAACTTGGACTAGCACATTTCAAATGCTTGAGGGCCACGTGTGGACAAGAGGCCACGCCATGAGACAGCTCGGATGGACAGGAAGCGTGAGAGGGTTCTGGAAGATCATCCAGCCTGACTCCTCGCTTACAGAAAAGTTAAGTGTACTTTCTGAGGTTCTGCAACCACGCAGTGGAAAAAGCAGGATTCGAATCCGGTGATCCTCTCCCAGCCAACGGTTTTATTCACGAAGCTGATCAACAGCAGCGCTGGGCCTGCCTGCTCCTGCTCTGGGCTCTCTTTTCCGCCAGGTATGGCATGCAGGCAAGAGGCCCCTCCTCCTGCCCGCCCCTTCTCCTAGTTCAACTAACAGCTTCACTGGAAAGCAGTTTGGCTGCAAACCAAGTCCATGGTGGGATCAAATTTTTCTGTATCTTTCCATGAGATGATAATGTGTGTGTGTGTGTGTGTGTGTGTGTGTGTGTGTGTGTGTGTGTGTGTTTATGGCTTGTTACCCTTGTCCCCAGAAACTTTTAGTTCCAACAAGGTCCTTAAAAGCTCTGATTCTTTTATGCAGTGGTTCTCCATAGAGGTGTCCTTTAGAATCGCAAATGGAGCTTTTTAAAAAAGAAAATTTTATTTATTGACTTGAGAGAGAGAAAGAAACACCAATTTGTTGTCCCACCTACTTAGGCATTCATTGGTTGCTCCTTGTTTTTGCCCTGACCAGGGATCGAACCCACAACCTTGGCATCAGGATAATGCTCTAATCAGCTCTTTTAAAAAATTCAAATCACTGGCCTCCTACTCCAAAATTCTGGGTCCATGGAAACATTCTTGTAGACAGCTATTTTATTTTTTTAATGATTTCCAAGTGACCTGAAGCCCATCCCCAACTCACAATGATGTCACCAGCTGTCAGATGGCCACTGACATGCCTTGATCCCCTGTGGCCAGACACAGGTCTGGTGTCAAGAAAGAGCCTGCTCTCCAGGAAAGAAACCTGAGAAACAGGTGCCTCAGTCCCTCCGGGGGGCGGGGCTTGCTGGCCTTTTCCCCATGCTCTTTCTCTGCGCCCCAGGAAGACTTCAGCCTCACTTCCTGACCACACAGCCTCACCTGCGGTGCGGCGGTGGTGCCTGTGAGCCTGAGCCGGGCAGCAGGCAGGAATGCAGCAGGCGGGACTGGCTCTCGCGGCCTTGGCTGCCTGTGTGGCTCTTTGCCCCTCCGAAGGTGAGTGGGGGTGCCGGCTTCTCAGCCTCCAGGGGAAGGAGGGGGCCTGCCTCCCAAGATGAGGGGAGCTGCTAGCAATTTGGAGCAGGAATTTCGATCTTCAGATGGGAGTTAACAGTGACCTACAAGATAACGGCCTAAGTTTAAATTCCTGATCTCTAGGAATTTTCTGGAAGGGACCTCATATGAACAGAAGTATTAGTGACTCGCTGCCTGGTAGATGAGTTCCTTCTGCAGGAGTGCAAGTTTGAGCTGCAATTCCTTTTCTGATCGCAGCAACTTAGAAAACCCGCAGGGAGAGTTAGGGCAGGAGCCCCTGTGATTCATCCATCTACCCCTCACCCCAACCCGCTCCACTCTCTGGACGTGGGTGTGCATGTTCCTGGAAGAAAGACAGACTTGACCTTCTGGGTTGGGGTTGGGTAAATGGCACGTTTTCCAGACAAAGTCAGCTCTGTGGCTACCGAAAACCAAAACTTCAATCCAACCTTAAAAAGGGGCGTAGGATACAGGAGATTGACCTGTACAAATTATGTCACGGAGAACGAAACTTGTGAGCTGCCAACATTCATGTGGAGACTATACCTGTGTTTGGGCCCGAGGAGGCTTTCCTGCTGTATTGAGAAAACCCTGAACACAGGTGCTTAATACCGGACTGAGTCCACTCTTTCCTCCCCATCTTTTTTTCTAAAACTTTACCCTGAAAAAAGTCTCTAAATCCAGAACAGAGATGAAATATGTTTTGTTTGGTCTGCTTTTTAAAAAAAAAAATTAAGCCAACTTTTTAAAACAGACCAATTTCACAAACACCTACTCACACAAACACATGTACACATTGGAGTTTAAGTCTGCTCTTGACAAAGCGGGTCTGGCGGCCATGGTCCCAGGTACCTGGTGGGGACTGTTGGGGGCAGACCAGCCTCAGCCCTTCTCCGGAGCTGCTGGCATCCCCCCCTCCCACCGAACTGCCTAGTGCCCGAGGCATTTGTGTAGGCGCCAGGGTAGTGCACCAGTGACCTGGGTTTATATTACTGAACCCGGGAAAAATCTGGATAGTCTCTTCCATTTAAAACATAAAATGGATTTCTATCAATCTATTTTCTCAAAAGAGAGAACAGAGTATTTCGTTTCATGTTTCTGTAAAATTCTTTAGAAAACTTCGCCATTGAAATTTTAGGACTCACTGTCGCTGTTTCTCAAAGGTCTACCTGCTAAGGCTTTATCGAAACTAGGGCATTTTGGCAACACACGGCCACCTGCCTGCAGGACCAGGAGGTGGGGTAGGGAAGGCGGGGTGGAGGGGCGGGCAGTGGGGGCCTCCCTGCCAGGCCCAAGGCTGAGTTCCCGGGACTGGATCCAGGCGGAGACGGTGGGACGGCAGAACACAGATCTCCCCTTGTTTGGAAAAGAGCAGTTGGTGATGAAAGAAAGAAAGGGAGCTGAGGAGACCCAACCGTGGACTTTCGGGTTAATGCGGGGGCTTTTCCTAAGGCCATTTGGGCCAGAGGGACTTTACATTGTGTGAGAAGGCCCAACCCTCCACCCTTTAAAAAATGAGTGCTTTGGGGTTAAAATGTGTGAGAATAGGCTGAGCACAGCTGTGGGACTGAGAGGGCCACCCACTGCTGTCCGCAGCAAACTCTCAGTGTCCGTGTCCCAGGACCCTGGGGAGGCTCTCGGGGACCCCCGCTGAGTAGGGCTGGTGACGGACAGGACAGAGGGAGGGAGGAAGGCCGGGAAGACCGAGTAGCGCAGGCCAGGATGGACAAGTGGCCTTGGCAGTTGTTGCAGGCTGGGGGAGGGGATAGGGAAGTGGTGTGTGCCAGTGCGGGACTCCGGGAAATACACTGTGTCCTTCCAGGTGTTGACTGTTCCGTTTTCTTACTGATCCCTGCAATGGCCACCTTGATAGGATAGCACAGTGACTGGCATTCCCAAAGTGTTCTGCTCAAATCAGGAAGCAGCAAATGAAAGCCTTGGATTCTGCCCAAAGGCAAGAGGGCATACTCCACACCTGGTCGCATGGTGACTGGCTGCCAGAACGCAGTATCAAGCCCATAAAAATGTCTATCATCCACTCTCCGTGGCCCCAAGCCAGACTTCAAAGCCACGCGCAGGGGTGTCCAAACTTTTGGTGTCTCTGGGCCACCCTGGAAGAAGAAGAGTTGTTTTGGGCCACACATTAAATACATTGCAACACATAACCATACAAAAAATCGCATGATGTTTTAAGTAAATTTATGATTTTGTGTTGGGCCATATTCACAGCCATCCTGGGCTGCATGCAGCCTGCAGGCCACAGGTTGGACCCCCGGTAGGGCTTTGTGGGCCAGGCCGTGTCCACCAGATGCAAGCTGGGGACTGGGCTTCACTGAGTCCCACACTGGCTTCCTTCAGGCCGACGACCTTCTTTCTCAGGTCAGCACGGCTCCTGATTCCACGGACACTTGCTAGAGACCTGCTGCGTGCATCATGCTGTACAAAAGGAAACTATCTCTGGCTTGTTTTCATCACAGCAGACTTCCTAGGGAGGGCTCCCAGGGGTGTACATTTGTGCCTGGGAGTTGGTCTGCACCGTCGGGACTTTCTCTGTCTGCAGGAGTGGTCCCTGCGAGGCCTGACACGACCCGCCCGGTGACCTGCCCTTCGGTTTCTCCCCAGGTGTACCCTTTAGTTAAAACCATATGTCCTGCAATTCCTCAACACCACTGTTAGATTAAGGGTCCAGATGTCAGTTAAAAAACCCCGTCATCATATCTAGAATGTAGTTCAGGGCTTTTAAAAATGCCCTTTGTTATGTCCGGGGGCAGAGCGATGAACAAGCAATCTTCTCAAACTTGAGTCACGTGTGAGCCCCCTTGAAAGAAAGCATTTTTTTTTTTTACTCTCAGTAATGACTTTTAAATTATTTTACTATATTACTTGATGTATCAATGTAAAATTGTATCTCTCTTTCTCTCTCTTCTGGAATTGTAAAATCAAAATAAGTTTAAAGTTTAAATAAAAACACAACTACAAAGCCAGGAAGACTTAAAGGTAACATTAACTTAATACAACAATACTGTTTGGCAAAACCTCAAGTCACCTTTCCAAACATGAATACGGCGCTGATTCTCGAGGTGCAGGTTTTGAGTTTGATGGGCGTGTACCACCACGTTCAGAGAAAGAGGTGTTTTTTCCCACCACTTTGTTCTGTTTGAACCACGGTGCTATCATCTGGCCCTCCCTGAGCACGAATGCGTTGCGAATCCACTCTGTTCTGTTCCGAGTGGCCTGGGACAGTTAAGGCAGCAACTGGCTTGGTAACAACACTACCACGGACAAGTGAAGTTCAAATGCTCTGAAGGTGCTCCTTTAAGATGGCCTTCCAAAAGGTCCAGAACGTGTCTATTTACAGACGATCACTGAAATGACATACTAAAATCTAGGAAGTATCTGCAGAGCTCATGAACCCCGAGGGCACATCCATGAGCCCCTTCCCAGAGGTCAATGAAAGGTCAAGTCTGAGGAATGTTGGCATACTCAACTAGGAAGAGTCTGGGTGGGCTTCGACCTTCCAAAGGCCAAGTCAGAATTTGGGAAGTTGCTTAATCACTCTGAGCTCCAGTTTTCTTATCAGCAATATAGAAATAACAATCGTCTCTTACCAAGTTATTTTCGTGATTAAATGAGAATCTATGGAATGTGCCTGGCACATAGTGGCTGTTCAATCGTTGTCAGTATGAAATTTTTAAATATAAAATATAGATTTAAAAAGATGAATGCACCTCTTCTCCACTTTTTAAATCTCTCTCCCCTCCCCAAAGGTAATAACTCTTCTGGGTTCTGTGTGTCTTTCCAGAACTTCCTCTGTGAATTTACAAATATGAACCCAGTTATATCCATACTTACTTTTTAAAAAATAAATAGGACCACAGTCTACATATTGTTTTATTTATTTTTTCGGTCTAACATGATTCTGTACACCTGAAACTAATATAAATAATATATTAAATGTCAACTGGAATTGAAAATATATATATATATAAATTAATCATTTTACTTAATCATAACAGTATACCTGTTTAACACACATAATTCTGTCATAAAAGTCTGCATCATTTATTTTATAGAAAACATACAAACACCCCAGAACAATTTGGAACATTACAGTTTCATTGATTCATTCATTGTCAATCAGGGTCCTACCAAGGAAGAAAACCAGAGAATAATTTGAACAGGGAAAGTTCAATGTCACGAATTATTATCTATATACCAAGGGATAGGCCGGAAAGAAGTACTCATATTTAGAGATTCCTGGAACTGAGACGGAGTTTTCAGGAAGAGCTCTTGCACCCCTTAGCTGCCCAACTGAGATGCAGACCTGGGAGAGGGCACAGCCAGAGCTCCCCTGAACGGCAAAAAAATAATCCCTGGGTCAGCCCTCCAGTCTGCAGGGGAAAGGTCTCAGGTGTCTCACCGGAGGGGGGCGCTGCCGGCCTGCGCTCTCGAAGAGCGTACCGGAGAAGTAGCCCCCGCCGGAGCCAGCTCCAAAGAGCCCGGGAAAGCCTTCTTCCGGCAACGTCTCTCTAGTGCCCTCTACCGGCAAAGTGTGACATGACAGCTGGAGAAGGAAAAGTAGTATTTAAAAAATTGGCAATTAAGGGTGAATTTGAAGCGGAGGGGCAATAAACCGACACATTCCACCTGGATGCCTGCCACGGGGCGGGAACTGTGCTGCATATTGGCCTCCATCTAGATGTTTTTGTTTGCTTGTTTCCATCTATTGAGTGCTTACTCTCTGTCCCCCCTGTTCTAAGCACTTTTGTGCATGAACTCATGCAATCCTCACAGTAACCCTGTCAGGTAGGCGCCATTCCCCTCCTAGCCGACATTACAGATAAAGGAACTGGGACAGAGAATTAAGTAACTCACCCAACATCGATCATGCGTGGCCGAGCCAGGAATCGAACCTGGTTGTCTGTCTCCGAACGCTTAACTACCGTGCGGTGATGCTTCTCAGCGTGTCTCTGTGGCCCCAAACATCCACCCCTTCAGGAAGACCCCCTGGCCACTCCAGCGTCCATGCCGTGGGAAGTGCTGTGACTGTGTCTCCATATTAAGGAAAAGAAAGACCGTCCATCACGCTCCGTTACCCAAACGTTATCCCAGGGTTCCAAGGAGTCCCGGGGAGGACTTTATTTGGGCTCAGCGTTTCCTGCATCATGGCTTGGGGACGGCTGTGGACACCTGTGTCTGTAGGCATCTGTGAGTGATGTGTCTCCACAAGGCAGGAAGTCTGCTGGAATTGGGGCAGGGAGTGAGGTGTGTCCCTCACCAGCCACATGGAGCATTACGTGTGTTTACGTATCGCCCTTCTCAATCTGCACTCGTAGACTCGAGATGCTGCCGGCAGCCGGGTGAGCCTTCCTGAGCTATGTTTCCGTTTATCCTGTGAGGCCTTTCTCCCACCATGGCATGTGCTTTTGCTCTGTTCCATGTTGCTGTGACCCACGGTGCTCTTTATGCCAGAGCTTTTCAAACTGCATTTCTAATAAGCCCCCAAGTGATGCCATTGCTACAGCTCTGGGGGCCACGTTTAAGTAGCAAGAGACTGTGCCATACCTCCAAGGAAGAGGGGAAGCTGGTTTACGTGTCTTCAGTAACAGGATCCTTTCCTCAAAACCCAGAACCTTGTTTTTGTACCACACATGTGGTGTGCAGTGCTTTAGCGTCCATCTTAACCAGCCTCGAACACAGAACTCTTTAGAGTTTCCAGTGACCAAAATGGACAGAACCAAATCAGGGACATTCATGGCTCATCACTCGATCCACTTAATGCTGGAAACGACAAGGATGACAGCCCAGAACCAACAGAATCAATAGCAATAGCACTATAATTAATAAGAGAACTAGTAATGCTTTAATGAGATACTAATATCACCTTTAAAATATTGAATGTAATGGGCAAGTGATTTATTTCCTCCTCAGTGGACCCCTAATTGTTTGAGGGTAGATGGACGGTATGTTTCCAAAAGGCACTATGAAAGTTTAGAACATTTAGGACATAAGACCTTGACCCAAAACTGATCATCTTATTTGCTTAGAAAACAAAACAAAAGGAAAGGAAAAGTGTTTAAATGGCACTGAAAGCCCTAAACCAAAGTAAAATAAGACATGTAGAACTACAACAGAACTTGGTTCAGCTCAAGAGGTGTTTACTTAGCGTTAATCCCAGGCCCTGCGCTGGGGTGTGGGTAGGAAGATGTCCTGAGGGCGCTCATAGTCAAAGTCAAATAGACCCTGATTTCATATGTGGTAAAGGCAGGAAGACACAGAGCTTCGGGACCACAGATTCACATGGAGAATGGACAAGACTGGGAGAAAGAAGGCAACTGGGAGGCTCAGTAGGCCAGGAGCCAATTAATGAGGCCTTGAACTTGGGCAGTGGCAACAAGGATGCACAGGGAGAGACACACCTGAGCCATGTGAAGGGAGTAAAGCTTCCAGGAGTGTGCGACTGGCTGTGGGGCGTGCAGGGGGTCGGAATGACGTGACACTGGCCGGGTTTTGGCTCCGGTAACTGGAAATGACAGTGAAAGCAGAAGAGAAAGCAGCAACTTTAAAGGGGCAGGAGATGACCTCTTCAGTTGGGAATTCAGTTCGCCTTGAGTCAGGGGAGCTGGTGGGATATCCAAGTGCACGTTCCACAACAGCTGGACGTGTGCCGGGATATTGGGGCAGAGGTCACAGTGGACAAAGATACTGTGAAATTACTGACATAGGTAGTAATTTAGATAGAAAGAAAAGCGTGGAAGGTCAAGGACAGAGCTCTGAGGAATGCCGAGTGTTGAGGGGTGGGCCGAGGAGGAGGAACGCGCACAGCAGACCTTACCCGTGGGGACCGCACAGCCTGGGCTTCGCCGGCCAGTGCGCGGGGCCGGTGCGTGGACCGTGATGTTCCGAGTCCCTGTCCGTGCACCTCCCCCCGCCACCACCGTCTTGGTTCTGACAGGCTTTTCCATGACTCTCCCCAATCGAAATAGTCTTGATAATTCTCAAATTGGGGGTCCTAGAGAAGAGTCCTTTCACTCTCAGAATCCGGGGCAAGGTGGTCTGCGAGGGTCGGAGGCTGGTCTCTCCCGTGGTCAGAGCCCCTACTTGCTCCGCAGCTGCTCTGGACCCCACTCCCCACCCGCTGCCGCTCCCCTAGGTCCCCCGGAGGACTGACCTCGGGCTGCAGGTGCTGCTCTCAGAAATCACCGTTTAGAGGAGAGTCCAGGCAGAGCTGATGGGCTGACACTCCGGAGGGTCCTTTCCCCAAAAGAAAAGGGCCATCTCTGGAGGGGCCGGGGGAGGGGCCGGGGGTGATGCAGGCGAAGCCCGGATCCTTGCGCCCTCCTACCTCTGGGCCCTGCCGCTTTATCAAGCCCGCTCTGCAGGGTTTCTTTCTTCTTTGCAATAATTTCCGCGTAGTTCCTTCTGGGGAGCCCCTGCTCCGTCAGACAGGTCTGCGTGTGAACTCCTGTTTTAGAACAGAAGCAGGTTCATTTCCTTGGGGTTTCGGGTCTTAGACAAGGCGGGCATCAAGGGGGTTTTTGCA
This sequence comes from Glossophaga mutica, assembly GCA_039655065.1. Lineage (NCBI taxonomy): Eukaryota > Metazoa > Chordata > Mammalia > Chiroptera > Phyllostomidae > Glossophaga > Glossophaga mutica. Next base: position 6,710,031 of record CM077305.1, read on the forward strand.
GGAAGGCATGCTTTCCCTAATTCCTCATGAGCTAGCTTCCACAAACAAGTAAACGTATCGTATAAATGAAAACTATATTAAGGCAGAAGAAATGCCGCCTACTCCCCTTTTCAACCTTACTGTCACTACTAAATCTCACCTACATGGAAATCACAGGAATTGCGGACCGTTCTTTAAAAATGGCAATATTCTGACTGGAGGCTGCGTGAGAAAACCTCTAGGGGGCGACATTATCCAGAAGACTCTTACCACTGCCCGAGGCCCAACCCGCTGGCAGGTTCTTCCCGGCCTAGCTCCTGGTGCATTTTCGCAGGATTCCGACCTTTTACCTCCCTTGGGACCAGCCACATCCACCAACCCGTAACAAATGCGGCCTGCCTCTGGCCTTTTGACAGTTAAGCTGACTGGGTCAGGTAATCTCCAGGTGAGCCCATCCTACCTTTACGGTTGAGAAATGCCATCCAGTTTACTAAGTACTGAGAAGTCGTGAGGGTCTTTGTGGCTTAAAACCAGCCCCCGCACTGATGTCAGCACTCAGCAAACTCAAATTCCTAAACAGCAGGTTTGCCCACGGCGCTTGATCCCCGCGCTGCGTCGGGAAGTCCGTCCGCTGTTGCGCAGTGGCCTGGGTCAGGGCGCATAGCAGGGGCCTGCGCATTGGCCCTTTGAAGCTAGCAACTCTTCATCTTCCTACCTCCAGCTCTGATAGAGATGGAGATGGAGAATAGATATAGATTGGATATGGATATAGATATGGAAATAGAATGGATATAGATACACAGAAAGTGGTTCATTCCATAAGAATTCACATAGTAAGAAGAGTAGATGCGTGGATGGATACATGGATAAATTCCAAAATTTTAAGGGGATACTAAAAATAAAACAGCGTGACTTGGAGAACAGGCAGTGCCATGTAGCTAGAGAAAAAAAACAATTAGTTTTAGGAAAAAATGTATCAAAATTGGTAAATATCAGGACCACCACCGCTCTGTTCTCCTTACAGCACTTTTTAAGAAGGTGACATATAATTGACATGCCATAAAATTCGCCATCTTACAGTGTACAGCTGAGTGGTTTGTAGTGCATTCACGGAATCACGCGGTCACCAACACCGATTCCAGCACATTTTGTCAGCCCCAAGGGAGGCCGTGCACCTGTGAGCGGTCCCGCCCCACCCCACCACCCGCACCCCACCAGCCTCCTTTCCGCCTCTGTGCCATTGCCTGCTCGGGCCGTTTCATATCAACAGAATTTTACAAGACGTGGCCTTTTGATCTGGCTTCTCGCACTTGGAACGTGTCTCTGTGAACCCTTCTTTGGCTGTGTTGTGAGTATCTGTTTACCTGCCTGCCTCCCAGCACTGTTAGACACTATGGCCGCTCTATGGCAGCGTTTCTGATGCGGAGTTACGGCCGGTCACAGAGGGTGACGCACGTTTGCTGAACAGACGGTGCGTTTCCCGTTCCAGCGAATCGGGTTGGGTGATGTTTGGGTGTGCCTCTGTACACATTCCTCACATGCGGAACAGAATGGAAAGCTCTTACTGGCTCCAGACTGAGAGAGATCCTTGTGGCACGAAAGAGCTTGCACTGGGAAATGGAAATATTTTCCTTGTTTGGGGCGCTGCAGACTTGTAGAACACTCAGTTAGAATGGAAGTGAGGCTGAGCAGAACTATTAACACTTTATATGGCCTGTGTGGGTATATTTCAACTCTATCTGTTCATTTAAATGCATGGTTTAGAGGTGATTGAAGACAGGTGTGCTCACCCTCCCGGGAGACCACCAGGGCCTTTCCCTCCCCACTCTCCTTCCCTCAGAGGCAGGCGCCTCTCCTAAACTCTAAGGGACCCCATGAGACTTGCAGCCAGGGGAGCGGTGGGCAGCAGCAGCTTCTCCCGGGCTAACCCCCCGACCCTGTCCCAAGGCCCCCTTTTCTCTGACCTGTCTGTGAGCCAAAGCAGCCCCACCTGGGCTCTCCCCTGTCGCTCCTGTCCTAAGCCCTTCCTTGTTTCCCTCTCCCCAGCTTTAATAAACATCCTCTCAAAAGTCACCCGGACTCATGGTGTGAAATCTGTCCTGCATGAGGTCAAGAACCCACACACTCCCAGCCAGCCCGAGGCAGCGCTGCAGGCTGGTCCCTGTCCAGTAACACTCTCTGGCACCCCAGGTGGGAAAGAAATAAAGAGAAAACAAGTTATTGAAGGCAGATATTTTTGTAAATGAATTTATGTAAATATATAATTAGAGGATACTTGGAGATTGTATGTATATTCTAATTTCCTGAGAATTAAATATATATTTTTTAATGTGTGTATATATATATTAAATATATAGTATATGTTTACATATATTTAATATATACAGTTTAATTCTCAGGAGATATATAGATATATACACACACTGGGATGATGCTAGGTTGTCAGAATCAAGCCGAGATTCTGTTCCCAAAGGAGCAGCATTGAGCTATTGGGACAGGTGGGCGGGAAAGAAGGTGCAAGTGTTTCTTCCTGGACAGAATGCACTCCAGTGCACTTGGCACAGGTCCTCCTTGAGGACCTGGGACTCAGGTCAAGGCATTTTCCCCTGGTTAAGGAGAAGGCCTGAAGTCACTGCGGAGCCGCCTTCTTATACTGTTATTGCTAATAAGAATCCTGCCACAGAAGACTGCTGGGTCTAAGACACCGGCTTCTGCAAATTCGACTCAGCGTTTCCTTCCCTGCTCCTCCCCTGGATGTTCCTGCTACGCAGAACGTCCCGCCCACCCACCCTGCACCTCCATCAGGTGAACTCCCACTCCTCCTCTAACACTGGGTCCAAAGTTCACGGCCTCTGCCGCCCCCCTCCTTCCCTGGTGGAGTTCTCTAATGCTCTGTGTTTCTGTGGGAGCTGTTCCGGGTCTCCAGGGCACTGGACTTTTTTAAAAGATTTTGTTTATTTTTTATAGAGAGGGGAAGGGAAGGAGAAAGAGAGGGAGAGAAACATCAGTGTGTGGGTGCCTCTCACGTGCCCCCTACTGGGGACCTGGCCCACAACTGAGGCACATGCCCTGACTGGGAATGGACCCAGCCACCCTGTGGTTCACAGGGCAACACTCAGTCCACTGAGCTACACCAGCCAGGGCAGCACCGGACATTTTTAAAAATTACAAGTATTGCAGGCCAGTTGAAAATCTGTCTCCTTTCTAGAAGAAGTCTTTGCTTATAATTCCGGGGCTGTATATATTCCCACACCTTTTCTTCAGTGTATCTGTGCACATTTTTTTAATAAAAATTGAATCATTTATAGTTCTCATACTGAGATTTGCTTTCGTCACCTAACAATAAATTATGGGATTCACATAATGAATCCCATACCAACCTCATCCTTTCTTCCATCTAGATGGACCGCTATTTATTTATCTACGGACAGACATGCAGATGGCCTCTAATGCTTTGCTCTAGTGAACACCTCTGCACGCATCTTTACGACTTGCGGGAACCTTTCAGGAGGACCAAATAGCAGACGTGTAATTATCATGAGCCGACACAGTTACTTCCGCAGCATTCAGTTCCAAATCTGTCTCCACTCCTCCAGCCTCTTAAGGAGAGGGACATGTTATTTTATGTATTTCCGTATCTCACAGCGATGAGCATGGTGCCTGGAACTGCTTGGTAAACATTTACTGAATAATTAAATGAACAGGTGAAGGGAGGAATGGCAATGGAAAGTTCTGGTGCCCAGAGAGCGAGTCGCACAGAGAGTCTTACTTCGTGTGCAGCGGCGCTCTGCCCGTAGCTGTGCGGGGGGCCCTGAGGTTGCGGTGGGCAAGGCAGGGACATGGGGCTGCTCCCCTCTCCCAGGACAGGTGGGTGCCGCCCACAGCTGACAGCATGAAGCAGCTTGTGCACTTCTGTTAACTCCTCACTCGGGGGCTGACGTCTGTCGGGAAGCATCGGGCTACCACCTGCAGCCTCTTGATTCTATTCCCTACATTTTTTTCTTTAATTTCCTATGTACTCGGTGGAATGGGAAGTGTAGGAAAACGCCGTGTGCCTGTGGCAGGTGGGAATTGCAGGAACGCACCTGGTAGGGGCGAGATTTCCTTTTACGTTGGTGTTGCCCTCATCCCCTTACCTCTGGGTGACATGAACCCCTCCTAGCTTGAGTTCCTGCCCCTGTCTCTCCCATTTTAACCCATCTTGCCTATCGCTGCAATGTGGATTTTCCTAAAACCCTCCTCCTTTCTCTGATCTTTAATGGTCTCCATTCCACAAAAGCTAACCCTCCTTAGGCTGACATTTAAGGCCTCAGTGGTGTGACCTCTGTCTTCTGAACAATAGTCCCCATCCCTCATCTTCCTCGCTACTCAATTCAGACAGAGCGGTCTATTTTTCTCTCCACCCTAGATGAAGCTTGAATGTACTTCATGCTTTCCTATCTCAGAACTTTCACACACACCCAGCCCAGGGACCAAACCTGAAATTTAGGCACGCGCCCTGACTGGGAATCGAACCTGGCAAACTTTCTCTTTGCGGGGCTGTTGCCCAATCCACTGAGCCACCCCGGTCAGAGTGTATCTCAGAACTCTTGACTGTGCACTTAGTCTGGGTAAGTCTCCACCCATGTGAACCCTTCCGGATTCGGCCAAGTCCTCCCCAGGTGGGAAACCTTTAAACCTGCTCCAGGGTCCACGTGGTCGCTCTCTTCAGGACCGTGTCAACGTGGCTTCTTCTGTCTTTTATCCAGTCAGCCTGCACTCCCCCACTAGCATCGTGGTCTGGAGCGTTTTTTCGTCTCTCCACTCGTTTCGTGTCTTTGCCTGTAAGTTCTTAGTTTTGCCTCCCGCAAACACCGTGTGAGTGCTGGAAGGTAGAGACGGGTCTGCTCCAGGTCCACGTGCAGGAATCCATCCATCAGCACGTGCTCAAGAGGATTAACATTCTGTTTCTCCGGAATCTTTAACATAAGAACTGAGCCATTGTCCCATAAACTGTAAGTTTAACGTTTTGCTTCTTTTCTTCTTGTAGCCATACTTCCCATTGCCTCCAGCTGCTGCACTGAGGTCTCCCAGCATATCCCCAGAAGGCTTCTGGAGAGAGTGAATGTCTGTCGCATCCAGAGAGCTGATGGGGACTGCGACCTGGCCGCCGTCATGTGAGTGCCAGTCCGCAGGGAGGTCTGAACCTGCCCAGTGATCATTTCTTGGGAAGGCTCCACCTGATACACCACATGCAAATGTTCACGGAAGCAGGGAGGGCACAGTCCACGCTGCATCTCCCCCTCCCCCTCCCCCTCCCCGGAGTGATGCTGGCTCCCCGCACCTGAGCTAGGGTGTCCAGAGCCCCCCACGGCCCCCTGCACCCCCCCATCACAGGACTGAGATCAGGGCTACATGCCTGCAGTCACCGAGCAAGGTGCACAAGTTTTGCAAGCAAAACAACAGACATTCTGAGTGAAAAACAAACAAACATAAAATCGGAAGGTGACTGTTCTATGTCATGGCTCCGCCTCTAAGTTCTTCCAGGCAAGCCTGTGGGGCGGTGTCCTTTCCACTCCTGAATTCATCCAGGGTGTGCGTGAGGTCAAACAGAAGTACAGAGGTGACTGCACCTGTCACAACTGCCACGTGCCATCAAGCACAGATGTCCTCCTTTGCTTTCGATTCTGGGCGGTTGGCTCACGGTGAACCCTCTCACCCTGTCCTACCTCCACCCTTGGCTTGGTCATTAAAAACCTTAGACTTAGGTGTACTCAGTGTCTCCGTGGAGACCGTAAAACCTGACTGCGTTGGTGTCCTGCAAATCCGGATGCTGACATCAGTGTGGTGAGGGAGGCATATGTGAGCCCACGTCCCTTAGGGGAAAGATGTGACAGGGAGATCACAAAGTACACCTGGAGTGGGGGGGTCGGTGATGCAGGCGGTGAAAGAATTCACAAAGAGAGGAAAGTCCAGAGAGTAAAGATCTCATTCGCTCTCCAAAAGAGGAGAGGGGCGTGGTGGGGAGAGAGGCACCGGCACGGAGGGGTGGGGGCTTTGGGCTTTTACTGGGTTACAGCTGGATTAAAAAGGGTGGGGTGCTGCTGTGTGGCCCCTGGCTGCGGGGGCGTGGGAACCCACAGCTGCAGTGTGCTCTGATGTTATCTTCGGCCTGCGGCTGTAGGGAGAGGTCAGTTCTCTTCCTGCTTCCAGTCGTTTCCAGTCCTGGGGACATAAGCCCAGAAGAGTCAAATCGCCGTCAAGTTTAAGAAGGTCACAGGCCTGCTGGGCCAATGGCGCCACAATAGCAAGTGGCGTTGGCTGTGTCCTTTCACCTGGTGACAGGCAGCTAATGAACAGCTTCATCGGGAGCACTGTGTCCTTCCCAGGTCTCTCAAAAGCCACGGTGGGACCGACAGTACGGTGCTCTCCCCACACTCTGCTGCATTCGACGACACCTTCCGCTCGTAGCCACGGCACATCAGGCATCGCGCCTGCGTGCTGCTCTTAACACCGCTGACCACTCCGGACATGGCTTACGAGCCAGGCACCGCTAACGGGCCGATCGGAGCTCCCTTCTTTGGGCTACTCAGGCCTGTGGCTTATCCCCGAGTTCCTGAGTCACTGGGGAACCTCCTTATTTACCCAATGAATTCAACAAATACTCATTGATTAGCGATTAGGTACCATTCTATATGCTAGGGATGCACCAGTGGCAAGATAGACTCTGCCCTCCAGAGTCTCCGGGAGAGTCTCTGGCTGGGTCCTGCGGGCCACCCTCTGAGACTGAGCATGCATTTCCCCGCTTTTCAGAGGAAGCCAGCTGTTACCCAGCTTTGAGACACCCTGCTCCCAGACAAGGCTCTTACAAGTCCAGAGGAAGAGTTTATAAGGTATCTCTGATAGACTTCCTTCAGGGCGGGGGGCCGAGAAGGCCCTGAAGCTCGTGGCTGTGAAAGTGTGAGCGTGTTTCTGGGGAGAAGGCCCGTAGATTTCCACGAGTGGCTGGCTGTGGGGGAGAAGAGAGCGGACCGAGTACTTTGCCGCCTCTCCTGAGTTCACGCCACCACGGTGGCTTCATCCGTCGGGTCAGGTGCCACCTGAGGGCCGCTTTAGGTGCCCACGTCCTTTGAAAAACGTTGGTATGCGCCCGGCCATAATCCTCTGAGGTTTTTAAAATTTAGTCTTCATAAACAGTGCTGGGGGTAGTTGGAGAGTGAAAATTCATAAGCCGTTCCCGGATAGACAATGCTCTGGAAATGAGAAACGGGCCGTTTCTGGGTGTGTGCGTAGAGACACGTGCTGGGACCATCAGCGGACACTGTTGGTGACAGGAGTTTTAGAGAAGTGTCCTGGGGACAAGCAGAGGCAAGATAGAGACCTGCAAGGTGTAGGAGTGGAGGTATTGTCCTGCGTTAAGGTGCCTCCCTCCTTCTTTCCAACGAACGCTCCCACGCGTGGGCTCCACTGTGCTGAAGCTCACGCCAACCTTTCCCAGCCGAGTCCCCGCCCGGGCTGGCGATTCCTCGGGTCACCTGGAGAAACGGCAGCTTCCTCTGTATCCCCCTGGGGTTCCCCCAGCAGGACCTCAGTTTATCCAGACACAGGACTAGTGGATACATACAGCCAGCCGGATTTGCAGCGTATAATAAAAACTGGATGGTCCCTGATGAGGAATCAAAAGTCGTAATGTCTTTTGTGACGAGAAATTCTTCCAGTTACTAGAAACTAGGAATGGTGCCCTGGGGGTCTGCCACCCCACGGTCGAATTCCCACGCAGAAAAAGGAAACACATTCTGAGATGCTCGGTGTAGACCCATAGTGCATCGAAATGTGAGCGAAAACCTAGGACATTTCAGTTGATTGTTTCGTTGGAAACAAAACCAGGCCATCCTTATTTTGAACAGTTTCACTTCCTATCTACGACTAATTCCTGAATTCCTACTGCGAACAAGGCCTTCTCAAGACACTTGCAAGCTGCTCCTCCCTCAAAGAATACCAGCACAGGAAAAGGAGAAAGTCTGAGACACGTACTCGAATAAAAGACGGGGTCAACCAAGTGCCAGCAGCGGGACGAGGGTCCCGGCCATGGAGGCTCAGAGGGGCAGGAGGGCACTTAGCTGAGAGGGTCTCGGAAGCCTGGCTGCGGAGGGGAGGGCATGTCCGAGGCGGGCAGTGAGGGCGCAGTCCGTTTTGTCAGATGGAGCTTGGGGTCCAGAAGGAGAATTGTTTTCCCTTGGTCTATTACCTCCCCCTTCTCCCCTTCCTCCCCCCTCCTCTCCTCTCCCTCCTCCTCCTCTTCCTCCCCTAGTCCCTCTCCTTCTTCCTTTAGGACTTTCTCCTGCGGAGGAGCCACAGGCCACCGTGTGGTAAAGTTTCGACCTCATGGTGCTCAGTTTCGGGGTTCAACCTGTCAGAACGCGCTGTGTCTGAAACTGCCAGTAAGTCAACCAAGTGTTGGCTTGTCCCTTCCACCCGTGATTCTTTTTTTCTTCCCTTTTCGGCAGCCTGCACCTCAAGCGCAGAAGAATCTGCGTCAGCCCACACAGTCGCGCTGTCAAGCAGTGGATGAAAGAACAAGCAGGCAAGAGAAACGCCAGAGGCCACATCTGCCACAGGAGGGAACACCAGAGCAAGAGGAGCGGCAAAGCGGCGCAGCGCGGGGGGCGCAGGGCACACGGCCACGGGGCTCCTTCTCGGAGACGGCCCCGATGACCCTGTGAACGCATCCCTGACCGAGGAATGGCAGGAGCGGCAGCGAGCTTGGCCAAGGCGGGTTACAGAGTTATCATGTGCATGACCCTTCTTGGGAGCCAACAGGGCAAAACAAAATGATGTTTGCTAAAAGACACGATGACACAGTAGGCGAAGGCAGCCAATAATACGCTGAACTGGGAAATGAAATGAGGAGATAATACTTATCTTCATATAGTGTTTTAAGAGCACAGCACACAGATACAATTTCTTCAGCTTTGTCACAACGCGGTTTTCCAAACCTACAGAGGAGTTGAAAGAGTAGTACAATGAGTGCCTGTGTACTTGTCATGTAGATGAATCATGGTTAATATTTTGCCACATTTGTTTTCTCTCTCTTGTGTATGTATATAAAACATTATACAGAAGTATATACACTTTTTTGCTAAACCACTGGAAAATAAGTTGCAAACATCACGATACTTCACTTCTACATTTCTTTTTACCATTACAACCAGCATTCCTCAAGAATAAAGACATTTTCTATATAATTACGTAGCCAGCTTTATACCTAAAAAAAAAATTAGTTTCAGATCTATATATTCCACATTCAAATTTGCCCAGCTATTTCCAAAGTATTTTATATAATTTTTTCAATCTCTCAATCAAAGTGTACATATTGCAATTAATGGTTATATTTCTTTAGTATCTTTTAATCTAAGAAAGTCTCTGCTTTTTTTTCTTTCTTCCTGTGGCAAAAATCTTTTCAAAGAAGTTTACGGGTTTGTCTGTTTCCCATGAGCGCACCGAGGTTCAACATTTTCAGTAAGAATGCTTCCTGTGTGAGTCTGTATATTTCTTATCACATTATTTGGAGTTATAAACATTGGAGCTCATTTTGTATGTAAAGTTTCAGCTAAATATCACTTTAAAACACCTAGTTTGAATAACTACTATTGATAATTACTAACTGATAAATTCTGATGCTAAAAAAAAATGTCTGCTGCTCCAGGAGCCGTCCGCCAACCCCAGTCAGTCCTTAGAGCTTGGGGGGCGGGGAGGGTGGGTCTGGAAGGGGGTCCCGTGCTGGATGACACTACACTCTCCCTAAACAAGGAGCCCACATCTCTGAACTCCTGACCACCTTCCCACACTCTGTGGGCCGACCCTTTGGTAGCTTCCTTGCCCACAGATGCTTCGGAGGTATAGTCAGACCTGGTTCATCAGCAGCTAATAGGTGTCAGGGGTGCACATCCACTTGGCCAGGTGGCAGGTGTCCTGTTCCCCTCCCTGCTGGCCGGTCCCAGGCAGTGGGGTCACCAGGATGACTTGGAGGTGACAAGGGACGCACAGAGGTGCTGAGCCTGATACGGTTTAAAGTATCACCAAGCAGCCTTTGTCTAACATGGCTCATCGACAATAATTCAGCAGGCGATTTACTTAACTCGCACTAATAATCCTGTGATATATTGCTATTTCCACTTTTTGGATAAAGAAACCTGAGGCTCATAGGCGTTAAATACTTTGCCTGCGGTCCCACGGTAAGTGGTCAAGATAAGCCTTGTGGCCAGGTCTCCAGACTCTTCCTACACTCTCATCAGGCCCAGCAGAGGGCCCTGGATGGTGTGGGCCCAGAGGTGGACAGAGGGAGAGGAATTCAGATCCATATCTGTGCACCTGGCGCTTCACAGGGGCCTAGAGGGTGCCTGCTGACAGGTTCGCCTTAGAAGTAAAGCACGCGCTACAGGCATTGTGGGTGCCCATACAGCAGTCACCAGCCTCCAAGATTACAGCAGGCCCTAGCCTGTCTCCGTTGAGCTTCTCAGCCTCAGGCAATGGAGAGCATTGCGCACTGCTTGTCTGTCACCTTTGTTGTGCAAACTCTGCCTCATCAGGTTCTTCAACTTAAAGTCAGATTATGTAAAAAATTCTGCACTCTTTCACTCAACCCCATTAAGCTTCTTACTATAATAATATGATGGTGATCTGAGGAAAGCAGTTTCTCAATGCCTTGGTTGGTTCAGGCTGCTATAATAAAATACCAGACCTGTGGCTTAGGAACAACAAACATGTATTTCTCACAGTTCTGGAGGCTGGGAAGTCCAGGGTGGCGGCCTCAGCAGATTCAGGGTCTGGAGTAAACCCTCTGCTGGGTTGTAGACAACGGACCTCACACGGCGCCCTCGCATGGTGGCAAGGACTAGGGAGCTCTCTGGCCACCTTTTCAAAAATTTTTTAAAGCTCTTAGTTGTTGGTTGTTTTTTTTTTAAAGATATTATTTATTTAATTTTAGAGAGAGGGGAAGGGAGGGAGAAAGAGAGGGAGAGAAACATCAGCGTGTGGTTGCCTCTCACACACTCTCCATCGGGGACCTGGCCCGCAACCCAGGCATGTGCCCTGACTGGGAATCAACCCAGTGGCCCTTTGGTTCGTAGGCTGGCACTCAGTCCACTGAGCCACACCAGCCAGTACTGTCATCCTTTTTATAAGTCATTAATCCCATTCATGAGGGCCCCACCCTCCACCCTCATGCCTGGAAGACTTCCATCCAGAAATACCATGGGGGTTAGGATTTCAATGGAGTTTGAGGAGGGCACAAACATTCAGACCACAGCACTGTCATACAATGGCATCAAAGTTTTTGAGAGAGAAGGGAAGGGAGAGAGAAAGAGAAGGGAAGGGAGAGAGAAAGAGAAGGAAAGAAACATCAATGTGTGAGAGACACATCACCCGGTTGCCTTTCACACCCCCCCAACTGGGGACCAGGCCTACAACCCAGGCATGTACCCTGACTGGGAATCAAACTTGCAACCTTTTGGTTTGCAGGTGGTGCTCAATCCACTGAACACACCAGCCAGGGCAAATTGCTGATTCTAAAAGCCAAAGAGAGGGAGAGAAACGTCAATATGAGAGGAGAGAAATATCCATCAGAAGCCTTTGATATGTGCCCTAACTGGGAACTGAACCTGCAGTCTAGGCATGGGTCCTGACCAGGAACCGAACCCTTGACCATTTGGTTTGCAGGATGATGCCTAATCAACTGAGCTAAACTGGCCAGGGCTTTATGCTACATTTAAAATTTTTTTATTTTAGTTACTTCTGGTCAAGATGGAAGTGTGTAGACATGCTTTGCCTCCTTGTACAACCATAGGGAGAATTACAACCAGAATTCAAAACAAAGAACACTCAGAAACATCAGAAAATAGAGCTGTGTGGAAGTCCGACAACCAAGGATTTAAAGAAGCCACATCCATCCAGATGGGTAAAGGGAGCAGAGTCACAGAGATGGACGGAGAGGTGGCAGCAGCAGTAGCGGAATGGATGCTTACGTATGGTGGATAAAAATCAGGAAGGATACCTTGGGAGCAAATGTAGTCCCAGCCCCAGGCCAGACCACAGATCCCAGGGGTCCAGCACCAGAAAGATAAATTCCCATTACTTCTGGCTATAAAAACCAGTGGGGGTTGGGGCAGCAGAAGAAACCGCTGGATTTTTGCTGCTGAAAGGACCCACATAGACTTAGAACTATGCAAATGCACCCACTCTGGGTTTCATCATCAGGGCAGCAGCTGGCAGGGCACCAGTCACGTAGGGGAAGTGGGTGAAGTGACCGGAAACAGGGTGAGTGCTGGGCAAACCTCCAGAAGCCGGGCAGCAACACTGTCCCCTCTCCAAGCCCTCCTTAACCCCAACAGAGCCACAAAGCGGTAAAGCAGGTTGCCCAACCCTGGAGATTACCTAAGGCTCCACACCACACAATTTACAGGTGCCTTTTATAGGGAGTCAAAGCAGCTCGACCTAATACACAGAAACCTACACAGGGAGGCTGCCAAAATGAGAAGACAAAGAAATATGGCCCAGATGAAAGAATAGAACAAAACCCCAGAAGAAGAATGAAACAGAGGCAACCAACTTATCAGATACAGAGTTCAAAACACTGGTGATCAGGATGCTCAAAGGACTCGTTGAGTACGGCAAACACATAAGGGAAGAAATGAGGGTTGCACTAAGTGAAATAAAGACAAATCCATAGGAGACCAACAATAAAGGGAAGGAAGCTAGGATTCAAATCAACAATTTGGAACATAAGGAAGAAATAAACATTCAACCAGAACAGAAAGAAAAAGAATTAAAAAAAAATGAACATAGGCTTAGGCTCTTCTGGGACAACTTTAAACATACCAACATCCAAATCATAGGGGTGCCAGAAGGAGAAGAGAGAGAGCAAGAAATTGAAAACTTATCTGATGAAAAATAATGAAGGAAAACTTCCCTAATTTGGTGAAGGAAATAGACATACAAGCCCAGGAAAACTTCAATAATTTGGTGAAAAATAGACATATAAGTCTAAGAGTCCCAAACAAGGTAGATAGCAAGAGGCCCGCTCCAAGACACATCATAATTAAAATGCCAAAGGTTAAAGATAAAGACAGAATCTTAAAAGCAGCAAGAGAAGTTAGTTACCTACAAAGGAGTTCCCATCAGACTGTCAGATGATTTCTCAAAAGAAGCTTTGCAGGCACTAAGGAACTGGCAAGAAATATTCAAAGTCATGAAAAGCAAGGACCTACATCCAAGATTCTATCCAGCAAAGCTGTCATTTAAAATGGAACGGCAGATAAAGTGCTTCCCAGATAAGGTAAAGCTAAAGGAGCGCATCATCACCAAGCCATTATCACATGAAATGTTAAAGGGATTTATTTAAGAAAAAGAAGAAGATCAAAACCATGATATTAAAAAGGCAACAAATTCACAACTACCAACAACTGAATCTCAAACAAACAACTACACAAACAAGCAGGACAGGAACAGAATCATAGATATGGAGATCATCTGGAGGGTCATCGGCAGGGAGGGAGAAGAGGAAGAATGGGGGGAAAGGTGCAGGGATGAAGAAGCATAATTGGGTAGGAACAAAATAGACAGGGGGAGGTTAAGAACAGTATAGGGAATGGAGAAGCCAAAGAACTCACACACATGATCCATGGACATGAACAAAGGTGGGGGGATGGCTGAAGGGAAAGGGGGTACCAGGTGGAGGGAGGCAAAGGTGGAAAAATTGGGGCAACTGTAATAATCAATAAAATAGACTTTAAAAACTTGATTTTACAGCAATGCAAATAATTAAAACCTTCTCTGGACCGTGTGCAGTTTCTGAAGGAAATCTCACTTTATGAACTTTGACATGAGCTTATTAAAGCATCAGTGTATTAGCAATACTGTTTAGGTCACAGAATTAATCCCGAAGTTATTTTAGATTATATTTATTAAAGTAATACAACTGAGTAGCAAAAAAAATCTGAAGTACAGCAGAATTTATAATGAAAAACAACATCCTCTTACTTAGCCTTCCTAATCCCCAATCTACTTCTTTGGTACAAATTCTTTTAACTTTTTTTTTGTTCATTTTTTGTTTTAACCACAAACATTATTAACAGATTGAATAATACAGTTTTAACCCAACTAGAAGGCACTACCGTGGATTGAAACAGTTTGCTATACAGCCAAAATGAAAAAAAAAAAAAAAACCCACATAATCTTAGGAACTTTAAATAAGCAAGTCAAGGAGCCAAGTTTACTTCTCCTGGTGGTGAGGGGAGGAAAATGTTTCCCTCAGTCCCCTTAGGGCACAGGGGTAGGTCCTAAAATTAAACTGACAAAGAGCAACAGAAGAAAAGCACACACATCTGTTTGGTATCAGTTTTGTGTAACCCAGGAGCCTTCGGAGGGGAATGACGCCCCGAGGAAGCAGACCCGAGTGTCTGATGCTGGTTTGGTGGCGTGTGGGCCAGAGAGGTGGGGATCAGCGTAACAGGCTGGGGGACCTTGGCAGGGCCTGGGTGTGAGGATTCTTCTCCGAGTCCCTTGGCCTTCGGAGATACGCAGGCTACAATGACACAACCACTCTTTCCTGGAATACAAATACCTTCTCCTAAACAGTAAACTAGGTGTAGCAGTGAAGGCATTTTGCAGATGTACTAGAGTCACAAGTCAGTTGACCTTAAGATAAGGAGATTATCTGAGTGGGAGTGACAGAGTCACAGGAGCCCTTTCAGTCTGGGTCTAGAGGTCAGAGGCAGGTCGTCAGAGAGACTGGGAACATGAGAAGGATTCCACTTGCCATTGTTGACTCTGAAGATGGAGGAGGCCAAGTCCCAAGAAACACAGGTGGCCTCAGAGCTGAGAGCCACCTTCAGCGGACAGATAGCAAGGAAACAGGGACCAGGGTCCTACAACCACAAGCAACTGAATTCAGCCAGGAGCAAGAATGAGCTTGGAGCAGGTCCTTCCTTGGGGCCTGCAGAGGGAATGCAGATCAGCCATGCCTTGGTCTCAGCCTTGTGAGACCCACAGCAGAGAACCCAGTCACGCCACGTCCGGTCTCCTGAGAGGCCGTGAGCTAATAAACGAGTGCTGTTTTACGTGGCTGAGTTTGCGGTGCTTTGTAATGCAGCGATAGAAAATTAACGCAACCAATAACCAGCACCCTTACCATCCTGATTATGTAAGTGTTGTTCTCTGCCAGGCCACACAGTGTACTGGAGTCTAGTATCCTTCTCCAACAGATTCATGGATACAGAGAACAGACCGGACTGGTGGTTGCCAGAGGAGAGAAGGGTTGAGGGGCTGGGTGAGAAAGGCGAAGGGATTAACGAGTACGAGTGGCAGTTACAGAACAACCACGAGGACGGGGGGCGCCTCGGAGACAACACAGTGATGTTGGGGTGACTATGCGTGGTGCCAGGTGGGCGCTGGAAGTTTTGGGGGGAACACTTTGCAAGGTACATGATTAGCTAATCACTAAGCTGTACACCTGAAACTAACAGAAAATAATATTGAATGTCAACAGTCACCGAAAAAAATTTAAAAATCCTAAAAAGCACATATAAAGATTTGTATGGGAGACACCAGACTTGTTGGGGGAGGGGGAAGTGAGGGGATGGAGGGACTGAGCAAAAAGGAAAAAGGACTCGTGGACCACAGTGTGGTGCTGGGTGGGGGTGGGTATAAGGGAACCAAATGGTAATGAAAAAATATAATAAAGATAAGGAAATTTAAAAAAGGATAGATAAAGATTTGTATGGGAGACATCAGAATTGCCCGTGTCTAGACTTCCTG
Organism: Glossophaga mutica; assembly: GCA_039655065.1. Taxonomy (NCBI): domain Eukaryota; kingdom Metazoa; phylum Chordata; class Mammalia; order Chiroptera; family Phyllostomidae; genus Glossophaga; species Glossophaga mutica. Next base: position 6,725,802 of record CM077305.1, read on the forward strand.
GGTTAGCATAGGGATAAACAACCAAAATTTCATATGTAAAACATGGGATGGCATAAATACGTAAAATATTTTGTATTTATATGTAACGACCTACACAACCCACACGCACACACACACACATTTTGCGCTGGTGAAAAATCACTGTCTTTTTCCCTCCCCCTCACGCTATACCCCCAAAGCATCACTTTGCTCCGTGTTGCTCCAGTCTAAACAAAATCACGTATAATCTCATTTGTATGGGGAATCTTAAAAAAACAAGCCAACCCCACGCAGAGACACAGGCAGTAGAGGGGTGGCTGCCAGAGGCAAGGGTGGGGAGGCGGGCAAAGGGGGTGAAGGTGGCCGAAAGGCACAGACTGCCGGTCATAAGGTGAACGCCATGGGGTGTCATGTACAGCGTGGTGACATACACAGTGTAGTGACTATCCTGGGTTGTGTGTTGGAGAGTTGCTAAGAAAGTAGATCTGAAAAGTTCTCGTAACACACACACAAATTTGTAACTGTGCGGTGACGGGTATTAAACGTGTTGCGGTAAAAAAAAGGCGGGGAGGGGGCATTACTGGTGCTGGACCTTGTATGTGGGAAAACAAAGTCTATGCAAATAAGAATTCCCTGGAGTTGAGCATCCCCCTCCCTGTCCCCAAAGATGAAGCCAGTGAGGCAGGGCTCTTCCTGTGTCGATGACCTCAGTCTCTTTTATCCAGGCAGAGACAGGAAGTCACCTTCGGGTGGCTATTGGTCAGTCTCAATCCTTCTGTGAAGGGTGTCTTGAGCGGCTTCTGTTTGCTGCATAAATGTAAGGTTGGTGGGCAAAGACAAGGGTCACTGTAAGATCTCCCTGTCCCCCTTGGTGGCTTAGCAGCAGTTTCTCCCACGGATCTCTGCAAAATTCTGGGGAAGGAGCGTACCGTTTGCACAAGGAGGCAGGAGCATCTGAGGAAAGGGCCCAACCCTCCAACTGGAACTGCTGAAGTGGGAGTTAGGGAATCCAGCCAGGGTCACCTTCCCAGGCCCGCTGGTAGCAAGGCAGCCCTTACCAGGGAGGCAAAGTCACCTGACAGGCAGGCTCCTCACAGTGGATGACTCAGACTTGACAGCCGGGGCTCCGTGCTTGGTCATGAAGGCGGATTCCTTCTACCTCGGTGTGTGGTCAGCAGCCAAAGTTCTCAAGACCCTGACGCTTAGGGTGTATTGTGTGAGCCTGTGTGTGACCCGGGAGAGCCACCTCTGCGGAACCCAAGCACGGAGCATCCCCTAAGGCTGAGTAAGGCAGCATCCTCTGGGTGCCATTGCACCGGGAAAGGCTCAGGGGGACAGAAGCTACGTCCTTGTGCTCAGCCCAGCATCTGAAGGTGCTCAGTGAATATCTGAGCCTCAGAGTTGCTGATAAGGAACACGGAAGCTGGAATTCAGTGACAACACCCCAAGGTAGCGATCGTGACAGAGCTAGTCTGCAGGCACCTCTCTCTCTTCAGCTGGTGTTTGGAAAGCGGGGGTGCCCTGCTTGGGACTGGGCTCTCGCACTCTTCCCGTGGAGGAGACGGAGAGGACTTGAGAGGGTCACATGCCAGCTCCTGTGGTGAAGAGGAAAGGTGAACCGATCGGCAATCGATGGCTTGCGAAAGTAACGTGGCTGTGTTTACGACCCGAGCCAGCGGAACAAGTTTTACTGCTTGCTTTAGATACCGTCGCAGATCTGCGAAGCATGCAGACCACAGGTGACAGATGCAAGGTTCTGAGTCCCCAACGGGACACGCCCCAGCAAGGCGTATTGTGCCTGGGTGTGACCCTTAATACAAAAAAAGAAAGAAAGAAAGAAAGAAAGAAAGAAAGAAAGAAAGAAAGAAAGAAAGAAAGAAAGAAAGAAAGAAAGAAAGAAAGAAAGAAAAAAGCCCTTTATTTTTTTTAACGTTAGAAATAGCTCTTTGATCCAAAATGGGCTCAAGTTACTTCCCAGGGGTAAGAGAAGAAAGGTGTCATTTCTAGTCCCCAAGCTGAATTTCAAAACCCATTTTCCCATATTTCAGGCAGGGAAATCAGAGGCGGCAAAGACAGGGCAGTGTACAGGGAACTAATGCACTCTCCTGACGGCTGTGTAAATAATTCAAACAAAGTATTAGTTTTAATAGTCTTGGCATGAGTTTTGGGGGCATTAGTAATTGCTATTTAAAAACACACACAGCTTTGAAATTGTATGTGAATCTTTTTCATAAGCTAAACATTCCTGGAAACTGTCAGTATTGTGTTTATTTTTATAAATTAAAATCAATTATAATTTTTATTTTAAAGATTTTATTTATTTATTCTTAGAGAGAGGAGAGGGGAGAGAGAAAGAAACATCAGTCTGAACCCACAGCCCTCCTTGACCCAGGAATTGAACCGATGACCTTTTGCTTTGCAGGTCGATGCCCAACCAACTGAGCTACCGTTGGGGCTGAAATCAATTTTGAATGAAGCAGGAGAGTTTCTTATTTAAAGAAATTTCTCCGGATAATCATTTGGACATTAATGAGCATTATTTTCATTAATGTAAAATGAACATTATTTTTTAAGCTAATTTTGACATTTGGTTATCTGTGTGTGCCGCCTTGGTGGTGGACAAAGCACTGATTGCGTTGGTCAGTGGGCCCTTAGCGAAGTCCCCGTGGACCCGTGGGTTCATCTGTCTGCCAGAGGAGATGGTGAAACCTGGGCGGTCGTGGAGACAGAGAAGTGGACACAATAGCAGAAGAATAATACGTCTCTCGGAACAACTGTGACGCGTGCTGCGAGAAAAATTCGACCCACCACTGCTGCTCCTTTCGAAGCTGGAGGAAGAGGCCACGCGCCTCTGACCATGGGGAACTTCCAGAAGCCAGAAAGGACAAGAGAATGATGGTCTCCTGCTGGGGACCCTGGCCTGGGCGCCAGATGTGGGGGGGCTCCGCCCGCAGAGCCCCATCCCTCCGTCACGGATGAAAGTAAAAACTACCAAGACATCTTGTGCTTGGGGAGGAAAGGGGTCAAACTCTCAGAGGAGAATGACCCAGAGCCCCTTCCTCACTAGGCTTTTATTGGGCTCCAATACACCGGAATACAAGTTTAACATGTCAAAGAAATCTGAGGGCTTAATCGGAGCCAGTGTTTGTCAGGAAGGGGGGTTGCCAGACTTTGGGAGACATGCTCATTTCCTCCTGGGACACTTGTCACCTCAGGAAGAGCACTCTTAGCAAAGCAGGTTTCACAGGACTTTAGGAATTCTTTCTTATGCCAATCACCCAAGGAGCCGTTCTGGCCAGGACAGGGCTGCACCGCTCACCCCCACAGTTTCAGGCTTTAAGGCAATTAGGAAGCAGGAGACATCTCCCAGATGGAAATGAGGACTCGGGCTATGTCAGAATAGCCGGGGGGCGAGGGTCCATCACATCCTCTTTGCTGCAACCCCTCGAGTCCTTCCATGAGGCCTTCCAAGTGGTCGCGTCTGGCTTGGGTTGCCCCTCCCATGAGGAGTCTTACCCGTCATTGACTAACCAACCAAGCTATGAGGCCAGAGAGGCAGAAGCAGCACTCCTGCCAGGGAGATAAGCTTTGTCTCCTTAATAGGTCACATCCTTGTGACAGAACAGACCCAGATGAAGTGGGTCCCTTGGGCTCTTACACAGCCCACCATGGGGTGAGGGTTACAACTCCTGAAACCAGGCTGAACGGTCCGCAACAGTCTCCGAGGTGCCGAAGGAGCACGGCCCTACTGTCCCCTTGAACTGGGCCCGGAGAGACTCGTTTCAAACTTCGGACCTCCAGAAATTTGGACAGTAAATTTGTGTTGTTTTAAGTCATTAAAAAAAAAAAGATTGTTGTGAAGATTTCACGTGCAGCGCTGTGCTTGCCACACGAGAGGATCTCGGGAACTCTTCGTGGGTTTCGGCGGCGACCGCAGTCTGCTCTGAAAGTGAAGGCACTCTCTCCAACTTGACTTTGGTGCTCTGATTCCTAGCACGGGAGCACCTTGTAGATGTGACAGCCTGGCCTCAGTCGCGTCTTGGGGAGCTGGGGAAGGACCTGCCTTGTGCCTTAAAAAAATAAGGAAGGGAAGAGCATTGTCTTCACTCAGCCTGAGAGGTGACGTTGGGAAGTCACTAAGAGAAGAGGGCATGTCTGCGCCCTTAGCAGCAGCAGCAGCAGCAGCAGCACCTTCGTGTGGGCCATGGGCAGCTGAGGAAACAAGAGGGCAGCAGAAATAAGAAATGTTTCTGTGCCCGAGCACGAGCACAGAAATTGCCTCTTCCTGAGCACAGTTGGGACGATGCCCCTGCACCCTGGGGGGCGGGGGGACGGTCACACTGCAAAAAGGTAGACTCTGACCATTCAGGTGGTGGGATTACAAGACATCTTCCCTGAGCATCCAAATGATGTGCCCTGTCTTTGAGTCACATGTGTTCACAACATGGAAATAGCTTCCGTTTTATGGATTTGAATTGGAAAGGGGAAAAGTTAGAAAATGTCATAGCTTTCCCTCCCCTTACCCCCGCTTTTTTAATAAAAAAATCAGAACCACTGAGATCTAGATGGGGGCAAATTAGAGAGAGGAGACAAGAGGGAAAGATGAAGTATAGCTACAGCTTTGTGAAGTGAGCAGATGAGTTGAGGAGCGTTGTAATGTTTTGTTTCTGTTTTTCCCCTCTGCTTCCACTTGCCGCCACACCTCCTTTCCCAGCACCATAGCTGAAGTTCAAGGACGATAACTCTTCCTGGCTTTCCTGTCGTCCGTATCACGAGTGGGGTCAAAGAAATGGTTTTTTGCTTTGAGTTCACTCATTGACATCTCTTTCTTCTCCTTCCTTAAGGGTTAGAAATTCCTCCCCTAAGGAACTGCATTCAATTTCTCTTCTGGCCCTTCATTTACTCCCATGTCATCTGCTGTCATCCTAGTACATGTGACAAGGTTTTCTGCTCCCTGATTGGGTGCAGTTTGGGTACATGCTGCCCCAAGCAGGGCAAGATAGGGCAGGTCAGGGCTGCCAACCCACTGTCATGTCAGCAACTCACACTTCATCACCTTGAATAGCATATCTTTCTCCTTGGAGCAAAGATTATTTATTTGAGGAATTCTGAAAAGCCAGCATTCTCATTGTAGGTATTAAAAAAAATCTTAGGACTTAGGAACATAGCAGGAACTCTGAAAATCATTTGGTCCAAGCTTCTCATTTTAAAGATGAAGAGAATGAGGGCAAAAAAAAAAATGAGGTTAACGAGAGCAAGCTCAAAGCCAAGTTTCCTGGTTCAGAGATCATGTGTCCAGCCCCTTCACAAAGTGTTAAGGGAAACAATGACCCAGATCAAATACATTCATTTCAGAAAATAGTTATTAAGGCTCTACACTGGGCAAAGCATTGTGCTAGATGCTAGAAGCCATAGAAACATGAGCCAGAACAGTATCTGTTCCCAAGGGCTTCCAGTTTGGGGATGGGTGGGTTAGGGTTAGGGTTAGGGTTAGGGTAAGCAAGAGTAATATATGGTCCATGAGAGTTATGGGGTTGTGAGGAGGGAGACCTGACATCCTGTAAAGGACATTAAAAAAGGATTCGTGGAGGGGGAATTGTTACCAGACTACAGGGGTCCGTCTGCCTGCCCACACCAAAGGCCAGCTGAGCCTGAACAGAAGTGTGCGGCCAAGAAAGTAGGAGTTTATTTACTGAGGAGATGGCGCCATGCCCGGAGTCACAGGTGAGAAACGCTCCAAGACCTGGCTCCCGGATGGCTTCCAGGGGATGGGTTACGCAGGGAAAAGAAATCATGAGTCATGGTGACTAAGGGAGTTGGGGGGCGTGGGCTCTCCTGATTGGTTGGGACCAGGGTCGGGAGCAGTGGGTCCCTGTATAAGGACCTGATGTCAGCCATGGATGGTGCTGCTCTGTCTGGTTTCCTGAGGATGTGGTTTGAGTCAGTTTTCATGGGCCTGGGGCTGAAATACATGTGACATCAAGATGTTATCTTCAGCTTGACAAAAACTCCGTTTCTGTGGTCGACGGACCTCATGCTTTCTTCCGGCAACAGTTTGATGCTGACCAGAATCTGATGTCTGAAAGGCTTACTGATTAAGAAAGTGAGTGGACGAACAGAAAGGAGAAAGGTCATGTTGAAAAAATGGAGTTTCTGTGCGGTTACAGTATCATTTGTGGTGAACTTTGAAAGATGGATGAGATTTTGGTGGGTGGAGCTGAGGAGGGCAAGACATTGTAGACAGAAGAAGACATCAAGCTAAGTCACAAATGTGGGAAATACTCGCATAAGAAAATCTGAACCTGTGGAGAATTTTTATGAGTTTGCACCAGAACCAACAATGTATGCCTGGAAGCAAGATCCCCAATGCTCCAGAGAATAACAATGTGCGGTTCCTTCTATGCAGTTGGAATTAAGGAGGAAACACGAGGAAGAGACACGGAGACGGGGAAAGCAAGGTTGGGGCTGGGTTACAGCACAGCTAAGACCGTGCGCTCTCCTGAGGGTGGGCCTGTCTTCCAGGGGCGTGACTTCCGACCTTTCCCAGGTGTGCCAACCGAGATGCGCAAGAGCAGTGGACAGAACTGGCTTAAGGACCTTTCACCAAAGACGTCACAGGCCTGGGGCGGGACTGCCCACCGTGACCTGCCGCCCGGTCAGGGATTTATGATCTATTACAGCAACGCTTTTCCTCCACAGAAAGGACAGATTGAATTTGAAGAAGAGCAAATCACCTGGTTTGCTGAGAAAATTCTTCAGTAGACCAGAATAATATTATGGAGGGCTTTAAATGAATGCGGCTTTCGTATTAATTCTGTAAGAAATGGGGAATGTTACATTCGTGCCTTCAGGTGTAAAGATGTAGGACTTTACCTGGCCTGGTGCTTTTCAGCACAGGAAGGTAAGGAGGTCAGAGACACACTGCACCCCCAATGTAGACACAGAGCACAAGACAGACTGGAGAAAAGCATGTTCCTTGAATGAGGCAGGAAGAGACAGGGACCCGAGAGCATTCTACGAGAATAACGTGGGACTTACGCATCGCCAGTTGAATGTGTGAGCCAGGAGGAATGAGACATGCATCAGAGTAAGGCCATAACTGCAAAACTTGGCAGCCAGTTTAAGAACCAATAAAGCCAACAGATGTCTTGAGAAGGAACTTACGGTACACGCTAAAGGTGAGGCAGGGAGGTTCAGGAAACTGCAAATAAGGGGCTCATTAGTTGGGACTATTCTCCTAGGCTGGGCATCAAGATGACACATAAGGAAATTAAGTTGGCATAATAGATATAAAATTGCAAAGCGCGTACTAGAATAAGATTTTCAAAGGAAATATTTAAGCACTGGTTTCACTATTCGAAACAATATTCAACCTGTAATAAGGGTGCAATGGCCAGTTTTATGTGTCAGCTTAGCTGAACTACAGTTACTATTCAATCAAACACTAATCTAGGTGCTGCTGAGAAAGTATTTTGTAATTGAAATCCAAAGTCAGTTGACTTTAAGGGAGATATGTAGATACTCTGGGTGGGCCTGATGCCATCAGGTGAAAAGCTTTAAGAGCAGGGCTGAGGTGTCTCTGAAGAACCAGAAATCCCACCTGTGGGTGCAGCTTCCAGCCCGTCCTTCCCGCTGGCCTGGCCCGTGGGTTTGCCTCCGCAATCATGTAGGTCAATTCCTTGCAGTCGACCCATACATATAAATTTGTACTGATTCTTTTTCAATGGTTGAACTGTGACTGATACAAAGGGTATTGGTGAGTTGAAAGAGAAGTGCCTAAGAGACAAGTTAGTGAGGAGAGAGGTGGCTTTGACTTTTCCCTCCGACTGGGTATGAAACTGGAAAAGTTGGCACTTGTGCCACCCGTCACTACGAGAACCAACAAGCAGAGACAAGGATTGAATCTGTATGGGCGCTTTGTTCAGAAACTGGCAATCTGAGAAGACAGCAGGTTACGTACCCTCAAACACTGTCTTACAACGTCTCACCTCAAGCCGACCTTTTTATAAGGAGAAGAAAGGGTGGGGAAGGGATTTGGAAAAAAGGTTGATCAGTTAAGAGGGGCAGTCCTGCTGCAACTTTCCTAGTGCTTCTTTACCTGCGCCCAACACTTCTTTATATGCATAACTGATGTTCCCTCCCCGGGACGCAATGGCTCACATACCAGATCAATCACTGCAGACCTCCTGGGGCACAAGATTGAATTGTTTGTTCACCTCCTGGGGTCACATAGGTCATGCTTTCCAGTTCCTGGAGTAACAGCTTTCCACTTGCATTAATCGCTTAAGCCTATCAACTATGACTGGAGCTAAAATCTTTTACTCTTCAGTTCCCTACCAATTCATTTGTAAATTATCTTGATTTTCTGCATTAAAAATTTTTTCCATTTCTGGAAAAAAATAAGAAGCCATAAATCCATAAAGATAGGAAGCCTAGAAAAAGAGACACTAGGAATAGACTTGTGAAGAAGGGCATGAAGGAGCGATAAAAACCTAGTGAACCTATCGGTATCACCTCAATATATAACCATTTATCTGAAGGGAAGAACATGCTCTTTGTTCCCTCACAGGGAATGAGAGAGGAGGCAAATAGTGAACTCCAAATCCTCAGATGCCTTTGGATAAACACAGATAGACACTGCTTCGGTGTGGGGTTACAGTGAGTTTTCAAAAGCAGCTGAGAGTGTCATAAAACACATCGACTTGGTATCACTGTAAAATGCGATCAAATCGTATCTCAGTATGACAGGTATGGGTTTGTTGTGTCTCAGGTTTAACTTCACCCTTGTGCGAGCTGTTCTGGAACCATCAAATATTTCTCCTTTGGCACACAGTAAGCTTCATCAGTAGAAACAGGTGCTAGTGACCCAGGTCAGTGAGCCAGGACCAGTGAAGTAGGGAAACCAAGACAGATGGTTAAGCGGCCAAGAGGTTTACAGCCATCTAGTACATTGCAAAATCCTATCTTCTCTAACTATGGACACTTAAGAGTAAATGGTTTATACTTCTCCTCCCCAGCCAGAGTGGAAATAGCTCATATCACCCTACTCAGGAAGATAGAAAACACAAATCTAATTAGTGCCATTTGTGCTAACCACATGCAAGGGTGGATAAAGTCCAGAATAAATCTCATTTTAGTGCATCAGTATAAAGCTGATGAATATTCTATTGAGATCCTCTCTAGGACCTCATGTCTGCCCCTGGAAAAGAGACAAAAACCTTAAGACAAAGGAGCCAGCATGGCTCTCTCCTTCTCTGGAGCACGTCCGCACCTGCCCACCTTCTTTCCCTGGCACACTCTCTCAGGAGCGTGCCCACGCCGTTCCCTTTCCCTTTATCTTCCTCCCCCAGGCAGGTTACCTTTGCCTTTCTCTCTCCTAAGCTCCCAGGGCCCTTCTTTTACCTCTGTAACTTATTTCCTGAGCCTACGCAGACCAGCTGGCTTACCTTTTCTACCCCTGTGACTTTCTTTTTTTGTTTGTTTTACATTTTTTTATTTTAATTGTTGATCTTGTACAGTTTTCTGTCCTTTACTCCCACCCCAGCCCACCACCCCAGCCCTCCCCACCTCCCTCCCATTTCCACCCCCCATAGTTTTTGTCCATGTGTCCTTTGTACTTGTTCCTGTAAACCCTTCCCCTTTTCCCCTGAAATTCCTTCCCCTCTCCCCTCTGGTGACTATCAGCCTGTTCTCAATTTCAGTGTCTTTAGTTATATTATGCTTGTTTGTTTGTTTTGTTGATTAGGTTCCTGTTAAAGGTGAGATCATATAATATTTGTCTTTCACTGCCTGGCTTATTTCGCTTAGCATGATGCTCTCCAGTTCCATCCATGCTTTTGCAAAGGGTAGGAGCTCCTTCTGTAATCAAAACAGCCTGGTACTGGCATAAAAAACAGGCATGTGGACCAGTGGAATAGAAGAGAATGCCCAGAAATAAATCCAAGCCTCTACAGTCAATTAATATCCGACAAAGGGGGCAGCAACATAAAATGGAGTAAAAATAGCCTCTTCAACAAATGGTGTTGGGAGAACTGGACAGCTACGTGTAAGAAAATGAAACTTGAGCACCAACTTACACCATACACAAAAATAAATTCAAGGTGGATAAAAGATTTAAATATAAGCCGTGATACCATTAAAGTCCTAGAGGAGAACATAGGCAGGAAAATCTCAGATATTCCACACAGCAACATTTTTACTGATATGTCCCCTAAAGCAAGGGACATAACAGAAAGAATAAACAAATGAGATCTCATCAAAATAAAAAGCTTCTGCATGGCCAAGGAAAACAGTATTAAAATAAAAAGAGAACTGACTGTGTGGGAAAACATATTTACCAATGATACCTCAGACAAGGGTTTAATCTCCAAAATATACAAAGAACTTACACGACTCCACTCTAAGAAGACAAGCAACCCAATTAAAAAATGGGCAAAGGACTTGGGCAGACACTTCTCCAAGGAGGACATACAGAGGATCCAGAGACACATGAAAAGATGCTCCATATTGCTAGCTATCAGAGAGATGCAAATTAAAACCACAATGAGATACCACTTGACACCGGTCAGAATGCCCTGTGACTTTCTAAATAAACTTTCTCTTATAACTGGAGTCTTGGCTCTGAATTCTTTCTTAGCCTGAACTCAAATGCTGAGGTTGCTGATCCATGGTCTGACTTCTGTGGTCTGACCTCCGGTGTGATTTTGCCAATAACACTAGGAAGACACTGAAGGAGGGAGGGGGCTTTGCTTCTCTGTTCCATATGCCCCTCCTATCAGACTCCTGCAAAGCACAGTGCAGTGATTTGAGGGGCCACCTGGGGGCACCCGGAGGCCAGTCACTTTTCACCCCTCAAACCAGCTCCCTGGCCTTGCACAGTTTTATTACCCACTGTCTTTGGTGAGCTCCAACTTCTCCAGCACCCAGGAGGGTGAATTTCCAGCAAATTCCAAAGGACATAATGGCACCACAGTGACCTCTCTGCCCACGGATGAGCCTCAGCTGAGCTCTCGCCCACAGCCTGGGTCTCAGCCTGGTGGAGTGAGGCGTTCCCCTCCCACGCTCTCTCTCTGCCTCAGCAATGGTGGTGGCTCCTTCTCTCTGCGGTCCCTGTTTTTTTTTTTTTAGAGTTCCTTTTACTTCTGGACCAGCCAATCCCTCTTATCTCAATCTTGTGATTTACTCAGTAATTCTTAATATTAAACTTTCCCTTTTTAAATTGCTGGGTGTTTTCTCTTTCCCAACCGGGTCCAGACTGATATTGAAAGAAAAAAAAATCCAGCAAAAGAGACATCTTGAACTTTTACATTTGACTCTGAAAGTACATGTGAAACAATTTGTATAAATCTGTTGAGAGTCTGAGGGGCCTTCAATATAAAAATCTTTTTTCTGCTGTCAGGTTCTGAAACAATTGTGGGCCAGCGTTTAAGTACCTCCTTTGATGAAAGCCAAGGCAAAGGACATGGTCTAGTGTGTAGTATCCATGTGCTTCCTAATACTGCACCCCAGAATCACAGACTTGCCCTCCCAGGCACAGGTCATGGGGGACCAGCCTCTCCCAGGAGGGCCAGGTCAACACATCAAGCTACTCCATGGTAGACAGCAACTGAGAGCACCCCTCTTTTCAGGTCACTGCTCCCAACGTGGGGGGCAGGGGCACATACCTGGTACCTTCACCCTCAGCCTCTAACTAGGTTCCTCCCCGAGAGTAATGATTAAGTACAGAGAGGCGGATAGTATTATACAGTCTTGCCCTCCACATGATCCCCTCCCAACATCAACAAGGTCTAGGCCATTTTTATGTTATTTTTCCAGGGTTCACAGGACAAATTTTAAAAAGACTCAGACGAAGAGGGCAAAGGGGGTCCAACCCAAGTTGACAGAAGGAGACTCGACTTTGGTGGCGAGCTCGCAATGGAGCACAGACGTTGTCTCACGAAGTTGTAAACCTGAAACCGTATGATGTCATTAACCAACATCACCCCAATACGTGAATTTTTAAGAGTCAGGCAAATTGGGTTAAACACATACTCATCAAAATCTCACATTCACAATCTCCCAATACCAATAGAGAGAATCAAATAACTGTAGAGGTTATTTTTAGCATAAAATTAAGTACAACATATTCAGCAAGGTGCAACCTGTAGAAAGTTAGCCATTGTACCAGATCCCATTTCTGGCCGGTTTAAGCAGAAAAGGGATTTACTGAAATGATATCGGGCATCTTGGGGAATTTCAGGGAAGGCTGAAAAACCAGCGTTGGAAAACGGACAGCAAGGAAGGGAGGCCAGCCAGTCCCTGCAGGAGCCACGCACGCAGGCTGGGAAGGGCCTGTGAACACACGCAAGGGCCGTGGCTTGCATCACTCCTCTGGAACGCACTCAGGGCCTTTGCCTCCGGAAGATGGACGGCACAGCCATGGCAGCCACTGGCAGGAGGAATCCCCCGCTTTCCTCGCCTCTTTGCGACACTGGCTTCAGAGTCGAAGTCCCAGGTAGGTGCATCTAACAAGCTGAATCCAGGTCATGTGCTTTCTCCCTATCCTTTAGAGAATCTGGCAAACGATTACCTGCTCTTCTCATCAGATTGTGGGAAAAAGACATCAAGAAATATTCATGGGAAATTTGCTCAATAAAGGGAAGAGGTCCCATCTGCTAAGAAGTCAAGAAAAAAAAACCCAACAAATGTGCACAACAGCTATTTTGGGCATTGGTGCAAATAACCAAATGTTTGCATGGGTTAAAATAGGTCATGTGCAAACCTCAGCTTTGTACTCTGTCATGCCTTTATTACCACAAGGCATGAGAAACACAGTTCAACTTTTAAAGAGTTAAACTCCACAAGACGAAAAGTCAATATAGCAGTAAATGTTTATCTTCATTCCAACTAGGAGAATCAAGAAAAGAAGATAAAAGATAGGACAGTAAAAAGACAGCAAACTCACAGCTATTAACAACCACACCCAAAACAAAAGCGAACAACCAAAACAGGAACAGAACCACAGAAATGGAGATCACATGTAGGGTTAGCAACAGGGGAGTGGGAGGAGGAGAGAGGGGGAAAAGGTACAGAGAATAAGTAGCATAAATGGTGGGTAGAAAATAGACAGGGGGAGAGAGAGAATAGTGTGGGTAATGTAGAAGCTAAAGAACTTATGACACATGGACATGAGCTAAAGGGGGGAATGTGGGTGGGAGGGGGTGTGCAGGGTGGAGGGGAATGATGGGGGAGAAATGGGATAACTGTAATAGCATAATCAATGAAATATTTTTTTTTTAAAAAGAAAGAAAGGAAATACCTAAGCCAGGAAAGACTTGCATTCACATGTTTACTAGTCCTCACAGTTTTCTACTCTAAGACTGGAAGTGTTCAGAATGTGAGTCCCCCGATTTAACGTCCTTTTCTCAGTTCAGACACCAAGCTTCAATCCAGTGCTCAAAGCTAGCAACCCAACTTGCGTGCATTTTTCTTCCTGCTTTTTCCTTAAAAACAAATTTACTACATATCATTTAAACTTAATCCTAATGTGAATATTTCAGCACTTTAATTGTAATTCCTCATAAAGTAGTCTGGGAAATACAAGTTCTAAGCTTTATACGTACATATTTACATATAAAATATATATATGCGTGTGTGTGTCTTTTTCCCATGCAGATATCTGAGAACAATCCTTTTTTTCAAGTACTCAGTTTCCATAAGTGTTCTGGGCATATGGCCCCTTAATTATTCTTTATCTTAACACTTGCTATGATTCGAGACTCTCATTTTGAGAGTAGGTTATAACAGGATATACAATTAATACTTGGGAACAACTTTTGCATGGCGGCATTTCGTGTGCTCGGTCGAAAGCCACGAGAGTGCGAGTTTTCTGTGCCTCTCCCGCAGGAAGGACACTTCAGGACATGCCCGCACGCGTCAAAGATCGTTTCAAAAAAGTGGTTTTTTTCAAACGTGTTTGCTGACGGACATTTTATATTCTCGTTTGCATATTTTATTGGTCTGTGGTTTTCCAGGCAACCATATTTGGAGCTGGCATTCTGATTACATTATAATACACGTTATCAGCTTGGTGGATGTAAGTTTACTTCCGAGCCTTTCGGTGAAAGCTGGCTTCTGAGCCCACAAGGCCTAATCCTTGAGCATGCTCAGTTCCTCGGAGGAATGAGTACCGTCCTGTGCGCCTCTCTGGAAAAACTGCCTCCTCCCGTCCGTCCCAATGTCTGCCACCTGCCCTGTCTATGGTCACGACTCTGCGTTCCTTTTTTCTTTTTTTCTTTCTTTCTTTCTTTCTTTTTTTTTTTTTTGGTACATAGAATAGTGGAAAGAACGAGTTTTGTCAAAGAAGACCTAGGTTTGAATCTCAGCTTATTTACTGTGGACAAATTACTTAAACTCTCTGCACCTCAATTCCTCACTTGTAAATTGGGAATAATATCTAGTTAAAGGTTCGTGGGTAGGACGATGTACCCAAGATGCCTGCTACAGTGCCTAGAAAATAGCAGATGCTCCGGAATTGCCAGCCAGCATGAAAACATTGTCGTATGTGTGGTTAGCAGGTAACTCCCAGAATCACAGAGAACGAAGAGCGCTCCATTGAACTCACTCCTGTTGCCCCGCCCGGCACGGAGGGAGGACCCAGTGCGCTGGCTTTCTGTGGGGCTGACCACACCTGCCACACCACCCCGCACCTCGGGGTATAGTGTCACTTTTAGGATGAGATTCCCTCCTTTGGTTAAAGTTAGGGTTCCCACACTGCTATTGTTCTCCTGAGTTCTGCAAGCTGCTTTAGCCAATTACTGTAAATCGTGGAGTGGGTCTGGGGAATCTCCAATTATAGCTGGCGGGTCAGCAGCACAGGCGGTGACCTAGACCTGTGATTGGCATCCGAAGGGGGTTGGGGTGGGAGGCAGTGTTGTAGGACTGGGCTCTTAACCTATGGGATCTGATCGTTATCTGCTGGCAGGTAGGCTCAGAATCGGGTTCAGCTGTATGACCCCGAGCTGGGGCCAAAGAATTGCGTGGTGTGTGGAACACCCACATCCGGTGCGAGAACCGCGGCAGCGTGGGGGCAGAGCGCCGGGGCGGAGGACCCCCGCCGCGGCGTGCTTTTTTTTCCTGAGACCGCTCCGCTAGAGAGCAAACTCTGTGAGGACAAGGACTCGGCCTGTCTGGTTTCCAGCGGTTGAGCTTGTAGGATGGGAACCTTAAGCGAGGAAGGAGGCTTCCTGAGAAAAACGCCAACACTGAGGAAATCACCTTTGAGAGATGAAGAACACAATGATTCTAAAAGGCATCCACTGACTTTGTGGATCCAATTATCCTTGAAATGAAAGCAGCTACCTGGATTTTTCATTATGTAAACCAAGCGATTAAGCTAATTTGGGCTGGTTTCTGTTCTTTGAAACCAAAAGACTATTGGCTAATATACCAGTAAATGGAATCTTCAAATTAAATCAACCAGCAACCCATTGTCATAAAACCCCAAGCCTGGGGGAAGGAGTCCTGTGATCGCTCACCCTCCACGCAGCTCCCAGGCACCCACACCCACACACAGGAAGTGGGCGGGTCAGGTGCACCAGCTCCCAGCTGGGGACTTCGCCACCCGGACCACCTGGCTTCTGCCTATCCTTCAGCCCTCTGCTCAATCTTCCTTGTGATCAGAATCTAGCATTTTCTAAAGGAATGGCTGAAGATAATTATGATCCCCCTGTAGCGAATGATTTAGGAATGAGCGTGTGGTGCAATTCTGCCCAGCCAGCTATGAGAGGAAGTCCCTGGGGGACTTCTGGGAAAGTCGTCTTTGCTCTTACAAAGGACTTAGAAAAGAATGCCCTTTTCCCCTCTTCCATGCCGGAGTATTGTTCTGAGAATGCGGTGCTTAGACCTGCTGCGACCATCTCGTGCGGTTGATACGGAACCCAGGTGCAGCTGCCTCTTCTTGAAAGCCAGTACTCAAGAGAGGGGCTGGTGGAAGCCAAATCTGGCAGCCTGCAAAGATGGTGGGCCCTCATCATCAAGACCCTCTTAACATCTCAGCGCAGGCAGGAGTGTTTAGGAGCAGGGAAGGGGGCCGTGGGCTCTGTTGAGGGCACTGCGTGTGAGAACAGAGTCAGCTCCGATAGCCATCTCGGAGCCGGTCAATCACGGTCTGACTTTCGTCATCCTGGTTTTCATCATCCCGGTTTTCGTTGTTCTGGTTTTACATCAACCTGGTTTTAAGGCTGATGGACAGCAAATCTCCCAGAACTGGAATGCCTGAAGGTCGAAGTCTGTTTCTGGTAAAATCAGTTCCTAGCATCCTTAAGCAAACAGGCTGTTTATCTGTAGTCACATATTAGTTAATAGGTCATCATTACAGAAACATGCTGAAACAGGGCAGGGTACGCTGTGAGGAAATAAACCTGAGGACGAGGGCAGACAAAAAAGCGAAGCCACGGTGAGGTCTGTACACAGCCGCTGTGCCGCTCTTGCTCCTCTCGTCCTCTGAGCCCCTGGTGCCAGGGTACCTGCTGCTGGGGTTCTCTCAGGCTCTCTCAGGGGGGTGGTGTCCTGGGCTAGGGGTGCTCTGCCATCTTCCTCCAAGGCACTGGAAGAATGCACTACAGTTCACCTTCACCTTTTTCATGGGACCATTCCAACAAATTTTCTTTCAAAAATCTGCAGACCAAAAGCAGGCACTGATCTCTGTGTTTCTGTGTGCTCATCCCCTCCCCCAGGCATGTATGTACAGCTCTTCCAAGGATGCCCCCTCCATGCCCCCCTGGGCTTTTTAAGGCAGCAGTGGGACAGGGCTATAGGCTCTGCAGCTGTCTGTGGACTGGAACTGTCCCAGTGCATTCCTGCTGCACTGTGCAGTGAGGGAGAGTGAGGGCAGTACGTGCTTTCCACGGGTAGAGTCTGCTGTGGGGCGCTCCCTCAGGTCCTTGAAGCAAGACCATCTGCAGAGGAACAAGCTTTAAAAAGTTGACGCATACTGGAGCAGATGTAGGAGAAGTCACTTGAAAGAGACCAAATATCCATGAGGCAGTGAAGACTAGACTCTAATCTGATTGATCATACTGATTTGTTTAAAAAATTGACAGCAGGAAGTGGAGAGGGTTAGCCACGGCCTCATAAAAAAGGGGAGTGGCAGCTGTAAATGCAGGGTTCAATCAAGGGCCGTCTATAGAGGCAGAGAGCTTGAGAGCGGACTTCGAGGTTCCAGTCTCATGAGCGAAGCCAGTCTCAAAGGGGCATCGGGGAAGGCAACTGGGAGCTTTAAGGCTTTGCCATATCTCTACCCCAATGGGAATAATGTCCTATTGACAAATGGATACATCATGTTCTCTTAACCTTATAGCTTGGAAGTGCTGTGTTTAACTTTTTCACCCCCTCAATTTCATGTTTGCCAATCAGTAGCCTGAGGATAACTTCGTTCCTGTGTAGGCTGACCTAGAGGGGGAATGATGTAGATTTTGAGGGGTGTGGTCCCTTTTGTACTACTATAAGTAGTAAACTGGCATTCTGACTTTATGCATCATAAACTTGCTTAATGTACCCCACCCCTCAGAGATGGACTTGTTCTTAGCAAGCTGATGAGAGAAGTCTGCTGAGCCAGGGGCAAGATGATGGTGGAGTAGAGTGTCTGTCTTGTGCTGCCTCCCAGAATCAAGCTGAAAATAAAGAAAGGAGGGGAACAGTCACCCAAAATAAACAACCGAAGACTACCTGAAGAGGAGACACTTGCCCAAGGATGGGCGGAGGCCACCCTGAGACAGGTAGGAAGGGCAGGACGGGAAGGGGGCTGGTACTGCTTTCATGGGGAGCGGACCGGGATGGCAGCTTGGCTGTGGGAGCTTCCCCCCCGAAAGGACTGAAGCCTGGACCCCAGACCAGGCTCCCAAACACAGAGCTTGGGATCAGCCACTCGTGTAGCCCCCAGTCCTGAGAGGCCACGGGGTTTCTGTCCGCTGGAGACAGAGCCTGCTGGAGACAAAGCCACTTCTTTTTCCTTCTTTTCTAAGGGGCCAAAGCACAGGTTTCTCATTCATAGCTACTCACCTGGACTCTGACAAAGGGAACGCAGCATGGTCTGGAATCGCATGAGGAGAGTCTGGAGGGGTATGCTGTGGGGAGAGTCATGGAGGAAGCTTGCTGGCGGGTTCCTGGTGCTGGGACGTACCTCCATACGGCAGCAGCCATTTTTCTTGAGAAGCACAAGCCTCTCCCAGGCAAAAAAACAATAGCCCCACCCTGTGGGGAACCACTCATCCCACACCCTGGAATCCTGCTACCCCACCCTCTGGAATCCCGCTCACCCCATCCTATATCTTTTCTTTCTTTTTTAAAGATTTTTTTTTAAAATATTTTATTTATTTATTTTTAGAGAGGGGAAGAGGGGGAGAAAGAGAGGGAGAGAAACATCAGTGTGTGGTTGCCTCTCACGTGGCCCCCACCGGGGGCCTGGCCTGCAACCCAGGCATGTGCCCTGACTGGGAATCGAACCTGCGACCCTTTGATTCGCAGCCCGCACTCAATCCACTGAGCTACGCCAGCCAGGGCTTTTCTTTCTTTTTTAAAAAAATTTTATTTATTTATTTTCAGACAGAGGGGAAGGGAGGGAGAGAGGGAGACAAACATCAGCGTGTGGGTGCCTCTCGCATGCCCCTTTCTGGGGACCTGGCCTGCCACCCAGGCATGTGCCCTGACTGGGAAGTGAACTGGTGACCATTTGGTTCACAGGCTGGCACTCAATCTACTAAGCCACACCAGCCAAGGCTTTTTTTTTTCTTTTCTTTCTTACTTTCCCCCCAACCTGTATCTTAACCCCTGCCAAGTACACAGCAACATAGGCAAACTCAGGTGTGTCAAAGACTGGCTTTAGCAGGCAGAGGCCGGAGGAGGCAGGTCCTGCGATGTTTTTGGTCATTGGTTGACCCACCTGGGCCCAGTGCTGAGAAAAGGCAGCCTTGTAGAGCAGTGAGACCCATCCCCAATGCAGCCATGCCCAGAGGGGACAGCCACAAACTGTGGATCCCTTGTAGCTTCTATCAGGCTGCCTAGGACTAGGCGTGGACAGCATCTGACCTTGGCTTACACCATTTTCAGACAACCTCAGAGTCATATCCAAAGGGTGAACCCAGCAGGCAACCACTGAGCTGGGCTGAGACAAATTCCACTTTGTTCTTTTTGGTTATTTTCCTTATTGTTTTCTTTTACATAGCTTGTTATCATTTTTTCTTTCATATCTTGTATTTTACTCTTCCTTTTTCTTACTCTATTTTGCCTTCTCCTTTCTTTTCTTATTTTTATTTTATTTTTCCCCTTTCTTTCTTTCTTTCTTTTTTTTTTGTGTGTGTGTGTGTGTGTGTGTGTGTGATTTCCTCTTTCTATTCCTTACTCTATTGTTTCTTTTCCTTCTATCCTCTCATAATTATTTTTCTTTCCTGTGGTCTTCACATATTCTTTTTTCCTTTTTTTTTAAAGATTTTAGTTATTTATTTTTAGAGAAAGAGGAAGGGAGGGAGAAAGAGAGGGAGAGAAACATCAGTGTGTGGTTGCCTCTTTCATGGCCCCAACTGGGGACCTGGCCCAGAACCCAGGCATGTGCCCTGACTTGGAATGAAACTGGTGACCTTTTGGTTTGCAGGCTGGCACTCAATCCACTGAGCCATACCAACCAGGGCTCCTTTTTTTTTCTTATAATATCCTATTTCTCGTTCCACTTTTATTATTCTTTGCTCTTTTGTCATTAATTTTGCTGTTGTTGTTGGGTTTTGTTTTGGTTTTTGGCTTGTCTTGGTTTTGTTTTGTTCTGTCAGTACTTGTGCAACAGCATACAGACA
Organism: Glossophaga mutica; assembly: GCA_039655065.1. Lineage (NCBI taxonomy): Eukaryota > Metazoa > Chordata > Mammalia > Chiroptera > Phyllostomidae > Glossophaga > Glossophaga mutica. The sequence continues at coordinate 6,745,604 of CM077305.1, forward strand.
TGGCGGGTGTTGAGCCTCTCAGTCAGCCAGAGGGCAGATCCCACAATGAATGGGCCACAACAATCAAGACCAAATACAACAGGGAGAGCTTACACAATCCACACAGGGGCATCCTTAGAGCATCCAGCTCAGGAGATCCAAGAGACTGCACACTGAGCTCCACAGGACACCTACCACATAAGGCCACCCCACGAAGACAGGAAGTCAAAGCAGATCTATCTAATAAATAGAAACAAACAAAGAGTCAGCTAAAATTAGGAACAAAGAAACAACCCCCAAATAAGAGAAAAGGCGAATCTCCTGAAAAGGAGCTAAATGCAATTGAAATGAGCAACTAATCAGACAAAGTAACATTTAAAATGATGCTCAAGGAAATCAGTGAGAATTACAAGAAATTTAGTGGGAACTACATCCGCATGAAAAAGGACATAGAAACTATATTTAAGAACCAGTTGGAAATGAAGAATGCAATATCTGAAATGAAGAACAAATTAGAAGGAATTAAAGGCAGGCTAGATGAAACAGAAGATCAAAACAGCGATTTGGAAGACAAGGTAGGAAAAATCCTCAATCAAAGCAACAAAAAGAAAAGAGACTTAAAAAGAACAAGGAAAGTTTAAGGGAACTTTGGAACAATATGAAATGTAACAATCCATATCACAGGGATATCAGAAAGGGAAGAAAGTGAGCAAGGGCTAGAAAACCTGTTTGAAGAAATAATGACAAGAAACTTCCCTAACCTGGTGAAGGGAAAAGTCATGCAAGTTCAGGAAATACAGAGAGTCCCAATCAAGATGAACCCAAAGAGGCCCACACAAGACACATCATAACTAAAATGGCAAAGTTTAAAGACAAAGAGAGAATCTTAAAGGCAGCAGAATCAATCAGATACCTATAAGGGAGCTCCCATAAGACTGTCAGCTGATTTCTTAAAGAACAGTTCAGGCCAGAAGGGATTGGCATAAAGTATTCAAAGTAATGAAAAGCAAGGATCTGCAAGCAAGACTACTCTAACTAGCAAAGCTATTATTTAAAATTGAAGGTGAAATAAAGAGCTTCCCAGACCAAAAAAAAAAAGCTAAAGGAGTTCATGAACAGCAAACCAGCATTGCAAGATATGTTAAGCGGACTGCTTTAAGAAGAAGATATGGGGAGGGGAAGGGACATAGGTTTAAAAAAATAAAATGACAATGAACAAGTACCTATCAATATTAACCTTAAATGTAAGTGGATTAAGTGCTCCAATCAAAAGACTGAAAGGATAAGAAAATATCCCATATATATGCTGTCCACAAGAGACCCACCTCAGATCAAAAGATTTACACAGGATGAAAATGAAGGGATAGAAAAAAATATTCCATGCTAATGGAGACAGAAAATGCTGAGGTAACAATACTTATATCTGACAAAATAGACTTCAAAATATAGGCCATAACAAGAGACAAAGAAGGTAATTAGATAATACCAAAGGGATAGTTCCGACAAGAGGGTTTGGCCCTTAGAAACATATTATGTGCCCAATACAGGAGCACTTTAATATATAAAGAAAATCTCGGTGGACTTTAAGGAAGAGACTGACAGCAATAGTCATTGAAGGGGATTTTAACACCCACTGTCACCAGTGGATATATTTTCCAGACACAAAATCCACAAGGAAACAGCTACCTTAAATGACACATTAGGTCAAATAGATTTAATTGACATTTATAGAATGTTTCATCCCAAAGCAACAGAATACACATTCATGTTGAGTGCACATGGAATATTCCCAAAGATAGATCACATGTTAGGACACAAAATAAGTCTTAACAAATTCAAGAAAATTGAAATCATATCAAATATTTTCTTGGATCACAATGGCATGAAACTAGAATCACCCTCAGTAAAAAAATTCAAAATTATTCAAATACATGGAGGCTAAATAGCATAATGAATGGGCCATCGATAAGATCAAGGAGGAAATCAAAATGTACCTGGAAACAAATGAAAATGAACACACACCAACCCAAAACCTATGGGACACAGTGAAAGTAGTCCTAAGAGGGAAGTCCATAGCATTACAGGCCTACCTCAAGAAGATAGAAAAATCTCAAATAGATAAGCTAACCTGATACTTAGAAGAACAAGAAAAATGACAAACAAAAACCAAACAAAATAGAAAGAAGGAAATAATCAAGATCAAAGAGGAAATGACATAGACACAGAAAAAAAATTCAAAAGAACAATGAATCTAGGAGCTGGTTCTTTAAAAAGATAAACAAAATTGATTAACCTTTGATCAGAGGAAAAAAACTACTAGACCAAATAAATGAATTTGGCAAAGTAGCAGGATACAAAATCAATACTCAGAAAACAATGGCAATGGCACTACTATAAACCAATAATGAACTATCAGAAAGGGAAACTAAGAAAACAATTCCATTTACTATTGCAACAAAAAAGAAATGATGTACATAAGAATAAATTTAAGCAAGGTGGTAAAAAACCTGTATTCGGAAAACTATAGAATACTGAAGACAGAAACAGAGGAAGATACAAATAAGTGCAAGGATATACCATGTTTGTGAATTGAAAGAATTAACATCATTAAAATGTCCATACTGCCCAAAGTGACCTACAGACTCAATGCAATTCCTATTAAATTGCCAATGACATATTTCACAGATCTAGAACAAATATTCCAAAAACTTATATGGAACCAAAAGAGAAAAAGACCCCAAATAGCTTCAGCAATCTTGAGACAGAAGAACAAAGTAGGAGAGATCATAATACCTGATATCAAACTATATTACAAGGCGACAGTAATCAAAACAGTCTGGTATTGGCATAAGAACACACACATAGATCGGTGGTACAGAACAGAGAGCCCAGAAATAAACCTAAGGCTCTATGGTCAATTAATATTTGAAAAAGGGGCATGAGCACACAATGGAGCAAAGACAGTCTTTTCAATAAACAGTGTTGGCAGAACTGGACTGTACTTGCAAAAAGAATGAGACTAGACCACCAATTTACACCACAAACCAAAACAAGCTCAAAATGGATAAAAGACAAATATAAGTCACAATACCATAAAAATCCTAGGGGAAAAATAGGCACTACAATTTCAGATATCTCATGTAGCAATATTTTTGCCAATAGATCTCCTAGAGCAAGACAAATAAAGGAAAAAAATAAATAAATGGGACTATATCAAATTAAAAAGCTTCTGCATGGCTAAAGTAACCATCACCAAAGTGAAAAGGGAATCTGCTGTATGAGAAAATATATTTGCTCATGATATATTAGACAAGGGTCTAATATGCAAAATATATAAAGAACCCATATGACTCAACACCAGGAAGACAAACAATCCAATTAAAAAATGAGCAAAGGACCTAAAGTCAGTTCTCCAAGAAAGACCTACAGATGGCCCACAGACATATGAAAAAAATGTTCGACATCACTAGCCATCAGAAAAATGCAAATTAAAATCACAATGAGATACCACCTTATACCTGCCAAAATGGCTATCACTAATAAATCAACAAATAGCAAATGCTGGTGAGGACGTGGAGAAAAGGGAACCCTAGTGCACTGTTGGTGGGAATGCAGACTGGTGCAGCCACCATGGAAAGCAGAGTGGAATATCCTCACAAAATTAAAAGTGGAACTGCTTTTTGACCTAGTGATTCCACTTCTATGAACACAAGTATATCCAAAAAATCCCTAAATACCAGTTCCAAAGAATAGCAGTGTTATTTACAATAGCCAAGAGGTAGGAACAGCCTAAGTGCCCGTTATTAGATGAGTGGATAAAAAAGCTATGGTACATTTACACAGCAGTAAGAAAGAAGGAATTCTTAGCTTTTGTGACAGCATGAATGGAAATAGAGACTATTATGCTAGGCAAAATAAGCCAGTCAGAGAAAAACAAATACCATAAATACTAACAAGCAAAACAGAATCAGAGGCACAGAAACGTGGAACAAACTGACAACTGTCAAAGGGGAGGGGAAAGTAGGGGCTGACTGAAAGAGGGTGAGGGGGATTAGACAAAGGACCTAAGAGGGGGCCCCCCAAAAAAGAGAATTATCTTCTGAGAGCAGGCCCCTTATGGTACAGGCTTCCCCTACTAGATGAGTGTTCTAGCAACCCATCTGTATCAGTGTGCCAGCTGGCGTTGTTGTGAGAGGCTGTGTTCAGCTTCAGTGAATTTTTTTTGAAGACTCTTTTAACATGTTTGCCCATCTCATGATGGGTGATTCACAAGCACACCTGCCCACACCAAGCTGAGTGTTCAGTTTTTGACCAAAAACAGCATGGCTCCTGTGTCCCACCTTCCCTATTTACCCGATCTCACCCAGAGCAACTTCTATTTGTTTCCCCAGACAAAAACAGACCTTGAAAGGAAATGCTTTGCCAATGTGGAAGAGATGAAAAAAAACGGCCGAAGCACTAAAAAACATCAAAATCAACAGAAGCACTAAAAAACATCAAAATCGACACATTCAAAAACTGTTTTGAGCAGTGGGAAAAGTCTCAATAGGTGTATTGCATCAAATGGAGAGTACTTTGAAGGTGACTGAAGTTTACATATGTAAGAAGAAATGCACAATTTTTTATAAATAAGTTCCATTTGGGGGGCTCCCCCCTCATATATGCATGACCCATGGACATGGACAACCATAATAGCATAAACAATAAAATATTCAAAACCAAACCAAACCAAAAAGAAGTCCGTGGAGACCATGAGCCAAGTGCCAAAGCTGTTGTAAGGTACTATTCCTCAAGGTAGTAAGTACTGGCTCCTCAGTACTTACCTTGCCGATCCACCCCATCTTTGAGCACAGCGGTAATTTTGTCTACGGAACAGTGGAAGGAACATGGTTCCTGACATCAAAAGACCAGGCTTTGAGTTCCAGCTTTGCTATTTTGCAATTGAGTAGCTTGGAACAGGTTACCCAACCTCTGTGTGCCCCCATGTCCTCACTTGTAATTTGGAGTTTGTATAGTGGGGTTGACTGAAGGGATAAAGTAAAGAAAGGACACACATTAGAATCTGGAGATAAAGAATAAATACTCAGCAAACTCTCACTACAGATGTTGCCAAGTGAGTGATGGATTACTCTCAGGAGCACAGTGTAGGAAGGGCATTTCCCTGAATTATTCCGTTCCCTTCCCGTGGAGAAGAGAAAATACGGTACCCGTCTCCATTACCACTCCTTTTACCTGAAAACCCCAGCCCAAGGGGGAGTTCACGGTCACTGATCACGACTTCGACTTCACCTGTGATTAGAGGCACAGTCCCCATATTGCACACTGCATGGATCCCTTTCCCTGAAATGACTCCTCCTCCCCCTCCTCTTCTTCACACCCTCTGGTCCTCGACCCAGAGAACTCCGGTAGTCCTTCACAACTCAGCTCAGACACAGGGGCATTTGTTTCCCATTCTTCAAACAGGCACACTTTGGCCCCTGCTGGCCCCTCCCCTTGCATTGCTGGGCTCCCAGAGTTCCGTAGCTTGGCCCCTTCTTACCCTCAAGTGCCACGACTTCAGAGAGACTTCTCCTAACCATCTCATGCACTTATCCACCCCGTAGTCATTTGCTGTCTTATTACTCTGCATTATTTTCTTTGTTGTATTGTCACTGCCTGTAGCTCAACTTACCAGTTTTCTTACATAATGTTGAGTTTTCTTCCACCAAGCTTGACCGGTCGGAAACTGTGTCTATCTCGTGCACGACCCAGAACCCCCTGAGCCTAGGACAGTGCCTGGCACACAGCAGTACTCAATCCGGATTTCGGAATGTGACACATGCATGAATAGCACATGCTCTGAAAAGCCGTCTTTGACCACAGGATGGATTTAGATATTCCTTTGAACTTGCATTATCCTTTGGGTATGTTTCTTTGCGTAGCGCTTGAACAGTATTAAAACTGCCAATTGTGTTATTTAAAAACTGCCTTTCGCCCTGGCCAGTGTGGTTTAGTTGGTTGGGCATCATCCTACAAACTGAAAGGTCATGGGTTCGATTCCCAGTCAGGGCACATGCCTATGTTGCAGTTTTGGTCACCCTTTGGGGTGCCTATGAAAGCAACTGATTCATGTTTCTCTCTCACACTGACGTTTTTCTCCTTCTCTTTTCCTTTTCCTTCCCCTCTCTAAAATCACTAACATGTCCTCAGGTGAGGAAAAAAAATTTTTTTTAAATAAAAACTGCCTTTCATGCATCCTACCACAGTAGTGGCCCTTTCAGGAGTGAGAGATGGGCAAGAGGAAGGGCGAGAGGTCAAACCACAGAGGGGAGCAGTGTTGGAAAATGCATGGGATTGCTGGGGCGGGGGTGTTCGATCAGTAGGGTTTGTGATCAAGTTCCCGTTCAGAACTTTTGAGGGGGCCACATCCTGGAGAGAGGAGGCATCTCCCTGGGACCCACAAGACCACTTTGGAGTGTGGCAGGAGAGTAGAACACAGGTCACGCATGCTGCCACCCTGCAGCCCCTCCTCCCAGCCCCCTCCCCCACCCGTCCCCAAGTCCTGTGGAGGGAATGCGGAAACTCCTCCGGTCGGTCGAGCAGGGGGAAGAAGATATCCTAGCCCTTCTGATTGGCAGGGCTGCGGGGTTTTGCTGCAAACAGGCTGGGTGAGCCTAAGGCGACGCCTTAGGACTCAACAGCCCTGGGGACAGCCAAGGCTGGGGCCTGATCTGCCAAGGAGGCCGGTACCAGAACCCACAAGTAGGGCTGAGCCCCTCCTCTGATGTAACAACAACCCAGTGAGTTCCACAAAACCCGCTGCCATCCTGCCTAGTGGAAGGCCTGTGGAGAGACGGCCCTGACGGGGAAGTCAACTTGGAGTTGATGGAATATTTAGGCAAATCCAGCTGTTTGAATCTGAAGAGATGGAGATTTCTCTGTTGGCAAATTCGGAGGTTCCTCCCACCCCACCCTCTCCTACTCTTTAACTAGCGAGTTCCAGGCTGGAAACCCAGCCCTTTGCTCTTTCTTTCTCTCCTCCGCTCTTCAGACTAGGAACTCTTTAAAGAACGGAGTCTGGTCCTCCAATCGTCCAGCGCAAGTGGAAGCCGCCTCCCTAGTTTTACATTTTCTAGCAGCTACCTTTAACACTAAAAAGAAACAGGTAAAATTAATTTTAATAACTATCTTTTATTTAACCCAATAGAACAAAAATATTATCTTTACATATAATCAACATACAAATTATTAATGAGATGCTTCGCTTTTGTTTTGCACGAGGTCTTTAAAATTTGGTGTATTATTTTACATGTATAGTACATCTCGCTTTGGACCACCCACCTTTCAGATCCTCAAGAGACACACGTAGCCAGCGTTTGCCTCGCTGGGCAGCACAGGACTAGCACAATCCCTGCCACAGGGCAGGTAGAAAGTAAATATTTATTCACTGGAAGAATTTATAATAGTAAATGTTATCGTTGCGTCTTTCTGACTCTTGAGAAACTTTTGCTCCTTTCAAAGTAGTGCAGAACAATAAACTGATGTATAGCCAGGTTTGACCAATACTTGGCAGGACATTTAGAAATAATGTAATAAAACATATCTTACCACATCTTAATAATGCACGTTCAAGGATGACACCGACTTCATCCTGCTTGTGTCAAATTGTAGCTCAAAAAAAACTTGCAAAATAAATATAGGAGGAGTATGTATATTTTGTCCTCAATTGCATGGCCACACCCGATACTTGTGGAGCCTGGTATAATCTCCTATATTTTACAGCGTCTCAGAGGCTTGTTTTTTAAAATTCAATTGAGCCGTTCTGTATTTAATTACTAACCCATTTTGTTATCCATGGCTTGGCTTCCCAATGATCAACGACCTTGCTCACTTTGTTTAAATGAAGATGGATTTGATCAAAAAGATAGTCTGTGCCTGGTGGAAATTTCCTGTTGTGCAAGTTGATCATCCTCACGACTACCTGGCTAATCATTTCCTATTGTGTGCTCCTGGGGTTGGAACTACTCACCCTCCCTTTCTTAAGAACAAAGCTGTGTCTTCTTTCTTATGTTATCCCTTAACTGCCTCTCAATGCTTTCTAAGAGGCCAAGAATGTTCAGTCCCTCTCTCAAAATTGCTGTTGATCACACTTGAGCTGTGTCTCTCCCTTTATCACCTGGTTACTCTCAGAAAACCTGAAATGGCATTGATTCTGGAACAGAATGAATGTCAAGGGCAACACTGGGGAAAGAAAACCGTTAACGAGCGCTCCTCTCCCTTGGAAAACAATGCCACCGCTTGTTCCATTGCCAATGTATGTGGCTACTTTGCTGCCGAGAATGTCTCTTGCTAGATCAGTATCTATAGTGGATAATGCATTTTCTCGTAACAGTAGTTGCGTGATGCATAGAACCATCAGTGACCCTTTATCTGCAGCTTCCCAACTCAGAGGGCGAGGATCTGAACAACTCTGAATCTCCCATGGCCCCCCACCAAAGCTAAGTGTTGGGGTGTCCCTATCCGAGGAAGAGAGGAGGCAGAGTTTAATATAAGGCCCTAACTGTCCTCCTTTGGATTCTCCCCAATAGCATTCCAGTGATTTCCTCCGGCTTGAACTGCTCCTCTCTGCTTTCTAGGGGAGTCCCTATCCTGTGGATTCCCTACCCTGAGAATCGTGGGGTGTCTTGCTTTCTTCAACAGCCTTTGATCTGGCACCTATGACATCCAAGCTCAGAAGATGCCGTGGGGAATAGGCCCCGCGGAGCCCCTTTCTTGGAGCGCATGGGCCAGCAAAGACCCCAGAATCAGGGTCGACTCCCCTTTCTGTCCTTGCTGGTGTCTCACCCCAAACTGTCTCGTCTCGGGTTTAGTTGGGAAGGACTGTCCGACTAGCAGTCTCTTAAAAAGTCAAGGTGGCTTTGAATAGAGGTGACCGTGTTGGGTGTTTACAAATCGGATATTTGGAATATTTACAGATTTACACATTCTGGGTGGCGTATTCTGCTCCAGCTTGCAAGGAAAGCGCACTTCGCAGCTCTGGAAACTAGAAAACGTTACGATTGAATGTAAAGCAAGTACTTCACAAATCTCACAGGTGAGGCCGAGCTGGTTGCTAGGCAACCTGACAGACTCTCCGCGAGGACCAACTTGCCTCGCACACTTGACCATCTCTCCCCAGCGGTGGGACGCGCCGGCCCCATTGGCCCCCGTCCCCTCTCGCTCGGCTCCAATTGGACGCAGAACCTCTCAGTCCGCTCCCGTTGGCTCTCGCCGTCTCGCGCCGCTCTGTCATTGGCAGGCCGGTTCTCGGGCCACTCCACGTCACTCTCTCACCCCACATCCTCTGCCCTCAGACTTCGACACCGCCCCTCCTCCCGCTCTTCCATCCACGAGGGAAAAACTCAGCGAGCTCCCGCCCCCATGTTCCTTCTGATTGGACGAAGACGGGCTGCGGGGCGGGCACTGCCGGGCGCGTCTGCCGGCCACGATTGGCTGCTCGAGCCTCTGCCCCGCCTCCCACCGCCTCCCGGCGGTGCCGGAGTCGGGAGGCTGGACGACTATAAAGCTGGTGGCGAGGGCTGGCACCGCACCCTGCGCCTTCGTGGCTCTCTTCTTGTCTTGTCCCGCCGCCCGGACACCTTTGGGTGAGTAGCCCGCGAGGGGGGCCGGCGCTGGGCTGCTGAGGGGCCGCGGGCGGACTAAGGGCCGGGTGGAGGCGGTGCCCTTGACTAGGCCCGAAGGAGCTCGGGATTGGCCCGGCGCAGGACAGAGGGGGACCTGGCCCCGGGGGCGGCCGGCCGACAGTCTGGTCCGCGCGGGGCTCCCCGCCGCGACCCGTGGGGAGGAGAGGCCGGGACCCTGGTGCGGGCTGGCGAGCTGCGGAGGGAAGAAGGCGAAAGGGCGTTGAAGGTTACGGTTCCAGTGTTCCAGTCAGCCGGGAGCTGGAGGCGCCAGGGCAGTGGTCGTGACCGCCGAGGGGGATGGGCGTCAGGAGGGGCGAGAAAGGAGCTGGGCCGCCAGGGCGTTCCGGGGCCTGGGGTAAATAAAGGGGGACGCCGAAGGATGAGGAAGATCACGCTCAGGTGGTAGGTGTCCGGGGGTGTGTCTTCCTGGCGCCACGGACGGAGGGGAGGGGAGGCAGGAAGGTGGGCAGCCCGGCTTCCTGGTGCAGGTGCAAGGAAGCGTCACGCCCGCGACCGAGCCTGGCCGAGTGCTTGTGCTCTTGACCGCTCTGCCTGCGCTCGCCTCGGATACCACGGATTCCTGCCTCCCCCACCTTCCCGCCTCCGTGTTTTTTGTGCCTGTTAAAAAGAAAAAGGTTTCGCGGTGTTCTGGAATCCTGCTAACAGCTCCAGGACTAGCCTGACCTGCTGGGATGATTTAGTGAGCAGGCCCCCACGAGCCTTCACACACAAGGACCTTTCAAAACCAAGTATATGGAGTCTCTGGAAAAGCGTACGTCCTGCCTTGACCAGCGGTCGAGAGAGGGTTGCTCAGAGCCACGGTAGAGGAGGGAGTGGACTGCAGGTAACGCGAGGTTGCCCCTGCTCGTCTTGCTTGTCCTGCGGCCTTGGTCTTAGGGCTTCGCGGCCTCCTTTGGACACTCACCTCTGCTGCAGCCCTTGCCTCACGATGCTCTGGCCAAGCTGCTGCAGCAGGGTGCTGTGTTCTGCTGCTGCTGAGTGGCATCTGCTCTGCTTCGCGGATGAGTCAGGAAGAAGGATGACAGGGAAAATGACCAAATTATGACAAATGGAAGTGCTCGAATGGTTGACAGATTTTTCCTTCTGAGATAGAGTGTGGACTTTCATTGCACAGATTGTGTTAGAAGGCAGATTGAAAGTCCTTAACAGGTGTCTGCTCAAATGTTTCCTTGTAGCTTGAGACCTCTAAGAAGTTTGTGTTCTTTCTTTAATCAAAACTTTTTTTTTTTAAATTTTGCGTATTTTTGTATGGATAAGAAGAGGCGGAATAGCATGTCTTATGGAAGGGGAGTAAGACATTCTTTTCTTTGTGTCTGTCCTTTGTAGGTTTCTCTTTTAAGTTTGTACGTTTGCCTGATTTGCAATTCTAGTCCAGTTTGATTCTACTTTGGTCTGTAACTCCAGTTCTCAGAAGGTGTTTCCAATGGGGAGAGTTACACAGATGTTACGTTTGAAGCCATAGAAGGCCACGTCATGTGTTAGGCTAATTCTGGATCTTGTTTACTTAAATATTCCTCCCAAATGCTTTCATAGCCTGTTTCTCTTAACTGGGATCAATTTTGAGAATTTTTTGATCAAGAATTTAGATAGCTTTTCTCCCAGGAAATGCAAAGCCTTGATATTGATATAATGTGTTTCCTGGGTAGCCTAGAATCATTTAAAATCATAATCCAGTGGAATGGAATGTGGGGAGGTAGAGTTGGTTGTGGATGGAGGAGCTCGTTGGGCTATATATCAGAATCTCTATTTAATTTCATTTAGGTATGAATATGAAGTCTTATAATTTTACGTTGGGTTACAAAAAAATTGCAGAAGGGTGTGGTATTTTTGTTTGTCGAGAAGGTGGTATAGGTTAAAAAAGTTGGGAAACCTATTACCCAGCCTAATGGAAGCATGGTAGGACTCAATTGTTAATCTGTGCATCCTGATGCTTGGCATGTGATGACACTCACTTGCTGTCTACCGACTGAGTACGGTTGGAGCAGTAGGGGAAAGCTGATCTCTCACACGCCCAGCCCTCGTTTTTGTAGGTTTGTGGTTGGGGATGTGCGCGTGTGGAAATGATTGTAAGAGCCACAAATGGTCTCTTCTGATTCTATTTCAACTCCTTACATTTTTCAGGTTAGGATCTGGGGGCAGTTGAAACCTGTCATTTGCTTTGAACAACAGTAGAAAGGCAATTTTCTGAACACCGGTGCCACAGCCTGTCTTAAAAACGATAGCAAAAAGAACGTACTAGCGAGGGCTGCTGCAAGTACTTGCATCTACAAGATTTGTCCCCTAGTTGTCACAACTCCACATTCAGCCACTTAAAAAAAATGGCAGTTGAGTGCCCTTTACTCCAAGGTCTCCAAGGGCTTTCAAAAGAATCAAAATACAGTCCTTCCCCCAACAGGAGTCCAGGAACCCAGTGTGGATGAGAAGATCGCCCGTAGTGTTCTTTTCAGAGCAGAGTATGAAGGCTGAGGTGTGGGTGACCAGCTGGCTGTAGGAGTGCAGGGCCCTGATTAGAAAACTAGGAGAGCTTCCTGGAAGAAGGTCTTGAAATATGAATGGAATCTCCGATAAGCAGAGCAGTAACTGGGGGTGGGGGCAGGGAGGGGAGGGGGACAGGCAGGGAAATCCACTTTTTGTGCTTGGAGAACTAGACCAGCAGCGTGTGCAGTGTCCGCAAGGCTTTCTCAACAGTGGTTTTGCCTCCTTCCTCTTAAGGTGGAAAGGCAGCTTATTCTCAGTGTCCTGGATTTCTCTCCTGTAATAGTGAAAAAGATCACCAGGTAAAACTGCCTATAGTTTACCTTGCACCAAGACGTGTACCCGATGGACTTCCCTGCCTGCCCTCCTGGTTGAGTTCCTGCGAAGGGGGAGCCCTTCGCCGGAGGAGGAGCGCCCAACTGGGCCCCAGCAGAAAGCTGCAGCCCAGAAACCTGGCTGGCCCTGGGCAGTCCTGACATTCTTCAGTTTCCACCTTTGCCAAACCCATCGCCTCTCAGGAATCTCCAAACCCGTGCTGTAGCAACCCGCCCAGTGGCTCCTGATTCTTTAACTTTGTCCTGACCTGCACTGTTCCTCCGGCACGTGCTCCGAGAACACCTTCAGCGCGAAATAAATAAGCGGGCCTGCTGGAGACTTGGCAGTGCTGTTTAGTCGGAGGAGCGGAGGAGGGTGGGCTCTCCCCCAGGGTGGCCTCGTTAGTTACTGCCTGACTGCCTGCTCGTTCTCTGGGCCCCTTACCCCGCCCCTTTCCCGGCAGCCTGAGGAGCACAGCCGCCCTCTGGGACTCAGTTTCCCGGCTCTCTGCCCTAGTGCCTGCTCTCCCCAACCCCCTCTCTCTCCCCCTCCCCTTCTCCCTCCTCTCTTCCCTTTCCCGCCGCAACCTTCCTGCCCGGTTTATTTATTATTATTTTTTTAAATTTTGATAAGAGTTTGTTTGAGCCAAACTGATGACATACGCTGGGGAGCAAAATCTCAAATGCACCCCTTCCTCGATTAAAATAATCAATAGCGAAAGAGTGTGAATTGGCAGTTCAGGGGAAACTTCCTTGGCGTAAAGTAAACCGTGTCAAATGCGTCTACGTACAAGGCTTCAAGAAGAAATACTGCTGTTACTGAAATAGTCTCAACATGCAAAGAGCATGGTGTTTTTCCCCACCAGTGAGACTGGTCTCCATGGCCTGCTGAATTTGCAGATTACAAAAGCATCACTTGAGATAACAAAGAACAAAAAATAGTTTATTTTTTTCAAAGTATATTTTTAATGCTTTAATCAAAGAGGGTGTTTTGGAATGTAGTAGTCTTATTTTTTCCTGTAAAACTCAGGATTTATTTATTTTGGGAGGTGAGGGTAAACAATGAATTTAAAAGGTACTAAGTCTGTAAAGAGCTCTTAAATCATGTGATGATGTAAAGGAAGTAAAGCTTTAACGAAACAGCATCTCATTGTAGTCTCTGGGCCCGTGCCAAATTGGCCAGTAATTAGCACAAAGGAAACTGTTCCAGTTAAACATCGGAACTGTTGTCTCAAGTAACAATCCTAGGCTACAGGTGGGCTACAGAAAATGCTGCAAGTCGCCACGTAATTTAAATGCTGATAAAGCTTGATGTTTCTTCTCTTGATCTAGCAAATGCTTGTCTTTTTAATACAAGCACTAAGGGGGAAATCACTCTAAAAGGTCATAGAGGGTGAAGGTGGTTGAGATGACAACTAGGAACATGCGAGTAAATAAATGGAGATAATTATGTCTTGCTAGGAAGACAGGCATTTTGTTTGTGAAAAATACTGAGAACTAGGATAATAGTCAATGTATTGGTCCGTTTGGCCTTGGCTGGGTAGCTCAGTTAAAGTGTTGTCCAGATATGCCAAGGTTGCGAGTTCAATCCCGATCAGGGCACATAAACAAGAATCAGCTGATGGATGCATAAATAAGTGGAACAACGAATTGGTGTTTCTCTCTCTCAGTACAGAAAATTTTGTATTGGTCCTTTTTGTTACAAAGCATTATTCACATATTTTGTCTTCTCAACGATCCCTCACAGTGAGCTGGGGAAGGCAGGTATTAGCTCCATTTTATAGATGGGGGAATTGAGGCTCAATGAGTACAAATTATTGTTAAAGCCACAAACTCCTAAGTGCTAAACAAGCTCTTGAATGTGTAAAGTCTCTTTACTCCAGAAATTTGCTAGCCCAGTACAACTTACCTATATTCCTTTCTCTCTCTCTCTTTTTTAAAAAAAGAATTTTATTTATTTATTTTTTGACAGAGGGGAAGAGAAGGAAAGAAAGAGGGAGAATAACATCAATGTGTGGTCGCCTCTCTCGTGCCCCCACTGGGGACCTGGCCCGCAATCCAGGCATGTGCCCTGACTGGGAATCGTACTTGCTTGAAAGCCTGAATATGGACTTAATGTCAAAGTCCATGTTCAGGCTTTGTTACCAGGATTGAACCTACCCTTATAAAAGCTAATAAAATAAGGGGGAAAAGTTTCATTTATAAGTATTAAGTACTGTTTTTTCTAAGCAAAGTCAAATTCTGTAGTACATAATGTAATTGGACCAGGAAATGTTTATTTTAATTCACGTTAAATTGAAGCCATTATTTGTTTATGACTTTAAACAAAGTTGTTCTCATTTGAAATTTCTAGTGCCTGAAGGAGGAAACACTGACAGACCTGGAGACTGAAGTTCATTGTTCCTCACGCAGGTAAGGGGTGTTCCTCGGAATGGAAGGGGGAGTTTAACTTTTCCCCCAGGGCAAATAGCCACACACCGCACCACACATCTGCAGTTACACCCAGCTTTACATATGAGTAATGCAGTCAAGCTTTGGGAGCCCATCCGATTTGTGTTTAGTTGACTAGTGATTAAAACCTACCACTGATTTTGCAAGTTAGTGCTCACTGACAGGGTAATAAACTATAACCATGTGCAGCGTGTAGTCAGGAAAAGCACCGGTAAGCATGTGTGCCCATAGCGCTTTTTAGATTACATGCTCAAACGATGAGTAGCTGGGCTGTGGATGGAGTTTCACCATTATGTGAGATTGGACAGTGATTGTCAGTGCATTTGAAGCAATAATCCGATTACTCACTTACAATTCTGCTTTTGTGTGTGTGCTCACACTTCAGTATTACAATTTCCCACGATTATTACTGACTTCAGAAGGCTAGTAGAAATTCATGTATTCAGCATTCAGCTTTTGCCATAAGCCAAATGCTGGGGCAGGTCCTGGGGACACATGAATGAACAAGACAGTTCCTGCTCTCTGGAAGCTTTTTATCTGGTGCAGAGAGGCTGACCCTAAATAACAGAGAAATCCGACAAAGTTTCCAGTAGCATCTTGACAATAGTCAGGTGCGCATTTTGGAAAGATGAGCCAAGTGCGGGCGGAGACTCACTGAGGAGGCTGGTATCAGCCACCCACCCGGGGTGGGTGCTGAAGTCCCCCCCCTTCCCCAGCTGCTGGGCTGGGCGGGGGGCTGCGTTCCAGGCTGGTCTCCCCATCTGTCCCAGTTCTCCTTCGTGCACAGATTTTACGTTCTCAGTGGGTCGTACTGGCCCCTACTGTGTCCTCCTAGGAAGTAAGACCTGGAGCTCCTTTTGTCTCCCGGAACGGGGGAGCCTTCACTTTGGAACAGACTTGAGTCTTTTGTTGTTACGTTCTTGTTGGAAGACAGCTTTGAAAGGTTTGCAGAATTGTGGTAAAAATGTAACTTTACCCTCCTCTTTAGGGAAAGGTGCATGTTTTGTTATAAAAACAGAATCTCCATTATCCTGCTTAGACTCTTTCTTTATTACTATGAGTACAATGCTCTGAAAAATAACGAAGTACCTTTTTATCAGCAAAAGATTAAGAAGATATGCAGATAATTTTTTAAACTGTCAGATTTTAAAACTGTATTCTGTTTAAAATTTTTTTGTGATAGATACAGAATAGTGAATTAATCAGAAATACCCCATTCTCCGAGATTATGTGATTATACTGCAGGTGTTTATTTTTTAGGTTTTAATATACACATAATTCAATGACTTATGGGCTAAGGGTAGATACCAAAACGTGAACATCTCAGATCTTTAGCTAGGCTTTTTTTTCCCCTTTCTTTTTCTAATTTGTAACTGGCCTACTTCAGAGAACATTTGAGAAGACAGCATAAGAACATACACCTAATAGAACAGTTAAAGGTAACCATGACGGACCAGAAACATATCAGACTTTCTGTTGTTTTAAATGCCAGGGAAGCTAATGACTTCCCTGTATTTTTCCTCTTCCCCTTCTTAATCTTACTCTTCCTTAATTTTAATCAAAATCTAAATATTTCACATTCGATGGCTTTTTACCAAGAATATAATGAAAACTTAGCCAAGAGAATGAGCAATATTGACTGAGTTAGACAATGTAAAAAATGTTTTTCGTACCAAGACCAGAGTCATGATTCAACCTGATGTGTGTGGGTTATTTTAGTTTAGCTACATTTGTTTTCCAAAGTGCCATAATACAAGAATTAATCAGAGCTGGTCAATTACCATAAATACGGTACATACAGATTAATTCTGGAATTAAAGCCTGGCACTAATGGCTTGTTACAAAGTTGTTAACCTTCAGAAGGTGATACATGCCTGTCCATTGTATTTCCAAAAGCACTGCGGGCCGCTGGGCCGGGCAGGGGAGATTACACGGTCTCCAGTGTGTTTGGCGCAGCCTGGGGAGTTGGAAAGAATCCGACGGGGAACCTCGTGGGACAGGCTGGGAGGGTGGTTAGTTAACCCTCCTGCCTCTGCCCTGGTGACTTAGAAGGTAGCCAGTAGGAGGGGTTCCTCTCCTGAAAATATGGACTGGTCATTGATTTATCTGGTGCCGAATCCCAGGATTGAATTTTTTTTAAACACTAGTTGTAGAGCTCTTTTCTGTGGACTGTGCAGAAAACTTAATCTTATTTTTATTTTTCTCTAAACTTAGAATCTGCCTAGTGACGTATTATGTAGTCCTTTATATCCTCATTTCAACTTCAGGGTAGCAAGGTTTAGATTATAAATTGATGTGTTTGCGTGAGCGAGGAGAAAGGTAGAAGGTGGAGACTCGCTTCTCTCTCCCTGTTCACTCAGAGTGTCTGGCAGTGAGCCTGGAGCCGAAACAGGAGAGGCTACAGGCCTGGGGGTCATCCCGAACATTTCTTTTCCAAATGTCTGCTCAGTCACAATTTGGCCGGTTTTTTGCTTCTTCCATATTTTTGGAAGCTGTTTCTTCTTCACCCCTTAGGCTCTGTAGGTCATGACCTACATGCTCTAGTTCATGACCTGTGTCTTATCCGGGCTGCTGCCTCAGCTTCCCAACTCAAGTGCATTTTCTGCCCAGCACCGGTGACTGTAAAGACAGTGACCCTCAGTAAGAAGCACACTTTATATGTGTCTGCATAACTGAAACAAGAATTTCATGAAAAAAATTCTTACATTTACCATGTGCTGTACAGTCTGATATTTTATGGTTTTTAAATTAAAAAATGCGTTTTTGTCATCCATGGACTTGATTTTAGAACTGGACAAGCACTCATCTGAATGCTAAATATGACCACGCTATTCCTGCGTTCAGTTCTGTGATGGCTTCTCAGTGTCTTCGCAGGAATGCTGACGCCCTCCGTGTCAGCAGGCCAGAGCCTTTGTGACCTGGTTGGTCACCAGGTAGACCTGTTAGCTCCAATCTGCTCGCTGGGCCTCACACTTCACGTCAACAAATTAGCGACATGTTTTATGGTCCCTTGAAGGGTGCCTTTGCGTGTGCTGCTCACCTTATGGAAGGTCTCCCACCACCCTTGGCTTCTGCAGTGCTTCACTGATCACGCCTCCTCATTCCTAAGACTCAAGTTGGCAGCAGAAACCAGGCAGCCTTTCTTCCCGCTGTCCCTGCCGCAGGTGGGACAGGGACTGTTTGAGAGGGCAAGGGCCCTCTGCTCTGAAACTTACCCTGATCTTTGGTGTGGAATGTGTTATCATTGGTTGGATGAAAAAAATATGAAAAAGCTTCTGATATTTAGAAGGAAGATTCAACAGATACCCCTTAAGGCCTTTAACTTAGATTATGTGATTATACTTAAGGTGATTATTTTTTAGGGTTTAATGTACACATAATCTAATGACGTACGGGCTAAGGGTAGATACCATGATTTCAGGCCATCCTTTCTACTTTTGATGTTCTCTCGAGATTTCAACAGCTAACTCACTGTGGCAGTAGTCTGTAATTCCATTTTACCTAATACCGTTCCAGAGTTTGCAGAACGGCAGAGGACAAATGACGCAGATACAGGAGCTGACTTTCCATTTTCAGGGGTCAAGTTAGTGGTGACTTGGGAAATGCCGTGGAGGGTTAGTGAGGCAGTCTGACCCAGGCAGCTCTGGTAAGCCAGGACCTTTATGTCATGGAGGAGCTGAGAATCTGCCACTTAAGCAACAGCATCCTATGATGGGATACCTAAAAAGGAAGTTGAGTTGCAGAGGTTAGATATGGAAAGAATATTCTCTCTGTAAATGAGGACCATGCCACTCCCCAAAGACTGACACCTACATTTCTCCGCCCCCTGCGCCAGCTGGGCTCTGTGAGACCCCTGATGGCAGTGCTCCCGGGAGAACAGGAGGAGGAGGGAGGGCCCCTGCGTCCTCGTGGGCGGCGGCAGCCTGGCCTGGGTCTCTGGGTCTAACTGGGCAGCAGAAGGGCTGGTGCTGGCGGCTCCAGCAGCTCTAGGAGGAACGGGGGCTCCCAGGATCTGAATAACCACCGTCCCTTTGCTCCTGTGGCTGGGCCTGCAAGTTTATAACCATTTCCCTGTATTAAAGTCCCTCTGCTTGAAGTATATAGAATAGTTTCTGTTTTCCTAGTTAATACAACCTCTGAAGAAATTGAGGCTCTGATAGTTTGTGTGGCTTGCCCTTGAGCCCCCAGCAATGGTCTTGAGTGGCTAGCACTTTTTTTTTTTTTACTGTTAATAAGTGTATCTAAGACGTGACTGTAAGTATTGACAGTGTGTCCAACGTTTTGGTGCCCTTTTAAAAAGAGAAGGGGTGGTTTTAAGAGGTATTATCTCAGAACTAGTTGCCATACTAATAATGTGTGAATTAACAGTTTTTGAATTTAATCAGATTTTTTTCTCCTAATTTAGAAGCTAAGTGATGCCTTGTGGTTTTATGATCATTTATTACCTATACACTAGCTGTAGAAATATTAACATTTGACCCTGTGATGGGTTCTGGAACTTTGAATAAAATTGTAATCATTTGGGTTTCTGGGTAGGGGGTTTGTTTGGAAGGATAGACTCACGTATCAGGTTGTGGATAGATCGGCTTGTATAGATCGGTTGACTTCTATGGTGTGGCTTTTCTACTTGCTGGGATTGTTTAGATTAATAGAGAATGCAGTATTGTTTGATCTAACAATTTGTAAAGTCAGTAGCTGTGCATAACCAATGTATCTGTAATGAAGGACTGACTGACTTATTTAAACTTTGGGTGGCCAGAAATGCATCAGCTACTTCTGATTTGTGGGCTATTTTACTAAACTGCCATTGTATTTCATCTTACAGTTCTTTACAACACGGAAGAATCTTGTTTGAGCTTCCTTTACTTCTAGTAATCATATTGTAAATCTGTAAACCTGTCTAGTTTTGAATAAAGTGTAAGCCTTTCTGAAAGATGATAATTTTAAATAATAGTATTGAATTCTTGCTATAGTTGCTACTTCTACATACTTAAATTTGACTGCCCTGAGAAAACATATGAAACTTAGGGAGAAAACTAATATTTTAGGTGATAGTTGAACTCTTAATGTCAATTTCTCAAGTTTGAACTTTATGATTTATAACAAAACAGTATTTTTCTGTTTTTCTTTCTAAAGCTCTTTCACCATGCCTGGGTCACTTCCTTTGAATGCAGAAGCCTGCTGGCCAAAAGATGTGGGAATTGTTGCCCTGGAGATCTATTTTCCTTCTCAATATGTTGACCAAGCCGAGTTGGAAAAATACGATGGTGTAGATGCTGGAAAGTATACTATCGGCTTGGGCCAGGCCAAGATGGGCTTCTGCACAGATAGAGAAGATATCAACTCTCTCTGCATGACTGCGGTTCAGAATCTGATGGAGAGAAATAACCTGTCCTATGACTGCATCGGGCGGCTAGAAGTGGGAACAGAGACCATCATCGACAAGTCGAAGTCGGTGAAGACCAACCTGATGCAGCTCTTCGAGGAGTCTGGGAACACGGACATAGAAGGAATAGACACGACCAACGCCTGCTATGGCGGCACGGCCGCCATCTTCAACGCTGTGAACTGGATCGAGTCCAGCTCGTGGGACGGTACGTCTCTGTTCCCAAGGAATGCTCCTGGGAGGCAGATGGGCCCCGGTGACCTTTGAGCCGTTGCTGTGTGCAGGCGTCACCGCTCGGGCGTGTTGGGGTGCACGCAGGAGGATAGCTGTGACTCTCAATCTCCCGAGTTCTGAATTGGTTGTCTTTACCATGTGCGGTAACTGTCTTATCAAAATGGAGTCAGACATTTTCTTTCTTTAAAACCGAAGTTGGAAAGCTTGTTCTGGGGAAAATGTAACTCTTCGGTCTCTATAAAGAGCATTTAAAGCATGGCTCACCTTCTTTCGTACTGGTGCTGTTTTTTAGGACGGTACGCCCTGGTGGTCGCAGGGGATATTGCTGTGTATGCCACAGGGAACGCCAGGCCCACAGGCGGGGTCGGAGCCGTCGCGATGCTCATCGGGCCACACGCGCCTTTAATCTTTGACCGAGGTGAGTGTTTGGGGAAGTTGGTTTTTGGTTTCGTTTCGTTTCGTTGTGTTTCAGCATCACACGCTGGGGAGTTTGGAAGTAGAAGCTCGTGCTGCCCGCGTATTCATTCAGGGCGGGCACTGACTGCTAAGCACCTTAGGAGCATTACCATGTTTAGTGTCCGTAGCAGTCACCTGAGGCAAGTGATGTCAGCCCCATTCTCCAGAGAAGGGAACTGGGTTTGAGGAGTCACTGAAAGGCGTCACTTACGCGTGGTCACCTCGTTACCGGCAAGTTTGTTTTCAGTTCGGTAAAGCAATCGTGGTCTCCTAGGTAGATTATGAAACTTACACGAACGTGTACACCCAAGGAGTCTTAGGCCGGTTACGGACATGGTTGTTTCTTTTCAATCGCGTGTTGGCTCCGCCTTGCGATTTTTGTGCTGCAAGTGGCCAGAGGTGACTGGTTAATAAGGAAGGCCCTCGATAATGCTTACTAACCTACAGACATCAAGCAGCAGAAATCCATGGACATCTGCCTTTTTGGTTCTAATAGGACTTCGTGGGACACACATGCAGCATGCCTATGACTTTTACAAGCCAGACATGCTTTCGGAATATCCCATAGTGGATGGGAAACTCTCCATCCAGTGCTACCTCAGCGCACTGGACCGCTGCTACTCTGTCTACCGCAAAAAGATCCGTGCCCAGTGGCAAAAAGGTGGGTTTCACATTTTCCTCGGCTTGGTCTCTGGGGAGGACGAATTGCTGGGTGTCTTCAGTGAGAACCTGCTGTGTGGGCGTCCTTCATTGGTGTCCTTTCTTTCTTCCTCTGGGGCGGAGTGGCTCAGAGAGGGGACAGTGCTGCTGCCTGCCTTCTGGAGGTTTGCCAGGCACTTGCTCCGTTTCCAGTCACCTTACCCACTCCTCGTACGCGACTGGCGCCCTTCCGGCTGTGGCCGTCGTGTTGAGTCCCAGAGTGGGTGGGTTTGCGTACGTTCCAAGACCGTGCAGGCCCGTTGAGCCGAGTCTCCTGAAAGTGTGGCAGTTTCCTCCACTGCCCCAGCCCCCTCTGGTTTTTACAGGCAGAAGTCATGGGGGTTTATCTTCCCCGTGCTGGAACCCTGGGCTGTCCAGCCTGGCCCGGGGCTGGGATTGCTCGCTCCCAAGCTACCCCTTCTGCTTTTCAGCCGCCGCATCTGAATGTGGGGCCACCTGTTGCACTGCCTCCTCTCTGCACCACACGGTGCATCCCCGAGCCTCCCCTCCCGTCTCTGTGACTCCGCCCTCCTACCTGTCTGGATGAATGTGGCTTTAAATCTTTGGTCGTCCGACTTCCCATACAGCCCAATTTTCTGACAGTTCTGGGTGTTACTTGTTTTGAGATCTAGTTATAATTCTCTCTATGGCTGCTCAAGGAGGCAAAGCATGTCTACTCAAACCTCCATCTGGACTGGAAGTTCCCGTGTTTGCTTTTATAATGTCATCATTATCTCCATCTTTAACCCTGAGAAAATTCATCACTCCCCTCGTGCCCCCTCAGTAGTATATTTTTTTAATAGTTTCCAAAAATCTGCCACGTAGCTTTTTAGAATAAGCATAACATATTAGGTGCATGCTTTAGGACAGTTGATTAGACAACAAGCAGTCTGTGTCTTTGATGACGACTCAAAAGAGTGGCGTACTTCACAGTTGATTGCACAACTTGATTGCAGACGTCGAGACAGTCACATTATAGCATGGTGTCTACAAAACAGCATTCCGACAGTCAGACTTCAGTAGAACACAGCACACAGCTTCAAGGATTCAAGCGCTGCTCTCTGGCCGAGTAAAGACTGCCTATAATTTGTTGATGTATTGTGACTGGGTTGAAAAAATAGATGTAGTTGCTTAGTTATTCTGGATACAACGTATCTTTTCCAGAATGAAGCTGGCTGAGCTGAAAAAGTTCTGAGGTACAGAGAAGCACAATGTGTGAGTCAATGCTATTAAAACACAGTGTCATCACTTCTCGGCCGTTTGACGAAGGTCAAGTGTAGTATCCTTTCTTATCAGTTTAATTTCTGATATGGCCTCTTTCCGAGGACATTATAGTAAATGGACTTTTGGAGCTGGGAGACGGAACAGGAGCTTGCTCCGTCCACTCCACGCATCGACCCGGTATTGCAGTACTTCCGGGAATGGTGCACCCCCTTGGGGGATTCAAAACAAAACAAAGCAAAGCAAAGCAAAGCAAAGCAAAAAAACACTGACATATACAGTGTGCTTTTCCCATAGTCCAACTTTGCCGTGCAGAGGTTGTGAGAGAGGATTAAAAAACAGATATTCAGAAACCCAGTGGCTCTGGACAGGCAGCATTCTTGCAGTATGTAGAACGTCATACTGTTTACATTTCACATCCTGTGTTAAACAGAGGTGGCCTCCTGTATGCGCCCCAACCGAGGATTGAACCCGCAACCTTCTGGTGTAGGGGATGACACCTGAGCCACCCAGCAGGGCATGATTTGATAACTTTATTAGGACCCAGAGTGAAAACCACACTTTCAACCGTGTGTGCCAAACTCAAACAAAGATGTTATGGAATTGCTTATCCGTGCTGTAAATTGTGTGGTGCATTTCCTGCTCTGTTACATTAAAAAGAAACACCCTCTAATTTTTTAAGATAAAAACTAAAAATACTGGCCCTGACTCACTAAACTGATTACATAATACACTAATGGCTTGTGACTCTTACCTTTGAAAACCAGTAATCTCTGTCCTTTCTCTGGATGCCTTATTGATACACATTTTAAGCCACAGATATTTTTCATCGTACAGTATATTTTTGGTTGCAATTTAAAGATATTAAAACATCCTAGCCCTGTTCAAAAATAAGAACTCAAAAGTTAGTGGCTTATATATGAGTTTCTTAATGTCTTTGGATTTCTTTTTCAGAGGGAATTGATAAAGATTTTACCTTGAATGATTTCGGCTTCGTGATCTTCCATTCCCCCTACTGTAAGCTGGTTCAGAAATCTCTAGCTCGGATGATGCTGAATGACTTCCTGAATGACCAGAACAGAGATAAAAATGGTATCTACAGTGGCCTGGAAGCCTTTGGGTAAGAGGTTATGAATTTTTTTCCTTCTATATGAGAATACTTTTTATATCTGTTAAACTCTGATTTGTATAGCCCTGAAAATTTGAGAATCAAAAGGATCTCAGGAGTAACCTAGTCTGACCTGTGGATATCGTCAGTGAAGAAACTGAGTCACAGAGAAGTGGTGGCTGTACCTACAGGACTTCTTTAGGCATCTCTACTCAGATTTCCTGACTCCCCCGTTAGCTCCCCCTCATCACCACGATAATGTTCCCTGCAAGTGCGCACATTCAAACAGCCCCTCCACTGCCCTCCCGGCCTCTCCAGCCCTGGCGCCTGCCCCAGGTCCACCCCGCGCCCTGCCACCGTCCGAGTCCGCCCCCGTGTCCCTTCCACAGCCTTGCGCTTTGAACGCGCCCCAGCGTGCCGCACCTGCTAGACTCACTGTTTCTCCTGGCCTGCGTCCCTTCTCCATCCGATAAAATGCTACCCCGCTTGTCAGGCCTGGCTCCTGTGATACAGTAACTCTTCTAACTAGTAGACATTGTGGACTTAAAACAGTATACTTTGTTTGGTGGCCACAATGCTTTAGTGGGTTCGTTAACCCATTACTTGAATCAAGTTATCTTAACTTGATTGTAAAAATGTGGGGAAAAGGGTTATCTGTCTACAACTGCTGGGTCTTCCATAGCGGTCAGCATGCTGCTACTTGGCTTGTAACATGAAGTCATGAAAGCAGAATGATGCCCACTTGCGGGTTGGACTGTTAGCTGGGCACACTGTCTCATTCCGCACCAGTGCTGTCTTTGAACACTGAAATGGTCTTTTACACGTTTTTCAGGGATGTTAAATTAGAAGATACCTACTTTGACAGAGAAGTAGAAAAGGCATTCATGAAGGCTAGCGCTGAAGTCTTTCATCAGAAAACAAAGGCATCTTTGCTCGTATCGAATCAGAACGGAAATATGTACACGTCATCCGTGTACGGCTCCCTCGCCTCTGTTCTAGCGCAGTAAGTACCGTTTCAGCTCCCCCCTCCCCGCACGTGGGGAGTGCCAGCGTTCTGAGGCCAAGTTCGGTGCTGGGTCACAGGATGATAGGTTCCTTCAGACGCTCCAGCCTGTCGCCCGCTGACTTGAAAGGATCTGTGGGGTGAGGCTGCAGTTGTTCCAGAGCATTTAATGTCACTGGCCTTTCTGGCTACTGGTCTTGTGATTGCATTATCCCTGACCTACATTTGAACCATCAGTCCCTGGGTGACAAAGTAACTTACGTTACCATAAAAGAACTTTCAGAAGTCCCATCATTCCCCAAGAGGTGAAAATGCTTGCTTCCGTCTGCCTACTGTGCGGGTAAAGCTTCAGGTCGGGTCCCCGCGGCTGCAGGACGAACTTTTGTTCCCACCCGTAGCTTCCTGCACGTTGTCGTGCTGGGCCAGTTGGCCATCCTGATCATTTCCCCCTGCGCAGGTACTCGCCCCAGCAGCTGGCAGGCAAGAGGATCGGCGTGTTCTCTTACGGCTCTGGCTTGGCGGCCACCCTGTACTCCCTGAGAGTCACGCAAGACGCCACACCAGGTAAACGCTGAGGCTCTCACCAAGGACGTGCTGGGGACCCGCTGTGGTAAGGTCGAGGCAGCCGGCTCCCCGGCAGGCACCTGAGTCCGTCCCATGGAGCGTTAGCACGGTCCCATCCCCCGTCACCCCTTTCACCGTAGCCCAGTTTTCACTCCTCATCTGCACATCCGCTGTAACTGGGTAAAGGGCAGGGCTATTTCTGAGTGAGCATATCTTCTTTCCTTCCTTCCCAGTCCGAAGAAAATACCAGTTTAAAGATGTCCTTTTATCTCATGTTTTAATCGTATAGTCAGGGAAACAGGAAACATATCTACTTAACGCAGGCAGCTTTTGAGCGTTTAATGATTGAGTCCGATCACATGAGTGAATCATTTCTTATTGTTTGCTAATATCTAAGTTACCTAGTTTTTATAGCTTTGTGGTCTTGGCCATATTTAAGGAAACTTTTGTTTGTGCCTTTCCTGAGCTGGTAGGAGCAAAAACATAGAGAAAAACTGGTGGTGGACTTGTGTTGCTTTAAAAACTATATACAGCCCTGGCTGGTGTAGCTCAGTGGAGTGAGCGTGGCCTGGGAACCAAAGGGTCACCAGTTCGATTCCCAGTCAGGGCACATTCCTGGGTTTCGAGCCAGGTCCCCAGTGGGGGGCACATGAGAGGCAACCACACATTGATGTTTCTCCCCCTCTCTTTCTCCTTCCCTTCCCTTTTCTCTAAAAATAAATAAATAAAATCTTTAAAAAAAGAAAAACAACTGTACAGAAGTTATTTGTAGTTTCGAATCCCACCTGCCCACTTCCTAACCTGTGTACCCAGTGACACCAGACAGATGGGTAGTCAGAGGTGGTAGAAAGCTGTGTGTGAGAGACACCATCTTTTTACTGAACAATAGCCAGCATTTCTAACGAAAATGAGAAGATTTTTTTTTCCCATTGGGCAACATTTTGTTTAGGCTTTTGGGCAGGCTATTTTTAGTCTTTTAACATTGGAATTATTTACTATTTTTTAGGGTCTGCTCTTGATAAAGTAACAGCAAGTCTGTGTGATCTTAAATCAAGGCTTGACTCAAGAACTTGTGTGACACCAGCTGCCTTTGCTGAAAGCATGAAGCTCCGAGAGGACACTCATCACCTGGGTAAAAAATGTTAAATTAAACTGTGAATACACATAAACATATGCCCAAAAGCCTATTGGAAGGCTATAACAACACTAAACATTACATATGTTTACATATAACATATATAAACATGTTACATATATAAGATAAGGATACCCACATACCTAGGCTGTATTCAGTCCCAGTTCAATGTTGATGAAAAGTGCAGGAAAATATGCACCTTCTTCAGTTTATTACCAGATAGTTGTGTGTTATAATTAATTTTTCACACTCTCTGCCTTTCCTTTAGCCAACTATATTCCCCAGAGTTCCGTAGACTCACTCTTCGAAGGAACGTGGTACCTGGTTAGAGTGGATGAAAAGCACAGGAGAACATATGCCCGGCGCCCCTCCCCCAGCGTGGACGCTTTGGACGAAGGAGTGGGTCTTGCGCACCCCAGCACGGCGGCCGAGGTAAGTCAGGCCCATTGGGTTTTCCCCGGGGCTTTGGCAGGGTCAGGTTTTCCACCCGCAGATCCCTGGCCTTAGGGGGCCGAACCGAGATTAGGAATTTAGAGGGATGTCCTATAGGGAAGCGGTCTGCCTGGCAATGGCAAAGGTAGCCCAGCCCTGTTGGAAAACCGGCAGGCACGAGCTGACACACCAGGAGCCGAACCCACGGATCGGCTTTCCCGTGGGAGACCAGGCCTGCGTTGTACCTAGGCTGCTTTGGGGCTTGCTCTTGCTAAAACTCCTCACCCTGAGTTGAAGCAGCAAGTGTTTACCGCATATCTTTAAAGTAACTTCCTAAAGTCTGTGCTAATTCACCCAAGGACGGAGTGTAACCAGACCAATCACTCTTATCATTCCCTTGCACTTGCAACATTTTTTCCTTGTTAATCTGTAAGATGTAACCAGTAGCATCTTTTCCTCTGTTATCCGTAAAAAGTAATCACCTAAAGCAAACCTGAGCATAATGAATGAGCACCTTCTTTGGTGGATGCTATTAGAAAGCAATAAAAGCCTGTCCAGGCGAGGGTCGGGGCCCTCTCTCTCTCACTCAGAGAGCGTCCGTGCCGTCCCTCTTTCTCCGCAGGCCTTCGGTAGTCCGTGTGAATTGTTCATCTCACCCACAGCAGCACACGGACCCCGCTGGACGGAGTCTGCATCAGTGGCCAGGAAGCAGAGAAATTCAGAGCAAGGCTCTAGGGCTGGGTTCCAGCTGTGCTGGTGTCCCGTTTTGTAAAGTCCTTCACTGACATTATCGGCACTTTGACAGTACTGGGTTTTACTAATGCCAGGATTTAAAGGAAGACTGGCAGAGAGAGGCTCGTTGGTGGAGGGTCGCGGTGCACGACGCCTCGGGGCAGGGTGTGGAGGCTCTCCCCACTCTGCGGTCAGGCCGTTGCCAGACTGGCCCCCAAAACTGCCAGGTGGTGACGGTGATAGCGATGCTTTGAATTCCCCCTTAGGCTAGGTGCTTTACTTGTGTTTTCTAAGTTAATCCTTATAAAAACCACCTCGAGGTCCGTGCTGTTATGCCCATCCCAGAGATGAGGCTGCAGGTTGTCAGATGACTTGACCAGGATCCCAGCCAGCACCACCCTGAGGACTTCATCGTCTTGAAGTTTCTCATTTTGTCTGTGCATGACACACCTGGTGGCTGCAGTCTTCTGCTGTCACACAAATCTGGTAGCAGGTCAAGCCTCTAGTGTTCGAGTTGTGAATGTAAAGTGTCTGGTGGGCCTGGGGCCTTCCTCTGACTCTCCCTATATGGATAATTGTATACTAAATTCACCATAAGGTAAAGAATGGGTACTTAGTACCCGCTATGAACAGTTACCTAGAATATATATTTAGCTCCCACCTATCCGAAGTTATGCTCTGTTTTTCTATTGAAACTTTAATTAGCACTGTGACTCAAAAAAAAACAAACCTTGAGACGTTTTCCCTTTGATTTTAGCACATTCCAAGTCCTGCTAAGAAAGTGCCAAGACTCCCGGGAACAGCAGCGGACCCCGAAGCAGCTGTCATCAGCAACGGGGAGCACTGAGGACTCTTGTGCGGGGCGGGGGGGCACCAGTGGGGGTCGGGGGTGGGTGTGCGTGGGAATGGTTGGGGACAGGGTGTCTGGGGCGATATTAAATGATCACATGTTGCTTACCGTTTTGTGTGACTGACACAGAGCCTGGAAAGCCGCCGTGGTCTCGGGGAGGTCTCTCTGCTCAGTGTGCCTGCGCTTCCCGGTGGGTCCGGCCCGCGCTGCGTGCCGCCGGTGCTGTTAAGGGCTCTGGCCGCTTGTGTGCATGAGGCTTAGTTTTAAATGTGGTTCGATGAGTCGTGTGCTTCTGGCTGAAGAGGGGTACTTGTCTTCGATTTTAATTTGTCTGAACATGTAAGAATTTTGTACTTGGAACAAACAAGATTACTGAAAGTACCTGTGGTTTTGGAAGAAAGTTTCTAGTCTAGGAGTGTGCTTTTACGTGTCATATACACAGACCCTGGTTGAAAGCAAATGTCCTTTTCCTGGACTTCGTACATTCTGAAGAGACCAGAGTTGGGCTGGTAACTCTGGTTCTGGAAACGGGACTGCGGCTTCATACCCAGGCCCGAGGGATCTCTGCACAGAGACGCCGGCGCCCAGTAGACCCCTGCTGTGGCCGGCTCCGGGTCCCTCCGGGTCCCGCCTGAACCGGTGCCCCGCCTGAGCCGGTGCCCCGCCTGAGCCGGTGCCCCGCCTGAGCCGGTGCCCCGCCTGAGCCGGTGCGGGCGGGACGAGGCTGGGTAGCGCTGAGGGGTTACTGGAGCTGCAGCAAGAGGACGGTTGCGCTGCAGTCCTTTGTACCTTATTTTGGAAAATAAACCATTGTTCTGGCTGCCTTTTACAATTTTTAAAAAGGAAGGACGGGGGGCAAGGCATTGTTGGGTTACTTCTGATGCTTCAGTGTTACAAACTCGACCTAAATTCACAGTGTATTTTTTTCCTTTAAAAAAAAAAATCTGTTTCATGAACATGCAAAGGTAAAACCCATATGTTTACATACTTTGATCACCCAAAACGAGTACTCTACTTCAAGATCTGGAAGTAGGATCTATAAAGCATTTTCTCAGACTTCCACCTTAAAAACACTATCACATGGTATGAATAAGACTGATTAGACAGTTTTGTAGATATTTTTGGTGCTGACCTAGGACATGAGCCTTATAGATTGTAAAATAGAGATCGTTGGAACTAATGTATAGAATTAAATTTTTAAAACTTCATTTGCTGTTAAATTCTGTGAAGTCTCGGCTATCTAAAATAAACTTACACAAATATGAAATGTAATGTTTCACATTGCAAGGTAATATGTAATGTAGTGTTTGTAAAATACTCTTGTTTAATATTAACTAGTGGAATTTTGATTTGTACAGTCACAATTTGTTAAAATGATTTCATTTTAACATCCACTGATACAGATTAATAATGGAAGTTCAGATTTAACGGTTGATGGGAAAATGGTGCATGCAATACTTCTGCAAGTATTGGGAGTTTGGTATGTTTTGAAAAGAGTAACCTTTGGGTGTCAGAAAATGGATTTTCTCAAACTCCGTTGACAACGATGGGCAGACCTAGTAATACTGGCACAGAATTAACTGGACACCTTATTAACAGTGAGGTGAATAATTCTGAATAAAGTTTTAGAGAACTATTTCAGTTACTTGAGTATTTTTTTTTTCCTCTTTAATATTTAGGCAATAAATCAGCTAATACTCTATTTTTAGATATGGGCATTCATGTCATTTCAGCTTATTCATTCACCAATCCATCCATTCGTCAGTCAGCAAGCACTCGCTGAAGTCAGAAATAGGGCCTTAGCGGACAGGTGGCCTTGCCTTCCAGCCCTGCCTGTCTGGTGTGGAGGAGTGTATACTGGTGACTTACTATTACACTTCAGAACTGGGCGATACGCATGTATGAAGTGAGCGGTGCATTTCTACGGAGAGAGTTAGTTACTTTGTTTTCCTAAAAACAACCTCAGATCACAAGTCGGGCTCTGAAGATTAAAAGCAATTTTATAGCGGGCATAGAGCTGCCTGGGCTCCAATGTGGGGCCCAGGCCTACGTTTCTAGTGCTCCCAGGTCGGGGGGGGGGGGGGGGGGTTCTGCAGAGAATTGCTGCATCGGTGCTAATATTGGACGATGTGATCTCTAAGGTTCCTATCAACTCTTAGGATTCTGTGAATTGGGAATTAAACCTAATTTTCTAAAGCCAATTAGCTCATGTTTATCATGTCATGTGCAGATTCAGTACCTAGTCATGACTTCTTTCGTTTCCTGGGTCAGTCCCCTGTCCCTCTGGGGCGTTCGGAAAAAGGCCTGTGTTCTCCAAGGTCACTTCCACAAATTCTAGAGCCCTGACTAATACGGCTTTAACAGTCTCTGCCCTCCTCGATGGAACCATTTTCCCACCCGGGGTTTTATTGTGAACGCTAACCAACAAGTCTTAAGGTTCACGCCAGATGAAGCTAACAAGCAAACAACTGCTTTTGACCCTCCTGCAACTTAGTTGAAACATTTCATCTCGTCTGCAGTTGGAAATGTCTTAAGAAACTCAAGTGGAGACCACTAGAGTAAGGACAGTGACTTTGAGCTGTGTAATCTTGGTGACACAAAGGTGAATGGTTTAAAACTTCCAGCAGCTGCCCTTCATTAAGTCATAGGTTCCTCTTTGTTTCCCCCTAATTGGTGGGAGGAAGCAGATGACCTGCATGCCATCCACCCTCCCTGCCCCCACATACCCTAAAGGCAGTAAGTTGATGCTGGAGATGTTGAAAACCGGTCCTCAGGAACTGCCAGCATCAGAGCTGTAGCTTGTAATAGTAAAACATGCATTTGCATTTTAAAAGTTCGCAAGTAAAAAACAAGGAACTCTTTGTCCAATTCCATCATTGTGCAGGCACCAACAGTAAAAAAATAACAATGAAAGTCACTGAAGGAGTTTTGCAAAAGCTCAAAGCCACCTTCGCAAGATCTTGTTACCTTTGGGGTCCAGCTCAAGAGTGGCTTCCATCCTGCGGGCTGGCCGCCTGGCGGGCCATACCCCGCAGTAAGCGCTTTGCACCTCAGGCGCGTCCGATCCCGCATTCAGGTGCACGCTGCAGGCCCGGTGCCTGCCAGTGCCACGCCCCTCCTGCCTCCTCTTCAAACATGCCAAGTGAACTCCAGCCTTAGCCCCTTCGGTCCACGCTTCAGAAACCTTGGGTCCTCCTTCGGACCTCCTCTGCCCTGTGACCTTAACCAGGACCTCAGAGAACGTAATGCCCCCTCCCTTTGGATTCCCACACACCATTCACTTTGGCCTCACCATGGTGTGGGACCCCCACAGAACTCATCTGGTACTCACGCATTCACATCCCGGAAGTGCAGAGGAGTGGAGTTCCCACAGGCCTGCCCCTGACCAACGGTGGATGCTGGATGGGTGTAGATGCCTTTTCCTTTCGTCCCCTGGGCGGCCAGTTCTGACAAGCATTCAGAAGATGCTACAGAACCAATGACCTGTTTTCCTATGGCCATTCAGCGATGCTTCTCATATTAGCTTTCCTCTTTTCTGTTTTACGCCTGTGGGTCCTGAATCCTGGGGTCATTTCCCAAGAAAATGATTTGGGACTGCCGGCCAAGATGGAGGCGTAGGTGGACACACCGTGCCTCCTCTCACAACCAAAATTAAGGACAACAAACATTTAGAAACAAGAAAACCAGAGCTAATGGAAAATTGAACTGTACGGAAGTCCAACAACCATTCATCCAGACTGGTAAGAGGGGCGGAGTTGCAGTAGGAAAAAGTGGAGGTGCGGACCGGGGAACACAGGCGGCAGTGGCTGGTGGTTCGCAGGTGTGCAGGTGGCTGGCAGGCCCACAGGCGGCGGCTGTCACACGGGGTGGCAACTGTGCAGATCCAGTGAGGCCACGCAGGGCACCTGGCTGACCAGGTGATCCCACATTCGAGTGCATAGATAATCCAGGCGAAGGGGAAGCAGCAGAAGGGACAGGAACTCAAGAGAGCAGAGCAGGCGCCATTGTTCCTTCTCGGACCCCACCCCCACATACAGCGTCACAATTCAGTGACTGGGCTGCCCTGCACTGGGGAACACCTAAGGCTCCATTTCTCACTACCTAACGGTGCGTGCAGATAATCCAGGCGAAGGGGAAGCGGCGGAAGGGACGGGAACTCAAGAGAGCAGAGCAGGCGCCATTGTTCCCTCTCGGACCCTGCTCCCACGTATAGCGTCACAACTCAGCGACTTGGCTGCCCCGCACTGGGGAACACCTAAGGCTCCACCCCTCACTACGTAGGAGCCGCGACCAGACCAAAATCAAAACAAAACAAAAAAATACACCAAAAATGGCTCAAAACGGAGAACAAATCAGAGCTCCAGAGACAATTCCTCTAAGCAACAAAGAGATAGCCAACCTATCAGATGCACAGTTCAAAGCACCGGTGATCAGGATGCACACAGAATTGGTTGATTTTGCTCACAAATTAGATGAAAAAACGCAGGCTACAATATGTGAAATGAAGGAAGACGCATGGGGAACCAATAGAGATAGGAGGAAAACTGGGACTCAAATCAATGGAGTGGACCAGAAGGAAGAAACAAACAACCAAACAGAAAACGAGGAAGAAACAAGAATTCAAAAAAAAATAAGGAGAGGCTTAGGAACCTCCGGGACATCGTTAAACGTCCCAACATCTGAATTATAGGGGTACCAGAAGGGGAAGAAGAGCAACAAGTGGAAAACTTATTGGAACAAATAATAAAGAACTTCCCCAATCTGTCAAAGGAAATAGACTACCAGGAAGTCCAAGAAGCTCAGAGAGTTCCAAAGAAGTTGGACCCAAGGAGGAACACACCAAAGCACATCATAATTACATTAGCCAAGATTAAAATGAAGGAGAGAATTCTAGAAGCAGCAAGGGATAAGGGGACAGTCACCTACAAAGGAGTTCCCATCAGACTGTCAGCTGATTTCTCAAAAGAGACCTTACAGGCAAGAAGGGGCTGGAAAGAAATATTTGAAGTCTTGAAAGGCAGGGACCTACATCCAAAATTGCTCTATCCAGCAAAGCTGTCATTTAGAATGCAGGGGCAGATAAAGCGCTTCTCAGATAAGGTCAAGTTGAAGGAGTTCATCATCACCAAGCCCTTATTCTATGAAATGTTAAAGGGACTTATCTAAGAAAAAGAAGATAAAAATATGGCAGTGAAAAGACAGCAAACTCACAGCTATTAAGAACCACACCTAAAACAAAAGCAAACTAAGCAAACAGCTAGAACAGGAACAGAACCACAGAAATGGAGATCATATGGAGGGTTAGCAACAGGGGCGTGGGAGGAGGAGAGAGGGGGGAAAGGTACAGAAAATAAGTAGCATAGACGGTGGGTAGAAAATAGACGGGGAGGGCAAGAATAGTATGGGAAATGTAGAAGCTAAAGAACTTATGACACATGGACATGAACTAAAGGGGGAGAATGTGGGTGGGAGGGGGTGTGCAGGGTGGAGGGGAATGATGGGGGAGAAAAGGGACAACTGTAATAGCGTAATCAATAAAATATATTTAAAAAAAAAGAAAAAAAAGAAATGCTGGCAAAGGGGCGGGAAGTTTAGAGCGGGGTGAGTCCAATTACAGGCTCAGGAGCAGCTGCCATAGGGCGGTGGTGTGGGCATATTCGGAGCGTGGTCCCCAACTAGCAGCATCGTCATCACCCAAGAACTTGAGAACTGCAGATGCCCAGGCCCTGCCCCAGCTGTACTGAATCAGAACTCTGGGGCTGGGGCCTCCCAGGCTGCGTTTTAACAAGCCCTGTGGGTGTGTCTGAGGCACCAAAGCTCAAACACCCCGCTTCTGCTAACCCTGCTGCTGAGTCCTCGGGCCCCACCCCTTGAAGGCAGCCACCCCACAAAGGGCTGGGCTGGGTGGGACAGCCCCTGCGTGCACTCCGACCCTCTCAGCCACCCTTCTTCCTCCAGCCACTGACACAGGGACCATCCCTGTGCACGTCCGGACAGCTTCCCACCGGTCCTACGTGGCCAATGGTGAGGACCTCGTACTTCCAGGGCCTCTCTGACATGGGTGTGGGGGGCACTGAGGACCCATCTGGCCCTCACACAGCATCATCTGAGAGTGCAGGGCAGGCGACACCGCGGGGCCGCTCTGGAGCTGATGGGTGAATGGTCTCCCCTTTGTGCCCGGGGCAGACCCCGAGATGAGCTTCATGAGGCTCCTCAGCAGAGCCTGCAGACTGGGCACGGGCCACCTGTACGGGCTTTCCCTCCACCCCCAGCCCCCGGTCCCGGCCCCTTACTCCTGCTCTCGGGGCTACTCCCCAGAGAGACTGCTCTACCTGCGAGCCTTAGTCTGGGGCTCTGCTTGGGCAGAGCCGGTCTGAGACCTCTGGCTGCCGGGAGTGCACTTGGTCTGCGTTTCAAGTTCCTCCTGCTTCTCATCCACATCCGACTGTCATCCATTCACAGTGGCCTTTCCCAGTGATGTAACCCAAAGGAGCAAGCCCGTCACACCAACCACCCTATTTGAATTCTCTGTCACTGTGACAGTTTTTTTTTCAAATCCTTTTGTTAGTGCCTCTGTCCAGCACTAGAATATCCTGCATAAAACGGAGAGAACCTGGCGTATTTCATTGTTTGCCGTTTCCCCTAGCCTGGCCTAGAGTAGGCACTGAAAAGGCGTTCCTTGATTCAATGAATAAATGCAAGCGTCTGAGAATGAGAGAAGATTGTAAATCAAGCCAGAATCTGAGCTAGTAACACTTATTTGAGGGGGAAAAAAATGCATACCTTAAATTTAAATTTATTTAAACATTACAAAAAATATCTCCACCAAGTTGTCTGTGAAAAAAATGTAAAAGCAGCAGCAATGATTTTTGGTTCATTACCAGCGGTCCAACACGATTTATAAAATTGAACAAAATTTGGACGTGTGTCTTATGCCTCTGTAGACACGGGCTCCTTTCTTTAGGTCCCTGTCTTTAGGGTCTGGCAGCGTCGTTACGGGGACACGTTCCAGAGCCTTCTTCCTCTGGACCCTATGCAAGATGATCCGGTACACGCCGGTGATGGAGCTCCGGGCGTCCCGCCCTTGATTGTTCCGAATGTGTTCTTCCGTAATACCCAAATGTTCCAGCGTGCTCTTGACCTCGTTCTCTTCCTCTCTGAGGGTGCCCGTTTCCGACAGATGTTTGGGATCCAGCTGGAAAGGTTCCAGAGGGGCGGGGTAGGGCACCCCTTGCATCCACTCGTGGTTCATGATGGGCTCGATCCCCAGCCGCTCGCCGGGCACCGGCTGCAGGACGCCCTGGATGAGCCGGAGGCAGGGCTCTGAGACGTGCGAGGGCACATTGTACGCGCCCTCCAGGATGCTCCTCTTCAGCTTGGCCACGGTCTCTGCCCGGAAGGGCATGGTGCCCGTCACCATGAAGTACAGAAGCACCCCCAAGGCCCAGACGTCCACATACACGCCCACGTAGTGCTCGTCCCGGAAAAGCTCCGGCGCCGCGTAGGGCGGGGAGCCGCAGAACGTGTTCAGCATTTCACCTCTTTTACTCACGGTGCTGAATCCGAAATCGCCCACCTTCACACACGTGTGACTGGTGTAGAACACATTCTCTGCTTTCAGGTCTCTGTGAATAATTTGGTTTTCGTGCTGTGGAAGAAGACATAGGGGGAAATCATCATTTGCAAAGTAAAATACCAACATAAGAAAAGGCGTCAGTCGCTCAGAAGCGGTGAGACGCCCTCAGAGCAGAAATTCAGTGGAGATTAAGCATGTTCGCAGACCTCCAGAGCTGCCCTGTCGGTGTCACCGTCAGTGACCCGCAGGCCCCAAAGAGGTGAAAGGCTTTATCTTCCTGTGGGGTGGGGGTTGGAGCCTGGCCCACACGTGTGAACTCGGGGATTAGTGCCAGAGATAAGACCCAGATCTTCTGCCACTACGAGGTCCTGAACACGATGACGTGGGAGGCTGGAGGTGGGTTCTTCTGGCTGAGCAACCTCTTGACTAGGGTCAAGTCCAAGAAGGCTTGGAGCCCTCCCCGGCTTCCCAGCCACACTCCCTTGGCTGGGCTCCTTTGTCTTTACAGAATTATGAGCAGGGACCGGGCCACGTGAGGCAAGGTTGCAGCCGCAGGTGCCAGTGCTGGTTGTCAGGCCCCGCCCCCGCCCCGCCCCCCCCCCCCCCGGCTTGTGTTCTAACTTCGACCCACTGGAGCCCTGGGGCTCTTGGGAAATGGCTCCCTGGCACTCTTGCTGATGGATGGGCCTTTTGGGGTTAGAATCCAGGCTCTGGAGCCCGACAGCGTGGTTAACTAACTCTAGGTCCAACAATCCCGGCTGCCGGTGCTCCTCCTTGTCCAACGGGACACCGAGGGCACCTCGCTCGGGCGTCGTGAGAGCCGCACGCGACGCTGTGTCCGTCATGCTCCGCATGGCGCTGGCATGGAGCGCACACCCCCGACGAAGCTTGGAACTGTGTCTTCGACTCGACCTTCCTCTTTTCAGAGACCAGATGGCTGGGAGGAATAGCAGGGCTCAGAGCGACGGAGGGCTCAGCCCGTGCCTCTGCTGCTGGGTTCCCTGCCGAGTTCTTTGCCCGGGAGACCGAGGAAGACTCCTTTCCTGGCTGTTCTCATGTGCGACACGGGCCTGGTGTGCTCCCCAGCCCTGGGCAGGCTCACCGCAGCGCAGGCCACGGAAGTGACCCCCTTCAGTTCTGAAACACCGACCGCTGTCACGGTCAGGCTCTGCTCTCTTGCTCACTTCTTCCTCCTCCCCCTCCCTCCCTCCCGACTGCTATCTTGGGCCCCCAGGTCACTGATTCCCCTGCTGATAATTTGGCCCGAAGGTCACTGATCCCAGGGCTCGACCTCCACCATCCAGGCAGAGAAATAAACTAGAAACAGTGTCTCAACCAATACAGGCCCCAGACCAGGGTCTGCTTTCTGCCCGTTGGACTGACTGAGATCTGGGAAAAAACGGCTCAGACTTCTGCACTAACAGCTGTCGAAGTGGGTGTGGTCTGCAGCCCAGGTATGGCCAAGGGCAGAAAGGGTGCACTGAGCAGCGGCTCCTAAAAGATCCGGGGCGTGGGTTTTAGAAGTCCCGATTTAGCTGAAGAAGTAATCAGAGAACGGAACTTAGGGTGACACGGTCAAGTTCAAGCACAGAGGCAGCGAGAGCTGAAGTCGCGGAAGATGGGTGTGTGAGCCAACGTGAGACTGAGGAGAGTCTCCGAGAGTCGGGCCTGAGCTGGGTGGTGAAGTGTGGACAGGGTTTGGAGGGTGAGACGTGGTACCAGGGCAGAGGGCATCCTTGACCCGGGCTCGGGGGACAAGGCCAAGAGGCAGCAAGGAGCTAGCCTTGCAGGTGGTGGGAGGCGGGCTTGGAGCGATGTGACCAGGGGCTGAGTGAGTGGCATCAGGCTGCTCAGAGTGACTCCTGCTAACCTGCAGACGCCAGGAGGCTGCCCTGTGAACGGGGGCTCCTGGGTGTCGTTTCAGAGGCACGAGCATGCACACAGCCAGGCTTCTGACTCTCCCAGAAGGGGCCGCTGTCTGACCTGTGGCACTAAAGCCCTCTGGGACCCTGCGATGCTGGTAAACTGAGGCCCCACGCTCCCACTGTGGGTGGAATGGGAGCAGGACTTTCCTTCCGCGCCCCACTCACCATGTGCTTCACGGCAGACACAATCTGGGAGAAGATGAGCTTGCTCTCCGGCTCAGAGAGCTTCCCTTCGGTGCTAATCTTCCCAAAGAGCTCCCCGCCCCCTGCATACTCCATCACCAGGTGGAGCTTGGAGAGCGTCTCCACCACTTCATAAAGGCGGATGATGTTGGGGTGGTGCAGCTTTTCCATGCTGGAGATCTCGCGGGACAGCAGCCGCTGGGTTTTCTGGTCTAACTTGGTCTTGTCCAGGATCTTAATGGCCACCTTTTCTGGAAAAAAGAAAGCATCAGAGCCAGAGTTCACAGGCTCATAGAAATTTAGAACGGAAAGGGAACTAGATCGGCCCCTGTATTTGATGGCACTCGGAGGGGAAATGGCTGTTCCCAAGCTAACAGAGCTCATCCCTGATCCTCGGTGTGTCTTGCACGTTTTGATGTCAATGCCTGGCTCCCAAGAAGATTTTAGTTTGATGATCTTCACCCAGTTTTCTGGGTGCAGTCCAAGCTCCTTTGCTTAGCCGAGAAAGCCCCTCTCACACATTCAGCCTCCACATCCGTCAGTCCTGACCTCCATCCTCATCTCCCCGTGCTCAGCTGCGGTCCCGCTGTCAGAGCCTTGTCCGTTCCCTCTCTTCCACCTGGGTCATTCCCTTACCTGCTTCATGACCGCTTTCCTGGCTCCTGACGGTCCCTCAAGGCCAGCCTCAGAGCCAGCCTCTTCCGTGACGTCCTGTGACGACCACGGTGCGCAGAGCCTGTGTTCTCTGAACTACAATCTCGGCACGCGGGCCTGTCCATGCTGACTTCCTCCCACCCCACCCCGTGTGGGCTAAGCTCTGGGCCAGTGCCCGGCCCCATTGGGACTTCATGTGCGGGGGAGGATTAATTGGTACAATTCCTTGACTGTGATACCAATTCATGGTAATTTGGTGTTTACGCATTGAGAGCGTTAAAAACAGTTGCACCTTTGGCCCAGCCATTTCACTGTTGGCATTTAATCTTAAAGAAATAATCTGACGTATGTGCAAGGTTGCGTGTGTGCATGAGAAGACTTCTGTGATACTGGGAATGGCTTAAGTGGTCCAGCAAGAGAGATGGTTAACATGAAGGTGGCACAGTTACCTGTATAATGGCACACTGTGCGCCTATCCAAAGAGTTGCAGGAAAAGATGTTCGATATGGCACAAGAAAGGAAAAGTACCAATATACAGGTGCAGAGAAAAAATTCTGGTGAGGTGTTCATCAAAATGTTTAGAATAATTATTTTATTAATAGGAGGATCGTGAATGGTTTTCCTTTAAATTTTTCTTGCTCATCTATATTTTCTCATTTCCCTGCAACTAATTATGCAACCTACATACACAGTTAATATGGATTAAGTGTGTAATAAAAATGGTTGAGGCTTGAAAATGAATGAATCTCTGCTCCAAGGTAAACCTTCATTCATTTTTTTGGTTCGAAGTGGACCAGGCTGTCTATAGGATAAGAAAGATTTTCTAGGCAAGTAACTGGGGAGAACAAGATTGCATCCTGCCTAGTGGACCTACTTGCAAAATAGCGGCTTTGAAGAAGTTTAACGCAGTGTTTACCTGCACAGAAACAGACGCTGCCAGTTTAAAACAGGAGTGTTATGGGCATATCAGAGTAGGGCTTCTAGAACGGGAAGAGGTGGGGTTCGCTGGGGGCTGAGGAGGCAGTGCTGGGGAAGGAGGAGGCCGCAGACCCTCCGGGCTGGAACCTGGGAGGGCCCCGGGCCCTGGTGATGGATCTCCCCGCTGCTGCCTGACACAGGGACTCCTGGTTTTGTGCAGCCTGCTGGGCATGCTGTTCTTCCAAGGGCAGATTTCCCAGAGAAGAGGCCTCTGTTCCGCCTGGGTCCTCCCCAGCGCTGGCCCAGGTTTCTGATAACGTGCAGGCCCCTCTCTGCTGCCCACTGCTCCCCACGTTATGGCGGCTCAAGAACCGGATCACCTACTTCCCTCTTCTCTACAAGTATTTCCTCCGTGCCTCCAGGTGCATCCATACACACACCTGCCTACACAACCTCTCCGCTTGGTTGTCTGTCTTATTTCGGGTTCTGCCAGAAGCAGATCCTGAGGCAGAGAGTCAAGTGTAAGTAGACTGAGGGAGGGGACCCCAGGAAATGCTGGCAGAAGGATGAGGAAGTGAGGTGGAAAGGAAAGGCAGCCAATAAAGGGGGCGTTGCTGCGTTACCAGTTAGTCCTGCTGAGACTTGCGATGCCTACGTTTTACGGGAGAAGCGTGAGAGAGCTGGGGTCCTTACACATCTCCTACCCCAGTCACGGGTCACTGGCTGTTCCTGGGGGTGTCACTTCCCCTGTACCTGTGGCCTCCCGTGCAGGTAGGAGGAGAAAGCCCAGAGGCAAACAGATGGAGAGACTGGCATTTGCGGAGGGGTGGGGTGGGGGGATGGGGCTGCATGCATGGAAGTGGTAAGGCCCAAGGAGACGGTGAGGCACCAAAAGCATCTGCCACGTGTGTGTAATAGACGTGTAATAAGCATGTCCAGCATACATGGTCAATACTGAGCACGTGTTGCCCCCACGCCCAAACCTGCTCCCCCTACACTCTTCCCAACTTCAGTAAATGGAAGTGCTCTTCTTGCCACTGAGCAGATCACAAACCTTGAGCACTTGACTCTTCTCCTTTCTACTCCATTTTCAGTCTATCAGCAAATCCCGTTACCTCTACCTTCCAAACAGAGCCAGCGTCCAGCCACGCCTCAGCGTCCCGCTGCTACCGTCCAGGCCCCAGGCACCCTTAGCGGTTGCCCGGGCTATTGCCACAGGCTTCTAACTGATCTCTCCTTTTCTGCCTTTGACCCCTTGCAGGCGATTTTCAACAGAGCAGCCAGGGTGATCCTATTAAGGCACAAGGCAGATCACGTCACTTCCCTGCTCCCTGTGAGGGCTCTGGCTTCACTGGCAGGAAAGGCCGTCTCCTTACCCTGACACACGGGCCCCACGGGGTCTGCTGGCCTGCCCCACGCTGCCCTCGGCCCCTGGCCGTTGCCAGGGTACAGCGGGCACGCTCCCACGCTGGTGCCCTTGTGCTTGCTGGCCCCTCTGCCCGACCGCTTTCCCTTGAGTGCATCAGCTCCAGATCCCTTATTTCCTTCTGTTCAGTTACCCCCTGCTCCGTCAGGCCGGCCCAGGGCCGGCTTACCTACGCCTGCAGCCCCCGGTGCTCCCTGGCCCTCCCCGCCCTGTTTTCCTTCTGGTCACCGTCCCCACCTAACAGAACGCACGGCTGACTGGCCGTCTTCCGTCTGTCTCTCCCCACCAGGATGTAAGCTCCATGCGGGAGACTGTTGTCTGTTTCGTTCACTGCTGTGTCTCGGGAACCCAGAGGAGGGCCTGTTTCACGGCAGATGCTCAGCACGTGGTGTCATTTAGCCCCCACACGGCCCAGGGACAGCGTGAGCACCACCGTGCGCACTGGGTGTTGTGTCTCGCTTTTCCGTTTTCTGTTGCGCCCTGCCCCTTTTCCACATGGCCACGCACTCTGCACTGTCGCGATTTTTAATGGCTGTGTCACCTTACATCCGGTGCGCATGCTTGCATCTACTTGACTATTTCTATATTGTTGGATCATATTGCAGTCCAAATAATGCCGCGATGAACATTTTTTCGGTCATTGTATTTCTAATATTGGACTTATTTTTAGGTTTTGGAGTCACAAAAGTTGCTTACTATTTCTAAAATTAAAAGAACATGATTTTTAATTGCTGTTTTAAATTATTTTTATTTTTTAAGATTTTATTTATTCACCTTTAGAGAAAAGGGAAGGGAAGGAGAGAGGGAGAGAAACATCAATGCGTGGTTGCCTCTCACACGCCCCCTACTGAGGACCTGGCCCGAAACCCAGGCATGTGCCCTGACTGGGAATTGAACCGGCAACCCTTCGGTTCACAGTCCAGTGCTCAATCAACTGAGCCACACCAGCCAGGGCAATACCTGTTTTCAAAAAGGTTTTCAAGAAGAGAGATCATTTTTTTAGAATCAGTGGGTCTTCCCTATTAAGCTTTTAGAGAGACTGTCAGTTGCACCCCTTCCCCCATCAGGTCATCCTAGGAGATTAAGATGGAGACCCTCCCACCAACGCTGAGCGTTCGTGAGAAGTTCGCACGCTAACCTAATTCGCCAAACATCCCACTGTTTCTTATTGCAGGCGAACTCCAGGGATTGATATGACAAAAGGCTGGGCACCTGGGAAGCTGTGACCAGGACACCCAAGACTCTCACCACCCCCTGGATTTGTTAAGCTCCGAATCTTTATTTCTTATTCATACATCGTTCTCTTGGGCCCCGGGGTGGCTGTCGGACTCTCTGGCTTGTGACCTCCATGTACTTCCAAGCCAGTGCCTCCACAGCTCCCCCTCAAACCCATCTGTCCGCCTGTGTCTGCTGTGCACTGCTCGTCGTTAAAGCTGGAACCTGGGAGCCACCCCCAATTCCTCCTCTCCCTGTCCCCCTCTCTTCTCCCCCATCCAATGGACCACAAGCGTTTCCAGTACTCTAACAGCGTTCTCTCAAATGCATCCCCTTCCCTCCACACTCACAGCCACCCCTCGAGTTGAGACGGATGTCACATTCATCGGAGCCATCAGACTAATGTTTTATTCTGACATCCCTGACTCCGGTCACACCCTAACTTCAGGTTCACCTTCCTCGCTGAGATCAAATTCCATTAGTCGCTTGGGTTAATTGCTTGCTTTAAGCTTTTCAATGACTCTCAGGGAACCAAGTGACAAAATCCAAATATGCAAGAAGATTCTCCACGGTCAGCCCCTGCCTACCTTACCCACCGTATCTCCCGCTACTCTTTAGGGACAGGCTCCAGCCTTGCTGAACTACTTCCAGACCTCCAAATACTCCCCAGACTGGCTCACGCACTTTTAATCCTCCCTCTGCCCGGAATTCCCTTTACCCTGTGTCCTGTATGATTTCTCCTCAAATCTCAAGACCCAACACAAGGCTTTCCTGGTCAACTGACCCTTTCCTGACCCCCTCAGGCACAGGGGAGCCCACCCTTTGTACCTTACTGGGTGACAACGCTCATCAATTGTTTCCTGTCCGTCTCCATGACGCAGCGGGAGTCCCTATCAGGCTAGAACGGTACCACCTTCATCTCTGCAAAGGCCCAGAGCGAAGTGTGGGCCCGGGAGAGTCCATTACATTTTTTTACAGAGAGGGAGAAATGAACTGATGAGTGAGTAAGTTGGGAGGTGAAAAGTAAGTGTTGTGGGAACACGAGACCAGGGCAACAGAGAGGGAGGTCAGGGAAGAAGAGGTCGGGAAGGGCAGCGACAGGGACAGGGACAGGCGCCGCTGCCTCTTTTCCTTCTGTTTGTGACAACAGATGGGACATCAAATATTCAGAAGCTGAGTGCCTCATCTCTTTTGAGAAATTTCTAATCAGCCTAATTTCTAATCATGTTGGCTTCGGCCTGCCCTATCAGCTTGCAAGGCCCTCGGGAATCTGAGCTGTTAGTTATAAAAATAAACCCCAGCCAGCAGGGGCCTGGATTGGAGACTTTTTTCTAGAGATCAGGGCGGCCGGCGCCTTTGTCAAAACTACTGTCCTGGGAGCTGCCCCAGTGCTGAACCCCTTGCTCTCCTGGGACGCTGTTCCCTTATCTCATCCAGGCAGCCCGTGTTTCCTAGAAAACCTGACAACCCTGGGCAGGCTGGCTTTGTATGGGGACCAAGGTGATACGAATCACTTTCCACGCTACGTAGTCTGACGCAGCGTGGCTATGGTCAGGGGGTTTGAGATGCCCAGCAAGGCTTCCTAAACCGCTCAGGAATAAATGTCCTTCCTCTTTTAGAGGTACAGATTTTAGAGGGACGTCCCCCCTTTCCTTCTATTTCTGTCTGCTCAGAGCAGCCAAATGTCCCCTCCCTGTTCACAAGCCACAGTTTCCTCGTCCTGACTCTCATCCTGCCCCGAGACTCGGTCCCCCAATACCTGCCTGCTCTCG
Source organism: Glossophaga mutica (assembly GCA_039655065.1). Lineage (NCBI taxonomy): Eukaryota > Metazoa > Chordata > Mammalia > Chiroptera > Phyllostomidae > Glossophaga > Glossophaga mutica. Next base: position 6,789,995 of record CM077305.1, read on the forward strand.
CTGTCTGCATCCCCTCACATGGATTTGCACCTGGGTTTCCACCCACCCCGCCCCCACTTTTCCGTGCCCGTCACTCTCATTTCCCTACTCTTCTTCCCTCCACTCAGGGGCTCGCTGGAGGGCAGAACCCCAGAAGAGAGATGAGGCACGGGCCAGGCCTGGGTCTTTATGGGGGGGCGGGCGGGGCTACGAGACTCGAGGTGAAGTCCGGGATTTCTTTCTTCTGTTGCATTAGTGAGCGTGCTCAGTTACCTGCCGGTACATTCTCTGGCTTCTTTTGACCTTCCTCCCCTTTGGCACACATACTCTGTAACCAGGGGGGACTTGAACCTTTGACAATAGGGCAGGTCAGCACTGAGGATCGCATGTCAATGAAGCCACCAAAGTGTCCAAGTGCACAGCCGGGAAATGCCACCTTCTCTGAACCTCAAGGGACTAGAACTGACGTCACTTCCTGACACCGCAGAACCTGCGGGATTCTGAAGGAAGTCACTATATACGCCCAGCTGTCGTTGCTTCTCTTTCTCCGTGCGCCCCGCATCGTGGCCTGTCTACGGAATCCGGGGCTGTCGGGTGGAGGTTCCCCGCTCGCCTGGCCCCCGTCTCTGCGGTGGACCTGGCCCTCCACTGGGCCGCTCTCTGCTCGCCTTCTCAAAGACACGTGCTTGGACCTTGGGCTCTGCTGAGAGCACCGCGGGACCCATGGCCCCGAGGACTGCCACTGACGCCACACGGGCGTGCCCTCGGCTCAAGGGCGGCCCATTGTCAGCTGGCCAGTGAGCAGTCACCCAGGGGTGGGCAGAAGTAGGTTAACAATAATAATAATAAGAAGAAATAATACAATAATTAATAGATAAATAATAATACAAAAATGAACTCGGTTTCACATGCTCACGCCCGTAGACCTACTTTTGCCCGCCCCTGTATTCTCCCTCTCTCTGAATTCTGAGCTGACATAGAATGAAACACGTGGGCTGGAGAGGAACAAGGAAGCGGGAGACCGCGTGGCTATGGGACGCGCCGCTGTGATCTCCGACCGCGCGCCTCCGCCGCCGGGCCAGCGGAGAAAGCCGCTCCGCAGGAAAACGGGTGAGGGCGGCACACATCCACCACGGGAAGCGGAAACGAGGAGCCACGTGGCCCCGAGAAGGAGAAGGGCTGAGGACAGTCACCTGCTGAAACCCTGCTGCCCATCCCTGCTGCGGCGGGTCCGCGGGACAGAAGGCGCCCCTTGGTCTGGGAGCCGTTGGAGCAGGCGCCCACCCCGGGAACGGAATGGCGTGTGACTTCAGCCCAAGCAGACCAGCAGCGGCATCCCGGACGCCCTCCCCTCCCGACGTCCTCCCTGGTTTGCCTTCATCCGACGTCTCCCGCTTCCTGGCCCCGTCTTCTGTCTCAGTCTCCGCGCCCCGCCTCCCCCCCCCCATCCTCCCCAGGTGTTCCATCTTTTTTCTCTCATTCTTGCTCTAGACTGTGGAGAAGCGGCACCCGCCCCGATTAGATTTGAGCTACACAACAAGATCCCCTTTGGTGAGTGGAGTGAGCGCTGTTACTGGCCGCGTGTTATACACGCGAGGAGCCTGCGGCTCACGGGAGGTCCGTGGTGCGCCCAGCCAAGGAAGGTGAGCTGCCGGCACACTCGGGCGCAGAGCGGCGGAGAAGGGCACTCGCAGCTCCAGTGACTTGAGAGTGTGTGTGTAAACGCATGTGTGTGTGTGTAAACACATGTGTGTGTGTGTCTGGGGGTTAGGGTGTTTTCTCTGTAGGGGCCAAACGCAGGGATGGGAGGAACATGAGATGAGGGAGGAGAAGGAAGGAGAACAAAAGACGTTTAAGGAAAGAGCGGCCCTGGAGGCCCCTGGCAGTCTGGCCCCGGCAGAGGGCATGTCGGGACAGGGCTCCCAGGGAGGGAGTGGGCAGAGCCCACGGGCGTAGGAGGTCGGTAAAGTGCACTGAGTTGCAAGCGTTCCTTTCCTGTTTGTTTTTTTAACTCCCTTTGATAATGTGCAGGCTTCGGCTACACGAGAGGGAACACGGGGAAGTGCCCACGCTGCTGGGCTCTCGGCCGAGTTCCTCCCTGAGGCCAGCGTGCTGGACGCCGCTGCTCTAGAACCCAGAGAGACTGGTGCCAAGTGGGTGTGGGCTTCGGTAGACAGCAAGGAACCTAGCAACAGTGAGGACACTGCAGGGTAGACTGAGGCACAGAAGGTCCGGAGATCAAACCCGCTTTCCCCAAATATAACAGAAGCAGCAGCCTCAGGCAAGGGGAGGAAACCAAACCCTGCTGTCCACAGACCAGAGCGATCTGGGAGGTCTCCTGGGCCATCCTGTGCCCTTGGTGTTGACACACCAACCCAAACAGGCAGTGTAAACCAGGACTCAGACTATGAGCTGCTGGGAGCCAAGCCAGGACTCCCCTTCCCCAGGACAGAGGCCCCTCAGTGTCTGAGTGAGTTCACCCACACGGTGCAGTGGGAGAGTTTCGGGAGTCAGACCAGCTAAGGCTGAACTGCTGAAGCCACGCTTAACCTTTTTGGGTCCTAGTCTCCCTGTCTGTAGGGTGGAAATAAGAACAGTGCCCTCGCCCCATTACCGTGAAAATCAATGGGAATAACAAAGGACAGGGCCTCACGCAACAAGGCTGCGCTGGCTTCCTTGCCCCGGACCCCCAGGCCACCCCGAGCTGCATCCCGGTCCCATGGGGGCGGGGCCATCCCTGGGCAGTCAGACCCTACCTTTGGTTAGGGAGTGAATCCCGAGCTTGACCTGGGAGAAGTTGCCACTTCCAATCTCCCCCCGGATGCGGTAGAAGCCGATCCGCTTCCCCAGGGTGACCTCTCTCACCACCTTCTCATCTTGGGACATCTCCTGGGTCAGCCTCTCGAAGGGCGTCAGCTGGCGAGCCTGCCCCTCCTCCTCCGCGTCCTGGTCGCACTCTGTCTGACAGCCGCTCTCCACGCTGTCCCGTCGGTCCCACCTGGCATAGTGGGGGCTCACCAGGCCACCTCCATTCACATACACTGTTGTCATCGTCACCACCGCCACTGGCTCACGTCTCCATCTCAGTGCACAGGCGCTGATCCAGGGCAGGCCGGGGAGGAGCAGAGGAGGCGGGGCGGGTGGGAGATGGGACTTAGGGACTGCCGGAGCCCCGAGTCCCCTGAGAGCCAGGGCCAGGGCCAGGGCCAGAGCCAGAGCCAGCCGGCGGAAGTCAGCGGAGCCTGCAGGGCTCACCCGGCCCCGCCCAAAGCTGCCGGCCTTGCTGGAGACATTTCACACCTTCCTCCGCGCTGGACTCTCCGCCTCTCACTGTGCAGCGGCTCACGGCCCACGGCCCACGGCCAGCCACTGTAGACACCTCCCTGGCAGGCTGCAGGCCCCTCCTGGCCAGCCGTGCGCTCTGATGCTCTGTGGTAGGCGGCCGAGTCCCAGGACAAAGGCTCCGGTTTGCTATTCCCTTGGGTGGCCAGTGACTCCTTCACTCTGGAGGCCCCGGGCTCCCGCTGCCGGTCCTCAGCTCTGACTGGCCTCCTTTGGCATTAGTGGGAGGGCCCCGGAGACCCACTCATCTGGACCTGGGCAGGAAGGCAGAAACCTGGAGATCAACCTGCTGGGCACACGGCGGCCGGAGGAGGATTAAATCCCTGCGATGTCACTTTAGCCGGCCTTTATTTACGTGAGCCTTCCTCTAAAGCCACGCGCTGCCTCCAAAATTTGGCAGGTGCTGGTGCGTCCTAAGAACAGAGAGGAAGAAAATGGATCAGCAAGGCCGATAAACTGCACAGGATGTGGAATGAATGTGGGATCTGAAAGCACCTTCCGACTTTCGGCTGTGACTCATGCCAGTAGTAAATGTTTGATTACATGTGACCTAGTAAGAAGAAAATGTCCAACACACACTCCTCAATCTATGCTTCAGGAAAGCCCTCACCGCCTGTAAATACTCCCAGCAAAACAGGTTTTCCGTTCTTCGAGGTTTAGGAAAATATGCATGAAGCTGTGGGTTGCTTTGAAGCCAGACTTAACATACAATATTGATAGTAATGATGATGAAGATGTTCTATTAATATCAGTTTTCCAAAGGTCTTACATTGATTCAAATAATAATGTGCTATTTCCAAGGTGTTTCCAGTTGTCTGTTCTCCTACAGCTCTTCCCGTACTTGGGCAGCTACCCTTCCTTTCTGTTGTTGTTCTGCGACAAAGGCCAGTTCGCCTCCGAGCCTTGTTTCCTGGGTGTCTCTGCTCGGGTGTCAGTCTCCAGGTCCCGCAGCTCATTCGGAAGGTGCAGAAACAGAGGGTACATGACCACGGTCAGGGCGATAAGAAATGCTGCCCAGCTAGGACGTCCTCACAGCCTTTGTCCTGCGCCCTAGATCGAGAAATAATCACTTCCTCTCTGTCCCCACGGCACTCGGTGTGCTTTCCAAACCGTCCCATCGCGTGAAGAGGGGCACTGGGTTGACTTCGTCTGTATGTCCTGCTCCCCTCCCGTCTCCCTCAGCCTGGAGCAGAGTGTCTGTCCTGCACAAAGAAAGTCTTTGCTAAATGTGTGCTGAACTTGATTTTTGGATGTAAGCACGTGGAACCAAAAGCCCGAGGCGAAACATGAGAGATTGCCTTGGAAATGTGAATTTCCGGTTTTGTTTGATGAGATCACATTGTTACGGGGATGGTGACAGTCCGGTTAAGCACCGGGTTGCCCCAGAACAATAAGTAAGGACAGGGAGGAGGGGACCTGCGGGGCTGGGGGAGGGGGAAGCCGGAAGGATCACAGAAGCAGGTTTAAAGGAACCACCTGTGAGTAACCACACACATCTCTGGGTTAGAGTCTGATCAGGATGTTTTAAAAGATGGCCTTAAGATAAAAGATCCTTAAGTAGGTTGAGGGAAATCTAAATCTGGTTCTTAAGCTTCCGGGGTCCCAGACGCCTTCGAGATTCTAATGAAATCTATGACCCCATCCCCAGGAAAAAGGCACGCACGCATCGTTTGTGTACAATTTTAAGGGGCTCACGGACCCTCGGAAAGCCCATCCTGTCCCTCGGATTAAGAATCCCTCTGGCTGTCGATCTCGGATCCCTGGCAGGAGGAGACTGCACAGCTGAGAGGAGGGGTGGCGTGACTTGTAATTCTGAAACTCGAGCTTAACCTACGCGGAGAGTAAGGACTCCAGATGGGACACGCGGCCGGACGGCTCAGGCTCCCGCCGGCTCTGCGTCCCTGCTGGCCTTCCACAGGACACCAGCGTTCCCCTCTCGGGGCCTCTCAGCCCCATGCAGCCTGTGCCGCTGACCCGCCCGCACGCCAACCAGACAAGCACCTGGCGGGCAGGAACTTGCCCCTGCCCCCTCCCTCCCCCAGGACTCAGCACTTATTCAGTGCAAGTTTGACAAAGAAGGAATGAATTAACTTACCACTTACTGATCGCTGCATTTAGGTACAATTCAGTAGATGTAAAATATCTTCTGTTTATAAACTAATGACACTATCCCAGCATTTATGTGAATTCTTTCAGGAAGCTTATTTCAGTTCCTGTTTCCCCAAGGCCTGGGCTACCTTCTACCGACATCAGGATTCCTGGCCCCGCCTCCTGTGCAGGTGACAGCTGGGGCCACATCCCACCATCAGACTGAGGACTGCTACAGGGCTGCTCACAAAGGACAGAAAAGCAAAGTCTCCCCCGACCTTGACCTTGCCACTTCCACAAGGCTGGCGCCCGGCCCAGGCACCCAGGCCGCGTGCCTCCTGGAACCCGGTCTCTGACTCCACGCATCAGTGGGCCGGGACTTTTTCTCTGCTTTCCCGGCTCCTCCGCTCCCCTGATCCGCACCCTGCAGCTTCAACTCCACTCAGGCCTGCGGTTTGCAATCAGATTGTGGACCTGCTGCCCTGAGTAACTTCAGGCGCCCCCAGGAACCCCCCTCTCCCCCTCCTAGTTCCCTGCGTGGGGGGGGGGGTCGGACACAGCTGCCAAGTGTGCTTGCATTACACACGCGACACCCGCAGATTACATTTCCTGCACAGAGGCTTTGAAACCGGTTGTCAGGCCTTCAGCACTGGGGAGGCAGTTAATCTGGCTGGACCAGATACGGGAGCCTCACGGTTTCAGAGACGTTGCTGTGGGCTTGGACTGAGGAGGAACAGCAGTTTCGGGAAGCTAGCCAGCCAGCTGGAAAAAACTGACCCTCTCTCTCCCGCCTGCTCCAAGATAAAGGCCAATTAGATCACCTAAGCAAAGGCAAAATAACTGAAACCATAAAATACTAGGAAAAAAATCAGATTTTAAAAATGACCTCAGAGAAGGCCATTAAACAAAACATTACATTTGACTACAGACAATAATAACTTTCTGTTAGCCAAAAATATCAATAACAAATGAAAGACTTCAATGGTAAACTGGTAGAGAAAGCTTCCCGATATATGTGACAAAGGACTAATCTCCTAGATAAAGAATTGTCACAAATCAATAAGGAAAATACCGATATCTTAAAACAAAAATTCAGGAACATGAGCAGACATTTCACAGAAAGTACAAATGTCTCTATACTATATAAAAGATGTTCAACCTCACTTACAACCAAAAAAAAAAAAAAAAACATAAAAACTACACTGAAATTAGAGTTTTTACAAATAGATTTGGAAACTACAAAAAAATGTGATCATGCAGAGGGTTTAGGGAACCAGAAACTCTCCTTCGTGGTTACCGAGAGTAAAAATTGGTACAACTGCCTGGCAGGCAACTTGGCTGTGGCAGCCTTTGAAATACAAGTGCACAGAGCCTTTGCCTCAGCAATTTCACTTCTGGACTTTATTTTATGCATGCATGCACAAAGACATACCTATTTCTAATATAAAAATGGGTAGGTAGGTATTCACTGCTGCATTGTTTTGTAGCAAAAAACTAGAAATTGTTTAATTACCCATTAGTAGGCAACCAATGAAATAAATTACTATACAAAGACGAAATATGGTCTATCCAGAAACTACCCAGCCATTTACTATGAAAAATAGAGATATTTATTGAAGAAGATACAAGAAACATTGTACACAGACAATCACACCTGAGTCCCCTTCAAAGTAGACACCTTGGGACCTCACACAGTTCTCCCAATTGCCATCAGCTGCCCTGTTGTATTTACCTGAATCTCATCGATGGTCTGAATCTCTTCCCTTTCAAAGGTGATTTTAGTTTTGGGAAAAGCCGTAAGTCGCAGGGTGCCAAATCTGGGCTATTGGGGGGCTGAGTCACTTGGGTGATTTGATGTTTCCCCAAAAAATTCTGCACAAAAGGTGATGCATGAGTGGGTGAGTTGCCGTGATGAAGCTGCCAATCACCAGTTGCCCACAGCTGCAGCCTTCTGAATCATCCAAATAGTTTCTATGGAGGAATGCTCAAGCTTAACGCAAAATCTGATGCAGATTCATCGCTCTACTCACTCAATCATTTTGAATGTGACAGCCACACAGTACGCATGCTCACTCAATGGCATCTATCACCCCCACTGACTAGTACAGTGAAGTCATCATTGTTCACACATGTGCATTCTAGTCTACTGTTCTTGGCTGCCAGGTCACATTGATATCACACAAAGCACTCTTATTACATTAACAATGGCTTGGCTTTTTCTGGACAGACATTGTGTATCATGGATTACTATGCACTTCTGAAAAAGCATGAGTTACAATATGCAAGATATACTGTTAGGGGGACAGAAGAATATACATAATGTGATCTCAGAAGTGTGAGAAAAAGGACAGTATATCTAAGAAACCGGCAACGGTGATTGTATCTGGGGGCGGGGGTGAATTGTCGGACTGGAAATTGGAGTGAAAAGTGTATTTTTCACTATTGACTTTTGAATGATTTTCATTCCGCCCCCCCACACACTTGTATTTACCTTAAAGAAAGAAAACAAAAACGTGTCGTGCGTTGCCTCTTACAGAGTTGGTTCACAATAAGCTTGCTTTACTTTGGGCGATACAGGGAAGTTAGCACACCTGATTCTCTGATATCTAATGGGTTGTTTTTTTAAAGCAGAAGATAATTAGGAACTCTGGTCAGAGAATTTTTAACTTTCACTTATCCCTACTTCCTTCCAAAACCCACCATAGGAATAGGAGGAAAGAAGGAATAAACCCACAGGACGGAGGGAACAAGAGAGAACACAGCAGCAGATGCAAGATGTGAGCACATCTGGGGAAGGATGGAGGGCAGGCTGAGGATGGGGAATGAGTCAGTGAGCAGAACTACAACCTAATTCCCACGGACGGGCCTGCCAACGAGGTGCACCTTTCCGCACGCTCAAGACTTCACACCTTAGGAGACCGAGGACCTCAAAGTTTGGAGGAACGAAGCAGACCAAAAACATGGGGGCTGTTTGGCCGTAGAGCAGTCCCTCCTCAAAGCCAGGCTGTCCCTCTCTCTGCCTCCCCCAGCCCAGCTCGGAGCCGGTCAGGATAGCCGATCTGGTCAGACTCAGGCCGTGGGATCCTCTTGCCAGCTTTGGCCAGCAGTCCTGCAAGCTGAGTTTCCAGAATGGAGGAAACCAGCGCTAGTCTTCCAGGCAGGGATTCCTCTATCAGATAAACTACATAGCTAATGAGAAAAGACCTCCTGCAACCGGTATTTGGAGGTTCTCCTACACAAAAACTGCCTGCCCACCTGCCATCCAATCCTCCAGGTGCCAGGTTCACTGGCACGCGGGGAACTTCCAGTCAGAGTTTAGTGCCTTCACTTAGAATGAATGGCCAGTTGAGATGCACCAGATCCCTGAGCCAAGGCTCCCAAACCAGAAGAAGAAACCACACCCAACCAAAATAACAACAATGCAGGAAGCAGAGACAATGATGAGATAGTGTATCCAGAAAACCAGAACAAAAAGAGCTGTCTTGGAAATTGAAATTAAAGAATTTATTGATGAGTTGTGAAAAAAATCTAGAAGAGCTAAACAATAGAGAAAACGAAAAGAAAACCAGGTAATCAATCCAGAAAGTCCAACACTGAATTATCAGGATTTCTGGTGTGACTATTGTCCTCCCAATAAAGTGAGACGCATGTTTTCCATTGTACTTGAATTGCCAACAAATTTAAGAAATTTAAAAAATAGTAATAAGTGAAGAAATATTCTGTGTTCTTACATATTCCAACAGAATAAGAAAGTAGATGAAAAAATCTTAACAGGAAAGAGAAGTCCTGTTTGGGTGCATAAAGACTCATTTTTATTTTGCAAAACATTTTTCCTAAAGATATTTCTTAGATGTCTGGAAATAGAAACCCTGGTTAAGGGTTGTGGGGTTACTATAAAAAGTTTGTTTGGATTATGTCCTAGCTACATCATGCTGGAAAATTAGCAAGTAATGGAAATCACGACACATCTAATTGCAGATGGAACCCCTCTTTCTTAGATGTAAGTGGGGTTTCTTGTCACTTGGCCTTTTGCCCTTTTGATTCTGACCAATGTTTATGGACATTGATGAGAGCTTAGGAACCCAACCAGCCAAAACCACGGAGTCCCGTCATCGAAGATCAAAACCTCACGTGGAGGCAAACTGGTCCTTAATTAGTAACTTGCTGTTGCTGCGTAGCAATGCATTAAATAAGATTAAAGAACACAGAGCTTGCTTGGCAATTTATTTTCTTGACTTGCAACCCACTGTGAAAACAATATCAAAGAAAACCACCTCGGCTTTGTTCTCTTTGTCTGAGTTTAAATTACAAAACTTCGGGGCCAGGCTCTCAGGCAACCTGGCAGAAGAATGTAATGGCAGCCAAGTTCTCTGGGATGGCGCGTCCTCAGGGGGAATTATTGGCAAACGTGCTTCATTTGAAAATAGATTTTTACCATTTAAAAATCATCCGGGGGTGTCCAACCCGTGGCCTGCATGCGCCCCAGGATGGCTATAAATGGGACCCAACACAAATCGCACGTTTACTTAAAACCTTTTTTTGACTCATCAGTTTTCATTAGTGTTTGTGTATTTAATGGGTGGCCCAAGACAACTCTTCCTCTTCCAGTGTGGCCCAGAGACACCAGAAGGTTGGACACGCCTCATCCTGCCTCAGCTTTTGCCCTTGGCTCCTTCATTCTCACCCCACGTGTCCAGGTCCCACAGGTGGAGGTCCACCTGGGAACTTTGAAGCAAATGGCAAACCCGTGTGAACTGGGTGTGGCCTCCACGTGGACAGCAGCACTGTTCCTCGGTGCTGCCTCTTGTCCCTCCTGACCTCACAGGCTACTTTCTTGGCCACCCAGCCCGGGTCTCCCTCATCCCATGGACCACCCACAGTCGGTCTGCCCCGTTGAATGGGCTGACATGGGCTCTTTCCACACACGGAGTTCTACCGCACCTGAGGCTCCCTGGACGGATGAAGGCCACAGGCTCTATGGTGAGGAGGGCTGGCAGACATTCTGTGGGGTGCAGCCCACGCCCCACTCCAGCCAGGTGGCTGTGCAGGAGTGCAGGCTTACTTCTGCCAGGACTTTCAATTCCTCAAAAGCAACTGGAAATCAAGAAACTGTTGGCGAACCCTTCTAATTTTTCAGTAATGAATTACATATTTTTAAAGCATTGTATGGCCCAGTGAACTGAACCGTCAGGCCAGATTTGGCCTTCAGGTTGCCAATTTGCAGACCCCACTCCTGGCTTTACAGCTACATCATCTGAATAAAGGGGGAGGGTGGACCGTATGTCCACAGTCACATACGTCTGGGAAGGTTCCTACTGCACCTGTCTTAGGTGTGTGCCTGCGTCCCTCGCAGCCTGCGGTATTCGAAACACACGCAAGTACCCGACGGAATCTGTTCTTCGTTCCAGTGTGCTCGGAGTTTACTTAACCATCCAATGAATTCTCACAGAATACCTTTTTGTCATTGGCATTTTTCTTACAGCTCCGACCTCAGAGTTAGACAGAAACGATCAAAGACTCAAGCTGTCAGTTAAGTGTCTGTAAGAATTTGGGTCCCAAGAGGAAGATCAGAAAAACAACAGGACAGCAGATTGGATGAGTTTAATGCCCAGATGTAGCCAACTAGGTGGAAGCTGCCCACCTTTGTGAGGTCTAGAACGACACAGTCGTTTCTTGCTGATTAAGAATCTTTTAACCTTGGGATGATTTAGCACTAAAAACACAAGTGTTTAAGAGACCTGTGTTCCATAGTATTAATTCCATATTAAATTCCATAGTATTAACATTTTGTTTTGATGAGCCTGTAAAAATGGGTATTGTATATACTTGTAATGTGAAGAAAATTAGGTATAATAGAGAGACAAGATAGTTTTGTGATTCTGATTTAAAATGAAGAATTGAACAATCGATTTAGACTTATGATTTTAAGGTGAAATTTTATTGTATATAAATAGCATTGGAATGCATTTAAGGGAACCTAAGGTTTACCCTGTTTATATGTTTAAATCATTATATTTATAAAAGTTGTTAGTATTTTGGAAGTGTTTTTGTTAGCCAAAGTACTTTAAAAAGAAATGAAACGAATTATAAATGCAGTTTAAAATGCTAAAAGGGTTTGTGTTAAGTGAAGCCAAGCATTAATCTTTGAAAATGGTAAGTCTGGACTGTGCTTCCAAATAACCAGGAGTACAGGGAGTGCTGGGAATTTCCATGAAACAAGGCTGGCCCTTCCCATTGAGTCACTAATTGTTGATGCTGGGTGACGAGCACATGGAGGTTTATACTGTAACATTCTTTGCACCATTTTTGTATCCGTTTGAAATTTTCTATAATGCAATTTTTGAAAACAATTGTTACAATTTACTAGATCAAAAACTACAGTATTTGTAATTTTAAAATGCTTGGTATTTTACAACAGGCAACAGTGCCTGATGAATAGATAGATGGATGAATAAATGAATGAATGAAGAACAGGTTGGCCTGAGAGGCGAGGTTAAAAGGAAGAACAAAAACTAAGACCAACTCAAGTTAAGAAATCGCCCTTGTTTCGTTCTGCTTGTTCATTTGTTTTGTGTTTTAGATTCCGCATATGAGAGAAACCAACACAGCAACACAGGTGCAGAGAACAAGCCGACAGCTGCCGGCCGGGCAGGGTGGGGGTGGGAGGAACAGGTGAAGAGGAGTCAGAGGCGCAAGTGCAGGCCACAGAGCGGCCGGGGGTGCAACAGAGCACAGGGAAGGCGGCCCCAAGTTGCACCGCACAGATGGTGACCGGGACAGACGGTGGCTGCACTCCCCAGGGTCGCTTTGTAAGGCATTCAATGTCTAATCACTACATCATACACCTCCAGGAACTAATCTAATACTGTATGTCAACTATAATTTAAAAATAAAAATTTTAAAAGGTTGCCCTTTTTAAAAGATGGCTTGACCATTATTAGCTCCATGAGGGTGGAGACAGGGGAGGGGGTGGGAGTTAAGTAAACTTGACAAAACGAGAAATCATTTCAAACACGTGGGGAGGAGAGTGGAGTCACGTCCCGATGGAGACAAGGCAGAAACTCAGGCGCTTCCCCCACAAAGATTTAGTCCCGGTTATAATCCACTTCCAAACACCAGTCTTCCCATCGTCTCCGAGGGACTGAGCCCGCCTCCAATGCGCCCATCTCCAAACCCACAGGGACCGGCACTGAGCCGCAGAGTGGAGTCACGGAGGGAATCACACACAGGGGGCCCTGAGCAGGAAAACGGAAGGCGCCCTTCCTCAGACATCGTAACTGATTTAGAAAGCACCCTGTGGGAACCGTCTTGCTATTTGCAGCTCATGGTTTATTTTTAGCTTAAAACTATCTGCAAGTCAAAGCAGAAACTGCTCTTCTGCTGCTTCGTAACTATCTGCAACTTCAACAGTGTGTTCACAAAGAATTGCATCCGAGCGGTGGCCCGAGAGGACGTTAGAAATAAGACATTCTTTTTGCCTTCGCAGAACCCAAGACAGTGTTACAGCGGCAGGCTGGAGGCCACGGTCATGGCCGTGGGGCAGGAAAACCGTGCTGCGGAACCAACGCTTTTCCTTTCACACCGTGAAAAGTTCGAGTGGAACTTGGAACCTGTATCCAGAGCCTCCCATGCCTCCTCCGTGATCCCTTCGCGCAGGAGAAGCCACGCACCTGAGAGTTCTTAAATGTCGGAAGTGAGGGGCGGTGGCAGGGGACAGGAGAGAAGTTATTCCGTGTGAACAAGGGGGCAAGTGTCGGTGTGCAACAGCAGCCTGGACTAGCAGAATGGAGATGATTTTAAAAAAGATTTTCATAGGTATGGACACCTACTATGCAATGGAGTTGGCATTTCCAACCACTGGCAAGAGACAAATGATTCTTTAGACCACACTTGCCAGGACTGAACCAAGAGGCGGCTGAGGCAGGCCTTAGCTCTCCCGCCACCTCAGATTCTCCATCAGAGCCCCCCTCCTTCGATGCAGACAGTTCGCATGACCTTAAATCGATGCCAGGTGCCATGCGGACAGACAGAGGCTCACGCTTTTGCAGTAGCGTTACTGTCCCAAGACCCACCCGCACAGAAATTCTGGAGTCGCCACTGGGTGCTGGCACACATGCGGACGTGTGCCTGGGTTTATTTGCATGTTCACACAGAAGGGTCTGGAAGAACAGCTCCTGGACGACACTCGGTGGGCGTGCAGAGTGGGGTTCAGTTGGGAGTCGCCTCCCTTACCCGTTCTGTCTTCCACAGCAGAGTCTCTCAGACTTGACCGGCATCGACATCACCAGGGAGCTTTAAAAAAAAAATGCCCCGCCTCCAAAGATTACGATTGAGTTGGTTCGGAGGCAGGCGTGGTTTTTCGGTCTTTTTTTAAGTTTCCCAGGTGACTGCGTCGTGTAGCCGGGTTGGAAAACCACTATTCTGGAACGTGAAAGTTTCAGCTGGGCACAAGGCTATCCAACCGCTGTATTCCCCAGGCGCTGCTTCTAGTTGGGTTTGGCCATGGGTCTGAGCGCTGGTCCCGGGCTGCGAGCCAAAGTGATGAATGCAACTTCCAGGTGGTGCCCTTGACGGAAACAAGCGTGCCCTCCGCCTCTTCCTTGTCCCTGTTCTTGCTGTCTGCAGCGGAGACCCTGCCCGCCTGTGAATGGACCCGGCCGTCTGAGACGGAGGTGGAAGCACGAATGCGAAGGAGCGGGGCCAGGAGAGGGGAGGAGGCTGCACCCCATTAGGTCACAGCCACCAACCAGGTCAGCCCTGGGTCGCTGACAGAGGGAGATTCTACCTTTTGTGAGCTGCTGTCGTTCCGGCCTGTTTACAGCAACCTAACACTTGCGCAGCATAGCGTTATACGATGCTTACACTGTTTACGCCATGAACTTTTACTTTGTATGTTTACGTCTTACAACATGTATAATAACTTTAAAAATTAGAAATGTGTAGGTAGATAGAAGAAAATGCACAGGTCAAGGATAGAGCAACAATGATTAGCAATTGAAGAGACTTCAGATTTTGGTTTTCTGATATCAAAATATTTCAAGTTATTTATGCCTTCATACAAAGCAAATCCACAAATACTTATGGAGGACTGGTCATATGAAAGAAACTAAGGTGATACAAATGAATATGTCATTGTTTTACAAAGTACAATGTTTACCTAATTTACTTAGGAGTAAAAAGTTCTTCTCAACAAACTATACCATTCCTCCTTTTCGAGTAATGTTAATCTAAATTTCATTGGTTTGAAGTTTTGTTTGTATTTAACTTGGTAAATTTGTGTTGCCTTATAGATGTATATAAGCAACGAGGAAAAACAACTTAAATGAAGTTTTATATTTGTACATTTTTAGTATCTCTAATGAAGACTTTTTATTTATATTTGTCTATAATAAAATAATTTCAGTCCTATCCATTCAGAAAGTTGTGACAATTCTATTCCTTTAAGAGCTATTGGCATACAACACAACTTTGAGGAACTCTGCTTTTCAGGGGGATTCTCCCTAATTAAGCCACTGAATGGGGGTATGGGAATAGGACGGTTTAGAGCCAGAATGAGGTTGGAGTTCGGCCTTCCCACTAAATGCCTGTGTGACCTGAAGCAAGTTCCTTCCCCTCTCTGGGCTTCAGCGTCTTTGCTGGCAAGTGAGAGTGTTGGACAGCACGATGTCTGAAGATCTTGCCAGCCCTGACCTCTGAGATTCTCTACTTAACAATACAGGGTGGATTCTAAAACGTCTGGGGATGGGGGGCAGGCACCTCTTCCTGAAGTTCAAGTGTCACGTTCCCCCTTCTGGACCTTTGCGGTGTTTACGTGAATGAGGTTGTTAAAAACCCGTGGCCTCCAAGGCCAAGCTGGAATACTACAGCCCAGTGCTTTCCCCCTTGCCGACAACTCAGAAAGCCAGATCTGAGGGTTTCTGATGGAAGTGTTAGGAGACGATCTATGTCTCACGATCTGACTCTTCGCATTTTTTCTGATTTGTGTGAGTTGAGCCCCCTCACGGTAAAAAGTCTAGAGGGCACTCCTATTCATGATCAATTTATCCTCACTCCCATCACCACCATCACTCATTCATTTGACAAACATTCATTAAACGCCTAGCATGTGCCATCAACTCCCTCTTCACTTGATGAGTTTGTGGAGGGCCCACTCAACGTCCCAGACACTCGCTGTGCATGCCTGGCTTGAAGGAGGCGGATGACTCCCGAGATGAGAACAGCAGGTACCCTGGCAGCTGGGTGGAAGGGGGATGGGACTGAGAAGCCCAGATCGGCAGTTACAGAACAGTCACGGGGATGTGGGGTGCAGCGGGGGGAACAGAGTCAATAATATCATGATTAAGTCTGTGTGGTGCCCGGTGGGGGCTGGAAATATTGGGGGGGGTGACACTCAGTAAAGCATGTGATCGTCTAACCTCTAGCATGTACATCCGAAACTGAAACAAAATAACATTGAATGTTAAAAAAAAAGAATAGCGGGTATCCATCCATGTTCAATGTCTGAAGTACGCTCTAGGTTTTCACTGAGGAAATCGACTGGAAACGACCTGCCGTTCTGCAGGAACACGTCTTGATTGCACTAGTGAATTCCGTGCGAGGCGTCCACCCCAAGCACGTGGGTCCCGGAACACTCTGACGGGAAGTGGGGGGGAGAGCTTCCTGCATTCGGTGATGGAAATCAACATTCAACCCTTCTACTCTGGCTTTCTGAAGATTTGTTTCTTCAGCCTCAAGAAGAGTCTTTCGTGATGCTGCTCTTCAGAACAGTCTTGCATCTGTGCTTCAAACGGAGCCTGTATCTCCATCGGTCCCGTCACCTCTGGTGCTTCCGATTTCTGAGCCCACTGGTCTGCCACAGCGCTGATGTCTCAGGCAGGGATTCACTCCTATCGACCGAATTTGAAAGAAAAGAAACGGTTTTCCTTTCCTCGGAGTTCTCCACCCAGGGGCTTCCTCAGCCCCGGTCACTGCTGGGGTGGAGCTGGTTTTTCAAAGGCAGAGAGCAGCTGGCTCTTCATCGCCGTAATCATTTAACAAAACGAAACAACTGTAAAAAAAAGAGCGTTGTTGCTTCTTAATGGCTCAAGCTCTAAAATCGATAAATGCATACCTACCTGCACACGTGCATACACGGAGAAGGTGCGTAGGTAGCCAGGAAAAATGGGAAACCTACAATTTTATTGAAATTGACTGGATAATCTCAATGAACAATTCTGGCCTTTTAAAATAATTATGATGATGTTACAACTAATAGTGCAGATTACGTGGCAGGCATTATTCTTGGTGCCCTATGTGCGTTAACCATTTAATCCGTATAAGAATTCCCGGAGGTAGGTGCCAATAGCTCAAACGTACAGGAAAGGGAGCTTCCCCGAGCGGCAGGAGGTCAGGCAACGCGCCAGCTGGGAGTCAAGTCCAGGCAGGGAGGCTCCAGTCTTGAGCCTCTTAACAAACACCGTGGGCTGTGTAATTATTTCCAGAATATCTGCTCAACAATGAAGTGATTTTTTTTTTATGTCTAGGATATGATATTTGGCATAAGGAAGGTTGAACACTCTGTTCTATGCATCTCTCGCCTAGTGCAAAGCAGCCTTTCCACAAATGTGTGGGTGAGTGAGCGAGCAAAAGTAGACTATCCCAGTTCTCTCTCACTTGCCTCAGTTTACCACCAATAGTTCTCACCGTCTACCCTCCGCCCCACTAACTTGGTTAGTGCTAAACTTCTCCTGTCCTCTCTCTCGCTCAGACCTAACCAACTTGGGCTTCTCATCCCTGGTGGGCGGGACATCCTGCTCGGATCCCACAGAGAGAGGTGACAGTCCAGCGGGGCGGGGGTGGGGTGAACGAGGCGAGAACCCCAGAGGAAGCACCGGCACTGAGACACGGACCCGGGGAAGAGGCAGAGGGCACGTCTGTCTGGGGGGCACAGGGGCTTCCAAGACAGACACTCTCCTGCGTCACCCTCCGAGATCTGCACCAGCCACGGATGCTTCGGTCATTCATTCAACATTTGCTGAGCATCTACTGTGGGCCATCAGGTACCTACCGCTCCCTCAACAATCCACACCTCACACGACCTGGTTCTCTCAGTCTCTTCCCTGCTCATTGCCACAGCTCATGGGGACTCCCCCTCTGCGAGTTCACTTACTATCTGTGCGGCACTCATTACTCATTTATTTATATACGAAGTAAGTGCCTGCGGTGTGACAGACACTGTCCTGGGCGCCGGGGACATGATGCGGAGCAGCGCAGAGAACATTCTACACTCACGGGGCTTATAATAGCCCAGGTCTATCTGTGCTTGCTGTCCTTTCCTCTCTCGTCCTCTTCAAAAGACACAACATTATATAAAGTCGGAGCTACAACAATATGTTGTATTTTTAACATATGGAGATGGTATAAGAATAATAGCACAAGTGAAGGGGGAAGAAAATGGAGCCGTAAAAGAATAAACTTTCTAGATCCCACTGGAATTCAGTTAGTATGCATCTAAGCTAGGTTCTGATAAGTTAAAACGTATACTTTAAACCTTAGAGCAACTGCTCAGAAAGTAAGTAGAAATATATAGTTAAAAAGCAATGGCTGGCCCTGGCTGGTGTAGCTCAGTGGATTGAGCGCGGGCCTGCGAACCAGAGGATCGCGGTTCGATTCCCAGTCAGGGCACATGCCTGGGTTGCGGGCCAGTTCCCAGTGGGGGACACATGAGAGGCAACCGTACATTGATATTTCTCTCCCTCTCCCTCTCTCCTACCCTTCCCCTCTAAAGATAAATAAATAAAAAAAAAAAATCTTAAAAAAAAAAAAAAGCAATGGCTACCCACACCCAGAAGAATGCAGTCAGACCCCTACCTCACACCATAAACAAAGGTTAACTCAAAATGCATCAAAGACCCAAATGTATGAACTAAAACTATAAGCTCTTAGAAGAAAACACAGGCATAAATCTTGACATTGGGTTAGGCAATAATTTCTTAGGTGTGACACACAAGCAGCCAAGAAAATTAATAAACTGGACATCACCAATTTAAAAATGTTTATGCTCCAGATGACACCATCCAGAAAGTGAAAATACAATCTACAGTACGGGAAAAGATTTTCGCAAATCATGTGTCTGATGAGGGACTTATATCTAGAATCCATAAATAAAGCAACTCATAAGAAAAAGATAACCCAACTTAAAATGGGCAAAGAATCTGAATAGACATTTCTCCGAAGAAAATATGCAAATGACCAATGAGCATGTGAAAAGATGCTCAACATCACCAGCCATCAGGGAATGCAAAACCATGCGATACAGCACTTTACCCCCACTAGGAGGGCTAGCACAGAAAAGACAGACAGCAGCAAGTGTTAGCCGGGAGGTGGGGACACTGGAACCCTTCTCCACTGGGGGTGGGAATGTCAACTGGTACAGCACCTAGAGAAACAATCCGTCGGATTTTTAAATAGTTGAATATAGTTATCAAATAACCCAGCAATTTCACTCCTGGGTATATGCCTAAGGGCAATGAAACACACGTCGACTCAAAAGCTCAAATACGAACGTCCATAGCAGCATAATTCATAATAGCCAAAGAGTAGAAACAACCCAAATATCCATCAGCTGATGCATGGATACATGCAATGTGGTAATTCATACAATTCATCAGTAAAAATAAATGAAGTACTGATATGCACTACAACATGGACGAACTTTGAAAATATTATGCTAAGTCCAAGAAACTAGTCTCACAAGGCTGTATGTTGTATGATTCCATTTGCATGAAATGTTCAAAACAGGCAAATCTATACAAACAGAAAGTGAATTAGCGGTTGACCGGGGTTGGGCCTGGTGCATTTGGGAATGCTAGCTGGGCGGAAGAGCATTTCTTTCCTGTGATGTGAATGTATTCTAAAATCAATTGTGGCAAAGCATGTACAACTCTGTGAATATGCAAAAAGCCATTGGACTGTGTGCTTTAAATGAGTGAATTGTACGGTACTTCACTCATGTCTCAATAAAGCTGTTAAAACGCATTTAAAATAATTAAAGGAATTAAAGTGTTACACTAGAAAATGGTCACTAAATGCAAAGTACCCAGCTAACTGCCTCCCAATCTTTTTCCTACCTTAACCACGATTTCGAACTAAATGTAACCTAGTTCCACATCACTCACGTTCCTCTGCTTCTAGCCCCAACCTTAGAGGCTCCCGTCTTTCCTCCAGTCCCACGTTCTTGACAGCTGTCTCCCGCTTCAGACTCTCACTTGGATCTCGCCTGCTGGTCTTCGTTCGACCAGGCTGTCTAAAATAGCTGGAAAAAGACGTACGCCATCGCAGCGTGCTGGAAACAGAACGCCCTCCAGCTCCCCTCGCACCTCTTCGCCTCGCGCACTGGGGGGCCAGGGCCCAGAGAGGTTGTCCTTGGTTGTCCTTGGTTCCCACAGTACTTTGTCCTTGCTCACCTCCTCCAGGAAGCCTTCATTCATTAAGGGCCAACCTTTCTGCCCAATGTCTGACACCTTTATTGCATCAATTAAAGGTACCAAATGCATTGGTCCGAAGACAGTGTTCACCTCGAAACTCAACGCTTGCATCCCAGAGGGAAGAAAGCAGCCCTTTCACCCCCACCACCACCTCCAGTGTCTCAGCGGCTTCAGCTCATCTTCTGTGGTTGCAAACAATTCAAAGTTCGAAGCAGGCTGGCTTAGTGCCAGCCAGGAGCAAACGGGGGACAGATTCCCTGGCCTCCACAAGGGACATTCCCTCCACTCGCCCCCCAGGAAACCATTCCTCGGGTCTTCAGGAAGACAGCATTTTAGTTCACGTAAAATAAAGCACCTCCTCACTTTTAAGCACTCTCAGGAAAGAAAATGGTAGCAAAGGGTATTTACTTTTCTTTGTGGGTTTATACCTATAAGGTGTACCAGGATCAAAGAGTTGGTTTCTTTTTTAATCAATAAATATTGGCAGAAAATTAAATCCTTCTCGACTGCACATGGAGAGAAAATACATCAAAACCCACTGGCCTTCCATCCGAAGGGAGCCCGGTAAAAAATAACGACATAAATCCCTTAAAGAGCAGGAGTCTTGGAGCCACGGTCCCACAGGCCCACCGCCTTGGGAAAACCGAAGACTTTCTGAAGAAGACAAGGGGCCTTCCGGAGTCTGGCTGTGCCTTTACTGCTCCGACAACTGCTGGGCGTCGGCACAGATGAACTTTGTGACCCAAGAGAAAGGCAAATGTCATTAGAGCCACCTTCTTCCCCAGTGCAGAACTCATCTGGGGCTGATGGCAGATGTGATTACAGGATGTTGGAGAGGCGGCTGAGTGCTGTCTGCAGGGAGCCAGGAGGCTTCGGGAGCCAGTTCGGAGAACTACACACTGTTCTGTGCGGCCTGCTAATTGACCTGGTGCTTCTGGCTGAAAAAAACGCCCCCAGGGAGGCCAGTGAAAGTAGGTGAGGAGCTGTCTCATCTTACAGCACCATTCCCGAGCACAGCTTGAGCTCCAGAGACTGGAGATTTTTCAAGTGCATAAAACTGCAGAAAGATCACAGACCGAGCATGCAAAGATTCAGAATTACGCGTCCAGAAGTTTCTGCTGTGACTCGCAGCCCACACGCCGCCTCCCACCCTGAGTTATTTATCATGGTAAAGATAAAGGGAGTCTGGGGAACTGACCGTGAGCTCTCCGAAGTGGGCACACCTCTGAGAGCTTCATAATGGTCATCATTCATTTACGTGGAGATTTACTCATATATAAGGAAAGGTACCTGCCAAGCGAGGGAAAGTTCTGGATGCCTGCGTGCCCACTGCTGCCAGGGAGGAGGGAGTGAAACTGGTGAGGAGCTGACGAATTCAAGGAGCTCTCTCATGTGTGACCCAGGTGCTTCTGTGTGTGCTTTGGCGGTTGCTATTTTGACTATTTGTAATTGCAGCACAGATTTGGGAGGGCTTAAGGGCTAAAAATACACATTTTTCTCTACCAATCTCTAGGGAACGTGGCCTGTCTCTGATGACCGTGTGTGTAAACTGGCCCACCCTCCCGAGATGGTCTAGTCCAGCCCTTTAAAGCTGAGATTTTTCCAAAGCTTCGGATCCAGAGAGAGGATGGCATAGAGAAAAATGAAACCGGGCACCATATACATCAAGGGGCTGAAAGGGGGCACAGCCCCCCTCGGACCAGAGAATATGGACCCGAGCAGAAGTGGGTGCTCAAATCGGAGAGGAAAACCAAAGGCCTGGGTGCCTGTGCGGCCCTCCGCCCTCCACGGGCCGAGAGCTCGCGCAGAGGGAGCCAGAGCTGCATTTGGGACGGTCTGCTCCGCACCCTGAAGTCGTTTGTGTGTTTATCTTGACGTTGGGGCTTTGGGACTCCTGAGAATAACATTGTGAACACAAGGCCCAGGACCATGGGGAAAATTCTCTTCCCAGCTGGGTTCTTGATGCCCCAGAATATTAAAGAAAAGTCTCAGCCCCAGAAACACATTTGGCTGCTGACTGGAATCTGTCCCCAGGCAGATTTGGGAACTGGCGGTGGGTTAACTACTTGTGACTTGGGATAAAAGCCTTGTCTCCATCAGGGGGCATCTCCTCCTCCTATAGGCAAGCCAGAGCCAGAGCCACGGGTCCCAGAGTGAGTAGGGGACTCAGAGACTTTGCAAGGAGCCGCTCTTAGGGGCAGACAAGGGATGGGAGAAGAGAATGGGGCCCCTGCTAAGCTCGCCCTGCTGAGCCCGCCCTGCTGAGCCAGGGGGTGTCCGAGCCTCTGGACAGCAGGCGCTGTGCTGAGGATGGCTAACTCAGAGGCTACCTCTGGGAGGGATTTCTTTGGGGCCTCAGGTGAGGGTGTTTTAAAGGGTCTGTTAAAGGCTAGACGAAGCACAGAGGAGGCTGGAGGCCTGGCAGGAACCGGGAGCAGTCAAGACCCAAAGGCTGTGCGTAACCACAGCCGAGTCAGGCATCCAGGCACCGTCCCAGGCTTCTCGGTCCCCTCACCTCTTCCTGTTGGTCCTCCCCCTTCAATACCACCCATCCTTTACCCATAATCCCTGGGTTTTCCAGGCAGGGCCGGATCCCACAACAGGCAAAATGCACAGGTTCTAGGGCATCAGCACCAAGGGCACCAAGGAGGAGGCAAGAGAAGTCTTAAATATTTTGATATTTGATTTTTTTCCAGTGCATTTAAACAGCCATTATAAGGAAAATCAGAACTCAGGATTTACTAGGCTTGTTTTCCAGTGAGCTTTGCTTAAATACTGAACTGTGGAGGCGGGGGGGGGGAGGGGCAGCGATGATGAGGAGTGCCAGTCTGAACATCACCCCCTGCCCCCCCTCAGGGCCCCCACCTAGTTGGCTGAAACAGCCTTCTCACCCGAGGTCCTACTTCCTGTCCTTCCTGGCTCAACTTCATTCTCCAGAAAACCGCCTGCAGGATCTTTCTTTTAAAAAATCCTTCATTAAAGTGACTATAGGATAAAATTCAATTTCCAGGACATAGCCTAGAAAGTTCTTTAATACCTGGTACTTAATTTTATTTTTAGTCTCGTCTCCGCTGCCCCTATTTACCCCCCTCCAGATGGGGTTCAGGACATGCTACCCCAAACTATAGCACTGTGGTGTGTTATTTGAAGCAGGAGGGTAACTCGAACTTCCTTCTCCCTCCGCACACTTCACTGAACCCTGTTATAAAACTGTCAGGTGACAGGTGCATTCCCTACACCTGGAGGAAAGGAGGGAGCATCCTCATCTCCGAAGGACAAGGGAGGCGGAGAAGAACCCTCACACCCAGGCCCTGCCGAGGTCCCCCAGCCTGTTACGCTGATCCCCACCTCTCTGGCCCAGCGCGTTCCTCCATGACGCTCCATGCTCCCCCACACCTGCATCAGACACGCGGGTCTGCTTCCTCGGGGCGTCATTCCCCTCCGAAGGCTCCTGGGTTACACAGAACTGACACCAAACAGATGTGTGTGCTTTTCTCCTGTTGCTCTGCCTTTGCCAGTTTGACTTTCAGACCTAGCCGGGGACTCCGACAGGGCGAAGGAAAATGTCCCCTCCCCTAAAACCCCACGTTTGACGCTTACCAAAATACTTGAGATCCCATAAACACCTCACGCGGCTCCGTGCTTGTGTGCCTTTGCACGTGACACTCCCTCTCCGTGGACCGTTTTCCTCCACCCACTCCCCCACGACCCCTCAAAGCTCGACCCCTCTGCAAGGTCTCCCTTGACTTCCCTAAGTCCGCGGCGCTCGCAGAGTGCTTGGTGCGCCCCTCGGTTCTGTCTGTCTCCTGCGGAATCGTTCCCACGAGCGTCGTCTACCCGTCTGGCCAATGAGGACGCTCGGGCAAGGAGGGTGTGGTATCCATCCCTGCGTCCTCCTCTCAGTGCCTGGCCGCTCAGCATCCTAGGCTCTCAGTGCTGCTTATGGAACGAATGAACGATTAACTGAATTTAAACAGGAGTGTTGGTAAGCACAAGCATTATTTTTAAATTTTGGTTCTATAAGAGAGTCACTCCATTCTTTTTCTTATTTCAATCAGGTAACGGTTGACTTACCATTATTATGATAATGATTCAAATTTAGCTTAAATTTATTCAAATTTATTATTCAAATTTAGCTTAAATTCCCTTTCCTTCCTGTCCCTTCCCTTCTCTTCTCTTCCTGATACTCCAATCAAAATTCAGCTCTTCCTCTTATAGTTCCACCATGAACACTGTGTTTTTCTTCAATGTCTTTGAGTCCTACCTGGTGTCTGGGTTACTTGGGTATATATTTATTTGCCCTCTCTACTGGAATGTGCATTTCTGTGAGACAGGTCCCTGGTCTTATTAATGTTGGGATTCTGGGCAACCAGGACCCAAGTGGAGGCCATAAATGCTGGCTGAATTGATTTCAATTGTGCAGGTGTTTTAAAAGGTACTGTGGAGTCTAGAAGGTACAGAAATAGATATTTCTGTTGTAAACATCCTTCCTTGGCTGAAAAAGAGCCCAACCCACTAAAAATGACTGTTCTATAATAAAGAAGAAAAGGCAAAATTTAACAAAACAGGAGCAACAAAAGCTCTTTCAAGTGTTCCATCTGAAACAAGGACAGGTTTATTGCGGGCCCCCCAACCACAGCACCTCTGGCTAGAAAATGTCCGCACCATCGTGGGTTTGATGAAACGGCCCATTGCTTTTGTACAGCATTCCAAGGTGCCCGGTGAAGCACACCTCAATGTGGGAAGACATTCCTAAGAAGGTTATTTGAATCCTAAGCATTGGAATGTTTACAGACCAGCATTCACTCCAGCCCACAGACAGTAAAAACAACCCAATTGCGGCTTCCCCTTGGAAGGCTACCAAGGTTAAACTGAGCACAGTAAGAGTCAAAAGGACTCCATTTCTCTCTTGTTTTATTTTTAAGGTAGGCTATGTCAGTAGCTTCCAGCAGAATTTGCTTTATTTTAAAGCATGAGAAATAATGCCTGCTCTACTTCCGACACTGTCTTTGCACGTCCCCGATTCCTGCCAAATGGTTGTACAAATGCATACCGCATGCACTCGCCTTGCCTTTCTCCCAACTCCTTGCCTTCCTTGTGTTTACTGTTCCCCCAAGGGAGCCAAAATCAACACTAATTAGCAGTGAATTAAATCCCACCTCTAGGACCCTAGGGAGTCGGTGTTGACCCAGGGTTCCAAGGCATCCCTTAGTTCCTTTCCTCTCAAAGGCTCACAGTTACATATCCAGCCCTGAAGGAAACTTCTGAGATCTGAATCAGTTATGCAATTTATTCCTAAAGCTTACCTTCCCTATCATAAAATATCCGTTCATGCCCGGGTAGCTTTAGCACCCAGCCCGGCCTACCTGGAACACACTCGCTCCTTGTCTTAGCCTTCAAGACCCCACTGTAACATCACCTTGACATTTTCTTCTCTCTAGTCACCCAGGAAAGGCTGCGACTCAGAAGGGTAGCAAAGAATTAGGAAAGGTCACCAGGAGCAAAGATGTGTCATTAGAGACCAAGACTAAGATCATCCTACACCCTCATCTTCCCGGTTCCTATGCACAGATGCGAAGGGCGGACAGTGAGGAAGGCTGATAGGAGAACATTGATTCGTTTGCAACACGATGTTGGAGGAGCTCTCTGGATACCCCGGACCACCAGGAAGACAAACAAGCTGCACACGCAAGCCCTTCATGGCCCCATCCCGGTTTTCCTCTGCAGTCTTACTTCTTAACACATCCCTAAGCCAAGCCGACCGCAGGCTGCCAGCGAGTGGCTGTCTCGCGCTTTCCGTCAGTGACCCTGACCAGGGCACATTCATGGACCTGTCGGAGCGCCAAGGGGCAAGGCTGCAGGGTTACCGAATCTCTCATGGCGCACTGAAGAAACAGATTCAGGGAGGTAAAGAAACTTGCTGGTCAGTGGCAAAAACAAGACTAGCACCCAGCACCCTCACTTCATCTCCTTCCACCGTGCCAGCCCACCGAGCGGCCCAACGGAATGAATGCATCCCTAAACCGAATGGTTGGGATTGAAAAACCAAGCTAAGACAAAAAAAAATAAATAAATATGCACCTAAGGAAATATTTTTATTTGATATTGCCTCAAAAGAACATTTGGAAAATGTAAATATTTTCTTTGGGTCAAAGAGGAATTTATTACTAAAATAGCTCAAAGTCACACTGCATGCACGCACATTCCATAAGAGAATAATTCAGAAAATCATGGTTCTCCTCACATGCCAAATTTCAGCGGTAAGTTGTTTACGATGGCAAAAAGTATATATCTGGCTTAATAAATATCAGTGGCTTTTCATTTTGTGCCACAAGTGCTCAGAATGTGTTTAGGCCAAATCGCTTCTTAGCATGGTGCCCCATGTCCAAAAGCGTTCGTCACTCAGCAAAGGGAGCATTAACAGCTGTTTGTTGTTAGTCTTTCCAAGAAACCTCCCTGGCACACAAACTGTGTACCTTTTCAACTTTCACACTGTGCCCGATCCATGCATCTTTCACATCTGGGGTTGCACCCCCCGCCCCGTGCTCCATCTCCACCGAGACCAGCTCCCCAGCCCGCTGGTCAGGGCACGCACATTCCTCCCTGCTGTAAGCCCAGCGCGTCTGCGGCCTGTGCCACGCAAGCTCCCCCCCGCTCCCCCCCCCACGGAATCTTGGCTGGTTACTTATCTGACGGTTGCACTGCATTTTCCTGATGAACAACTATTCGCCGAGAGCCTACGATAAATAGCAACTCGACACGTAGGGTGAACATAGAGAATCCGTCATTCAAAGCAGGACAATTTTGAAAGAAGGGGTTCCTGTTAATGGCAACCCTGGGACAACGGGTGGACCCCAGAGCTGTCCCTGACAAAGGCGCGTACGGCCACCCCATCAGTTAGTGACGGCGCGGCAGTCATCGCAGGCTGGCTCACCCCACCTGCTCACTTACTACCTCTCTCCCTCCTTCCTCACTGAAGGTGAGGCCAAACGAAGGGGGGTGGCGGCAGCCCGTAGCTCGCTGCCTTCTACGGGTGCTCGAGCTGTGGATTATGTCCCGGGAGTATTGGTCTAAATTTGAAGCCCAGAAACATTTCAGAGGGTTTTTTAAAAAAATCGTCATGGTTAAATATAATGATCAGAGTGTATTTTATTAGCCAAGAATGGAATTAATATTCTGTGCTTGAATCTTTGTCTCTGATGCGATGGGCAGCTTCCACCAAATAATCCGGTGTTGAACAAAAAGGTTTAGTTCACGCATTTGCAGCTCTCGCTGAACATTCTAGCCATGAGGCAAACAGTTTTCAGCCAAGAGTTTACTCGCTTAGCACTGCTGTATCCTTTAAACATGTTGCATCCTCTTTTCTATAAATGTTAACAAACTCAGTAGTCTGAGAGCTTGGGTAACTCTTTTTTACTTTCTCTGACAGACAGTGGTCGCCACATCGCACAGAACGGTAGTCCCACGGCTGCGGTGCACTACCCGAAGACCGCGACTCCCAAGGAAGTCCGAATGTTGGCCAGACGGAAATACCCCTCCTTCCCTTATATCGTCTTCTAAGTCTCTCCTTCCAAAGCAGGCCCTCCAGCCCACACTCCTCCCAACAGCGCCTCTGCTTCCCGGGGAGACCTGGATTCTCTGGCACAGGCAACCTGACAGACTACAAACATATCACACAGATTGGTCTCGGTGCTCACGTGCGGTGCTCAGAAGAGGCACGGTCTTCCCTGGGGCTGCTCACGGCTTCATTCCAAAACCCTGAAAACATGGCTAAGTGGCTGTTTCTGGCCACATATGTCCTATGCGAGGGGAGCAGGCTGGTGACTGGCACGCATTGTAGAATAGCCAAATAGGGCCAGATCTCCCAGGAGGAGACTGGGGAAATCCAGGAGGGCCAAAAAAAGGCAGCAACCAAGTTATTCAGAGCTCAAAGTCCTGAGTTGATGAAATCAACAATAATCAGTACGTGACAAGGAAGAGTAACCAATAAAAGGAATAATTTTCCAAGTGTGTCGACATCATTCATTTACCAGAAGGGCAGGACACAACTTTCCCCCCCAGCACATGAGCACAATGCCTGGAAAGTTAATCCGTACTTCATACTTAGTGAAACTCATAAAACAACGAAAGAATTAAGGTTCCGGAGGGAAAAGAATATATATATTTCATGCCAAGAATCAAGAATCAGAACGGCACTAAACTTGCAGCAACGCTGGGAGCTATAAACAATGAGCCAATGACATCAGAAATTTGCAGGAATTAATTTCCAGGTTAGAATCCTCTACCCAGCCAAACCGTCAATGAAGTGTGAGAGTACTATAGAGACATTTTCAGATGCGCAAGGTCTCAAAACTTTACTTCCCATAACCCTTTTTGAAGGAGCTACTAAAGCAGATGCTGCATAAAATGAGGGCATGCATGAACCGGGAAAGAGGAACACCAGAGAAGAGGGAGGACAGGGAATCAGCCCAGAAGGGAAGTGGAGGGAAATCTCAGAAGGCCGTGCGTGTCAGGGCCAGAGCGAGGCTGAGCCAGCCTGCCGGACCGAAGCTCCACTTAGTAGGAGGGCTGGAGGAGGAGGGCAGGGGAGGAACCAACGCTTGTCTGAAAGCACCAAGGAGAGACGTTTTACAGAGCCATTAGCACATTTGGAAAGGAGCAGCAACAGGTTCCTAAAAACTGAACAAATGAAGATAATAATTATTTTCTCCAAATAAGTTGTACAGTAAAAGAAACACAATTACAGTTCACAGCCTGTGACTGCAGTGAAGGACAACTGCAGTCAGAATGTAAACTCAGTGTTACTGTCATTAAAATCGTGGTATCACCTGTGAGAGCTGATGCAGGGCCGAACGTTCCGGTGAGGCACGTGCAAGCCCTTGGCCTCCTCCTGGTCATCCCCGCCCAAGACTCCAGCCCCTGACTCTGCCCCTTATTCCCCTGGATGAAATCCAAACTGCCCAGACAGTGGCTGCTAATCTGCCAGAACAATTCCTCCCTCTCCCAAGAGCCACACTTGACCAACTGTTTCTGAAACTAGCTGAATTTTGGCTGCTCTGGCTAAGGCCTAAGAACCATTTAGCCCAAAGCTAGGTACTCCTAGGAGCTTTCCCATCCGGGCATCTTCAAATAAAGGGTTATGTTAATAATGCTCTGGTGGATTTCCTCCCACAGACCAAACTGCAAAAATAAAGGGAGGGGCCCTGGCTGGTGTGGCTCAGTGGATTGAGTGCCGGCCTGTGCACTAAAGAGTCCCCAGTTCGGTTCCCAGTCAGGGCGCATGCCTGGGTTGCAGGACAATTCCCAGCAGGGGACACATGAGAGGCAACCATACATTGACATTTCTCTCCCTCTCTCCTTCCCTTCCCCTCTAAAGATAAATAAATAAAATATTTTTTAAAAAAGTAAAAACTTGCAATTTAAGGCAAAAAATGCAATTACATAATCAAGTATGTCTATGAAATATCCCAAATAATTGTCCCCGCAAATAGAGATACAGAAAGCGTTCTCGGTGGCTTCAAGATTGGAAGGAGGAAGGTCTGGTGAGCAGCCAGTTTGGCAAAGTCGAGGAAGATGCCCCAGCCCACCCCACTGCCATGGGAGGCAGTGAGCCAGAGCGCACACAGGTCTGCTGCTCAGGCCTCCCCGACCCGCTCTGCCTCGGAGGATCTTGCTGAGTGGGGTCCTGGGGCTTTCTGGAAAAGCAGCAAGTTCGCTGTTGTTCATGGAAGATGAAGAGTAGAGTTCTTTTTAGCTTCCTGTTCTCCAACTTCCTTCCTTCCTTTCTTCCTCTCTTTCCTTCCGTTCTTCATTTTCTTTTCCTCTTTCTTCAGTGCAACTCTTTACACTGGACTTTTTCTCTTTTATTCCCTCTCCCTTAATCTGTAAGTTTTCTCCTCACTTCAGATTCTTTTTCTCTTTGGCTTTATTGTTCTCTTTGGTCACAAATTCTTCTGCCATTCCCACCCTGTCTCTCTTCTCATCTCTGCACTCTCTAAGTCTTGACTGATATGCATTATTTTGCCTCTTAATTTTCCAAGTGGTTAGCCAAAATGACTTGAGTCTTTTGAACGAAACTCACCCATCTGTAAAATTGGTTAATATTCTTTGGGATGTTTAAAATAATGGCTGAGCTATCTTTGAAGTTTTTGAGAGAAAATAATTTAAGAGCTGTGATCTGCTTAATTCAAATAGGAGACTATTGTCTTCATAAGTAATTTGAATATTTCCTTCTTCTCTTGAAATTTATAACTTCAATTCTAGAGAACTATTCTATAATGACAATAACAGAATGTTGTCAGAGAGCAATTTTTTGAAGTTTCTCCTTTCAACAACTGAAAGAAAATCAACCAGTGAATTATGGCTTCTTTATCCCTAGAGAAATAGTGTAATGAGATTCAAAGAATAAAGTTGGATTTCACAATATTTTAATTTTTAAGTGTCTCAAAATGGAACTATTTGACCAAAAATATTAACCAACTAGGACAAAACTCTTTGCTTCTTTTAAACTGTAAGTCTAGGGGTATTCAAATTTTCCAATCCTCTGTTATCAACGCATAAAACTGATTTCTAGGATTCACTGCTCCTGACTTGCGGATGTGTAAAGAACTATGGCCCTTAAAAGGCACCGAGATTTGCTAAATTTGCATGTACTGATGCTCTCCCTAAATTCATCCATTTTAACTGAAGATCCAAGGCTGAGCCAAGAGTGCAGAGGGCTCTGCGACCCACCTGGGAACTCTAGATTTCACACAAACCTTTACTTTGCTTTACTTTCACTGTAGGTTGGTTATCAGGAGAAAAGCGCAGACCTCCAGCTAAGTGTCCAATTCGCATTTCTTCCTAACACAGAAGGAGGCCTCTCTGAAGGCATTTCCAGGCTGACCACGGAACAGTGGTCAAGCCAAAAATAAATCCATGAGGGCTTTACTGGGCAAATTCAACAGCACACAAAACACTAGCCCACGGAGAGCTGGACTTTGCTTTTCCCCCATTAGCCTCTTTCTGGGGCACCCCCACCCACATCCCTCCACCTCTTAATTAGAAAGCTAATTAGGATTCCGAGTTTAAACGCTGCATGGGGAGGGAGTGGTGGCCGGCCAGGATTCCTTTAACATCAAGCACCCCCCTTCTCCCTCCCGGGTTGGGGCGGTGAGGTTCGTGCAGGGAGTGGGGAAAGACAGCCCCGCGGGCAGGGCGGGCTGTCTGCAGGGCGGTGTTTATTTTCAGCTGTCTGAGAGGGGAGATCTGGGTTACAAATGGCAAACTCTGAAAATAAAATTAAATACAACAGCATCAGCCACAATAACAACAGGCTTTGGGCTTTAAGAACTTGACGGAAAAGAAACAAGTATCTTAGGAGCTCGATCACTGTTACCATGGTAACTGAAGGGGACCCGCGAAGAGCTCTTCAAGAGCAGCTCCTGGTTCCAGCCGGGCAGCGTCTCAACAGCGCAGGGCGACTTCTTCAGTTACCACGGCAACCAAAAATTAGAAGTGCCTTTGCAACACTAACAGAAACGATCTTTTGAAGCGCTTCTGTGAATCCTATTGAATACTGATGGTGCAAGCTTGAGTGATACATTAAAAAATAACAACAAAATACCCCACCATGTTGCTCTAAACAGATGCTCGTTTCTGATTCCCCTTTGGAATCTTGGTTTGACTTGGAAGAGATTTTCCCGTCTTGCTCAGTTTGTTTTCCTTTTGGATTCCCGCGGCCACGAGTGCAAACGCGATTTGTTTAACTTCCAAACTTGTCTGAACTGCGCGAGTAAGAGCTGAGAATGTGGTTCATTCGCTCTGGTTTTGAAGCGAGATGAGGAATAGGGTTGGGGCAGGGTGGCTCAAACAGAGTCCTCTTGTCTGCTGGACTCAGGAGAACGAAGTGGGGGTGCGGAGCTGGAGGTGGAGGGGGTGGGGGGACGAGGAGGGAGGGCGAGGGGACAGGGAAGAAAAAGTGCAGGCGGCTGAATCTTCGCTGCCCCGCGAGGGCTCAGAGCACCGTCCTCTGTGGTCTTGACCTCTGCATCCGCCCAGATGTTGTGCTAGGCTCACAGAGCTGTTCTGAAATGGCAAGTGAAAGACCCCGTTGCGATCCTTGGCCCTTTCCCGGTCGTTACCGCCGAGTCTTGGAGCCCCTACTATTCTTGGAGGGGTATCCGGGAAGCGAAGACGAGGCTCTTCCTGACTAGTCCTGTCTTTCCAAAGGGGGCGTCGTGGTGTGGGGAGTGGTGGCAGGGTCATCCCCTGAGCCTCGGCCCCTCGCCGCCAGTCCCGTCCACCGCCCGCCCGGCTCACGCTGGTCCCCAGCCCTGGTGACAGACTGCAGACCTGGGCCGGCGCACCGCGCGCGCTGGGGCGAGGGGCCAGGCGGCCCTCCTGGGCTCACGTGCGGCGCGCACGCAGACACGGGCGTCGCACAGCCGGGGACGGGGGACACACGCGCCCATACCCGTGGGCGCCACAGAGGCGCGGGCCACACGCAAGAGCACTCGGTCGCCTCCCGCCCTGACGCCCTCCCCGCCGATAGGCCTGGGAGGGGGCGCCCCAAGAGCGCCTCACCTTCTCCTGACCCCAACTCGACCCTCCTTCCTCCAGGAGTGTGTCTCCCCTTGCCCCGGAGAGGCGGGGAGGACAGGAGAGCCTCCCCCGCCCCCAGGTCTGCAGCCCCGCGGAGGGAAGCGCTGGCGGGATGGGGGTGCTGGCGGCGAGCCCCGCGGCCCTCCGGCCCTCCCTTACCTTCCCGGCGGGCCCGGCTCCGGCTCGGCTGCGTGGCTGGTGCTAGAGCGGCCGCAGGCGCGGGCGGCGCGGGGCTGTCGCGGCGCCAGGAGCACCCGGGGCTCCCCAAGCTGTCAGGGGCGGCCGACCGGAGCGACAGCGGCAAACCCCGCCCTCCGCCCCTGCCGGGGCTCCGCCGCCGGGGACCCAGGCGCCCCGCAGCGTTTCCCGAAGGACCAATCGGGAGCGAGGGGCTGGCCCGGGGGAGGGGGCTCGGGGCCGGTCCGCGGGAGACGCGGGCCGGGCGCAGGGAGGCCGGTTTCTATGGCAGCCAGGAGGGAGGGGAGGGAGGGAGCTGGGCGCCGGGCTCCCGGGCACCCGTGGCAGACACCCGAGCGGGGCGGGGTTGGCCCTGCCGCAGAGAGGACCCTCCCAGAGCATAAACGGGAAGCGGCGACGCAGCCGAAAGGGGGTGGACACAACTCCCATGAACTCGCGCCTCGAGTGGAGCTGCTCCAGCCTCTGAATCAAAGGTTTCCGCGTCCTGGAGAGACTGCCACCCAGTAACTCCCCAACAGAACAGGGGATGCCAGCGAACACTGTGACCGCACCTCCTGGTGAGTCGGGCAGGGCCCTGGCTCTGCAGAAAGAAGTGCTCTTGCCGCCTTCTGTGCGGGTTCCTTGACATTAGGCCGTTCCTTTACTATCCTTTAGGCAGTGGCCCCCTGACCTCCTGTTTGCTCCCCAGCTACGACAGACTCTCGGCTAATGTGTGGTAAGTGTCAAATATTGTCTAGGTTACAAACAAGGAAGCCGAGGCACCGACTTGAGTACAGAGCCCGGGATGCAATTCATAGAATTCTAGAAGCAGAGAGGTTATTTACTGAAGTTCAGGTCCTTCATTTTACAGAGGAGGAAACTAAGGTCAGAGGAGTCAGTTAACTTAGCAAGGATCATGCAGCTGGTTGGTGGCAGAGCCAAGACCAGCCACCCTACGACGTCCCAGCTCCGCGAGCACTCTCTCCCCCTCCGCGAGCACTCTCTCCCCCTCCCCGAGCACTCTCTCCCCTCCCCGTGCTCCCAGATCCGGTATTCATGGTCACCAGGCAATATGTGCAAAAGCAAGAATGCTGGGGAGAAAAATAACAGCTTTAAAATCCTTTTATGGTAGAAACCAGGGAACCCAAAGATTCCTGTTTTATTTATTTATTTTTTCTGTTTGCCAGGCACTGTTGTAGGAAGCACTTTCATAAAGATGATTAAATCCTCAAAATAAGCTAACAAGTTGGTCACTCTTGTTTCCATCCCCATGTTGACAGATGGGGAAACTGAGGCCCCGAAGGTGGTTTGACTTGCTCAAAGTCACGCCGAAGTCTACTGCTGGGGCTGGGATTCAAACCCAGGCAGTCTGACTGCAGAGTCTGTTTTCTTCTTCACTACCCTCCGCTGCCTCTCTGTATGATGCTGAACGGAGCCAGGAACAGGAAGGGCAGGAAACAAAACCTTGGACAGCTCCATGGACCAGCCCTTGAGGGTGGCAGGAAACCAAGAGAAACCGCAATGAGTGTTTCCCAGTTCACGAGAGAGGAGAGGTCGTCCGCCTGTCTCGTGGGACAGGTGCTCTGTGAGAGAGGGCGGCCCTCTTCTCAAGGGTCAGGCGGATTTTTAACACAAGAGTCATCTTTAAAGTGATACATGGCATCGGTCACTTTTGTCTTTCAAAGCAATAAAGCACAGGATGAGACTTTGCATTTTAAGCAACACCACCATATAAAATAGTCATTGAATTCTATAACATGACAACACATGGGATAGGATGTCATAAGGAAATGGCCTAGAACCTGAGAGCCTCATACATCATGCTAGGTTCTGGGGGCCCCAAAACCTAAGAGTCTACCACTGGAAAGGAAAATTAGAACTCAGCATCAGAGACAGCTTCTAAAGCCCATTGGCCAGATTCCATTCCAGGCACGTCCCCCCTCCCTGACACCCCCATTTCTCTTGGAGCAACGCTGCTAGGACCGGCTACTGCTCACATCAGAGCCTTTCCTCCCTGTCTTCCCTTCCCTCGGTAATCCTGGGACTCACACCGACTTCCCATTAAAATCCCTACACTTGAAAAGGTGTTGCTTTTCTCCTAAAAGGGCCATCCAACAATACGTTGATTATGGTGTAATGGAAGTTAAAATTTTTTGTTTTGAATGGTATGGGGAAACATTTTCAACATATTAAGTAAAAACAAAAGTTACCAAACAGGATGTTTTTTGTTAGCTGGTGGAATCACAGGTGATTTAAGTGATCTTAATACTTCCCAGTATTTTGTTTCGTTTTTAGAAGAATACTTATCTCAGAAAAAGATTATTTTCCAAAAGAGTTGATGGAACTGTCAGATCTATAAGGATGGGGTAGGTTGTTTCCTGGCTATTGGGGAGCTCATTACAGTTTAGTCATCTAGGCCCTGGCTGGCTAGCTCAGGTGGTTAGAGCATCAGCTGGATACGCCAAGGTTGTGGGTTTGACCCCTGGTCAGGGCGCGTGGGAGAACCAACCAACGAGCGCATACGTGGAACAGCAAGTCCATCTCCCCTCCTCCCTCTCCCAAAGCAATTAAAAAATTCAGTTACCTAAACCCTGCTCCCCTGTATTGGCAAGAAAGAAGTCAAATACATTCTTAGAAACAGCTGCGGGTGATTCTTACGCCGGAGGTCCTTGTTCCACTTCGAGAAACATGGACAGTGGCTGACAGTTTAGACATGTGAGTCATGACATCGCACCTTGACCTCACTTTCCTTCGTCTTCTGTAACCTGGGTGGTGGTGTGAGAATTAGTGAGAGAAAATTTCTGACAAGTGAAAAACTAGGTTTTCTTAACCTGCTGTCCATGGGCGGTGGTTGGCAGGAGGATCCCCTACTGGAAAGGTGCGCAAGTCCTTTCATCACGATCTCTATCGAAGTGGT
Source organism: Glossophaga mutica (assembly GCA_039655065.1). Lineage (NCBI taxonomy): Eukaryota > Metazoa > Chordata > Mammalia > Chiroptera > Phyllostomidae > Glossophaga > Glossophaga mutica. Next base: position 6,825,545 of record CM077305.1, read on the forward strand.
GAGGCTCCAAGAGGGCCAGAACCTCCTCTAGTAAGTGCTCGATCCGTGGTAGCTATCACTGCGATCACTGCAAGTTCCGAGGGATCTCCGCACATTCGGAGCTGTTCCAGGGCGTACAGACACATTCCACTGGCGCTTTTCGGTCCTTGTTACCCGCTACCCCACATCCCTGCTGAATGTGAACCTGGGCTGTCTGTTCATGGGGGTGCCTGCCTCTGGGAGGGATGTTTGGCGAACCCTGGGGGAGGAGGCAGAGCAAAGTCCGCACGGTGCTGTCGAGTTCAACCTGCAATGTGGAAAGGCATCTCCTGTTCTAGGAAAACCTGTCTCATTTATCCTGTTCAGGGGCTGTGTCCACCTCGCGTCTTTTCTCACGTGTTCCTGACTTTCATCTTTCTGTCTGCCTTCTTTTACACGCTGAGTAATTTCTTCAGGCCTGTCTTCTGTGTCGTTGATTCGGGCCTGTGCCCTGTGTAATCCGTCAGCTGTGCGGCCTGCAGACTGGCTTTGCAAACCTTGACAAAGAGGCGGCAGCACGAGAATGCCACTTCACATTATTTCACAGCAGGGGGTCCACTGTCAGTTTAAAACTGAATCCCAACAATCAGCATTTATTAAAATCTCTTCTGAATTTTATGGGAAACTTTAAAATTCACTTCACATCGTCCGGCCTCCTCATTTCGTCATGAATGTTCAATGCTGAACGTTCTTCCCAAAGGTAAAATACTACAGAGAAAAAAATCACATCGTGACCTTGAGAAATTTTTCCTATAAAAATAATTTTCATTCTGAGTTCCCGAGAGTCTCACTGCAGCAGCCGCTAAACTACAAACTTTTCTTGATTATGTAGCCGTGTTTGGCAACTGCTGTGATCTCTTCTTGTAATTAGCACTGGCCCGTTCACAATCAGACAACGAAGGCTAGCTGAAGGCTCTCGGCCCACCGATACTTCTGAAGCAGAATGAGCTCTCTGAAAAGTTATGAAGATCAAATCTGAATCATTACCTTCGCTTTATTTCACCCTTTAGTCTTCCGTGAGCACCATTTCCATCCGGCTAGGGTTCTGAACCCACGCTGTCCCCCCTCCCCGCAGTGCTGCTCGGCTCCAACCGGTGACTGTGATTTCATAGGGCACAACCTCTGCTCTGATCTCGGAGGCTGTCTCCCAGGACCCCCAAAGCAGTTCAGGATCCGCGCTTCTCTAAGTGACTTCATGCACTGACACTTACTTCTTAGCACACCTTAGCTAAATTAGCTAAATTTTGTCTTTAAAGTATATCGGGGTGACCCGGACAAAGCGGAAGTATCCCATTAGGGTAGCACCTGGCCACACTATGAACCTGAAGGGACGACTGGAAATGTTCACGCCACTGGCTGGTTCTCTGCGCCCCCTTGAGGTGCCCTGCCTCCGTTTCCAGGACTGACAGCATCACCTGGAACTTGTTCGCAATGCCATTTCTCTGGCCCGACCCAAGACCAACTGCGTCAGCAACCGTGGCGTGGGGGCAGGCGATGGGCCCGTAAACGACCCCGATGCACACTCAGGCTGAGAACCACTGCCTGCATGATACCGTCTCAGGGCGAAGAGAGCTCCAAACGCAAGTTGCTGCCCGTCTCTGGCCAGCACGTAGCTCCCATTTCCTGCACCCCTGACCCCATCACCAAGGGCTGGTGTGGATTCCGGAAAGCAAGCAGGTGTTTTCGCCTACACTCTGTGCCGACCAGTGCTGTCGACTGCAGAGAGCTCACACGGCCGGAGGAAGAGTGAGGTCTGCGCTCAGCTCCCGGTTTCAAATACTGGCTCCACCCTCCAGGAGCCATTCCTCATCTCCTCCTCCTCCTCGGAGGTTCCTCCCTTTCTATCGACCTCACCCGGGCACTGAGATGATTCACTGCAGAGTGCTTGACACGTAGTAAGTGATTCATAAACGATGCTAGTATGTTACACCGATGCTGTTCTTTCCTAGCCTACGTTTTGGTGCAGCTATCAGGTGGGTGTTGCTTCATTTGAATAAGTGTGTGCAGGGAAAGGGAGAATGAAAAAAAAGTATTGAACTCACAGGCTGCCTTCCTAGTTACTGTGTCAACAGAATTTATGAAGAACCATTTATAGAATATGGAGCGATTTTAAGAGATCCTGTAAATTCGGAATACACTTACAATAGGTAACGCCAGCTTCGCATTTACCTTTGAAAGCAATACACTTCTAGGCTGCCGACTAGAAAGGGCCCCCATCAATGGTGGTGGTGAGGGTTTGAGTCCTGCTGCGTCTCATTTGAATCCTTTATGACAAAGTTCGTCAGCGCAATAGCACAGCTCATTGCACCTGGAAAACTTCCAGCCTAGGTTTCCCTCTCCTGACGTCACCGATGAAGGCCAAGCTGTCGCATTTTGCCCAACAGAGTCAGCCTGCCAAGGTCAGGCATTCCTGTAATTTTGCACAACCGTCACAGAACACTATTTCCATGCGCACACCTTCATGACGGTCTGGTCATTTGCTCAGAACAATCGGTGCTGTTAAATTGAAGAGACATGCATTAAACCCCACTTGATTTTCTGGCGGAGACGTCTATCTACACTTAGGCCCCAGTCAACACTGGGCTTACTCACAGTGCTACCAAAGTGGACAGGTAGTCTGCAGGCCCTTCACTGATGCTTCTGACCCTGAAATCTTTACTCCCAAATTCAGTGTAGCGGGAGCATTTACATCGCCATGAAAGTATCCCCACGTCAATAGTATAGGAAGATGGCAGCCTTTTTACACTAACGAGACTATAATAAGAGCCTCCGGGCTTTATACAAACTCACAGGATTTCTAGGCTTTAAGTGCATAGACATTAGGGTTCAGTTGAGTTCCCCTTTGACTCTCAGATGGTAGGTGTGGTATAATAAAATATATTTTGTCTTGGTCCCTGGTTCCTGGCACCGAGCTCCTAAAACCATTGGAATTTCCCGGTACACCATCCTATTCCTCTATTCCTAACAAGCCCTTTTTGTCCCAACCTGAGTGTATGCTAACAATTCCTCAGTTGCCCAAGGAACCGACCACATTGGAGCATCGCAACTATCAGCTCCAGTCCACGGCCTCACCACCCCGAACGTGCCTAGGTTCCTCTGATCTCAGAAGCTAAGCAGGGTCAGGCCTGGTTCGTACTTGGGTGGGAGACCCATCAGCTCCACCCCAAGATCTCCAGGGAAGGAGGAAGAGGACAGTTCAGTAACCGATGGGCAATGACTTAATCAACCCTGTCCAGGCGATGAAGCTTCAACGAAGACGGTCAAGGGAGCTTCCAGGGGGACACACCCATGTGCCGGGAGGGAGAAGCCCCAGGAGGGGAAGCTCTGCCCCCGCCCGCTGTGGCTGTCCCTCGTCCCAGGCACCTCTTCCACTTGGCTGTTCCTGGGTTGCATCCCTTAGAAGACAATTGTTATTGTACGTGTTTTCTTGAGCTCGGGGTAGGACACCCTGCTTTGTCCACGGCCAGACAGAACGCCGCTATCCCGTCTGAAGTGGGGGCAGCCTTGTGATCGCAACCTCTGGTGTCCCGCTAACTCAGTGGTGTCCGGAGTGACAGACACCCACTGGGGTCGGAGAACAGCACTGCCCTTGGCACGGGGGAGCGTGGGGGAGGCAAGGGGCTCCAGCACTCGCCAGGGCACGTGGGACTCCCGTGAGGACTGAGGGCAGGCACTTCCCTGCTCCGCTCTGCCAGCGCACTGCAGACCCGGCGAAAGCCCTCAGGAGGAGTAAAGAAGTGGGAGGAACAAAAAACGCAGCTCAGCCCTGGAAAGTTTGAATTGCTGTCTTATGTGTAATATGCTTGCAAACTGCAGGTCAATTAGGCTTATTACCAGCAGGTAGCTTTCTTCTCCTCTGCAATCAAATCTCCTGGCACTTGGAAAGCATGGACATAGCCTTTATCGCCTCTTAGGAAAAGTAAAATGAACTACACCTGCCCCCAAACCGCCCTGGAAGGCCTTGCCGAATCTGAAAACATACATGGTAATTTTAACTTGGTTGGGCCTCTATCCCCGATCTCCACCTTGGGGTCAAAGCTCTTGAAAGACTGTTTAAGAATAAACCTTGTGTCATACCTGGGCTTCAGGGCACAGCATGAGCTATTGTCAGCATTCAAAATTTACTAGTGATTTGAGTGCTTGAGACCACTATCAGGAACTTTTTTTAAATTTTTATATCTTTAGAGAGAGAGGAAGGGAGAAAGAAATAGAGAAACATCGATGTGTGGTTGCTACTCGCATGTGCCCACCTGCGGACCTGGCCCGCAACCTAGGCATGTGCCCTGACTGGGAATCGAATGGGCGACCCTGTGGTTCGCAGCCTGCGCTCAATCCACTGAGCCACACCAGCCAGGGCAGGAATTTTTTTTAAACTACAACTCTCTCAGGAATATAGACATCATAAGACAAACTGAAGATGTAATTTCATTCTTTCATCAGTATTTGACTTCAAAGAAAAAATACGATTATATATTATTACTATATTACATATATACACATAGTAATATATATTAGTATATATAATAGTAACATTATATAATATATAGTAATATATTACTATATTTATTAATACATATTACTATATATTATATATGTAATCAAACATATAGGGTTAAATATATACATGCTTTACAGTAGGTACCCAACCGCTGAACTCCACGCTTGAAAATGCTCAGACTTCGGTTAAGATGGAGGCACAGCAGACAGGGCACAACCACATCAAAATTACAACTAAAACACAGAACTGCCATCCCTCTGACAGAAACCGAGTTGAATGGAACTGACTACAGAATTAAAGGGACCACACCCACCCAGACTGGCAGGAGGGGCGCAGACGAGGAACGGGCTGGTCCCACACCCACACGTGTTGATAAAAGCTTGGGAGGGATGGATATCTCGGGCGCGAGGAGTCCCAGGTCCAAACAGGCCCCCCAGACCAGGGTTCCAGAGCCAGGAAGTCAGTCTCCACAACTTCTGGCTGCAAAAACCAATGGGTATTGATTCGGTGGAAGAAACTACTGGAGCCACAGGCAGTTCCCCTCAAAGCACCCACACACGGACTCACCCACTGAGACTCACCCCCTCTGAGCTCCAGCACTGGGGTAGCAGCTTGAAAGGCCCCAGTGGTATGTAGGGAGGAACTGAAGTGTCTGCCAATAGGATGAGCAGAGCCCACTGTCACTTTTCTGAACTCTACCCCCTAGAGCCAGCAAACTGGTGCCGTATCTGAGACTCCATCAACCTGGCTAACACTGTTTGACCTGCCTTGGAGACCCCCAGAGACTCTGCCCCACACAACTCACAGGCCCACCCAAGCTGCTTTTCCATATGAATGGCTGGTCTTGGCTCATGCTGCACAACTTCCAAAATCCTCTCAAACAAGCAACAGCAGGCCTCAGCGAGCCCCAGGACTAGCACTAGCAGCAGCCTAGATTCACAGCTTGGCTTCACCTGGGAATCTCCAAGCATAGGACAAGCAGCAACATCTCAGATTGCGTTACAGCTCAGGCAGGGTGTCCCGGGGATGGCACAGGTGGGGGCTGAACTTGGCCTCCACCACCCAGGAAGCCCCAGGGCCTGCACAGAGGGACAGCTACAGACCACATCAGAGCACCTCCACCCTTCCCCTGCACGGCTGATCCTCCACAGACAGCAGAGGGTGGTGGTCCGTGGTCACAGCCAGTCCTTGCAGCTGACTGGCCTGGGTAAATCCTTCCCATTGATCCGCCAACAGCAACCAAGGCTCAACTACAAGAAGAGGGTGCACTCAGCCCACATGACGGGTGCACCTCGAGTCCCCGGCTTGGGTGATAGTGGAGGTTGTGCCACTTGGGCCCTATAGGACACCTACTACATTAGGCCACACTACCAAGACACGGAGTCAAAGCAGCTCTCCCTAATACATAGATACAAACACAGGGAGGCTGCCAAAATGAAGAGACAAAGGAACATGGCCCAAATGAAAAAACAGATCAAAACTCCAGAGAAAGAGCTAAATAAAATGGGGATAGCAATCTATCAGATGCAGAGTTCAAAACAACGGTTATAAGGATGATCAAGAACTTAGTGAGGACCTCAACGGCACAGAAAAGATCCAATCAGAAATGAAGGATACGCTAATTGAAAATAAAGAACAGTTTACAGAGAAACAACAGTAGAGTGGATGAAGCTGAGAATCAAGTCAATGATATGAAACGTAACGAAGCAAAAAAACCAACCAGAACAAAAAGGAATCCCCCCAAAATGAGGCTGATATAATTAGCCTCTGGGACTTCACGAAGTTACACCCCAACGTTATCATCATAGGGGTGCCAGAAAAAGAGGAAGAGCAAGAAATTGAAACCTCATTTGAAAAAATAATGAAAGAAAACTTCCTTAATTTGGTGAAGGAAATAGACATGCAAGCGCAGGAAGAAGAGTCCCAAACAAGATGGATACAGAGAGACCCACAGCAAGACACATCAGAATTAAAATGCCAAAGGTTCAAGATAAAGAGAGAATCTTAAAAGCAGCAGGAGAAAAGAAGTGAGTTACCTACAGGGGAGTTCCCATAAGACTGTCAGCTGATTTCTCCAAAGAAACCTCGCAGGCTGGAAGGGACTGGCAAGAAATAATTCAAAGTCATGAAAGCAGGGACCTACAGCCAAGATTGCTCTACCCAGCAAGCTACCATTTAGAATCGAAGGGCAGATAAAGTACTTCCCAGATAAAAAAAACTACAGGAGTTCATCATCATCAAACCATTATTATATGAAATGTTAAAGGGACTTATTTAAGAAAAAGATCAAAACTATGAATAAAATGGCAAAAATAGAAATCTATCAACGACTGAATCTAAAAAACTAAGCACACAAGAGACACAATCATGGATACAAGGAGCATTGTGATGGTTGCCAGATGGGATGGGGAAAGGGAAACTGGGTGAAGAGGTGAGGGGATTAGAAGTACAAACAGGTAGTTACAGAATAGCCCAGGGAATGTAAAATACAGCATAAGAAATGGAGCAGCCGAAGAATTTATACGCATGACCCATGGACAGGAACAATGGGGCGGGGGGAGTGGTTGCCTGAGGGAGTCGGGTTGTGCTGGGTGGAGCCTGGGCAAAGGGGGAAAATCAGGATGACCGTTAACAGCCTAAAATATAAATAAAATATATTAAAACGAAGAAAATGCCCATATTCTTTTTTATCTTAAAAACACAATGTCCACCCCAGCTGGTGTGGCTCAGTGGATTGAGTGTCAGCCTGTGAAGCAAAGGGTTGCTGCCTGGATTCCCAGTCAGGGCACATGCCTGCATTGGGGGCCAGGTCCCTAGTGGGGGGCCCCTGAGAGGCAACCACACATCGATGTTTCGCTCCCTCCCTTTCTCCTTCCTTTCCCCACTGTCTAAAAATAAAATGAAAACTCTTAAGAACAAACAAAACCCCCCACACTGTCCTATTCCTGGTACCCCTAAATCTCTGACCTCCCCAGGGGCAGGGAGCCATTCTAGCCATTCTCTTCAGCAACTTTGTGAGACACAGTTAACACCAGGCTTACCAAAGAAGTGTAAGTTTAATCGATCTTTTGAATTAACATGCTAGTAAGTAGAAAAAGTCATTTTAAAAATAGGCAGTTGTGCCCATGTTTACTAACTACAAATACCACCCTCTTCCTCCTTCCTTTTTTTGAACTAGTCTTTGAGGATTGGAAGTGAGTACTGAGAATTTTATACCTCAATTCACGTGTCAGTTGCATCAGTGCTGGTGTATAAAATAATACAAATCAGAAAACACCTCTGACCATAAACCAACTTCCATACCAGTAATTGAGAAGAGGAAAAAAAAAAAAAAGAAGAGAGCCATGAACACATAATTTTACAGTTTACTTTAAAAATGTAAGTATCTCCCAATATTTAACAGGTAAAGAAAATAGCATATTGGTTTATGCGGTTGCTATTTTATTTTCCAAGTAATACTGATTAAAAATATTTACACACCTACTTTGAAGTCCACAGCTTAGCACTCTTATCCGTATGGCTTTAAAAGGTATAGCACGAGACCTTTACATGAAGGTTGGGGAAAAGATTCACTCAAAACAAAGCCTGATATCTTATATACATGTTTTTCTCTGTACTTTAAATACATTAATTTTTAAATGATGCTCATCTTTTTTTTTATCTGGTGGTAAAATACTAGTGCAATTTTTCAACCAAAATAAAGTTTACCACAGATAGAAATGAATTTTTCCCAATCGAAAATGGCCCTCTGGCCGCCATTCAATGAAATTCTCGACCTAACTGAAGGGAAAAGAATTGGTAGTTGCCATCATAAGCAAAAATATAAAGTACTGTTACAGCATCGTCTACACCGCTCCTCACAACACACACTGGGAAAGAACCAGAGATGCTTTACAGAAGTTCAGTTGGTTTTGAAAAGGCACATGGGTGTGGATTGTTTACATTCTGGAAACTGCTGCCACCACCGCCGTTTCTGTTGCAGAACCGACACCTGCGACAACCGGGGTGGACGAGAATGTTGTTCAGACCGAAGAAAGCCAGAAGCCAAAATTTAACTGCACAGTAACAATGCACTTTTCTTCATGCAGCCTGTGTTCCTACAGATTCGATTTCCTAACATGCATTAGAACACAAGTGCTTGTATTCTAATGATTTTATGTTTGATTTTACAACACAAAAAAAAACCCAGAAAGAACACAACCTGGGAAAGAGAAGGGAAGGGGGAAGGAACCTTTACCACAATGAAAATAGATACATTCGTACCCAACCATATAAGAATATAATCCATTTGAGTTTCCAGAAATATACTTCTCAAAACTTCCCATTCACTTACAGGAAACATCCCTCCTCCGTGGCACTAGCCAGGAGGAGAAATCAGGTTGTTTCGATAGAAACAGTTCAGCACAACAGGAAAGAGTTTAACTTTGGTCCACTTGTCTGTTAGCTCAAGGACAGTCACACTGCCCAACATCAGTTCAACAACCCAACACATACGTTTAAAAATCTATTCGTTTGTTGTTCATTCTAAAACCGGCACAGGCGTTCTGCTCCCACTGCCTGCACTTTCGGCGTGGGAACCCGCCGCTGGCCCGGTCTCCAGACCCACGGTGTCTTCGTGAACTTCTCCGGCCACCTCGGCAGTGTCCTCGTGGCTCGGCTCCCTCTCCTCTGGGTTCATGAGGTCAGGGGTCACTTGATCCAGGTCTGCTTCTAGAAGCTCAGTGTGGACTTCCAGGGGCACCTGATTTACCCGTTCAACATGCAGCTCCTCCACGTGGACCTCAGTGCCCTCTTCAGTCTGAATTCGACCCACTTCCAGGTAACTCACCTGGACCTGCTCCGGAAGCTCGCTCATGTGCGCATCGTGCACTTGGCCGTCCTGGAGCAGGTCGGGATGGACCTGTTCCACAGTCACTTGTGCTGAGTCCACCTGAACCTGAAGCAGCGGTAGCACATGGACCTTCCCCACTTGTTCTATGATAGTCATGGAGGTCACAGGCTCAGTCTGCACACGGGTTTCCACTGAAAGGACTTCTTCAGTTACCAGACGCTCAGTAATATTATGCGATTCACTGAGATGCCTCCTTAATTCATTTCCTTGCATAAACCACAAGTCACATAAAGTACAATGGTTGGGTTTATCTCCAGTGTGTATTACCAAGTGATCTTTGAACTGGTCCCAGCTGTTAAACACACTGTTACAGACCTGAAATCACCAAACACAAAACTGTGTTAACAATACTTAACAGTCAAACTAAAGAAAAAAAGGATTAAAAAAAGATTCATTATTCTCCGGAAGAGACGAGCTGAAGATTTTTCTAAAAATGTTATGAATATGACATTTGTAATGTAATCTAGTCCAAGGGATTTCATAATTATTTTATTTGGTTTTATAGCTGATGTAGCTAACAAATTAAATACAGTTTGGGAAACATTTTAATACTGCCTTCATTGTTTAAATGTCTTAAGAATTCTAAAATGTGCCCTGGCTGGTGTAGCTCAGTGGATTGAGCGCGGGCCTGCGAACCGAAGGATCGCGGTTCGATTCCCAGTCAGGGCACATGCCTGGGTTGCAGGCCAGTTCCCGGCAGGGGACACACGAGAGGCAACCGTACATTGATATTTCTCTCCCTCTCCTTCTCTCCTACCCTTCCCCTCTAAAAGATAAATAAATAATAAATAAAATCGTAAAAAAAAAAAAAAAAAGAATTCTAAAATGTAACTAAATTATATTTGCCGCAGTAGCAAACTTTACAACCATGCACTCATCGCAGAAGAACCGGTTACAGCTGGGCTGCCCCTCACCCCACCCCCCTGCCTAGCGTCGGACCACCTGCGACGGGAACGTGATCCTACTGACACCAGTGTCGCGCAGAGCTAGGATTTTACAGGGGGGCTGCTGTAACTCCTTGTAAAATCAAGACAATGACGTCCTTCCTCCCAAGATTTCTTGCCAAGCTGCCAGTGCTAACCCTCTGCTCCAGACTCTGCTCCCCTCCACCTTTAATGATTTCAGACATGGACTGCTCTGCAAAGGACAGACTACAGCCACACATACCTGGCACTCGTAAAGCTTCTTTCTTCCCTTTTTTGCCCCCACTCCAGTTTGGCACGCAGTCAGGTGACATTTGAGAGTGCTATTTCTAGCAAATCGTTCATGACAGTTTGGACATTCAAAGGGTTTTTCACCTATTAGAACAGAAAAAATTGTGTCAACAAATTAAGATAAGCAGAAAAAGCCAACACAAGTCGACTCTTCTGATAAAACTTGGCCCTAAGTTCTGCTCCGTATTTTTGCATTTCTTAAGAAACTGTCCACTTCCCCTTAGATGCAAATTAAGTCGATCTCTGTTTCGGGGAAATGCGCCACTGTCCGCCCCACGAGCACTTCTGAGCATCTCCTCTGGGCCAGGCCACATGCGACGTGATGAAGATTCAATATACTGTCCTTGTTTTTAAAAACTGCGTATCACAGGCCAGCGTACGTGTCACGGAGACGAGGAACATGAAAACAAACCACCACGGCGCCCTGGCGGCGGCGTGCTACAGACAAGGGGGCGGGGGGGGGGGGGGAGGTGGGGGCGCAGGGAGGACAGTGGGCCGGGCCGCCTGCGGCAGAACGGGAGAAGGGCGGACAAGGAGAAGGGCAAGGCCGTGCCAGGCTGCGGCGCAGAGGGGTAAACAACGTGGTGGGCGAGGGGAAAAGGGGGAGGCATCAGTGACGGCTCTCGGATCTCCGGCCTAGAGGATCAGTCAGCACAAAGGACACGGGGGTCCAAGCAGGTCTGGAGTGGGGCGTGCTGGGAAAGACTATAAATTCAGCGTTGTGTCCGCTGAGTTCGAGGTGCTCAGAGCAAACGGGGAAAGTCCAGTAGATAGCTGCCCAGCAAATCTGGAGCCAGCAGGTGGTGGACTGACAGAAGGGAAGTGACTCAGGTGGTGGGAGAACCCTGTGATGTGGGTAAAGCTCTCAGTGTGTTACGTGATGGCAGCATCCAGGACAGAACCCAGGGAACTATCCAGTTAAAAACAGCAGGCCGACGAGGCAGCGAAGGAAACAGAAAGAGAACCACCAGAAGCAGAAGCAAACACCAAGGGGCTCCAAAGGCGGCGAGTACAGGAAAGAGTGCCAAGCCAACGCCGGGCCGGCGACGAGCGGCCGCCACGCCCTGGCAAGAGCAGGGCGCGCAGTGTGCAGCACCAGGAGCCGGACCGCAGCAGGACGAGGGAAGGCGAGTAAGAGGCAAGGCGGCAGAAAGTCAGCACAGAAAACGCCTTTCAGGAAGGCTTGCAAGTAAAGACGAGAGGGGGCTAGAGGGGGACAAGTCGATGAGAGGCTCTCCGAGCCGGAAGCGCCACTATCTACCTCCCCGTGGAGAAGGAGCCTGTGGAAGAGGAGAGAAGGGGTCGCAAAGACGGATGGGACGCGGTGCTGGAGGCGGCATCGGAGAGTGGGACCCAGGTCCCAGGCCTGAAAAACTCAAGTACTCGAACAGGTAGGTACACGAAGAAACACGTACAAGTGCGCCTACTGCTGCATGGTGCACGGCAGGAAAAGACTAGGGACAGCCCTGACACGGGTGGCTCAGGGGGCTGGGTGCTCCAAGGTCACCAGTTTGGTCCCCGGTCAGGGCACACGTCCGGGCTGCGGGTTCGGTCCCCAGTCGGGGTGTGCACGAGAAGCAACCGAAGTTTCTCTCCCTCCCTTCCCTCTAAAAATAAATTAAAAAAAAATAATAAATAAAACCTTTAAAAAAAGAGACCAGGATCAACCCAAACATGCACCAACAGGAGAGGCGAAGTAAACTGCTGCGCACTCACACGCGCGAGTGCCAGGCGGACACAGTGAAGCGAAGGGAGTAGCTCCACGAATGCTCTGTGTACTGAAGCGCGTTCGAGAAAACTTAAATGGCACAGCACCGCACTGCCGGCTCCTGCCTGTCTTCCTAAGAGCCCTGCGCCTCTCCGCGGGTCCGGGGAATGCGGAGACCCCGCTGAGACGACCGGGGAGAACAGGGGCAGCCGCTACTCCGCAGAGGGCTGCTGGAGGAGGAGAGGCACCTTTACATCGTAGGTCGCCTGAGCGCTCGCTGTTTAAGAAATCAGTCTAACAGGCCCAGTAAAATCTAAAAACAGCAACCGGTTAATTACGTTTTAGCTGCCTGGACAGCACAGTCTTCAGAGTGCTTCTGTTGTGTTCCCTTACTTGCCACAGCCCTGTGAAGCAGGTACCCATCACCGCTATTCACGCAGACGAGGCACGGCCCAGGACGAGTGGCCCGTCAAGGTCCTCGCACGGGCCACGGCCAGGACCGGAACGGGGGTCCAGCTCCGACTCCCAGCCCCGCTCTTCCTGCCTCTTCCTGCGACCGCACGCTGCCGCTCTGGGAGGCCCGGAAACAGCCATCTGAACACGTGCTTAGAGGTCCCCTTTCCGTTCCCTTTCACACGCGTGTCCCACAGGTGCATCTGTCTGGTGTCGCCCCCACCCGCAAAGTGCTCGCCCTTCTCTACTTTTCGGGGTGCGTTAGCTTCCGGTCAGGCAGCCGCCCTAATCAGAAAGCTGGGCGTCACCCTCACGCACTCCCACATCTCTCCGATCGATCACCAGATCCGATCGGTTCTGCGTGTTGCCGTTACACTGCCACCATCACTGCCTTTCCTCGGCCCCTTCCGCGCCGAGAGCTTCCTAATGAGACCTAGACGGTTTCACCACCCCACCCCGTCCTGCCAGGCACCTCTTATCTCTAAAACATAAATCTGAAGACATCTTTTCCGGGCTTAAACTTCTTTAAAATGACCCAGAGCCTTCCTAAGATAAAATCCGAACTCATGTGCAGCCGTTAAGAAAACTCAACGCCATGCTCTTAGCCTCCCCTCCCACTGCTGCCTGTCCCCTGAACCGCACGCTGGGACAACCCGCGTGTCCGCTGAAGTGCACGCCAGGTCGCCAGCTGTCCCGACGCGTCAGCGGCATCTCCTGGCCTCCGTCTACTTGGAGACCCAGTCCTCAGCCGTGACTACCCTCTAGCCGAGCTCGTAACGAGCTGCTTCCCCGCTGCTTGTCCATGCCTGTGTCTGCTTCACATCATTTCCCGGGATGCTCAGCGCCCAGCCGGCTCCTGCAGCCTCTGGGAGGCCGCCCTGTCTCCTCATCATAAAAAAGGAGCCCAGGCAGGCATTCCCGCCAGACGCTGGGCCCACCTCCATCAGCACTGGGCCCAGCACACTGACTGTGCCCTGAAGGCAGGAAATTCAAATTTTCTTTATTTCCATGACCTAGCAGGTTGGCACCATCATTACTATTTGCCAAATGGAAACAAAATAATTCAGAAGACAAACAGCCCAAGTTCTACAAATCAAGCCACAGAGTACAGCACATGCTTTAAGAAGATACAAGAAACCAAATCACTAAACTAGTAAAAGTATGCAAAGTATGAAACCGACGGGGGACATTATGTGTATTTTGATGGTAGAAACAGGAAAAGGATTGTTTTCTCACTTTTACATTTAGTTTGTTACGAGAAAACACAATCGATCCTTTATTAATACAAACAGTTTAAGTATGTTTACTTACGCTCCCTCTTGATTCACCAGCTCACCAATCACATCTGCAACTATCTTGCCACTAATTATTAGTGCAATAATTGAGGTTAAAAAGACAACCAAGTTCAGTTTGCTTTATGTGCTTGCTAAGCTGTGCCTCCAATGGGCATCTAGTTCTATAATTTCTAACAACTAAAGTCACTTCACATCATTATGAAAAAAAAGACCAAGATATTCAACAAGGCCCTTTAGCTCTACATTTTACTGTTCCACCCAAAATACCAAGTGCAGGACTTGGAAAGCACACTGCAAAACTTCCAAAATGATCTGCCTTCTTATTTTCAAACAGGCCAGTCACTAGGTAATGTTTTCAGTGAAAGAGAATTCCATTTTCACACTACTAGGACATGACATACAAGTGACTATCTGTCGCGGAACTGGAAGCCCCTATCAAAGCACGCTAGTTGCCAAGTTATGTTTTCGTGCTAATTTAATGCGCTTTTGGTATGTCAATTCTTTTGCCAAGTGACTCCAGTTACCAAAAAATGTTCACCAACAGGCCATTAAAAGAGATGAATATTTCAAAGGACTGATAACTATAGTCAGTTTCCAAACATACGACAGTTATATATACATATAATGTTTGAAAACAAGAAAGCGTTTCCCCCAAAGATTGCATAAATACCTATTGATTACCCAAATTATTACCCTTAAGTCTTTTATCCCAGACAAGAAAAAAGATAACAGAGTTCATCACCACCAAATCAGTATTACGAAAAATGTTAAAGGGACTTCTTTAAGAAGGAAAAAAACCCATAAATGTAAGATGAATAATGGCAATAACTACATACCTATCAATAATCACTTTAACTGCAAGTGGATTAAATGCTCCAATCAAAAGACACCGGGCAGCGCGGGCCTGCGAACCAAAGGATCGCGGTTCGATTCCCAGTCAGGGCACATGCCTGGGTTGCCAGGCCAGTTCCCAGCATGGGACACATAAGAGGCAACCGTACATTGATATTTCTCTCCTTCTCCCTCTCTCCTACCCTTGCCCTCTAAAAATAAATAAATAAATAAATATTTAAAAAAAAAAAAAAAAAGACACAGGGCAGCTGAATGAGTAAGAAAAGAAGACTCAGATATGTGCTGCCTCTGAGAGACTCACCGTAGACGAAAGGCAGACTCAGGGTGAAAGTACAGGCAGGGGGAAGATGTTTCATGTAAATGGGAAGAAAAAAAACAGCTTGGGTAGCAATACTCGCACCAGAGAAAACAGACTTTCGCTGAGACCGGGTGCATTCAGGCTGGTATGGCCTTAGACCAGAGAAAATGGATTTTAAAACAAAGCCTATAGTAGGAGACAAAGGAGGACACCACCTAACGACAAAGGGGACAGAACGACAAAAGGATGTAACCCTGCAGACACCGAAGCGCCCAAGACGGGAGCACCTAACTAGGTAAAGCACGTGCACAGGAAGGGGGAACACGACAGTAACGCAGTCACCGTCGGGGACCTGAGCACCCACTGACACCAACGGGTAGATCGTTCAGACTGAAAATCAACAAGGAGACGGCAGCCTTGAATGACACGTTAGATCAGAGGAATCTGATGTTGTTGGAGCATTTCACTAGGGTTCCAAAGCAGAACATGCGTTCTTGTTAAGTGCACAGGAACCAGCATTACTCACAACGACCCAGCTATGGAGGCAACCTGAGGGTCCCTCAGCGGGCACCTGGGCGACAAGGCAGCGGTGCACTTCACACGACGGAGGACCACATGGCCACAAAAAAGAAGGAAATCTCGCCACCTGCGACAGCACTGAGGGACCCAGAGAGCAGAATGCCCGGTAAGTCAGACAGAGAAAGACAAACACCATGTCACTCACAGGTGGACCACAAAGAACAAAATAAACGAACAGAACAGAAAGAGTCACACAGACAGAGAGCAGACTAGACTGACGGTTGCCAGTGGGAGGTAGAGGCTGGGAGACCAGGTGGAAAAGGTGGCGGGACCGAGACGTACAGACTGGTAGTGACGGAACAGTCATGGGGATGCGAACAGAGTCAGCACTACTGCAGCAACGGTGCGTGGTGCCGCGTGGGTGCTGGCATTACTGGGGGGACTCACCCTGTACAGCAAGTACGTATGTCTAACCACTGCGCTGTACACCTGGAACTGATGCAACATTGAATACCAACTATAATTTAAAAAGAGAAGAAAACAAAAAAAGCCTCTTAAATCCATACTGAGCCGGGTTGTTCGTTTTTTTTTTTCCGTTGGATGGCTCTAGTAGTGCTTAACTGTCTTTAATTTCAATCAGAACAATTTGTTAGACTGCACCGTGACCGCTGTTGTATCAGCCAGCATTAAAAAAAAAAACCAAAAACATCGAACCTGGTGAATTTTTGTGCAGCCATTTTAATACTGAAGATGGAAGAAGATACCCAACATTTCCGGCATACTATGCTTTATTACTTCAAGAAAGGTAAAAACGCCACAAAAGACTGCGCAGTGTCTGGGGAAGGTGCTGTGGCAGATCGAACGTGTCCGAAGTGGTTTGCGAAGTTTCTTGCCACTATTGACACTCTGGCCAACTGATCCCTTGCTGAGGGGCTGCCTCATGCATTGGACGGTGCTGAGCAGCACCCCTGGCCTCCACCCACCGGAAGTCAATAGTGGGAGAGAGACAACGTACTTAAAATATCCAAATCAATGAAGTTACTGGTAAAAATGAAAAATGTGTCTTTTATTTTACAGAAAAACTAAATGGACTTTTTGCCAACCCAATTTGAGATTCCCTTGCTATTTGCGTATTTACTCAGTCCCTGAGCACTGAGAACAAGTGTCTGAATAGTAAGCGGTACCACGTTGTTTGAATCTATCTCGGTTCTTAGTTTCAAGTAGTGTGTAGCAAACAACTCTGAACAGTCAGGATCTATTAAAATATTTCATCCAAAGTTCTCCAAATTCGCCCTGACTGGTGGCTGACGTTGTCCTACAAAAGGAAAGGCAGCCAGTTTAATCCCTGGTTGGGGCACGTGCCTGGGTTGTGGGTCAGGTCCTCAACTGGGGGCAGGCAAGAGGCAACCAATTAATATTTCTCTTGTGCGACGATGTTTCTCTCCCTCCCAAAACAAATAAATACTTAAAAAGAAAAAATTCTCCAACCTCCAGCATCAAACAGAAAGACTGTGAACAGAGTGGGACAGCCCTCCTGTGTTCACTGTATCAACAGTCTACACAGCTTCACAACCACCACGCACAAGGACGACTTGGAAACAAGGGTCCGGATACCTGACACTTAGCTCACTGCTACCCCCACACCTTAGTTTAGTGGGTCCAGGGACTCCCCAGCATTCAAGCAGCTGATGGTAGCTCCTGTGTCCGGACAGGAGATCTTGCAAAGAACGCTTCAGGAGTGGGAACAAGGTCAGGGAAGCTGACAGTGAAAAAGACAGGCACAGGGATGGAGGCAGAGCCGTGAGGGCTGCACGCCCTACGGCGGAGTCCCTGGGACCTCTCCCCCGTGCCTGGATAAAGGATCCAGGAGGAAGACCTTACCCTTCTCACGCCCCCGCTGACCACCGCCTCACCACGTTTGTCCACGGAGCGGTGGGCGGCAGGTGCACGCACCCTGCCCACCTGTCTAGCAGGCTGGAACAGACGACCAAAACGCACACACAGGCACAGACAAACCCAGGACCGTTCACAAACGCACTCATCTATGTAACGTGTTAACGTAAGACAGACATCTACAGTAGCCAGCGAAGTTTCACCCAAACTAAAACGTCATGACTCACGACCCTCAGGAAATAATGACAAACCGTACTTCACATACTGCTTTTAAAAATACAAAAACTGGCAGGTGCAAGAGTGACGACTATTTTCAAAGCTGATCCTGACACTGCTTCCAAAGCATCACTTCAACGAACTAACGTTGTAAAAACTGTGCACTCAGCCTGCATGTCAGAAAACACCGGAGGTGGTTTCCGTGGTGCTAATAAAAAAGGACTTAGACATTTAGACTTGAAGCGGTTTGGAACCGTTTACGTTACACATACTTTTAACGTAAGGTGTATGCTGATTACCTGTATGTTTTCGAAGATGCTCTTTAAAATGTCCAAAGTGGTCAAACTGTTTCTCACAGTACTGACATATGTGAATTTTTTTCCCAGTTCTTTGCTTCTTACTGACCCCACCTTCCTCAAGGTGGTAACAACTGAGGTGCTGTTTCCATGCGCTCTCCCGGAGATACCTTTTATTGCATATTTCGCACTTGAAACTCTCAGTGGAGTGTGATTTCATGTGCTCCTTAAAATGGTAAAACAATTTAAATGAACGGTTACATTTCTCACAATGGAACAAGTCCTTCACATGTGACAGCTGAAGTTCCACAATTTCAATACCTTCTACCTGTTTGCTTGTGGGGTCAGATGCACAGCCGTCTTCTTTCATCTGCCCTTTCCTGTCACCTTGACGGTACTTGCTGGTAATATCTGCCAGCAGGGCCAGAGCAGAGTCGTCGGACGAAGACACGCTCTGAACGTACTCCACGGTCTGCTTGGCAGAAGCCACGCCCTCCTCGAGCGTCTCCATGCCTTCCTCTTCCACTTCGATGGTGCCTTCCGCGATCTCCACCTCAATTTCAACGGGTTCCGATTCCACAGATGGCAATGACTCGGTGATGACATTTGAAGTTTCTGCGATCTTTCTTTTTTTGGCCTCACTTTTTCCGGTGGTAGCTTCCTCCAGTGGAGTGGAGTTTTCCTTGTTCCTGAAATACATAATGTGCAAATTCAAAAACTGGTATGATCAATCAAAACCCTAGTAGGCTTTTTTGGAAAAACTGAGTAGCTGATCCCAAAATTTACATGGAGAGGCAGGAAAGAAGATGGGAGGGCTCACACTACCCGACTTCGAGCACAGTGAGTCCGGACACGTGACATCAGTGACAGGACACAAACGAAGGTCAGTGGAACAGGAACAGACTCACATTTGACCCAGCCAAGTGGCTTGTGAAAAAAGGTTCCAAGGTAATTTAGTAAAGAAGAGATCAGCCCTGGCTGGTGTGGCTCAGGGGACTGAGTGCCAGCCTGCAAACTAAAGGGTCACTAGTTCGATTCCCAGTCAGGGCACATGCCTGGGCTGTGGGCCAGGTCCCCAGTGGGGAGTGCACAAGAGGCTACCACACACTGATGTTTCTCTCCTTCTCTTTCTCCCTCCCTTCACCTGTCTCTAAAAATAAATAAATATTTTTTAAAAAGAAAAAATTCATCTTTCAACGTGGTGCTATGGGAAAAACAAGCTTTGACTGTTACCCTTACATCATATGCCAAAAATTTCAAAATGATTCGTATTAAGTGTAAAAACCAAAACTTCTACAAGAAAACAAGAGAAAATGTTTGTAATATTGGGTTAGTAAAAGATTTCTTAAATAGCATACAAAAAAGAAAAACCTCAATAGCAAAAACTGGTGAAGTGGATTTCATGCAAATTAAAAACTTGCGCCCTTTGAAATACACAGTTAACAGAAAGTCAAGTCACAGGATGGAAGAAAACACCTAAAAATGTATTTCTCAAAGGTCTTGTACAGAGAAGGTGAAGAGAAGCCTCACAATGTAACAAACTCAGTAAGAGACGACTACTGCTGGGAGACAGCTCCCCAGCAGTCCCTCGTGTGTCCGCCGTCTCAGGGACCATCTTCTCAAGGACGTCTGTGCAGAGCCAACTGCGTGGGCACACGGAGACTGTGGCTCCCTCTTAGGAGGAGGGAAGCTTCGCTTACTGCTCAGTAACGTCCCCCTCTGGGACAAAAGTCAGGCGGGTTTGCTTCTAGCCCATCACGAAAGCTTTGGGTTTCCTAAGCTGGAGATTCTTCGGCTGTGATGTGAACCAACCCCTGCCCCGCCACGGCCTTCACCTGAGCCCCCCAACGCCCCTGCTGTGGGGCCTGCGGGAGAAGGGAGAACTGGCACACACAGGAAACCCACGGGCTTGCTGGGCAGAGAGCAATGAAGGCCTTTCTTTCTGACCTACAAGCCGTGCCTTCTATCAGCATCCACAGGACTGTGGCGGAATGACTTGTCACCCTGCAAGGAGGGTAAGATCTCTGATCCCTCACAGTTCTCGCCATGTTTTCTGGGACAGGAAGAAGGAAGCCTCGCGGTGCAACGGACAGAACGGAAGGAAGTCCACTGGAGCTGGCATCCCACGTGCTGAACAAACTGTGCGGCTGACTAACCAATAATTGCCGCCCCCCCCCAAACTGCCTATTGCCGAGTTTACCAAAAAGATACAGTGAAGTCCTGACGCCTGACACCTGTGAATGTGACCTCATCTGGAGTCTTAGAAGACGCAATCAAGTCCAGAAGGGGTCATTAAATGGGGCCCACTCTAATCCCACTGTGCCCTCACGAGGGGAGGACATTAGGACACACACAGAGGAGAAAGCTACATTGCAGAGATAAAAGCAGAGACTGGACTCTCCCTGCCTCAAGCCGAGGGGTCCCCAGGGCAATCAGAAGCTAGAAAGGGCAGGGCTACCTTCGCCCTCTAGAGGCTTTTGAAAACACAACCCTGCCTTCCCCTGGATGTAGGACTTCCAGCCTCCAGACTGTGAGATGTACATTTCTGCTGCTGAGCCAGGCAGCGGGTGATGATACTCTGTTACAGCAATTCCAGGAAAGGAAAACAACTTCCAATGAGGAAAACTGGGAAGGTGGTTGCAAGATGAGTCCTGGGCACCAAGGTCAAGGACACCTGCAGACAGGTGCCTGGTTTTGCAAACTCTCCTGAGATATGGGGGTGGGGGAGGGCTTCCCAGCCAAGCTGGCGTTCAGCCTGAAGTCCACCCCATCCTAACGACGAACCCTAACATCCACATGACTGCTAACATTCATGGTGAGGGCGTGGAGACAGAAGATCTCACCCCTTCACAGACGAGTCACTGTGACATGCACATAGAGCAGGTGCGACAGGAGAAGTTCGCAGCGCCACGCCCAGAACCCAGCCGGGCCAGACGGAGCGCTTCACTGGCCCACCTGGATGGAGATGAGGGGCACCGCGAGGCTTAGTCGGGAAGACTGGCGCAGCCGGGCCACCTCTGGGCTCAGCCCCTCCTGCAGTCTGCCATCCGCCATGGCCACCTTAGAGCCACTTGGAGATGACCATAAAAGGTCTGAGCTTTTTGCAGTGGGTCCTGACTGCCCCAAGGGTGCTCTGGGGCTCTTGGGAAAGCACTGCTATGATGAGACATTCACTAGTAAGAGTTTTCCTGCCCAGTTGGGTTTATAGGCTGATGAAGATGAGTCACTGGGGAATGAGGAAAGAATCCCAGACAATGTAAATTCCTGGGACCAGGCCCGGTGAAAAGCCCCCAACCTTTATGCGAAACCAGGCAAAAGCCTAAGATGCCACCATGACAACGGGGCAGCACACACCCACGATCCAGGGACACCGTTTCAAAAAGCCTCCACTGCGCAGGTCCGGTCTGAGTGAACCAAAAGGAGTGAAGCTCAGGGCCCAGCTGGAGAGCCAGGTGGACAGGGCTGCGGAATGCCGGGTGCCCCACGCCGAGATCGACGGTGCCCGTCAGGGTGGCCGTGCTGCCTGACCCGGGCTCTGGGTGGGCTGGAAGCACGGAAGGGGTGTCTGCTGGAGCTCCCTGCGGCTCCGGCGCAGGCTGAGGCCAAAGCAGATGTGCCTCACTTACGGCAGTCCTGCTCTCCCTCCACACCTCTTCCTCTCCCGCCTTCCCCTTCCCTTCCCCTCTCCCCTGACTCCACCTGCTTGGGAGGAGGACAGTGAGGGGTGGAGCCAAGGGCTCCCCGTTCCCCCAGGCACACACAGGAGACTCCACATACCTGTCCCAGAACGCTGACAGAAACGCAGCAATGACAGGGACTCACACTTTCACGGCTCTGCTAGGTTCGGGTCTTTAACGCGCCATCCCATCGGGTTCCATGGAGAGGAGACGCTCGCGCTCAACTGCTGGGGTCTGGGCAAGGCTCGCAGCAGCCAGGGGCCTGTCCTGACCCTGCGGGAGGGGCTGACTCTGCACGCTGTCGTTGCCTTGACATCCGAACGTACCGCAGCATCTGCACTTCCCCATCCTCTAAGTACCAGAAATGGATCCCCTCGACTGGAAAGAGCCGCGTGTACAAGAGAGCTACCGGTACGAACTCCCTTGCCGCCCGCCACCAGTAGCTGGGTTGGGATGAGGCGCAAGTCCTGTCGTATGCTGCCTGCAGTTTACGCCCACCCGACTGACGCCGCCCTGTTGACTGGCAAGCGGGAGGCCGCACTGGCCAAGGCTCTGCCTGCAGCGCTACCACACTTCCAGCTACCACACTTCCACCGGACCGGCAGGGGCTGCTGAGAGCCCCGCAAAGCCGGGCCTGCCCACCACATCAAGTTCTGGGGGCTATGCAGCTGGATTCACAACACTCAAACCCTCCAGCAATAGAAGAAGAACTGCTCCTCCGCCTGCCCACCAGAAACAAGGCCCAGCACGCACCGACACCTGGGTGCTGAGAACGTATGTGCCCCCCCAGACGCTCCCCTTTCTTCTTCAGGGCAGTTAGTCTGCAGACCTGCGTAGCTGAAGGGGGCTCCAGCCAACAGGCTGCACTGGCAGCTGTCCGTCAGGCTGCGGTACATTTTCTGTCCCTGGGGCCCCACAACCTGAAGGGCCCTGTGAGCTGCAGGTCTCTGAGATGGCTGCCTCTGCCCATCAGAGCTTCCAGCGAAAGGGGGCGCCTGCACCCAAAGGTGTTCCTTGGATTTCAGACTTGCCAATTTCCTAACGCAGCTCCCAGGTACACTCCCTTTGATGAGAAAGGACTAGCTTGTTGGGCTCCTGTTGAAACCGATGCCTAACGGACACTTGGAGGCCCCCCGGCCTGATGCTGCCATTGGGAGTGCACCAACTAGGACTTCGTGACGTGCCTGACCAGTCTCACTCGTCAAACGCAAACAGCGCAGTCAGAGAGGAACAGTTGGCCTCCTGGCTTGTGACCTGAGAAAGTGGTAGCGCCCTCACTCCGCTGCTGAAAGAAAACCACGGGACAGAGGGGGTCTTTGACTCACGGGCGGTTTAGCTAAGCTGAGGGCGGGTGGCGCTCACTGGCTGCAGCAGATGTTCAGCCTGAGCCACCAACAATGCAGAAAGTGGATGTGGATGAGGTTGCCCTACCTGGGGGCAGAGCTCAAGGCTGTCTCCACAGCTCGGGACAACATCCTCCACATTATCTTTACTGACCTGCGCTGCTGCCGATGGCCGAGCTATCCGGAAAACCTGGAAGTCCCAGCAGACTCGAGACATCCATCTTTGGGCCGTGACCACGGAAACGAGTAACACTGGCTGAGCCTCTGGGGCGCTGGCTCCGAGGCCCACGGAAAGGTCTGCTCTCTAACGACACCAGTCGGAACCACGCTGCTTCTGAAGCCCGCCCCACCAGACTTCCACCACCAACACCTACAGCTGACGTTTCCGAACACGGAGACACATCCACCGCCACAAACTGACCGAGAGGTTGCCCTGCACGCCAGACCTGTGACACCTGCCTGAGGCTGGCCTGTTGGCCTCATGGTGAAGGAGGCCGCTTTGCACCGGGCGCTGTCCCCAAACACTCCCAGTGGACGGACCACACCCAGCCTCCGAGCCCATCCCAGGGCTCTCTGCGGGGCGGGGTGCGGGGGCAGCACTGCTGACACTCCCTCAGGTGCCGCTGCTGCTGTTCCAGTCTGAGCAGCCAGCTCTGGCCACGCCACCACCATGGCCCTTGAGACAATCGGTGTGTTATGTTCAGCTTGGCCCATCTGCAGCCTGGTAACGACACGCCAGAAGCCACTGGGTCATTGGCTGGAAGTCAAGGTATGGTCGGACCTTTCAAACTCCCCACCACCCGCAGCACCGGAGTGGCCTCAGTTACTGACTCAGAGAGACTTCTGACTCTATCTCCCCCACCTCCTCCTTGTGCAAATCCCTGAGTAAACAGTCTGGTCACTAAACTCAGCTGTCCCCAGAAAGAGATCATCTCTTCTCAGGTGCTTCCTTGGTAATGATCAAGACAGAAAGGGTGGGAAGCTGTATAAACTCACTTGGAAATTTAGGATTCTGCCCGACCATTCTTAAACATGATTCTCCTCTTCCCCGCAGCGGCAACCCCGGCGCAGCCTAGGTCAGTGCCCCTTCCAGGCGGGAGCCTGGTCAGAAGCAGACCTAGTAGTTCAAACTTAATTCTGGTTCAGCCACTTGGATCCTCTTAGTGACCCGGCATCATCCGAGATCCTAAGAATAACGACCATGTCACTGAAAATACTGCTTGCCAAGTACACTCGCTGGTCCCTGTGAGCCAAAGTGGGAGACACAGTTGGTCTCTAAGTTTTATGAAGATGATTCTGCCCCCACCATTCGGGGTGAGAGGTCTGGGTAGGGGGAGATGCCTGGAACAGAGAGGAAGCCGGGGCTACAGGCAGGGCGCGCGCCGGCGCCGTGCAGGGTGAGGTACAGCAAAGACCCCAGCACCGGGGAGAAAACAGTTCAGCCTCCAGGGGGCAGGGGAGAAGGGGCACCAACAGTCTCTGTCCTTCGGGAGTGCCCGGGCTCTTCCTCAGGTGGGAAATCGCCGGTGCGGTTCTCCTCGACCACCGCAAGCATCTGAAATTGTCTGCTGGATGTGCCGTCTGCCACCGCGGGCTCCGACCGCAACCTGAGCGCCGGTTCCCTCAACTTCACCAAGAAGTATTCTGGAACAGCAGGCGGATGGCCCAGCTCCCGCCCGGCCCATGTGAAGCACCAGAGGTATGTCCCACTACTGTTCCCAGAGCTGAGGTTCAATCTGCAAGGTCAGTGAGTGACTGCCACTCAAAGGACATTCAGGTGCCGGTGACGAACAGGGCAGACTGACCTGGCCACCTTTGGACAGTCCCTCCAAAACAAGGTCTAGAGCCAGTCACTCTAACTGAGCCAGGAAAGGGGAGGCCACACTGGAGACCACGTCCACCTGCCTCTGACTAATGAAGGTCCCACTCGGGGGCACAGACAATAAATAGTGAACTACACTTTCTTTCAAAGACACCTATGGGACTATACTACTTGTGTGGACGCAAGTACCGAGTTCCTTCCCTGCCAAAACTATGACAATTTAGAACTCAGGGGTGGGTAGGAGAGACCGTCGGTGTCTAAGGAAACAGCACAGGTGGATCAGTTCAGTTCTCGATGATTGTGGAGACCTGTCCAAAATGAGGCTCCCCTTGATTGCCTGGGGGAGCTTTCTGGAGTCAGAACTGACTTGTCATCTATGCATGCACCATGGGTAGTCTTCCCCATAACGGAGTCACCCAAATAAAAAGGTGGTACGAGCCCTGGCTGGTGTAGCTCAGTGGATTGAGCGCGGGCCTGCGAACCAAAGGATCACGGTTCGATTCCCAGTCAGGGCACATGCCTGGGTTGCCAGGCCAGTTCCCGGCAGGGGACATACAAGAGGCAACCGTACATTGATGTTTCTCTCCCTCTCTCCTTCCCTTCCCCTCTGAAGATAAATAAATAAATAAATAATAAAAATATAAAAAAAATAAAAAAATAAAAAGGTGGTACGAACACTGTGCCCAGCGTAAGTCGATGTGATCAATGATGCCACTTGGGCTTCGGAAGGCACTCGTGTCAGCCTCGGATCACTAGCCAGTGTTATTCGAGATGACAGACTTGCCTTCGACTTCCTCCCTATGGGCCAATACGGAGACTGTGCAGTTGCTAAAGCATCTTGCTATTCTTAGATTAATGCGTAGGGCTAAGTTGAAAGTTCAATCCAGAAACTCCAGGAGACAGCCACCTGGCTTTCCAGGGACTTGCTCAACTGGCTGAGTCCAGGCCTTAGGAGAACAGGTATAAGGTCAAGCCCAGCGTGGCCACACCCTGCCACCCGCAGCTGTGTCGACAGTTGCCTTAATTTAGTCCAGTGTGAGAAGAGTTAGATGCGCAAGGTCCTGGGGTGGTATACCCATGGGAAAATTCACCAGAAGCTGAATTAACGGAGAAACAAGGACACCGCTGGCTGTCAATTCCGCAAGGATCCCTGATGCTTCTCATGCCTTGCAAACAAAGACACTGACAGCCTGTTGTTCTGCAGCATCGTTTCAAGGGTGTTGGTACAGCAAACAGCCTCAGAAGACAGGGCACAGAGCCCGTCTTCCTCCATAGCGGAGGGCAGCTTCACTGGCGGACAGTGGGCTGAAGACAGCGACCCTCTGGGCAGAGGCTGGGCAGGTCTGCTTGCAGCTCAGCACAGAAGCTTTGGGTTTCCTGAAGTTCAGAGTTCTCAACTGTGACGCAAACCACTGTGCGTCTAGCGTGCACTTAGGTCACCACGCCACCCCTGTGGAATGTGGGGGCAGGGGAAAAGAAAAACTGATACAGACATGAAGTTCACGCTGTGAGAGAAATGAAGTCCTTTCTCTCTGACTCGGGAGTCTCTGTCTTTTGACAGCATCCATAAAACTTAGCTTGTAAATAGGATAAAATCTCAGACCCTTCACAGTTCTTGACAAAAACCCAATTTTAAAAATGAGCAAAATATGTGGACATCTCACTAAAAGATAAAGAAATGGCAAAAAAGCACACACACACAAAAGCTCAGCATCATTAGTCTTTGCAAATCACACCCACTGCACACACACGAGGACGGCCAGCAGCGAAAAGCCTCGTATGACCCGTATCCCCACACCACGCACTACGAGCAGGGCCACAGAGCGACTGCCACGCGCACACGCTGCAGGCTGGAACGTGAAATGGCACGGCACTTTGGAACACAGTGTGGCACTTTAAAAAAAATTTAAACACATCTACCATACAACCCAGTTACTCCACTCCTAGATCGTTACCGAGAAAAACGAAAACATGTCCAAAGAACTGTGCACAAATGTCGCAGCCACTTCATTTGTAGATGCTAGAAACTGGAGACAAAGACAACCTCAGTGTTCACCAACAGG
Source organism: Glossophaga mutica (assembly GCA_039655065.1). Lineage (NCBI taxonomy): Eukaryota > Metazoa > Chordata > Mammalia > Chiroptera > Phyllostomidae > Glossophaga > Glossophaga mutica. Next base: position 6,852,601 of record CM077305.1, read on the forward strand.
GGGCGCATCCACACAGCTGGAACCGGACTCGGCACTACGACGGGACGAACACTGACGCCCCGACGAACACTGACGCCCACCGCACAGAACGCTCTCTAAAACGTAGTGCTGAGTGAAAACGGTCAAACCGGAAAGACTGCACAACGACAGGGTCCATTTATAGGACACTGGATCCGTGGCTGCCCGGGGCTAGGGACCCGGTCCCACTGCAGAGTCATGAGAGAAGTCAGGGTGACGCCCACGCTCCTCCGTCTCAGCTCTGGGGTGGCCACCGCACCGCGCGCGGCCAGCAGACCGCGGAGCTCCTCCGCAGCACTGAAGACGTGCGAAGGACCCTGCACGTACACCGCACCTCGCCGGGCTGGGGACGGGAAGCCTGTGAGTCCACTGCTGCTTTCCTGACAAACCACGGCGACCTCCCCATTTAAATGAACAGCGATGCAACGCCAACAACGCAAAATCAAGTGCTAGTGGTTTTTCAGTGCCATTCAAAAAGTTTACTTTATATTCCAAAAATACTCGCATGCTGCAAATGTGAAAAAAGAACCTTATTCACTTTCCGTATCCGGAAGTTATAATCTTCTCAATAAAGAGCTGCCTGAAACAGGGAGCCCGGATTAAAAAAAAAAAAAAAAAAGCTGCCTGAACTAGTTGATTTAACCGTAACTACATTTGTATTCTTCAATTTTATTATTATAAACAGCCAATATGTAATACTGTTGTCTTCTTATTTAAAAAAAAAAAAAAACTCTTAGAGGATAATGCATGCCTCACTGGTTCAAGAAACACTCAACATGTGACTATATTTAAACCAAAAAGCACCGATGATTGTAGTAACTACAAGAGCTCCAGGTCTGTATTGATAAACCCTCCAAAAGGTTCTCGACAGGACGAGGAACACAGCCGTGCCCAGCCGTGCCCCCCTGCCACGCCCACTGACTATTCACAAGCACTCAATCAGATGCCTCCCAAACCCAGCCTCAAGCGCGCTCCTCTGTTCTGCTGCAGGGGACTGCCTCTGTAGGGAGGGATCACTCCGGGCCACCTACAAAGGGACCACACAGACTGAACATTTCTTCCGGGAGAGTCTCATCTAGGACTGCACCCCGAATTTGGGATTGCCGTATATAGATATATATCCATATATCTGTACATTACCATATACAGACCCCCCACCCCCCAGTCCACCCACTCTGAGAAGATGTGACCTAATCAGCTGTGTGCCCTCATGACACCTCTGTCTCACGACCTGTGTTCTCAGCTCTCCCCACCAGAGGAATGGTCTGCTCTTAGTCAGCACGCACCCGCCCAACCCCTGACAAGTGCTCGCTGCACACCTATGGGCCCGGCGTGAAGCAGTGGAGAACACAGACACACGACCTTCGGTCAGGAAAGTTTAATCCTGAACTGCCACCAGACTAATTACAGCTCATCAGAAGAAATGATATTTATGAACGACTACAGTCCCATTATTTTTTAGAATGATTCTAACTCATATCTTTAGACTAAACCACATCAGCGAGCTGGACTATTTAACTTTGTCCCACGTGAAACTGACTTTACCCAGCTTCCTTTTCATGTGACGCCAACAGCCTCCACTGAGGATCACCGTAAGAAACAGAGCTGGGAGACAGCAGCACTTTACATCTCACAGTACCGCACGCTCTTCACACACACCGATTCATTTAACCCTTACAAATGATCTTACGTATTATTAAGTCCCATCATCATCCCCATTCCACAGATCAGGAGACTGAGCTGACGGGAGGCTAACTTCATCACACACACACACACACACGGTGGTGGAGCTGGGATAGTACCCAGGCAGCTCGACTCCAGAGAGTGCTTGTTCTGAGTCACTAGGAAAAAACAGTGGAGTCTTTTAACGTCTAATACTTTGCATGAGAAATTTTGTGTTTTAATACTAACTGCATAGGAATGGCTCCTAAGCAATGAATATGTTTTCGTATTATAACCGTGAATAATGTAACTGAGTGTTTCTTCCTTTTTCTTTGCACTAGGTGCTTCAGAACTCAAAGCTACACTTGGTCCAACTAGTAAGCGTGCAGTTAACTGAGTGCTTACCTGACTTCAAGAGCTTTGATAGCTTCCAGCATTTGCAGAAACTCTGCTGCTTTCCACACATCATTGGCTTCTTCTTCTCCTTGTATCATTAATTTTGCTGTATATGTGAACTCAATTAAATGACTAAAGGCCATTTTACTAACACCTGCAAAAAAAAGATGAACATTAGCATGTATTTATGTTGATTCAAATCTTGTAACATTTAGGGGAAAAAAATGTTTGGAACCTGATTGGTCCTTGTTACTTATAAAGATTATTTCCTGGCAGAATTCACAGTATCAGCACAATATCATTGTAGCTAAGTTCCAGCGCTAACTAGCAAACTACTTTAAGACCATTCTCAAAGACTCCCATGGCCCTTACAGAAGAGTAAAACCTGTCACTCAAAACAGATGAGCTGGCTCACCAGTCCATGCCAGACATGCTGTGATACCCACCAGGGAGCCCTGCTTCAACTCAACTCCAAAATCGCTGATGGCTTTCCACAGCTTAGCAAATCAAGTTCAGTACCACTCTGCCTTTTAGTTCTAGGTTCTTCATGTTATTTCCTACTTCTCACTATCTTCCCTTCCACATTTTAAACTCTATCAAACACACTCTATACTGATTCTCAAGCCTATTCATTTCCTAAGAGATTCCTCACCTTCATTAACACCTGCCCTCTTTCCTGAATGCTTAATCGCTTTATCTCTGTACCAATCCTGCAACCCTTGAAGGCCCAATGCTAATGCCACATCTTTAATGAAAATTTCTTTAATGCTTCCCCCACACTGAACTCTGTACCTGATCTGAGGTAATCATCTCTTGACTATAAGCTACTTGAGGTACCTCACAGTACCTGACACAATGCTTCCTCAATGCAGGCAGGACACAAAGTAGAAATAAATGCTAAAATCACTTTCAAAAATAAACTTCTACGATTCCAACTTTTCTTTAGAAGTTTTGTGTTTAAATTCTGGCCCAAAAGGATACTCTATTTCCCTGTGCCCTTCAGTGCTACACATTATTAGTCTGCCAATGCAAGGCTAAAAATGCTAGTAATAGGAACAAGGAGAAAACTACATTTAATAGAAATTTTTTAATGCTAAGAAATGCCCAATCCAATCTACACGAACATACGCAACTGCAAATACAAAAATATTTTTATGTTTTTCCCACTTGATGCACCTCAGCACGGCCTCAGGACCACTATGAAAATACTGGTGGACTACCCAGCACCACCACCCCCCCCCCCCCCCCCGGCTTGTATAAAAGAAGGACATCATTCAGGGAGTCAGAACTTCAAAGTTTTAGTTTAGTCCCAGCTCTCCAAGACCTGCGTAACTTAGGACAGCTCAAGACCCCTGAGCCTCAGCAGACTCTTTCCAAAATGTATAAAAGCAAGCTTGATAATGGGAAAGACCATAAAATAGAATGTAATATAACCACGTTACATGCTTCCAAAAAGCAAACTAAAAATAACTGGATTCACTGAAGGCTAGTTTAATTTGGGTCTGCTAAACCTTTCTTTTCCCCTGGTTGTCTTCTGACGTTATTCTTTATTATATATGAAGATAGCCTGAGTGATGGGCAACTAGATTGTTCTGTTTTTTTAATTGTTGAGGGAGTTCAAAGTGCAGCAAATGTCTTTTGAAACATAATGTGTAAGATTTTCCTATAGTGGAATGAAATTTTGACTGTTACTAGAACATATTCAATGTTTTAAACATGGAGATATACACATACATATCACAATACTAAATACAAGTACTAACTCATCCCCTATGATAACCCTATGAAGTACTTACTGTCATAATCTCCTTTTTGCAGATGAGGAAATTAAGACACACAGAAGTTTAGTAACTTACCCTAAGTCACACAGTCAAGTAAAAATAAAACTAGGATCAGACTTTCAGTCAAGATGGCAGCACAGGCAGACATGGCTTGCCTCTTTGGACAACCACATCAAAATCACAACTAAAATACAGAACTGCCATCACTAAGAACCAACAGAAATCGAGTTGAATGGCAATCTGACAACTACAGAATTAAAGAAACAACACCCATCCAGACTAGGAGGAGGAGGGAAGACGTGAACAGACTGGTCCCACATCCATACACGGTGGACAAAAACTTGGGAGGGATATCCCAGAGGCAAGGCCCCCCCAGCGCAGGGTTCTAGCACCAGGAAGACACATCCCCACAACTTCCAGTTGCAAAAACCACCAGGGTTTGAGTAAGTGGAAGAAACTGCTGGAGCCCCAAACAGTTCTCCCCTTAGAGAACCCATACATGGACCCACCTACTCAGATTCACTCCCTCTGAGCTCTAGCAACAGAGAGGCAGCTTGAGGGGCACCAGCAGCAAGCAGGGGAAGGCTGAAGTGACTGGCATCAAGGTGAGCAGAGGCCATTGTCCCTTTTCTAAACCTTCCCCCAACCCAGAGTCAGCAAGCTGGCGCCACACCTAAGACTCCACCACCCTGGCTAACACTGTTTGACCAGTCTTGGAGACCCCCAGAGACTCTGCCCCATACAACTCACAGGCCCACCCAAGCTGCTTTTCCATATGAATGGCTGGTCTTGGCTCATGCTGCACAACTTCCGAAATCCTCCTGAACAAGCAGCAGCAGCCTAGATTCGCAGCTTGGTTTCACCTGGAGATCTCTAAACCCAGCACAAGTAGCGAGTAGCGGCCAGCTCAGACTGCTTTAGAACTCAGGCAGGGTGGCCTCAGGCAAAACACAGGGGGAGGCTGACCTTGGCATCCACCACACAGGAAACCCCAGGGCCTGCACACAGGGACAGCTACAGACCACAGTGGAGCACCACCCCCCTGCCCCTGCACAGCTGATCCTCCGCAGACGGCAGAGGTTGGTGGTAAGTGGTCACAGCCAGTTCTTGCAGCTGACTGGCCTGGGTAAATCCTTCCCATTGATCTGCCAACAGCAACCAAGGCTCAACTACAAAAGGAGGGTGCACTCAGCCCACATGAAGGACACATCTCGAGTACACAGCTTGAGTGATAGGGGAGGCTGTGCCACTGGGCCCTACAGGACACCTACTACATAAGGCCACACATTTTCAGGACAAAGCAGCTCTACCTAATACATACAAACACACATAGGGTGTCTGCCAAAGCAAGGAGATAAAGAAACATGGCCCAAATGAAAGGGCAGATCAAAACTCCAGAAAAAGAGCTAAACGAAATGGAGATAAGCAATCTATCAGATGCAGAGTTCAAAATACTGGTTATAAGGATGATCAAGGAACTCAGTGAGGACCTCAACAGCATAGAAAAGATCCAGTCTGAAACAAAGGATATATCAATTGAAATAAAAAACAATTTACAGGGAAACAACAGTAGAGTGGATGAAGCCGAGAATCAAATCAATGATTTGGAATATAAGGAAGCAAAAAGCACCCAATCAGAATAAGAAGAAAATAAGAATCCAAAAAAGTGAGGACAGTGTAAGCAGCCTGTAGGACAACTTCAAGAGGCCCAACATTCACTTCATAGGGGTGCCAGAAGGAGAAGAGAAAGAGCAAGAAACGGGAAATCTATCTGAAAGAATGATGGAAAAAAAAAACTTCCCTAATTTGGTAAAGGAAATAGACATGCAAGTGCAGGAAGCACAGAGTCCCAAACAAGGTGGATACAGAGAGACTCACTCCAAGACACATCAGAATTAAAATGCCAAAGGTTAAAGATGAATAGATGAGGAGGGATCTGGGAGAATGGGTGAGAGGTGAGGGGATTTACAGGTACAAATAAGTAGTTACAGAATATCCACAGGGATGCAAAAGGGAGCAGCCAAAGAACTTACACACGTGATTCTAGCACATGAGCAAGGGTGGGGGGATTGCCTGAAGGAGTGGGGGGTGCTGGGTGGAGAAGGGCAAAGGGGGAAAAAGCAGGACAACTGTAATAGCATAATCAACAAACTATAAATTAAAATATATATAGATCAAATAAAAAGAAAAATACTAGGATCAAACAGTTGGCCCAATTCCAAAGTCTATAATGAAGATTTTTTAAACAGGATGCAGGAAATGTTCCTGCTGGGAAGAGTCTGAAAACCCATGATATTTCATTCACTATGGGCCCAGAATCTCATATGTATAATCCCAAAGTCCTCCAATCTCTTCAAACCAGTTTTCTCATAAATTTGGCAGCAAAATTTGATCTGAACTAAGGCTATTGATAATCTTTATCCCTCTTAAGAGTAAACGGTAGCCCTAACTGGCGTGGCTCAGTGGACCGAGTGCCAGCTTGTGAACTCAATGACTGCTGGTTTGATTCCCAGAGAGGGCACATGCCTAGCCAGGTCCCAGTTGGGGGTGTGTGATAGGCAACTTGATCACTGGATCTCTCACACATCCATGTTTCTCTCCCTCTCTTCCCCTCTCTTTAAAATAAAATAAATACAATCTTAAAAAAAAAAAAGAGTAAACAGTAATGTGCTACACTGCTGAAATACTATTGGGTTACAGCGTGGCCTTAGACCCCACTAGGAGTATTTTGTAATACACGTACTACATTATTACAGCAAATTCTAAAAATCTGTAATTTCAAGAAACACCTGGCCTCTAGGATTTAAACATGTGGACTCCATCCCTAATCTTAGTTCACCAGTCACCTGCAGACTTAATAAAAGCAGAGGCTCATCCCCCTGTGCCAAGGTTTTGGGCTTGATCCCCGGGTCAGGGCACACACAAGAGTCAATGAATGCATGAGTGGGCAAAACAGCAGATCTTTGTTTTTCTCTCTCTCTAGAATAAATAAATAATAAGTAAATATATATATATTTAATGCTCCTCTGCCTATGAAGTAGTGTATTATCTACTCTGTCTCACTAATAAACTTGCACTTTAAACACTCTCTCTCACTCACACACACACCCCCCCACAGGTCCCTGATCTACAGATCAAAATTGGGACGGGAAATTTTTTTTTACAAGCACTCCTGGTGCTTCTTCTGTGGCCAGGCCCACAATGGTCGTAGGAATAAACAACTCCTCTGAGTAATTAGCTACCGTGAACTAACCTGGTAACTCCGGCCCAGGGAAGCAAAGTGGTGCCAGACGATGGATGGGCGCGAAAACACTTTATTCTCTATCAGGACTAGTTTGGTAACTTTCAAATCTCAGCCCGTTTTCTCACCAATCTCTTACTTCTTTCATAATAGAAGTGTGCTTAGAATACAGTTTTTCTAAACAAATATCTAAGAAAAATGTTACGCCTTAATCTGAGTCTTCTTTTCTTCCCAGAGAAAGAAACGAAGGGGAAGAATTCCGAAATTTCTCTAGTCTTAGGGAGTTCCCCCAATTAGGAAAACTCCCACTCAAAAAGCACATGCCTGAACATGGACTTGGGTGTCCTGACCTTGACAGTAAGGGCTCAAGTCTGACACGACCGCAGAGTTGCTGTGAGAGAGAACACTAGGTGCCCACGGACGTGGCTGCAGGAGGAACAGAGAAAGAACGGGCTTAGAAAACTGGAGGCTCAGGTTAGAAGGCTGTGTTCCAAACAAAGCAATGAATGCTCCTTGGAGATTTTATGTGGTGTGGACTCAAGTCACAAGCCACAAAGCAACTGGCTTTGGGGACAAGAATTTTTATCTGAAACCAAAGGTGAACCTCTGGTTCCAACCAAAGGTAACTTACTTCACTAGGGACATGGAAAACAGGGAGAGCCGTAGCTCAGTTTGCATCTAGCGACAGGGGACACAGAGCACGTTAGGAGTGCACTTTCTTTTACAAGCATATCAATTGCTTTTACAATACCAAACGAAGCGGTGGTTCTCAACACTGGCTACACGCGATGAAATGGTTCTGGGGCACCGCTACCCTAACTTTGCTGTGCACAGGAACCATCTAAGGGTCTTAGACTGGTCCCGTAGGCCTAGGGGGGAGCCCAAGAGTCCACACTTCTAATGAGCTCCCAGGTGATGCCCATTCTCATTGGTCCTCAGACCAGACCCTGTATAACAAGGACCTAGACAATTTCTAAATACAGACGCTTGGATGCCCACCCTCAAAGACAGCTCTACTCGATCTGGAGGTACGGCCTGGGCACTGGTACTTGCAAAAGCTCCCCTGGTGTCTCTAATGTGCCACTAAGGACCAGGTCCTTATTCCTATTTTACAGAATTTGCGGGGGGGGGGGGGGGGGCGGGCGGGGCGAGTGGGGCAGTGTTCCCAGTTCTAGCCAGGATGAAGAAAGCACGCTCTACCCTATCTTCTCCATTGATTACAACTACAAATCCTGGAGGAAATACGTAACGCAAATAATCAAGGACTCTGAAAAATAAATGGAAGCAAGCAAACTGGAGAGAGAAACCAAAACTCAAAGAGCAAGGAGTTTCCTAGGTTTTCTTTTTCCCCTCACATATCCCAGCTTAGACTCCAGGGCGGCCCAAATCCCTGAACTTTGCAGCAGGTGCAGGGAGAAGCAGCGTCAGGACAAACTCCTTCAGGCTAGAGAACCAGGGAGGAAGATGGAGAGTTTGTGTGTGGGGTGAGGAAAAAATACTTGGTTTGTACTCCTCTGTCTCAAACCTCCCTAAAGGCAAGCCCCGGTTCTGAGGCTGCACACCTGGGACCGGCCACCAAGCACGCTCCTCCAGTCGGAGAGAAGGTTCTTCTCTCTGCCAGAGAGCTAGGAGAGACCACGGCATCAAGAGCCTGAAGAGAATTCCTGTTATTTCATTCTCTCCCTTTTCTCTCACCCTTTTGTCCGAGAAGTAGATCCCATGATGGGGAGTGGAGGACAGCACAGGGCGGCTGAAACCCCAGATTTTTGGCTGGGAGGTCGCGTGCAGAGGTCAGAGAGGTCTGGAGAAAGGCCCCCTCAAGCCGTGTGCAGCCTCAAGCGCGCTGCAGAGCCACACGCATGTGGAACTGACCTGCGGGGACGCAGCGAAGGCTTTGACAATTGCACCATGGTGGGAACTGCCCCCCAGGTCAGCACACCTGGGGCCCGGACAGCACCACACAGGTTCTGAACATGAAATTGGCACTGGATCCACAGCCCACATAAGGCAGCCTGACCCTAACCAGGTTGATGACCTCCTCAAATAAACCAGAATCAAAGTAACGAAAGCATTCTCCAGCACACCCAGAGTGTGATGACCTAACATTCAAAACATCTACGACAAGGCCCCGAATTACTTATTTTCAGATTAGAAAAAAGAAAGCCAACAAGCGCAAGGTCACACGACCGACAGTACTGCCAGGCCTACAACTCAGGTTTCCCAGTGACACACTCAGGACCTTCTCGGAGGCCAGGTGAGCGCGATAGACCACCGAGCAATCCCACAGGTAACAGGTTAAGGAGACGCTGAGCCAAACCAATTCTTTAAACTGGCACATAGCAAAAACGGCAAGTGCTCTTACCTTTTACTTTCTTACGGGTCTACAGTTTCAACACCGAAGGCTTGCACGCGCTGTACCACACTGGACACGGCGGTCAGAGGCACCACGGTGTCCAAGAGACATGCCAAGGTGACTGGTCTTCAGGAGCGAAGAGCCCGCCCCTCCGGGAGTCCCGCAGTCCTTGCTGCGCCAGCGGTGCACGCCCTGGCCTGGCCGCCAGCTTTCTGACTCCTAAGAGTCTGCTCCGGAGCCAACTGCTCCTTGCCATCTTCCCCGCCTCTCTAAGGTAGAGGTGCCGGCTCTCCCTCCTCAGGGACGCCGTTCCACAGCAAAAGTCCCTGCCACACTTTCTGCACTCCTTTCTTTACCTCTATTGCTTCTCCGATTAAACTGGCAAATTTGTGAAGGGTTGTTTTATTCATCAATTCTTCATTTCGTGAGTGCAGTATAGTGCATAAACAATAAGTATTCAACTGAAAAAGAGCCCCAATTTAGTAAGCTTTGACAATCCACTAAACACTAGGCCAGGCACTCTGCACGTTCTTTCAATTAATCAACCCTAATAACCCACTTTTCAGATGAGGAGGCCAGTACACAATTAAGCTAAAGTAAGCTGCCTGGGGTCACACAGTACCTCAGGTGGGTAAATGCACGAAACCTTACCTTGCGTGAGAAACCAATGCCATCCAGGCAGCGAGACCCCCTTGTCAGTAAGCTCTGTGGATTCCCACTATGCCTGTGCGCTGTCCATCACAGACAATCAGCAGATAACCCACCCGCGGACAGAGCAGGTGGAATGCTAGGTAAACTAGCATTGGAAACTGGGATGCGCTCCCAATAAAAGGATGCTCTCAACTTTTTACATTCTCTTTACTCCCCCAGGCACAAAAAACTTTCCAAGGGAATAGTGTTTCTAGGCAACCCATTCACAACAAAGAGTATATACGCGGTGAAAGAGATACAAAACCAAAACTCAGAAAGCCCTGAAAGAAGCTAAAACTCGGTACTTACGTGGACAAGCTGATTTACTTCCTAGTTCTGAACTGTGACTCCCCTGCTAGCTGGGCCACCTTGGGCAAGTAACCTTTGGAGCCTGCTCCCTGGTGTATTAATTGGAAAAACACCACTTACTTCGAAGGATCGCTGCTGCGAGCCTCAGCAAACGCACAGAGACTATGTAGCACAACCCCTAGCAGCTGGCAGGCCACTAACACAGAGAAGCCCAGCAAGTACAAAAGATCACTTACTACCACAAGATGGTATCTGGCGGATAACCCCTTCCATCCCCGACCTTCTACAGCCATTACAACTCCTGAATGCTGGCTCCGTTCATCTTTCGCCCTTTCCACACCACAGCAGCAACTTCACACCGAGCCACTCACACCTGTACCTCCGCTAGGAGAGGCCTCTCCACTACCCTTTGGCACCCCACAATCCGAAACACAAGCCCACGGAGCAGAGATGGGACTTTACTGTAATGTTTTCAAAAAACAGTGAGTGACTGTGGGTTTTAGGAGCAGAAAAGGCTCCTCTCAGAGACCAGCACCTACCGCCTAACGGAGGAGTTTTTCCTGGCAGATCACTGCACCAAGCACTTGACCGAAAGTAAGAACTCTCAGGTGTCAAAAGAACGATTTATTCAGTCACCTAACAGAACCCCTGATGCCTGTCCCATGGTATCTTACTAACTGCCTAAAACTTCATTAACCATAATGTTTGCTACACAGTTTTATTTAAACAAGAATTTACCTTCTATCTCCACCAAAGGTTCCTGAGTAAACTCCTGAAAGAATTTGTAGAAGAACTTACTGCAAGCAGCCAAAACAGCCTTGTGGGCCTTAAAATGGTGACCTAGACAGAAAGAAAAGAAAATCATACGTATTCGCAAACATCAAATATAAAACTAGAAAACGACTTAAAAAACTACATGAAGTAAATCTTCAGAATGCAATTATACAACTACATAAATTACTGAACTAAAGTCAGAATATTCTTGGCAGCTGTCTCAACAAATTTTAATCTCAATTAGACACAAAACCAGATCTTTACCTCAAAGGCCTCATTAAGTCAGTTTTATAAAGACCAGTTTACAATACTTCAGGAGGCAGGAGCCTCCTACCACTTACTTAATTAAATAGTGAAAGGTATATCCTATTCAGTGGAGACTACTAAATGTAAACACCACCCAAAAGGTTACAGATCATTTGGAGAGGGAAAAAAGCCATAGAACAGGCGTGAAGCTGCACGTGTTTGCTATGAGAAACATTTTAATATGCCTAATATTTGGAAAAAGCGTATTTTCACTTGATTGAAAAGACACCCAAGCTGGCTATGCCTCCATTACAATGACAACACCCAAGACTGACAAAGACCCCACTTTGCTTGGAGGGTTCCCAAAGACGGTGGGTACCAGTGCTGCAAAGGATCCTCTTAGTCTCCCCCCAAGACCATTTGAGAAACTAGGAATAAAAAAATCAACCTTGCCACATGACTCCTGTGGGACACTCAAAGCAGCTTACCCAGAGAAGCCATTAACCAAACATTTACAGACATCCTCACTGTCCCCACCCCATAATCCTGCGCTCCGGTATGCAACGGGAAAACTTCCAGGAGCTAGAACGCTACGGTTCTGTCCAAATCATCACTGCCCGCCAACTAGCCTCCGCAGGCCGTGGGTCCATGTGAGCGGCACTGACAAGCGCCCTCGGGCCCAGCGCGCACTTTCGGCAGACTTTGATAGGGAGCTCCAAGGGGCTGGGAAGGAGGAGGTGAGAACCGAAGCCCCAAACCCGCCCGAGCCCACCACCCCACCCACCGTCGACAATCAGGGTGATGTCAGTAAACCGGTCCTGCTCTCGTTGTTCATTCAATCGGTCCAGGATCATTTTGTGATGTTCCGGGAACTCCTGAAGGCAGTCCATCGTCTCTTCGGCCTCCATGGCCGGCGGGTTGCTCTACAAAAGAGGAGCATGATAATGTACACCCATGAGCTCGGGCTGGGAAACAGAACCCCGAAAGCAGAAAACAACAAAAACCAAAACCCCAGCAACGTGAAAAGAAGGGGGGGAGGGGGAGGCGAGAGGAAGGCGAGAGAAGAAAGGCGAGCCGCCGGGGGCCGGAGTGGCGGCCGCAGGACTCCGAGCCTGACCTAATTGGAGTCGGGAGACGCGCGCTGGAGCGGGGTGGGCGCCGCGCCGGAGGCTCCGGGCGCCCGGGCGCGCAAGTCCGGCAGGGGCCGGGCCGACAGCCGCCGCGGCCCTCTAACGGCCCGCCAAACCCTTCTGCGCGGCCCCGGCTCCCGCCGCCGCGGAACCCGGTCCGGCCCGCGGCCCACAACGACTCCCGGGTCGCCTCTGCCTCCCCGGCCCCCCCTCTCCTCCCCCGCCCCGACCGGGCCGGCACTCACTCAAGGAAGGAGGAGCAGCCCGGACCTGTGCGTCACTTACGTCCACGTAAAGCGTCACCGCGTCAGGCTTCGGCTGACGCGGCTGCCTGAGAGCGCAGACCGCCGAGGGACGGGCTACGCACCCAGCGGCGGGGAGGGGCCAACCGTGAGCACTGGGGGCTCGGCGCCCGCGAGGCCGCGCGCGCGCTCGAGAAGGAGGGAATCGGGCTGCGGGGCGCCGGGCGGGGGCTGCGCCGGTGCAGGGCCTGGCGGGGCCGCTGTGGGGATCTCCGCTCTCCACCCACCCCGGCCCGACTGCGGGCGTGCGCGCTCCGACCGCACCTCAGGATCCACCCGCCACGCGCACCCGCCGGGTTTTTATGCGGCGGCTCTCTGGCCCCGCCCCTCCCCGCCCCCTTCCTCCTCGGCTCGGGATCGGCCCGCCTTACCTAGCTCGGAATCCTCCCTCGCTCCTCTACGTCCCTCAAAGCCTCTCCTGCCCTGCTCTGCTCTCCCCTCCCAGGGCGGAACTCGCCCCACACCTTTCCCTACCCCTAAATAGCGCCTCGCCCTCCATGGCTGCGCGAGTGCCGAGCGCTCCTTCCGCTCAGGTCCGGCCAGCGCACGTGCGCTCGCTCCTAGACCCGGGGGCCGCGGCGCGGGCTGGGCGGCCACGGGCGCGAGCACGTCGGGCCGCCGGGGATCGTCTTCCCGGGTGCCCGCCCTCTCCGAGCTTTGCGGCCGGCACGTGGGTGCTAGGCTCCGGGCTTGGTGAATGCGCTGCGATTACTTACACCTGATGCCGTTGCCCCGGCGTAACACCCTACTCACCCCACCGCGCTTAAACAGGCCAGTGACCCATCATCAACCTCGCGTGACTGGCTCCTTCAGTCATTCGGGGAAGAAAATGTCTGATTAAGGAAAGTGAGATAGTTGACATTTTCTCAAAGAGAGGAGATGGTGGGAATTAGATAAGAACTCAAATAGCGCCCTGGCTGGTGTAGCTCAGTGGATTGAGCGCGGGCCTGCGAACCAAAGGATCGCGGTTCGATTCCCAGTCAGGGCACATGCCTGGGTTGCCAGGCCAGTTCCCAGCAGGGGACATACAAGAGGCAACCCCACATTGATGTTTCTCTCCCTCTCTCCTTCCCTTCCCCTCTAAAGATAAGTAAATAAATAAATAAATAAAATATTAAAAAAAAAAAAAGAACTCAAATAGTGAAGTGAATGTAACAATTATTGCAACACACATTGATTGAGAGTCAACGCTGTGATAGGCAGTGCTTTGAAGGACTGGAAAATCCGGCGGTGAACAAGGCTTATGGGGTTTCTGCCCTCTGATTTTTGGTCTGATAGACATCTCAAACAGTTAACTGCCTGGGGGCCGATTTTTGAGTATTATGAGTGTGAAGAACAATGTAATAGGGGGTCAAGGAAAGCTAGTGACCGTGAAGAAGCACCCCGAACCCTGAGCGTTCTTAGCCAGGGCACAGAGACGACAGCATTCCAGGAACTGGAGAATGTTGCTGAGACAGACCCACGGATCCCTGCAGACACTGTTAACGATGTAAGATTTTTCGAATACTGAAAAAGGGAAGGAAGCCTTTGAAGATTGAGCAGAGTCGTGACTTCGTGACTTCGTAAGATTTACCTGTTAGAGTGAGAAATCTAGCCTGGATATGGAGAACAGGTAATGAGACAAGATGCAAGAGTAGAGACCATCTGGGAGGCCGTTAACAACCTAGACGAAATCGTGGTGGCAAAGGGATTAGAGAACTATGGAATCCAGTGAGAGAGTCAGCGTTGACTGGCAGGTATGCCGTAGGTACTGAATGTGCCATGTTCAATACACTCATGACAAGAACGAGCAAGGATGGCTCTTAGGGTTCTGGCTTCAGCAGGTCGATTGTTGGTACCATAACTAACGTAGGGAGTACGTGTGGAGGAACTGGTTGGAGAGAGAGGAATGGGGAGGGGAGGGATAATTTGAAGGACACAACTGAAGATAATGTCAACAAGTCGCTATATACAAACCTGAATAGAGAGTCTAGGTGAGAAAGCTGTCCTTAAAGAGTTTGAGCATGAAGTGGGTATTGAAGCCATGCATACAGGTGAGAGTGTTTAAGGAGAATATGCAGGGATGATAGACTAGCAGTTTATAGGTGGAATTGGACTACTGGTATTTCACGATTGTCATTATCATTCACACAGTTTTTTTTTAATTTTATTTTTAGAGAGGGGAAGTGAGAGAGAACGAGAGAAACATTGATTGGCTGCCTCTCGTGCGCCCCTAACTGGGGAGCTGGCTTGTAACCCAGGCATGAACCCTGTCCGGGAATGGAGCTGCGACCCTTTGGTTCGCAGGCTGACTCTCAATCCACTGAGCCACACCAGCCAGGGCTACATAGTGTTTTTTTTTTACATTGAGGAAACTATACATAGAAATAGACTTTTTGGAAATTCAAGCATATAGGGCTACTTTCCTGCAGAACAAAAATTGGATTAAGTTAAATGGAGACTGCGCTATCTCTATGGGGTATGAGCTATCCATTTACCACAGCCTCCATCTAATGTCTAATGTCTTAGACCCGGATTACATTATTCTTTTTTTACTTGCCTTGTTTCTAAAGCATTGGAGTTGGAATTCTTAGTCTAGAGTCAGAACAGCAGAGGGCGTAGGACTTTATCCCTGAGAAGTGCCAATGCGTGTGGGTTGTGTAGGAAAGGAAGAATCTGGAAGGCGGCCTGGCAGCTGGAGAAAGGAGGAAAACCAGAGGAATAGAACATCAAGGTCCACGTTTCAAAAGAGAGGGTAGGAAGAGCAATGCCAACGCCGCCAGGTGGTTGAGCGAAATGAAGGTAAGGAATGATCTGTTAGAATCAGCATTATGTGTGTCTTTGGTAGAATATACCTTAGTAAGAACAGTTAAGTTCAACGGGGGGCGGGGAGGGGAGGGTGGAAATTCTATCTCCAAGTAAGTTAAGAACTAATTAGGAAAAGAGATTGAGGTAACAACGACAGGACTCTCATTAAGGAATGAGGGAGGAGAGAGGGAGTGCCTGTGGCCGGTGATGGGTCAAGGCAGGTTGAGTTTGTTTTTGGATGGGAGAGACTCAAGCCATTTAAATGCTGACAGGGAAGGGTCCAGCAGAAGAGGACGA
The DNA here is from genome assembly GCA_039655065.1 of Glossophaga mutica. Classification (NCBI taxonomy): domain Eukaryota; kingdom Metazoa; phylum Chordata; class Mammalia; order Chiroptera; family Phyllostomidae; genus Glossophaga; species Glossophaga mutica. The sequence goes on from CM077305.1 coordinate 6,868,587, forward strand.
TGAAAATATAAGAGAAAAGGGGGGCTAATTGTACAAGAAAAAAAGACTAGAGAAGATGAAGTTAAGAGAATAGGTGAATGGATCAGCCTTAGACAGGAGGAAGGACGTCTACTTTTACTGAAAGGATTAATGGATTGGGTCTTTTTAGGCAGTGGTCCCCAACCTTCTTGGCACCAGGGACCAGTTTCATGGAAGACAATTTTCCCATGGACCAGGGTCAGGTGGCGGGGGATGGTTTGGGGATGATTCAGACACATTGCATTCAAGCTCACCTCCTGCAGTGAGGCCTGGTTCCTGACAGACCAATGACTGGCCATGGCCTGGGGGTTGGGACCCCTGCTCTTAGGAGGGTGGATTTGGGCAAAGGATTTGAACAGACACTTCTCCAAGGAGGACATACAGAGGATCCAGAGACACATGAAAAGATTCTTGATATCGCTAGCTATCAGAGAGATGTAAATTAAAACTACAATGAGATACCACTTGACACCAGTCAGAATGGCCATCATAAACAAAGCAACAAACAATTGTTGGAGAGGTTGTGGAGAAAAGGGGACCCTATTGCACTGTTGGTCGGATTGCAGACTGGAACAACCACTATGGAAAACAGTATGGAATTTTCTAAGAAAACTAAAAATGGACATACCTTTTGACCCAGCAATTCCACTGCTTGGATTATATCCTAAGAACCCTGAAACACCAATCCAAAAGAACCTATGCACCCCTATGTTCATAGCAGCACAATTTACAATAGCCAAGTGCTGGAAGCAACCCAAGTGCCCATCAGTTAATGAATGGATCAAAAAACTGTGGTACAATGCCCTGGCTGGTGTGGCGTGGTGGATTGAGCATGGGCCTGTGAACCAAAGGATCATGGTTCAATTCCCAGTCAGGGCACATGCCTGGGTTGTGGGACAATTCCCAGGGGACATGTGAGAGGCAACCATACATTGTCATTTCTCTCCCTCCTTCCCTTTCCCTCTCAAGATAAATAAATAAAATTAAAAAAAAAAAAAAAGCCTGTGGTACATTTACACAATGGAATTCTATGCAGCAGAAAGAAAGGAGCTCCTACCCTTTGCGACAGCATGGATGGAATTGGAGAGCATCATGCTAAGTGAAACAAGCTAGGCAGTGAAAGACAAATACCATATGATCTCACCTTTAACAGGAACCTAATCAACAAAACAAACAAACAAGCATAATATAAACAAAGACACTGAATTTGAGTTACACTGGTAACAGTCTGACAGTGACCAGAGGGGAGAGGGGAGGGAATTTAAGGGGAAAAGGGGAACGGTTTAGAGCAACAAGTATAAAGGACACATGGACAAAAACTATGGGGGGCGGAAATGGGAGGGAGGTGGGGAGGGCTGGGGCGGTGGGCTGCGGGGGGAGTAAAAGACAGAAAACTGTACAATATCAACAATTAAAAAATACTGATTAAAAAATAAAATTTAAAACATAAATAAAGTTTGAATTCAAAATAAATAAATAAATAAAAGTCTTAACATCAAAAAAAAAAAAAAGTTGAGAAAACTTCTAACTGAAAAAAAATCTATTTTCCCCATGAACTAGGTGGCCAGATTATCTCCTATAATCCAGGATTAGGAGAAGAGGGGTGCGTGTGTGTGTGTGTTGCGGAGGAGACATTTGAGATTGGAAGAGATATTAGTTATTTAAGGCTGTGTAACAAATTGCCGCAAAATGCAGTGGCTTAATACATTGTTATTATGTCATAGTTCCTGTGAGTCAGAAATGTGGATTTCACTTAGCTGGGTTTTCAGGGTCTTTCACAAGGTTCCAATCAAGATGTCAGCTGGGACCACCATCATCTCAAGGCTCCGCTGGGGCAAGATGTGCTTCCAAGGCCAAGTAAGTGACTGTTGACAGGGCTCAGTTCCTCCTGGGCTGCTAGACTGAGGACTTCAGCTCCCCGTCCAGGCTCTCCCTCCATGTGGGGTTCACCACAGGGGCTGAGAGCTAGATTCCATGAGAAAGAGCAAGTGACAGAGCAAGAGAGAGCAGGCAAGACAGACGCCAGAGTCTTTTTTTAACCTAACCTGAGAAGTGACGTTCCCTCACGTTCGCTAACCCTGTTCGGTAGAAGCAAGTCACCAGATGCAGCCCACGGTCGATGGCACAAACGCTAGGGGGCGTGACCGTTGGGAGGGGTCTTAGGAGCTGCCAACCACGGAACAGGGTGGAGGAGGCTTGCGGTGGACCCCGGGCAGGGTCACAGCACAGCAGCATCAACAGGTCAGTGAGAGTCGGCGGCCCAGAATTCACGCCCTAGCCGTCTGCCGGACGCGCGATTGCCTCCAGAAGCAGTCGTGGTCAGGCACCTGCAAGGGCAGGCAACGTAAACATGAAGTTCGTGTTAAAACAAGGTTCCCTGTGGTGCCGATTATTTAAAATTAAATTTATTGGGGTGACGTTGGTTGATAAGGTTGTGTGGGTCTCGAGTGTGCAGTTCTATGGAGCATCATCCGTGTGTTGCACTGTGCGCCCACCGCCCAGTCCGATCTTCTTCCGTCACCGTGTGTTTGAGCCCTTTACCCTCTACCAGCCCCCCCCACACACCCTTCCCTCTGGTCTCCGCCATTCCGTTCCCCGTGTCTATGAGTTTTTGTTTGCTTTTCTCGTTTGTTCCTTTGTCGCTTTCAGTTTTACATCCCACTTATGAGTGAAATCGTATGGTTCGTCTGTGGCACGGATTTTGTGCCAGTTAATCATAACCAGGTTTATAGACGTTCCCTGGGGTTAGCATGGATTCCTCAAACCTAAGGAGGATTGACAAGTAGTGCTGGCTCCCTTAGCGGAATCCTTTTATGTTTTTCAAGGCGACATCGGGAAGGAGATGGTGTGGTGGTCGAGTTTGGTTTGGAAGATGGCCTGGGTGGACGTCTTCGTCCAACTTGGTAGCTGGGTGACTTTGGGCAGATGGGCTCCCTTCCTTGACCTGCGCCCCTCACCTTTCCAGCAGCGTCGCTGTGGGAAGCGAAGGAAGTACCCTGTGGGCACTTGGATTGGTCCCCGGCCTGCGGTAAGCTTTCAGCGATGGTGTTCTTTGTTACGCCCCAGTATAACGTTTATATTGCTACCGTTTAGATCTTTGTTACGCCCCAGTATAACGTTTATATTGCTACCGTTTAGAATTTTTAGAAAGCCATTTATGGATTAAAATTGAGACCTTCTTTGTGACTGCCCAAAGGAACTGAGAATGGAGCATGTCCCCAATGAGTCCAGATACAGCAAGCTGAAAAAAGATTTGACGAGTCCAGATTTTCTGCAGGGGCAAGCCACATCTTAAATACGCAGCAGACAAGAAACTGACCAAAGGATTAGGACTATTATGTCCTGCTCTTCGTCCTGCTGGCCGTGTGCCGGACTCGGGCCGGTGGTAGGTACTCAAAGGCAACTACTTGGTTGCCTCCAGCTTGGATGGTGACTCGTGTGGCAGTTAACAGACGCTGGCTCGGAAACTCCAAGTCAGGGGGTTACTCAGTCGTCCTGTGGATCCGGGGAAGAAGGCAGGACAGTGGCCGGGGAGCAGAAGTCCTCGAAGGTAGCCGGCTAAGCGGGAGGTGACGCACCAGGCCCAGAGTGTCCTTTTCAGCATTGTTGTCTCAAGAGGCTGAGTGTTCACGCTCAGCTCTGGTCCCTTCTTGGCACCACGCCAGCGTGAAATGAATCCACATCCAGTTGTGGAAAAGGTTACTGTTCTCCCGGACGTTGGAGGAACTCTGGGATGTTGTTACTGTCAAAGGGTCCTTTAGATCCGAGCACGGCCAGTGCTTTTATCTTATTTCATCTTGTTTTATTTTATTTTATTGCAAACATGCAACTCACTGGCTTCTCTTTGGTATCTCTGTGGAGAGTCTACTTTTTCTTGAGCTCTTAATGTTAGAGCACCCCAGTCTATTATTTTTACTGTCATTCTAATGTATTCAGGATTAAATTTATGATGTTAATATGATGCTTTCTATTTGTTTTACTGTTGTGCTACTTCTCTCCTTTCTTGCCTTAGTTTGGATTGATTTTTAAAATTATTCCAGACTAAGATGACTTCCGAACAAGTCCGGAGCTACGATGAAGTGAAGGAGCCTCTTGCCTGAGGTGACAAATTTAAGAGGGGACCAAGACTCAGACAGAACTCAAAATGAGTAATAATTTTTTACATTTTGTAAAAGCAAACAAATGCAAGACTTCCACTTACAGGAAGATGGAATTGATGTACTTATTCCTATTTTCTCCCACTAAGCACAACGAAAAACCTTGGGCATTATATAAAAATGTTCTCAAACTGAACTCTTTCAAGAATGATTTATTTGACGTCTGAAAGTCAGGAGACCAGACTGTGGATATTCTATCTGGTCTCCAGCACTCCTGAAGTTCTATTCTACACACAATTTTGAATCTTCGCAATGCTGTTACTGAACTTCCAAGCATAATTTTCCTTCATGTTTTCCTACACCAATTAAACGTACTTTTTAAAATTATATTTCATTGATTATACTGTTACAGTTGTCCCGATTTTTCTCCCTTTGCTCCCCTCCACCCAGCACCCCCCACATCCTCAGCCAATCCCCCGATCATCGTGCATGTCCATGGGTCATGCATAAGTTCTTGACTACTCCACATCCCCAAGGCTATCCCGTAACTACTTATTTGTACTTTTTAATCCCCTCGCCGCTTCACCCACTCTCTCCCTTCCCCCTCCCATTTGGCAACCTTCCCATAACTAAGTTCCTTTCTCTAGAAAAATTAAGCATTCGTACATGAAAAAAAAAAAAAAAACTAAGTCAAATTCAACAAGTGTATGTGTGTGTGTGGAGGGGAGGAAGTAAACACAGAAAATCTCTCCCTCAATTTCTGATGCCATCAACTCATTTCATTAGGGCTGAACCCAAGGGGTGACTCCATCAGAGAACTTTGGAGCCATTTGAGGTGTGTGCTAGAGTAGATGAAAGCTCTAGAATGTCCGAGAAACATCTCAGGCTCCCCCGGACTGGGAAGCCCCAGGCCAAGTCTTTGGGACAGTGTGAGATCCCTGGAGTGAGCCGCTCACCCTTTCCCGCTCCACACACTCTGGGTGGGGGATCTCACCCCTGGTCTTGCTTCGTGTGCAGTCCACACCTGTGTCTCCAGCTCAGACCTTGCTGGTCCGCTCCAAGCCGGTGGCGGGCGGCATGCCCTAGGGACGCCTCAAAGCTGTCTCTTCTGCACATCACATCTACTCCTCTCACTGGAACCGTGTTCTTGGTCACTGACACCTACATCTTCCCACTAGCGGAATGAGTCATAAACCGGAAAAGGGTTTCTTTTGTTTTCCTCCCCCACTTTTCTCTCTGTCACATGCAAGCATGTAATCAGTATATTACAAAGTCTTGGGGATTTTAAGCCCCTAATAATTCTCAGACCGTTAACGAATACAGTTTCTAGAACTCCACTGAGAAGTTTTTATGAGGAGGGTTTGACAGTTGCACATCCTTTCACAAATCCTATAGCACGATGTAAATCACGGGTACAATAAAACCCCCAGACTTTAGACAATACAGATGTGTGAGCACAGGCACAGCAAGAATTGAACCAAAAATGCAACAAAATGTTAACACTGGCGGTCTTCTGATGGGGGAATGAGAGAATGCTGTTTTTCTTCCTTACAGGGTTCGATATTTTCTCAGTGCTTCACACCAAACATGTGCCATCGTTGAACATGAGCTCCATGAAGACAGGCAAATTTCTTGTTCTCTCCTGTATTTGAAGTGCCAAGGACTGTATCTTACACACAGTAGGTGGTTAATAAGTATTTGTTGAGTGAATGAATCTTTATAATGTAAAAGATAATATGAAAAGGAATAAACGTACTGAAATTCCTTTTCTTCCTCTACCTGGGTTGCGTCTTACTTTAAGGCAATTACCACCCCTTCCCTTAGCCGCCCCGTGGCTGAGACGCTCAGCCCTGGCCCCGCCTGCCCACGTCATCCCGGCTCCTGACTCTGTCCTGCCCGCCCTTGCAGAGACCTGCCTGCTACTCTGTCCTTCCCCTTCCTCAGCAACACTGCCAGGCAGCCGGACCCCAAACCAGTTTTCCTGGGAGTGACAAGAGCATCATGGGGGGATAAGTTGTCTTTGTCTGGCCCTCAGCAACATTAAACTGCACCCCCCCCCACACACACACAGACAGAAGGGCATTGTTGGGAGCCCTGGGACCCAGCACCCATGCACCCGGGAGGAGCCTCAACCACCTGTGAGGTAAGAGGCATGTGGACCTGCTGTGGATCCCGCAGTGGCCTATGAACCAGCTCAAGCCCTCTTGGCTGTGGTCTTGCAGCCCCTAAAAAAACACCGTCTTAAGGCAATCACCAACGGACAAGAGCCTTTGTGGAAGTCTAGGTTTCCATTGGATTAAAAAAAAAAAGAGTTTGGATGCATTGGCGAAAAAGAAAGAAACAACTTGAGTTTACATGCATGATGCCTGCCCCGAAGGCAGCACAGCTTAGGGTCCAGAGAGATCTTTCGCGCCTGTGATTTCTCGCGGGGGTGGAGGTGGGATGTGGGATGCAGGAGGCGCGGGGGCGTGTGCGTGAGCACCGCTCCCCCAGCTGTGCGGACGCTGACAATGAGGCAGTTCTAGGCTCTGACAGATTGTGAGCCTAGGCAGAAAGTTGGCTGGCATCTGCAAGCCAGAGCGAAACCGCGAACTTGAGCTTGAGCGCCACCTTTGGGAAAACTGAAGAGGCTGTCAGCACTAAGCCTGGTTCACTGCAAGATCGGAGAAGGCACGCAAGCTCCGGGGTCCCGCCACAAGAGGGCGCAGGAAGCGTGGAGCAGGTGTACACACAGGTCTGGGAGAAATAACCTGAGTCCTCTTGCGTTTCCCTGCCCGAGTCAGCGAAGGCTGGAGGAGGTGACTGCTGTTTCCAACGCAAAGACAGAAATGGAAACCTTCAAGGAACATGAAAAATCCAGGGCACATGACACTACCGATGGGTCCCCATAATCTTCCAGTAACCAACGTGAAAGATGGGAGGTTCTGCTAATTTCTTGATAAATAACTCAAAATAGCTACTTTGGGGAGGCTGGGTGAGCGACCAGGAGACACAGAAACAAAATTCAAGGAAATCAGGACAACATTGGGTCAAAGTATACCTAAAGGGAAACGACTTTTACAAAGAAACAAAGAAGGAGGCGCAGCACGCCAAACCCGGGAGGCAGCAGCTGAAGTGGTTTCCCATCTCACTCTTTTCAGCAAGTCGGCCCACTAGGCAAACCCCTCCCACTGCCTGGAAATACAAAATGAAATTTATACGATGTGTATGTACTTAAGACCTTCGGGTCACTTACCTTTCAAAAAAGATTCAGGATCAAGTACACTTCCGTCATCTCTGCCCAGTCACCAGATTTCTCCTCACCACCGTCCTTTATTACCGTCCTTTATTACCGTCCTGTCCTAACCCACAAAGTGGCAACCGTCGATCACGGAAGCTGCTCATCCGTGAACAGGTCCAAATGCAGACTTCCTTCATCAACTGTCCGTAGCAAACAGGCACACCTGTGACCTGAATTCCTGCCACACAGGAAGATGGCATGGGGCTCTGGGTCACCTGCTTGGTCTCCTGGTGAGTCCCGGACACTCCTGGACTCATTTCTGAATGTACCATATCACGAATGCTGCAGGGCCCACCCAGGTGTATGGCTCAGTGAGTCTGACCAGCTGGATTTTCAGGGGCATTTCCAGCTCCCTGGTCAGGTGCCCGGACCCTGTGTTGGTTACAGTGGGCCATGTGGCTGAAAGTGACGTTGGCTTCTTCAGCAGCTTTGCCCTGCCGTGGATAAGATCTCTCTCCTCCTCTGGCCCCACGCGACATCCAGAGACTCATGAGTCCCTGACTAAATGGGTGGAATGCTGTTGTCAACAGCGACCTACACTGTCTTCAAATCCGAAAGCCGCCCTGGCCGGTGTGGCTCAGCAGGTTGGGCCCCGTCCTGCAAACAGAAAGGTCGCGGGTTCCATTCCCCGGCAGGGCCCAGGCCTGGCCTCAGGTTTGGTCCCCCGTCAGGGACCGGGCAAGAGGCACTCGAGCCATGTTTCTCTCTCACGTAGACGTTTCTCTCCTTCTCCTCCTCCCTCCATCCCCCTTTCTTGAGAATCAATGGAACATAATTAAGGACAAAACACTGAAAGTGACTCCAAGTGCTCTCTCTGCTTATGTGGGATAAGGAGTTCAAGATACAAAACATTTTCCTTTAGTTCGTGCGCCCTGAGCCACGGGTACCCTAAAACTGGTATCAAAGTGGCGTGCCCCAAATTTCTGTAGGATTTACAGTATCTACTGGAATCCAGACCAGTAGCTCTGTAGAAAATCATGGTTTTCAAGGAATATGTCTTTTTTATCTAAACTTTCGAATTTGTTGATATAAGGTTACTTATACTATCGTGATAATCTATTGTTTACAGATTCTGCAGTGATGTTCTTTTTTATTTATTGATACTATTAATTTACTCCTTGTCATTTCTATTTCTTAGCTAAGCTTATTTCTAATAGCTAAGCTTATTAGGGGCTACCTATTTTGGTCTTGTTAATCATTTTTAATGTCTGTTTAATGTATACATCATTAATGTTTATTCTTATAATTATTTCCTTCTAATTTCTTTGGACTTAATTTCCATTAGTTTTCTAGTCTCTTGAAGCAGATCCTTAACTAACATTATAGGTATTGGTTTTTGAAATATAGTTATTTAAAGGTGAATATTTATCTCTCCACATGATGTTAGGTGTATCCTTCAAGGTTGGTGTTGAATATTCATTAAAAACCAATTAAAATATTTTATGCTTTCCACTGTGATTTTTTTCTGTGACTCATGGGTATTTAAATGTTTTTTGCTGTTTTATTTCTGAATATTTGGCATTCTGCGGTAACTGTTAATGATTTCTAAATTAATTTTAATAGGACATCTGTTGAAATTATTTTAAGTGCATATTGGAATTTAGTATACAGTAGTGATAATTATTCATTAAATATCTACAACATCAACTAGCTACTACTAGGGATAAACATTGGTGGCTCCCTCCCTCACTCTTTATTCCAAAGTAAATTTCCAGTGACTAGAATGTTTAATGTGTTTATTAATAAAGAGTTAAAAGAAAATATTTAATTATATGTGAATAAAAGGTTTAAAGATTTATATGGAAGAATAAACACATTAGAAGTAGTTATTGGATGATATTTTGGAAAACCCACCTTTTTATTATTGTTTACATGACAGATGCCGAATTCTTAGCAAGTTGTCATAATTCATGCTTGGAAAAACATGCTGTTTTATTTATTTCATTCCATTCTATTCCATTCTCTTATCTCCAACCACTTCTTCTCTTGCCTCATTCTGATTTGTCAATATTTTCAAAATTATGTATGTGTCTGTGTAAATGAGTAGGATTTTAATGCGTGACTGTGTTTTTGATGTATATAAATGATATTCTCAGATGCGTATTTGTTTTCATTATTCACTCATCACTATGATTTTAAAGTCAACATTTCTATACCCGTGGCGTGTCTGTTTCATCTACCTGCTGCTTACGTTTTGTAGTGAGAATCTACCGAGTTTCACATCGACACTTGCCTACTGATGAATATAGCCGTGGCTCCCAGCCACCTGAGTGACCCACGGTGGCACGAGGAACATCATCGCGTGTACACTCTCTGGGCCCAGAGGGGGCGTTTGTTCAGTGACATAGTCCTGCGTGCGGTGCAGAGGGACAAGGGGAAAGTGTGCAAAGCTCCCCTGCGTACGACCACACTGCTGTTCTGGATTCACAACAACGCCAGTCCCGATGGGAGGTCTGTTCTCAACTCCTCACCAACTCTTTGAAATATTCACCTTTCTCATCTTTCCCCTTCGACGGTTTTGCGGTTTCAACATTTACTTACCTGTGATGCTTGTGAGCCGCTCTTCACACACTCTTCAGCCCGTATGGGTTACATACAGGTTTCCTTGCTACGTGCAAGCACAGAGCTCGTATGCAGCTTTCTTCAACTGAAACAGCAGAGAGCAAAGAAATAAATGTAAATGTATATGAAATAACTTTTGAAGGTATTATTTATTTATTTTTAGAGAGAGGGGAAGGGAGAAAGAGAAACATCAAAGTGGTAGCCCCTTGTGCGCCCCCTGCTGGGGAACGCGGCTCACAAGCCAGGCGTGTGCTCTGACTGGGAATCCTCCCAGAGACCCTTTGGTTCACAGGCTGGCACTCAATCCACTGAGCCACACCAGCCAGGGCTGCATGAAAAAATTGTGAGCATTCCCAGCTTCCAAATACCCTACCAAATCATACCAAATAAGACATAAAACCTAAAATAACACTGACACACAGTAAAGGCAGCACGATCTTGTTTACCAAAAAACTTCCACAGCCAAAAGCTCCGTGAAAGAAAGCATTCACCAAGCCAAATGCTAGTCTGAAAAGGATCAGGTCCTGGGGATGAACCGGGTCTACGTGGAAAATGCAAGTCGGCGTCCGGGAGTCGATGGGCTCTTCTTTGGGCACGAAAGATGTAAGTTGTGGTGGAAGAATTAACTTGGCTGTAGGCAGAGGGGTGGGTGCAGGCGAAACGGGGCTGGCTCTGGGGCAGAGACCTAGTCCTTCAGAAGAAGGGTTGGGTGTGCCGGCTCAGTGGCTGCAGCCGCGGGAAAGCTCCTGGGTAAGCCCGGAGCACCGGCTCCCGGCAATCCGCGCCACCTGGCTTTGCCCTTAGATAATCACAGAGATGTGCACCTGGAAGATAATCTGTTTCTACAAAAACGCAGGGATGAAAGCAGTGTCTTTCTGGGTTTTCCCTGTAGCTGGTCACCTCTCCTGTCTCTCCCTTCCTTCCTGTGGTGGGCTGTAATTAACTTACGGCCTCTTGCAAGTTCTTTCTTGTCAGTATGATAAATATACAGATTAAACGAAGCAGAAGTAATGTGTTTGTAAGGTAGTTTCCCTTACTAAAAACTCCGACTTGATTTCTCCTTCAATATTGTTATAAGATAATGGAATGCTACATTTTACATACACGTCAATTCACTGAGGCAGTACACTTCATTTTTCCATGACTGGATGCCGACTACATAGACCATTTGCTACTAGCAGGACCAGTAGTAACTTCAGCAGCGTCCAGGTTCTTTCTCTCTGCGTAGAAGGAGTAGGAATGGTAGACCCAGGCAACTCAGGGCATGCACAGTGTCTTTGTTCACCAGGATGGAAATGCTTTGTTACACCAAATTTATTCTAAGTGTAACACTCCACAAGCTCTCGTAGGCTTCCTTCATACCTAACGGATGCACACAATGGACCAAGATAAAGCACAGACGCTCACTGACACAGCTCAAACCCAGGGCGGCTTGATGCTCGGATGCTGGGGTGCTCAGGTGCTCAGGTGCTGAGATGCTGAGATGCTGAGATGCTGAGGTGCTGAGATGTGCAGCAGGGTCCCTGGGGAAGGTGCGGGGCCAGGCCACTCCCGCTGCTCCAGGTGGGTGCTGCTCCCTCACAGCTGGGAAAAGAGGTGCCAAATTCTACTCTACTTGTCACCTGTTTTCAGAACAGCAAAACTCCTTTTCTGGTTTCTCTCTAGCAGTGAAAACGGGTACCTATGTGAAGCTTTCAGAAAAGTGAATGGGTGTAAAGCAAATTTTTGAAAACCGGGGTTTACCTGTATGGAGCTATTGTTCTGTGAGTTACCCATTCACCTCCCTGCAACGATTTCCTTTAGGTTTCCCGCCTTATCATTTCGATTTCTACAGGCTGCCTGTGCTGTGCATAAAGCTTTTAATTACTTGTGAGTTTGAGACTCTGGAATTATCTTCTCTCAATTGTCATCTCACAGTTTTTGGCATGTGTTAAGCCTTCCAGATGTAGACCTATTTCTTTGTACAGACTACCTCTCCAATCATATCTTCGATGGGGTATTATGCCGTAATTTCCAGGGTATATAACAAGTACACACGACTTTTGGCAACTGATGTTCTATTGTCTCCTTTGAGTTCTGCGTCCTTGTTTTCATATTTGAGATTTGATTGGTTGTTTTGAGGATAAGTGCGTGCACATTTCAATTGTACTGGAATCTCAATGTATGTACCCAAACCCTAAAAAGTCAGGTAGTTGGAATTTTTTTCTAAACAGTTATTCCAGTACATTTCCAGATTAATACTCTGCCTTGCTCAGTCTGGGTTCCCCTAGGGGCTGGGCAGGGCAGGGTGGGGCAGGGCCAGAGATCTGAGCAGAGAGTGTCACACTAATCAAATGCACTAAAACCCAGGTGTTCAGTTTATAACCACGGCTAAACTAACAACCCTTGTTTCCTTAGTTACCTTGATGTTGCTGGGAGGTATCCTTTTTCTGCAGATCAACCAAGAGAAATAATTATTCATCCACCCATTGCTATAGGAACAGCTTTGTAATCTAAGAAAAAAATTATTGAAATTCGGAAAGCTATCAGCACCCCTGTGTTCATTGCAGCCCATTCAGCAGAGCTAACATGTAGAAGCAAATGAAGTGCCCATCGGTGGATGATGAGATAAAGAAGTGGTGGCCCTGATTTATAAAGGAATGTTAGTTGACCTAAAACAGAATATAATCTTACCTTGTGTGAGAACATCGATGGGCCGACAGTGACATAAATGAAATAAGGCAGAGAAAGACAAACACCATAGGATATCACTTACATGTGGAATAGAAACCACAAAATAGAGAAACAAACCAGAATGAGAATCACAGATACAGAGACCGAACCAATGGGCACGAGATGGGAGGGGGTGTGGAGCGGTGGGTGAAAGTATCCAGGTGTCTAACTTGGTGGTTACAAGAATAGCCACGGGGATGTACAGTCAACACGGGGCATGTAGTCAATACCGTCGGACAAACTGAGGAAGGTACCAGGGCGCTACTTCCTTTTGGGGGAACTCTTCCCACATTCACTGGATGTCCAAGAACTATGCTGTGTCCCCTCCCCACCACAATCACATACGAGGATGCCGAACGCCACCTGTAATGGACAGAAACCCACAACCTGTCGCACACCTTCAATATGTCCAATTTGAAAATAAAAATGCATGTATTCTAGGACTCGAAAATAAAAAGAAAACAATTAATGAGAGAAAGAACATTTTTACAGCACACACCCAACTAGTACATGAAGGTGAGTGATAGGGTGAAGTGCTCACCCTTTTCCACCCCTCCAGCCCCGATATAATTCATCTAGGTAAGAGTCACTACCAGAAGTTAAACTATGGATTAAGACATTCGTGGGGATGTTGGTAACCCAGCGATCAAGCCTGCATCACTAAAATCCAGTTACAGGTCTTAATCTCACTGTCAGATACAATGTGCCTCTTGATGAATAGGAAGACACAGAATCACGTAGGAAGTGCTTTTGCCTGTAAAATTCAAACTCAATGTAATAAAGGTGAAGATCCTTGGTTCCCGAGGATGATGTGGAATAAAAGAAAATGGAACAGCCCCTAGGGCTCATTCAGCCAAGTTCAGGAAGTGGCAAAATCTACGGGACAAATTACCTACATATATTGACAAGAAAAGGCAAGGGAAAGAGGGGATGCTAAAGAACTACGAGTCTGAAATATTTTTGCGAGACAAATGAAGCCTGTGCAAGGTGTGGGTCTTGTTTTAATTCTGATATCACTAATTCAATTGAAGAGGCATTTGAAGGGTACTGCGGTTTGATTCCGGACTGCGGATTAGGTGAAGATAACATTATCCTTAATCCCAGACTGTCTGACTCAGTGGGTTGGGCCACACCCAGCAAACTGCCAGGACCCTGCTGAGATTACCCGTCAGGGCACAGGCCTGCTTAGGGCCAGGTTCCTGGTGAGGGCCCTGTGAGAGGCAACCGATCCATGTTACCCTCCCTCTCTCTGTCTCTCTCCCTTCCTCTCCCTCTAAAAAATGAAATAAAATCTTGCAAAAATTATTTGTAAAACAATAAAAAGCAAAAACATCGTGTCTGTAAAAGAGGCGGGTCCGCTGTGCACACTCCCCAGCACGGATGGAGAGACTGACCCCATGTCCGTGGCTGACCTGACTTCACTCTAGTGGGGGGGGGGGGGCACAGGACGAACACAAATTGCCCTGAAGGGCCGGTGGAACCAGGCCGTCCAAGGCGGAAAACTGTGAAGTCTGGGAGATGGATAGGTTCTGGCGGGTGAAACTAGTTTCTCTCTGTGGGAATGCTGATCTTTTCATAACAACAATTGAAAATAAAACAGAACTGTGCCAAGAAGTGCCCACGTGACTGCACTGTAAGTCACTCGAAACTGGAGGGACTGCTCCAGACCCCAGGGGCTGCGGTCGAAATGCGCACGTGTACGGAACCCGGGAAGGCACTACGTGCTGGCTCTGGCTGGACGCCACTGAGGACACCAAGTGGTCAGCGTGCAGAGCATTGGTGATGGCCTGTCGGACCTCCTCTACAGCCGGGCTCTGGTCCCCGGAAGTGACCACTGTCCCCGCAAAGTGACAGCAGTCATGGGCAAGAAGAACATCACGCAGAGGGGTAAGATCAAGTCTTTTGTGAAAGTTTATCACTGCAGTCACCTCCCGCCCACGAGGTACTCTGTGGGTATCCCCTTGGAGGAACCCGTGGTCAACAAGGACATCCTCAGAGACCCTGCTGTGAAACGCAAGGCCGGAAGGAGGGCAAGGTCGAGTTCAAAGACAGATACTAGATCAGTTGGAACGAATGGTTCTTCCCGTAGCTGTGGTTTTAGATCTTTTCTGTTTCAGTCATTAAAAATGTAAAACATAAAAACCGAAAGGGCAGTTATGTTCGTGTGTGTGTGACTAAAATCGATACCCAGAGAAGCATGTTAGAAATCTACTGACCTTCCCCTGTCCGGGTCCCCCATGACTCACGTGTCTACCCATCACAGTCCTTCCTGAACTGAATGAAGGGACTTGATTCAGTTCCAATCCGAAGGGAGATTCGGTCAACGTTTCCAGCCAAGTACCACCGCCCAGGGACCCTCTTTCCTGCCCATCTTCCTGGTTTCTGCGACTCCCATTGTCGGTGATGGACACGGAGTCTCTGCGGACCCACCCTGAGCCTGGACATGTCGCTTCCTGAGGAATCCGCAGGCGGCACCCGGGTCTTGGAGTACCGGCCCCTCCCCCAGTGATGTTCCCGACCCCCCCTCCCACCTGAGTCGCTGCCGCGGGACTCAGGCACCGAGTCATGGGCGCTGCGGCCCGGACCACTCTGGCCAGTAAGAACCCCTGAGATTCCCGCGGAGTCCCGTCCCTGCACCCCCCTCCCCAGCACGTTGTCTTCGGAGTTCTCGGACCATTTTCTTTCCCTACACAATAAAGACGAAAACAATACCGGCCTTTTATTTCTCCTTGTGCTCCCAGCTCTTCCGTGGGGAAGGACCAGGCAGGAGGGGCTGCTTGGCTTTACCTTGCGGGGGGTGGGGAGGACACAGGTGAAACGCGCCCGGCGGGGTTCACCGCAAGTTCATTTGCCCGCCTCGGAAGACATGCTAAAAATATACTTGTAACCACCCTACACGCTTTCCAATGAATGCAATGTGACCAGCTCAATGAGGTTACATGTATTGATCATTTACTGAATTTAAGAGAAAAGAATGTCCCATATTTCAAAGACCGACAGAAAAGCACAGGGAGGAAAATTGTTCCTAACGGGAAGAATTCAAGGAGAGGAAGGGAAGCGGAGAAAGGGGAATCACCAATCACAGAAAGCGCATACTTCCGTTCCACCCGACCGCGGTGTGGAACAAACACTGGGAAATGTGGCGGGGACTCAATGAGTTGGCGCTTTAGGTATGAAAACCATAGCATGTTGAAGTCTTCCGTGATTGTGAAAGTTCCAGGGAGGACACACATAGAAAATTACAATTTTAGTAAGGTGAGGGACCCCTCGTCACCCACCCCGCCTCAATCTCTCCGGGACTCCCTTCCCCACCTGCCGTGCCGGCGGGAGAGCCTGGAACCTCAGTCCAGACCCAGAGGCGAGTCACTGCGATCTCGCCAGGACCTGAGCTCCCAGACTCTCTCCTCCGAAAGCGCACGGACCGCGCGGGTGCTCGGAGAGGAGGCACTGGAGAAGGGCATTGGCCTGCAGGTGCGCACGACCCGCCGAGAGGCTTCACCCGGAGAGGACAAGCGGGCGGACCCCATCTTTGTCCCTGGGGACCTACCCACTCCCCCACTAGCCTGCTGGTCCTTTGATCCATCAGGGAACCAAGCCCTCAGACTTTCAGTGGGTCCTTCCCAGGGGCTGAGACTGGCGGCTTATTCGCCCCAGGATTCTGAAGCAATTTGCAATGCAAAAGAGGGTCATTCCATCGGACTAATCTCCTTTGGATCATCCCATCAGACTAATCTCCTTTGGGAGGGACTTCCGGAACGCCAGTATAAAAGGCACAGTCTGGACCTGGCGGAATCATTCGCCTGTTCTCCTGAACCCCTTGCGCGTCTTCTCCGGCTCTGCAGGCTGAAGCGATGGAAGCGCATCCACCCGCCTGGGAGGACCTGCCGTGGGAGTGGGGGCGTCCGGAGCCCAGCATGCCTCCGGGCCTGAACGCAGAGGAGGCCTGGGCCTGGGCCATGGACAACTTCCCCGCGCTGTGCCGCCCCTCCTGCGCACCCCGCCTGGACGCGATGGAAGAGCGTGCACCCGCCTGGGAGGACCTGCCGCCGCGGTACCGGCGTCCGGAGCCCAGCATGCCTCCCGGCCTGGACGCAGAGCAGGCCTGGGCCTGGGCCATGGACAACTTCCCCGCGCTGTGCCGCCCCTCCTGCGCACCCCGCCACGCGCTCGCAGAGAGCAGCCGCGGTGCCCGCGCGCTGCTGCGCCGCCGTTCCACCTGGCCGGTGGGTGTTCCCGGAGCCAGGAGGGCCCAGAAACCCTGTGGAGACCCGTGCTACTACCATCCGAAGGCTCAATCCGCCAAGGACCCACAGCCACCTCAACGATATGCCAGCGCCACAAGTGAGGGATACGCGGATGCTCCTGGTGCCTCGCTGAGCCCGAGTCCCCCCCGGAAGCGGCTGAAAACCCAGGCTTAATCCAGGAGGAAGCCCGACGGAGTGCCACCCACCGTGTTCCTCGCAGGAGCAGAGCACCCACACCTGCAAGGAGCCCACGCAGCCCAGGAGGGGTCCTCACAGCGCCCTGCGGAGCAGCTGTCGTCGTTTCTTCCTCTCCTGATAGACTCGTCGGTTTTCCCCGACAACCCACCTTTGTGAATGGAGTGAATAAAATGCCCGGGATCTGGGCTTTGGCCTCTGCTTCTAGTTGTCTGTGTTCCCTTCTTGAATAGCGCACTGAGATGAACCCCTGGGACCCTTTTCCTCTCGTCCCCGGGGCAAGTGATACTCACCCAGGGGATCAGGGTTGCAGGAGGCAGCGGAGGTCCTGGGCAGGGAGGGGCCAGGGCTGGGGGTGGACTGGAGCACTCTCCGGGAAGTTCTGGGTGTTACTCAGGGGGTGGGGGGACATCTGGCTCACACCCAGGGGAGGCGGGGTTCTCAGAGTTGGGCCCCCTAGCGCTGAGCGCGGAGAACAGGCCTCAATAAATGTTCCTGGAACGTTTGAAGGATCCATGAGCGGGTTTGGGGAAGGGTGCTGATTAAGGCCAAAGGGTCCGAGGGGAAGACCTTACCCCTCCCCCCCGCCCTCTGAATGGACAGCGGGGACGTTCCCCGGGCAGCAGCCCCAGGACAGACTCTTCCTGGCCCCTACAGAAGGCTCCCTGCTGGGGCTGGATAGGGCGGGCACCCAGGTGGTGCAGCGTAAGTGGCCGGGGCCTGGATGGGAGAATGTCAGTCTAGGAGCCTGGAGTGTGTGCCCTGTGGGCTCAGAATCCGGACCTGGCTCTGTGACTGCCAATTCCTGTTCCATCCCGCTGCCCGATGGAACATGCCATCTCTGCATAGCATTCGGAATGAGGCACAGTCCCCCCTGGATGGGCTGTGGGAGGGGGGGCTGGGTCACCAGGATTCCCAAGTCACCACCTAGAGGCTTGTCCAAGCACAGCAGGCAGACAGGCCCCTCCAGGGCGTCCTCAGAGCACCTGGACCACCCACGGCTTGACCCGGAGTCCTCAGGGCAGGACCCTTTGCGGCACCTGCTTCCTCCAGTTCCAGCTACAAGGAGACATGGCTGAGTCTCTGCATCTGCTTGCAGTGGACGGGCTCTTCCTTGACCTCCGTGCTGTGGGGCACAAGAGGCCATCTGCCACGTGACATCGGAACCTGAGAGAACTCAGCTTGGGAATCTCTGTGGCACCTTCTTTACAAAGGTTCCCGGTGAAAGCCTCTCCCATCCCTCTTCCCCTGTCCTCCTGTGAACACACGGTGTGGTTCAGTAAAGCCTCTGGATTGGCTCCATAATGATGGAAGAAGTCGTGTTTCCCTCTTCCCTTAGAAAAGTTTTGTCATGCCTTCAATGAAATTGTGCGCAAATACCAATGAGTTTTTGTGTCAGGGTGAGTCTGTGGGGTGGGGCCGGAAGGGAATTGAACATCTCTAGGGAAGGGTGTGAGTTCCAGCTGCTGTGTAGCTGGATGTGGGTGTGAGCTGGGTTTGGGTGGCAGGAGAAAACCAGAGATCACCTTTGGGCAGGGGCAGTTAGGGATGGGACCGAGTCTTTCAGCAAAAAACTGCCACCCTGCAGGCCTGCCAGTCAGCCCTGAGAGCTGGCAGACAGGACCACAGGGGGAAGAGGGTATATTAGAAAAACGCAATCGAGAGAGAACATCTCCCGGCAGGCCTATGATGTGTTTCCCCAGCGCTACCCGAGGGGCCCTCCAAGCATCTTCAGGATGCTGTGCCATCGACAGCAGCTCAGAGCCAGGGTGGCTTGATGCTGAGGTGCTGAGATGTGCAGCGGGGTCCCTGGGGAAGGTGCGGGCCAGGCCACTCTCGCTGCTCCAGGTGGGTGCTGCTCCCTCACAGCTGGGAAAAGAGGTGCCAAATTGTACTCTACTTGTCACCTGTTTTCAGAACAGCAAAAATCCCCTTCCGGTTTCTCTCTAGTAGTGAACACGGGAATCTATGTAGAGCTTTCAGAAAAGCAAACGGGTTTAAAACAAATTTTTGAAAAGCAGGGTGTACCTGTATGGAGCTGTTGTTCCGTGAGTTATCTATTCACCTCCCTGCAACGATTTCCTTTGGATTTCCCGCCGTATCGTTTCGATTTCTACAGGCTGCCTGTGCTGTGCATAAAGCTTTTAATTACTTGTGAGTTTGAGACTCTGGAATTATCTTCTCTCAATTGTTATCTCACAGTTTTTGGCATGTGTTAAGCCTTCCAGATGTAGACCTATTTCTTTGTACAGACTACCTCTTCAATCATATCTTCGATGGGGCTTATGCCAATATTTCCAGGGTATATAATGACTACACACTACTTTTGGCAACTGATGTTCTAATGTCTCCTTTGAGTTTTGCGTCCTTGTTTTCATATTTGAGATTTGATTGTATTGAGGATAAGTGCGCGCACATTTCAATTGTACTAGAATCTCAATGTATGTACCCAAAACCTAAAAACTCAGGTAGTTGGGTTTTTTTCTAAACAATTATTCCAGTACATTTCCAGATTAATACTCTGCCTGGCTCCGTCTGGGTTCCCCTAGGGGCTGGGCAGGGCAGGGTGGGGCAGGGCCAGAGATCTGAGCAGAGAGAGTCACACTAATCAAATGCACTAAAACCCGGGTGTTCAGTGTATAACCATGGCTAAACTAACAACCCTCCTTAGTTACCTTGATGTTGCTGGGAGGTATCTTTTTTCTGCAGATCAACCAAGAGAAATAATTATTCATCCACCCATTGCTATAGGAACAGCATTATAATCCAAAAAAAAAAAAATAGTTGAAATGTGGAAAGGTATCAGCACCCCTGTGTTCATTGCAGCCCATTCAGCAGAGCTAACGTGTAGAAGCAAATGAAGTGCCCATCGGTGGATGATGAGATAAAGAAGTGGTGGCCCTGATTTATAAAGGAATGTTATTTGACCACAAAACAGAATATAATCTTGCCATGTGTGAGAACGTGGATTAGCCGAGAGTGACATAAATGAAATAAGTCAGAGAAAGACAGACACCATAGGATATCACTTATATGTGGAATAGAAACCACAAAATAGAGAAACACACCAGAATGAGAATCACAGACACAGAGACCAAACCAATGGGTGCCAGATGGGAGGGGGTGTGGAGCGGTGGGTTTAAGTATCCAGGTGAAAGTCTCCAGGTGTCTAAGTTGGTGGTTACATGAATAGCCTCGGGGATGCACAGTCAACACCGGGCGTGTCGTCAATACCGTCGGACAAACTGTGGAAGGTACCAGGGCGCTACTTCCCTTTGTGGGAATTCTTCCCAAACTCACTGGATGTTCAAGCACTAATCTGTGCCCTCTCCCCCCACAATCACATACGGGGATGCCGAACGCCACCTGTAATGGACAGAAACCCACAACCTGTCCCACACCTTCAATATGCCCAATTTGAAAATAAAAATGCATGTATTTTAGGACTCAAAAATAAAAAGAAAACAATTAATGAGAGAAAGAACATTTTTACAGCACACACCCAACTAGTACATGAAGGTGAGTGATAGGGTGAAGTGCTCACCCTTTTCCACCCCCAACCCTGGATATAATTCATCTAGGTAAGGGTCACTACCAGAAGTTAAACTATGGATTAAGACATTCGTGGGGACGTTGGTAACCCAGCGATCAAGCCTGCATCACTAAAATCCAGTTACAGGTCTTAATCTCACTTCAGATACAATGTGCCTCTTGATGAATAGGAAGACACAGCATCACGTAGGAAGTGCTTTTGCCTATAAAATTCAAACTCAGCGCAATAAAGGTGAAGGTCCTTGGTTCCCGAGGATGATGTGGAATAAAAGAAAATGGAACAGCCCCTAGGGTGCATTCAGCCAAGTTCAGGAAGTGGCAAATTCTACGGGACAAATTACCTATATATATCGACCAGAAAAGGCAAGGGAATGAGGGGATGCTAAAGAACTACAAAGCTGAAATATTTTTTCGAGACAAATGAAGCATGTGCAAGGTGTGGGTCTTGTTTGAATTCTGGTATCACTAATTCAATTGAAGAGGCATTTGAAGGGCACTGCGGTTTGATTCCGGACTGCCGATTTGGTGAAGATAACATTATCCTTAATCCCAGACTGTCTGACTCAGTGGGTTGGGCCACACCCAGCAAACTGCCAGGACCCTGCTAGGATTACCGGTCAGGGCACAGGCCTGCTTAGGGCCAGGTTCCTGGTGAGGGGCCTGTGAGAGGCAACCGATCCATGTTACCCTCCCTCTCTCTGTCTCTCTCCCTTCCTCTCTCTAAAAAGTTAAATAAAATCTTGCAAAAATTATTTGTAAAACAATAAAAAGCAAAAACATCGTGTCTGTAAAAGAGGCTGGTCCACTGTGCACACTCCCCAGCACGGATGGAGAGACTGACCCCATGTCCGTGGCTGACCTGACTTCACTCTAGTGGGGGGGGGGGGGACACAGGACAAACACAAATTGCCCTAAGGGGCCGGAGGAACCAGGCCGTCCAAGGCGGAAAACTGTGAAGTCTGGGACATGGGTAGGTTCTGGTGCATGAAACTAGTTTCTCTCTGTGGGAATGCTGATCTTTTCATAACAACAATTGAAAATAAAACAGAACTGTGCCAAGAAGTGCCCACGAAAGTGCACCATAAGTCATTCGAAACTGGAGGGACTGCTCCAGACCCCAGGGGCTGCGGTCGAAATGGGCACGAGTACGGAACCCGGGAAGGCACTGCGTGCTGGCCCTGGCTGGACGCCGCTGAGGACACCAAGTGGTCAGCGTGCACAGCATTGATGATGGCCTGTCAGCCCTCCTCTACAGCCGGGCTCTGGTCCCCGGAAGTGACCACTGTCCCCGCATAGTGACAGAAGTCATGGGTAGAAGAACATCACGCAGAGGGGTAAGATCAAGTCTTTTGTGAAAGTTTATCACTGCAGTCACCTCCCGCCCACGAGGTACTCTGTGGGTATCCCCTTGAGGAACCCGTGGTCAACAAGGACATCCTCAGAGACCCTGCTGTGAAACGCAAGGCCAGAAGGAGGGCAAGGTAAAGTTCAAAGACAGATACTAGATCAGTTGGAACGAATGGTTCTTCAGGAAGGTGTGGTTTTAGATCTTTTCTGTTTCAGTCATTAAAAATGCAAAACATAAAAACCGTAAGGGCACTTAAGTTCGTGTGTGTGTGACAAAAATCGATACCCAGACAAGCATGTTAAAAATCTACTGAGCTTCCCCTGTCCGGGTTCCCCATGACTCACGTGTCTACGCATCACAGTCCTTTCTGAACTGAATGAAGGGACTTGTTTCAGTTCCAATCCGAAGAGAGATTCGGTCAACGTTTCCACCCCAGTGCCACCGCCCAGGGACCCTCTTTCCTGCCCATCTTCCTGGTTTCTGCGACTCCCATTGTCGGTGATGGACACGGAGTCTCTGCAGACCCACCCTGAGCCTGGACATGTCGCTTCCTGAGGAATCCGCAGGCGGCACCCGGGTCTTGGAGTACCGGCCCCTCCCCCAGGGATGATTCCGACCCGCCCTCCCACCTGAGTCGCTGCCGCGGGACTCAGGCACCGAGTCATGGGCGCTGCGGCCCGGACCACTCTGGCCAGCAAGAACCCCTGAGATTCCCGCGGAATCCCCTCCCTGCACCCCCCTCCCCAGCACGTTGTCTTCGGAGTTCTCGGACCATTTTCTTTCCCTACACAATAAAGACGAAAACAATACCGGCCTTTTATTTCTCCTTGTGCTCCCAGCTCGTCCGTAGTGAAGGACCAGGCAGGAGGGGCTGCTTGGCTTTACCTTGCGGGGGGGCGGGGAGGACACAGGTGAAACGCGCCCCGCGGGGTTCACCGCAAGTTCATTTGCCCGCCTCCGAAGACATGCTTGAAATATACTTGTAACCACCCTACACGCTTTCCAATGAATGCAAAGTGACCGGCTCAATGAGGTTACATGTACTGATCATTTAGTGAATTTAAGAGAAAAGAATGTCCCATATTTCAAAGACCGACAGAAAAGCACAGGGAGGAAAATTGTTCCTAACGGGAAGAATTCAAGGAGAGGAAGGGAAGCGGAGAAAGGGGAATCACCAATCACAGAAAGCGCATACTTCCGTTCCACCCGACCGGGGTGTGGAACAAACACTGGGAAATGTGGCCGGGACTCAATGAGTTGGCGCTTTAGGTATGAAAACCATAGCATGTTGAAGTCTTCCGTGGTTTTGAAAATTCCAGGGAGGACACACATAGAAAGTTACAATTTTAAGTAAGGTGAGGGACCCCTCGTCACCCACCCCGACTCAATCTCTTCGGGACTCCCTTCCCCACCTGCCCTGCCTGCGGGAGAGCCTGGAACCTCAGTCCAGGCCCAGAGGCGAGTCACTGCGATCTCGCCAGGACCTGAGCTCCCAGACTCTCTTCTCCGAAAGCGCACGGACCGCGCGGGCGCGCGGAGAGGAGGCGCTGGAGAAGGGCATTGGCCTGCAGGTGCGCGCGACCCGCCGAGAGGCTTCACCCGGAGAGGACCAGCGGGCGGACCCCATCTTTGTCCCTGGGGACCTACCCACTCCCCCACTAGCCTGCTGGTCCTGTGTTCCATCAGGGAACCAAGCCCTCAGACTTTCAGTGGGTCCTTCCCAGGGGTTGAGTCTTGCGGCTTATTCGCCCCAGGCTTCTGAAGCAATTTGCAATGCAAATGAGGGTCATTCCATCGGACTAATCTCCTTTGGATCATCGCATCAGAGTAATCACCCTTGGGTCATTCCATCAGACTAATCTCCTTTGGGAGGGACTTCCGGAACGCCCAGTATAAAAGGCACAGTCTGGACCTGGCGGAATCATTCGCCTGTTCTCCTGAACCCCTTGCGCGTCTTCTCCGGCTCTGCAGGCTGAAGCGATGGAAGCGCATCCACCCGCCTGGGAGGACCTGCCGTGGGAGTGGGGGCGTCCGGAGCCCAGCATGCCTCCGGGCCTGAACGCAGAGGAGGCCTGGGCCTGGGCCATGGACAACTTCCCCGCGCTGTGCCGCCCCTCCTGCGCACCCCGCCTGGACGCGATGGAAGAGCGTGCACCCGCCTGGGAGGACCTGCCGCCGCGGTACCGGCGTCCGGAGCCCAGCATGCCTCCCGGCCTGGACGCAGAGCAGGCCTGGGCCTGGGCCATGGACAACTTCCCCGCGCTGTGCCGCCCCTCCTGCGCACCCCGCCACGCGCTCGCAGAGAGCAGCCGCGGTGCCCGCGGGCTGCCGCGCCGCCGTTCCACCTGGCCGGTGGGTGTTCCCGGAGCCAGGAGTGCCCAGAAACCCTGTGGAGACCCGTGCTACTACCATCCGAAGGCTCAATCCGCCAAGGACCCACAGCCACCTCAACGATATGCCAGCGCCACAAGTGAGGGATACGCGGATGCTCCTGGTGCCTCGCTGAGCCCGAGTCCCCCCCGGAAGCGGCTGAAAACCCAGGCTTAATCCAGGAGGAAGCCCGACGGAGGGCCACCCACCGTGTTCCACGCAGGAGCAGAGCACCCACACCTGCAAGGAGCCCACGCAGCCCACGAGGGGTCCTTACAGCGCCCTGCCGAGCAGCTGTCGTCGTTTCTTCCTCTCCTGATAGACTCGTCGGTTTTCCCCGACAACCCACCTTTGTGAATGGAGTCAATAAAATGCCCGGGATCTGGGCTTTGGCCTCTGCTTCTAGTTGTCTGCGTTCCCTTCTTGAATAGCGCACTGAGATGAACCCCTGGGACCCTTTTCTTCTCGTCCCCGGGGCAAGTGATACTCACCCAGGGGGTCAGGATTGCAGGAGGCAGCGGTGGTCCTGGGCAGGGAGGGGCCAGGGCTGGGGGTGGACTGGAGCACTCTCCGGGAAGTTCTGGGTGTTACTCAGGGGGTGGGGGGACATCTGGCTCACACCCAGGGGAGGCGGGGTTCTCAGAGTTGGGCCCCCTAGCGCTGAGCGCGGAGAACAGGCCTCAATAAATGTTCCTGGAACGTTTGAAGGATCCATGAGCGGGTTTGGGGAAGGGTGCTGATTAAGGCCAAAGGGTCCGAGGGGAAGACCTTACCCCTCCCCCCCGCCCTCTGAATGGACAGCGGGGACGTTCCCCGGGCAGCAGCCCCAGGACAGACTCTTCCTGGCCCCTACAGAAGGCTCCCTGCTGGGGCTGGATAGGGCGGGCACCCAGGTGGTGCAGCGTCAGTGGCCGGGGCCTGGAAGGGAGAATGTCAGTCTAGGAGCCTGGAGTGTGTGCCCTGTGGGCTCAGAATACGGACCTGGCTGTGTGACTGCCAATCCCTGTTCCATCCCGCTGCCCGATGGAACAGGCCATCTCTGCATAGCATTCGGAATGAGGCACAGTCCCCCCTGGATGGGCTGTGGGAGTGGGGGCTTGGTCACCAGGATTCCCAAGTCACCACCTAGAGGCTTGTCCAAGCACAGCAGGCAGACAGGCCCCTCCAGGGCGTCCTCGGTGCACCTGGGCCACCCACGGCTTGACCTAGAGTCCTCAGGCCAGGACCCTTTGCGGCACCTGCTTCCTCCAGTTCCAGCTACAAGAAGACATGGCTGAGTCTCTGCATCTGCTTGCAGTGGACGGGCTCTTCCTTGACCTCCGTGCTGTGGGGCACAAGAGGCCATCTGCCACGTGACATCGGAACCTGAGAGAACTCAGCTTGGGAATCTCTGTGGCACCTTCTTTACAAAGGTTCCCGGTGAAAGCCTCTCCCATCCCTCTTCCCCTGTCCTCCTGTGAACACACGCTGTGGTTCGGTAAAGTATCTGGATTGGCTCCATAATGATGGAAGAAGTCGTGTTTCCCTCTTCCCTTAGAAAAGTTTTGTCATGCCTTCAATGAAATTGTGCGCAAATACCAATGAGTTTTTGTGTCACGGTGAGTCTGTGGGGTGGGGCCGGAAGGGAATTGAACATCTCTCGGGAAGGGTGTGAGGTTGAGCTGCTGTGTAGCTGGATGTGGGTGTCAGCTGGGTTTGGGTGGCAGGAGAAACCAGAGATCACCTTTGGGCAGGGGCAGTTAGGGATGGGACCGAGTCTTTCAGCAAAAAACTGCCACCCTGCAGGCCTGCCAGTCCACCCTTAGCTGGCAGACAGGACCACAGGGGGAAGAGGGTATATCAGAAAAACGCAATCGAGAGAGAACATCTCCCGGCAGGCCTATGATGTGTTTCCCCAGCGCTACCTGAGGGGCCCTCCGAGCATCTTCAGGATGCTCTGCCCTCCCCACCAGCACGAACCCAGGGTGGCTTGATGCTGAGGTGCTGAGATGTGCAGCGGGGTCCCTGGGGAAGGTGCGGCCAGGCCACTCTCGCTGCTCCAGGTGGGTGCTGCTCCCTCACAGCTGGGAAAAGAGGTGCCAAATTCTACTTTACTTGTCACCTGTTTTCAGAACAGCAAAAATCCTCTTCCGGTTTCTCTCTAGTAGTGACCACGGGAATCTATATAGAGCTTTCAGAAAAGCAAACGGGTTTAAAACAAATTTTTGAAAAGCAGGGTGTACGTGTATGGAGCTGTTGTTCTGTGAGTTACGTATTCACCTCCCTGCAACGATTTCCTTTGGATTTCCCGCCGTATCATTTCGATTTCTACAGGCTGCCTGTGCTGTGCATAAAGCTTTTAATTACTTGTGAGTTGGAGACTCTGGAATTATCTTCTCTCAATTGTCATCTCACAGTTTTTCCCATGTGTTAAGCCTTCCAGATGTAGAACTATTTCTTTGTACAGACTACCTCTCCAATCATATCTTCCATGCGGCTTATGCCATTATTTCCAGGGTATATAATGACTACACACTACTTTTGGCAACTGATGTTCTAATGTCTCCTTTGAGTTTTGCGTCCTTGTTTTCATATTTGAGATTTGATTGTTTTGAGGATAAGTGCACACACATTTCAATTGTACTAGAATCTCCATGTATGTACCCAAACCCTAAAAAGTCAGTTAGTTGGGTTTTTTTCTAAACAATTATACCAGTACATTTTCAGATTAATACTGTGCCTGGCTCCGTCTGGGTTCCCCTAGGGGCTGGGCAGGGCAGGGTGGGGCAGGGCCAGAGATCTGAGCAGAGAGTGTCACACTAATCAAATGCACTAAAACCCCGGTGTTCAGTGTATAACCATGGCTAAACTAACAACCCTCCTTAGTTACCTTGATGTTGCTGGGAGGTATCTTTTTTCTGCAGATCAACCAAGAGAAATAATTATTCATCCACCCATTCCTATAGGAACAGCTTTGTAATCTAAGAAAAAATTATTGATATTCGGAAAGGCATCAGCACCCCTGTGTTCATTGCAGCCCATTCAGCAGAGCTAACGTGTAGAAGCAAATGAAGTGCCCATCGGTGGATGATGAGATAAAGAAGTGGTGGCCCTGATTTATAAAGGAATGTTAGCTGACCCTAAAACAGAATATAATCTTACCATGTGTGAGAACATGGATGGGCCGAGAGTGACATAAATGAAATAAGTCAGACAAAGACAAACACCATAGGATATCACTTACATGTGGAATAGAAACCACAAAATAGAGAAACAAACCAGAATGAGAATCACAGATACAGAGACCGAACCAATGGGCGCCAGATGGGAGGGGGTGTGGAGCGGTGGGTGAAAGTATCCAGGTGAAAGTATCCAGGTGTCTAACTTGGTGGTTACATGAATAGCCTCGGGGATGTACAGTCAACGAGGGGCATGTAGTCAATACCGTCGGACAAACTGTGGAAGGTACCAGGGCGCTACTTCCTTTTGGGGGAACTCTTCCCACATTCACTGGATGTCCAAGAACTATCCTGTGCCCCCACCCCACCACAATCACATACGAGGATGCCGAACGCCACCTGGAATGGACAGAAACCCACACCCTGTCGCACACCTGCAATATGCCCAATTTGAAAATGAAAATGCATGTATTTTAGGACTCGAAAAGAAAAAGAAAACAATTAATGAGGGAAAGAACATTTTTACAGCACACACCCAACTAGTACATGAAGGTGAGTGATAGGGTGAAGTGCTCACCCTTTTCCACCCCTCCAGCCCCGATATAATTCTTCTAGGTAAGGGTCACTACCAGAAGTTAAACCATGAATGATGACGTTAGTGGAGACCTGGTAACGCAGGGATCAAGCCTAGGTCACCAACATCCGGTCACAGTTCTCACTCTCACTGTCAGATGCAATGTGCCTCTTGATGAATGGGAAGACACAGCATCAAGTAGGAAGTGCATTTGCCTGTAAAATTCAAACTCAGTGTAATAAAGGTGAGGATCTTTGGTTCCCGAGGAGGAGGTGGAATAAAAGAAAATGGAACAGCCCCTAGGGTGCATTCAGCCAAGTTCAGGAAGTGGCAAATTCTAGGGGACAAATTATCTACATACATAAACAAGAAAAGGCAAGGGAAAGAGGGGATGCTAAAGAACTACAAAGCTGAAATATTTTTGCGAGACAAATGAAGCCTGTGCAAGGTGTGGGTCTTGTTTGAATTCTGGTATCACTAATTCAATTGAAGAGGCATTTGAAGGGTACTGCGGTTTGATTCCGGACTGCGGATTAGGTGAAGATAACATTATCCTTAATCCCAGACTGTCTGACTCAGTGGGTTGGGCCACACCCAGCAAACTGACAGGACCCTGCTAGGATTACCGGTCAGGGCACAGGCCTGCTTAGGGCCAGGTTCCTGGTGAGGGGCCTGTGAGAGGCAACCGATCCATGTTACCCTCCCTCTCTCTGTCTCTCTCCCTTCCTCTCTCTCTAAAAAATGAAATAAAATCTTGCAAAAATTATTTGTAAAACAATAAAAAGCAAAAACATCGTGTCTGTAAAAGAGGCTGGTCCACTGTGCACACTCCCCAGCATGGATGGAGAGACTGACCCCATGTCCGTGGCTGACCTGACTTCACTCTAGTGGGGGGGGGGACACAGGACAAACACAAATTGCCCTGAGGGGCCGGTGGAACCAGGCCGTTCAAGGCGGAAAACTGTGAAGTCTGGGAGATGGATAGGTTCTGGTGCGTGAAACTAGTTTCTCTCTGTGGGAATGCTGATCTTTACGTAAAAACAATTGAAAATAAAACAGAACTGTGCCAAGAAGTGCCCACGTGACTGCACTGTAAGTCATTCGAAACTGGAGGGACTGCTCCAGACCCCAGGGGCTGCGGTCGAAATGGGCACGTGTACGGAACCCGGGAAGGCACTGCGTGCTGGCCCTGGCTGGACGCCGCTGAGGACACCAAGTGGTCAGCGTGCACAGCATTGATGATGGCCTGTCAGACCTCCTCTACAGCCGGGCTCTGGTCCCCGGAAGTGACCACTGTCCCCGCATAGTGACAGCAGTCATGGGCAAGAAGAACATCATGCAGAGGGGTAAGATCAAGTCTTTTGTGAAAGTTTATCACTGCAGTCACCTCCCGCCCACGAGGTATTCTGTGGGTATCCCCTTGGAGGAACCCGTGGTCAACAAGGACATCCTCAGAGACCCTGCTGTGAAACGCAAGGCCGGAAGGAGGGCAAGGTCAAGTTCAAAGACAGATACTAGATCAGTTGGAACAAATGGTTCTTCCCGTAGCTGTGGTTTTAGATATTTTCTGTTTCAGTCATTAAAAATGCAAAACATAAAAACCGTAAGGGCACTTAAGTTCGTGTGTGTGTGTGAAATAATCGATACTCAGACAAGCATGTTAAAAATCTACTGAGCTTCCCCTGTCCGGGTTCCCCATGACTCACGTGTCTACGCATCACAGTCCTTTCTGAACTGAATGAAGGGACTTGTTTCAGTTCCAATCCAAAGGGAGATTCAGTCAACGTTTCCAGCCAAGTACGACCGCCCAGGGACCCTCTTTCCTGCCCATCTTCCTGGTTTCTGCGACTCCCATTGTCGGTGATGGACACGGAGTCTCTGCAGACCCACCCTGAGCCTGGACATGTCGCTTCCTGAGGAATCCGCAGGCGGCACTCGGGTCTTGGAGTACCGGCCCCTCCCCCAGTGATGTTTCCGACCCCCCCACCCCACCTGAGTCGCTGCCGAGGGACTCAGGCACCGAGTCATGGGCGCTGCGGCCCGGACCACTCTGGCCAGCAAGAACCCCTGAGATTCCCGCGGAGTCCCCTCCCTGCACCCCCCTCCCCAGCACGTTGTCTTCGGAGTTCTCGGACCATTTTCTTTCCCTACACAATAAAGACGAAAACAATACCGGCCTTTTATTTCTCCTTGTGCTCCCAGCTCGTCCGTAGTGAAGGACCAGGCAGGAGGGGCTGCTTGGCTTTACCTTGCGGGGGGGAGGGGGGGAGGACACAGGTGAAACGCGCCCGGCGGGGTTCACCGCAAGTTCATTTGCCCGCCTCGGAAGACATGCTTGAAATATACTTGTAACCATCCTACACGCTTTCCAATGAATGCAAAGTGACCGGCTCAATGAGGTTACATGTACTGATCATTTACTGAATTTAAGAGAAAAGAATGTCCCATATTTCAAAGACCGACAGAAAAGCACAGGGAGGAAAATTGTTCCTAACGGGAAGATTTCAAGGAGAGGAAGGGAAGCGGAGAAAGGGGAATCACCAATCACAGAAAGCGCATACTTCCGTTCCACCCGACTGCGGTGTGGAACAAACACTGGGAAATGTGGCGGGGACCCAATGAATTGGCGCTTTAGGTATGAAAACCATGGCATGTTGAAGTCTTCCGTGATTGTGAAAGTTCCAGGGAGGACACACATAGAAAATTACAATTTTAGTAAGGTGAGGGACCCATCTTCGCGCACCCCGCCTCAATCTCTCCGGGACTCCTTTCCCCACCTGCCGTGCGGGCGGGAGAGCCTGGAACCTCAGTCCAGGCCCAGAGGCGAGTCACTGCGATCTCGCCAGGACCTGAGCTCCCAGACTCTCTTCTCCGAAAGCGCTGGGACCGCGCGGGCGCGCGGAGAGGAGGCACTGGAGAAGGGCATTGGCCTGCAGGTGCGCGCGACCCGCCGAGAGGCTTCACCCGGAGAGGACCAGCGGGCGGACCCCATCTTTGTCCCTGGGGACCTACCCACTCCCCCACTAGCCTGCTGGTCCTGTGTTCCATCAGGGAACCAAGCCCTCAGACTTTCAGTGGGTCCTTCCCAGGGGCTGAGACTTGCGGCTTATTCGCCCCAGGCTTCTGAAGCAATTTGCAATGCAAATGAGGGTCATTCCATCGGACTAATCTCCTTTGGATCATCCCATCAGACTAATCTCCTTTGGGAGGGACTTCCGGAACGCCCAGTATAAAAGGCACAGTCTGGACCTGGCGGAATCATTCGCCTGTTCTCCTGAACCCCTTGCGCGTCTTCTCCGGCTCTGCAGGCTGAAGCGATGGAAGCGCATCCACCCGCCTGGGAGGACCTGCCGTGGGAGTGGGGGCGTCCGGAGCCCAGCATGCCTCCGGGCCTGAACGCAGAGGAGGCCTGGGCCTGGGCCAAGGACAACTTCCCCGCGCTGTGCCGCCCCTCCTGCGCACCCCGCCTGGACGCGATGGAAGAGCGTGCACCCGCCTGGGAGGACCTGCCGCCGCGGTACCGGCGTCCGGAGCCCAGCATGCCTCCCGGCCTGGACGCAGAGCAGGCCTGGGCCTGGGCCATGGACAACTTCCCCGCGCTGTGCCGCCCCTCCTGCGCACCCCGCCACGCGCTCGCAGAGAGCAGCCGCGGTGCCCGCGGGCTGCTGCGCCGCCGTTCCACCTGGCCGGTGGGTGTTCCCGGAGCCAGGAGGGCCCAGAAACCCTGTGGAGACCGGTGCTACTACCGTGCGAAGGCTCAATCCGCCAAGGACCCACAGCCACCTCAAGGAGATGCCAGCGCCACAAGTGAGGGATACGCGGATGCTCCTGGTGCCTCGCTGAGCCCGAGTCCCCCCCGGAAGCGGCTGAAAACCCAGGCTTAATCCAGTAGGAAGCCCGACTGAGGGCCACCCACCGTGTTCCACGCAGGAGCAGAGCACCCACACCTGCAAGGAGCCCACGCAGCCCACGAGGGGTCCTTACAGCGTCCTGCTGAGCAGCTGTCGTCGTTTCTTCCTCTCCTGAGAGACTCGTGGGTTTCCCCCGACAACCCACCTTTGTGAATGGAATCAATAAAATGCCCGGGATCTGGGCTTTGGACTCTGCTTCTAGTTGTCTGTGTTCCCTTCTTGAATAGCGCACTGAGATGAACCCCTGGGACCCTTTTCCTCTCCTCCCCTGGGCAAGTGATACTCACCCAGGGGATCAGGGTTGCAGGAGGCAGCGGAGGTCCTAGGCAGGGAGGGACCTGGGCTGGGGGTGGACTGGAGCACTCTCCGGGAAGTTCTGGGTGTTACTCAGGGGGTGGGGGGACATCTGGCTCACACCCAGGGGAGGCGGGGTTCTCTGAGTGTGGGCCCCCTAGCGCTGAGTGCGGAGAACAGGCCTCAATAAATGTTCCTTGAACGTTTGAAGGGTCCATGCGCCGGATGGGGGAGGGGTGCTGATTAAGGTCAAGTGGTCCGAGGGGAGAGCTTACCCCCCCCCCCCGCCCTCTGAATGGACAGCGGGGAGGTTCCCTGGGCAGCAGCCCCAGGTCACACTCTTCCTGGCCGCTACCGAAGGCTCCCTGCTGGGGCTGGATAGGCCAGCAATACCTGTTGCAAGGAAGAGGGCGGAGCCTGGAGTGTGTGCCCTGTGGGCTCAGAATCCGGACCTGGCTCTGTGACTGCCAATCCCTGTTCCATCCCGCTGCCCGATGGAACATGCCATCTCTGCATAGCATTCGGAATGAGGCACAGTCCCCCCTGGATGGGCTGTGGGAGTGGGGGCTGGGTCACCAGGATTCCCAAGTCACCACCTAGAGGCTTGTCCAAGCACAGCAAGCAGACAGGCCCCTCCACGGCGTCCTCAGAGCACCTGGACCACCCACGGCTTGACCCGGAGTCCTCCGGCCAGGACCCTTTGCGGCACCTGCTTCCTCCAGTTCCAGCTACAAGAAGACATGGCTGAGTCTCTGCATCTGCTTGCAGTGGATGGGCTCTTCCTTGACCTCCGTGCTGTGGGGCACAAGAGGCCATCTGCCACGTGACATCGATACCTGAGAGAACTCAGCTTGGGAATCTCTGTGGCACCTTCTTTACAAAGGTTCCCGGTGAAAGCCTCTCCCATCCCTCTTCCCCTGTCCTCCTGTGAACACACGCTGTGGTTCAGTAAAGTATCTGGATTGGCTCCATAATGATGGAAGAAGTCGTGTTTCCCTCTTCCCTTAGAAATGTTTTGTCATGCCTTCAATGAAATTGTGCGCAAATAACAATGAGTTTTTGTGTCAGGGTGAGTCTGTGGGGTGGGGCCGGAAGGGAATTGAACATCTCTTGGGAAGGGTGTGAGGTCGAGCTGCTGTGTAGCTGGATGTGGGTGTCAGCTGGGTTTGGGTGGCAGGAGAAACCAGAGATCACCTTTGGGCAGGGGCAGTTAGGGATGGGACCGAGTCATTCAGAAAAAACTGCCACCCTGCAGGCCTGCCAGTCCACCCTTAGCTGGCAGACAGGACCACAGGGGGAAGAGGGTATATTAGAAAAACGCAATCGAGAGAGAACATCTCCCGACAGGCCTATGATGTGTTTGCCCAGCGCTACCTGAGGGGCCCTCCGAGCATCTTCAGGATGCTGTGCCATCGACAGCAGCTCAGAGCCAGGGTGGCTTGATGCTGAGGTGCTGAGATGTGCAGCGGGGTCCGGGGGAAGGTGCGGGGCCAGGCCACTCTTGCTGCTCCAGGTGGGTGCTGCTCCCACAGAGCTGGGAAAACAGGTGCCAAATTCTACTCTACTTGTCACCTGTTTTCAGAACAGCAAAAGTCTTCTTCCGGTTTCTCTCTAGTAGTGAACACGGGAATCTATGTAGAGCTTTCAGAAAAGCAAACGGGTGTAAAACAAATTTTTGAAAGCCAGGGTGTACCTGTATGGAGCTGTTGTTCTGTGAGTTACCCATTCACCTCCCTGCAACGATTTCCTTTGGATTTCCCACCTTATCATTTCGATTTCTACAGGCTGCCTGTGCTGTGTACAAAGCTTTTAATTGCTCGTGAGTTGGAGACTCTGGAATTATCTTCTCTCAATTGTCATCTCACAGTTTTTGGCATGTGTTAAGCCTTCCAGATGTAGACCTATTTCTTTGTACAGACTACCTCTCCAATCATATCTTCCATGGGGCTTATGCCATTATTTCCAGGGTATATAATGACTACACACTAGTTTTGGCAACTGATGTTCTAATGTCTCCTTTGAGTTCTGCGTCCTTGCTTTCATATTTGATATTTGATTGTTTTGAGGATAAGTGCGCGCACATTTCAATTGTACTAGAATCTCAATGTATGTACCCAAACCCTAAAAAGTCAGGTAGTTGGGTTTTTTTCTAAACAATTATACCAGTACATTTTCAGATTAATACTCTGCTGGCTCCATCTGGGTTCCCCTAGGGGCAGGGCAGGGCAGGGTGGGGCAGGGCCAGAGATCTGAGCAGAGAGTTTCAAACTAATCAAATGCACTAAAACCCAGGTGTTCAGTTTATAACCACGGCTAAACTAACAACCCTCCTTAGTTACCTTGATGTTGCTGGGAGGTATCTTTTTTCTGCACATGGACAAAGAGAAATAATTATTTATCCAGCCATTGCTATATAACTAGCATTGTAATCCAAGAAAAAAAATTGTTGAAATGTGGAAAGGTATCAGCACCCCTGTGTTCATTTCAGCTCATTCAGCAGAGCTAACATGTAGAAGCAAATGAGGTGCCCATCGGTGGATGATGAGATAAAGAAGTGGTGGCCCTGATTTATAAAGGAATGTTAGCTGACCCTAAAACAGAATATAATCTTCCCATGTGTGAGAACATGGATGGACCGAGAGTGACATAAATGAAATAAGTCAGAGAAAGACAAACACCATAGGATATCACTTATATGTGGAATAGAAACCACAAAATAGCCCTGGCTGGTGTAGCTCAGTGGACTGAGCGCGGGCTGCGAACCGAAGGATCGCGGTTCGATTCCCAGTCAGGGCACATGCCTGGGTTGCCAGGCCAGTTCCCGGCAGGGGACATACAAGAGGCAACCGCACATTGATGTTTGTCTCCCTCTCTCCTTCCCTTTCTCTCTAAATATAAATAAATAAAATCTAAAAGGAAAAAAAAGTACTTAAAAAAATCTTAAAAAAAAAAAGAAAAAAGAAAGAAACCACAAAATAGAGAAACAAACCAGAAAGAGAATCACAGATACAGAGACCAAACCAATGGGCGCCAGATGGGAGGGTGTGTGGAGCGGTGTGTGGAAGTATCCAGGTGAAAATATCCAGGTGTCTAACTTGGTGGTTACATGAATAGCCTCGGGGATTTACAGTCAACACAGGGCATGTAGTCAATACCGTCGGACAAACTGTGGAAGGTACCAGGGCGCTACTTCCTTTTGGGGGAACTCTTCCCAAACTCACTGGATGTCCAAGAAGTATGCTGTGCCCCCTCCCCCCACAATCACGTACGAGGATGCCGAACGCCACCTGTAATGGACAGAAACCCACAACCTGTCGCACACCTTCAATATGTCCCATTTGAAAATAAAAATGTATGTATTTTAGGACTCAAAAATAAAAAGAAAACAATTAATGAGAGAAAGAACATTTTTACAGCACACACCCAACTAGTACATGAAGGTGAGTGATAGGGTGAAGTGCTCATCCTTTTCCACCCCCAACCCCGGATATAATTCATCTAGGTAAGGGTCACTACCAGAAGTTAAACCATGAATGATGACGTTAGCGGAGACCTTAGTAACGCAGGTATCAAGCCTACGTCACCAACACCCAGTCACAGTTCTTAGTCTCACTGCCAGATACAATGTGCCTCTTGATGAATAGGAAGACACAGCATCACGTAGGAAGTGCTTTTGCCTATAAAATTCAAATTCAGTGTAATAAAGGTGAAGATTTTTGGTTCCTGAGGATGAGGTGGAATAAAAGAAAATGGAACAGCCCCTAGGGTGCATTCAGCCAAGTTCAGGAAGTGGCGAATTCTACGGGACAAATTACCTACATATATCAACAAGAAAAGGCAAGGGAGAGAGGGGATGCTAAAGAACTACAAAGCAGAAATATTTTTCCAGACAAATGAAGCCTGTGCAAGGTGTGGGTCCTCTTTGAATTCTGATATAAACAATTCAACTGAAGAGGCATTTCAAGGGTGGGGCAGTTTCAACACCAACTGCCAATTAGGTAACAGGGACATTAGGGTTAAGCCTTGACCCTGTGGGTCAGTGGCTTGGCCACACCCAGCAAACTGAGAGGTCCCTGCTGAGATTACCAGTCAGGGCACAGGACTGATTAGGGCCGGGTTCCTGGTTAGGGGCCTGTGAGAGGCAACCGATCCATGTTTTCCTCCTTCTCTCTGTCTCTCCCCCTTCCTCTCTCTCTATAGTAAATAAATAAATAAAATCTTGCAAAAATTATTGCTAGAACAAGAAAAAGCAAATATATCGAGGCTATGGAGAGACTGACCCCATGTTCGTGGCTGACGTGACTTCACTCGGGGGCGGGGTACACAGGACAAACACAAATTGCCCTGAGGGGCCGGTGGAACCAGGCCGTCCAAGGCGGAAAACTGTGAAGTCTGGGAGATGGATAGGTTCTGGTGCGTGAAACTAGTTTCTCTCTGTGGGAATGCTGATCTTTAGGTAACAACAATTGAAAATAAAACAGAACTATACCAAGAAGTGCCCACGAAACTGCACTGTAAGTCATTCAAAACTGGAGGGACTGCTCCAGACCCCAGGGGCTGCGGTCGAAATGCGCATGTGTACGGAACCCGGGAAGGCACTGCGTGCTGGCCCTGGCTGGACGCCTCTGAGGACACCAAGTGGTCAGCGTGCAGAGCAATGATGATGGCCTGTCAGACCTCCTCTACAGCCGGGCTCTGGTCCCTGGAAGTGACCACTGTCCCCGCATAGTGACAGCAGCCATGGGTAGAAGAACATCACGCAGAGGGGTAAGATCAAGTCTTTTGTGAAAGTTTATCACTGCAGTCACCTCCCGCCCACGAGGTACTCTGTGGGTATCCCCTTGGAGGAACCCGTGGTCAACAAGGACATCCTCAGAGACCCTGCTGTGAAACGCAAGTCCGGAAGGAGGGCAAGGTCAAGTTCAAAGACAGATACTAGATCAGTTGGAACGAATGGTTCTTCAGGAAGCTGTGGTTTTAGAGTTTTTCTGTTTCAGTCATTAAAAATGTAAAACATAAAAACCGAAAGGGCAGTTATGTTCGTGTGTGTGTGTGACTAAAATCGATACCCAGACAAGCATGTTAGAAATCTACTGACCTTCCCCTGTCCGGGTTCCCCATGACTCACGTGTCTACGCATCACAGTCCTTCCTGAACTGAATGAAGGGACTTGTTTCAGTTCCAATCCGAAGGGAGATTCGGTCAACGTTTCCACCCAAGTGCCACCGCCCAGGGACCCTCTTTCCTGCCCATCATCCTGGTTTCTGCGACTCCCATTGTCGGTGATGGACACGGAGTCTCTGCAGACCCACCCTGAGCTTGGACATGTCGCTTCCTGAGGAATCCGCAGGCGGCACCCGGGTCTTGGAGTACCGGCCCCTCCCCCAGTGATGTTCCCGACCCCCCCCACACCTGAGTCGCTGCCGCGGGACTCAGGCACCGAGTCATGGGCGCTGCGGCCCGGACCACTCTGGCCAGCAAGAACCCCTGAGATTCCCGCGGAGTCCCCTCCCTGCACCCCCCTCCCCAGCACGTTGTCTTCGGAGTTCTCCGACCATTTTCTTTACCTACACAATAAAGACGAAAACAATGCCGGCCTTTTATTTCTCCTTGTGCTCCCAGCTCTTCCGT
Organism: Glossophaga mutica; assembly: GCA_039655065.1. Lineage (NCBI taxonomy): Eukaryota > Metazoa > Chordata > Mammalia > Chiroptera > Phyllostomidae > Glossophaga > Glossophaga mutica. The sequence goes on from CM077305.1 coordinate 6,906,533, forward strand.
GGGGAAGGACCAGGCAGGAGGGGCTGCTTGGCTTTACCTTGCGGGGGGTGGGGCGGGGAGGACACAGGTGAAACGCGCCCCGCGGGGTTCACCGCAAGTTCATTTGCCCGCCTCGGAAGACATGCTTGAAATATACTTGTAACCACCCTACACGCTTTCCAATGAATGCAAAGTGACCGGCTCAATGAGGTTACATGTATTGATCATTTACTGAATTTAAGAGAAAAGAATGTCCCATATTTCAAAGACCGACAGAAAAGCACAGGGAGGAAAATTGTTCCTAACCGGAAGAATTCAAGGAGAGGAAGGGAAGCGGAGAAAGGGGAATCATCAATCACAGAAAGCGCATACTTCCGTTCCACCCGACCGGGGTGTGGAACAAACACTGGGAAATGTGGCGGGGACTCAATGAGTTGGCGCTTTAGGTATGAAAACCATAGCATGTTGAAGTCTTCCGTGATTGTGAAAGTTCCAGGGAGGACACACATAGAAAATTACAATTTTAGTAAGGTGAGGGACCCATCTTCGCCCACCCCGCCTCAATCTCTCCGGGACTCCTTTCCCCACCTGCCGTGCCGGCGGGAGAGCCTGGAACCTCAGTCCATGCCCAGAGGCGAGTCACTGTGATCTCGCCAAGACCTGAGCTCCCAGACTCTCTTCTCCGAAAGCGCACGGACCGCGCGGGCGCGCAGAGAGGAGGCGCTGGAGAAGGGCGTTGGCCTGCAGGTGCGCGCGACACGCCGAGAGGCTTCACCCGGAGAGGACCAGCGGGCGGACCCCATCTTTGTCCCTGGGGACCTACCCACTCCCCCACTAGCCTGCTGGTCCTGTGTTCCATCAGGGAACCAAGCCCTCAGACTTTCAGTGGGTCCTTCCCAGGGGCTGAGACTTGCGGCTTATTCGCCCCAGGTTTCTGAAGCAATTTGCAATGCAAATGAGGGTCATTCCATCGGACTAATCTCCTTTGGATCGTCCCATCAGACTAATCTCCTTTGGGAGGGACTTCCGGAACGCCCAGTATAAAAGGCACAGTCTGGACCTGGCGGAATCATTCGCCTGTTCTCCTGAACCCCTTGCGCGTCTTCTCCGGCTCTGCAGGCTGAAGCGATGGAAGCGCATCCACCCGCCTGGGAGGACCTGCCGTGGGAGTGGGGGCGTCCGGAGCCCAGCATGCCTCCGGGCCTGAACGCAGAGGAGGCCTGGGCCTGGGCCATGGACAACTTCCCCGCGCTGTGCCGCCCCTCCTGCGCACCCCGCCACGCGCTCGCAGAGAGCAGCCGCGGTGCCCGCGCGCTGCTGCGCCGCCGTTCCACCTGGCCGGTGGGTGTTCCCGGAGCCAGGAGGGCCCAGAAACCCTGTGGAGACCCGTGCGACTACCATGCGAAGGCTCAATCCGCCAAGGACCCACAGCCACCTCAACGATATGCCAGCGCCACAAGTGAGGGATACGCGGATGCTCCTGGTGCCCCGCTGAGCCCTAGTCCCCCTCGGAAGCGGCTGAAAACCCAGGCTTAATCCAGGAGGAAGCCCGACGGAGTGCCACCCACCGTGTTCCACGCAGGAGCAGAGCACCCACACCTGCAAGGAGCCCACGCAGCCCACGAGGGGTCCTTACAGCGCCCTGCCGAGCAGCTGTCGTCGTTTCTTCCTCTCCTGAGAGACTCGTGGGTTTCCCCCGACAACTTACCTTTGTGAATGGAGTCAATAAAATGCCCGGGATCTGGGCTTTGGCCTCTGCTTCTAGTTGTCTGCGTTCCCTTCTTGAATAGCGCACTGAGATGAACCCCTGGGACCCTTTTCCTCTCCTCCCCTGGGCAAGTGATACTCACCCAGGGGGTCAGGATTGCAGGAGGCAGCGGTGGTCCTGGGCAGGGAGGGACCAGGGCTGGGGGTGGACTGGAGCACTCTCCGGGAAGTTCTGGGTGTTACTCAGCGGGTGGGGGGACATCTGGCTCACACCCAGGGGAGGCGGGGTTCTCTGAGTGTGGGGCCCCTAGCGCTGAGTGCGGAGAACAGGCCTCAATAAATATTCCTTGAACGTTTGAAGGGTCCATGCGCCGGATGGGGGAGGGGTGCTGATTAAGGCCAAGGGGTCGGAGGGGAGAGCTTACCCCCGCGCCCTCTGAATGGACAGCGGGGAGGTTCCCCGGGCAGCAGCCCCAGGTCAGACTCTTCCTGGCCCCTACAGAAGGCTCCCTGCTGGGGCTGGATAGGCCGGCAATACCTGTTGCAAGGAAGGGGGCGGAGCCTGGAGGGGAGAATGTCAGTCTAGGAGTCTGGAGTGTGTGCCCTGTGGGCTCAGAATCCAGACCTGGCTCTGTGACTGCCAATCCCTGTTCCATCCCGCTGCCCGATGGAACATGCCATCTCTGCATAGCATGGGGAGTGAGTCATAGTCCCCCTGGATGGGCTATGGGGTGGGGGGCGGGCTGGGTCACCAGGATTCCCAAGTCACCACCTAGAGGCTTGTCCAAGCACAGCAGGCAGACAGACCCCTCCAGGGTGTCCTTGGTGCACCTGGGCCACCCAAGGCTTGACCTAGAGTCCTCAGGCCAGGACCCTTTGCGGCACCTGCTTCCTCCAGTTCCAGCTACAAGAAGACATGGCTGAGTCTCTGCATCTGCTTGCAGTGGATGGGCTCTTCCTTGACCTCCGTGCTGTGGGGCACAAGAGGCCATCTGCCACGTGACATCGGAATCTGAGAGAACTCAGCTTGGGAATCTCTGTTGCACCTTCTTTACAATGGTTCCCCATGGAAGCCTCTCCCATCCCTCTTCCCCTGTCCTCCTGTGAACACACGCTGTGGTTCAGTAAAGCCTCTGGATTGGCTCCATAATGATGGAAGAAGTCGTGTTTCCCTCTTCCCTTAGAAAAGTTTTCTCATGCCTTCAATGAAATTGTGCGCAAATAACAATGAGTTTTTGTGTCAGGGTGAGTCTGTGGGGTGGGGCCGGAAGGGAATTGAACATCTCTCGGGAAGGGTGTGAGGTTGAGCTGCTGTGTAGCTGGATGTGGGTGTCAGCTGGGTTTGGGTGGCAGGAGAAACCAGAGATCACCTTTGGGCAGGGGCAGTTAGGGATGGGACCGAGTCATTCAGCAAAAAACTGCCACCCTGCAGGCCTGCCAGTCCACTCTTAGCTGGCAGACAGGACCACAGGGGGAAGCGGGTATATCAGATAAACGCAATCGAGAGAGAACATCTCCCGGCAGGCCTATGATGTGTTTCCCCAGCGCTACCTGAGGGGCCCTCTGAGCATCTTCAGGATGCTCTGCCCTCCCCACCAGCACGAACCCAGGGTGGCTTGATGCTGAGGTGCTGAGATGTGCAGCGGGGTCCCTGGGGAAGTTGCGGCCAGGCCACTCTCGCTGCTCCAGGTGGGTGCTGCTCCCTCACAGCTGGGAAAAGAGGTGCCAAATTGTACTCTACTTGTCACCTGTTTTCAGAACAGCAAAAATCCTCTTCCGGTTTCTCTCTAGTAGTGACCACGGGAATCTATATAGAGCTTTCAGAAAAGCAAACGGGTTTAAAACAAATTTTTGAAAAGCAGGGTGTACCTGTATGGAGCTGTTGTTCTGTGAGTTACCTATTCACCTCCCTGCAACGATTTCCTTTGGATTTCCCGCCTTATCATTTCGATTTCTACAGGCTGCCTGTGCTGTGCATAAAGCTTTTAATTACTTGTGAGTTTGAGACTCTGGAATTATCTTCTCTCAATTGTCATCTCACAGTTTTTCCCATGTGTTAAGCCTTCCAGATGTAGACCTATATCTTTGTACAGACTACCTCTCCAATCATATCTTCGATGGGGCTTATGCCATTATTTCCAGGCTATGTAATGACTACACACTACTTTTGGCAACTGATGTTCTAATGTCTCCTTTGAGTTTTGCGTCCTTGCTTTCATATTTGAGATTTGATTGTATTGAGGATAAGTGCGTGCACATTTCAATTGTACTAGAATCTCCATGTATGTACCCAAACCCTAAAAAGTCAGTTAGTTGGGTTTTTTTCTAAACAATTATACCAGTACATTTTCAGATTAATACTGTGCCTGGCTCCATCTGGGTTCCCCTAGGGGCTGCGCAGGGCAGGGTGGGGCAGGGCCAGAGATCTGAGCAGAGAGAGTCACACTAATCAAATGCACTAAAACCCCGGTGTTCAGTGTATAACCATGGCTAAACTAACAACCCTCCTTAGTTACCTTGATGTTGCTGGGAGGTATCTTTTTTCTGCAGATCAACCAAGAGAAATAATTATTCATCCACCCATTGCTATAGGAACAGCTTTGTAATCTAAGAAAAAATTATTGATATTCGGAAAGGCATCAGCACCCCTGTGTTCATTGCAGCCCATTCAGCAGAGCTAACGTGTAGAAGCAAATGAAGTGCCCATCGGTGGATGATGAGATAAAGAAGTGGTGGCCCTGATTTATAAAGGAAAGTTAGCTGACCCTAAAACAGAATATAATCTTCCCATGTGTGAGAACATGGATGGGCCAAGAGTGACATAAAAGAAATAAGTCAGAGAAAGACAAACACCATAGGATATCACTTACATGTGGAATAGAAACCACGAAATAGAGAAACAAACCAGAATGAGAATCACAGATACAGAGACCGAACCAATGGGCGCCAGATGGGAGGGGGTGTGGAGCGGTGGGTGAAAGTATCCAGGTGAAAGTATCCAGGTGTCTAACTTCGTGGTTACATGAATAGCCTCGGGGATGTACAGTCAACACAGGGCATGTAGTCAATACCGTCGGACAAACTGTGGAAGGTACCAGGGCGCTACTTCCCTTTGGGGGAAAGTCTTCCCAAACTCACTGGATGTGCAAGAACTATGCTGTGCCCCCTCCCCCCACAATCACGTACGAGGATGCCGAACGCCACCTGTAATGGACAGAAACCCACAACCGGTCCCACACCTTCAATATGCCCAATTTGAAAATAAAAATGCATGTATTTTAGGACTCAAAAATAAAAAGAAAACAATTAATGAGGGAAAGAACATTTTTACAGCACACACCCAACTAGTACATGAAGGTGAGTGATAGGGTGAAGTGCTCACCCTTTTCCACCCCTCCAGCCCTGATATAATTCTTCTAGGTAAAGGTCACTACCAGAAGTTAAAGCATGAATGATGACGTTAGTGGAGACCTTGGGAACGCAGGGATCAAGCCTAGGTCACCAATATCCGGTCACAGTTCTCACTCTCACTGTCAGATACAATGTGCCTCTTGATGAATGGGAAGACACAGCATCACGTAGGAAGTGCATTTGCCTATAAAATTCAAACTCAATGTAATAAAGGTGAAGATCTTTGGTTCCCGAGGACGAGGTGGAATAAAAGAAAATGGAACAGCCCCTAGGGTGCATTCAGCCAAGTTCAGGAAGTGGCAAATTCTAGAGGACAAATTACCTACGTACATAAACAAGAAAAGGCAAGGGAAAGAGGGGATGTTAAAGAACTACAAAGCAGAAATATTTTTCGAGACAAATCAAGCCTGTGGAAGGTGTGGGTCTTGCTTGAATTTTGATGTAAACAATTCAACTGAAGAGGCATTTCAAGGGTGGGGCAGTTTGAACACCAACTGCCAATTAGGTAACAGGGACATTAGGGTTAAGCCTTGACCCTGTGGGTGAGTGTCTTGGGCCACAGGAGTAAACAGAGATGTCAGTGCTTAGGTTACCAGTCAGGGCACAGGCCTGGTTCTGGCCAGGTTCCTGGTTAGGGGCCTGTGAGACGCAACTGATCCATGTTTTCCTCCCTCTCTCTGTCTCTCTCCTTTCCTCTGTCTCAAATAAATAAATAAATAAATAAATAAATAAATAAATAAATAAAACCTTGCAAAAATTATTGCTAAAACAAGAAAAAGCAAAAACACCCTGACTGTAAAAGAGGCGGGTCCGCTGCGGACACTCCCCAGCACGGATGGAGAGACTGACCCCATGTACGTGGCTGACCTGACTTCACTCGGGGGGGACACAGGACAAACACAAATTGCCCTGAGGGGCCGGTGGAACCAGGCCGTCCAAGGCGGAAAACTGTGAACTCTGGGACATGGATAGGTTCTGGTGCGAGAAACTAGTTTCTCTCTGTCGGAATGCTGATCTTTTCATAACAACAATTGAAAATAAAACAGAACTATACCAAGAAGTGCCCACGAAACTGCACTGTAAGTCATTCGAAACTGGAGGGACTGCTCCAGACCCCAGGGGCTGCGATCACGGAACCCGGGAAGGCACTGCGTGCTGGCCCTGGCTGGACGCCGCTGAGGACACCAAGTGGTCAGCGTGCAGAGCATTGGTGATGGCCTGTCAGACCTCCTCTACAGCCCGGCTCTGGTCCCCGGAAGTGACCACTGTCCCCGCAAGTGACAGCAGTCATGGGCAAGAAGAACATCACGCAGAGGGGTAAGATCAAGTCTTTTGTGTAAGTTTATCACTGCAGTCACCTCCCGCCCACGAGGTACTCTGTGGGTATCCCCTTGGAGGAACCCGTGGTCAACAAGGACATCCTCAGAGACCCTGCTGTGAAACGCAAGGCCGGAAGGAGGGAAAGGTCAAGTTCAAAGACAGATACTAGATCAGTTGGAACAAATGGTTCTTCCCCTAGCTGTGGTTTTAGATTTTTTCTGTTTCAGTCATTGCAAATCCAAAGCTAAAAACCGAAAGGGCAGTTATGTTCGTGTGTGTGTGACAAAAATCGATACCCAGACAAGCATGTTAAAAATCTACTGAGCTTCCCCTGTCCGGGTCCCCCATGACTCACGTGTCTACGCATCACAGTCCTTCCTGAACTGAATGAATGAAGGGACTTGATTCAGTTCCAATCCGAAGGGAGATTCGGTCAACGTTTCCACCCAAGTACCACCGCCCAGGGACCCTCTTTCCTGCCCATCTTCCAGGTTTCTGCGACTCCCATTGTCGGTGATGGACACGGAGTCTCTGCAGACCCACCCTGAGCCTGGACATGTCGCTTCCTGAGGAATCCGCAGGCGGCACCCGGGTCTTGGAGTACCCGCCCCTCCCCCAGTGATGTTCCCGACCCCCCCCACACCTGAGTCGCTGCCGCCGGACTCAGGCACCGAGTCATGGGTGCTGCGGCCCGGACCACTCTGGCCAGCAAGAACCCCTGAGATTCCCGCGGAATCCCCTCCCTGCACCCCCCTCCCCAGCACGTTGTCTTCGGAGTTCTCCGACCATTTTCTTTCCCTACACAATAAAGACGAAAACAATGCCGGCCTTTTATTTCTCCTTGTGCTCCCAGCTCTTCCGTGGGGAAGGACCAGGCAGGAGGGGCTGCTTGGCTTTACCTTGCGGGGGGGCGGGGAGGACACAGGTGAAACGCGCCCCGCGGGGTTCACCCCAAGTTCATTTGCCCGCCTCGGAAGACATGCTTGAAATATACTTGTAACCACCCTACACGCTTTCCAATGAATGCAAAGTGACCGGCTCAATGAGGTTACATGTACTGATTATTTACTGAATTTAAGAGAAAAGAGTGTCCCATATTTCAAAGACCGACAGAAAAGCACAGGGAGGAAAATTGTTCCTAACGGGAAGAATTCAAGGAGAGGAAGGGAAGCGGAGAAAGGGGAATCACCAATCACAGAAAGCGCATACTTCCGTTCCACCCGACCGCGGTGTGGAACAAACACTGGGAAATGTGGCGGGGACTCAATGAGTTGGCGCTTTAGGTATGAAAACCATGGCATGTTGAAGTCTTCCGTGATTGTGAAAGTTCCAGGGAGGACACACATAGAAAGTTACAATTTTAAGTAAGGTGAGGGACCCCTCGTCACCCACCCCGCCTCAATCTCTCCGGGACTCCCTTCCCCACCTGCCGTGCGGGCGGGAGAGCCTGGAACCTCAGTCCAGGCCCAGAGGCGAGTCACTGCGATCTCGCCAGGGCCTGAGCTCCCAGACTCTCTCCTCCGAAAGCGCACGGACCGCGCGGGCGCGCGGAGCAGAGGAACTGGAGAAGGGCATTGGCCTGCAGGTGCGCACGACCCGCCGAGAGGCTTCACCCGGAGAGGACCAGCGGGCGGACCCCATCTTTGTCCCTGGGAACCTACCCACTCCCCCACTAGCCTGCTGGTCCTGTGTTCCATCAGGGAACCAAGCCCTCAGACTTTCAGTGGGTCCTTCCCAGGGGCTGAGACTTGCGGCTTATTTGCCCCAGGCTTCTGAAGCAATTTGCAATGCAAATGAGGGTCATTCCATCAGACTAATCTCCTTTGGATCATCCCATCCGACTAATCTCCTTTGGGAGGGACTTCCGGAACGCCCAGTATAAAAGGCACAGTCTGGACCTGGCGGAATCATTCGCCTATTCTCCTGAACACATTGCGCGTTTTCTCCGGCTCTGCAGGCTGAAGCGATGGAAGCGCATCCACCCGCCTGGGAGGACCTGCCGTGGGAGTGGGGGCGTCCGGAGCCCAGTATGCCTCCGGGCCTGAACGCAGAGGAGGCCTGGGCCTGGGCCATGGACAACTTCCCCGCGCTGTGCCGCCCCTCCTGCGCACCCCGCCTGGACGCGATGGAAGAGCGTGCACCCGCCTGGGACGACCTGCCGCCGCGGTACCGGCGTCCGGAGCCCAGCATGCCTCCCGGCCTGGACGCAGAGCAGGCCTGGGCCTGGGCCATGGACAACTTCCCCGCGCTGTGCCGCCCCTCCTGCGCACCCCGCCACGCGCTCGCAGAGAGCAGCCGCGGTGCCCGCGCGCTGCTGCGCCGCCGTTCCACCTGGCCGGTGGGTGTTCCCGGAGCCAGGAGGGCCCAGAAACCCTGTGGAGACCCGTGCGACTACCATGCGAAGGCTCAATCCGCCAAGGACCCACAGCCACCTCAACGATATGCCAGCGCCACAAGTGAGGGATACGCGGATGCTCCTGGTGCCTCGCTGAGCCCGAGTCCCCCCCGGAAGCGGCTGAAAACCCAGGCTTAATCCAGGAGGAAGCACGACGGAGGGCCACCCACCGTGTTCCACGCAGGAGCAGAGCACCCACACCTGCAAGGAGCCCACGCAGCCCAGGAGGGGTCCTCACAGCGCCCTGCGGAGCAGCTGTCGTCGTTTCTTCCTCTCCTGAGAGACTCGTGGGTTTTCCCCGACAACTTACCTTTGTGAATGGAGTCAATAAAATGCCCGGGATCTGGGCTTTGGACTCTGCTTCTAGTTGTCTGTGTTCCCTTCTTGAATAGCGCACTGAGATGAACCCCTGGGACCCTTTTCCTCTCGTCCCCTGGGCAAGTGATACTCACCCAGGGGATCAGGGTTGCAGGAGGCAGCGGAGGTCCTGGGCAGGGAGGGGCCAGGGCTGGGGGTGGACTGGAGCACTCTCCGGGAAGTTCTGGGTGTTACTCAGGGGGTGGGGGGACATCTGGCTCACACCCAGGGGAGGCGGGGTTCTCTGAGTTGGGCCCCCTAGCGCTGAGCGCGGAGAACAGGCCTCAATAAATGTTCCTGGAACGTTTGAAGGATCCATGAGCGGGTTTGGGGAAGGGTGCTGATTAAGGCCAAGGGGTCCGAGGGGAAGACCTTACCCCCCCCCCCGCCCTCTGAATGGACAGCGGGGAGGTTCCCCGGGCAGCAGCCCCAGGACAGACTCTTCCTGGCCCCTACAGAAGGCTCCCTGCTGGGGCTGGATAGGGCGGGCACCCAGGTGGTGCAGCGTAAGTGGCCGGGGCCTGGAGGGGAGAATGTCAGTCTAGGAGCCTGGAGTGCATGCCCTGTGGGCTCAGAATCCGGACCTGGCTCTGTGACTGCCAATCCCTGTTCCATCCCGCTGCCCGATGGAACATGCCATCTCTGCATAGCATTCGGAATGAGGCACAGTCCCCCCTGGATGGGCTGTGGGAGTGGGGGCTGGGTCACCAGGATTCCCAAGTCACCACCTAGAGGCTTGTCCAAGCACAGCAGGCAGACAGGCCCCTCCAGGGCGTCCTCAGAGCACCTGGACCACCCACGGCTTGACCCGGAGTCCTCACGGCAGGACCCTTTTAGGGCACCTGCTTCCTCCAGTTCCAGCTACAAGGAGACATGGCTGAGTCTCTGCATCTGCTTGCAGTGGACCGGCTCTTCCTTGACCTCCGTGCTGTGGGGCACAAGAGGCCATCTGCCACGTGACATCGGAACCTGAGAGAACTCAGCTTGGGAAACTCTGTGGCACCTTCTTTACAAAGGTTCCCCATGAAAGCCTCTCCCATCCCTCTTCCCCTGTCCTCCTGTGAACACACGGTGTGGTTCAGAGAAGCCTCTGGATTGGCTCCATAATGATGGAAGAAGTCGTGTTTCCCTCTTCCCTTAGAAAAGTTTTGTCATGCCTTCAATGAAATTGTGCGTAAATACCAATGAGTTTTTGTGTCAGGTTGAGTCTGTGGGGTGGGGCCGGAAGGGAATTGAACATCTCTCGGGAAGGGTGTGAGTTCCAGCTGCTGTGTAGCTGGATGTGGGTGTGAGCTGGGTTTGGGTGGCAGGAGAAACCAGAGATCACCTTTGGGCAGGAGCAGTTAGGGGTGGGACCGAGTCATTCAGAAAAAACTGCCATCCTGCAGGCCTGCCAGTCCACCCTTAAAGCTGGCAGACAGGACCACAGGGGGAAGAGGGTATATTAGAAAAACGCAATCGAGAGAGAACATCTCCCGGCAGGCCTATGATGTGTTTCCCCAGCGCTACCTGAGGGGCCCTCCAAGCATCTTCAGGATGCTGTGCCATCGACAGCAGCTCAGAGCCAGGGTGGCTTGATACTGAGGTGCTGAGATGTGCAGCGGGGTCCCTGGGGAAGGTGCGGGCCAGGCCACTCTCGCTGCTCCAGGTGGGTGCTGCTCCCTCACAGCTGGGAAAACAGGTGCCAAATTGTACTCTACTTGTCACCTGTTTTCAGAACAGCAAAAGTCTTCTTCCGGTTTCTCTCTAGTAGTGAACACGGGAATCTATGTAGAGCTTTCAGAAAAGCAAACGGGTTTAAAACAAATTTTTGAAAGGCAGGGTGTACCTGTATGGAGCTGTTGTTCTGTGAGTTACCCATTCACCTCCCTGCAACGATTTCCTTTGGATTTCCCTCCTTATCATTTCGATTTCTACAGGCTGCCTGTGCTGTGTACAAAGCTTTTAATTGCTCGTGAGTTGGAGACTCTGGAATTATCTTCTCTCAATTGTCATCTCACAGTTTTTGGCATGTGTTAAGCCTTCCAGATGTAGACCTATTTCTTTGTACAGACTACCTCTCCAATCATATCTTCCATGGGGCTTATGCCATTATTTCCAGGCTATATAATGACTACACACTACTTTTGGCGACTGCTGTTCTAATGTCTCCTTTGAGTTCTGCGTCCTTGTTTTCAATTTGAGATTTGATTGTATTGAGGATAAGTGCGCGCACATTTCAATTGTACTAGAATCTCAATGTATGTACCCAAACCCTAAAAAGTCAGGTAGTAGGAATACTTTTCTAAATAGTTGTTACAGTAAATTTCCAGATTAATACTCTGCTGGCTCCATCTGGGTTCCCCTAGGGGCAGGGCAGGGCAGGGTGGGGCAGGGCCAGAGATCTGAGCAGAGGGTATCAAACTAATCAAATGCACTAAAACCCAGGTGTTCAGTTTATAACCACGGCTAAACTAACAACCCTCCTTAGTTACCTTGATGTTGCTGGGAGGTATCTTTTTTCTGCACATGGACAAAGAGAAATAATTATTTATCCAGCCATTGCTATATAACTAGCATTGTAATCCAAGAAAAAAAATTGTTGAAATGTGGAAAGGTATCAGCACCCCTGTGTTCATTTCAGCCCATTCAGCAGAGCTAACATGTAGAAGCAAATGAGGTGCCCATCGGTGGATGATGAGATAAAGAAGTGGTGGCCCTGATTTATAAAGGAATGTTAGCTGACCCTAAAACAGAATATAATCTTCCCATGTGTGAGAACATGGATGGACCGAGAGTGACATAAATGAAATAAGTCAGAGAAAGACAAACACCATAGGATATCACTTATATGTGGAATAGAAACCACAAAATAGCCCTGGCTGGTGTAGCTCAGTGGACTGAGCGCGGGCCTGCGAACCGAAGGATCGCGGTTCGATTCCCAGTCAGGGCACATGCCTGGGTTGCCAGGCCAGTTCCCGGCAGGGGACATACAAGAGGCAATCGCACATTGACGTTTGTCTCCCTCTCTCCTTCCCTTTCTCTCTAAATATAAATAAATAAAATCTAAAAGGAAAAAAAAAGTACTTAAAAAATCTTAAAAGAAAAAAGAAAGAAACCACAAAATAGAGAAACAAACCAGAAAGAGAATCACAGATACAGAGACCAAACCAATGGGCGCCAGATGGGAGGGTGTGTGGAGCGGTGTGTGGAAGTATCCAGGTGAAAGTATCCAGGTGTCTAACTTGGTGGTACCAAGAATAGCCTCGGGGATGTACAGTCAACACAGGGCGTGTCGTCAATACCGTCGGACAAACTGTGGAAGGTACCAGGGCGCTACTTCCCTTTGGGGGAAACTCTTCCCAAACTCACTGGATGTCCAAGAAGTATGCTGTGCCCCCTCCCCCCACAATCACGTACGAGGATGCCGAACGCCACCTGTAATGGACGGAAACCCACAACCTGTCGCACACCTTCAATATGTCCCATTTGAAAATAAAAATGTATGTATTTTAGGACTCAAAAATAAAAAGAAAACAATTAATGAGAGAAAGAACATTTTTACAGCATCACCCAGCTAGTACATGAAGGTGAGTGATAGGGTGAAGTGCTCATCCTTTTCCACCCCCAACCCCGGATATAATTCTTCTAGGTAAGGGTCACTACCAGAAGTTAAACCATGAATGATGACGTTAGCGGAGACCTTAGTAACGCAGGTATCAAGCCTACGTCACCAACACCCAGTCACAGTTCTTAGTCTCACTGTCAGATACAATGTGCCTCTTGATGAATAGGAAGACACAGCATCACTTAGGAAGTGCTTTTGCCTATAAAATTCAAACTCAGTGTAATAAAGGTGAAGATTTTTGGTTCCTGAGGATGAGGTGGAATAAAAGAAAATGGAACAGCCCCTAGGGTGCATTCAGCCAAGTTCAGGAAGTGGCGAATTCTACGGGACAAATTACCTACATATATCAACAAGAAAAGGCAAGGGAGAGAGGGGATGCTAAAGAACTACAAAGCAGAAATATTTTTCCAGACAAATGAAGCCTGTGCAAGGTGTGGGTCCTCTTTGAATTCTGATATAAACAATTCAACTGAAGAGGCATTTCAAGGGTGGGGCAGTTTCAACACCAACTGCCAATTAGATAACAGGGACATTAGGGTTAAGCCTTGACCCTGTGGGTCAGTGGCTTGGCCACACCCAGCAAACTGAGAGGTCCCTGCTGAGATTACCAGTCAGGGCACAGGCCTGATTAGGGCCAGGTTCCTGGTTAGGGGCCTGTGAGAGGCAACTGATCCATGTTTTCCTCCCTCTCTCTGTCTCTCCCTCTTCCTCTCTCTCTATAGTAAATAAATAAATAAAATCTTGCAAAAATTATTGCTAGAACAAGAAAAAGCAAATATATCGAGGCTATGGAGAGACTGACCCCATGTACATGGCTGACGAGACTTCACTCGGGGGCGGGGTACACAGGACAAACACAAATTGCCCTGACAGGCGGGTGGAACCAGGCCGTCCAAGGCGGAAAACTGTGAAGTCTGGGAGATGGGTAGGTTCTGGTGCATGAAACTAGTTTCTCTCTGTGGGAATGCTGACCTTTAGGTAACAACAATTGAAAATAAAATAGAACTATACCAAGAAGTGCCCACGAAACTGCACTGTAAGACATTCAAAACTGGAGGGACTGCTCCAGACCCCAGGGGCTGCGGTCGAAATGGGCACGTGTACGGAACCTGGGAAGGCACTGCGTGCTGGCCCTGGCTGGACGCCGCTGAGGACACCAAGTGGTCAGCGTGCAGAGCATTGCTGATGGCCTGTCAGACCTCCTCTACAGCCGGGCTCTGTTCCCCGGAAGTGACCACTGTCCCCGCATAGGGACAGCAGCCATGGGCAAGAAGAACATCATGCAGAGGGGTAAGATCAAGTCTTTTGTGAAAGTTTATCACTGCAGTCACCTCCCGCCCACGAGGTACTCTGTGGGTATCCCCTTGGAGGAACCCGTGGTCAACAAGGACATCCTCAGAGACCCTGCTGTGAAACGCAAGGCCGGAAGGAGGGCAAGGTCAAGTTCAAAGACAGATACTAGATCAGTTGGAACGAATGGTTCTTCAGGAAGCTGTGGTTTTAGATTTTTTCTGTTTCAGTCATTGCAAATCCAAAGCTAAAAACCGAAAGGGCAGTTATGTTCGTGTGTGTGTGTGACTAAAATTGATACCCGGACAAGCATGTTAAAAATCTACTGACCTTCCCGTGTCCGGGTCCCCCATGACTCACGTGTCTACGCATCACAGTCCTTCCTGAACTGAATGAAGGGACTTGATTCAGTTCCAATCCGAAGGGAGATTCGGTCAACGTTTCCACCCAAGTGCCACCGCCCAGGGACCCTCTTTCCTGCCCATCTTCCTGGTTTCTGCGACTCCCATTGTCGGTGATGGACACGGAGTCTCTGCAGACCCACCCTGAGCCTGGACGAGTCGCTTCCTGAGGAGTCCGCAGGCCGCACCCGGGTCTTGGAGTACCGGCCCCTCCCCCAGTGATGTTCCCGACCCCCCCCCCCACCTGAGTCGCTGCCGCCGGACTCAGGCACCGAGTCGTGGGCGCTGCAGCCCGGTCCACTCTGGCCAGCAAGAACCCCTGAGATTCCCGCGGAGTCCCCTCCCTGCACCCCCCTCCCCGAGCACATTGTCTTCGGACTTCTCCGACCATTTTCTTACCCTACACAATAAAGACGAAAACAATGCCGGCCTTTTATTTCTCCTTGTGCTCCCAGCTCTTCCGTGGGGAAGGACCAGGCAGGAGGGGCTGCGTGGCTTTACCTTGCGGCGGGGGGGGGGCCGGGGAGGACACAGGTGAAACGTGCCCGGCGGGGTTCACCGCAAGTTCATTTGCCCGCCTCGGAAGACATGCTTGAAATATACTTGTAACCACCCTACACGCTTTCCAATGAATGCAAAGTGACCGGCTCAATGAGGTTACATGTATTGATCATTTACTGAATTTAAGAGAAAAGAATATCCCATATTTCAAAGACCGACAGAAAAGCACAGGGAGGAAAATTGTTCCTAACGGGAAGATTTCAAGGAGAGGAAGGGAAGCGGAGAAAGGGGAATCACCAATCACAGAAAGCGCATACTTCCGTTCCACCCGACCGGGGTGTGGAACAAACACTGGGAAATGTGGCGGGGACTCAATGAGTTTGCGCTTTAGGTATGAAAACCATAGCATGTTGAAGTCTTCCGTGATTGTGAAAGTTCCAGGGAGGACACAGATAGAAAATTACAATTTTAGTAAGGTGAGGGACCCATCTTCGCCCACCCCGCCTCAATCTCTCCGGTACTCCCTTCCCCACCTGCCGTGCCGGCTGGAGAGCCTGGAACCTCAGTCCAGGCCCAGAGGCGAGTCACTGCGATCTCGCCAGGACCTGAGCTCCCAGACTCTCTCCTCCGAAAGCGCACGGACCGCGCGGGCGCGCAGAGAGGAGGCACTGGAGAAGGGCATTGGCCTGCAGGTGCGCACGACCCGCCGAGAGGCTTCACGCGGAGAGGACCAGCGGGCGGACCCCATCTTTGTCCCTGGGGACCTACCCACTCCCCCACTAGCCTGCTGGTCCTTTGATCCATCAGGGAACTAAGCCCTCAGACTTTCAGTGGGTCCTTCCCAGGGGCTGAGACTTGTGGTTTATTCGCCCCAGGCTTCTGAAGCAATTTGCAATGCAAATGAGGGTCATTCCATCAGACTAATCTCCTTTGGATCATCCCATCAGACTAATCTCCTTTGGGAGGGACTTCCGGAACGCCCAGTATAAAAGGCACAGTCTGGACCTGGCGGAATCATTCGCCTATTCTCCTGAACACATTGCGCGTTTTCTCCGGCTCTGCAGGCTGAAGCGATGGAAGCGCATCCACCCGCCTGGGAGGACCTGCCGTGGGAGTGGGGGCGTCCGGAGCCCAGCATGCCTCCGGGCCTGAACGCAGAGGAGGCCTGGGCCTGGGCCATGGACAACTTCCCCGCGCTGTGCCGCCCCTCCTGCGCACCCCGCCTGGACGCGATGGAAGAGCGTGCACCCGCCTGGGACGACCTGCCGCCGCGGTACCGGCGTCCGGAGCCCAGCATGCCTCCCGGCCTGGACGCAGAGCAGGCCTGGGCCTGGGCCATGGACAACTTCCCCGCGCTGTGCCGCCCCTCCTGCGCACCCCGCCACGCGCTCGCAGAGAGCAGCCGCGGTGCACGCGGGCTGCCGCGCCGCCGTTCCACCTGGCCGGTGGGTGTTCCCGGAGCCAGGAGGGCCCAGAAACCCTGTGGAGACCCGTGCTACTATCATCCGAAGGCTCAATCCGCCAAGGACCCACAGCCACCTCAACGATATGCCAGCGCCACAAGTGAGGGATACGCGGATGCTCCTGGTGCCTCGCTGAGCCCGAGTCCCCCCCGGAAGCGGCTGAAAACCCAGGCTTAATCCAGGAGGAAGCACGACGGAGGGCCACCCACCGTGTTCCACGCAGGAGCAGAGCACCCACACCTTCAAGGAGCCCACGCAGCCCACGAGGGGTCCTCACAGCGCCCTGCCGAGCAGCTGTCGTCGTTTCTTCCTCTCCTGATAGACTCCTCGGTTTTCCCCGACAACCCACCTTTGTGAATGGAGTGAATAAAATGCCCGGGATCTGGGCTTTGGCCTCTGCTTCTAGTTGTCTGTGTTCCCTTCTTGAATAGCGCACTGAGATGAACCCCTGGGACCCTTTTCCTCTCGTCCCCTGGGCAAGTGATACTCACCCAGGGGATCAGGGTTGCAGGAGGCAGCGGAGGTCCTGGGCAGGGAGGGGCCAGGGCTGGGGGTGGACTGGAGCACTCTCCGGGAAGTTCTGGGTGTTACTCAGGGGGTGGCGGGACATCTGGCTCACACCCAGGGGAGGCGGGGTTCTCTGAGTTGAGCCCCCTAGCGCTGAGCGCGGAGAACAGGCCTCAATAAATGTTCCTTGAACGTTTGAAGGGTCCATGCGCCGGATGGGGGAGGGGTGCTGATTAAGGCCAAGGGGTCCGAGGGGAAGACTTTACTCCCGCGCCCTCTGAATGGACAGCGGGGAGGTTCCCCGGACAGCAGCCCCAGGACAGACTCTTCCTGGCCCCTACAGAAGGCTCCCTGCTGGGGCTGGATAGGGCCGGCACCCAGGTGGTGCAGCGTAAGGGGGCGGGGCCTGGAGGGGAGAATGTCAGTCTAGGAGCCTGGAGTGCATTCCCTCTGGGCTTACATTCCGGACCTGGCTCTGTGACTGCCAATCCCTGTTCCATCCCGCTGCCCGATGGAACAGGCCATCTCTGCATAGCATCGGGGGTGAGTCATAGTCCCCCCTGGATGGGCTGTGGGAGGGGGCGCTTGGTCACCAGGATTCCCAAGTCACCACCTAGAGGCTTGTCCAAGCACAGCAGGCAGACAGGCCCCTCCAGGGCGTCCTCGGTGCACCTGGGCCACCCACGGCTTGACCCGGAGTCCTCAGGGCAGGACCCTTTGGGGCACCTGCTTCCTCCAGTTCCAGCTACAAGGAGACATGGCTGAGTCTCTGCATCTGCTTGCAGTGGATGGGCTCTTCCTTGACCTCCGTGCTGTGGGGCACAAGAGGCCATCTGCCACGTGACATCGGAACCTGAGAGAACTCAGCTTGGGAATCTCTGTTGCACCTTCTTTACAAAGGTTCCCCATGAAAGCCTCTCCCATCCCTCTTCCCCTGTCCTCCTGTGAACACACGGTGTGGTTCAGTAAAGCCTCTGGATTGGCTCCATAATCATGGAAGAAGTCGTGTTTCCCTCTTCCCTTAGAAAAGTTTTCTCATGTCTTCAATTAAATTGTGCGCAAATACCAATGAGTTTTTGTGTCAGGGTGAGTCTGTGGGGTGGGGCCGGATAGGAAATGAACATCTCTCGGGAAGGGTGTGAGGTCGAGCTGCTGTTTAGCTGGATGTGGGTGTGAGCTGGGTTTTGGTGGCAGGAGAAACCAGAGATCACCTTTGGGCAGGGGCAGTTAGGGATGGGACGGAGTCATTCAGCAAAAAACTGCCACCCTGCAGGCCTGCCAGTCGCCCCTTAGAGCTGGCAGACAGGACCACAGGGGGAAGAGGGTATATTAGAAAAACGCAATCGAGAGAGAACATCTCCCGGCAGGCCTATGATGTGTTTCCCCAGCGCTACCTGAGGGGCCCTCCAAGCATCTTCAGGATGATCTGTTTTCTCCACCAGCAGTTATTGAACATGTTCTCTTCCTTGGCACTCAAATTTAAGCTCCTTGTTGAACATCACCTAATCTCAGAGGAAGTCTAAGGAAGCGCTGCCTATGGTTCAAGGGGATCTGCTTTCAGAATGGGGTGAGTGTGGGGACAAGGGTGGCCCACACTCGGTGTCTCCTGCCCACTGGCCTGGGAAGCCTGGCATTGAAACCCTGGGACCTGGCATGGTGTCTTGTTTGGAATTTTCATGGCTCTGCCTTTCAGAAGTTGGTTGATCTCGGCAGCCTCATTGTCTTCATTAAGAAAACAGAGTTTTAGGATCCTACAGACCATGTCAGTGTCTTTAACAGAGGCAGTCTCCCAGGCTCATGCAAGGCTGAATGGGAACTCAAAAACATTCACCAGGACTTTCTCCTAGACAGATTTGGGGACAAGACTTTCTGCAATACCAGCTCTGCGGTCCTTGAAAGCTCGTGCTGTTCTCCCTATAACATGTTCCCTAAACCCTCCCTCCTACATCTTTATTTCCTAAGAGACCCCTCCACCCCTTCATCCTTCCCCGAGGCAGGATCCTCTCTGCCACTCTCAGTGGTCTAAGGATGCAGGAAATGAGCACTGGCCTTTCCAGGGCAAACTGCAAAAGCATTGTTCCTGCGCACCTGCTGGGCCACAAGGAAGACTGTCTGTTATTTCAATCAACTCCATGCCATGCACCTAAGCTTTGCAGGCTGGATCTCTCTCAGGGCACATACCTAGGCTGTGGGTTCCATGACCATCCTGATGTACACGGGAGGCACCTGACCCGTGCTTCTCTGTCACATCAATGATTCTCTCTCCCCCCCAGACTGCCCCTGACTTTTTCACCCAGGAAAGCCCATCTCTGCCCACACACATTCTTGTTCCCTCTTCTAACAAATCTACATTCTGTCCTGCTACCCCTTTCCCTACCAACAGAACAATGTCTCTGCTAGTATAGCCAAATACAGAGATGGAGGAAGACTATGTTACTCCAAAATCCATCTATGTTGATGTCACCGGAATTTTAGCAGTCAGTTGCATGATCTATAAAATTTTCTTGCTGTCTTCCCCTCCTGAAACCATCCCCTTTCTCGTCTTGAGAACACCTTCCCCTGACGATTCTGTCTGGGCTCATGCACAACATCAAAGGGGGAGCTGGCCCCACACCGGCACTCCAGGTCAGTGGGGCATCCCTCTTCTTGATGCTCTGAAAAGTGGTTGGTCAATGACACTTTCAACTACAGATGCGACATTGTAGTGGGCATACCCTTTTCTTCAGAAAACAAAAGGGAAAACTACAAGAGGTACGGGACACTTATAGGTTAAACGAGGTTTCAGATTGTCCAGCCGCAGTGGGCAAAACTTGTCTGAAGCCAGGTGATCCCCATTGTGTGGGTGATGGGTACCCACCACGTGCGGTCTGACTACGCTGCTGGTTCTCACTGCAGGGCCTTCCCTCCAGGCGCATCCACCGCAGTAGACAGCTGGCCCTAACTTCCCTGGTGGAAATGACTGACCCTGGGGTTCAAATGTTCCCTGGGAAGCTCCCACACCACAATGCTGAGCCCCCAAAGGGAGCACAGTTGTTGAACCTGTGTCAGGCCCACACTCAGACCTAGGCCAGCAGAGCCTTCTGGCTTGAACACCCTCATCCCAGGCCTTGAGTCGGCAGGAAAGGTTGCGTGTTGCTACAGTGAGCCCCTTGGACTCACCGCCGCGGGCTTCCTTGGTCAGAGCTTCCAACCCTCTGCCTCTAGTGCCATCCCATACTTTCATCCTCTCCTATTAGTGTTATCATTTTCGGGTTTGTTTTGCTATTGTTCCTTCTTTTTTCAGTTTTCTATTTCTCATCTTTACCCCTACCATCATCTGTTCCCCTGAACTCACATGAAAAGATTGGCTCGGATGCCACAGGTCACAAACATTGAAAGTGTTCTTTCCAGGTATTCGATCAACCATCATCGGGACCAAGAGCTGGCAGCATCCTCAGGGTGATTTTGCTCTCCCCAGAAAGCGTGAGCTCTGCCAGACCGGGCCCCAGCGCTGCTCTGCATGGGGAACGCCCATCACACGCCTCGACCACGGCAGGTGATGGAAACACGCTTGCTGCCCTGACCAGCGTGGCTCAGGTGGTTGGACTTTGTCCCGCAGAGTGGAAGGTGGCTGGTCCGGTTACGGCCGGGGCACATGTCCAGGCTGCAGTTCCACGGAGCACAGGAGAGGCGATGCGTCTGCGTTTCTCTCTCCCGTCCGTGTTCCTCTCCTCTCCTTCTCCCTCTCTTCCCCCCTCTCTCTCTCACACACACAAAGACAGAAAGAAAAGAAACATGCTTGCAAACTGTTGGAATCACCCAACTTTGTGACATTGACGATCACTGTTTGATCGTTGAAACCCAGACTGGCAGGCCCCGGCACGTTTGCCCACAGACTGTCTGGATGTGTGAAGGTGCATATCAGAAAGTACAATTTCACTATCGCTTTGGCGCAGGAAGGGAACCAATCCATGAAAAGTCAACACGCACAAACGAAAATTCCACCTTTGTTACTCATTGATGTTAGCTTTATATCCATGATCATATCACTACCATTAAAATGAAGGTAATAATAATTGTAATCACGTTTATAATTACAACTTATATTCCGTAAGGAAATATCTAATTGCTTAGCCTTTGTTATCCAGTGTAATCATAAAAGCTGCCTTATCAAATGTCATGTTTCAGCTCCAACCCTCGGGTAAAACTAGGAGGACAGCGGAGGTTAGGTACCTCGATGAGGGTCACCTGTGTGGAAATGATGGCCCAAACTTGTGCCCAAACGGTTTGCATCTGGGTCCCTAAACCTGGAATCCCTCCCCAGCTCACATGCCGACTGAAATTCTGAAGACACTTGAACTTAGAAACTGACAGGCAGAAAACCAGGGTGTGGACCTGCCTCCTGTCACTGACCAGCCCACTGGGCTAAAATCGGATGGCAGGTTCCAAGCACAAGGGCTGTGGACCAATCCCCTCCAACTGTAGTTGCTTTTAAAACATAGAAACAAACTTGCATCCTGTCAACGAACAAAACCAATTCCACTTGGGGTATCGCCATCCAGCGTGATTGGATTTCCCTTAATCTCCTTGGGTCCTGCCTTCTGAAGCAATTTGCACTGGGAGAAGCTGTCACCGCCCAGCCTTAATACCTGCTGGCTGGACACCTAAGAACCCAGGATGGCAACTGTGGCGGGAAGAGGTGGCTGGAAACCTCCCTCCTCTCAGTGGCCCAGTCCATGGGGCAGAACCTTCCCCACTGTGTGCGCAAGGCCTGGGGTTCCATAGACGATTGCTGACTCTGGTCCTGCTTCCACCCCTGTGCCTGGAGGAGGAAGGCATGCCCTGGTCGCTCCCTCTCTACACTAAGCTGGGCCGCCTCACTTGGGAACACCAGGAAGTCGACCAGGAATTGCATTCGGGTCCCTGCGGGCTCCTGCAGCGGGACTGCTCACGGCTCAGGCCCAGCGCACAGAACACCTCCAGGTGGGACGAAGAGCGGCCAGATCCGGACCCGACACCTGAGACGGAGGAGTCAGAGATGTCCCCAGCGGTGGAGGCGGGTGCCCAGACCCCAGCCAAAGAGCCAGAGTTGCCCCCAGGAGTGAAGGGTACCGCCCAGACTCCGGCGGGCGGCTGCCCTAAAGAGTCTCTTTGCCTGTTGCCTGGCAGCGGGGACAGACAATTCTCTGGAACCAGAGAATTCTGAGCAACCAACCCTTCCACCTGACATCCTGGAGCTGCTGGCTGCAGATCTGCCTGACAGTGGCCACCAAGACCAGGGGCTGCCTCTGCTCCCTTTGGTCCCCACGAGTCCTTAGACTTCCTCTGAGACCTCCCTTGGATGACCTCTGCCTGAGACAGATGTTCTTCTAATAACACTTCTCAGTTTACCAGTCTTATAAGAAATTTACCTTCATAGACATTTGTGAGATTTTCTTTGGCATACCTAATAAACTACACAAAAATTCCAACATCTTTCTCCTGTGTGTCCCTGCTTTGGTTGTTAGGGGTGGACTAGGCAAGGGTCCTCTTAAGTGGCCTGACTTTGGCTGCTGGGAGGTGCTGGGGTCTTCTGCACACCCCAGGGGCGGGGCCAGGTGGGTCCTGGCTCTTCAAACTGGGACGGGCTCTCTGGCCCTCCAAGAGTTCAGCAGAGAGGCACACTGTGGCCCTGAGAACTCTGCTTAGCCCACAAATGCTTCTGCTCCCTGACCTCTTCCCTGTCCAGTCCATCTCGGTGGCCTTGCAGTCACCTTCCTATTACCCTGCTGCTTCCCTGCTGCCGCCCCTCGAACCCATCTACAAGTACTGGCTGCCTGTGGCCCAGAGGTTCTCTCTCCAGAAGGCACGTTCCTGAACACATCCCTCATTCCTGTAGCTCTCCATGAATCGAATTTCCAGCACACACAACCAGGAGACCTGGTGCAAGCCCGCTGGGGTTCAGGGGGAAGGCCTTGGGGCCAAGTGCACTGGAAAATCAGCCTCTAATCCTTTGTGGTGTGGGCTTGCAGCATCCACATTCTGCAGCGGGCAGGTTACTTTCCCATCCCAACTCCAAACTGGTGACTTATCAGGGCTCACACTTATTGCTGACAAAGAGCGAAAGTTCAACTAGTGAATTTAAAGATTTCATTGGCTGTGTTAAAAGACCCATGAATCGGGCAGCATTCCATCCAGCAACTAGAAAGGCACTCCCAGGGTTTACCCAAAATGAAAGGTTTCCCTAGGAAGAGAGTATGACAGAGCACTTATTAGTCTAAGGATCATTTTTAGACCAGGATGTCTTCTTTGGAGGGGAAGAGGGAGAACAGAAACGTTTTTTGTTTTTTGTTTTTCCTATGCAGATCCATCTTCCCTGGGGGAAGGGGGCAGAGATGAAGAGGTTCCATGGGACAGGTTACCTACCTGGTGCTTGCCCGGGAAATGCCAAACTGGTGATTGAGACTCTATTTCCTGGAAAGGTTGAAATTGCAGTTAAATCAGGCATCGAGGCGAGGCTCAGTATCATGGCCTTTTAGCATCAGTGACAGCATTTGGGGCCTCTGGTGTCCCTGTAACATTATCAAATACGGCTGAACTGGAGCAGCCAGCATATCCGGGTTAGACACTGGGCCCTGACTTCAACAGTGTCCAGCAAAGTGCAAATGCTCAATAAATGTCCGCTACGATTATTCTCACAATCACCCAACTGCTGTGATTCCTCTGGGTCAAAGCAATTCACTGAGACTGAACCCCTAGGTGTCTCCAGGTTGAGCCTTTCTCCCTCAGAACCTCTTCCTACAATCCCATCATCTAGCTGCTGGCATCCCAGCCGACACACCCTCTCCCTGCTTCCTCTTAGGATTCCACGTGATACCTCTCTGTAGACCTGAATGCTGAGGCTCAGCCACTGTAAACATTCTGTCCTGTCAGGGAACTGCAACTTTCTCCTGAATGTGGACATTACCTCCTCGACAGTATTGTTATTTGCACCAAAAGGGATACTCGTGGTGGCAACACCATTCGCTGCCACCTCTTGGAGGATGCACGTGCCTCTCACTCCTTTGCACCAAGAGGGAATATTCTTGGTCTCCAAACGGCCAGTTGTTCCGTGTGCACATTTTCTCGGTGGCAATACCACCGCTTTCATGGAGTAGCTCATTGCTGGGTAACAGCACGCCTAATTGCACCTATGGGACAGTTTCTACGTGGCAGGTTCCCCAGTTGGGGAACTGCAATGGGACCGTCTCGGCCACAGCCGGTCCTGTAAATAGCAGGGTGTAGGCACGACTGCGATTTCTTATTCGTACAAATCAGGGTTCAGCCCTAGCATCCGGGTTTAATGGTGCCTTTGAGATTTCTGAGTCTGAGCAAATCCGGCTTAGCCATTTCTTAACCGTAAAGAAAACGGGTTTTGTAGTAGCAAATCTGGTGGCTCCAGGAACCACCCTCCTCCCAGCACCCCCCGCACCCCGCCCCACCCTGGGAGGTCCTCTGTGTCTTTTGTCTGGTCCTGGCTCAGCGGGGGTGGTTACCTTGGTTGGCAGCGATCTGCTCCTTACACCCACTTGCAATTCCCTTAGTGGCGTTAGATGGCGCCTTTCCTGTCACAACACCTGTAAACGGAGAAGTTTCTGCACGATGGCAGATGGCACCGTCCACTTCGCTGGAAGAAAATACGGAGAGCTTGACCTGATATGAATATTCCCCGGAGGGAGAGACAACCTGACCTTGACCCGGGGTGCCTCAAAGCCACGGAAGTCTAGTATGAGGCTCGAAGGCAAGAAGTTCCAGGACGGCTCCCAGAGTGAACGTTCTAGTAAGCCGATTAACCCTGTGATGATTAATACTTACAATGGAGGTTTCCAGACGCATTAATTTGCTTAAAAGTGCTTATCCTTCACCGTTTTGAATTCCTTTTATGGTTATCAGAAGCTTTTCAAGGAAAAAACCTTAAGTTTCTCCAGCGCTCATGAGATAAGATAGATTTTGTTTTTCTAATGAAGTGGATATGTTTTGTTAGTTGGGTTTTTTCTGGCCTGGCCTATTTTATTTCAGTTAATTTCAATGTTAATTTTTTTATTATTTTATGTGTGAACATCTAAGATATTTATTTAAAAAATATTTTATCAATATATTAAATGTGTAAATTTATTTTACATTTTAAAATACTTTGAAATGTATAACATTTTATAATTGTTTCACTTTTCATTGTTTTTATTACATTTTCTTTTACTTGCCTATTTTGCTTAATTTACAATTCAATTTTTCAAATATTTAATTTTATTATTTATTATTAAAATTTGATGAAAAACAAGTAAATAAGATAACCTAAAATGAAATGCATTGCAAATAAGTATAGTAAAATAAAATTTCAAAAATATTTAGCAACAACATTTACACTTTATTTGTTTTTTATTGTTTTTTAAAGATTTTTATTTCTTTATATTTAGAGAAATAGCAGGTCAAAAAGAGGGAGAGAAACATCAATGTGTGGTTGCCTCTCATGCACCCCCAGCTGGGACTTGGCCCGCAACCCAGGCATGTGCCCTGACTGGGAATTGAACTGGTGACACTTTGGTTCAAAGGCTGGTGCTTAATCTACTGAGCCACAGCAACCAGGGCTATTTATTTCAGTTTTTAGAAAGAAATTTATGTGTTTAATTTTAGAGAACAGGAAGAGGAGGGAGAAAGAGAGGGAGTAAAACATCAGTATGAAAGGGAAACATCAATTGGCAATATCAATATCAATAATATTCATACAAATAATTCAATTAAAAAATAAGTGATATAAAAATAATATATGTGACAATAAATAAGAGAATAATTTTAAAAATATATAATAAACAATATAAATAATGACTAAAAAGAAAGGAAGAAACATTCAACAAAAATTGTAAATTATAAATTTCATTAGTCAAAAATAAAAGATCTTAGGTTAGAATGATACATTGCATTACACAGCAGATTAATTATGGATTGCCGTAGTATTAAATAACTCGTGGTGCTTTTTATGTAGTACAGAGATAACGTTTCTGCCTTTATCTGTATAGGAGATAAGGAGAGAGAAAGACAGGGAGAGGACCTGGGATTCAAGAGAGAAAAGCCAATCCGTTGCCTCTGGCGAAGCCCCAATCCAGGACTGAGCTGCAGCCCAGGCATGGGCTCTGACCTGGAATGCAATTAAGATCCTTTGATTTTTCAGGAGGTTGCCCCACCAACCGTCACTGGGCTGACTGCTAATCTTTTAAATTTTTGTAAATAAACATTAAATTTAGAGACTCATTAAATGTTCTAAGTAGAAAGAGTGTTATACTACAATAACTTGGTAAATAACATTTAATTAAGTAAAAATTTGTAAGTTTAAAAAGTAAGTAAAAGCTGGAAATTTAAAAATAAAATACACAAAATTTAATGAAAAAATTGAAAATAACTTCTTTTTAGCCCTGGCTGGTGTAATTCGGTGGATTGAGTTTGGGCTGGGAACCAAAGGGTCACAGATTTGATTCCCTGTCAGGGCACATGCCTGGGTTGCAGGCCAGATCCCCAGTAGGGGGCGTGTGAGAGGCAACCACACATTGATATTTCTCTCCCGCTCTTTCTCCTTCCCTTCCCCCTCTCTAAAAATAAGTAAGTAAAATCTTAAAAAAGAAAATAATTTATTTTTAAAAATTTATTAAATTAAAATTTGAACGAGCATTTTGAGTTGAAACATAATATAATCTTTAAAATTATAGTTTTAATAAAAATTTCAGTTATTTAAACATTTAAACTTATTTTATATAGAGAGAGAAATATGAATTCCTTGTTCCACTTATTTATGTATTCATTTGTTGGTTCTTCTCTTTTTTAATCCTCACCCAGAGATTTTTTTTTAAATGACTTTTAGAGAGAGGCAAGGAGAGCGGAAGAGGTAGGGAGAGAGAGGGTGCCTGGGGAGAGAGAGAGAGAGGAAGAGAGAGATCGATGTGAGAGAGAAACATTTGTCCTTTGACCCCTGTATGCGCCCAAGGTGGAGGTGGGGATTGAACCCAAAGCCTAGGTATGTGCCTCGAAGGGAATGCAACACTCACTCTTCCGGTGCACGGAGACACTCCAACCCACTGAGCCATTGGACCAAGGCCACTTGTTGATTCTTGTAGCATCAGGTCTGACTGCGGATGGATCCCACGAACTTGACCTATCAGGACGACGCGCTAACCAAGTAAGCTGGCAGTCCAGGTTTAATGACAATTTTAAAATAACTTCATTTCATTAAATGAAATGCTGCATTTCATTAAAAACAGCAAAATGAACTAGGATTAAAACAACAAATAAAATTGTACTAATACAATTATTGAAAATAAAAGTAAATATGTTAATAAAATATTTTTAAATTAAAAATTATAAAAATGTGATAAAATCATTTCAAATACTTTCTTTTTATAATTAAAATAAAAATTAAATGAATACAAAGAATAAGATAAAGTCAAAATAAAACTTGGAAGTACAAAATAATGCACATAAAATATTGAAATTTTAAGGTTTAAAAATACAATAAAAACACAATATCCTAAGGTAAGCAGTATTATAATTTGGAATTTTTGTAATTAAAATTCATTTAAATAAAAAATTAACAAGAAATATGTTATTGAAATATACATTATAATCTTTTATAACATTATATTGAGTATTAAACTTACCATAAAATTGTATTATTACAAGGTATTATAAATAACGTAAAAATAAAATGATTTGATTGAAAACAAAATACGTCAGTAACTAAAAAAACAAATAGTTAATAAAACTATTTATGTAAAGGCTTTACATTTAAAATATTTGAAAATGATCAGTAATATTTTATTTGAAGGTTTTATTTCTCTCCTTCTAGTGACAGAGGAACGGAGGGAGAGAGAAAGGAGAAAAATCTCAACGTGTAGTTGCCTGTAACTGGCCTGCAACCCAGGCATGTGCCCTGCCTGGGAATCCAACCCGCAACCCTTCGATTCACAGGCCATGCTCAATCCACTGAGCAACACCACCCAGGGAACTTTGCGAAGTGTCGATGCTGCTTCTATCTACCTTGTTTTCTCCTACGGAGTCTATGGTGCTCTAAGCTCTGAGCCGACTTTGCCGAAATAACGTGTCTGCTACTGCTTGCTCAGGCCCAGCTGTGACGGTTGCGATTTTTCTCTCCAGCACTAGGGCTCCGATCTCAGTACTGGGACTGCGCTGAGTGAAGGCTGACTTCGGAGGCACGCTGTGCCTTCTCCTCCCTGCCCTGTTCCTGCTCCTCACTCAGCGCGGGGTTACTTCTCCGAGTTTGGCGGTTCTGTTCTCTACGGAGTTTTCTCAAAACCAGGGCGTGCTGCTCCGAGCTCCGAGGCTGCAGTGTCTGCTCCCGCCTGCGCTCAGCAAGCTGTGGAGGCTTCCAGTTTCTCCCACCAGCAGGGGGCCTCGCAACCCAAGAATTTAGAGAGAGGTGAGTGCAGGGTGATTTCTTTTTTCTTTTTTTAAAATATATTTTATTGATTATGCTATTACAGTTGTCCCATTTCTCCCCCATCATTCCTCTCCACCCTGCACACCCCCTCCCACCCACATTCCCCCCTTTAGTTCATGTCCATGGGTCGTAAGTTCTTTAGCTTCTACATTTCCCATACTATTCTTGCCCTCCCCCTGTCTATTTTCTACCCACCGTCTATGCTACTCATTCTCTGTACGTTTTTCCCCTCTCTCCTCCTCCCACTCCCCTGTTGCTAACCCTCCATATGATCTCCATTTCTGCAGTTCTCTTCCTGTTCTAACTGTTTGCTTAGTTTGCTTTTGTTTTAGGTGTGGTTCTTAATAGCTGTGAGTTTGCTGTCTCTTCACTGTCATATTTTTTTATCTTCTTATTCTTAGATAAGTCCCTTTAACATTTCATATAATAAGGGCTTGGTGATGATGAACTCCTTGAACTTGACCTTATCTGAGAAGCACTTTATCTGTCCATCCATTCTAAATGACAGCTTTGCTGGATAGAGCAATCTTGGATGTAGGTCCCTGTTCTTCAAGATTTCAAATATTTCTTTCCAGCCCCTTCTTTCCAGTAAGGTCTCTTGACATCGTTAAACGCCCCAACATCCTAATTGTAAGTGCAGGGTGATTTCAGACACGGGGTCTTTGGTCTCTTCTCTGCCCCTTTGCCTGGGCTGCATCAGCATAGTGTTGCTTCACCAAGTGTCGATGCTGCTTCTATCTAACTCGTTTTCTCCTGATGAGTCTATGGTGCTCCGAGGTAGAGGCAGTGGTGCCGAAATAACCTTTCTGGTAGTGCTCGCTCAGACCCGGCTGTGACGGGGTCCATTTTCTCCCTCCAGCCCAAGGCTCCGATCTCGGTACTTCGTGGGCATTAGCGCAGGATGGTTTTAGAGAAACGCTGTTTCTTCTCCTCCCTGCCCTGTTCCTGCCCCTCACTCAGCGCAGCGTCACTTCTCTGAGTGTAGCCGTTCTGCTGTCTACGTTGTTTTCCCCAGTGATCGCCTGCTGCCGCGAGATCAGAGGCTCCTTACAGTGTGTGCTCCCGCGTTCATAGAGCGAGCCGCGGAGGCTTCCAGGCTCTGGCTTCAGCAGGGTTCGTAGGGAGCTCTCTACCCTCCGATTTTGAGGGAGGTGAGTGCAGGCTGACTTCAGACACACGAACCTTTTATCAATTCTCTGCCCCTTCGCCTGGGCTTCATCAGGATAGCGTTACCCCTCGAAGTTTAATGCTGCTTCTGTGTAAGTGTTTTGCCCTCTAAGGAATCTAAGGTGCTCTGGGCTTAGAAATGGTTGTGTATAAAATTACGTTTCTGGTCGTGGTTGCCCAGACCCAGCTTCGTGGTTTCAGTTTTCTCTCTCCAGCACTAGTGCTCACAATACCTGGAGGGCGCTGAGTGCAGGTTGATTTCAGAGACAAGTTGTCCCTCCCCTCCCTTCCCCATTGCCTGATCTTCGGTCAGGGCAGCTCTCATTCTCTTAGTGCTCATGCTGCTTTCGGATACGTTGGTTCTCACCACGGATCCGGTTGCGTGCTCTCATTTCTTTAAGCAAGGGTCCCACTGTACCCGCTGTGCCCTGGTTGGATATACAGAGCTCTGGAGGTTTCCTTTCGTTCCAGGGACCTCTGGTGGAATTAGCCTGTGACTCTGAGGGCAGTGAGTTACAGGCTCGACTGATTACAGGCTCGACTGACTTCAGAGACAGGGAGTTTCTTGACTTCCTCTTCCTGTTTTTGTCCTTCAGGGCGGGTCTTGGTACTGCTTTCATTTTTATGCTGGTTTATCTAAGTTGTTTTCTCAAAATGAACGGTTGAGGCTCAGAGTTTAGAGGCTACACTCTGGCTATAATGTTTCTGCTAGCGTTGGCTGGAGCTAGCTGCGATGGTTTAGATTTTTTGTCTCCTGTAGTAGGGACGAAGCTCAAAACCACGCAGGAGCTGAGGGAATGCTGCGCTGAGAGACCCGTTTTCTTTTCTCCTCCTTGAGCAGGTGCAGTTGCGCACTTGTCCCCAGAGTTGACAGGCAGCACTCAACCCCCTCAGCCACACCAGCCAGCGACAAAAAAATGTATTTGAGAACACACTTAACCTAACAATGTCAACGTCAAGAATTCCGAAGACCCAAAAAGACGAAGAAAGGAGCACAGAGCAGGGAACAATCTGTAGGGCAGAACTCCCTGGGATGAACCGCTTGGACCGTGTACAAAGAACCGCCCCTGCAGCCCAGGCAGAGCAGTTAGCTGGGAAGGGAGGCCCTGGAATCACTACTCTCCCTGTAACCAGCTCGCTGGTGCACGCTTCCAGGGCTCTGTGCCAACAGGGACCTTGCTGGAGAAAAGCCAGACAAATCATATGCGCTCCAACAGGGCGAACGAAAGCAGAGCCAACCGCGGTGCAGTGGTCCAAAGACACCTAACCTGAACTGGAGTTCACCCATGCTCACCACTGCAAAGTCAAGAAACCCTTACACCCCATGAAATTGAAAATGGACCATAGTGTAGGAACAATCTGTAGGTCGGGACTACTTAGCAGGAACTATTAGCAAATGGTACTGAGTAGTCTCCCTGCAACAGGGGGACTCAGTGGTGCAGTGCTCCAGAAACTCATAAATGAAAACGGCATCAATCTGCACTGACTACATCAGTGTCAACAGGAAGAAAATCCGTATATCCCATGACATAGGAAGAAAGGTGCATAGATCGCGGAACCATCCGTGGGTCAGAACAGTGTACTGGGCCCATCAGTAAACGCTAGAGGGAACTAACGGGGCAGAGGGCAGAAGGCAGACGGGACGCCAGGAGGCAAAGACACCACAGGTCTCCCTGCAAACAGCTCACAGCCATCGCCTCCAGGGCTCTGTGTCCGTAGAGACGTTGCTGGAGAGAAACCCGAGGAGGCAGCCACCCAGCACCCGGGCTTGCTGGGGCAGCCGGCCCCCAGTCACACGTGCTGACTACCCAGGTCAGGGTGCATGTTTTCAGAGAGAGGCGATCACTCCATTTCGTCTGCACTGTCATGGAACTTCATCATAAAAAGTCATAGGAACTCCGAATCTTTTCACATCTCCGCATTATTTTCCTGTCTGGTCTCAGGGACAGAGGGCGGAGCCTTGAGCGTCCCTTCCCTTGCCTAAGGAAGTGCTTGCCGCTGACCGCAGGGCAGAGTCAGCGCCCTCCCCGAGAGGCTGCCTTCAGTCTGGCTGCGGGGGGCGAGACACTTGTAATTCTAACAACCCACCAGCTCGGAACCTGAGATGGACACAGGAAGTATGAAACTTCGTTGGCCCCATTCTTTCTTTTGTAATACGTTATATTTATTTTACCACTTTAAACGTTTTTGTTTGAATGCATTTCTTCACGGTTATGATGATCAGGCTTATCTCTTCCCTTTCACGTAAATGACTTGTTCTCTGCAATTATTCTGAATAGCATAGAGAGCAGTTAAGCCCAATGTACAACTACCGCCACGCTGCCCGCTTCTGCTGAACAGTTGTATGGAATCCTAACTCCTTGACTCTAAGAAGCCACCCACTGTTGTTACACCAGGACTTTACACACCACTAGGAGAAAAGGGCTGGTATTAAAATCATGCACTAACGGTAGGAACCCACCTACATGTATGTGAAGGATGTGAATTTGAGAAAAGGAGATAACCCTTAGAATTAATTAACTGTAGGTATATCTTGTCCACTCCTTATTTTCAGTCCTTAATGTCTTTTTGTTTTGCTTACCGCTTGAAAACAGCACAGAGTTTACAGCTAATTTTGTTAACTATTTTTAAAAAGATTTTATTTATTCATTTTTAGAGTGAGGGAAAGAGAAGGAGAAAGAGAAGGAGAGAAACGTCAATGTGCGGTTGCCTCTCACTCACCCCCTACCCAGGGCCTGGCCAGCAACCCATGCATGTGCCCTGGTTGGGAATTGTACTGGCAACCGTTTGGTTTGCAGTCAGGCATTGAATCCACTGCGCCACACCAGCCAGGACTAATTCTGATAACTATTTCACTCCATCACACTTGTCCTCTCTCCTGGTGGTGAGGGAGTTCAGAACTAGCCTCTCCCAAACGTGCCACCTTGGACTGTTTGGAGCTGAAGGCAATCAAAGCCCAGCACATTCAAGAACAACTTCCACCCCTCCCTCAGCTACCTAAAAGAAGGGAAGGGCCTGGTTCAGGACACCGACCAGGTCCATCTTTCTCTCCCAACGGCCTATCTCTATGGCCGGGCAAACCCCTGACTGTCCGATGAACTCCCCTCCGCTTGGAAGCCCCAGGACGCTCACCCATTCCTGAGCTCAGGAAGGGCCCTGAGCCTCAAGAGCCCGACTTGGCCTCTGAGGAGCAAACCATTCGACAGAAAAGACGTCTGGGAGAAGAAACGGCAAACGCCTCTGAAGGCTGCACTCCCAGGGTCTCGCTGCCACGCGGGAACCAGCGCCTGTGGCTGCCCAACCCGGACTCCCAGCGCGGAGACGCCTCTCCCACCACTGAGCGGCGCCTGATCCACTCACCCCGCTGCCCAGCCGGCCCCGGCGGCCCGGGCGTGGAAGGAGAAGCAGGGCCAGAGTGCAGCCTGCCCGCGGGATCCGGATCCTACCTGGGGCGCCCCAGCCGGCCCCAGCCTGCGGGGCTGGGGAAGACCTGGGTGCCGGCCCGGTGCCCCACCGGGCGGGCCTCCATCCCCCGGGGCTACAAGGAGAAACCAGCAGCGAGGTGGGCTGTGCTCCAAACCGCCTCTGACAAAGCGCGGGCGCCACAGGCACCCAGAAAAGGCCGAGGACGTGGTGCATCTGAAGGTGCGCCGACCCAGCCAGGAGCACACAGCGGGGTGGCGGCCACAGCAAAACCCAGCTTGGCGCCGACGGGGGTGCTGCCACCCAGAAACCGCGGACGCTGACACCTGAGCGGCGCTATCGCCCAACGCCCCGGCTCCCAGGAGTAACAGTGAAATAAATTGTGCACCAGTCTTTGGAAATCCCCGGAGCGGATATTTCGCAACATCACGCAAACTTACTTCGTGTAAATGACAGAATATCGGAAAGGAAATTCTGTCATCTTCCTGATATTGTCTGAGGAACTCGCTTTTCACCAATCCTCTGACTTCTGGAAACCCCAGCGGCGATGGCCAATGGCTGTAAAGGTCAACGCGCTTCCTCTGGGTCCCCTTCATAAGCCCAGGGTCCCGCTGGTTTTCACAGTCGTCCCATCAAGCAGGCGCCCTAAATGTTCTTTCAAGGCTGTGGCAGCGGGGCAGAGCCCTGGTGGGGCCCCGGCCTGCGGGGAACGGTGCTGGTGCCCAGAGCCCACAGGACTTCAGACTGGCCGAGGCCCTGCCTGCAGGATGACGCCCGGGACCCTGGTCTCTTCGCCTGCGGGCACCGCTGCCTGCTCTCCAGGGGCGCCGCCCTGCTCTCTAGGCTTTGCTGTTGCTTCTGCTACGGCGTTTCATTGGAGTGATCGTAGGGTGTTGGAGGACTTTTGGAGCAGGTGCCTGGCTGTATTTTCTCGGGCACCCCGTGTGCCCGGATCAGCACCGCCGCTTCTCCGTTTCTCCTCAGCAGGCTTGCTTCGGGCTCAGACGCCTGGGGGGCGGTGAGTGCGGGCGGATTTCAGGGACTGTTGTTTCCTCGCCTTTCCGCGCAGTTGCCTCCGTCCCTGCACTGGGGGGTCTGCACTGTCGGTGTCTTCCCGGGTCTGGCTGCGCTGTTTTGTCGGTGTGCTTGTTGTCTGCTCTGCGCTCCCCAGTATATTTTATCCTATTTCTTTGAGTCTGTTGATTTTCTTGACTTTGTTAGTGGCGGCTGCATCTGTTATGAATTCCTTTTTTTTTTTTTTTTTAAATGATGTCTGGCTTGCATCCACCCACCGCCCAGGAGAGTTAAATTCCCAGGCTGCTGGCACCGCTGCAGGCTTTGGGTCCTGCGTCAGCTCAGGTGCTTGTGTCCTCCTGGTCCGAGGTCTCCGTGATGGAGCAGCACTTTCTGGAGGCTGAGAGGCCGGCTTAGGAGTCCACAAGCGGTGCTCAACAGCCCCAGCCAGGTGGATGCTGGTCTCTGAGGACTCCGGGCCGCAGCTACTACCCCTCTGCCCCGTACAGGGAGAGCCCGCTGGCCACCGCAGCACTTAGGACGAGCCTTCCAGTCCTTGTTGGCGGCTGCCCTCGGTCTACGAGAAGCGTGGACTCTTCAGCGGAGCCCAAGCTCCTGAGATCCAAGACCAGTGCAGCCCAGCCCAGCCCAGGTCTCTGGAGAAGAACACAGAGGAAGCCCCCAGCACCTGCGGGAGCTCCTGGGTCCACAAAGGAAACCGCATCCCAGCAGCTGCCTGTTGCCCTGCCGCCTGATGCTGGAGGAGGACCAGAGGCCCCCCCAACCTGGCCCCAGACTTGTGATGGCCTGCAAATTTCAGAGTGCCCCCCACCACCTCGGGGTCCCCTGGGTGGCGCCCCCACTATCTATCATGGCCCCGAGGTGGGTGGTGCTCTGCAGGGTGCTTGCCTTCATAGTTCCTGGGGATCTGCAGTCCGTGCCCAGGGTTGGGCTTCAGGGCCTGGGAATGCCGCTGGGACCCGGATTCCTTTGCGGGCTCAGGCTCTCAGGCAGGTGCTGCTGGGGTCCTTAGTGCCTCTGGCAAGGGACCCAGACTAGGTTGCGCTGGGCTTGCCTCCCAGGACCTCTGGGCTCCCGTTAAGAGTTGGTACTGCCTATGGACAGAGGGCAGCCACCAACGATGACTGGAAAGCTGTCACCACTTACAAGCACTCCGGTGGTCTTGGAACAGTGTGCAGCCAAAGAGGGGGCCTAAGGAGGGATTTGTAATGGGGTCCAGTATAGGGAATCGAACAGCATGGCAGTGGCGAATGTAGCGCAGCATCGAGCCGGAAAATGGATGGAATCCGAGGCGGCACACAGGACCCAGGAGTGGGGATGGGCTTTGCCATGGGGAACCACGCTGGCATTGTGCCTAGGCTGCTTTGAGGCTTGCCTTTGCTAAATTTCCCTCACCTCGAGTTAAGACTGCAGATGTTTAATGGATATCTCTGAAGCAATTCCTTAAAGTCTGAGCTAAGTGGTCCCAAGAATGGTAACTAAGTGGTTACCAAGAGGTAAGCGGTAACCAAGTCAATCATTTTTATGGTTCCCTTGCATTTGCAACATTTTTCTCCTTTGTTATCTGTAAGAAGTAATCACTTGAAGTAAATGTAAGCGTAATGAATGAGAACCTTCCGTGTTGTAATGGGACTGGAAAGCAATGAAGGCCTGTCCTGGCCAGTGTCCAGGCGCTCTCCCCTTGAGAGTGTGGTCAGTGCGCTCTCTCCCTCTCAGAGACTGGCTGTGCGGTCCCTCTTTCTCCACAGGACTTCTGCAGTGTGTGTGAACTGTTCACCGCACCCAGAACTCACTGACTCTGCTGGCCAGAGTCTGCATCATCTGGTGCCCAGGAACAGGGATCCAGGGTTCGAACCCCAGTTTTGGACAACACACCAACTTGGTTGGAGTGTGTGCATCAGCTCAGGTAAGGGCAGAGGACACCGGGTGCTTTTCGGTAAGGTCGTAGGGTGTGTTGGATTTCAGGGAAAGAGATTCCTTCCAAGGTCACCCTGTCCTGTGGCCACTTTGCATCTGTACCCTGTGTAGCAAGCAGGAGCCTTGCTCCCCCTCCCAAGCACCTGCCGTATTTCATGCGGGCACAGGTCGAGCAGTTAAGGGCCACAAGGGCGCTCGCCGCAATAAAGACACCTGTGAGAGGATAAGCTGGGACGTGGACCGGGACAGAACGCTAGGTCTCCTGCCAGCTGCAAGCAAAAGTCCACGCAACGAGAGGCACACTGTAAAAACACTCACGAGCCCATCCCCGCGGCACCACCCCCATCAGGTTTCAGGCTTGGGAGAGAGAGCAATGGATTTTCCTTTCAATTAGCTTTAACAGTACAAGCGCCTCAGCGCATTCTTTCTTTAAAAGCTGCTCTTGCAGCCCTGTTGATTTTGCCTTTTCCCTCCGCCCACCTGTAAACAGAAAGGCAGACAGGAAATGAGTGTTTCGGTGTCAACCGGACTCTGAAGATTGCTTAGAGAACTCAGGGTTCATTCCAGGGTTATTGATGAGTGTCTCAGCTTCTTGCTGAGCACCGAAGATAAGAGGCATTCCTCCCTCCGGCTTGAGATCTCAGGCGTCCCCACGCGAGTAGGGGCCTCGCGGAGGTGTCTGGGGTCAATCCCCGAGACGCGCAGGGGCCTCACAGGGAATTCCAATCACGGTCATTTAACTCTCGGCTCCTCCAGGGAAGCGCGATATAAAGGCTGGTCACCTAGCGCTTGGAGCCCCCCCTTGCAGTCTCAGACGCTTGGGGGAGAACCTGAGACCCATAAGCGGGGTGAGGGTGCCCGGAAAGTCCGGTGCCCCCCTCCCCGACGGTCTTTCACCAACAGCACATTGCGACCCACTACGCTCTCCTCCCTAGAAAGAAGTAGCATTTAAAGGTGCAGGCGGAGAGAAAGCAAAACTGAATCTGGTTTTGTGACCGCCGCCGCACTTGCGGCGGGAGGAATTTCAGAAAAGTTGCCTTTATTTCTTAAAAATTGTTCTTTAAAAGTTTCTTCAAATCCTCTACCATGGGGAACAGGCTCCCTAAGGAACAAGAGCAATGTTTTTGGCTAACTGGGCAGCTTTTTAAGGCTGCTGGATGTCTCCCAGTTAAGGGATCTTTAGATTTGGAACTACGGGAAAAGGCAGGGCAGAGAAGCCCTCATAGTCGGGATAGCATGGGCGAAAAGAAACGCGACCGACCGCTGCCCATCAGTCAGGCCCTTCCGGGGTTCGCCCCAGCTGCAGCGAATGCCGCGCCCGTCCAGTGAGCCCAGCCTGGGGTGCGGGCGTGCGCACTCGCAGCATGGGTGGGGGAGCTCGAGCTGCGGTGGGCGCAGGCTCACAGCACAGCGCGGCAGGATCTCATCCTTACGCCAAGGACCGCAGGGGCGGAGTGGGGCTTGGTCCCCCTCGCCTCTCCTCTTCCCCTTGCGGGAGGGAGCAATCTATTCCCACGTCCACCACCAGCCCCAGTCCCAATCCACAGGTCGTACCCCGGGCCTGGTTCCACACAGCACCTCGCCTCAGGGGGCGCCTAGCAGCAGACTTAGAACTGGTCTGAAGGAGTTCCAGCCAGGTCATCCCTGATATAAAGGACAACAGCCCCCTAGCTTTAGGAGGCCCCAGGGTGCTTAGTTTGGAAAAAGGGATTTCTATTTTGTTTACATTTCTACAACTGGAATTGGGGCATTTCTCAACCCCGAAAAGGTGTGTAGTCTCTTCAATGTTTTGGTCTAAATGGGCAAGTTGGATGAATGAGACCTTATGTCCTTTTTGCCCCACGTAAGACCTGGGGCAGGGACCTCCTCACTCTGGGAATGCAAATCACCCTGCTGTCCCATTAACTCCAGAGGATTGCAACCTCGAATAACTTGGCAAACAGATGTTTCTCACTCTCCCCACGTTCATTGCATAAAATACTGCTTAAGTCAAACGCTTGGCAGTGTAATCAGGCTTGAGTTTGAAAAGACTTGCTATGCTTCTTTTGCAACGTTATGGGGATTGTGTGTTGTAGAAAGTTCAAGTAAGTGGTAGAAGGTCTGTAAGGAAGGAATTAAGAAAGTGAAGGAAAGTATAGGATTGTGAAGGAGAAGGGTAAGAAGGAATAAAGGAAAAAGATAGATACCGCCTGCATTCATGTGTGGCCAGGAAAGAAAGTACGTTAGACTGAATAGCTGAAGAGGGGAAGTGGAGATGGGAAGGAAATAAGAGGAATACTAAGCATCTAAGTCTTGGAAACACTGCAAATTCTGCACCCAGGAACTACCAGGTCCTGAGAACAATAAGGTCATTAACTTGCTGCTCAAACTCATTGCAGCTTGCAGAAGCAGCAGGGGGCCTGTCTTTCCAAGCAGACACTAACTCAGGTGCTCCATAGGCCCCTCCCCTCACTGGGGAATCAGCAAAGAATGTTAGAGCTTGAGGCCTTCAGCCACTTAGGCTGTCCACAAGAAATCAACACTAATAATGGCCCGGAATACATTGCACAAACCACTCAGGCTTTCTTAGAAAAATGGGGAATTTGCCATAAAACAGGTATCCCTATAATCCTACAGGCCAAGCAATTGTTGAAAGAGCTCACCAAACCTTTAAAACCTTAGTAAACAAACAAAAAAGGGGGAATCAGGAAACATCCCCCAAGAATTTAACCCTGCTGGCAATATATACACACAATCTTTTGAAATGCGATGTTAATTTAAAGTCACCCGCAGACAAACACCCTGTGCAAAACAGGCCTGCAGTCCCACACCCCTTGTTCTTGTACAAAGACGCTTTAGGGGAAGGAAGGTGGGAAGGCCCAGTGGCACCATGAACTTGGGGAAGAGGGTATGATTGTGCCTTCTGTCCAGAAGGACCTTTGGAGCCCTGGACAAAGAGGGTGTGGCCACAGGATCGAAAAGGCTTCCCTGGCAGCGACCCTCCTCCACCCCTTGGACTCTTCTGATCCAGGATTCTCCAAGGTGAAGTGCAATGCCATCCAGCACTCCTGGAGCGATATTCACCATCACCTAAGAGGGACTTTTTCTACCAACTGAAAGGGACAAATTGATAAATTGCAACTAGAATTCCATCAGCAGCTACAGGGCATTCGACGCTTGATTAATTGAGAGGTTTTTCAAACCTTCCGTGGTGATCTTAGTGGCTAAACCCCCCAGGAAATTGGTTTGGAGAAGTGAAGCAGAGTGCAGGTCTTTAGAGCCACCGGTTGCTGACTGCTTACAGTAAAGCTCTGTGTACTTCCACGCATTTGCAATTTATTCTCCCATGGCCGCATAAGAGACGAGCAAGTAGCAAGCTTTATGGGACCTGTAGCAGTCCTAACTAAAAACAAAGGGGGGAACTGTAGGGGACCAATGAGCATGGCAGTGGGGATGGAGCCCAGCATCGCCAACCAGCAAACCTATGGAATGCGAGGCAGCCCACAGGACCCAGGCGTGCAGATGGGCTTTGCCATGGGGAACCAGGCTGGCATTGTGCCTAGGCTGCTTTAAGACTCGCTTTTGCTGAAACTCCCTCACCCTGAGTTAAGACTGCAGATGTTTAATGGATATCTATGAAGCAATTCCCTCAATCTGTGCTAAGTCTTCCCAAGGACAAAACGTAACCAAGTCAATCATTTTCATGGTTCCCTTGCATTTGCAACATTTTTCTCCTTTGATATCTGTAAGAAGTAATCACTTAAAGTAAATGTGAGGATAATGAATGAGAACCTTCTGTGATGTAATGGGACTGGAAAGCAATGAAGGCTAGTCCCGGTGAGGGTCCAGGCACTCTCCTCTTGAGAGGGTGGTCAGGGCCCTCTCTCTCTCTCAGAGAGTGGCCGTGCTGTCTCTCTCTGTCCACAGGACTTCTGCAGTCTGTGTGAATTGTTCACTGCATCCAGAACTCACAGACTCTGCTGGCCAGAGTCTGCATCAGTCCAGAACTCAGGGTGTCCAGGAAGTATTAGAAAATATATACGTAGGATGTTCTCACCCCCACTAGTCTGAACGGGGGATTGGGATGCTTGGAGCGGGGCCATTGAGAGTTGTTTTGTACAGCAACAGCTTTGCAGCTAACCTCTGGCATGGTCACCTAACATATCTATAACCTTTAACTGGTTTCATGGATATGTTGAATAGCTGTGGCCATGCTTTGAACCAGCAGGGTGGAAGTCACTTCCACCCAAGATGTAACTGGCAGGCAACCGCCCCTGGTTATAGCACCTATGTAAGAGCTTGGAGATGTTTGGCTCCTCCCCACGGGGCCATGACTCCCCAGACTTACTATGGCAGCCCAGAAAAGCTGGACAAATATGAGAGCCCTGGTAGGTGAAGCCAATTGTGGGACGAGTCAGAAATGGGGCTGCAGTGGAAAGCTGGCACTGGGATTTAAACCCAGGCGCAGCAATCACAGGAGGAGGGGACCTCTTGGCTTTGGGCTGCTCCCTTCTGTCATGTGGCTTAGCAAGCAGGAGAGACTTTGCCTGGAAGAAAAGGGTTGAAAGGGCTCTTGCTGGTGGGCCATGAGAAGGTGCCAAATAGCTTTGGATTAACTGGAGATCCTGGAGGAGGTGACACAGCTGATGGTTCCAGGAACATGAACCATGGACTTCTACTTCTTTTCCTCAGTACTGTTCTCCTGACTGAGCAGAGGTGAGAAGGAAGGACTGTGTGCCTTGTGGGTATTCTACAGGACTTTGGTATTTTTAATGAGGACATGAAGTCATTACTATAAGTCTGTATAGCTTTTAAATAAATAATTCCTTTCCTTTCACAAATCTCTGGCATCGAGAGTCCTCCTGCCCAGGATGGGGGGGTATGTGGAAGTAAGTACAGGGTGGGGGAGCAACACCCAGAGGAAAAGGGGGGGTTCTTTCGGTAATAGTATATCGTCCCCCCCCTTCTTTACGGCAACAGCCTGAGGACTCTCCCAGGACTGGGTAGAGGGGCAGCGGCCACGGCCGAGAGGCTTTGGAGATCAGCAACCACGGAGGCTAGGGCTGTGGCACCCAGCCAGTGGTTTCCCCAGCCAGATTCACACCATGGAGAAAGTGCTGCTCCATCGAGGTGACCTTGGACCAGGAGGA
Source organism: Glossophaga mutica (assembly GCA_039655065.1). NCBI lineage: Eukaryota > Metazoa > Chordata > Mammalia > Chiroptera > Phyllostomidae > Glossophaga > Glossophaga mutica. The sequence continues at coordinate 6,947,582 of CM077305.1, forward strand.
TACGAGAGCGTCCGAGCTAATGCAGGAGACAAAGCCTGCAGCCATACCAGCAGCCTGGCTATTGACTCTCCTCGGTGGTGGGCACCTGCAAGCCAGGTGTCAACACAAGGAAACAAAGAAACAAACAAAAACCGTGCAGTAGAAAACTGAATTGCCCCCAGCTAAGAAAGTCAAGTTAATGGGTAGACCCAAAAGAACTATGAAACAATGGTGACAGCAGTCATTAGGACAGGACAGGGAGTGAGGGGCAGGAACAAAGCACGAGAAGTAACTGCAGCTCGGGGAGAGACCAGTTAGCGCAGCAGGGACGGGACAAAACCACGGGTCTCCCTGATATCAGGGGCAGGGCACCCCCTCTAGGGTTGCGTGCCCAGACGTTCATTGCTGGGGAGAAACCAGAGAAATCCTACCCGCGGGGACAGGGCGAGCGACGGCACAGCCCACAGCGTTGCTGTGCTCCAAAAACTCCTAACTGAAAACTGAGTTAAAATGCACTAATAACGCACCATCAAAAAGTCCTTAACACCCACTGAAACACACGAAAAAGGAGCACAGTGCAGGGGAAAACTGATAGGGCAGAGCTCTGTGGCAGGAACTATTAGCAAAAGGTGCAGAGAACACTCCTCCTCGGTGCAGGGGGCTAGGAGAGCAAGGGTCCCACTGAAATCAGCGCCCACCTACACCCCGCTAGGGCTCTGATCCCCTAGCGACATTGCTGGGGACAACCCGCAGAAATCTGACAGTCTGCAACGGGGCTAGCGAAGGCACAGCCCACAGCATTGCTGAGCTCCAAAAAAGCGTATTCGGGGATTTTTTTTTTTTTTTTAGGTTTTCTCGATTTATTTTTAGAGAGAGGGGAAGGCAAGAAAAAAGAGAGCAAGAGAAACATCAGTGTGTGGTTAGTTGTCTCTTTTGTGCCCACAAAAGGGAACCTGATCTGTGAACCAGACAGATATCCTGGCTGGGAGTCGAACCCCAGAACCCTTAATTGGGAGGCTGGCGCTCAAGCCACTAAGCCACACCAGACAACGTTGAGAAGATGTGTTTGAGAGCACACTTAACCTAACAACGTCAACGTCAAGAATTTCGTAGACCCCAAAACACTAAGAAAGGGGCACAGACCAGGGAACATTCTCTAGGTCAGAACTACCCGGAAAACCCTGATCACAACACGTACAGAGAACTATGCCTGACGCCAGCGGAGAGCCGTTAGCTGTGCAGGGAGGACATGGAATCACCCCTCTCCCTGTAATCCGCGCTGGGGCGCCCCGTAGGGCTCTGTGCCAAGAGGGACCTCGCTGGAGAGCAGCCTGAAATCACACGCGCTGCATCCAGACCACCTCCAGCTGGGCCAAGAGCACTGCAGTGCACCAAAACCGTACCTGAAAGCATTGTCTGTCCGCACTAACGTCGCCGTCAAAAAACCCGTACACACAATGAAATACAAAACAAGGAGCTTTTTAGACTTTTTACACACGTTTTATCCTGGACGTGATTACTTACACATATGCCGTTAGTTAGAGAGGGTTGACTCCGTTTTCAACTACGCTCCTTTGTCCGCATTTCCTCTGGCGAACGGAGCTTTTGAAAGTACCGTCCGCATTTCCTCTGCAAACGGAGCTTTTGAAAGTACCGTCCGCATTTCCTCGGCAAACGGAGCTTTTGAAAGTACCGTCCGCATTTCCTCTGCAAATGGAGCTTTTGAAAGTACCGTCCGCATCTCCTCTGGCGAACGGAGCTACTGACGTTGACCTGAGTGCGGATCGACTCCGTTCTCAGTGATGGTTTCTGGAGCACAGCAGAGTTTCTGCCGCACCTTCCCTAGACCCCTGGCCCAGTGTAAGACATCTCCGATTTCTCTCCAGGAATCTGTCTCCGGGCCACACACCCAGTGGGGTTGGTTGTGGGGTGATTTCCCTAGTCCCCTGCACCCCTAACTGTTGTCCCACTGCTGTAGCGACAGTTCTCTGTACATGATGCTAACGGTGCCTGCTACACGGTGCTGACCTGAAGGTTATGCCGTGCACTACACTCCTTCTTGGTGTTTCGTTTGGTGAACGGAGTTCGGGAAAGTGCCGTTATTAGTGCGGATGAGCTCTGTTTTCCCTTAAGGTTTTTGGAGCCCAGCACCGCTGTGGGCTGTGCCGACGCTCACCCCGTCAGAGGTGGATGATTTCTCTGGTTTCCTCTAGCAATCCCGCTGGGCTCTGCTTTCATGGAGACCCGAGGTCTCAGCCCCTCCCTGCTGCTCTAACTGATCTCTCCCTGCGCTGCACAGTAACTTGTCCATGGGCTTTGCTACTGGCCCTCCCTACCTGTTCTGTCCTAACCATTGCTCTTGGCTCCTCCTTCTGTCCCCATTGTTATGTATTTCTTTCGGGATGACCCAGTAACTTGAGTTTGATAGCTGTGGATAATTCTGTTTTCAACTACAGTTATTTTTGTTTGTTTGTTTTGACATCTGACTTGCAACTGTGGACCACCGAGGAGAGCTTAAATACCGAGGCTGCGGGTACCTCTGCAGGCTTTGTCTCCCGCATCAGCTCAGACACTCCTGTCCTCCTGGTCCGAGGTGTCTGCAATGGAGCAGCACTTCCTCAACCTTGTGAGGCTGGCATGGACACCGCTGACTGGGCATCAACGCAACACCGTCCCGGGCTTTCCGATCCTCGAAGACCACGGGCCAAGACTACTGCCTCAGTACCCGGTACTCAGTACCCCGTCCATGGCAGAAGGATCTCATTTTCCAATAAAACTGCCTGATGTTCCTTGGGTGTCCCCTGTCCGTTTTTGCCTCTTTCCCCTTGCAGGTCCAGTTGTTGACGATTCCTCGTTCCCTTCTACCTCCACACTTGTTGCTTTTAATTACTGGCTTTTACCTTCACTGTTTCTTACTGGCTTTACCTGAAACACAGGTACTTGTACTAAGGGACACTGCTAGTTATAGAATTGTACTCCTGGACCTGAGTACTTACAGCGGCGACCTAGAGCGGGTTGACCGAATTCTCAACGCCGGGCTTTTGGCTGACGGAGAACGGCCTGTCTGTGGGCTCTCGGACACCTCTGGCCCGATCCAAGGGAGCTGACTTCTCAGGTGTCTCCCCAGCAACGTCTCTGGGGGCAGAGCTGTAGACTGCGGGCTGCGGGCCTATTTGAAGAGACTCTTGCTCGCCAGGAATCCCTGCACCGCTAGCTGCTCCCTGGGCTGTGCGGGGCTGGCGCTCGGACCCGAGAGCTCATGGGTGGAGCTGCCTTGTGCGGAGCCCGTGGTGACCCCTGCTCCGTGCTCCGTTAGGCCAACGAAATTGTGTCTACCGTTTCCCACTATGGATATTGTCAGTGAGGACCGACTGCATTCTCCCCTAGGGGGTACTGGACGCCTTTACCACCGTGTGCTCTGCCGTTGCTCACCCTGTTGCGGTGCCGGTGATTTCTCAGGTTCCTCTCTAGCAATGTCTCTGTGGGCGCACAACCCCAGAGGGGGTGCCTGGGCGCTGATTTCAGGGAGACTGCAGTGTCTGCCCCTGTAGGCACGCTGGAAGCTCTGAAGGTTTCCAATTTCTCCGTTCAGCAGGGTGCCTCTGAACCCCACCATTTGGAGGTAGGCGAGTGCAGGCTGACTTCAGTCACAAGTTAGTGATTCTCTGCCCCTTTCCCTGGGCTTCATCAGGATAGTGTTACATCAGGAAGTTTTCACGCTGCTTCTTTCTACGCTGTTTTCTCCTAAAGAATCTAGGACGGGGTGAGCTCACACGCGGCTGTACAAAAATAACGTTTCTAGTGCTGCTTGCTCAGACCCAGCTGGGACGGAATTCGTTTTCTCTCTTCAGCACTAGGCATCTCAGCCCAATACGTGGCGTGCGCTTCGCTCCGTCATTTCACAGCCCCGTTGTTTCTGCCCCTTCCTGCCTTGTTGCTGATCTTCAATCAGGTCAGGGTTTAGAGCGGGTTGACCGCGTTCTCAACGCCGGGCTTTTGGCTGACGGAGAACGGCCTGTCTGTGGGGAGACACCTCTGCCCGGACCTTAGGGAGCTGAGTTCTCGGGTCTGTGCCCAGCAACGGCTCTGGGGGCAGAGCTCTAGACTGCGGGCTGGGGGCCTATTTGAAGGAGACCCTTGCTCCCAAGCAATCCCTGCACGGCTCGCCGCTCCATGGGCTCTGCGGGACTGGTGCTCGAACCGGGCAGCTCATGGGTGGGGCTGCCTCGTGCGGAGTCGGTGGTGATCCCTGCTCCGTGCTCCGCTAGACCCACGAAATTGCGTCTACCGTTTCCCGCTGTCGACGTCGTTAGTGAGGACCGACTGCATTCTCCCCTAGGGGGAAACGGACGCCTTTACCACCGTGTGCTCTGCCGTTGCTCGCCCTTTTGCGGCGCCCGTGATTTCTCGGGGTTCTCTCTAGCCATGTCCACCTGGGCGGGCAACCCTACAGTGGGTGCCTGGCGCCGATTTCCTGGAGAACTGGGTGTTGGTCTCCTCCGTGCGGCGCTAACTGGTCTCTCCCCACGCCCCATGGTCACTGCCCCCTTTGCCTGGCGACCGCTTGCCCTCACCTGACCTGTGGAGGAGAGGACCGGTTCTTGCTCTGTCGCGGTTGTTCCGCATTTTCTCTCCGGTGGACCCGTTATCTTGAGTTTTTAGCGGTGGGTAATTCCGTTGGCAGCAACACGGGATTTTTTTTTGACGTAAGGCTTCCTTCCGCCCACCCGGAGGAGGGCATAAATAGCGAGGCTGCTGGTTCGGCCGGCCGCAGGTTTGGCTCCCGCTTCAGCTCGGACGCTCGCGTCCTCCCGGTCCCAGGTCGTCCCGATGGAGCAGCACTTTCTCGACGTCGCCAAGCGGGCTTCGGACGCCGCTGGCCCGGCGCCTGCGCCCCAGCCTCCGTGGTCGCCGATCCTCGAAGAAGACCGCAGGCCGGGGCCGCTGCCCTCTACCCGGTACTGGGAGCGCCCGCAGGCCGCCGCGACGCTCCCCCCGGCCCACTGCTCTGCAGCCCCTGTTGGCGGCTGCCCTCGGTCTACCAGCGGTACAGAGACTTCACCGGAGCCCAGAGCTCCTGGGACGCAAGCGCAGCGCAGCCCAGTCCGGGTCCCTCGCCGGAGACCTCAGAGTCGCCAGACACACCAGAGACGCCAGCGAGCCCAGCGGAACCCGCCCGACAGCCAGAGCCGGCGGAGGAAACAGCGGCGTCCCAGCGGCTTTCCCGGGCCCGGCCCCCCAGCGCCGGAGACCGACTGCAGATCACCGGGAACTCGGAAGGCGCGCGCCCCGCAGAGCGGCGCCCAGCGCGGGCTGCGGCTGGACGGCGCGGTCACCCGGTCTTCTCAGCCTGCCTGCGGTGGATCCGTCGCGCTGTCCGCGCCGCTGCCGGCTGCTGCGGGATCTTCGTGGACGTTAAAGAGCCCGGAGATTGCTACGGGAAGGACTCTTCGGGGGGCCGTCCGTGGCAGAAGGATCTCATTTTTCAATAAAACTGCGTGATGTTCCTTGGGTGTCCCCTGTCCGTTTTTGCCTCTTTCCCCTTGCAGGTCCGGTTGTTGACGATTCCTCGCTCCCTTCTACCTCCACACTTGTTGCTTTTAATTACTGGCTTTTACCTTCACTGTTTCTTACTGGCTTTACGTGAAACACAGGTACTTGTACTAAGGGACACTGCTAGTCTTAGAATTGTACTCCTGGACCTGAGTACTTACAGCGGAGACGGTAGAGCGGTTTGACCGAATTCTCAACGCCGGGCTTTTGGCTGACGGAGAACGGCCTGTCTGTGGGCTCTCGGAAACCTCTGGCCCAATCCAAGGGAGCTGACTTCTCAGGTGTCTCCCCAGCAACGTCTCTGGGGGCAGAGCTGTAGACTGCGGGCTGCGGGCCTATTTGAAGAGACTCTTGCTCGCCAGGAATCCCTGCACCGCTAGCTGCTCCCTGGGCTGTGCGGGGCTGGCGCTCGGACCCGAGAGCTCATGGGTGGAGCTGCCTTGTGCGGAGCCCGTGGTGACCCCTGCTCCGTGCTCCGTTAGGCCAAGGAAATTGTGTCTACCGTTTCCCGCTATCGACCTTGTCAGTGAGGACCGACTGTATTCTCCACTAGGGGGTACTGGACGCCTTTACCACCGTGTGCTCTGCCCTTGTGCCCCCGGTTTCGGCGCTGGGGATTTCTCAGGTTCCTTTCTAGCAATGTCTCTGTGGGCCCGAAACCCCAGAGGGGGTACCTGGGCGCTGATTTCAGGGAGACTGCACTGTCTGCCCCTGTAGGCACGCTGGAAGCTCTGAAGGTTTCCAATTTCTCCGTTCAGCAGGGTGCCTCTGAACCCCACCATTTAGAGGTAGGCGAGTGCAGGCTGACTTCAGTCACAAGTTAGTGATTCTCTGCCCCTTTCCCTGGGCTTCATCAGGATAGTGTTACATCAGGAAGTTTTCATGCTGCTGCTTTCTACGCTGTTTTCTCCTAAAGAATCTAGGACGGGGTGAGCTCACACGCGGCTGTACAAAAATAACGTTTCTAGTGCTGCTTGCTCAGTCCCAGCTGGGACGGAATTCGTTTTCTCTCTTCAGCACTAGGCATCTCAGCCCAATACGTGGCGTGCGCTTCGCTCCGTCATTTCACAGTCGTTTCTGCCGCTTCCTGCCTTGTTGCTGATCTTCAATCAGGTCAGGGTTTAGAGCGGGTTGACCGCCTTCTCAACGCCGGGCTTTTGGCTGACGGAGAACGGCCTGTCTGTGGGGAGACACCTCTGCCCGGACCTTAGGGAGCTGAGTTCTCGGGTCTGTGCCCAGCAACGGCTCTGGGGGCAGAGCTCTAGACTGCGGGCTGCGGGCCTATTTGAAGAGACTCTTGCTCGCCAGGAATCCCTGCACCGCTAGCTGCTCCCTGGGCTGTGCGGGGCTGGCGCTCGGACCCGAGAGCTCATGGGTGGAGCTGCCTTGTGCGGAGCCCGTGGTGACCCCTGCTCCGTGCTCCGTTAGGCCAACGAAATTGTGTCTACCGTTTCCCGCTATCGACCTTGTCAGTGAGGACCGACTGCATTCTCCACTAGAGGGTACTGGACGCCTTTACCACCGTGTGCTCTGCCGTTGCTCACCCTGTTGCGGCGCCGGGGATTTCTCAGGTTCCTTTCTAGCAATGTCTCTGTGGGCGCGCAACCCCAGAGGGGGTGCCTGGGCGCTGATTTCAGGGAGACTGCAGTGTCTGCCCCTGGAGGCACGCTGGAAGCTCTGAAGGTTTCCAATTTCTCCGTTCAGCAGGGTGCCTCTGAACCCCACCATTTGGAGGTAGGCGAGTGCAGGCTGACTTCAGTCACAAGTTAGTGATTCTCTGCCCCTTTCCCGGGGCTTCATCAGGATAGTGTTACATCAGGAAGTTTTCATGCTGCTTCTTTCTACGCTGTTTTCTCCTAAAGAATCTAGGACGGGGTGAGCTCACACGCGGCTGTACGGAAATAACGTTCCTGGTGCTGCTTGCTCAGACCCAGCTGGGACGGAATTCGTTTTCTCTCTTCAGCACTAGGCATCTCAGCCCAATACGTGGCGTGCGCTTCGCTCCGTCATTTCACAGCCCCGTTGTTTCTGCCGCTTCCTGCCTTGTTGCTGATCTTCAATCAGGTCAGGGTTTAGAGCGGGTTGACCGTGTTCTCAACGCCGGGCTTTTGGCTGACGGAGAAACGCCTGTCTGTGGGCTCTCGGGCCCCTCTGGCCGGATCCAAGGGAGCTGACTTCTCAGGTGTCTCGCCAGCAACGGCTCTGGGGGCAGAGCTCTAGACTGCGGGCTGCGGGCCTATTTGAAGGAGACCCTTGCTCCCAAGCAATCCCTGCACCGCTCGCCGCTCCATGGGCTGTGCGGGACTGGTGCTCGCACCCGTTAGCTCATGGGTGGGGCTGCCTCGTGCGGAGTCGGTGGCGATCCCTGATCCGTGCTCCGCTAGGCCAACGAAATTGCGTCTACCGTTACCGCTGTCGACGTCGTCAGTGAGGACCGACTGCATTCTCCCCTAGGGGGAAACGGACGCCTTTACCACCGTGTGCTCTGCCGTTGCTTGCCCTTTTGCGGCGCCCGTGAGTTCTCCCGGTTCTCTCTAGCCATGTCCACCTGGGCGGGCAACCCTACAGTGGGTGCCTTGCGCCGATTTCCTGGAGAACTGGGTGTTGGTCTCCTCCCCGCGGCGCTAACTGGTCTCTCCCCACGCCCCATGGTCACTGCTCCCTTTGCCTGGCGACCGCTTGCCCTCACCTGACCTGTGGAGGAGAGGACCGGTTCTTGCTCTGTCGCGGTTGTTCCGCATTTTCTCTCCGGTGGACCCGTTATCTTGAGTTTTTAGCGGTGGGTAATTCCGTTGGCAGCAACACGGGATTTTTTTTTGACGTAAGGCTTCCTTCCGCCCACCCGGAGGAGGGCATAAATAGCGAGGCTGCTGGTTCGGCCGGCCGCAGGTTTGGCTCCCGCTTCAGCTCGGACGCTCGCGTCCTCCCGGTCCCAGGTCGTCCCGATGGAGCAGCACTTTCTCGACGTCGCCAAGCGGGCTTGGGAGGCCGCTGGCCCGGCGCCTGCGCCCCAGCCTCCGTGGTCGCCGATCCTCGAAGAAGACCGCAGGCCGGGGCCGCTGCCCCTCTACCCGGTACTGGGAGCGCCCGCAGGCCACCGCGACGCTCCCCCCGGCCCACTGCTCTGCAGCCCCTGTTGGCGGCTGCCCTCGGTCTACCAGCGGTACAGAGACTTCACCGGAGCCCGGAGCTCCTGGGACGCAAGCGCAGCGCAGCCCAGTCCGGGTCCCTCGCCGGAGACGTCAGAGTCGCCAGACACTCCAGAGACGCCAGCGAGCCCAGCGGAACCCGCCCGACAGCCAGAGCCCGCGGAGGAAACAGCGGCGTCCCAGCGGCTTTCCCGGGCCCGGCCCCCCAGCGCCGGAGACCGACTGCAGATCACCGGGAACTCGGAAGGCGCGCGCCCCGCAGAGCGGCGCCCAGCGCGGGCTGCGGCTGGACGGCGCGGTCACCCGGTCTTCTCAGCCTGCCTGCGGTGGATCCGTCGCGCTGTCCGCGCCGCTGCCGGCTGCTGCGGGATCTTCGTGGACGTTAAAGAGCCCGGAGATTGCTACGCGAAGGACTCTTCGGGGGGCCGTCCGTGGCAGAAGGATCTCATTTTTCAATAAAACTGCCTGATGTTCCTTGGGTGTCCCCTGTCCGTTTTTGCCTCTTTCCCCTTGCAGGTCCGGTTGTTGACGATTCCTCGTTGTCTTCTACCTCCACACTTGTTGCTTTTAATTACTGGCTTTTACCTTCACTGTTTCTTACTGGCTTTACCTGAAACACAGGTACTTGTACTAAGGGACACTGGTAGTTATAGAATTGTACTCCTGGACCTGAGTACTTACAGCGGCGACCGTAGAGCGGGTTTACCGAATTCTCAACGCCGGGCTTTTGGCTGACGGAGAACGGCCTGTCTGTGGGCTCTCCGACACCTCTAGCCCGATCCAAGGGAGCTGACTTCTCAGGTGTCTCCCCAGCAACGTCTCTGGGGGCAGAGCTGTAGACTGCGGGCTGCGGGCCTATTTGAAGAGACCCTTGCTCGCCAGGAATCCCTGCACCGCTAGCTGCTCCCTGGGCTGTGCGGGGCTTGCGCTCGGACCTGAGAGCTCATGGGTGGAGTTGCCTTGTGCGGAGCCCGTGGTGACCCCTGCTCCGTGCTCCGTTAGGCCAACGAAATTGCGTCTACGGTTTCCCGCTATCGACGTTGTCAGTGAGGACAGACTGCATTCTCCACTAGGGGGTACTGGACGCCTTTACCACCGTGTGCTCTGCCGTTGCTCACCCTGTTGCAGCGCCGGGGATTTCTCAGGTTCCTCTCTAGCAATGTCTCTGTGGGCGCGCAACCCCATTGGGGGTGCCTGGGCGCTGATTTCAGGGAGACTGCAGTGTCTGCCGCTGGAGGCACACTGGAAGCTCTGAAGGTTTCCAATTTCTCCGTTCAGCAGGGTGCCTCTGAACCCCACCATTCGGAGGTAGGCGAGTGCAGGGTGACTTCAGTCACAAGTTAGTGATTCTCTGCCCCTTTCCCTGGGCTTCATCAGGATAGTGTTACATCAGGAAGTTTTCATGCTGCTTCTTTCTACGCTGTTTTTTCCTAAAGAATCTAGGACGGGGTGAGCTCACAGGCGGCTGTACAAAAATAACGTTCCTGGTGCTGCTTGCTCAGACCCAGCTGGGACGGAATTCGTTTTCTCTCTTCAGCACTAGGCATCTCAGCCCAATACGTGGCGTGCGCTTCGCTCCGTCATTTCACAGCCCCGTTGTTTCTGCCGCTTCCTGCCTTGTTGCTGATCTTCAATCAGGTCAGGGTTTAGAGCGGGTTGACCGTGTTCTCAACGCCGGGCTTTTGGCTGACGGAGAACGGCCTGTCTGTGGGGAGACACCTCTGCCCGGACCTTAGGGAGCTGAGTTCTCGGGTCTGTGCCCAGCAACGGCTCTGGGGGCAGAGCTCTAGACTGTGGGCTGGGGGCATATTTGAAGGAGACCCTTGCTCCCAAGCAATCCCTGCACCGGTCGCCGCTCTCTGAGCTCTGCAGGGCTGGTGCTCGCACCCGAGAGCTCATGGGTGGGGCTGCCTTGTGCGGAGACAGTGGTGATCCCTGCTCCGTGCTTTGTTAGGCCAACGAAATTGTGTCAACTTTTTTCTCAATGACGACGTTATCAGTGGGGACTCACTGCATTTTCCACTAGGGGTTACTGGTCGCCTTTACCGCCGCGTGCTCTGCCATCGCTTACCCTGTTGCAGCGCTAGGATTTTTCCGTTTTCTTTCCAGTAACCTCCCTGTTGGCACAGATCCCTAGAGGGCGAGACAGCAGGCGACGTGCAGGGAGAGGAGTGATGGCATCGCCTCCCTCCACAACTACCCTCTCTCCCCTGGCTGCAGGCTTTGTTGTCCCTGCGTTTTGCCAACAGTTGGTCTTTTTGGGTTTATGGAATTCTTGACGTTGACGTCGTCAGTGCGGATGAAGTCTGTTTTCAAATACACTGTTTTGGACTACAGCAACGCTGTGGACTGGCTTCCCCAGCAAGCCAGGGTGTACGGTGCCTGATTTCTCACATTTCTCTCCAGAAAAGTCTCTATTGACTCACAGCCTTTTGGAGCCACGGCCGTGTGCTGTTTTCAGGGAGGCGGGTGGTTTCTTTTCCACCCTGCATCGATTCTTTGCTGGCTGCTTACAGCCATCTGCGCAATTAGTTCCATGTACGGTTTGCTGATAGATCTTGCTATATGACGTTCTGACCCACTGATTCTTCCCTGCACTGTGCTACTTCTTTGCATTTCATTTTGTGTATGAATTTTTTGACGGTGATGTTAGTGCTGATATACTCCGTTTTCAGTTACAGTTTTTGGAGCACTGCACCACTGTTGGCCCAGCTGTAGTTCATCCTGTTGCAGTGCGAACAATTTCTCCGGTATTTCTCCAGCAATATTCCTTTGCCCAGAGACCCAGTGGGTTGGTTCTGTGGTGATTTCAGAGACAACTTGCTTCCCTAGCCCCCTGAACCGCTAACTGCTATCCTCCTGCTGCAGGGAGAGCTCTCTGTAGGTTTTGCTAATAGTTCCTGCCACAGAGCTCTGCCCTGTTGCTTTTACCCTGCACTGTGCTCCTTTTTCGTGTGTTTCAGTGGGTGTTAAGGACTTTTTCATGGTGCGTTATTAGTGCATTTTAACTCAGTTTTCAGTTAGGAGTTTTTGGAGCACAGCAACGCTGTGGGCTGTGCCGTCGCTCGCCCTGTCCCCGCGGGTAGGATTTCTCTGGTTTCTCCCCAGCAATGAACGTCTGGGCACGCAACCCTAGAGGGGGTGCCCTGCCCCTGATATCAGGGAGACCCGTGGTTTTGGCCCCTCCCTGCTGCGCTAACTGGTCTCTCCCCGAGCTGCAGTTACTTCTTGTGCTTTGTTCCTGCCCCTCACACCCTGTCCTGTCCTAATGATTGCTGGCACCATTGTTTCATAGTTCTTTTGGGTCTACCCATTAACTTGACTTTCTTAGCTGGGGGCAATTCAGTTTTCTACTGCACGGTTTTTGTTTGTTTCTTTGTTTCTTTGCGTTGACACCTGGCTTGCAGGTGCCCACCACCGAGGAGAGCCAATAGCCAGGCTGCTGGTATGGCTGCAGGCTTTGTCTCCTGCATTAGCTCGGACGCTCTCGTGTCCTCCTGGTCCAAGGTCACCTCGATGGAGCAGCACTTTCTCCATGGTGTGAATCTGGCTGGGGAAACCACTGGCTGGGTGCCACAGCCCTAGCCTCCATGGTTGCTGATCTCCAAAGCCTCTGGACTGTGGCTGCTGCCCTTCTACCCAGTCCTGGGAGAGTCCTCAGGCTGTTACCGTAAAGAAGGGGGGGACGATATACTATTACCGAAAGAACCCCCCCTTTTCCTCTGGGCGTTGCTCCCCCACCCTGTACTTACTTCCACATACCCGCCCCATCCTGGGCAGGGGAACTCTGGATGCCAGAGATTTGTGAAAGGAAAGGAATTATTTACTTAAAAGCTATACAGACTTATAGTAATGACTTCATGTCCTCATTAAAAATACCAAAGTCCTGTAGAATACCCACAAGGCACACAGTCCTTCCTTCTTGCCTCTGTTCAGTCAGGAGAACAGTACTGAGGAAAAGAAGTAGAAGTCCGTGGTTCATGTTCCTGGAACCATCAGCTGTGTCACCACCAGGATCTCCAGTTAATCCAGAGCCATGTGGCACCTCCTCATGGCCCACCAGCAAGAGCCCTTTCACCCCTTTTCTTCCAGGCAAAGTCTCTCCTGCTTGCTAAGCCACATGACAGAAGGGAGAAGCCCAAAGCTGAGAGGTTCCCTCCTCCTGTGGTTGCTGCGCCTGGGTTTAAATCCCAGTGCCAGCTTTCCACTGCAGCCCCATTTCTGACTCGTCCCACAATTGGCTTCACCTACCAGGGCTCTCATATTTGTCCAGCTTTTCTGGGCTGCCATAGTAAGTCCGGGGAGTCATGGCCCCGTGGGGAGGAGCCAAACATCTCCAAGCTCTTACATAGGTGCTATAACCAGGGGCGGTTGCCTGCCAGTTACATCTTGGGTGGAAGTGACTTCCACCCTGCTGGTTCAAAGCATGGCCACAGCTATTCAACAAATCCATGAAACGAGTTAAATGTTATAGATATGTTAGGTGACCATACCAGAGTTAGCTACAAAGCTGTTGCTATGCAAAACAACTCTCAATGGCCCTGCTCCAAGCATCCCAATCCCCCGTTCAGACTTGTGGGGGTGAGAACATCCTACACATATATTTTCTAATACTTCCTGGACACCCTGAGTTCTGGACTGATGCAGACTCTGGCCAGCAGAGTCTGTGAGTTCTGGATGCAGTGAACAATTCACACAGACTGCAGAAGTCCTGTGGACAGAGAGGGATGGCACAGCCACTCTCTGAGAGAGAGAGAGAGCCTTGACCATACTCTCAAGAGGAGAGTGCCTGGACCCTCCCGGGACTAGCCTTCATTGCTTTCCAGTCCCATTACATCAGAGAAGGTTCTCATTCATTATCCTCACATTTACTTTAAGTGATTACTTCTTACAGATATCAAAGGAGAAAAATGTTGCAAATGCAAGGGAACCATGAAAATGATTGACTGGGTTACGTTTTGTCCTTGGGAAGGCTTAGCACAGATTTTAGGGAATTACTTCATAGATATCCATTAAACATCTGCAGTCTTAACTCGGGGTGAGGGAGTTTCAGCAAAAGCGAGTCTTAAAGCAGCCTAGGCACAATGCCAGCCTGGTTCCCCATGGCAAAGCCCATCTGCACTCCTGGGTCCTGTGGGCTGCCTCGCATTCGATAGGTTTGCCAGAAGCAGTCAGCAACCAGTGGCTCCAAAGACCCGTGCACTCTGCTTCACTTCTCCAAACCAATTTCTTGGGGGGGTTTAGCCACTAAGATCGCCACAAAAGGTTTGAAAAACCTCTCAATTAATCAAGCGTCGAATGCCCTGTCGCTGCTGATGGAATTCTAGTTGCAATTTATCAATTTGTCCCTTTCAGTTGGTAGAAAAAGTCCCTCTTAGGTGATGGTGAATATCGCTCCAGGAGTGCTGGATGGCATTGCACTTCACCTTGGAGAATCCTGGATCAGAAGAGTCCAAAGGGGTGGAGGAGGGTCGCTGCCAGGGAAGCCTTTTCGATCCTGTGGCCACACCCTCTTTGTCCAGGGCTCCAAAGGTCCTTCTGGACAGAAGGCACAATCATACCCTCTTCCCCAAGTTCATGGTGCCACTGGGCCTTCCCACCTTCCTTCCCCTAAAGCGTCTTTGTACAAGAACAAGGGGCGTGGGACTGCAGGCCTGTTTTGCACAGGGTGTTTGTCTGCGGGTGACTTTAAATTAACATCGCATTTCAAAAGATTGTGTGTATATATTGCCAGCAGGGTTAAATTCTTGGGGGATGTTTCCTGATTCCCCCTTTTTTGTTTGTTTACTAAGGTTTTAAAGGTTTGGTGAGCTCTTTCAACAATTGCTTGGCCTGTAGGATTATAGGGATACCTGTTTTATGGCAAATTCCCCATTTTTCTAAGAAAGCCTGAGTGGTTCGTGCAATGTATCCCGGGCCATTATTAGTGTTGATTTCTTGTGGACGGCCTAAGTGGCTGAAGGCCTCAAGCTCTAACATTCTTTGCTGATTCCCCAGTGAGGGGAGGGGCCTATGGAGCATCTGAGTTAGTGTCTGCTTGGAAAGACAGGCCCCCTGCTGCTTCTGCAAGCTGCAATGAGTTTGAGCAGCAAGTTAATGACCTTATTGTTCTCAGGACCTGGTAGTTCCTGGGTGCAGAATTTGCAGTGTTTGGAAGACTTAGATGCTTAGTATTCCTCTTATTTCCTTTCCATCTCCACTTCCCCTCTTCAGCTATTCAGTCTAACGTACTTTCTTTCCTCGCGACACATGAATGCAGGCGGTATCTATCTTTTTCCTTTATTCCTTCTTACCCTTCTCCTTCACAATCCTATACTTTCCTTCACTTTCTTAATTCCTTCCTTACAGACCTTCTACCACTTACTTGAACTTTCTACAACACACAATCCCCATAACGTTGCAAAATAAGCATAGCAAGTCTTTTAAAACTCAAGCCTGATTACACTGCCAAGCGTTTGACTTAAGCAGTATTTTATGCAATGAACGTGGGGAGAGTGAGAAACATCTGTTTGCCAAGTTATTCGAGGTTGCAATCCTCTGGAGTTAATGGGACAGCAGGGTGATTTGCATTCCCAGAGTGAGGAGGTCCCTGCCCCAGGTCTTACGTGGGGCCAAAAGGACATAAGGTCTCATTCGTCCAACTTGCCCATTTAGACCAAAACATTGAAGAGACTACACACCTTTTCGGGGTTGAGAAATGCCCCCATTCCAGTTGTAGAAATGTAAACAAAATAGAAATCCCTTTTTCCAAACTAAGCACCCTGGGGTCTCCTAAAGCCAGGGGGCTGTTGTCCTTTATATCAGGGTTGACCTGGCTAGAACTCCTTCAGACTAGTTCTAAGTCTGCTGCTAGGCGCCCCCTGAGGCGAGGTGCTGTGTGGAACCAGGCCCGGGGTACGACCTGTGGATTGGGACTGGGGCCGGTGCTGGAATTGCGGATAGGCTGCTCCCACCCGCAAGGGGAAGAGGAGAGGCGAGGGGGACCAACCCCCACTCCGCCCCTGCGGTCCTTGGCGTAAGGATGTGATCCTGCAGCGCTGCGCTGTGAGCCTGCGCCCACCGCAGCTCGAGCTCCCCCACCCACGCTGCGAGTGCGCATGCCCGCACCCCAAGCTGGGCTCACTGGACGGGCGCGGCATTCGCTGCAGCTGGGGCGAACCCCGGAAGGGCCTGACTGATGGGTAGCGGTCGGTCGCGTTTCTTTTCGCCCAAGCTATCCCGACTATGAGGGCTTCTCTGCCCTGCCTTTTCCCTTAGTTCCAAATCTAAAGATCCCTTAACTGGGAGACATCCAGCAGCCTTAAAAAGCTGCCCAGTTAGCCAAAAACATTGCTCTTGTTCCTTAGGGAGCCTGTTCCCCATGGTAGAGGATTTGTAGAAACCTTTAAAGAACAATTTTTAAGAAATAAAGGCACCCTGGCTGGTGTAGCTCAGTGGATTGAGCGCGGGCCTGCGAACCAAAGGATCGCGGTTCGATTCCCAGTCAGAGCACATGCCTGGTTTGCAGGCCAGTTCCCGGCGGGGGACACACGAGAGGCAACCGTACATTGATATTTCTCTCCCTCTCCCTCTCTCCTACCCTTCCTCTCTAAAGATAAATAAATTAAAGAAAGAAAGAAAGGCAACTTTTCTGAAATTCCTCCCGCCGCAATTGCGGCGGCGGTCACAAAGTCAGATTCAATTTTGCTTTCTCTCCGCCTGCACCTTTAAATGCTACTTCTTTCTAGGGAGGAGAGCGTAGTGGGTCGCAATGTGCTGTTGGTGAAAGACCGTCAGGGAGGGGGGCACCGGACTTTCCGGGCACCCTCACCCCGCTTATGGGTCTCAGGTTCTCCCCCAAGCGTCTGAGACTGCAAGGGGGGGCTCCAAGCGCTAGGTGACCAGCCTTTATATCGCGCTTCCCTGGAGGAGCCGAGAGTTAAATGACCGTGATTGGAATTCCCTGTGAGGCCCCTGCGCGTCTCGGGGATTGACCCCAGACACCTCCGCGAGGCCCCTACTCGCGTGGGGACGCCTGAGATCTCAAGCCGGAGGGAGGAATGCCTCTTATCTTCGGTGCTCAGCAAGAAGCTGAGACACTCATCAATAACCCTGGAAGAACCCTGAGTTCTCTAAGCAATCTTCGGAGTCCGGTTGACACCGAAACACTCATTTCCTGTCTGCCTTTCTGTTTACAGGTGGGCGGAGGGAAAAGGCAAAATCAACAGGGCTGCAAGAGCAGCTTTTAAAGAAAGAATGCGCTGAGGCGCTTGTACTGTTAAAGCTAATTGAAAGGAAAATCCATTGCTCTCTCTCCCAAGCCTGAAACCTGATGGGGGTGGTGCCGCGGGGATGGGCTCGTGAGTGTTTTTACAGTGTGCCTCTCGTTGCGTGGACTTTTGCTTGCAGCTGGCAGGAGACCTAGCGTTCTGTCCCGGTCCACGTCCCAGCTTATCCTCTCACAGGTGTCTTTATTGCGGCGAGCGCCCTTGTGGCCCTTAACTGCTCGACCTGTGCCCGCATGAAATACGGCAGGTGCTTGGGAGGGGGAGCAAGGATCCTGCTTGCTACACAGGGTACAGATGCAAAGTGGCCACAGAACAGGGCGACCTTGGAAGGAATCTCTTTCCCTGAAATCCAACACACCCTACGAGCTTACCGAAAAGCACTCGGTGTCCTCTGCCCTTACCTGAGCTGATGCACACACTCCAACCAAGTTGGTGTGTTGTCCAAAACTGGGGTTCGAACCCTGGGTCCCTGTTCCTGGGCACCAGATGATGCAGACTCTGGCCAGCAGAGTCAGTGAGTTCTGGGTGCGGTGAACAGTTCACACAGACTGCAGAAGTCCTGTGGAGAAAGAGGGACCGCACAGCCAGTCTCTGAGAGGGAGAGAGCGCACCGACCACACTCTCAAGGGGAGAGCGCCTGGACACTGGCCAGGACAGGCCTTCATTGCTTTCCAGTCCCATTACAACACAGAAGGTTCTCATTCATTACGCTTACATTTACTTCAAGTGATTACCTCTTACAGATAACAAAGGAGAAAAATGTTGCAAATGCAAGGGAACCATAAAAATGATTGACTTGGTTACCGCTTACCTCTTGGTAACCACTTGGTTACCATTCTTGGGACCACTTAGCTCAGACTTTAAGGAATTGCTTCAGAGATATCCATTAAACATCTGCAGTCTTAACTCGAGGTGAGGGAAATTTAGCAAAGGCAAGCCTCAAAGCAGCCTAGGCACAATGCCAGCGTGGTTCCCCATGGCAAAGCCCATCCCCACTCCTGGGTCCTGTGTGCCGCCTCGCATTCCATCCGTTTTCCGGTTCGATGCTGGGCTACATTCGCCACTGCCATGCTGCTCTGTTCCCTATACTGGACCCCATTACAAATCCCTCCGTAGGCCCCCCCTTTTGCTGCACACTGTTCCAAGACCACCGGAGTGCTTGTAAGTGGTGACAGCTTTCCAGTCATTGTTGGTGGCTGCCCTCTGTCCACAGGCAGTACCGACTCTTAACGGGAGCCCAGAGGTCCTGGGAGGCAAGCCCAGCGCAACCTAGTCTGGGCCCCTTGCGAGAGGCACTAAGGACCCCAGCAGCACCCACCTGAGAGCCTGAGCCCGCAAAGGAATCTGGGTCCCAGCGGCATTCCCAGGCCCTGAAGCCCAACCCTGGGCACGGACTGCAGATCCCCAGGAACTATGAAGGCAAGCACCCTGCAGAGCACCACCCACCTCGGGGCCACGATAGATAGTGGGGGCGCCACCCAGGGGACCCCGAGGTGGTGGGGGGCACTCTGAAATTTGCAGGCCATCACAAGTCTGGGGCCAGGTTGGGGGGGCCTCTGGTCCTCCTCCAGCATCAGGCGGCAGGGCAACAGGCAGCTGCTGGGATGCGGTTTCCTTTGTGGACCCAGGAGCTCCCGCAGGTGCTGGGGGCTTCCTCTGTGTTCTTCTCCAGAGACCTGGGCTGGGCTGGGCTGCACTGGTCTTGGATCTCAGGAGCTTGGGCTCCGTTGAAGAGTCCACGCTTCTCGTAGACCGAGGGCAGCCGCCAACAAGGACTGGAAGGCTCGTCCTAAGTGCTGCGGTGGCCAGCGGGCTCTCCCTGTACGGGGCAGAGGGGTAGTAGCTGCGGCCCGGAGTCCTCAGAGACCAGCATCCACCTGGCTGGGGCTGTTGCGCACCGCTTGTGGACTCCTAAGCCGGCTTCTCAGCCTCCAGAAAGTGCTGCTCCATCACGGAGACCTCGGACCAGGAGGACACAAGCACCTGAGCTGACGCAGGACCCAAAGCCTGCAGCGGTGCCAGCAGCCTGGGAATTTAACTCTCCTGGGCGGTGGGTGGATGCAAGCCAGACATCATTTAAAAAAAAAAAAAAAAGGAATTCATAACAGATGCAGCCGCCACTAACAAAGTCAAGAAAATCAACAGACTCAAAGAAATAGGATAAAATATACTGGGGAGCGCAGAGCAGACGACAAGCACACCGACAAAACAGCGCAGCCAGACCCGGGAGGACACCCACACAGCAGACCCCCCAGTGCAGGGACGGAGGCAACTGCGCGGAAAGGCGAGGAAACAACAGTCCCTGAAATCCGCCCGCAGTCACCGCCCCCCAGGCGTCTGAGCCCGAAGCAAGCCTGCTGAGGAGAAACGGAGAAGCGGCGGAGCTGATCGGGGCACACGGGGTGCCCGAGAAAATACAGCCAGGCACCTGCTCCAAAGTCCCCCAACACCCTACGATCACTCCAATGAAACGCCGTAGCAGAAGCAACGGCAAAGCCTAGAGAGCAGGGCGGCGCCCCTGGAGAGCAGGCAGCGGTGCCCGCAGGCGAAGAGACCAGGGCCCCGGGCGTCATCCTGCAGGCAGGGCCTCGGCCAGTCTGAAGTCCTGTGGGCTCCGGGCACCAGCACCGTTCCCCGCAGGCCGGGGCCCCACCAGGGCTCTGCCCCGCTGCCACAGCCTTGAAAGAACATTTAGGGCGCCTGCTTGATGGGACGACTGTGAAAACCAGCGGGACCCTGGGCTTATGAAGGGGACCCAGAGGAAGCGCGTTGACCTTTACAGCCATTGGCCGTCGCAGCTGGGGTTTCCAGAAGTCAGAGGATTGGTGAAAAGCAAGGACCTCAGACAATATCAGGAAGATGACAGAATTTCCTTTCCGATATTCCAAGTTATTTCCAACAAATAAGTCTGGGTGATGTTGCGAAGTATCGGCTACGGGGATTTCCAAAGACTGGTGCACAATTTATTTCACTGTTACTCCTGGGAGCCGGGACTTTGGGCGATAGCGCCGCTCAGGTGTCAGCGTCCGCGGTTTCTGGGTGGCAGCACCCCCGTCCGCGCCAAGCTGGGTTTTGCTGTGGCCGCCACCCCGCTCTGTGCTCCTGACTGGGTGGGGGCACTTTCAGATGCGCCGCGTCCTCGGCCTTTTCTGGGTGCCGGTGGCGCCGGCGCTTGGTCAGACGCGGTTTGGAGCACAGCCCACCTGGCTGCTGGTTTCTCCTTGTAGCCCCAGGGATGGAGGCCCGCCGGGTGGAGCACCGTGGCCCGCACCCCGGCCTTCCCCAGCCCCGCAGGCTGGGGCCGGCTGGGGCGCCCCATGCAGGAGCCGGATCCCGTGGCAGGCTGCGCTCTGGCCCTGCTTCTCCTTCCACTCGCGCCCGCCCGGGCCGGCTGGGCAGCGGGGTGAGTGCAGCAGGCGCCGCTCAGCGGTGGGAGAGGCGTATCTGGGCTGGGAGTCCGGGTTGGGCAGCCACAGGCGCTGGTTCCCGCGTGGCAGCGAGACCCTGGGAGTGCTGCCTTCAGAGGCGTTTGCGGTTTCTTCTCCCAGACGTCTTTTCTGTCGAATGGTTTGCTCCTCAGAGGCCAAGTCGGGCTCTTGAGGCTCAGGGCCCTTCCTGAGCTAAGGAATGGGTGAGCGTCCTGGGGCTTCCAAGCGGAGGGGAGTTCATCGGACAGGAAGGGGTTTGCCCGGCCATAGAGATAGGCCGTTGGGAGAGAAAGATGGACCTGGTCGGTGTCCTGAACCAGGCCCTTCCCTTCTTTTAGGTAGCTGAGGGAGGGGTGGAAGTTGCTCTTGAATGTGCTGGGCTTTGATTGCCTTCAGCTCCAAACAGTCCAAGGTGGCACGTTTGGGAGAGGCTAGTTCTGAACTCCCTCACCACCAGGAGAGAGGACAAGTGTGATGGAGTGAAATAGTTATCAGAATTAGCCCTGGCTGGTGTGGCTCAGTGGATTTAATGCCTGCCTGGGATCCAAAGCATCACCAGTTCAATTCCCAACCAGGGCACATGCATGGGTTGCTGGCCAGGCCCTGGGTAGGGGGTGAGTGAGAGGCAACCGCACATTGACGTTTCTCTCCTTCTCTTTCTCCTTCTCTTTCCCTCACTCTAAAAATGAATAAATAAAATCTTTTTAAAAATAGTTAACAAAATTAGCTGTAAACTCTGTGCTGTTTTCAAGCGGTAAGCAAAACAAAAAGACATTAAGGACTGAAAATAAGGAGTGGACAAGATATACCTACAGTTAATTAATTCTAAGGGTTATCTCCTTTTCTCAAATTCACATCCTTCGCATACAAGTAGGTGGGTTCCTACCGTTAGTGCATGATTTTAATACCAGCCTTTTCCTCCTAGTGGTGTGTCAAGTCCTGGTGTAACAACAGTGGGTGGCTTCTTAGAGTCAAGGAGTTAGGATTCCATACAACTGTTCAGCAGAAGCGGGCAGCGTGGCGGTAGTTGTACATTGGGCTTAACTGCTCTCTATGCTATTCAGAATAATTGCAGAGGAACAAGTCATTTACGTGAAAGGGAAGAGATAAGCCTGATCACCATAACCGTGAAGAAATGCATTCAAACAAAAATGTTTAAAGTGGTAAAATAAATATAACGTATTACAAAAGAAAGAATGGGGCCAACGGAAGTTTCGTACTTCCTGTGTCCATCTCAGGTTCCGAGCTGGTGGGTTGTTAGAAATACAAGTGTCTCGCCCTCCCAGCCAGATGAAGGCAGCCTCTCGGGGAGGGCGCTGACTCTGCCCTGCGGTCAGCGGCAAGCACTTCCTTAGGCAAGGGAAGGGACGCTCAGGGCTCCGCCCTGTGTCCCTGAGACCAGACAGGAAAATAATGCAGAGATGTGAAAAGATTCGGAGTCCCTATGACTTTTTATGATGAAGTTTCATGACAGTGCAGACGAAATGGAGTGATCACCTCTCTCTGAAAACATGCACCCTGACCTGGGTAGTCAGCACGTGTGACTGGGGGCCGGCTGCCCCAGCAAGCCCGGGTGCTGGGTGGCTGCCTCCTCGGGTGTCTCTCCAGCAAGGTCTCTCTGGACACAGAGCCCTGGAGGCTATGGCTGTGAGCTGTTTGCAGGGAGACCTGTGGTGTCTTTGCCTCCCGGCGTCCCGTCTGCCTTCTGCCCTCTGCCCCGTTAGTTCCCTCTAGCGTTTACTGATGGGCCCAGTACACTGTTCTGACCCACGGATGGTTCCGCACACTATGCACCTTTCTTCCTATGTCATGGGATATACGGATTTTCTTCCTGTTGACACTGATGTAGTCAGTGCAGATTGATGCCGTTTTCATTTATGAGTTTCTGGACCACTGCACCACTAACTGAGT
This sequence comes from Glossophaga mutica, assembly GCA_039655065.1. Lineage (NCBI taxonomy): Eukaryota > Metazoa > Chordata > Mammalia > Chiroptera > Phyllostomidae > Glossophaga > Glossophaga mutica. Next base: position 6,969,869 of record CM077305.1, read on the forward strand.
CCCCCTGTTGCAGGGAGACTACTCAGTACCATTTGCTAATAGTTCCTGCTAAATAGTCCCGACCTACAGATTGTTCCTACGCTATGGTGCATTTTCCAATTTCATGGGGTGTAAGGGTTTCTTGACTTTGCAGTGGTGAGCATGGGTGAACTCCATTCCAGGTTAGGTGTCTTTGGACCACTGCACCACGGTTGGCTCTGCTTTCGTTCGCCCTGTTGGAGCGCATATGATTTGTCTGGCTTTTCTCCAGCAAGGTCCCTGTTGGCACAGAGCCCTGGAAGCTTGCACCAGCGAGCTGGTTACAGGGAGAGTAGTGATTCCAGGGCCTCCCTTCCCAGCTAACTGCTCTGCCCGGGCTGCAGGGGCGGTTCTTTGTACGCGGTCCAAGCGGTTCATCCTAGGGAGTTCTGCCCTACAGATTGTTCCCTGCTCTGTGCTCCTTTCTTCGTCTTTTTGGGTGTTCGGAATTCTTGACGTTGTGGTGTTAGGTTAAGTGTGTTCTCAAATACATTTTTTTGTCGCTGGCTGGTGTGGCTGAGGGGGTTGAGTGCTGCCTGTCAACTTTGCGGACGGCACCTGCTCAAGGAGGAGAAAAGAAAACAGGTCTGCGAGGGCAGCATTCCCTCAGCTCCTGCGTGGTTTTGAGCTTCGTCCCTACTACAGGAGACAAAAAATCTAAACCATCGCAGCTAGCTCCAGCCAACGCTAGCAGAAACATTATAGCCAGAGTGTAGCCTCTAAACTCTGAGCCTCAACCGTTCATTTTGAGAAAACAACTTAGATAAACCAGCATAAAAATGAAAGCAGTACCAAGACCCGCCCTGAAGGACAAAACCAGGAAGAGGAAGACAAGAAACTCCCTGTCTCTGAAGTCAGTCGAGCCTGTAACTCAGTCTAGCCTGTAATCAGTCGAGCCTGTAACTCACTGCCCTCAGAGTCACAGGCTAATTCCACCAGAGGTCCCTGGAACGAAAGGAAACCTCCAGAGCTCTGTATATCCAACCAGGGCACAGCGGGTACAGTGGGACCCTTGCTTTAAAGAAATGAGAGCACGCAACCGGATCCGTGGTGAGAACCAACGTATCCGAAAGCAGCATGAGCACTAAGAGAATGAGAGCTGCCCTGACCGAAGATCAGGCAATGGGGAAGGGAGGGGAGGGACAACTTGTCTCTGAAATCAACCTGCACTCAGCGCCCTCCAGGTATTGTGAGCACTAGTGCTGGAGAGAGAAAACTGAAACTACGGAAGCTGGGTCTGGGCAACCACGACCAGAAACGTAATTTTATATACAACCATTTCTAAGCCCAGAGCACCTTAGATTCCTTAGAGGGGAAAACACTTACACAGAAGCAGCATTAAACTTCGAGGAGTAACACTATCCTGATGAAGCCCAGGCGAAGGGGCAGAGAATTGATAAAAGGTTCGTGTGTCTGAAGTCAGCCTGCACTCACCTCCCTCAAAATCGGAGGGCAGAGAGCTCCCTACGAACCCTGCTGAAGCCAGAGCCTGGAAGCCTCCACAGCTCGCTCTATGAACGCAGGAGCACACACTGTAAGGAGCCTCTGATCTCGCGGCAGCAGGCGATCACTGGGAGAAAACAACGTAGACGGCAGAACGGCTAAACTCAGAGAAGTGACGCTGCGCTGAGTGAGGGGCAGGAACAGGGCAGGGAGGAGAAGAAACAGCGTTTCTCTAAAACCAGCCTGCGCTAATGCCCACGAAGTACCGAGATCGGAGCCTTGGGCTGGAGGGAGAAAATGGACCCCGTCACAGCCGGGTCTGAGCAAGCACTACCAGAAAGGTTATTTCGGCACAACTGCCTCTACCTCGGAGCACCATAGACTCATCAGGAGAAAACGAGTTAGATAGAAGCAGCATCGACACTTGGTGAAGCAACACTATGCTGATGCAGCCCAGGCAAAGGGGCAGAGAAGAGACCAAAGACCCCGTGTCTGAAATCACCCTGCACTTATAATTAGGATGTTGGGGCTTTTAACGATGTCAAGAGACCTTACTGGAAAGAAGGGGCTGGAAGGAAATATTTGAAGTCTTGAAGAACAGGGACCTACATCCAAGATTGCTCTATCCAGCAAAGCTGTCATTTAGAATGGATGGACAGATAAAGTGCTTCCCTAATAAGGTCAAGTTCAAGGAGTTCATCATCACCAAGCCCTTATTATATGAAATGTTAAAGGGACTTATCTAAGAAAAAGAAGATAAAAAATATGACAGTAAAAAGACAGCAAACTCACAGATATTAATAACCACACCTAAAACAAAAGCAAACTAAGCAAACAGCTAGAACAGGAAGAGAACCGCAGAAATGGAGATCATATGGAGGGTTAGCAACAGGGGAGTGGGAGGAGGAGAGAGGGGGAAAACGTACAGAGAATGAGTAGCATAGACGGTGGGTAAAAAATAGACAGGGGGAGGGCAAGAATAGTATGGGAAATGTAGAAGCTAAAGAACTTACGACCCATGGACATGAACTAAAGGGGGGAATGTGGGTGGGAGGGGGTGTGCAGGGTGGGGGGGAATGATGGGGGAGAAATGGGACAACTGTAATAGCATAATCAATAAAATATATTTAAAAAAAAAAAGAAAAAAGAAATCACCCTGCACTCACCTCCCTCTAAATTGTTGGGTTGCGAGGCCCCCTGCTGGTGGGAGAAACTGGAAGCCTCCACAGCTTGCTGAGCGCAGGCGGGAGCAGACACTGCAGCCTCGGAGCTCGGAGCAGCACGCTCTGGTTTTGAGAAAACTCCGTAGAGAACAGAACCGCCAAACTCGGAGAAGTAACCCCGCGCTGAGTGAGGAGCAGGAACAGGGCAGGGAGGAGAAGGCACAGCGTGCCTCCGAAGTCAGCCTTCACTCAGCGCAGTCCCAGTACTGAGATCAGAGCCCTAGTGCTGGAGAGAAAATCGCAACCGTCACAGCTGGGCCTGAGCAAGCAGTAGCAGACACGTTATTTCGGCAAAGTCGGCTCAGAGCTTAGAGCACCATAGACTCCGTAGGAGAAAACAAGGTAGATAGAAGCAGCATCGACACTTCGCAAAGTTCCCTGGGTGGTGTAGCTCAGTGGATTGAGCATGGCCTGTGAATCGAAGGGTTGCCGGTTGGATTCCCAGTCAGGGCACATGCCTGGGTTGCAGGCCAGTTACAGGCAACTACACATTGAGATTTTTCTCCTTTCTCTCTCCCTCCGTTCCTCTGTCACTAGAAGGAGAGAAATAAAACCTTCAAATAAAATATTACTGATCATTTTCAAATATTTTAAATGTAAAGCCTTTACATAAATAGTTTTATTAACTATTTGTCTTTTTTAGTTACTGACGTATTTTGTTTTCAATCAAATCATTTTATTTTTACGTTATTTATAATACCTTGTAATAATACAATTTTATGGTAAGTTTAATACTCAATATAATGTTATAAAAGATTATAATGTATATTTCAATAACATATTTCTTGTTAATTTTTCATTTAAATGAATTTTAATTACAAAATTTCCAAACTATAATACTGCTTACCTTAGGATATTGTGTTTTTATTGTATTTTTAAACCTTAAAATTTCAATATTTTATGTGCATTATTTTGTACTTCCAAGTTTTAGTTTGACTTTATCTTATTCTTTGTATTCATTTAATTAATTAATTTTTAGAGGAGAAGGGTAGGAAAGAGAGAGGGAGAGAAATATCAATGTATGGTTGCCTCTCATGTGTCCCCTGCTGGGAACTGGCCTGCAACCCAGGCATGTGCCCTGGCTGGGAATCGAACCTGGATCGTTTGGCTCGCAGGCCAGCGCTCAATCCACTGAGCTACACCAGCCAGGGCATAATTTTTATTTTAAATATAAAAAGAAAGCATTTGAAATGATTTTATCACATTTTCATAATTTTAATTTAAAAATATTTTATTAACATATTTACTTTTATTTTCAATAATTGTATTAGTACAATTTTATTTGTTGTTTTAATCCTAGTTCATTTTGCTGTTTTTAATGAAATGCAGCATTTCATTTAATGAAATGAAGTTATTTTAAAATTGTCATTAAACCTGGACTGCCAGCTCACTTGGTTAGCGCGTCGTCCTGATAGGTCAAGTTCGTGGGATCCATCCGCAGTCAGACCTGATGCTACAAGAATCAACAAGTGGCCTTGGTCCAATGGCTCAGTGGGTTGGAGTGTCTCCGTGCACCGGAAGAGTGAGTGTTGCATTCCCTTCGAGGCACATACCTAGGCTTTGGGTTCGATCCCCACCTCCACCTTGGGCGCATACAGGGGTCAAAGGACAAATGTTTCTCTCTCACATCGATCTCTCTCTTCCTCTCTCTCTCTCTCCCCAGGCACCCTCTCTCTCCCTACCTCTTCTGCTCTCCCTGCCTCTCTCTAAAAGTCATTTAAAAAAAAATCTCTGGGTGAGGATTAAAAAAGAGAAGAACCAACAAATGAATACATAAATAAGTGGAACAAGGAATCCATATTTCTCTCTCTATATAAAATAAGTTTAAATGTTTAAATAACTGAAATTTTTATTAAAATTATAATTTTAAAGATTATATTATGTTTCAACTGACAATGCTCGTTCAAATTTTAATTTAATAAATTTTTAAAACTAAATTATTTTCTTTTTTAAGATTTTACTTACTTATTTTTAGAGAGGGGGAAGGGAAGGAGAAAGAGCGGGAGAGAAATATCAATGTGTGGTTGCCTCTCACAGGCCCCCTACTGGGGATCTGGCCTGCAACCCAGGCATGTGCCCTGACAGGGAATCAAATCTGTGACCCTTTGGTTCCCAGCCCAAACTCAATCCACCGAATTACACCAGCCAGGGCTAAAAAGAAGTTATTTTCAATTTTTTCATTAAACTTTGTGTATTTTATTTTTAAATTTCCAGCTTTTACTTACTTTTTAAACTTACAAATTTTTACTTAATTAAATGTTATTTACCAAGTTATTGTAGTATAACACTCTTTCTACTTAGAACATTTAATGAGTCTCTAAATTTAATGTTTATTTACAAAAATTTAAAAGATTAGCAGTCAGCCCAGTGACGGTTGGTGGGGCAACCTCCTGAAAAATCAAAGGATCTTAAGCGCATTCCGGGTCAGAGCCCATGCCTGGGCTGCAGCTCAGTCCTGGATTGGGTCTTCGCCAGAGGCAACGGATTGGCTTTTCTCTCTCGTATCCACGGTTCTCTCCCTCTCTTTCTCTCTCCTTATCTCCTATACAGATAAAGGCAGAAACGTTATCTCTGTACTACATAAAAAGCACCACGAGTTATTTAATACTACGGCAATCCATAATTAATCTGCTGTGTAATGCAATGTATCATTCTAACCTAAGATCTTTTAGTTTTGACTAATGAAATTTATAATTTACAATTTTTGTTGAATGTTTCTTCCTTTCTTTTTAGTCATTATTTATATTGTTTATTATATATTTTAAAAATTATTCTCTTATTTACTGTCACATATATTATTTTTATATCACTTATTTTTTAATTGAATTATTTGTATGAATATTATTGATATTGATATTGCCAATTGATGTTTCCCTTTCATACTGATGTTTTACTCCCGCTCTTTCTCCCTCCTCTTCCTGTTCTCTAAAATTAAACACATAAATTTCTTTCTAAAAACTGAAATAAATAGCTCTGGTTGCTGTGGCTCAGTAGATTAAGCACCAGCCTTCGAACCAAAGTGTCACCAGTTCAATTCCCAGTCAGGGCACATGCCTGGGTTGTGGGCCAAGTCCCAGCTGGGGGTGCATGAGAGGCAACCACACATTGATGTTTCTCTCCCTCTTTTTGACCTGCTATTTCTCTAAAAATAAAGAAATAAAAATCTTTAAAAAACAATAAAAAACAAATAAAGTGTAAATGTTGTTGCTAAATATTTTTGAAATTTTATTTTAATATACTTATTTGTAATGCATTTCATTTTAGGCTATCTTATTTACTTGTTGTTCATCAAAGTTTTAATAATAAATAATAAAATTAAATATTTGAAAAATTGAATTGTAAATTAAGCAAAATAGGCAAGTAAAAGAAAATGTAATAAAAACAATGAAAAGTGAAACAATTATGAAATGTTATACATTTCAAGGTATTTTAAAATGTAAAATAAATTTACACATTTAATATATTGATAAAATATTTTTAAATAAATATCTTAAACGTTCACACATAAAATAATAAAAAATTAACATTGAAATTAACTGAAATAAAATAGGCCAGGCCAGAAAAAACCCAACTAACAAAACATATCCACTTCATTAGAAAAACAAAATCTATCTTATCTCATGAGCGCTGGAGAAACTTAAGGTTTTTTCCTTGAAAAGCTTCTGATAACCATAAAAGGAATTCAAAACGGTGAAGGATAAGCACTTCTAAGCAAATTAATGCGTCTGGAAACCTCCATTGTAAGTATTAATCATCACAGGGTTAATCGGCTTACTAGAAGGTTAGCTTTGGGAGCCGTCCTAGAACTTCCTGCCTTCGAGCCTCAAACTAGACTTCCGTGGCTTTGAGGCACCCCGGGACAAGGTCAGGTTGTCTCTCCCTCCGGGGAATATTCATATCAGGTCAAGCTCTCCGTATTTTCTTCTAGCGAAGTGGACGGTGCCATCTGCCATCGTGCAGAAACTTCTCCGTTTACAGGTGTTGTGAAAGGAAAGGCGCCATCTAACGCCACTAAGGGAATTGCAAGTGGGTGTAAGGAGCAGATCGCTGCCAACCAAGGTAACCACCCCGGCTGAGCCAGGACCAGACAAAGGACACAGAGGACCTCCGGGGGTGGGGCGGGGTGCGGGGGGTGCTGGGAGGAGGGTGGTTCCTGGAGCCACCAGATTTGCTACTGCAAAACCCGTTTTCTTTACGGTTAAGAAATGGCTAAGCCGGATTTGCTCAGACTCAAATCTCAAAGGCACCATTAAACCCGGATGCTAGGGCTGAACCCTGATTTGTACGAATAAGAAATCGCAGTCGTGCCTACACCCGTACTTGCTACTTACAGGACTGGCTGTGGCCGAGACGGTCCCATTGCAGTTCCCCAACTGGGGAACCTGCCACTTAGAAACTGTCCCATAGGTGCAATTAGGCGTGCTGTTACCCAGCAATGAGCTACTCCGTGAAAACAGTGGTATTGCCACCGAGAAAATGTGCACACGGAACAACTGGCCGTTTGGAGACCAAGAATATTCCCTCTTGGTGCAAAGGAGTGAGAGGCACGTGCATCCTCCAAGAGGTGGCAGCGAATGGTGTTGCCACCACGAGTATCCCTTTTGGTGCAAATAACAGTACTGTCAAGGAGGTAATGTCCACACTCAGGAGAAAGTTGCAGTTCCCTGACAGGACAGAATGTTTACAGTGGCTGAGCCTCAGCATTCAGGTCTACAGAGAGGTGTCACGTGGAATCCTAAGAGGAAGCAGGGAGAGGGTGGGTCAGCTGGGATGCCAGCAGCTAGATGATGGGATTGTAGGAAGAGGTTCTGAGGGAGAAAGGCTCAACCTGGAGACACCTGGGGGTTCAGTCTCAGTGAATTGCTTTGACCCAGAGGAATCACAGCAGTTGGGTGATTGTGAGAATAATCGTAGTGGACATTTATTGAGCATTTGCACTTTGCTGAACACACTGTTGAAGTCAGGGCCCAGTGTCTAACCCGGATATGCTGGCTGCTCCAGTTCAGCCGTATTTGATAATGTTACAGGGACACCAGAGGCCCCAAATGCTGTCACTGATGCTGAAAGGCCATGATACTGAGCCTCGCCTCGATGCCTGATTTAACTGCAATTTCAACCTTTCCAGGAAATAGAGTCTCAATCACCAGTTTGGCATTTCCCGGGCAAGCACCAGGTAGGTAACCTGTCCCATGGAACCTCTTCATCTCTGCCCCCTTCCCCCGGGGAAGATGGATCTGCATAGAGAAAAAAAAAAAAAAAAAAAACCGTTTCTGTTCTCCCTCTTCCCCTCCAAAGAAGACATCCTGGTCTAAAAATGATCCTTTCTTTCCTTAGGCTAATAACTGCTCTGTCACACCCTCTTCCTAGGGAAACCTTTCATTTTGGGTAAACCCTGGGAGTGCCTTTCTAGTTGCTGGATGGAATGCTGCCCGATTCATGGGTCTTTTAACACAGCCAATGAAATCTTTAAATTCACTAGTCGAACTTTCGCTCTTTGTCAGCAATAAGCGTGAGCCCTGATAAGTCACCAGTTTGGAGTTGGGATGGGAAAGTAACCTGCCCGCTGCAGAATGTGGATGCTGCAAGCCCACACCACAAGGGATTAGAGGCTGATTTTCTAGTGCACTTGGCCCCAAGGCCTTCCCCCCTGCACCCCAGCGGGCTTGCACCAGGTCTCCTGGTTGTGTGTGCTGGAAATTCGATTCATGGAGAGCTACAGGAATGAGGGATGTGTTCAGGAACGTGCCTTCTGGAGAGAGAACCTCTGGGCCACAGGCGGCCAGTACTTGTAGATGCGTTCGGAGGGGCGGCAGCAGGGAAGGCAGCAGGGTAATAGGAAGGTGACTGCAAGGCCACCGAGATGGACTGGACAGGGTAGAGGTCAGGGAGCAGAAGCATTTGTGGGCTAAACAGAGTTCTCAGGGCCACAGTGTGCCTCTCTGCTGAACTCTTGGAGGGCCAGAGAGCCCGTCCCAGTTTGAAGAGCCAGGACCCACCTGGCCCCGCCCCTGGGGTGTGCAGAAGACCCCAGTGCCTCCCAGCAGCCAAAGTCAGGCCACTTAAGAGGACCCTTGCCTACTCCACAGTCTCCCTGAAATCGGCGCCCAGGTGCCGCCTCTGGGGTTGGGCGCCCAGGGAGACATTGCTAGAGAGAAACCCAAGAAATCACAGGCGCCACAACAGGGCGAGGAACCGCAGAGCACACGGCGGTAAAGGCGTCCAGTACCCCCTAGCGGAGAATGCAGTGCGTCCTCACTGACAACGTCGACATCGGGAAAACAGTAGACACAATTTCGTTGGCCTAATGGAGCACGGAGCAGGGATCGCCACGGGCTCCGCAAAACGCAGTCCCACCCATGAGCTCTCGGGTCCGAGCGCCAGCCCCGCACAGCCCAGGGAGCGGCGAGCGGTGCAGGGAGGCGAGGCGACCAAGGGTCTCTTCAAATAGGCCCGCAGCCCGCAGTCTAGAGCTCTGCCCCCAGAGACGTTGCTGGGGAGACACCTGAGAACTCAGCTCCCTTGGATCGGGCCAGAGGTGCCCGAGAGCCCACAGACAGGCCGTTCTCCGTCAGCCAAAAGCCCGGCGTTGAGAATTCGGTCAAACCGCTCTACGGTCGCCGCTGTAAGTACTCAGGTCCAGGAGTACAATTCTATAACTAACAGTGTCCCTTAGTACAAGTACCTGTGTTTCAGGTAAAGCCAGTAAGAAACAGTGAAGGTAAAGCCAGTAATTAAAAGCAACAAGTGTGGAGGTAGAAGGGAGCGAGGGATCGTCAACAACCGGACTTGCAAGGGGAAAGAGGCAATAACGGACAGGGGACACCCAAGGAACATCAGGCAGTTTTATTGAAAAATGAGATCCTTCTGCCACGGACGGCCCCCCAGGACTCCTTCGAGCAGCAATCTCGGGGCTCTTTAACGTCCACGAAGATCCCGCAGCAGCCGGCAGCGGCGCGGACAGCGCGACGGATCCACCGCAGGCAGCCTGAGAAGTCCCGGTGACCGCGCCGTCCAGCCGCAGCCCGCGCTGGGCGCCGCTCTGCGGGGCGCGCGCCTTCCGAGTTCCCCGCCATCTGCAGTCGGTCTCCGGCGCTGGGCGGCCGGGCCCGGGAAAGCCGCTGGGACGCCGCTGTTTCCTCCGCCAGCTCAGGCTGTCGGGCGGGTTCCGCTGGGCTCTCTGCCGTCTCTGGTGTGTCTGGCGACTCTGAGGTCTCCGGCGAGGGACCCGGACTGGGCTGCGCTGCGCTTGCCTCCCAGGAGCTCCGGGCTCTGATGAAGCGACTGTACGGCTTGTAGACCCAAGGCAGCCGCCAACAAGGACTGCAAAGCAGTTGCCCGTCGTAAGCGTCATTGTGGCCGGCGGACTCTCCCAGTACCGGGTAGTGGGGCAGGGGCCCCGGCCTGCAGTCTTGGTGGATCTGCAACCCCGGAGGCTGCGGCGGTGGCGCCCAGCCAGCGGCGTCCCAAGCCCGCTTCACAACATGGAGAAGGTCCTGCTGCATCGCGGATACCTCGGACCAGGAGGACAGGAGCGTCTCAGCTGACGCAGGAGACAAAGCCCGCAGAGGTACCAGCAGCCTCGCTATTTATGATATCCTCGGGGATGGGCGATTGCAAGCCAGAAGTCAAAACAAACAAAAAAACAAAAATAACGGTGTAGTTGAAAACGGAATTACCCACAGCTATCCAACTCAAGTTAATGGGTCATCTCGAAAGAAATGCATAACAATGGGGACAGAAGGAGGAGCAAAGAGCAATGGTTAGGACAGAACAGGCAGGGAAGGTCAGGAAGAAAGCACAAGGAGAAGTAACTGTGCAGCACGGGGAGAGACCTGTTAGAGCAGCAGGGAGGGGCCGAGACCTCGGGTCTCCATGAAAGCAGAGCCCAGCGGGATTGCTAGAGGAAACCAGAGAAATCATCCACCTCTGACGGGGTGAGCGTCGGCACAGCCCACAGCGGTGCTGGGCTCCAAAAACCATGAGAGAAAACAGAGCTCATCCGCACTAATAACGGCACTTTCCCGAACTTCGTTCACCAAACGAAACACCAAAAAGGAGCACAGTGCAGGGGACAACCTTCAGGTCAGCACTGTGTAGCAGGGACTGTTAGAATAACGTAGAGAGAACCCTCCCTATAGCAGGAGCAGGAGGGGTACAATTAGGGGTGTAGGGGCCTGGAAACCGGGTTGTCTCTAAAATCACCGCACAACCAACCCCACTGGGTGTGTGGGCCCGGAGACACAGTACTGGATAGAAATCGTTGAAATCTTGCCCTGTGCCACCGGTCTAGGGAAGGCTCAGAAAAAGCCGTGCTGTGCTCCAAAACCGTAACGGAAAACAGAGTTAATCTGCACAGACGTCACGTTGAAAAACTCCGTTCGCCAAGTGAAGTGTGAAAAAAGGATCCTAGTGCACGAACAACCTTCAGGTCAGCACCGTGTAGCAGGCACCGTTAGCATCATGTACAGAGAACTCTGGCTACAGCAGTGGGACAACAGTTAGGGGTGCAGGGGACTAGGGAAATCACCCCACAACCAACCCCACTGGGTGTGTGGCCCGGAGACAGATTCCTGGAGAGAAATCGGAGATGTCTCGCACTGGGCCACGGGTCTAGAGAAGGTGTGGCAGAAACCCTGCTGTGCTCCAGAAACCGGAGTCGGTCCGCAATCAGGTCACCATCAGGAGCTCCGCTCGCCAGAGGAAATGAGGACGGTACTTTGAAAAGCTCCGTTTGCAGAGGAAATGCGGACAAAGGAGCGTAGTGGAAAACGGAGTCAACCCTCTCTAACTAATGGCATATGTGTAAGTAATCACGTCCAGGATAAAAAGTGTGTAAAAAGTCTAAAAAGCTATTTCATTGTGTGTACGAGTTTTTTGACAGCGACGTTAGTGCGGGTACACAACATTTTCAGGTACGGTTTTGGTGCACTGCACCGCTCTTGGCCCAGCTGGAGGTGGTCTGGATGCAGCGCGTGTGATTTCAGGCTGCTCTCCAGCGAGGTCCCTCTTGGCACAGAGCCCTACGGGGCGCCCCAGCTCGAATTACAGGGAGAGGGGTGATTCCATGTCCTCCCTGCACAGCTAACGGCTCTCCCCTGGCGTCAGGCATAGTTCTCTGTACGTGTTGTGAACAGTTTTTCCTGGGTAGTTCTGACCTATAGAATGTTCCCTGGTCTGTGCCCCTTTCTTAGTGTTTTTGGGTCTACGGAATTCTTGACGTTGATGTTGTTAGGTTAAGTCTGTTCTCAAACACGCTTTTTCGTTCCTGGCCAGTGTTGCTCAGTAGGTTGAGCTCCCGCCTGGCATACAAAGGGTCACAGGTTGGATTCCCAATCAGGTGACATGTCTGGTTCATATGCCAGGCTCCCTTTCGGGGAAGAGAAGGGGCAACCGCACACTGATGTTTTTCTCGCTTTTCCCTTGCAATCCCCTCTCTCTAAAAATGAATGAATAAAATCTTAAAAAAAAAATAAACCCTCCAAATACGCTTTTTTAGAGTGCAGCAACTCTGTGGACTGTGCCTTTGCTCTCCCCATTGCAGAGAGAGTGATTTCTCCGTTTTCTCTCCAGCAGTCTCTATTGACTCACAGCCCTAAGGGGCAATGGCTGCGTGCTCTTTCGGGGAGACCAGTGGTTTCCTTTCCACCCTGCATGGATACTTTTCCTGACAGCACGCCTGGTTGCTTTCGGCCATCTGCGCAGTTACTTCCCTGTACGGTTTGCTAAAGGATCTCGATACTTCGTATTCATACACTGACTCTTCCCCGTCCTATGCTGCTTTCTTCGTATTTCATTTCGAGCACGGATTTTTGAATAGCGACGTTGTTAGTGCGGATTAACTGCGTTTTCAATGACGAGATTTTGGAACACAGCAAAGCTGCGGGTTGTGGCTAGGCTCTGCCCATTGCAGTGAGAGTGATGTCTCCGTTTTCACTCCTGCAAAGTCTCCATTGACTGACAACCCCGTGGGGCCATTCCTGCGTGCTCTTTCGGGGAGACCGGTCGTTTCTTTTCCACCCGGCATGGATTCTTTCCCTGACAGCACGCCTGGCTGCTGTCGGTCCTCTGCGCAGTTACTTCGGTGTACGGTTTGCTAAAGGACCTTACTACCTCGTTTTGATACACGGACTCTTCCGCGCACTGTGCTGCTTTCTTCGTATTGCATTTTGTGTACGGATTTCCGGACAGCCACGTTGTTAGTGCGGATTAGCTCCGTTTTCAATGACGAGATTTCGGAGCACAGCAAGGCTGCGGGTTGTGGTTTCGCTCTGCCCATTGCAGTGAGAGTGATGTCTCCGTTTTCACTCCTGCAAAGTCTCTATTGACTGGCAACCACATGGGCCATTGCTGCGTGCTCTTTCAGGGGCCCGGTCGTTTCTTTTCCACCCTGCATGGATTCTTTTCCTGGGAGCATGCCTGGTTGCTGTCGGCCATCCGCGCAGTTACTTCGGCGTAGGGTTTCCTAAAGGATCTCGCTACTTTGTTTTGATACCCTGACTCTTCCACTCACTATGCTGCTTTCTTTGTATATCTTTTGCTCGCCGGATTTTCGGATAGCGACGTTGTTAGTGCGCGTTAACACCGTTTTCAATGACGAGATTGTGGAGCACAGGAACGCAGTGGGCTGTGAGGTCGCTCGCCGCACAGCAACGCGTATGATTTCCCCGCTTTCTCTCCCGCAATGTTCCTCTGGGCTCCCCAACCCCAGAGGCGCTGCATGGGCGCTGATTTCAGGGAGAACTCTGGGTTCCTCCTCTCCCTGAAGCGCTAACTAGTCTGTCCCTGCGCTACACAGTGACTTGTTCATGGGCGTTGGTACCATTTGCCCTACTTGTCCTGTCCTCACGATTCCTTCGGGTTCGCTCCCCATCCTTGCGTATTTCTTTCCGTTTGACCCGTCGACTTGAATTTGTTAGCTCTGGGCAATTCCGTGTTGTGTGTGTGTGTGTGTGTGTGTGTGTGTGTGTGTGTGTGTGTTTCGTGTGGCTTGAATCCGCCCACCGCCCAGGAGAGCATAAATAGCGAGGCTGCTGGTACCTCTGCGGGCTTTGTCTCCTGCATCCGCTCCAACACTTGCATCCTCCTGGTGCGAGGTCTTCGCGATGGAGCAGCACTTCCTCGTCGTCGTGAAGCCGGCTTGGGGCGCCGCTGACTGGGCGCCGCCGTCCCAGCCTCCGCTGTGGCTGTTCTCCGAAGACTCCGAGCCCGGGCCGCCGCCCCTCTCCCCGGTACTGGGAGAGTCCGCAGGCCACCGCGATGCTTACGACGGGCAACTGCTTTCCAGTCCTTGTTGGCGGCTGCCTTCGGTCTATGAGCGGTACAGACACTTGATGGGAGCTCAGGACTCCTGGGAAGCAAGGCCAGCGCAACCCAGTCTGGGTCCCTCGCCGGAGACGCCGGACACCCCAGAGATGCCAAGGACGCCAGAGACGCTAGAGACACCATCGGAAGGCGCCCGACAGCCTCAGCCAACAAAGGAAACCGTGTCCCAGCGGTTTTTGCTGGCCCTGTCGCCCAGCGCCGGAGACGAACAGCAGATGGCGGAGAACAGGGAAGGTGCGCGCCCCGCAGAGCGCCGCCCACCGCCGGCTCCAACTGGACGGCGCGGTCACCCGGATTTCTCTGGCTGCCTGCAATGGATCCGGCGCGCCCTGTCCACCCTGAGCCGTGCAGCTGCCCGCTGCTTCGGGATCTTCGTGGACTTTAAGGAGCCCTGAGATGGCAGCGGGAGGGAGTCTTGGGGGGGGGGACACCCGCGGGAAAAGGATCGCATTCTCGAATAAAACTGCCTGCTGTTCCTTCCGTGTCCCCTGTCAATCATTGCCTCTTTCTCCTCGCAGTCCGGGTCCTCGCCGTTTCCTCCCTCGGTCCTACCTCTACACTTCTTGCTTTGACTTACTGCCTTCAACTCTCTGGCAGTTACCTGGACGAATGGACACTGCTAATTACAGACTTTTACTCCCGGGCACAGATGCTTACAGAAGCGACCTTCGAGCGGCATAACTCCGTTCTAACGATGCACATGGGGTTGACGGACAAGCGGACTTCTGTCGCCTCTCTGGCAACTCTTGCTAAATGCAGAGCAGCCGATTTCTCCGATTTCACTGCAGCAGAGTCTCTGTTGACTCACAGCCCTAAGGGGCCATGGCTGCGTGCTGTTTCTGGGAGACCGGTGGTTTCCGTTTCCACCCTGCAGGGATTCTTTCACTGCCTGCAGGCTTGGTTGCTGTCCGCCATCCGCGCAGTTACTTCGGTGTACGGTTTGCTAAAGGATCTCGCTACCTCGTTTTGATACACTGACTCTTCCGCGCACTGTGCTGCTTTCTTCGTATTTCATTTCGTGTCCGGATTTTTCAATAGCGACGTTGTTAGTGCGGATTAACTGCGTTTTCAATGACGAGATTTCGGAGCACAGCAAGGCTGCGGGTTGTGCCTTAGCTCTGCCCATTGCAGTGAGAGTGATGTCTCCGTTTTCACTCCTGCAAAGTTTCCATTGACTCACAACCCCGTGGGGCCATTCCTGCGAGCTCTTTCGGGGAGACCGGAGGTTTCCTTTCCGCACTGCATGGATTCTTTTCCTGACAGCACGCCTGGTTGCTTTTGGCCATCCGCGCAGTTACTTCGGTGTACGGTTTGCTAAAGGTTCTCGCTACTTCGTATTCATACACTGAGTCTTCCCCGTCCGATGCTGCTTTCTTCGTATTTCATTTCGAGCACGGATTTTTGAATAGCGACGTTGTTAGTGCGGATTAACTGCGTTTTCAATGACGAGATTTAGGAGCTCAGCAAGGCTGCGGGTTGTGGCTAGGCTCTGACCATTGCAGTGAGAGTGATGTCTCCGTTTTCACTCAAGCAAAGTCTCTCCCGACTCACAGCCTTAAGGGGCCAGGAATGCGTACTCCTTCAGGAGACCCGTGGTTTCTTTTTCACTCTGCATGGATTCTTTTCCTGACTGCACGCCTGGTTGCTGTCGGCCATCCGCGCAGTTACTTCGGTGTACGGTTCGCTAAAGGATCTTGCTACTTCGTTTTGATACACGGACTCCTCCGCGCACTGTGCTGCTTTCTTCGTATTTCATTTCGTGTACGGAATTTTCAATAGCGACGTTGTTAGTGCGGATTAACTTCGTTTTCAATGACGAGATTTCGGAGCACAGCAAGGCTTCGGGTTGTGGCTTCCCTCTGCCCATTGCAGTGAGAGTGATGTCTCCGTTTTCACTCCTGCAAAGTCTCTATTGACTGGCAACCCCATGGGCCATTGCTGCGTGCTCTTTCAGGGGACCGGTCGTTTCTTTTCCACCCTGCATGGATTCTATTCCTGGGAGCATGCCTGGTTGCTGTCGGCCATCCGAGCAGTTACTTCGGTGTACGGTTTGCTAAAGGTTCTCACTACTTCATATTCATACACTGAGTCTTCCCCGTCCTATGCTGCTTTCTTCGTATTTCATTACGAGCACGGATTTTTGAATAGCGACGTTGTTAGTGCGGATTAACTGCGTTTTCAATGACGAGATTTTGGAACACAGCAAGGCTGCGGGTTGTGCCTTAGCTCTGCCCATTGCAGTGAGAGTGATGTCTCCGTTTTCACTCCTGCAAAGTCTCTATTGACTGACAACCCCATGGGGCCATTCCTGCATACTCTTTCGGGGAGACCGGAGGTTTCCTTTCCGCCCTGTCTGGATTCTTTTTCTGACAGCGCGCCTGGTTGCTTTTGGCCATCCGCGCAGTTACTTCGGCGTAGGGTTTCCTAAAGGATCTCGCTACTTTGTTTTGACAGACTGACTCTTCCATTCACTATGCTGCTTTCTTTGTATATCTTTTGCTCGCCGGATTTTCGGATAGCCACGTTGTTAGTGCGCGTTAACACCGTTTTCAATGACGAGATTGTGGAGCACAGGAACGCAGTGGGCTGTGCGGTCGCTCGCCGCACAGCAACGCGTATGATTTCCCCGCTTTCTCTCCCGCAATGTTCCTCTGGGCTCCCCAACCCCAGAGGCGCTGCATGGGCGCTGATTTCAGGGAGAACTCTGGGTTCCTCCTCTCCCTGAAGCGCTAACTAGTCTGTCCCTGCGCTACACGTGACTTGTTCATGGGCGTTGGTACCATTTGCCCTACTTGTCCTGTCCTCACGATTCCTTCGGGTTCGCTCCCCATCCTTGCGTATTTCTTTCCGTTTGACCCGTCGACTTGAATTTGTTAGCTCTGGGCAATTCCGTGTTGTGTGTGTGTGTGTGTGTGTGTGTGTGTGTGTGTGTGTGTTTTTCGTGAGGCTTGAATCCGCCCACCGCCGAGGAGAGCATAAATAGCGAGGCTGCTGGTACCTCTGCGGGCTTTGTCTCCTGCATCCGCTCCAACACTTGCATCCTCCTGGTGCGAGGTCTTCGCGATGGAGCAGCACTTCCTCGTCGTCGTGAAGCCGGCTTGGGGCGCCGCTGACTGGGCGCCGCCGTCCCAGCCTGGGCTGTGGCTGTTCTCGGAAGACTCGGAGCCCGGGCCGCCGCCCCTCTCCCCGGTACTGGGAGAGTCCGCAGGCCACCGCGATGCTTACGACGGGCAACTGCTTTCCAGTCCTTGTTGGCGGCTGCCTTCGGTCTACGAGCCGTACAGACACTTGATGGGAGCTCAGGACTCCTGGGAAGCAAGGCCAGCGCAACCCAGTCTGGGTCCCTCGCCGGAGGTGCCGGAGACGCCGGACACCCCAGAGATGCCAAGGACGCCAGAGACGCTAGAGACACCATCGGAAGGCGCCCGACAGCCTCAGCCAACAAAGGAAACCGTGTCCCAGCGGTTTTCGCTGGCCCTATCGCCCAGCGCCGGAGACGAGCAGCAGATGGCGGAGAACAGGGAAGGTGCGCGCCCCGCAGAGCGCCGCCCACCGCCGGCTCCAGCTGGACGGCGCGGTCACCCGGATTTCTCTGGCTGCCTGCAATGGATCCGGCGCGCCCTGTCCACCCTGAGCCGTGCAGCTGCCCGCTGCTTCGGGATCTTCGTGGACTTTAAGGAGCCCTGAGATGGCAGCGGGAGGGAGTCTTGGGGGGGGGGACACCCGCGGGAAAAGGATCGCATTCTCGAATAAAACTGCCTGCTGTTCCTTCCGTGTCCCCTGTCAATCATTGCCTCTTTCTCCTCGCAGTCCGGGTCCTCGCCGTTTCCTCCCTCGGTCCTACCTCTACACTTCTTGCTTTGACTTACTGCCTTCAACTCTCTGGCAGTTACCTGGACGAATGGACACTGCTAATTACAGACTTTTACTCCCGGGCACAGATGCTTACAGAAGCGACCTTCGAGCGGCATAACTCCGTTCTAACGATGCACATGGGGTTGACGGACAAGCGGACTTCTGTCGCCTCTCTGGCAACTCTTGCTAAATGCAGAGCAGCCGATTTCTCCGATTTCACTGCAGCAGAGTCTCTGTTGACTCACAGCCCTAAGGGGCCATGGCTGCGTGCTGTTTCTGGGAGACGGGTGGTTTCCGTTTCCACCCTGCAGGGATTCTTTCACTGCCTGCAGGCTTGGTTGCTGTCGGCCATCCGCGCAGTTACTTCGGTGTACGGTTTTCTAAAGGATCTCGCTACCTCGTTTTGATACACTGACTCTTCCGCGCACTGTGCTGCTTTCTTCGTATTTCATTTCGTGTCCGGATTTTTCAATAGCGACGTTGTTAGTGCGGATTAACTGCGTTTTCAATGACGAGATTTCGGAGCACAGCAAGGCTGCGGGTTGTGCCTTAGCTCTGCCCATTGCAGTGAGAGTGATGTCTCCGTTTTCACTCCTGCAAAGTTTCCATTGACTCACAACCCCGTGGGGCCATTCCTGCGAGCTCTTTCGGGGAGACCGGAGGTTTCCTTTCCGCACTGCATGGATTCTTTTCCTGACAGCACGCCTGGTTGCTTTTGGCCATCCGCGCAGTTACTTCGGTGTACGGTTTGCTAAAGGTTCTCGCTACTTCGTATTCATACACTGAGTCTTCCCCGTCCGATGCTGCTTTCTTCGTATTTCATTTCGAGCACGGATTTTTGAATAGCGACGTTGTTAGTGCGGATTAACTGCGTTTTCAATGACGAGATTTAGGAGCTCAGCAAGGCTGCGGGTTGTGGCTAGGCTCTGACCATTGCAGTGAGAGTGATGTCTCCGTTTTCACTCAAGCAAAGTCTCTCCCGACTCACAGCCTTAAGGGGCCAGGAATGCGTACTCTTTCAGGAGACCCGTGGTTTCTTTTTCACTCTGCATGGATTCTTTTCCTGACTGCACGCCTGGTTGCTGTCGGCCATCCGCGCAGTTACTTCGGTGTACGGTTCGCTAAAGGATCTTGCTACTTCGTTTTGATACACGGACTCCTCCGCGCACTGTGCTGCTTTCTTCGTATTTCATTTCGTGTACGGAATTTTCAATAGCGACGTTGTTAGTGCGGATTAACTTCGTTTTCAATGACGAGATTTCGGAGCACAGCAAGGCTTCGGGTTGTGGCTTCCCTCTGCCCATTGCAGTGAGAGTGATGTCTCCGTTTTCACTCCTGCAAAGTCTCTATTGACTGGCAACCCCATGGGCCATTGCTGCGTGCTCTTTCAGGGGACCGGTCGTTTCTTTTCCACCCTGCATGGATTCTATTCCTGGGAGCATGCCTGGTTGCTGTCGGCCATCCGAGCAGTTACTTCGGTGTACGGTTTGCTAAAGGTTCTCACTACTTCATATTCATACACTGAGTCTTCCCCGTCCTATGCTGCTTTCTTCGTATTTCATTACGAGCACGGATTTTTGAATAGCGACGTTGTTAGTGCGGATTAACTGCGTTTTCAATGACGAGATTTTGGAACACAGCAAGGCTGCGGGTTGTGCCTTAGCTCTGCCCATTGCAGTGAGAGTGATGTCTCCGTTTTCACTCCTGCAAAGTCTCTATTGACTGACAACCCCATGGGGCCATTCCTGCATGCTCTTTCGGGGAGACCGGAGGTTTCCTTTCCGCCCTGTCTGGATTCTTTTTCTGACAGCGCGCCTGGTTGCTTTTGGCCATCCGCGCAGTTACTTCGGCGTAGGGTTTCCTAAAGGATCTCGCTACTTTGTTCTGATAGACTGACTCTTCCACTCACTATGCTGCTTTCTTTGTATATCTTTTGCTCGCCGGATTTTCGGATAGCGACGTTGTTAGTGCGCGTTAACACCGTTTTCAATGACGAGATTGTGGAGCACAGGAACGCAGTGGGCTGTGCGGTCGCTCGCCGCACAGCAACGCGTATGATTTCCCCGCTTTCTCTCCCGCAATGTTCCTCTGGGCTCCCCAACCCCAGAGGCGCTGCATGGGCGCTGATTTCAGGGAGAACTCTGGGTTCCTCCTCTCCCTGAAGCGCTAACTAGTCTGTCCCTGCGCTACACGTGACTTGTTCATGGGCGTTGGTACCATTTGCCCTACTTGTCCTGTCCTCACGATTCCTTCGGGTTCGCTCCCCATCCTTGCGTATTTCTTTCCGTTTGACCCGTCGACTTGAATTTGTTAGCTCTGGGCAATTCCGTGTTGTGTGTGTGTGTGTGTGTGTGTGTGTGTGTGTGTGTTTTTCGTGAGGCTTGAATCCGCCCACCGCCGAGGAGAGCATAAATAGCGAGGCTGCTGGTACCTCTGCGGGCTTTGTCTCCTGCATCCGCTCCAACACTTGCATCCTCCTGGTGCGAGGTCTTCGCGATGGAGCAGCACTTCCTCGTCGTCGTGAAGCCGGCTTGGGGCGCCGCTGACTGGGCGCCGCCGTCCCAGCCTCCGCTGTGGCTGTTCTCGGAAGACTCGGAGCCCGGGCCGCCGCCCCTCTCCCCGGTACTGGGAGAGTCCGCAGGCCACCGCGATGCTTACGACGGGCAACTGCTTTCCAGTCCTTGTTGGCGGCTGCCTTCGGTCTACCAGCCGTACAGACACTTGATGGGAGCTCAGGACTCCTGGGAAGCAAGGCCAGCGCAACCCAGTCTGGGTCCCTCGCCGGAGATGCCGGAGACGCCGGACACCCCAGAGATGCCAAGGACGCCAGAGACGCTAGAGACACCATCGGAAGGCGCCCGACAGCCTCAGCCAACAAAGGAAACCGTGTCCCAGCGGTTTTCGCTGGCCCTGTCGCCCAGCGCCGGAGACGAGCAGCAGATGGCGGAGAACAGGGAAGGTGCGCGCCCCGCAGAGCGCCGCCCACCGCCGGCTCCAGCTGGACGGCGCGGTCACCCGGATTTCTCTGGCTGCCTGCAATGGATCCGGCGCGCCCTGTCCACCCTGAGCCGTGCAGCTGCCCGCTGCTTCGGGATCTTCGTGGACTTTAAGGAGCCCTGAGATGGCAGCGGGAGGGAGCCTTGGGGGGGGGGCGGCCGCGGGAGAAGGATCGCATTCTCGAATAAAACTGCCTGCTGTTCCTTCCGTGTCCCCTGTCAATCATTGCCTCTTTCTCCTCGCAGTCCGGGTCCTCGCCGTTTCCTCCCTCGGTCCTACCTCTACACTTCTTGCTTTGACTTACTGCCTTCAACTCTCTGGCAGTTACCTGGACGAATGGACACTGCTAATTACAGACTTTTACTCCCGGGCACAGATGCTTACAGAAGCGACCTTCGAGCGGCATAACTCCGTTTTAACGATGCACATGGGGTTGACGGACAAGCGGACTTCTGTCGCCTCTCTGGCAACTCTTGCTAAATGCAGAGCAGCCGATTTCTCCGATTTCACTGCAGCAGAGTCTCTGTTGACTCACAGCCCTAAGGGGCCATGGCTGCGTGCTGTTTCTGGGAGACGGGTGGTTTCCGTTTCCACCCTGCAGGGATTCTTTCACTGCCTGCAGGCTTGGTTGCTGTCGGCCATCCGCGCAGTTACTTCGGTGTACGGTTTGCTAAAGGTTCTCGCTACTTCGTATTCATACACTGAGTCTTCCCCATCCTATGCTGCTTTCTTCGTATTTCATTTCGAGCACGGATTTTTGAATAGCGACGTTGTTAGTGCGGATTAACTGCGTTTTCAATGACGAGATTTTGGAACACAGCAAGGCTGCGGGTTGTGGCTAGGCTCTGCCCATTGCAGTGAGAGTGATGTCTCCGTTTTCACTCCTGCAAAGTCTCCATTGACTGACAACCCCATGGGCCATTCCTGCGTGCTCTTTCGGGGAGACGGGTCGTTTCTTTTCCACCCGGCATGGATTCTTTTCCTGGGAGCTCGCCTGGTTGCTGTCGGCCATCTGCGCAGTTACTTCGGTGTACGGTTTGCTAAAGGACCTTACTACCTCGTTTTGATACACTGAGTCTACCGCGCACTGTGCTGCTTTCTTCGTATTGCATTTTGTGTACGGATTTTCGGATAGCCACGTTGTTAGTGCGGATTAGCTCCGTTTTCAATGACGAGATACTGGAGCACAGCAGCGCTGTGGGTTGTGGCTTAGCTCTCCCCATTGCAGTGAGAGTGATGTCTCCGTTTTCACTCAAGCAAAGTCTCTCCCGACTCACAGCCCTAAGGGGCCAGATGCGTGCTGTTTGGAGGAGACCCGTGGTTTCTTTTTCACTCTGCATGGATTCTTTTCCTGACTGCACTCCTGGCTGCTGTCGGTCCTCTGCGCAATTACTTCGGTGTACGGTTTGCTAAAGAAGGATCTCGCTACCTCGTTTTGATACACTGACTCTTCCGCGCACTGTGCTGCTTTCTTCGTATTTCATTTTGTGTACGGATTTTCGGACAGCCACGTTGTTAGTGCGGATTAGCTCCGTTTTCAATGACGAGATTTCGGAGCACAGCAAGGCTGCGGGTTGTGGCTTCGCTCTGCCCATTGCAGTGAGAGTGATGTCTCCGTTTTCACTCCTGCAAAGTCTCTATTGACTGGCAACCCCATGGGCCATTGCTGCGTGCTCTTTCAGGGGACCGGTCGTTTCTTTTCCACCCTGCATGGATTCTTTTCCTGGGAGCATGCCTGGTTGCTGTCGGCCATCCGCGCAGTTTCTTCGGTGTACGGTTTGCTAAAGGTTCTCGCTACTTCGTATTCATACACTGAGTCTTCCCCGTCCTATGCTGCTTTCTTCGTATTTCATTACGAGCACGGATTTTTGAATAGCGACGTTGTTAGTGCGGATTAACTGCGTTTTCAATGACGAGATTTTGGAACACAGCAAGGCTGCGGGTTGTGCCTTAGCTCTGCCCATTGCAGTGAGAGTGATGTCTCCGTTTTCACTCCTGCAAAGTCTCTATTGACTGACAACCCCATGGGGCCATTCCTGCATGCTCCTTCAGGGAGACCGGAGGTTTCCTTTCCGCCCTGTCTGGATTCTTTTTCTGACAGCGCGCCTGGTTGCTTTTGGCCATCCGCGCAGTTACTTCGGCGTAGGGTTTCCTAAAGGATCTCGCTACTTTGTTTTGATAGACTGACTCTTCCACTCACTATGCTGCTTTCTTTGTATATCTTTTGCTCGCCGGATTTTCGGATAGCGACGTTGTTAGTGCGCGTTAACACCGTTTTCAATGACGAGATTGTGGAGCACAGGAACGCAGTGGGCTGTGCGGTCGCTCGCCGCACAGCAACGCGTATGATTTCCCCGCTTTCTCTCCCGCAATGTTCCTCTGGGCTCCCCAACCCCAGAGGCGCTGCATGGGCGCTGATTTCAGGGAGAACTCTGGGTTCCTCCTCTCCCTGAAGCGCTAACTAGTCTGTCCCTGCGCTACACAGTGACTTGTTCATGGGCGTTGGTACCATTTGCACTACTTGTCCTGTCCTCACGATTCCTTCGGGTTCGCTCCCCATCCTTGCGTATTTCTTTCCGTTTGACCCGTCGACTTGAATTTGTTAGCTCTGGGCAATTCCGTGTTGTGTGCGTGTGTGTGTGTGTGTGTGTGTGTGTTTCGTGAGGCTTGAATCCGCCCACCGCCGAGGAGAGCATAAATAGCGAGGCTGCTGGTACCTCTGCGGGCTTTGTCTCCTGCATCCGCTCCAACACTTGCATCCTCCTGGTGCGAGGTCTTCGCGATGGAGCAGCACTTCCTCGTCGTCGTGAAGCCGGCTTGGGGCGCCGCTGACTGGGCGCCGCCGTCCCAGCCTCCGCTGTGGCTGTTCTCGGAAGACTCGGAGCCCGGGCCGCCGCCCCTCTCCCCGGTACTGGGAGAGTCCGCAGGCCACCGCGATGCTTACGACGGGCAACTGCTTTCCAATCCTTGTTGGCGGCTGCCTTCGGTCTACGAGCAGTACAGACACTTGATGGGAGCTCAGGACTCCTGGGAAGCAAGGCCAGCGCAACCCAGTCTGGGTCCCTCGCCAGAGACGCCGGAGACGCCGGACACCCCAGAGATGCCAAGGACGCCAGAGACGCTAGAGACAGCATCGGAAGGCGCCCGACAGCCTCAGCCAACAAAGGAAACCGTGTCCCAGTGGTTTTCGCTGGCCCTGTCGCCCAGCGCCGGAGACGAACAGCAGATGGCGGAGAACAGGGAAGGTGCGCGCCCCGCAGAGCGCCGCCCACCGCCGGCTCCAGCTGGACGGCGCGGTCACCCGGATTTCTCTGGCTGCCTGCGGTGGATCCGGCGCGCCCTGTCCACCCTGAGCGATGCAGCTGCCCGCTGCTTCGGGATCTTCGTGGACCTTAAGGAGCCCTGAGATGGCAGCGGGAGGGAGCCTTGGGGGGTGGGGACACCCGCGGGAGAAGGATCGCATTCTCGAATAAAACTGCCTGCTGTTCCTTCCGTGTCCCCTGTCAATCATTGCCTCTTTCTCCTCGCAGTCCGGGTCCTCGCCGTTTCCTCGCCGTTTCCTCGCTCGGTCCTACCTCTACACTTCTTGCTTTGACTTACTGCCTTCAACTCTCTGGCAGTTACCTGCACGAATGGACACTGCTAATTACAGACTTTTACTCCCGGGCACAGATGCTTACAGAAGCGACCTTCGAGCGGCATAACTCCGTTCTAACGATGCACATGGGGTTGACGGACAAGCGGACTTCTGTCGCCTCTCCGGCAACTGTTGCTAAATGCAGAGCAGCCGATTTCTCCGATTTCACTGCAGCAGAGTCCCTGTTGACTCACAGCCCTAAGGGGCCATGGCTGCGTGCTGTTTCTGGGAGACGGGTGGTTTCCGTTTCCACCCTGCAGGGATTCTTTCACTGCCTGCAGGCTTGGTTGCTGTCGGCCATCCGCGCAGTTACTTCGGTGTACGGTTTGCTAAAGGTTCTCACTACTTCGTATTCATACACTGAGTCTTCCCCATCCTATGCTGCTTTCTTCGTATTTCATTTCGAGCACGGATTTTTGAATAGCGACGTTGTTAGTGCGGATTAACTGCGTTTTCAATGACGAGATTTTGGAACACAGCAAGGCTGCGGGTTGTGGCTAGGCTCTGCCCATTGCAGTGAGAGTGATGTCTCCGTTTTCACTCCTGCAAAGTCTCCATTGACTGACAACCCCATGGGCCATTCCTGCGTGCTCTTTCGGGGAGACGGGTCGTTTCTTTTCCACCCAGCATGGATTCTTTTCCTGGGAGCTCGCCTGGTTGCTGTCGGCCATCTGCGCAGTTACTTCGGTGTACGGTTTGCTAAAGGACCTTACTACCTCGTTTTGATACACTGAGTCTACCGCGCACTGTGCTGCTTTCTTCGTATTGCATTTTGTGTACGGATTTTCGGATAGCCACGTTGTTAGTGCGGATTAGCTCCGTTTTCAATGACGAGATACTGGAGCACAGCAGCGCTGTGGGTTGTGGCTTAGCTCTCCCCATTGCAGTGAGAGTGATGTCTCCGTTTTCACTCAAGCAAAGTCTCTCCCGACTCACAGCCCTAAGGGGCCAGATGCGTGCTGTTTGGAGGAGACCCGTGGTTTCTTTTTCACTCTGCATGGATTCTTTTCCTGACTGCACTCCTGGCTGCTGTCGGTCCTCTGCGCAATTACTTCGGTGTACGGTTTGCTAAAGAAGGATCTCGCTACCTCGTTTTGATACACTGACTCTTCCGCGCACTGTGCTGCTTTCTTCGTATTTCATTTTGTGTACGGATTTTCGGACAGCCACGTTGTTAGTGCGGATTAGCTCCGTTTTCAATGACGAGATTTCGGAGCACAGCAAGGCTGCGGGTTGTGGCTTCGCTCTGCCCATTGCAGTGAGAGTGATGTCTCCGTTTTCACTCCTGCAAAGTCTCTATTGACTGGCAACCCCATGGGCCATTGCTGCGTGCTCTTTCAGGGGACCGGTCGTTTCTTTTCCACCCTGCATGGATTCTTTTCCTGGGAGCATGCCTGGTTGCTGTCGGCCATCCGCGCAGTTTCTTCGGTGTACGGTTTGCTAAAGGTTCTCGCTACTTCGTATTCATACACTGAGTCTTCCCCGTCCTATGCTGCTTTCTTCGTATTTCATTACGAGCACGGATTTTTGAATAGCGACGTTGTTAGTGCGGATTAACTGCGTTTTCAATGACGAGATTTTGGAACACAGCAAGGCTGCGGGTTGTGCCTTAGCTCTGCCCATTGCAGTGAGAGTGATGTCTCCGTTTTCACTCCTGCAAAGTCTCTATTGACTGACAACCCCATGGGGCCATTCCTGCATGCTCCTTCGGGGAGACCGGAGGTTTCCTTTCCGCCCTGTCTGGATTCTTTTTCTGACAGCACGCCTGGTTGCTTTTGGCCATCCGCGCAGTTACTTCGGCGTAGGGTTTGGTAACGGATCTCGTTACTTTGTTCTGATACACTGACTCTTCCACTCACTATGCTGCTTTCTTTGTATATCATTTGCTCGCCGGATTTTCGGATAGCGACGTTGTTAGTGCGCATTAACAGCGTTTTCAATGACGAGATTGTGGAGCACAGGAACGCAGTGGGCTGTGAGGTCGCTCGCCGCACAGCAACGGGTATGATTTCCCCGCTTTCTCTCCCGCAATGTTCCTCTGGGCTCCCCAACCCCAGAGGCGCTGCATGGGCGCTGATTTCAGGGAGAACTCTGGGTTCCTCCTCTCCCTGAAGCGCTAACTAGTCTGTCCCTGCGCTACACAGTGACTTGTTCATGGGCGTTGGTACCATTTGCACTACTTGTCCTGTCCTCACGATTCCTTCGGGTTCGCTCCCCATCCTTGCGTATTTCTTTCCGTTTGACCCGTCGACTTGAATTTGTTAGCTCTGGGCAATTCCGTGTTGTGTGCGTGTGTGTGTGTGTGTGTGTGTGTGTGTTTCGTGAGGCTTGAATCCGCCCACCGCCGAGGAGAGCATAAATAGCGAGGCTGCTGGTACCTCTGCGGGCTTTGTCTCCTGCATCCGCTCCAACACTTGCATCCTCCTGGTGCGAGGTCTTCGCGATGGAGCAGCACTTCCTCGTCGTCGTGAAGCCGGCTTGGGGCGCCGCTGACTGGGCGCCGCCGTCCCAGCCTCCGCTGTGGCTGTTCTCGGAAGACTCGGAGCCCGGGCCGCCGCCCCTCTCCCCGGTACTGGGAGAGTCCGCAGGCCACCGCGATGCTTACGACGGGCAACTGCTTTCCAATCCTTGTTGGCGGCTGCCTTCGGTCTACGAGCAGTACAGACACTTGATGGGAGCTCAGGACTCCTGGGAAGCAAGGCCAGCGCAACCCAGTCTGGGTCCCTCGCCAGAGACGCCGGAGACGCCGGACACCCCAGAGATGCCAAGGACGCCAGAGACGCTAGAGACAGCATCGGAAGGCGCCCGACAGCCTCAGCCAACAAAGGAAACCGTGTCCCAGTGGTTTTCGCTGGCCCTGTCGCCCAGCGCCGGAGACGAACAGCAGATGGCGGAGAACAGGGAAGGTGCGCGCCCCGCAGAGCGCCGCCCACCGCCGGCTCCAGCTGGACGGCGCGGTCACCCGGATTTCTCTGGCTGCCTGCGGTGGATCCGGCGCGCCCTGTCCACCCTGAGCGATGCAGCTGCCCGCTGCTTCGGGATCTTCGTGGACCTTAAGGAGCCCTGAGATGGCAGCGGGAGGGAGCCTTGGGGGGTGGGGACACCCGCGGGAGAAGGATCGCATTCTCGAATAAAACTGCCTGCTGTTCCTTCCGTGTCCCCTGTCAATCATTGCCTCTTTCTCCTCGCAGTCCGGGTCCTCGCCGTTTCCTCGCCGTTTCCTCGCTCGGTCCTACCTCTACACTTCTTGCTTTGACTTACTGCCTTCAACTCTCTGGCAGTTACCTGCACGAATGGACACTGCTAATTACAGACTTTTACTCCCGGGCACAGATGCTTACAGAAGCGACCTTCGAGCGGCATAACTCCGTTCTAACGATGCACATGGGGTTGACGGACAAGCGGACTTCTGTCGCCTCTCCGGCAACTGTTGCTAAATGCAGAGCAGCCGATTTCTCCGATTTCACTGCAGCAGAGTCCCTGTTGACTCACAGCCCTAAGGGGCCATGGCTGCGTGCTGTTTCTGGGAGACGGGTGGTTTCCGTTTCCACCCTGCAGGGATTCTTTCACTGCCTGCAGGCTTGGTTGCTGTCGGCCATCCGCGCAGTTACTTCGGTGTACGGTTTGCTAAAGGTTCTCACTACTTCGTATTCATACACTGAGTCTTCCCCATCCTATGCTGCTTTCTTCGTATTTCATTTCGAGCACGGATTTTTGAATAGCGACGTTGTTAGTGCGGATTAACTGCGTTTTCAATGACGAGATTTTGGAACACAGCAAGGCTGCGGGTTGTGGCTAGGCTCTGCCCATTGCAGTGAGAGTGATGTCTCCGTTTTCACTCCTGCAAAGTCTCCATTGACTGACAACCCCATGGGCCATTCCTGCGTGCTCTTTCGGGGAGACGGGTCGTTTCTTTTCCACCCAGCATGGATTCTTTTCCTGGGAGCTCGCCTGGTTGCTGTCGGCCATCTGCGCAGTTACTTCGGTGTACGGTTTGCTAAAGGACCTTACTACCTCGTTTTGATACACTGAGTCTACCGCGCACTGTGCTGCTTTCTTCGTATTGCATTTTGTGTACGGATTTTCGGATAGCCACGTTGTTAGTGCGGATTAGCTCCGTTTTCAATGACGAGATACTGGAGCACAGCAGCGCTGTGGGTTGTGGCTTAGCTCTCCCCATTGCAGTGAGAGTGATGTCTCCGTTTTCACTCAAGCAAAGTCTCTCCCGACTCACAGCCCTAAGGGGCCAGATGCGTGCTGTTTGGAGGAGACCCGTGGTTTCTTTTTCACTCTGCATGGATTCTTTTCCTGACTGCACTCCTGGCTGCTGTCGGTCCTCTGCGCAATTACTTCGGTGTACGGTTTGCTAAAGAAGGATCTCGCTACCTCGTTTTGATACACTGACTCTTCCGCGCACTGTGCTGCTTTCTTCGTATTTCATTTTGTGTACGGATTTTCGGACAGCCACGTTGTTAGTGCGGATTAGCTCCGTTTTCAATGACGAGATTTCGGAGCACAGCAAGGCTGCGGGTTGTGGCTTCGCTCTGCCCATTGCAGTGAGAGTGATGTCTCCGTTTTCACTCCTGCAAAGTCTCTATTGACTGGCAACCCCATGGGCCATTGCTGCGTGCTCTTTCAGGGGACCGGTCGTTTCTTTTCCACCCTGCATGGATTCTTTTCCTGGGAGCATGCCTGGTTGCTGTCGGCCATCCGCGCAGTTTCTTCGGTGTACGGTTTGCTAAAGGTTCTCGCTACTTCGTATTCATACACTGAGTCTTCCCCGTCCTATGCTGCTTTCTTCGTATTTCATTACGAGCACGGATTTTTGAATAGCGACGTTGTTAGTGCGGATTAACTGCGTTTTCAATGACGAGATTTTGGAACACAGCAAGGCTGCGGGTTGTGCCTTAGCTCTGCCCATTGCAGTGAGAGTGATGTCTCCGTTTTCACTCCTGCAAAGTCTCTATTGACTGACAACCCCATGGGGCCATTCCTGCATGCTCCTTCGGGGAGACCGGAGGTTTCCTTTCCGCCCTGTCTGGATTCTTTTTCTGACAGCACGCCTGGTTGCTTTTGGCCATCCGCGCAGTTACTTCGGCGTAGGGTTTGGTAACGGATCTCGTTACTTTGTTCTGATACACTGACTCTTCCACTCACTATGCTGCTTTCTTTGTATATCATTTGCTCGCCGGATTTTCGGATAGCGACGTTGTTAGTGCGCATTAACAGCGTTTTCAATGACGAGATTGTGGAGCACAGGAACGCAGTGGGCTGTGAGGTCGCTCGCCGCACAGCAACGGGTATGATTTCCCCGCTTTCTCTCCCGCAATGTTCCTCTGGGCTCCCCAACCCCAGAGGCGCTGCATGGGCGCTGATTTCAGGGAGAACTCTGGGTTCCTCCTCTCCCTGAAGCGCTAACTAGTCTGTCCCTGCGCTACACAGTGACTTGTTCATGGGCGTTGGTACCATTTGCACTACTTGTCCTGTCCTCACGATTCCTTCGGGTTCGCTCCCCATCCTTGCGTATTTCTTTCCGTTTGACCCGTCGACTTGAATTTGTTAGCTCTGGGCAATTCCGTGTTGTGTGCGTGTGTGTGTGTGTGTGTGTGTGTGTGTTTCGTGAGGCTTGAATCCGCCCACCGCCGAGGAGAGCATAAATAGCGAGGCTGCTGGTACCTCTGCGGGCTTTGTCTCCTGCATCCGCTCCAACACTTGCATCCTCCTGGTGCGAGGTCTTCGCGATGGAGCAGCACTTCCTCGTCGTCGTGAAGCCGGCTTGGGGCGCCGCTGACTGGGCGCCGCCGTCCCAGCCTCCGCTGTGGCTGTTCTCGGAAGACTCGGAGCCCGGGCCGCCGCCCCTCTCCCCGGTACTGGGAGAGTCCGCAGGCCACCGCGATGCTTACGACGGGCAACTGCTTTCCAATCCTTGTTGGCGGCTGCCTTCGGTCTACGAGCAGTACAGACACTTGATGGGAGCTCAGGACTCCTGGGAAGCAAGGCCAGCGCAACCCAGTCTGGGTCCCTCGCCAGAGACGCCGGAGACGCCGGACACCCCAGAGATGCCAAGGACGCCAGAGACGCTAGAGACAGCATCGGAAGGCGCCCGACAGCCTCAGCCAACAAAGGAAACCGTGTCCCAGTGGTTTTCGCTGGCCCTGTCGCCCAGCGCCGGAGACGAACAGCAGATGGCGGAGAACAGGGAAGGTGCGCGCCCCGCAGAGCGCCGCCCACCGCCGGCTCCAGCTGGACGGCGCGGTCACCCGGATTTCTCTGGCTGCCTGCGGTGGATCCGGCGCGCCCTGTCCACCCTGAGCGATGCAGCTGCCCGCTGCTTCGGGATCTTCGTGGACCTTAAGGAGCCCTGAGATGGCAGCGGGAGGGAGCCTTGGGGGGTGGGGACACCCGCGGGAGAAGGATCGCATTCTCGAATAAAACTGCCTGCTGTTCCTTCCGTGTCCCCTGTCAATCATTGCCTCTTTCTCCTCGCAGTCCGGGTCCTCGCCGTTTCCTCGCCGTTTCCTCGCTCGGTCCTACCTCTACACTTCTTGCTTTGACTTACTGCCTTCAACTCTCTGGCAGTTACCTGCACGAATGGACACTGCTAATTACAGACTTTTACTCCCGGGCACAGATGCTTACAGAAGCGACCTTCGAGCGGCATAACTCCGTTCTAACGATGCACATGGGGTTGACGGACAAGCGGACTTCTGTCGCCTCTCCGGCAACTGTTGCTAAATGCAGAGCAGCCGATTTCTCCGATTTCACTGCAGCAGAGTCCCTGTTGACTCACAGCCCTAAGGGGCCATGGCTGCGTGCTGTTTCTGGGAGACGGGTGGTTTCCGTTTCCACCCTGCAGGGATTCTTTCACTGCCTGCAGGCTTGGTTGCTGTCGGCCATCCGCGCAGTTACTTCGGTGTACGGTTTGCTAAAGGTTCTCACTACTTCGTATTCATACACTGAGTCTTCCCCATCCTATGCTGCTTTCTTCGTATTTCATTTCGAGCACGGATTTTTGAATAGCGACGTTGTTAGTGCGGATTAACTGCGTTTTCAATGACGAGATTTTGGAACACAGCAAGGCTGCGGGTTGTGGCTAGGCTCTGCCCATTGCAGTGAGAGTGATGTCTCCGTTTTCACTCCTGCAAAGTCTCCATTGACTGACAACCCCATGGGCCATTCCTGCGTGCTCTTTCGGGGAGACGGGTCGTTTCTTTTCCACCCAGCATGGATTCTTTTCCTGGGAGCTCGCCTGGTTGCTGTCGGCCATCTGCGCAGTTACTTCGGTGTACGGTTTGCTAAAGGACCTTACTACCTCGTTTTGATACACTGAGTCTACCGCGCACTGTGCTGCTTTCTTCGTATTGCATTTTGTGTACGGATTTTCGGATAGCCACGTTGTTAGTGCGGATTAGCTCCGTTTTCAATGACGAGATACTGGAGCACAGCAGCGCTGTGGGTTGTGGCTTAGCTCTCCCCATTGCAGTGAGAGTGATGTCTCCGTTTTCACTCAAGCAAAGTCTCTCCCGACTCACAGCCCTAAGGGGCCAGATGCGTGCTGTTTGGAGGAGACCCGTGGTTTCTTTTTCACTCTGCATGGATTCTTTTCCTGACTGCACTCCTGGCTGCTGTCGGTCCTCTGCGCAATTACTTCGGTGTACGGTTTGCTAAAGAAGGATCTCGCTACCTCGTTTTGATACACTGACTCTTCCGCGCACTGTGCTGCTTTCTTCGTATTTCATTTTGTGTACGGATTTTCGGACAGCCACGTTGTTAGTGCGGATTAGCTCCGTTTTCAATGACGAGATTTCGGAGCACAGCAAGGCTGCGGGTTGTGGCTTCGCTCTGCCCATTGCAGTGAGAGTGATGTCTCCGTTTTCACTCCTGCAAAGTCTCTATTGACTGGCAACCCCATGGGCCATTGCTGCGTGCTCTTTCAGGGGACCGGTCGTTTCTTTTCCACCCTGCATGGATTCTTTTCCTGGGAGCATGCCTGGTTGCTGTCGGCCATCCGCGCAGTTTCTTCGGTGTACGGTTTGCTAAAGGTTCTCGCTACTTCGTATTCATACACTGAGTCTTCCCCGTCCTATGCTGCTTTCTTCGTATTTCATTACGAGCACGGATTTTTGAATAGCGACGTTGTTAGTGCGGATTAACTGCGTTTTCAATGACGAGATTTTGGAACACAGCAAGGCTGCGGGTTGTGCCTTAGCTCTGCCCATTGCAGTGAGAGTGATGTCTCCGTTTTCACTCCTGCAAAGTCTCTATTGACTGACAACCCCATGGGGCCATTCCTGCATGCTCCTTCGGGGAGACCGGAGGTTTCCTTTCCGCCCTGTCTGGATTCTTTTTCTGACAGCACGCCTGGTTGCTTTTGGCCATCCGCGCAGTTACTTCGGCGTAGGGTTTGGTAACGGATCTCGTTACTTTGTTCTGATACACTGACTCTTCCACTCACTATGCTGCTTTCTTTGTATATCATTTGCTCGCCGGATTTTCGGATAGCGACGTTGTTAGTGCGCATTAACAGCGTTTTCAATGACGAGATTGTGGAGCACAGGAACGCAGTGGGCTGTGAGGTCGCTCGCCGCACAGCAACGGGTATGATTTCCCCGCTTTCTCTCCCGCAATGTTCCTCTGGGCTCCCCAACCCCAGAGGCGCTGCATGGGCGCTGATTTCAGGGAGAACTCTGGGTTCCTCCTCTCCCTGAAGCGCTAACTAGTCTGTCCCTGCGCTACACAGTGACTTGTTCATGGGCGTTGGTACCATTTGCACTACTTGTCCTGTCCTCACGATTCCTTCGGGTTCGCTCCCCATCCTTGCGTATTTCTTTCCGTTTGACCCGTCGACTTGAATTTGTTAGCTCTGGGCAATTCCGTGTTGTGTGCGTGTGTGTGTGTGTGTGTGTGTGTGTGTTTCGTGAGGCTTGAATCCGCCCACCGCCGAGGAGAGCATAAATAGCGAGGCTGCTGGTACCTCTGCGGGCTTTGTCTCCTGCATCCGCTCCAACACTTGCATCCTCCTGGTGCGAGGTCTTCGCGATGGAGCAGCACTTCCTCGTCATCGTGAAGCCGGCTTGGGGCGCCGCTGACTGGGCGCCGCGGTCCCAGCCTGGGCTGTGGCTGTTCTCGGAAGACTCTGAGCCCGGGCCGCTGCCCCTCTCCCCGGTACTGGGAGAGTCCGCAGGCCACCGCGATGCTTACGACGGGCAACTGCTTTCCAGTCCTTGTTGGCGGCTGCCTTCGGTCTACGAGCAGTACAGACACTTGATGGGAGCTCAGGACTCCTGGGAAGCAAGGCCAGTGCAACCCAGTCTGGGTCCCTCGCCAGAGACGCCGGAGACGCCGGACACCCCAGAGATGCCAAGGACGCCAGAGACGCTAGAGACACCATGGGAAGGCGCCCGACAGCCTCAGCCAACAAAGGAAACCGTGTCCCAGCGGTTTTCGCTGGCCCTGTCGCCCAGCGCCGGAGACGAACAGCAGATGGCGGAGAACAGGGAAGGTGCGCGCCCCGCAGAGCGCCGCCCACCGCCGGCTCCAGCTGGACGGCGCGGTCACCCGGATTTCTCTGGCTGCCTGCGGTGGATCCGGCGCGCCCTGTCCACCCTGAGCGATGCAGCTGCCCGCTGCTTCGGGATCTTCGTGGAGGTTAAGGAGCCCTGAGATGGCAGCGGGAGGGAGCCTTGGGGGGTGGGGACACCCGCGGGAGAAGGATCGCATTCTCGAATAAAAGTGCCTGCTGTTCCTTCCGTGTCCCCTGTCAATCATTGCCTCTTTCTCCTCGCAGTCCGGGTCCTCGCCGTTTCCTCCCTCGGTCCTACCTCTACACTTCTTGCTTTGACTTACTGCCTTCAACTCTCTGGCAGTTACCTGGACGAATGGACACTGCTAATTACAGACTTTTACTCCCGGGCACAGATGCTTACAGAAGCGACCTTCGAGCGGCATAACTCCGTTCTAACGATGCACATGGGGTTGACGGACAAGCGGACTTCTGTCGTCTCTCTGGCAACTCTTGCTAAATGCAGAGCAGCCGATTTCTCCGATTTCACTGCAGCAGAGTCTCTGTTGACTCACAGCCCTAAGGGGCCATGGCTGCCTGGAGTTTCTGGGAGACCGGTGGTTTCGGTTTCCACCCTGCAGGGATTCTTTCACTGCCTGCAGGCTTGGTTGCTGTCGGCCATCCGCGCAGTTACTTCCGTGTACGGTTTGCTAAAGGATCTCGCTACCTCGTTTTGATACACTGACTCTTCCGCGCACTGTGCTGCTTTCTTCGTATTTCATTTCGTGTCCGGATTTTTCAATAGCGACGTTGTTAGTGCGGATTAACTGCGTTTTCAATGACGAGATTTCGGAGCACAGCAAGGCTGCGGGTTGTGCCTTAGCTCTGCCCATTGCAGTGAGAGTGATGTCTCCGTTTTCACTCCTGCAAAGTCTCCATTGACTGACAACCCCGTGGGGCCATTCCTGCATGCTCTTTCGGGGAGACGGGTCGTTTCTTTTCCACCCTGCATGGATTCTTTTCCTGACTGCACGCCTGGTTGCTGTCGGTCCTCTGCGCAGTTACTTCGGTGTACGGTTTGCTAAAGGAACTTACTACCTAGTTTTGATACACTGACTCTTCCGGGCACTGTGCTGCTTTCTTCGTATCGCATTTTCTGTACGGATTTTCGGACAGCCACGTTGTTAGTGCGGATTAGCTCCGTTTTCAATGACGAGATTCTGGAGCACAGCAAGGCTGCGGGTTGTGGCTTCGCTCTGCCCATTGCGGTGAGAGTGATGTCTCCGTTTTCACTCCTGCAAAGTCTCCATTGACTGACAACCCCGTGGGGCCATTTGTGCGTGCTCTTTCGGGGAGACCGGAGGTTTCCTTTCCGCACTGCATGGATTCTTTTCCTGGGAGCATGCCTGGTTGCTTTTGGCCATCCGAGCAGTTACTTCGGTGTACGGTTTGCGAAATGTTCTCGCTACTTCGTATTCATACACTGAGTCTTCCCGGTCCTATGCTGCTTTCTTCGTATTTCATTTCGAGCACGGATTTTTGAATAGCGACGTTGTTAGTGCGGATTAGCTCCGTTTTCAATGACGAGATTTCGGAACACAGCAAGGCTGGGGGTTGTGGCTAGGCTCTCCCCATTGCAGTGAGAGTGATGTCTCCGTTTTCACTCCTGCAAAGTCTCTATTGACTGGCAACCCCATGGGCCATTGCTGCGTGCTCTTTCAGGAGACCAGTGGTTTCTTTTTCACTCTGCATGGATTCTTTTCCTGGGAGCATGCCTGGTTGCAGTCGGCCATCTGCGCAGTTACTTCGGTGTACGGTTTGCTAAAGGATCTCGCTACTTCGTTTTGATACACGGACTCCTCCGCGCACTGTGCTGCTTTCTTCGTATTGCATTTTGTGTACGAATTTTCGGACAGCCACGTTGTTAGTGCGGATTAGCTCCGTTTTCAATGACGAGATTCTGGAGCACAGCAACGCTGTGGGTTGTGCCTTAGCTCTCCCCATTGCAGTGAGAGTGATTTCTCCGTTTTCACTCAAGCAAAGTCTCTCCCGACTCACAGCCCTAAGGGGCAGGAATGCGTGCTGTTTCGAGGAGACCCGTGGTTTCTTTTTCACTCTGCATGGATTCTTTTCCTGACTGCACGCCTGGTTGCTGTCGGCCATCCGCACAGTTACTTCGGTGTACGGTTTGCTAAAGGACCTTACTACCTCGTTTTTATACACTGACTCTTCTGAACACTATGCTGCTGTCTCATATTTCATGTGGTGTGTGGATTTTTGAAAAGCGACGTTGTTAGTGCGGTTTAACTCCGTTTTCAATGACGAGATTCTGGAGCACAGCAACGCTGTGGGTTGTGCCTTAGCTCTCCCCATTGCAGTGAGAGTGATATCTCCGTTTTCACTCAAGCAAAGTCTTTCCCGACTCACAGCCCTAAGGGGCCAGGAATGCGTGCTGTTTCGAGGAGACCCGTGGTTTCTTTTTCACTCTGTATGGAATCTTTTCCTGGGAGCATGCCTTGCTGCTGTCGGCCATCCTCGCAGTTACTTCGGTGTACGGTTTGCTAAAGGATCTCGCTACTTCGTTTTGATACACGGACTCCTCCGCGCACTGTGCTGCTTTCTCTGTATTTCTCTTCGTGTACGGAGATTCGGACAGCCACGTTATTAGTGCGGATTAGCTCCGTTTTCATATACCACCTTTGGAGCACAACAATGCTCTGGGCTCTTCTATTGCTAGCCGCGTTGCAGTCTGTAGGATTTCTGGGGGCTTTTCCAGCCATGTCCCCAGGGGCTCAGAGCCCTAGAAGGGTGCAGGTGGGCGCTGATTTCAGCGAAAGCCTCTCTTTCCTCCCTTTCCCCTGCACTGCTAACTGCTACCCCCCTGCTGCCTGTAGAGTTCTCTCTGCCTTTGCCTAAGAGTTCCCGCCACATTGCTCTGACCTCTAGGATTTCCATGCACAGGGCTCCTTTTTTCGCGTTTCATTTGCTGTTTGGATATTTTGACGGGAATGTTGTTAATGCACATTACCTGCGTTTTCAATGACGAGTGTTTGGACCACAGCACCGCAGTCGGCTGTGCGGTCGCTCGCCCCACTGCAAGGCGTATGATTTCCCCGCTTTCTCTCCCGCAATGTTCCTCTGGGCTCCCCAACCCCAGAGGCGCTGCATGGGCGCTGATTTCAGGGAGAACTCTGGGTTCTTCCTCTCCCTGAAGCGCTAACTAGTCTGTCCCTGCGCTACACAGTGACTTGTCATGGGCGTTGGTACCATTTGCCCTACTTGTCCTGTCCTCATGATTCCTTCGTGTTCGCTCTCCGTCGTTCTGTATTTCTTTCCGTTTTACCCATCGACTTGAATTTGTTAGCTCTGGGTAATTCCGTTTTGTGTGTGTGTTTTTTTTTTTTTTTCCTTTTCCGTGAGGCTTGAATCCGCCCACCCCCGAGGAGAGCATAAATAGCGAGGCTGCTGGTACCTCTGCGGGCTTTGTCTCCTGCATCCGCTCCAACACTTGCATCCTCCTGGTGCGAGGTCTTCGCGATGGAGCAGCACTTCCTCGACATGGTGAAGCCGGCTTCGGGCACCGCTGACTGGGCGCCGCGGTCCCAGCCTCTGTGGTTGCTGATCTCCGAATACTCTGCGCCGGATCCGCTGCCCCTCTACCCCCTACTGTGAGAGTCCGCAGGCCAGTGGGAAGCTTAAGAGGGGCAAATGCTTTCCAGTCCTTGTCGGCGCTTGCCTTAGGTGTATGTAAGGTACTAAGGCTTCACTGGCTCCCTAAGCTCCTAGGAGGCAAGCCTAGTGTAGCTCACCTTGGTTTTTCACCAGAGATGCCAGAGACGCCAGAGACTCCCGAGATGTTCGAGACCCCATTGGGACCCGCATGAGACCCTGAGGCAACAAAGGGAAACGTGTCCTATCGGCTTTCTCTGCCCTGTCGCCCGGGGCTGGAGAGGGCCTGCGGATCGCGGAGAATGTTGGAGCCCTGCAGTCTGTAGAGCGCCGCCCACCGCTGGTGCCCATGGATGGTCCAGCGCCACCTAGTGGGGCCCAGAGGTGGGGGCACTCTGAAGGTTGGGCCTGGTCACCGGTCTCGTGGGCTGCGTTCTGTCTCTGTTATCAGGCAGCAAGGCCACAGGAAGCTACTGGGACGCAGTTTCCTTCATGGGCTTAGGCGCTAGGGTAGGTGCCCGGGGCTTCCTCCTTGCCACTGAAGTCCTGACTGGGCTGCACTGCACTTGGATCGCAGGGGCTCCGGGATCTGCCCCAAAGACTCTTTACCGCTGGTAGTCCGGGGCAGCCACCAACAAGGACTGGAAAGCTCGTCCTAAGTGCTGCGGTGGCCAGCGGGCTCTCCCTGTACGGGGCAGAGGGGTAGTAGCTGCGGCCCGGAGTCCTCAGAGACCAGCATCCACCCGGCTGGGGCAGTTGCGCACCGCTTGTGGACTCCTAAGCCGGCTTCTCAGCCTCCAGAAAGTGCTGCTCCATCACGGAGACCTCGGACCAGGAGGACACACGCACCCGAGCTGATGCAGGAGCCAAAGCCTGCAGCGGTGCCAGCAGCCTGGGAATTTAACTCTCCTGGGTGGTGGGTAGATGCAAGTCAGACATCATTTAAAAAAAAAAAAAAAAAAAAAGGAATTCATAACAGATGCAGCCGCCACTAAAAAAGTGAAGAAAATCAATAGACTCAAAGAAATAGGATAAAATATACTGGGGAGCGCAGAGCAGACGACAAGCACACCGACAAAACAGCGCAGCCAGACCCGGGAGGACACCGACAGAGCAGACCCCCCAGTGCAGGGACGGAGGCAACTGCGCGGAAAGGCGAGGAAACAACAGTCCCTGAAATCCGCCCGCACTCACCGCCCCCCAGGCGTCTGAGCCCAAAGCAAGGCTGCTGAGGAGAAACGGAGAAGCGGCGGAGCTGATCGGGGCACACGGGGTGCCCGAGAAAATACAGCCAGGCACCTGCTCCAAAGTCCCCCAACACCCTACGATCACTCCAATGAAACGCCGTAGCAGAAGCAACAGCAAAGCCTAGAGAGCAGGGCGGCGCCCCTGGAGAGCAGGCAGCGGTGCCCGCAGGCGAAGAGACCAGGGTCCCGGGCGTCATCCTGCAGGCAGGGCCTCGGCCAGTCTGAAGTCCTGCGGGCTCCGGGCACCAGCACCGTTCCCCGCAGGCTGGGGCTTCACCAGGGCTCTGCCCGCTGCCACAGCCTTGAAAGAACATTTAGGGCGCCTGCTTGATGGGACGACTGTGAAAACCAGCGGGACCCTGGGCTTATGAAGGGGACCCAGAGGAAGCGCGTTGACCTTTACAGCCATTGGCCATCGCAGCTGGGGTTTCCAGAAGTCAGAGGATTGGTGAAAAGCGAGTTCCTCAGACCATATTAGGAAGATGACCGAATTTCCTTTCCGATATTCTAAGTCATTTACGCGAAGTAAGTTTGCGTGATGTTGCGAAATATCCGCTCCGGGGATTTCCAAAGACTGGTGCACAATTTATTTCACTGTTACTCCTGGGAGCCGGGGCTTTGGGCGATAGCGCCGCTCAGGTGTCAGCGTCCGCGGTTTCTGGGTGGCAGCACCCCCGTCCGCGCCAAGCTGGGTTTTGCTGTGGCCGCCACCCGGCTGTGTGCTCCAGGCTGGGTCGGGCACCTTCAGATGCACCGCGTCCTCGGCCTTTTCTGGGTGCCGGTGGCGCCCGCGCTTTGTCAGAGGCGGTTTGGAGCACAGCCCACCTCGCTGCTGGTTTCTCCTTGTAGCCCCGGGGGGTGGAGGCCCGCCCGGTGGAGCACCGGGGCCGGCACCCGGGTCTTCCCCAGCCCCGCAGGCTGGGGCCGGCTGGGGCGCCCCAGGCAGGAGCCGGATCCCGTGGCAGGCTGCGCTCAGGGCCTGCTTCTCCTTCCACTCCCCGCCGCCGGGCCCGCGGGACAGCGGGGTGAGTGCAGCAGGCGCCGCTCAGCGGTGGGAGAGGCGTATCAGGGCTGGGAGTCCGGGTTGGGCAGCCACAGGCGCTGGTTCCCGCGTGGCAGCGAGACCCTGGGAGTGCTGCCTTCAGAGGCGTTTGCGGTTTCTTCTCCCAGACGTCTTTTCTGTCGAATGGTTTGCTCCTCAGAGGCCAAGTCGGGCTCTTGAGGCTCAGGGCCCTTCCTGAGCTAAGGAATGGGTGAGCGTCCTGGGGCTTCCAAGCGGATGGGAGTTCACCGGACACTCAGGGGTTTGCCCGGCCATAGAGATAGGCCGTTGGGAGAGAAAGGTGGACCTGGTCGGTGTCCTGAACCAGGCCCTTCACTGCTTTTGGGTAGCTGAGGGAGGGTTCGAAATTTTTCTTGAATGTGCTGGGCTTTGATTGCCTTCAGCTCCAAACAGTCCAAGGTGGCACGTTTGGGAGAGGCTAGTTCTGAACTCCCTGACTACCAGGAGAGAGGACAAGTGTGATGGAGTTAAATAGTTATCAAAATTATGCCCTGTTTGGGCGCCATTCCTCCCTCTCGGACCCACCCCCACCTATAGCGTCACAACCCAGTGACTAGGCTGCCCCGCCCTGAGGAACACCTAAGGCTCCACCCCTCATACGTAATAGCCGTGACCAGACTAAAACCAAACCAAAACAAAACAAAAAAACCCACCAAAAATGGCTCAAACCGGAGAGCAAATGAAAGCCCCAGAGCCAATTCCTCTAAGCAGTGAAGAGATAGCCAACCTATCAGATGCACAGTTCAAAGCACTGGTCATTAAGATGCTCACAGAATTGGTTGATTTTGCTCACAAATTAGATGAAAAAATGCAGGTTACAATACGTGAAATGAAGGAAGACACATGGGGAACCGATAGAGATGGGAGGAAAACTGGGACTCAAATCAGTGGAGTGGACTAGAAGGAAGAAACTAACAACCAAACAGAAAACGAGGAAGAAACAAGAATTCAAAAAAATGAGGAGAGGCTTAGGAACTTCCAGGACATCGTTAAACATCCCAACATCCAAATTATAGGGGTCCCAGAAGGGGAAGAAGAAGAGCAACAAGTGGAAAACTTATTGGAACAAATAATAAAGGAGAACTTCCCCAATATGGCAAAGGAAATAGACTTCGAGGAAGTCCAGGAAGCTCAGAGAGTCCCAAAGAAGTTGGACCCAAGGAGGAACATACCAAGGCACATAGTAATTACATTAGCCAAGATTCAAATGAAGAAGAGAATTCTAGAAGCAGCAAGGGATAAGGGGACAGTCACCTACAAAGGAGTTCCCATCAGACTGTCAGCTGATTTCTCAAAAGAGACCTTACAGGCAAGAAGGGGCTGGAAAGAAATATTTGAAATCTCCAAAAGCAGGGACCTACATCCAAAATTGCTCTAGCCAGCAAAGCTGTCATTTAGAATGGAAGAGCAGATAAAGCACTTCTCAGATAAGGTCAAGTTAAAGGAGTTCATCATCACCAAGCCCTTATTATATGAAATGTTAAAGGGACTTACTTAAGAAAAAGAAGATAAAAAATATGACAGTGAAGAGACAGCAAACTCACAGCTATTAAGAACCACACCTAAAACAAAAGCAAACTAAGCAAACATCTAGAACAGGAACAGAACCACAGAAATGGAGATCATATGGAGGGTTAGCAACAGGGGCGTGGGAGGAGGAGAGAGGGGGAAAAGGTACAGAGAATAAGTAGCATATATGGTGGGTAGAAAATA
Source organism: Glossophaga mutica (assembly GCA_039655065.1). Lineage (NCBI taxonomy): Eukaryota > Metazoa > Chordata > Mammalia > Chiroptera > Phyllostomidae > Glossophaga > Glossophaga mutica. Next base: position 7,011,558 of record CM077305.1, read on the forward strand.
GACAGGGGGGGGCAAGAATAGAGTGGGAAATGTAGAAGCTATAGAACTTATGACACATGGACATGAACTAAAGGGGGGGAATGTGGGTGGGAGGGTGTGCAGGGTGGAGGGGAGTGAAGGGGGGAAATGGGACAACTGTAATAGCATAATCAATAAAATATATATTAAAAAAATTATGCCCTGTTTCATGTGGCTCAGTGGGTTGAGACTCAGTGTGGGAAGCAAAGGGTGGCCAGTACAATTCCCAACCAGGGCACATGCATGGGTTGCTGGCCAGGACCCCAGTAGGGGCCGTGTGACAGGCAACCACACATTGATGTTTCTCTCCTCTTTCTCCTTCTCTTCTCCTCTCTTTAAAAATGAATAAATAAAATCTTTAAAAAAATAGTTAACAAAATTAGCTGTAAACTCTGTGCTGTTTTCAAGAGGTAAGCAAAACAAAAAGACATTAAGGACTGAAAATAAGGAGTGGACAAGATATACCTACAGTTAATTAATTCTAAGGGTTATCTCCTTTTCTCAAATTCACATCCTTCACATACAAGTAGGTGGGTTCCTACCGTTAGTGCATGATTTTAATACCAGCCCTTTTCTCCTAGTGGTGTGTCAAGTCCTGGTATAACAACAGTGGGTGGCTTCTTAGAGTCAAGGAGTTAGGATTCCATACAACTGTTCAGCAGAAGCGGGCAGCGTGGCGGTAGTTGTACATTGGGCTTCACTGCTCTCTATGCTATTCAGAATAATTGCAGAGGAACAAGTCATTTACGTGAAAGGGAAGAGATAAGCCTGATCATCATAACCGTGAAGAAATGCATTCAAACAAAAACGTTTAAAGTGGTAAAATAAATATAACGTATTACAAAAGAAAGAATGGGGCCAACGGAAGTTTCATACTTCCTGTGTCCATCTCAGGTTCCGAGCTGGTGGGTTGTTAGAAATACAAGTGTCTCGCCCCCGCCGCCAGACTGAAGGCAGCCTCTGGGGGAGGGCGCTGACTCTGCCCTGCGGTCAGCGGCAAGCACTTCCTTAGGCAAGGGAAGGGACGCTCAGGGCTCCGCCCTCTGTCCCTGAGACCAGACAGGAAAATAATGCAGAGATGTGAAAAGATTCGGAGTTCCTATGACTTTTTATGATGAAGTTTCATGACAGTGCAGACGAAATGGAGTGATCGCCTCTCTCTGAAAACATGCACCCTGACCTGGGTAGTGAGCACGTGTGACTGGGGGCCGGCTGCCCCAGCAAGCCCGGGTGCTGGGTGGCTGCCTCCTCGGGTGTCTCTCCAGCAAGGTCTCTCTGGACACAGAGCCCTGGAGGCGATGGCTGTGAGCTGTTTGCAGGGAGACCTGTGGTGTCTTTGCCTCCCGGCATCCCGTCCGCCTTCTGCCCTCTGCCCCGTTAGTTCCCTCTAGCGTTTACTGATGGGCCCAGTACACTGTTCTGACCCACGGATGGTTCCGCGCACTATGCTCCTTTCTTCGTATTTCATTTGGTGTACGGGTTTTTTGATGGTGACGTTGCTAGTGTGGATTAGCTCTGTTTTCAATTATTGTTTTTTGACCACGGCAAGTCTGTGGTCTGTAGGCGCGGCTTGCCCCATTGAAAGGGTGTGATTTGGACAGCTAATACATTTCCTTTTAGATGATCTTTTTTACTTGTTACTTTTATGAAGTTTTTATAAACAGTTAATAAAGTTAGATGTTTAAAATATTGCGTTTTAAATAAAAGAAAATAGTAAGTAAAATAAAATATAATAAAACAAATGAAAAGGAAAATAATTCTAAAATGTTATACATTTAGGGAGTTCCTGCCAAGACGGAAGTGTAGGTAGAAGTACTTTGCTTCCTCCCCCAATCAAAGGAAGGTAACAACCAATCTAAAATCAATGAACAACCAAAAGTGCCAGAAAAATGAAACTGCATGGAACTTGGACCACCACGGAATTAAGGGAAAAATCAGGCAGAGCACCCAGACCAGTAAGGGAGTGGACCACGCAGGCCAACTCAGAAAAACCGGGGCGACAGGGCAGCTTTGGGGGCCCCCCGAGCTGAGGGTGCTGCCTGGGAGGGGCTGACTTAAGGGGACTCAGAGGTGGCTGTGGGCTGTGGCTGGTGTTGCATCAGAGGGAGTTTCTCCCAGTCTGACACAAGCAGGCAGCTGCACTGTTCCCTCTCTGGCCCCGCCCCCCTAGGCAGCCCGCCAGCGGCAGCAGCAAGGAGGGCTGCCCTGCCCTGATGAATACCTAAGGCCCTGCCCTCTGAGAACCTCTCAGCTGCACCAAGACAAAGAAATATGGTCCAAATGAAAGAACACAGCAAAGCCTCAGAAAGAGAGCTAAGGGAGGAGGAGATTGAGGAGATCACCAACCTGTCTGATGGAGAATTTATAGCCCTGGTAATGAAAATGCTCACAGAACTGATTGAGCTTGGTCGAAAAATGAAAGAACACATGAAAGATGCTCAAAATGAAACAAAGCAAAATATTCAGGGAACCAACAATGACAGGAAGGAAACTAGGATTCAAAGCAATGGTTTGGAACAAAAGGAAGAAATAAACATCCAACTGGGTCAGAATGAAGAAACAAGAATCCAAAAAAATGAAGAGAGGCTGAGGATTCTCTGGGACAACCTGAAATGTTCCAATATCTGAATTATAGGGGTGCCAGAAGGAGTAGAACAACAGCAAGAAATTGAAAACTTACTGGAACAAATAATGAAGGAAAATGTCCCCAACCTGGCAAAGGAAATAGACTTCCAGGAAGCCCAGAGTGTCCCAAAGAAGTTGGACCCAAAGAGGAACACACCAAGGCGCATCATCATTAAGTTACCCAAGATTAAAGACAAAGAGAAAATCCTAAAAGCAGCAAGAGAAAGGGAAAGAGTTACCTACAAAGGAGTTTCCATTAAATTATCAAGTGATTTCTCAAAATAAACCTGGCAGGCAAGAAGGGGCTGGAAAGAAGTGTTTAAAATCATGAAAGGCAAGGACTTACATCCAAGATTACTTTGTCCAGCAAAGCTTTCATTTAGAATGGAAGGGCAGATAAAGCGCTTCCCAGATAGGGTCAAGTTAAAGGAGTTCATCATTACCAAGCCCTTGTTATATGAAACGTAAATGGGATTTATCTAAGAAAAAGAAGATAAAAAATATGAACAGTAAATGACAACAAACTCACAACTATCAACAAATGAACCTAAAAGAAAAGAAAAACAATGAAAACAAAAACTAAGCAAACAGCCAGAACAGGAACAGAACCAGAGAAATGGACATCACACAGAGGGAGTTCAGTGGGGAGGGGGGAGGGAGGAATGGGAGGGAAGGTACAGGGAAGAAGATGCACAATTAGTAGGCATAAAATAGATGGGGAGAGATAAAAACATGGTATAGGAAACAGGACTCAAAGAACTTATATGTACGACCCAGGGACATGAACTAAGTGGGGATGCTGAAGGGCTGGGGGTGCAGGGCAGAGAGGGGATAAAGGGGGGGAAATTGGGAAAACTGTCATAGCATAAGCAATAAAATATACTTAAAAATAAAAGAAACAAACAAAGTTTTAACCTAACACAGAATGGGAAGCATGGAGAGTAGATCTAAGGTGTTTCTGACACACATGAAGTGATGAATACATTAATTAATTTGTTGTGGTAATTATTTCACAGTGTATAAAATATACCAAATCATTATGTATTACACCTCAACAAATAACTTTAAAAAAAGCAGGGAACGTGGAAAGACTTCTAAGCCAGAGAGAGGGAAGCTTGCTGTACGGGAGACAAGGAAGTTTGCACCCCGGTCCCCCCACGCAATACTTTTACCTCACAGGGCACACAGCTGTGTCGGATGACAATTCCAACACCAGCGGCAGGATTACCACGGTCATTATAATTTTGAGCATTAAAAACTGAGTTCTAACCCACTAAAGAGAAATACTAAAATGACTGTCCTATTTATTTATTTATTTATTTATTTATTTATTTATTTATTTATTTATATTGATTATGCTATTACAGTTGTCCCATTTCTCCCCCTTCATTCCCCTCCACCCTGTACACCCCCTCCCACCCACATTCCCCCCTTTAGTTCATGTCCATGTGTCATAAGTTCTTTAGCTTCTACATTTCCCACGCTATTCTTGCCCTCTCCCTGTCTATTTTCTACCCACCATCTATGCTACTTATTCTCTGTACCTTTACCCCTCTCTCCTCCTCCCATCCCCCTGTTGCTAACCCTCCATATGATCTCCATTTCTGTGGTGCTGTTCCTGTTCTAGCTGTTTGCTTAGTTTGCTTTTGCTTTAGATGTAGTTGTTAATATCTGTGAGTTTGTTGTCTTTTTACTGTTCATATTTTTTTATCTCCTTTTTCTTAGATAAGTCCCTTTAACATTTCATATAATAAGGGCTTGGTGATTATGTACTCCTTGAACTTGACCTTATTGGAGAGGCACTTTATCTTCCCTTCCATTCTAAATGAAAGCTTTTCTGGATAGAGCAATCTTGGATGTAGGTCCTTGCCTTTCATGACTTTGAACACTTCTTTCTTTCTAGTCCCTTCTTGCCTGTAAGGTTTCTTTTGAGAAATCAGCTGGAAGTCTGATGGGAACTCCTTTGTAGCTGTTTCCTTTTCTCTTGCTGCTTTTAAAATTCTCTCCTTATCTTTAATCTTGGGTAACTTAATGATGATGTGCCTTGGTGTGTTCCTCCTTGGGTCCAACTTCTTGGGGACTCTCTGAGCTTCCTGGACTTCCTGGAATTCTATTTCCTTTGCCAGATTGGGGAAGTTCTCCTTTATTATTTGTTCAAATAACTTTTCTACTCATTGCTCTTCCTCTTCTCCTTCTGGTACCCCTATAATTTGGATGTTGGAACGTTTAAAGATGTCCTGGAAGTTCCTAAGCCTCTCCTCATTTTTTTGAATTCTTGTTTCTTCCTTGTTTTCTGTTTGGTTGTTTTTGTCTTCCTTCTGGTCCACTCTATTGATTTGAGTCCCAGTTTCCTTCCCATCACTGTTGGTTCTCTGTGCGTTTTCCTTCATTTCACTTATTGTAGCCTTCATTTGTTCATCTAATTTGCGACCAAAATCAACCAATTCTGTGAGCATCCTGATCACCAGTGCTTTGAACTGTTCATTTGATAGGTTGGCTATCTCTTCATTGCTTAAAAGTATTTGCTCTGCGGCTTTGATCTGTTCTTCTGTTTGAGCCATTTTTTGGGGGGGGGGGTCTGGTTGCACCTGTTATTCATGAGGGGTGGAGCCTTAGGTATTCACCAAAGTGGGGCAACCCAATCACTGTATTGTGATGATGTATGTGGGTGCAGGGTCAGAGAGAAAATAATGGCACTTGCTCCACTCTCTCTTGGATTTCAGTCCCTTCCGCTGCTTCCCACAAGAAAACTGGGCCTGTCTGGTGCTGATTCCTGGGAGGGTGGGCTTGTGTAGGTTCTAGGACCCTGTGGGTCTCTCCAATGAACTCTCCTGTGAGGCTGGGAGTCTCTCCTGGTACCTCAACCCCCACCAGTGTCTTCTATCAGTGTTTTGAGGCTTTGTTTCCCTGTGCGGGGGCCCTGGGCTGCGCGGTCTGCCTGTCTCACTCCCGTTTAGCCTGGTTTATCTGCACGTGAATGTGGGACTGCTCGGTCAGCCAGCCGCCCTGCATGCCTCACTGGGTCTGCCAGCCGCCCCGTGTGCCCCGGATCCATCAGCGGCTGCCTTGCCTTGTGCACCCGGGGTCCCTTGAACTACAGCTTTTTTTTTTTTTTTTTTTTTTTTTACTGTGACCCATCTTGCCTGGTGCCCAACTCCACCCAGCGCTCAACTCCGCCCCTCCTACCAGACTGGATGAATGTGTCTAACTCCTTGGTTGTTGGACTTCCGTACAGTTCAATTTTCTGTGAGTTCTGTTGTTTTTTTGTTGCTAAATTTTTGTTGTCCTTAGTTTAGTTGTGAAAAATGACTGTCCTTTAAATCACTTGAACTAGTTCCTCTTTGTATGGTTATGACTTGTTTAGGATTTCTTTTGTTCAGTTTGGTTTCTATTTGCAAAAATTATTTTACAGAATTATAAAACAATTTTTGAGTGTTAAAAAATTTTAAACCAAATCTACGAATTATATCTAGGGATATTTAGTTTCTCTATGTGTCAGAGAGAGAAGTCTGACTTTATTCTCTCTCTGCCTTTTTGCACTTAACAGATGTCCAGCACCAGTTTCCCCCTGGGCTACAATCCTTCCCAAGTCCTTCAGGATTTCACAAGGCAGTTCTCACTACCACTTAGAGGTTAAGGAGGTCCTGTGTGATGGAAAACTGAGATTCCCTCCCCCTCCATCTGTCTTACCACGTTTGAGCAACAAACTAGAGGGGTGAAGTACAGCGGGGAGCAGGAGAAGAGGGATTCCCTCTCAAGAGTGATGGTTTTGATTCACCATCGAAGGCATTCACATAAATGGATTCTACTCCTCTGGTTTCCGGTCACTTGATGTGAAAAGATAAAGACACTCTTGATCTCTCCTTGTTTATTATTGTTTCCAGGTTTGTGAAAAGGTGTTCTAGAAAATAGAGAAAAATACTTAAGGCATGGCTGGGGTAGGAGCTAGTGATAATTCGTCAAGTGTATTTATTAATAGTCACTCTGGAGATCATTGAACGTCAAATGTCTTCACTGAGGTTTAAAAGTCATTTCCACCTCCTAAAACAAAACTCTGTCTCCAACATCATTCTAACACCCCAAGTCCCTTCAGAAATTGCGAGCCGCACTCTGCCTACTGTCGGGCACCGCAGTCCTGAAGAAGGCCTCTGGTCACACGTCCCAGGAAAAGACCTGTCCTCTCCTCCTTAGCGCCGGCCAGCCTGGGCTGCTGCACCGCCCATGCCCACACCCACGCCCATGGGAGGGTGTGGCTCATCCATGGAAAACTGGAAAGGCCTCCTCCCTCCTGGGGCTCCCAGTAGGGCCCACATGAGCTGGGATATGGAGTCTACAGCTCCTCGGCCTGTGAGCGTGGGCATCTCGGGGGGTGCAGGACCCAGACCCACTGAGTCCAAATCTCGAATCTCGTTTACAAGCCGTGGGCAGGTGATCCCTGCTCACCGAAGAGTGGAGCAACACTCTCAAGGCTGGGCGCTGGGGGTTTGGGAACCAGGTCCTAGTAAGAGGCCTGGGGCACGCCGAGGCCGGATGCGGTCCCCCGATGGTGCTCTGTCATTGATCCTCCATCAGTGGCCCAAACGCAGACCCCCTAACATTTAAGGCTCAGCCCAGAACCACTGTTCCCGGGGGGCAGTCATGCTGCCTCCTGCGGAGCAGCTGCCCAACTGCAGGGGTGGTTCTGAGACGGAGAAGCCAGAGGCACTGCCTGGAGGAGGGGACACCTCCAGCAGCGGTGTGGCCCGAAGTACCACAGTTTCTCTCTCTGCCCTCTTCCCCTCCTCCTCCCCTCTCTCTAAATGTGTCGACAATAACCTTTTCGTTACTGGGAAGGATTGTGGGACTGCTAGTCTGCAGTATTGTACACACAAATTAAAATACCGTCATACCTCAGAATTCGTCACATCCTGGACCTGTGGCATTTTGAGGAGAAAAACATGTTTCGGCACTCAGCACCTGCTCAGGACTCGTTGACCTGCTAGAGCTTGTATGAGTCACGACGCGGCCTGGTGGGAGAAAATGCTTCATCCGTCGGTACTGGTGGGTTTCGGCACTCATCGTGAGTTCCAGAATGAATTAAATTTGAGCGCCGAGGTACCACTGTCGTTTAATGGTCGGACAGATTGACTTAGAGGTTGGATCCGGAGGCAGATGGCAAGATCATTATGAGTGAATAAAAATAGTTTTCTTTTTAAAAAACATGAATGAAGATGGAAATTTTATCAAAAATTGTTCTACATCTGTTGAGATAAGATTTTTAAAATTCTTTTACTGCATGGAGTTACACTGATCAGTTCATCCCTAGGATACATCCCATTTGGCCTTGATACATTTTTTCTTTATTTATATTGCTAATTTCGATGTCTTAATATTTGTTTACTATATTTGCATCACTCTACATAAATGGAATCGGCCAGCAGTTTCTCTTTCTTGCAATATCCTTTTCAGGTTTTGTTCCAGAGGTATTCTGGCCACACCAAACGAGTTGGAAACATGTTCTGTCCCTTTTTCCATTCTCCGGGAGTTTGTGCAAGTGTAGAACTCCTTCTTTCTTTGAGAAGCTTGCTTCCCAGAGGGGTGTCGAAGGCAGTCAGTCCTGGTGGACAGCAAGGCTCTGTGGACCCCGCCCCCAGGTCTAGGCAGGGCAGGAGGGGAGATGTTCTGAGCCATGCTGTGCACGAGGCTAATTCTGCGACGTTGTGAAACGTGAAGAACCATGGTTTTGTATTCTGCTTTGCGACTCAAATGCAATCATTGCACAGTGAATTCAACATTATTTCAGCGAACTCAAGTTTTTCCTCTACTAATGAATTTCAGTAATTTACTGATGTAAAGAAACAAGCTTGCCCTGGCTGATGTGGCTCAGTGGACTGAGTGCTGGCCTGCAAGCCAAAGGGTCTCTGGTTCAATTCCCAGTCAGGGCACATGCCTGGGTGTTGCCGACAGTTCTGCCTGGTTTCAGGAGCTGTAACCCCCACCCCATGGTTGGGCCGAGTGGGAGCCCAGGGGATCCGTTTCATCTGGGTCTGTTCTGTCAAGAGGACCTGAGCCACTAAGGAGACAAAGCTTATCTCCCTGGCAGGAGCACTGCTTCTGCCTCATCCATCTCTGGCCCCAATGCTTAGTTGATTAGTCAATGATGGGTAAGACTCCTCATGGGAGGGGCAACCCAAGCCAGACACGACCACTTGGGAGGCTCTCAAGGAAGCACTTGGGGGGGCTGCAGCAAAGAGGGGGTGATGGACCCTCCCCCCACCCCAGCTATTCTGACATAGCCCAAGTCCCCATTTCTGTCTGGGAGATGTTTCCCTTATCCGTTGCTTCCTGGCTCTAATCCGCTTAAGCCTGAAACTATGATGGTGAGCGGTGCAGCCCTGTGCTGGCCAGAGTGATTCCCTGGGTGATCGGGCATAAAGAATTTGTAAAGTCCTGTGAAACCTGCGTTGCTAAGAGTGCTCTCATTTAAATGATAAGGGTCCAAGGAGGAAATGAGTATGTCTCCCAAAGTTTTTGCAACTCCCTTTCTTGACAGACACTGACTCAGATTAAGACCTCAGATCTCTTTGAAGTGTTAACCATTTTTTGATCCTTGTTGGCTGACATACCTGTATTCCTGTGTATTTGAACCCAATAAAAGCCCAGTGAGGAAGGGGCTCTGGGTCCTTCTCCTTTGAGAGATCGACCTCCTCTCCTCCCCAAGCAGATCATGTCTTGGTAGTTTTATTTTCATCTGCGGTGGACAGGGGGCTCTGCGGGTGGAGCCCCCCTCACCTGGGTTGCAGGCCAGGTCCCCAGTTGGGGGCATGCAAGAGGCAACTGATGTTTCCCTCTCTTTCTCCCTCCCTTCCCCTCTCTAAAAATAAATAAAATCTTTATAAAAAAAGAAACAAACTCAAATTTATCATAAATTTCAAAGATGTACCTGGAAATCTTATAAAATTCAATATTTACTGTTGTTCCGAATACTTTGTTTTTATCATCATCATCATATTATAAAGTAATGATTTTTACACTGGGCCACATAAACCTGTCCCCAATCCCCAATAATCCTTCATTCCGGGTGCCAAATATTTCCCTCTTCTGTGTGAGCCATGATTTGAAAACATTCAGAAAGTCCATATGAAGTTACGGCACAACTCAGTTGCACAGTATGTTTATTATATTACACATTTTCCAAAACCGTTCATATAATCATAACTGATCTGACTTAGGAAAATAAATGTTCGATATTTTAAAAGCCTCATCCATGGCAGCTTTTTTAAAAAAAATATTGAATCTCTGCAAGGAGGGATGGATGCCTGTCTTCCAACAATGCTTTCACTATCACAGGTGACAAGCTATAAAGTCACCTCAGGCTGTAGAAGCATTTTTGAGAATACTGCAGCTGACCATCTGAAGAGGCTTTCACGGCTGGCCAGAAGTCACCGAAGGTAGCCGCTGACATTAGCCGCCATTCCTCTCACGGTTCCATGTGTGCGCTCCCCGGCCCTACAGAACACTGCCGCTGAAACGGTGGGGGCAAACTGGAAGCCTTTCCCCCTGGACCCAGACAAAGTCCGAGGGACATGGGGACCCTAACCAGGGTCACAGTTTCATTTCGACACTTCCCCTCCCTCCTCCCTCTTCCTTGGCCCCAGGTTTTCCTTTCCTGGTCCATCTTCCACCCTTCCCCAGATTCCTTTCTTTAACGCATTTTTTTTTAAAACAAAGAATACTCAGTAACATAAACAGGCTTTGAGAGGCTCCGTGTCAAAGGAAATGCCCCCTCAGCACAGGCACTTCGCTGCAGCTAAGAGTACCAGGGGCCGCTTCGCAGGCACCCCAGGCCTGCGGCCAGTCGGCCCGTCGGAGCTGAGTGAGCCGCACGCCGCCCACCGAGGCTAATAAGGGTCCTGAGGCCTCAGCTTCTCCTCTGGGACTGCAGATGGAGGTAGGAGCCCCAGAATAGGCAGAGACAGTAACTTCTGTGAATCAGGCAGCGGAGTCTTGCGGGGAGTGGAGTGGCGCATCTGTCCTTGTGGGAGGCTGGTTTCTTTTTGTTGTTAGCTCTGGTGGAACAGCTGAAAACCTTAGTAAAAAAAAAAAAAAGCCTTCCTTCCCTGATGGCTCCTTTCCGCAGTGCAAGAGCCAGGCTCTCATTTGTTCCCCATTCCTCCACCCTGGCCGGGAGCTGCGGCCTGCAGCGAGGAGGGGTGGGGCCGGAGGGCTCGGAGGGCTCGGAGGGCTCTGACGTGCAGGGCAGGTGGAGATACACGCAGGACCAGTTAGAGGCTCTGTTGGAAAACAGCCCAAGTTTGCTTTATACTCGAGTTAGCGCTTTATTCACGGCTGATAAAGTTTTCCCCTAATGTTTCTCCCGCGTGGCCAGCACTGAAGGGATATAATTTATTTCTGTTCGTTTTTCACTCAAGTCCCAGAAAGGAGTTTCTTGTTTTAAGCTCATATTATCTTTATTTGTATTTGGCAACTACCACAAAAACGTCAAAAAAACGAATGTTCAGCATCACCTGGCCACCATTAGTGTTTTGATCAGCTGAGGGCCGGGGATTCGAAATCCAGTTCTCTAATCACGAACATTTGCTCCCCTTCATCCACGCCGACCCGCACCGCACACCAGGCGCTCCGGGGTGCAGTGGGAAACAATGAAGGGAAATGCAGATCCGGTTCTGTCCTCAGCTGGCGCCCCCTCTTGTCAACCACTGCCATTTGTAATTCACCTGACGCTGGGAAGGGACCAGATGATTTCTCAAAGTTTTTTTCTGGCGGCTCCATTGGGAGAAGATGAGGTCCCGTAGGTGCTTGGTATACACAACACCTCTTGGCTCCTCCTTCACCATCTCATTCTCTGGGCGCCAAATCAAGGCCTGGAAGGAACGCAGGAATTAGCTGAGGAACTGGGATAAGATCAGGTTGTTAGCATTGGGGCTCAAGTGATTGGCAACTTAGCTGAGGCAGCTTATTACTCTCCATCAAGGAGCAGCTGGGAGAGTGAGCAGAGACGCAAGAGCAAGTTGGGAGCTGGGTCGGCACAGGGCACCTATCCCTGGTCATCTTCACAGGTAGGGGGTCCTAACGAAACCCAGCACACTGGGTGGGCCTGGGGTGGGGAGGCAGTGAGGCGCAGGTCTGTTTGGCTCCCAGGCTGTCTCCAGCCTTGATGGCTGAAGAACAGAGGGAGAGAAGCGAATCTTGCAGGGAAGGTGGAGAGGCTTGTAGGGGGACCAGCACAGAGAGCGATGGCAGAGGAAGAGGAAGAAGGTCGGGAGCATTTACACTGGAAGGACTGGGACTCGTACTGGGAGTACTGGGAGTACTCGGGAATCACTGTGTTTCTCTAGAGTGGTGGCTGTCAGCCCTCTCCGAGGCCACAGTCATCCGCGGAGCTTTTAAAAACACTGATGCCCAGGCACTGAGCTCCAAGACGCAGTCACTGGTGTGGGGGAGGCCGGAGCACGGCTTTCTCCTTAAAGGTCCACAGGGGGGTCTCACGTGTAGCCGGAGTCGAGGACAAACAGCATGGCCATCATCCGGAGCTGGTTAGAAATGCAGCATCTTTAGCTCCAGATCCACGAAGTCACAGTCTGCATTTTCGGCAAGACCCCTAAGCGATTCGCGTGCCCACTAACTTCCATAAACACCGCACAGAGGACTGGCGGGCAGTAGAATGGGAACCAGCTTGGATGACGCTGGGTTAGCCGTCCTCTCGGAGTCTAACCTGTCTTCCCTTTTTCATGAATGATTCCTTTTAGCTCTTTCCTTCATCAGCTTTCCCTCCTCTTGATATTCCTCTTGTTTATTCTTTGAACCCTTGGACAGATATGCCACCTTGCTCTGTTTGTAGCCATCTCTTTAAAATTTTTTTAAAAAACCTCGCTGAGGATCTATTTATTGATTTTTGAGAGAGAGGAAGTGGAGGAAGAGAGAGAGAGAGAGAGAGAGAGAGAGAGAGAGAGAGAGAGAGAGACACGCTGACCCGCTGCCTACCACACACACCCTGCCTTGGGATCAAGTCCGAAACCTAGACATGTGCCCTGACAGGGAATCGAACCCGTAACCTTTTGGTGCACGGGACAGTGCTCCAAACAAACTGAGCCGCATGGCGAGGGCGCCCTCCTTTTCTGACCCCCAGCTTCTCCCTGCCCTTGATTCAGAGGAGTGGCGTGCCGGAATTGGGGTATACCCAGTCCTTCGGGGGCCTCAACTATCCAGGAGATCCCTACAGCTGTGTCGTCAGGGCCACATGGCTCTGCACAGGTGGCTCCCCGCCACCCCCTCGCCCCAGCGGAAGTTTCTATCTCGAATCTCAGCCTCGCCCAGCTGTGCGAGTGGCCTGTGGTCCCCATGTCCTCCCGTGTCCACCACCTGCCGCTGCCGCAAAGCTTCTAATTGCTGCCACTTGGACGGGTCTAAACGGCCTTCTCTGAATTTCTGTTTTCTGTACTCTTGGATTTAAAAACTTGTTTAAAAAAATTTAAGTATTTTGTATTGATTATGCTATTACAGTTTTCCCAACTTTTCCCCCTTTACCCCTCTCCACCCTGTCCCCCAACCCTCCAGCATTCCCTCCCCCGCTTAGTTCATGTCCATGGGTTGTACATATAAGTTCTTTGAGTCCTCTGTTTCCTATACCATTTTTTATCTTTCCCGTCTATTTTATGCCTACTAATCATGCATCTTCTTCCCTGTATCTTCCCCCCCATGCCTCCCTTCCCCCTCCCGAAAGAACTCCCTCTGTGTGATGTCCATTTCTCTGGTTCTGTTCCTAATTCTGGATGTTTGCTTAGTTTTGTTTTTGTTGTTTTCCTTTTCTTTTAGGTTCATTTGTTGATAGTTGTGAGTTTGTTGTCATTTTATTGTTCATATTTTTGATCTTCTTTTTTCTTAGATAAGTCCGTTTAATGTTTCATTGTTTTTCTTTTCTTTTAGGTTCATTTGTTGATAGTTATGAGTTTGTTATCATTTACTGTTCATATTTTTTATCTTTTTTCTTAGATAAGTCCCATTTACATTTCATATAACAAGGGCTTGGTGATGATGAACTCCTTTAACTTGACCTTATCTGGGAAGCACTTCATCTGCCCTTCCATTCTAAATGAAAGCTTTGCTGGATAGAGCAATCTTGGATGTAGGTCCTTGCCTTTCATGGCTTCAAATATTTCTTTCCAGCCCCTTCTTGCCTGGAAGGTCTCTTTTGAGAAATCAGCTGACAGTCTGTTGGGAACTCCTTTGTAGGTAACTCTCTCCCTTTCTCTTGCTGCTTTTAGGATTTTTTTCTTTGTCTTTAATCTTGGGTAACTTAATGATGATGTGCCTTGGTGTGTTCTTCTTTGGGACTCTCTGAGCTTCCTGGACTTCCTGGAAGTCTATTTCCTTTGCCAGATTAGGGAAGTTTTCCTTCATTATTTGTTCAAATAAGTTTTCAATTTCTTGCTCTTGTTCTTCTCCTTCTGGCACCCCTGTAATTCAGATTTTGGAATGTTTCACATTGTCCCAGAGAATCCTCAGCCTCTCTTCATTTTTTTGGATTCTTGTTTCTTCGTTCTGATCCAGTTGGATGTTTATTCCTTCCTTTTGTTCCAAATCATTGCTTTGAATCCTGGTTTCCTTCCTGTCACTGTTGGTTCCCAGAATGTTTTGCTTTATTTCACTTTGGGTATCTTTCATTTGTTCTTTCACTTTTTGAACAAGTTCAATCAGTTCTGTGAGCATTTTGATTACCAGGACTTCTTCTTCTCCATCAGATAGGTTGGCAATCTCCTCATCACTCAGTTCTCTCTCTGAGGTTTTGCTGTGTTCTTTCATTCGGGCCATGTTTCTTTGTCTTGGCACAGCTGATAGGTTGTAAGGGGGCAGGGCCTTAGGTATTCACCCAGGCAGGGAGACCCTCTTTGCTGCACTGCCTGTGGGGGAGGGGCCAGAGAGGGAGCAATGCAGCTCACCTGCTCCTCTGTAGCGCACTTTCCCACAGACTCTCCAGTCAGACTGGAAGTATCTCCCACCACGGCAACCCCAGCCGTAGCCCACAGTCAGCTCTGGGTCTCAGTTTGCCCCTTAAGTCAGCCCCTCCTGTGCAGCTCTGCTGAGCTCGGCAGTCAGCCCCACCCCCCAGCCGCCTTGCTGGGTTTTTCTGAGTCTGCCTTACCCATCTGGTTGTTCTGGTTGATTTTTTCTTTAATTTCCTGATTGTTGGAGTTCCATGCAGTTTGATTTTTCTGGTGCTTCTAGTTGCTTATTGATTTTAGATTGGTTGTTCTCCTCCTTTTGGTTGTGAGAGGAAGCAAAGGGTTTCTACCTCCACCTCCATCTTGGCTGGAACTCCTAAAAACTCTTTTATCATTTCACTTCAGTACCTCGTCGTAAAATGTGAGCCAATCTAGGAGATGTTGTGGGCCTTCAGCATGTTCTTGCTGGTGGTCAAGTCGACCCTGGGGGTCCTGATGTTTCCTGCTAGCTCTCTAACTAAACGGAGAGTGTCAGGGAGACACTTTTGTGTGCCCAGCCCTCCACAAGGGTCCTAGCACAAAGAGCACTCTCAATGTCTGTTAGTTGAATTAGACTGTGTCTGATGGGCAGAATCAGCCCATTAAACAGAAGAAAAAGGCACGGTCAATCTCTATGATAGATGGAGGAAAACTATTTGCTTCCCCCAGTGTTTCTGAAAACAGAGGATCAGAAATTGATCATGGGTACACGAATTATAAAGTAATTTCACAGTCTATTTAACTTAAAGAGTCAAAAGTATCCTTTCTCAGCAAGAACACTCCAAAACTCCTTGACAGTCTTTTTTTTTTTTTTTTTTTGCATTTATTCTTCATGGATGACAAGTTTCTACCCTAAAGAACCCTGGACATGAACAGAGCAATTTCCTTGCAGTGGGCACCTGGGAAAGCACTTTGCCTGGTGCACACGATGACTCCCTGAGGTGGGTGCTCTTCCTGTTCACTCTCCATGGGAAAAACCTGAGGTTTTAGAGACGATATTGATAGAAAGTTTGCAAATGCTGGGGCCCATATTTGCACCCAGATAGTCTGAATCCCAGAGCCCACAATCTGGTACTTTCTGCTCACCTGCATTTAAAAATGAATCGATGCCCTTTGAAGGGGATGTTCAAGAGTAGAAATTGAAAACATGTGGATATAAGTCGGTATCAGGGAGAGAGGGGCTGGTATTTTTCCGTCTGCCTCTCTATTTCCCCTCCCCACCGCCCACCCCAAATACGAAGCTGCCCCCTCTTCCTAGCATAAGGCTGCGTGGACATCTGAAGTCCGCTTTTGCTCCAGCACCAACTGGTATGGTGAACGGAACCTTGTCCGCAGCACCCAGCAATGCCCACCTGGAGGAGACCCACGAGAACCTTCTAGAGCGGACTTCCCAGGATGGTTAGAATCTGTAAGCACCTCTGAACAACCTTTTCTTTACCAGGTCCTCCCCTGAAGCCTGATCAACTCCGCCTCTGCACCACAACCCACCCAACTTCGGAAAGCATCACCCGGGAAGCTGCGGTTCTGCAAAGAGGAATGCCAGCGCCCAGCATCCTGCCCTTGTCCGATTTCTGACTAAGGGGTAGGGCAGACTTCCCTGCTGGCCCTTTGCTCAGGCATGCTAGTTCCTCAGGCCCCTCAGACGGAAACTACGATGATGACACACCCCTGTTTTTCCTGTCGAAAGCGGGCCTGGGACTCTGCATCACAGGAGGGGGACCCCGGGGAGTTCTCAGTGCATTTTTTCCAGGAAACCTGGGGGCCCTGGGCGCTGCCTTTCTACCCCAAGCTGGGCGAACCCTTTCAGCACGGCCCTGCGGTTTTGGACTCACTCCACTGTTTTTGCGGGCTGTCCTGCGGCCAGTGCCCTAGATGCGGGCGTTTGCTCAAGGAAAGCTGCCACCCCTCTCCAGGGAGTCCTGGGCCCCAGCCGGCAGCCTGGACTCAGGTGGACAGTCAGGCAGCTGCAGGAGAGGCTGGCCCTGCAGAGGATGTGAGCGGAACACCCACAGACACTGTCGCCATGGGAACCTCCCAGGAGACCGAGGCTCACCTCAGCGGGGATCTGCCTGCATTCCTCCTGGCAGAGGCCACCCTGGGGCTCCCGCTGTAAGCACTGAGCACCGAGGAGAAGGCTGCTGGCGGCCAGCCGGGGCTTGATGCGCTAGTCTGAGCCCCCAGACCTGCCCCTCCACACAGAGGACCCCGAGTGCTTCCACAGAAATGATCTTTTTTTGTTTCCCCATTTTTCTTAGATGACTTTAAAGCTTTTCAATAAAATTTTACCAAAAAAAAAAAATTACCGTGGCTTTTCCTTTCATGGTCTGATTGAAGGGAGAAGGGGGGCAGACGAAGAGGGAGGGAGGCAGGCACTGCGCCGGAGACCCCGCAGAGCCTGGCAGGCGGTTTGGGGGAAATGACCAGGGACTTGGTAGATGTGGCCTCCGGGGGCCCCCCAACGGCAGGAAATGGGGTCTTGTTCACTCTCATCACCACGTAGTATTTGATTTTGTGACTAAGTTACATTTGACCAGTTATAGTGTCGATGGACCTAACGTTCCGCTTGAACGTTGCCGTTAGCGTTTTGGGGTAAGTACATATATACGCACCGCTGCTCGTTACACAACCAGGACGAGCATTGCTGGGTCACGCGGTCTGTACGGGCGGCCCGCGTAATGTTCACCTTAGACACAGAATGCTCGATTGTTTTACCAGCAACATGGGTTTGTTTGAGGACAGCAAAGAGTTGCAGTTCAGGACAAGCAAGCTACAGCAGAAGTCATTGGCAAGTGCAAAAAACAAAGGAAAAGAATGTTTCATGGAGAAAAAGGAGAAAACGTTTGGGAGGGGTTGATCTGAAGGAACGTCCCACTGGAGAAAAGCAAGAGTTCAGGCAGATGGCGGTTTCTCACTCACCAGTGCGGTTCCTGGGGCAGCTACTCCTCGCAGGAGGGAAAGTGTACGACGTTCCCTGTTGGGGCTTCTAACGCATGACTCTGTCCAGTTTCGTCTCCTGTTGGACAAGGAGAAGTACTGTGTGAGAGCTCCCCCTTCTGGCCGCTCAGCTCCTTTTCAGCGGGGTTTCCCTCCATTACCTTTTCACAGCAGTTAGGAATAGGCATTTTCTGTCTTTTTCATTTAAGCGAGTGGGTGTGTAGAGGTACAGAACCGTGGTTTTCATCAGCAATTCCTAATGACTAGTGAATCCAAGCCCCCTTTATATGCTTATTGGCCCAGTTCCATTTTTATCCCCAGGATTATTTCTACACACCAGGTTTGTATTATGCACAGAGAAGAATGTTCCATGGAGCAGGCTTGGAATGTTTAGACTTGGAACGACTTACTTTTTGAAGGTCTGCCAGGAAGGAGAAAGCTAGGCCCGCAAAGTCTACGTCCTCTCCCTAAAGATGACCCTATCACCCAGTCATTTAACAAAGGACCCGTGAACTTACCACACAATTGAACAGATTCAGTTTCCTACGACTCATATATTCTGTAGGTGAACAATGTAATGTTTTTTAAAATCGTATCTCATTGATTCTGCTATTACAGTTGTCCTGATTTTTCCCCATTTGCCCCCCTCCATCCAGCACCCCCCACTCCCTCAGGCAGCCCCCCACCACTGTGCATGTCCACGGGTCACGTGTATAAATTCTTTGGCTGCTCCGTTTCCTGTGCTGTACTTTACACCCCCATGGCTATTCTCTAACCACCTGTCTGCACTTCTTAGTTCCCTCACCTCGTCACCCATTCTCCCCACCCCCTCCCACCTGGCAACCATCAAAATGCTGTCCGTATCCATGATTTTTGTCTTTGTTCTTTGGTTTGCTTAGTTTGCTTTTTAGATTCAATGGTTGATAGACTGGTATTTATTGTCATTTTAGAACAATGCAATGTTTTATAAGCTTTGTGATCATCCATGACTTTACATTAAAGATTACATTTCTGGAAAATTAAACAAATTTTTTTTGGTGAACGGTAGATTGTCCCTGGAAGGTACTTACTCTCTCTTGCTAAATACAACCAGAGACAGAGCCCACGTACCCGTGATTTTAAATAAGACTCTGTCTCCACCTGTCTAAAGCCCTGCATTACTCTTTCCTTTTAAACTCTGGTCACAGGGTAAACATTTTATAATCGATCCATTATCTTACTGAGAAGAATAAAATTGGGATTTCAAAATGCCTTACTTCTTGATAAGGCTTCTCATCACATATTCCAATGACCTATAATTTCTTTTAATTGTTACGAAGGCCAGCTAAGGTTTTTTTTTTAGATTTATATTTTGTTGTTTCCAGAGCAGTCACTCAGTGCATTTCCAGAGCAGACATTCAGCCATGTCACCTACTGTACCACTGACTATATTCATAGTGACGTGTGTGGCCTCTTAGCAGGCTTATATGCCTCCCTCAGCTTCAATATAAATCCTCCAAAGAGGTCTTACTGAGCACCCACTCGAAGGAATCCCATCACTCCTTTTCACTTTACCTTATTTTCATCATCAACTCATTACCTGATTCTTACCTAATTGTGCACTTATTGACTCCCCCATTACTAGGTCGAATTCATGAAGTAGATGTCTTGTCTGTCTTCATGTTTCATCCCCAGCACCTGGAACAGTGCTTGGCCCCTCCCCAGTAGGTGCTGGAGTGCAATCACCCCACAAAAATTTAAGGGGCATTGTTTATTACACGCCTATAAACTCAGCAGGGACATGCCCGGTGTATGCGAGACACCGCTCATCAGTAATATCCGCCTCGTCTTTCCCTCACTCTTTCTTAGCTGCTATCTTTGGCCCCTAAATCCGTACCCACCCTGACCACTGGGTTAGTCTACTCTTTTTTTAACCTGAGATATTCTTGTAAATCCACGAAAACACGAAGGACACAGACAGATTTTACAGCCCCTTTGAAGAGAGGGGACTCCCAGTGGGATTGCGTTCTATGACTCCCGGTGATACAGAGGGGAGTGGGGTGGGTCTGGTGCCTCAGGACCACAGCCAGCTGCCTATGGTCTTCTGATAGCTCAAGAATTTACTGAGTGTTTTTTAGACCTTGGCTCCATCCTTTTATTAAAAAGCAGCTTGCAAACCCTTAGGTGACAAAAGTTACAGTTGAGCAGGGTTGGAAGGGGAGGGTTGGAGACCAAGAAGAAGGTAGAGAATTCGGCGCCAGGCTCTTTGTAGATAGAGTTGGGTCACCGATGACTATACCTCCCGAGGTGAGGGAGCCTTGCCGCCTTCTTTCTTTGTTATCTGCTGTGTTCTGAGTCTGGGAGCTCAGCAACTCTCAAGTTTTCCTGCCTCTCTAAGTCCTTCCCACCCTTGCATCCTTGTTTGCCCTGGGGCAGAGGCGAAAGTCTAGCAGAGAGAAGGAAGGAAAATTGTCAGCAGTAGCCAGCTGGTCTTTGATGTTCGCAGGAAATTAACAAGCATGACTGAAGCCCCTTGGAAAGTGCTTTGTTTAGGATGGTGTTCAGTGCCCACCCGACATCGTTCTACAGATGCCTACCACAAAGTGTGGTTACATTGTTACAGCATCATTCACTTATTTATTAGGCACCTACTGTATATCAGACATAGTCCCAGGTCCTGGGCATACAGTGAACAAGAGAGACAATGTTCTGTTTTCATGGAGCATATCACTCAGCCGAGATACGAAATAAAATAATAACTGGCTTAGTCTATAGTGGACGCCCAAATGAGGTGATGATAGTTTGAATGAGTTTTCAGAAGAGTGGACTGATTATTTTTGAATAAATCTCCTGGAAGTATGCTTTTTATTTGGATTCTCAAAAATTCACATTAAAGTGAATTCTGTCTCCAATAGTGTAAATATATTTCAATACGTGTTTGGCAGTGTTTGTCAAAAAAACTTAAAATGTCCAACAATGTCCCATCATCCTATTTGCAATGATTAATGCACCAGAGTTTAAAAGCCAATTTAATGATTTTCAAACTTTACACTCATTCCTTCATTACGTGACTGACTCTCATGTTAGGTGCTGGAGATACAGGGTCACCATCTCAGACAAAATCCCTGTCCTTGTGCAGCCTAGTGTCCAGCAGAATGGATGGGCATGAAGAGTGCCCCCCATTCTTAGAATGGGGAAGTAGAAAAAGAGAGCCAGTCATACAGGGGTCCTGGAGGACTTCTCGGGTCGGGTCAAGTTGCAGGTGGGACCTGAAGACAAGGGGGAGTGATCTGGATGAAGAGAAAAGGGAAGAAGCCCCGTGCAGAGGGACAGCCCATTCCAGGCGCTTGGAAAGTGCGTTTGGCTAATTAGGGGCCCTTTCATCCAGCGCCTGGGCCCTGCAGGAGCCGAGAGAGATGGGGGGGGGGAGCTGGATCCTGGGGTGCCTGGCAAGCTTCCTAAGGATTTCAGGCTTTGCCCTAAGAGCAATGAAAACCACCCAGAGTTTTTGTTTTGTTTTGTTTTGAGCAGGAGAGTGACCTAAACAGAATTGTGTTTACGAAAAGATCAGCTTGCTGTGAAGAGTAGGTGACACGCTCGTTCGGATTGCCCCTGCCGTAGCTGTGTGTGGGTCCGTGTGAGGCGAGGCGGCCGGCTTCAGGCCTGGCCGAGGAGGATGGAGGGAGTCAGGCAGAGGTGGAGAAGCAGATGTGACATTGTGCCACGGCGGACGGGGCGGCACCTTCTGCGGCTTCCAGCAAAAGCAAGCTTGGGCGCGCTTGCTCGATCCACTCTCATCCTTCTTCCACGGCCTCTGCCCTGAGCGCTGTCTTCCTACGTGTTTGGCCTTGGCCTGATGGTGTTCCTCTGCTTATGTCACGCCCCCAGTTTAACATGGTGTTTGATAGTTTCCTGTGTGATGCCCGTGGCTGGAACCCGGGAAACCTTGCCTTCCAGGTCAAAGTTCTCAATCGAATTATCCACCCGGGGACTGACACTGGTCGCCCCTCAGAGTGCTTCCAGGCCTTGGCAGACCTCTGGGCACTGGCCCCGTCCCCCCCACAGCCCCCTGAGATTTCCTGCTCCAGTTCCCAGGTCGCCCAGCCTGAGTGAGCTCTTGCAGTTTGGGTTGTTTTTCAGGACGTTGGACTCCATACTTGGTGGGCCAGTGTTTCACTCAAGACCCTACGCAGCATACCCTCGAAGAAGGAGAAGCGGGGCGGGGGGGGGTAGTTGAGGGCATCTCCCGACATGCTGTCCCCTGAGATCCGCTCACACCTTCCCAACATATCCAGCTGCCAAAGCACAACAAGGGCTTCCCCTTTCCCCCCTGGGAACGACAATGTCCTCACTCTTTGCCTACAAGAAGAAGTTCAGACCCTACCTGCCACAGGTTCTTCCTCTAGGCAGCTAACATGGTCTCCTAAGAGGCAGAAAGCAAGAGTTAAAACCAGTAACGTTCCCAGCTTCCGTGGCCGGTCTGGAGGCAAATAGTTCTCTGGTGCTGCGGGCAGGCAAAGCCATTGGACCAGGCCGGGTCCCTCGTGCCCCGAGTAAGGATGGCGGATGCACAGCAAACGTTAGTTACTTGCTATAACAAATCTTTGGCAAGATGTTTCCAGTGAAAAGTATGCTAAATTGTAAAGTGTTGTTAACCAAGTATCCACTTGCAAAGGGTTTCGGTTTTGTGGTAGAGTGAGGCCGACACAGAGCTGCAGGGGACTGCCAAGCGGCGCAGCCAAGGCCGAGGGGCACGTCGTAGCGCCCTGCTGCTACTCCCCGGGCTTCACGACCTCCTGCGAGGGCTTCACTGCGGCTAGTCCGGTGCAGGAGCCCCAATGAGAATGTGCACATGCGCGGTGGCGAGGCTGCTTTAGAGCTTTGCTGACATCTAGTGGAGACAGCACGTTTCCAGGAGGTCCCTGGATTGTCGTGTTAAATCTGCCGGCGACATCAGGGGTCGCTGCAGCATCTCCGACTCTGTGAAGGATCAATCACCTTGGGAGCCCTCAGGAGAATAACGGCTAGGAAATGATCACACGGGTCCTAGGAGTAAATAGTGGATGTAAATGAAAACTGTAAATGAAAAATGATAACTAAGAGTAAATAGTGAATACAAGAAACATGCTTAACCTCATCCTAGACTAGAGGGGGGCAGAGTTTGCAGCCCCAAAATAGGCCTTTTGGGGGGCATTGATTATTTGAAGCTGGTTATTTTTAAGAAGCCAAGACTAAAGAAGAGCCTTCCTTTTTATCTCCAGATGCCCAAAGAAGTTCAGATAGAAAATCCTGCTCCAGGAAGGGAGGCTCCTCTGAACCGGGGTGAACCGCCTCCACTTTTTGACAGATGAGTAAGGCCAGGGGAGCCGGGTTCTCTCTGCTGCACACTTTGCCTCGACCGCCGGCCCGTATTCTTTACCGGAGATAACAGATGCTTACTATCTCCGAGACTGTGCGTCTGACTGTTTTCCTTCTGCTCGCCTACCCACCGACGGGGCGTTGATTCCTCTCAATAAAAACTTCAGGTCAAAACGTAAAGGTTGTTAAGCTTGACAGTGTAAAAATAAAGATACTTCTGGCAAAAGCTCTGATGGCAAGAAAAAGGAAGAGAAGGTCGAGAGAAAAGTTTAGCCATTTTGATGCCCTCATTTTTCACCCTGGGGATTCTGGAGATACTCTAGATAGTTGCAATAATGGGAAATAGTTAGGATGTATTATTTAAAGTTCTGGGTGCTCAATAAAAGATCTGAAAGTCACTACATAACTACCAAAAGTTTAGAGTGGGCAAATCTCTGTGTTCTAGAACAGGCGTCTGGGTTCTTTCAAGCCCACAGTTCGCACAAACGTCTCTAGAATGAGCCTGTCATTCAGACTGGTAGGGAACGCCGGAAGGACTAAAAGCTGAAAGATTTAAAAATGGTTATATCTGAGAAGCAGAACCCAAGTGTGTGTGCGTGTGTGTGTGGGGGTGTAAAGTCTGTTATTTGTACATCGTATACTTTGATTAAAAAATAAAAGTGGGCCCTGGCTGGTGTGGCTCAGTGGACTGAGTGCCAGCCGGTGAGCTGAGAGGTCACCAATTCGATTCCTGGTCGGGGCACATGCCTGGGTTGTGGGCGAGGTCCCCAGCTGGGGGTGTGTGAGGGGCAACCACACACTGGTATTTTCTGCTCTCTCTTTCTCCCTCCTTCCCCATCTCTCTATGAATAAAAAAACAAAATCTTTTTTTTTTAAGATTTTATTTATTTATTTTTAGAGAGGGGAAGGGAGGGAGAAAGAGAGGGAGAGAAACATCAATGTGTGGTTGCCTCTCACGTGGCCCCCACTAGGGGCCTGGCCTGCAACCCAGGCATGTGCCCTGACTGGGAATCGAACCTGCGACCCTTTGGTTCGCAGCCCGAGCTCAATCCACTGAGCTACGCCAGCCAGGGTGAAAAAAAAAACCAAAATCTTTTAAAAAATGAAATACAATTGGACCAGCACATTCCATGACAGAGTAAGGCTCCCTGCGGTGAGCTAACTGGAGAGAGCTAGGATGGGCTAGGAGAGCCCGAGGGTCAGGGTGAGAGCCACACACGTGGAGGGTGCCCTTCGTCTTGGGGACTGGGGGGAAGGCCAGTTCTACAAGCACACGGGGCCACTCGGGGCCACGCCAGGGAGCTCCAACGGGCAGGTCAAGGCGGTGCCCGGGGAAGTGGCAGGTGGCTGGCACCCTCAGGTGTGTGCCATCACAGGGCAGGGGTCAGTGGTCATGGAGGAGCCACGAGCCCGGGCTCCACGTGCCAAGAGAAGGAGCCACTTGAATTTCATGGGGCTCACTGCTTTGACCTTGGCGGGTTGAAGTCAGCACCCCTGGGGACACATGGAATCACTTCCCTGTGAGAAAGGGAAGTTTTTGGAGCAGAACGAGGGAAGGGACACGTGCCGGTCCCGGTCCAAGACAAACAGCAGATGCGCGGCGCACCCGCCCGGAGGCTCTCCTTCCTGCTGTTTGCACTCAGTACTGTCCACGCACCACTTTTTCGTGCCACCCAGCGTTCTTTGGAAAGCTGATATTTTATTACCACGTAATATCCTGCCTTATGTGGACACTGTGCTAGCTCTCTGCTGCTGCATTACAGATCACCCCCACATTTAGCAGCTTGAAACGAACTAAAAAAGTATTCTCCCACAGTTTCTGAGTGTCAGGAGTCTCCGTGTGGCTGAGCTTGGCAGGTCTGGCCCAGGGTCTGTCCTGAGGTTGCTGTTAAGCTGTCAGCTGCAGGCCCTGAGACTTGACTGGGGCTGGGGGACCCTCTTCTCCTCTCCCCCACGTGGCGGAGGCTTCCGTTCCTCACCTGCTGGGTCTCTCCAGAGCGCAGGGGCTGACTGGCTTCCCCAGAGTGCAGATCCTTGGAAGGAGAGGCAAAGGGAGGGAGAAACTGGCTCTGGCCTAGCCAGTGCACTGCAAGCTTGCTTGGCCCCAACAGTCAGCTCGGAACTGCAGGAGGCTTAAAGCTCCCAGGCCACGCTCAGGGCAATGGCATGCGAGAGTTTATATCCCCTTTTCCATTTTTCAGCTGGGCCATGTGCGGGAGGGACCTCTCAGTGCACCCTTACACAAGCCCGCCCCTTCCCTACCTCACTCTGCAAGCCCCCTGCCCCCCGCCTCCCGGTATAACCTCTCAGAGAAACTCCTCTCACCAAGTGCTTAGCTCAGGGTCTGATCGCAAGGGATACTAAATAAGTCAGCCTGGTGTTATAATTATATAGCAATCATCCTGTTTAAAATCTTAAACTGTGAAGGCCCCCAAAAGCCAAGGAGTCTTTGCTACCCTATGAAGTATACAGGTCGTGGCACACTTACTCTGTCTAACTGTGCTTCTGGGTGCATTAAAACACAGCGCTTCCTTATTTCCTTTACCAACACATTACAACAAGCTGCATAATATAAGGGA
Organism: Glossophaga mutica; assembly: GCA_039655065.1. Classification (NCBI taxonomy): domain Eukaryota; kingdom Metazoa; phylum Chordata; class Mammalia; order Chiroptera; family Phyllostomidae; genus Glossophaga; species Glossophaga mutica. The sequence continues at coordinate 7,037,032 of CM077305.1, forward strand.
AAACATTGCTTCCCAGATGGAGTGCATTAAGCTATATGTTTTGAAATATCACAAGGGTTTTTCCTCCAAGAAAAAGAAACTAGTTAAGATCCTCCACATACGTAGCATCTTCTCTCCCGGGGAACCAAGGCCTGAGCTCTGTGGGCAGATCCAGGCCCTCAGGGAACAAGATCCAGCCATTGAAACATGAGAGGCTCACACCGACTGCTGTTGTCATTGTCCCAGAGCCTGACACTCAGGACAGTTTTCAGTTTGCTAACTGTCAAGTCTAATAAACAAAGGACAGACAACAACCTAAAGGCTCCTGGGTGGGGCCAAGTATGTGAAAAAAAAAACCCAAACCTTTTAATTTCTATAAAAATGGAGGGAATGTCCATTTAGTCATGCAGAGATGGGATAGTTTTAGACTTAAATTTTATCCTCATTAAAACAAAAACAGCCCTGGCTGGTGTAGCTCAGTGGATTGAGCTCGGGCCTGTGAACCAAACAATCGCGGTTCGATTCCCAGTCAGGGCACATGCCTGGGTTGCAGGCCAGTTCCCAGCAAGGGACACATGAGAGGCAACCACACATTGATATTTCTCTCCCTCTCCCTCTCTCCTACCCTTCCTCTCTAAAGATAAATAAATAAAAAATCTTAAAAAAAACAAAAACAAAAACAAACTAAGCAAGCAATAGAACAGGAACAGAATCACAAAAATGGAGATCACATGGAGGGTTATCAGTGGGGAGGGGGTAAGAGGGAGAGAGGGGGAAAAGGTACAGGGAATAAGAAGCATAAATGGTAGGTACAAAATAGACAGGGGGAGGTTAAGAACAGTATAGGAAATGGAGAAGAACTTATATGTATAACCTATGGACATGAAACAAGGGGGGGGCGTGGCGTGGAAACTGCTGGGAGGGCGTACAGGGTGGAGGGGAATAAAAGGGAGAAAAAAAATGGGACAATTGTAATAGCATCATCAATAAAATATATTTAAAAAATGGAGGGGAATGTCCATTTAGTCATGCAGAGATGGGATAGTCAAATTAAATTTAATTTGAGTTAAATTTTATCCTCGTTAAAATTTTCAACATTCAGAAAGGTTGCTAGCCATCTCCCAGGACGGCTGTCTGTTAAAACATTTGTGTCCGAACTTAAAACAGGTCCCAAGGGACCTGGCAGAACTGTAACTATAAACTCACTGTGATTCAGTGCGTATGAAAAGATTAGGGTCAAATGTAGAAGTAGACACTAAATTTAAACACTGTGAATATTTTGGTGAAATGAAAAACACTTCTATTATGTAAGGAACCGCTCTAATTTATGTTTGGATTTTTCACAAATCGGACTTTCTGGTGAACCACAAATCGCCTGTGTTATTAAAATGAATCAACATAATTTAGCTAAAAGCAACAGCGACAACAACAGAAAAAACAACTTGAGAGTCTAGTTAGGTATTTGCAGCATCAGAGTAGGCCAGTGAAGAAATGGTTTTGTGTTTTTTTCAAAAATAGAATCTTCAGGAAACTTCCTAGACTTTTATTACTACTATTTATTTATTTTAGAGAAGAGAAGGGAGGGAGAAAGAGAAGGAGAGAAACATCAGTGTGTGGCTGCCTCTCATGCACCCCTTACTGGGGACCTGGCCTGAAACCCAGGCATGTGCTCTGACTGGGAATTGAACCAGTGACCCTTTGGTTCGTAGGCTGGCATTCTATCCACTAAGCCACATCAGTCAGGGCTTTTATTAGTACTTTCAAGGAAACCTTAGTAGCTGAAGACCAAGATTAAGAGTCCCAACTTAAAAGACTCTTCTATTTCCTGGATAGCTGTCTGGGTCATTGGGTGCAAATCAAGAGTAGGACTCTAGTAATTCAAAATGATCACCCTTCCAATGTCCGACTGTCTGGTACCCAAAGATTATAAAACAGCTTAGAGGGAGGACCTTGACCTCTGGGAGATAAGTTAAACTCTGCTGGGAGATGAGTTTATAGCCAAGTCCATGCTGGAGGTAAATCTTTACCAGAGGAGTCTGCAGGGAAGACATCTGACTAGCATTTCTAGACCGAAGCTTCCCTCTGCCAGGCCAGAGTGGGCCAGTCCGCTGCCTGTGCTGGGGCCTGGCCTCAGCTGATGGTGCATCCCGAGCCAGCTTTACTTCAAGCTCTAAGCTAGAAAAGTTCTAGCCTTTCCGCTTTCCACTCTCCCCTCCCCATTCCTGCCCCACATCCCCGCCCCGTCCTATCCTCACGGCCAGTCCCACCCTGTACACATCACACACACATGCCTGTCTCTCTCCAGCGTGGCGAGGTGAGGCACCAGGAAGGCCGCATGTGCGCACACAGACATGCACACAAACACACATGCGCACAGACTTTGTACTTGGGAGCAGGACGATGGACCCAAGGACACCGTTCACTAAGCACCAGCCTGCCAGGTGCTGTTTCATTTCAGCCGTCCAGCGATCCCGGATGCAGGCTCTCCCAGAGGAGGGTTCAGGACGAGCACACACTTGCTCCCTCCTCTCGCCTGATCTTCCCTCCTTTCTCACCGAAGGGCTAACTGCTGAATCCCCACTTCTCCTAGGGAAGCCAGGTCATAGTTCTCTGGAACTAAGCCCCAGAATTTTAAGGAGCTGGCTTTGGTCCTTAAAATAAACTATGAGGTTTTTTTTTTTTCCTTTCAATCCTCCCTTTAGAAAACATCTAAAATAGAGTTCTTTTTGTACTTTGGGTAGTTACATTTAGGATTATGATAATTAAAAAAAACTGTGTAAATATGTATCTTGGTCCATAGAGCAGCGTCTGGGATCTCTGTGGGCGGAGACCATCTCTTTGGGCAGTTTCGGTGTTAACTCTATGGCCGCCGACAAAGGGTCAGTGGCTGTAATTCGATACTGAACGTTCTCAAGGTTAATTGTTTTTCTCTCGGGTCTCTCTCTTCCTTCCTTTCCCTCCCTCCCTTCCTGCCCCAGCAAGCCCACTGCCTTCCAGGGACTCTGCCACTGTCCCCAGGACGGCTCTGCTGCAGGGTGCCCGTCACTTTCTGGGCGCCTCCTACTGACCCGGAGCCCCCTTTGCTAGAAGGTCAAATGCTTGAAGAAAACACATAATAAAACAGCCAATAGGCACTTGAAGTTCTGAGCTCTCCGTTCTGCTCTGGCCTGTGACCTCTGTATGATCTTGAGTTTAGCAGACCTCACACAGAGCTGCCAAAGACAGCCATGGCCTTCACTTTCTCCTTCTCTTTCCCAAGGGCCCTGGACCCTCCAGCTCTCTGCAGCCATCGGGAGCTCACAGCGAGCAGACTTACTGAACGCCTGCGCTGCTGCAGGCCCCCACCGGCTGCGCTCAATGCTATCTCATTTCGCTCTCCCGGTGAGCTATGCAGGTTGTTTAATTCACGGTGATGAGGCCGAGGTTCTGGGAGGTTCAGTTGCTTGTGCGAGATCAATGGCTTACTAGAGCCTGGACTGAACTGCCTGCGTCTAGACTTCACTGGCTGTAGCACACCGGGAGAGTGGTCACAGTTCCCCGAGGATGCAGGGCAAGCGCCCGCCTGCAGCGTCACGGAGTGGAGTAAAATACTGCAGTCAAGTCTGGGCCATGCCATCTCTTAGGTGTGTGACTGGGAAACTCTCACCACAACACCAGCGTCCTCCTCTACAAGGTGAGGGATGGGGTCCCCTCTAAGGCCCCCTGCCACTATGCCAAGGTTCAGATGTCTCCTGAGCCTAGACAAGGGGAGGGAGGAGCTTTATCAGCAAGCTCCTGGGCAGGTGCCGGTTACCGGTGGAGAGAAGAGCATCGGGCATTCTTGCCCATGTAGATGGATGACCTGTGCCCGAGGCTGGGCGGGAGGAGTCTGACTGTGTCTCTAGGGATCTCGGCCCCTCTGGGTGTAGCTGGCGGAGTGACGGCTCCCTCCCCGTCCCTGGGCCGGAGGCCCTGTTCTGCGCTCACGCGGCAGCCCTGTCTCTCCAGTGTACTCACTCCCTCCCCTCGTCCTCCTCCCCCTCGTTAATGCAACTGGCCCTGACCTGAGGCTCTCCTAGACCACTGTACCCTTCACATGGGGGTTTCCAATGTCATGGCGGGGTGTGGGTGGGGCAAAAAAGGAAAGGGTTGGGCTCTGGACTCCACCCGAATGCCTTCTCCTACTGGGCGTTAGGAGCCAGGTCCTTCTATTTGGAGTCTCATGTCCTTGTGCTTACGAGGCCGTCTTTCCCTCCCTTCCCGGCACTCTGACCTTGCACCTGGACTTCTCTGGGGCAGTGCTGGGGGGGGCTGACCTACAGCTGAGCCTTTCTGCCTCCATCTGTACAACTCCCCCAGTACCATGTTCTCCTAAATCTTGTGTCCCAAGTAACAGTGTAAGCTACCATTTGTTGAAGGTCTCACAAGATCCCAGGCATTTTAATAGCAGCCTTAGGTAGGTTATCTAACTTGATGTATTCCTCCCCACCCTCTTAGTCAGTCAGCATTACCCCGTTGCTCATGAGAAAGTTGTTACTCAGAGAGTTCAAGCGCCCAGTTACACAGCGAGTGAAGGGCAGAGATAATGTTCAAACCAGTTTTGCTGACAGAAAGAATAAAGATTAACTTCCCAAGGCTATTTGCCACGACCCTGCTTTCTTAGCTAAAGGTTAAGACACACGCTTCTGACCAGAGTTGGTGCGCAGTGGGGCCTCCCATGGAATGTCCCAGGTCATGATCATCCCAGCTGAACTGGGAGAACTACTGTGCTCACTGAGCCTGTGTGTCACAACGATTTCTTGTCCTCTCTCCCATGTGCCCCACCCTGGTAGGTAGCAGCCAGCCGTCGGGAAGGCAGCGATGTGATGGGGTAAGTCACGACCAGGCCGCTGGGTTTGTTACGTCTTGTTTTGGTTACCTCTGTTGTGTGAGAGATCGAAGACTTCACGTTATGGAATTTTCCTGTTGCCCCCTTCCCCGTCTCCACATGGAATCTTAGCACGTGCGACTGCTAATTCGACAAGCAGTTTTCCTTTCTTGTTCTTTTTTTTTTTTTTTAAAGATATTTATTTATTTATTTTTAGAGAAAGGGGAAGGAGAAAGAGTGGGAGAGAAACATCAATGTGTGGTTGCCTCCTGCACGCCCCACAATGGGGGCCTGGCCTGCAACCCAGGCATGTGCCCTGACTGGGAATCGAACCTGCGACCCCTTGGTTTGCAGGCCCGTGCTCAAACCACTGAGCTATGCCATCCAGGGCTCTTGTTCCTTCTTGAGCAAGGCACCAAGGCCCAATTTTCCTCCTTGCCTTGCCCAGCAGATCCAAAGCAGACTTTTGGCCGCGCTCCTCCAATGCAGTGCCAGGCCCCGCAAAGGAAGACAATGAACCCCAAGGAACCTCTAGCTGGTGGCGTTTCTGGCTGGAAGGGTTTTATGATTTCTCTGAAGTCACCTGTCAGGTGGGCATCCATCCATCTGCTCGGGAAGCAAGTATTGGGTGGTGAAGGGGGAGGAGGAGGAGGAGGAGAAAAAGGAGAAGAGCCTCTGAGCTCCCCAGCAGAGGGGGGCTGACCAGTTCACCCCCCCAGCCCACTCGGTTATCTTCTGGATTACACCCTGGAAGGGATGGTTCCAGGGCTTGCTCATCAAGGTTGTTTACCCTGGTCTCACTGCTGGTTTCTTGTTGCTGCAGGCCCCGACCTGTGCCCACCCACTTCCTGTGCCCACCCACTTCCTGTGCCCACCCACTTCCTGTTTTTAGCGTGTCCCCAGGGTCTGCTTCCTTTCCCTGTGTCCTCTGTGTCCTGAGAAAGAGGAAGCGCAGGAAGAGGAGGGTGACTCTACCAGCTGGTTGGGGTCCAGGGCTTGGGTTGGGTGGGGGGATGCTGGCTCAGCACTTCCCACTAGGGCAGGGCGTGTGGGTCCTGAGAGGAGATCCTGGATCTTAGGGGTCTGGAGATCTAGGGGCAGAAGAGAGTGTGGCAGAAAGGAGGAAATCTACTGGACCACCAGGGTCTGGAAAAAGAGGTCCCAGCACTGTGGTGAGGAGCCCCGTGTCGCCAGCCCGGTGAAGGGGGTGATCCGAGTGACATCTGTCCCCATACATTTGTCCATGAGGATGCTCTCCAGTAGGGTGAGAGGTTATTTTATTTTTACACCAAGTTACTAACTTTGGATTTGTTAATCATTCAGTGCACAGAATGCTCAAATATTCTAAGTCACTTTTTGCTGTTTTTTCCTTTCTGGGGCCCTTGTAACGGGGGTAGGGAATGAACACATCACAGCGCCCACACGCAGGCACCACCGTCCCCAGCTCAGGCGGCACAGGCCCCTGAAGGAGTCGCATCCTGTGTACGTGTGGGAGGGGGTACGTGCCCTTCTTCCTTATGAGGCTGCTGTGAGGATTACGTGGGGTTACGGATTTCATTTTCTTCCCAAAAGATGTTTATCCAAGGCCTACTCTCTGCCCACCCTCTTCCTCTGGGCTGGGGGGGTTCTCTGGGAACAAGGTAGACGGGGACCTTGATGTCAGACAGGGACATTCCATAAAAGCATCTGTGGTTTCCTATCTTTTTTAAAAAATATTAAAAATTAACCCTGGCTGGTATAGCTCAGTGGATTGAACACGGGCTGCGAACCAAAGGGTCAACGGTTCGATTCCCAGTCAGGGCACAGGCCCTGAGTTGCAGGCCGGGTCCCCAGTGGGGGCCACATGAGAAGCAACCATGCATGGATGTTTCTCTCCCTCTTCCTCCCTCCCTTCCCCTCTCTCTTAATAAAAAAAAAAAGTATCCTTACCATTAAGGAAAAAAAAAACATTAAAAATTAGGTAAGCCTTTGTTCAGTTATAATTATACCTGGAAATCCAATATGTAAAGTGAACAAAAAAGGATATTAGAGCAGAGTCTAGAGTTCCGCTCGGTGACCCCAGCCCCAGCCTCCCAGCGGGCTTTGGAAGCGCTTCAAGAACAACATCAAGAAATTTCTTCACATGCGCGCAAGCACGAAACAAACTGAGAACACAATGACCCTCCATTTTGCAAACACCCCATGTAGTCGATGCTGCTGGGGTCCCCCAGTCCCCTGAGCTGCCTGGAGCCCGAGCCCCGCCCCCGCTGCCGTGACTGGGGGCCAGAGGCAGGTCTCAGGAAGCGCAGGGGGCTCAACGGGTCTCGGACCCCCGTGAGAGCGCCTGCCCGTGGAGAGTGGGCATGTCACCCTCGATGTTGCCCAGTCTCAAACCAAAATGCCTCTTGGATTGTCAGGAAAAATTGAAATAAGTTCTTAATCAAATAAAAGTATGGGAAGACTTATTTTTGGTCACAAACGACTTGTCAAGTTTTCAAAACACCAGCACACATGTGCCCAGAACGTCTGATAAAGATCGCAGGAGCCCGTAATTCTGGCTTGATCTTTCCCTAAGAATTCGACACTCGGTGCTTTCGTTGAGGCGGGAGGGAAGCGGGGAACGCTGGCGGCAGTCCCTGGGGGTGCAGAGAGACCCGAAGCCAGCACAGGCCCGCGCGGCCTCCCTCCGCCCCGCCCGAGCCCCTGGGAAAGCGGCGGCGGATTTACAAACCCCTTTCTGAAAAGCAAGGAAGACGAAACATCAGAAGGGCCTGCTGGGAGCACAGGCTGTCCCAGGCCGACTTTGTTTTCGGAACCTGCCGCGCCTCCGGCCCACCTAAGGCTGTGCCTTTTAATTGTCTTGCAGAAAAGCGCGGGCCGAGACCGAGGGGAAAGGGCCCCGCGTTGGCAGTACATCAATATACACAACATTGCTCAACAGAGAAGGACGCGCGCCCCAGGCGCTGCGTGTGTGTGGGGCGGGGGGTGGGGTGGGGGGGGGCTGCAGCGCCCCTCCCTTGTCAGTGGGGACAGGATGGACGGAGGCGCTTTCTCCCTGTGGCCCAGGACACAGCCCAGGGACCCGCCACACCCCCTCCCCCGGAATTTGTCTTCTAGGGGCCCTTCGCGAGTGACCAGTCCGCATGTGGACAGTTGGAGGCTAGCTGATTTTCCGATGCGTGTCAGTGTGTATGTCTCCTGTTTTTTAGAATTGAAGGTCTAAGGTACCAGTTTTATTAATGGAAAAACTGGATGGAAGAAGGGTGTTTGGCGTAAAGGCCACAACACGGCTTCCTTCTGTTTTCCCCTTGGAAGTGAGTTAGCCGTAAACAGCTGGGCCCACCGCCAGAGGGGCAGAGGGGCGCCCACCGGGGGTGCAGGGGGAGGGGAGGGGACTCAGAGCACTACCGGCTTCCTGCCTGCAGTCCTGGTCCCGAAACCGCCCCGCCTCGGGAACAGAGGACCCAGGACCCTCTCCCCTTCCTGTTTCTCCACCTTCCAGCCGCACACACCGCCGTGTGCAGCGCTGGGCTTGGAGGCCTGTTCGCCCACTGTCAGTGTGAGCCTGGAGAAGTTATTTAACTTTCTGGTCCTCTTGGCTGTAAGAAGGAGATAATAATTCTTTGGCGTCCGGAGTGTCCCTTCAGATAACAATCCATTTACAGCACCAGGTGCTATGCCAGCAAACAGTAGGTGTGGCCCTGCGCCCCCTGCTGGTAACCCCTTCGGGTTTCCCCAAGGCCCTCTGATCAGTGACTCTGGGGTGAGAAGCCGGGCATACAAGCAGCTAACTGGGACCGTGGAGAAAGAGGATTTGTCACCGGAATCCTCTACTTTCTGGCAATTTCTGAAGATGCTCAGAAGGTCAGTGGCAGCAGCTGCTTGGGAGACCATCCAGTAAGCACTGAAGATCCAATGGTAAGGGCCCCTCGCTTCAGCGGATGCGGGCGGCTGTGCCACCCAGAGGGGTGGCACTTGGGCCTGCAGACCTACAGTGGGTGATAAGAAGAAGCGATTCCTCCAGATGCGGAGAGGAGAGACGGGCACGCTGAACAGGAGTAAAAGACGAGGGAATACCTGCAGAAGGTTCGGATTAGCACCAAAAGGTCTTCACTTGCAGAACAAAACCCGTTTTGGCTTGACCCGAGGCTGTAGACAAGACTGGACTCCCCCCAGTAGAACTGGGAACTTGAGCAAAGTGGGAGGGGCAGCAGGGCGGGGTGGGCTGGGTGCTGACAGGGAAAGGGTGAAGGCCAGGGTCAGGCGGAGAGACCGTTGCTGTCACTGGCACCATCGATTGCAAATATTTACTAACTCTCCGGACAGTTTTTCTCTCGTAAGCAACACACCCTGGACTTTGAAACCAGGACAAGGAATGAGGTGCAGACTCTGCCCATCTGGACTCACCCTTCGCAGCACAAGTGGAGACCACGCCTGGGTTGAGAGGCCCTGGGCTGCGCTGGGGGCAGGAAGAGGGCATCCTCACGCACCCAAGGAGGGTGGGTAGGACAGGAGCGCCGACCCATTTCTGTTGAGAAAGGTGCGGGAGGAGCCAGGAGGCCTTGGAGGTGGCTTGGGATTCCTTGGAATTGAGACCTGTTAGAAGGTCTTGATGTCTAACGATGATGCCTGTGTGTTAAACCAGCAGAAGGTGGGTTTCCCCATCTATACATAAATGTTGTTTGGAATTCCCTCGGCTTTCTTAGTGTGATGGAGAGTCCAAAAAATGGGGTGAGTGGCTGAAGCAGAATTTTTAAAATATATATATTTTGAAAGACTTTGTTTATTTATTTTTAGAGAGAGGAGAAGGGAGGGAGAAAGAGAGGTAAAGAACACAGCTGCGAGAGAGAAACATCAATCAGTTGCTTCTTGAACATGCCCGGACCGGGGACCGAACCGCAACCCAGGCCTGTGCCCTAACTGGGGAATTGAACCAGCAACTCTTTGCTTTGTAGGAGGACACCCAACCCACTGAGCCACACCAATCAGGGCAGAGTTTTAAAATATTATGTAAGCAAATTCCATATTTATAGAGATAATCATCTTAGCGTGGACATTTGTTTTACTTTCCTGAGTGAGATCACGTCAGTGACCTCCTGTTAATTATTAAAGATGATATGGGACTGCACTGCTCTCCTGGGACAGGGGGACGGGACCTTCCGTGCTTGGTGAAGCAGCAAACCTTTCCTGGCTGACACTTGTGGAGTTCTGGAGAAAGGAAGCCAGGTTGTGTAGGGAACAGGCCTTGCCGTAGGCAAGGAACGGCACAGCCCAGGCCCTGCTCCCTGCCAGGCGGGTCGGGGGACCTGTGGGGCGGAGCTGGAGTCTGCGAACAGGGGAGGACAGCATGGCCCGCAGCGGACCTCACCAAGGAGGACAGAGAATTCCGGGCTCCATGCAGGAGCCTCAGGGTTCAGGGCGCTGTGCGTTGAAGGCGGGGACTTCCCTAGATGATGCAGTTCCCTGGGCGTAGTTTCGAGATTTTGCAGAAAAAGAAAAAAAGAAGAAGATGGCTGGGCATCAGAGGATGGATTTGGGCCTGAAATGAAGGAGCTGAAACTGTGAAACCATAACCCAGATCAGGGGACTGGCGAAAATTTCCCGCTCTCTCTTTCATCACCGACTTCTTGGAAGCTCCTTGTGCTCGGGCAAGGGAGGGGTGGGGAACATGTGTTGTGGGAAGGGGAGGAGATTCTGGACATGAGGGGTACATGAAGCTTGGAACAATTAAGTAAAAAAAAAAAAAAAAAAAAAAGACGATCTTGGCCTTGCGTGGATCTGAACACAGAATGCAACGGGAGTCACGCCCCTACACACACACACTGAGGAGCCCGCGATTCGTAGCTGTGGCGGAACAGACACCTCAACAGAGCAGGGGTTCTGGCTGCCTTTTGAGCTTGGTCTGGCCTGAACACGTGACCGAGACAAATAATACGTTAGTGGAACAGTGAGATCTAGTCACACGTCCAAGCTAGTTTCGAGGTTTGCTGGGACAGAAATCAAACAATTCCCATCCCTGCAGTGACTTAGAGGAGAAAGGCAACTCATTTGAAACAGGTCCTTCGGAACTTTATACAGATCTCTTTTAGGAGAAAAGACAGGTTTCCACCATTCGCTGAAATCGCTTTTACTCTCATGGTGAGTTTGCGCCTCTTTTTCCGTCATTGATATTCCTGGATATTGAGCTTCTTTTTATTTTTAAATCAAATTTGAAAACATTTCAGCCATTATTTCTTAAAATTTTTTTTCTACCCCCTTCCCAGTGCATCCAGTGAGACACACGAATAGGTTACTCAACATTCCACAGCTCTTTCCCCCCTTCTCAGGGGATGGTGTCCCACACAAGTGATGGATGGCGTTTTAAAACCACGGACACAGGTACAGGGTGAAGGTGGTCCCTGATGCTCCATCTCGGCTGGAATGTGGGCCATCAAGAGTCACTTCCCGCACCTCTCTCAAGAGTGAGGCAGCATCTCTCTCCCCGAAACCCTCAGGAATTATGTTCTTTTGGCTCATCGGTCATTTATGGTCGTGTGTTCACCCTGAACCCATAACTCGTGCAAGGAGATGGGACTGTGGTTTTTAAGCTAGGCTCGAACCATGTGCCTCATGGGTAGAAAGAGCAGCGGAGTTCACTTCTCTCTATGTTGGGGTTTCTCACCCTCAGTGATAGTGGCCTTTTGCCCCAGATAACTCTTCGATGTGAAGGGCTATCCTTGCTTTGTAGGATGTTTAGCAGCACCTCTGGGCTCCCCATGATTTGCCAGAAGCGACTCCATCCCGGTTGTGATAGCAGAAAATGTCTCCAGCCAGACACTGCCAAGTGTCCCTGCGGAGGGGACTAAATCACAACGGGGAGAGATGTACTGCTCTAAGTGTAGAGACTCCACGAGGCGGTGCGAGTACCCGGATGAAACAGGCAGCGGTTACCGGAGAAGGAGAGGCAACCGCAGCGGCCTGTGTAATATATAAACATCATGCTTTACAACACAGTAGACTGACAGCTTATTTGGATATATATTAGGGGTAATGTGTAATCCTTAGGCACTAATAACAAGCAAGTTACACATTAAATTAGAGAATCAAATTAGGCATACACACAGGCACAAGATAAACTGTAAAACCTTAAATACACAGTATGTATGTATTGTTCTATGTAGACAGAATCTGCACCTACATTGTGTTCCTTACAAGATTATCAACATCTGGACTCTGTTTCTGGCTTAGATTAGGGTCGAGGGTAGTGAACAGAGCATCTGCCAAGTGTAGGGGAATGGAAAGACCATTTGGGGGAACTTCATTGTTTCCTAACAAGGGTCGCATTGTGCTCAATCAGCACAGTTGTCTGTGGGTACATGTCCCTGGGTACCTGGTGGGGACAGGGAAGAGGCACTGCGGGGCTCTTTGGCTGAGGCCCTGAGAGGCCTGAGCACCTGCCGTCTCTCTGACAGCAGACTTGGCAGGGAAAGGAGGAGATGCAGGCTGTCTTCTAAGGTACCATTGCTGAAGCTTTTGAAGTTCAATGGAGATATGAGGAGGATGTGTCTATTCCATCCGTCTAAACTTCCATTTTTTAATGAAATCATTACTGCAGAGCATGTATTTTATAAAATCACATTTAGGGAGGGAATTTCAGGGGAAAAGGGGAAGGGTTTAGAGCAGCAAGTATAAAAGACACATGGACAAAGACTAGGGAGGGTGGAAATGGGAGGGAGGTGGGGAGGGCTGGGGTGGTGGGCCGGGATGGGAGTAAAAGACAGAAAACTGTACAAGAACAACAATTAAAATAAAGAAAAAAATAGATAAAATTTAGAAAATTAAAAAAAGAAAAATTTAAATACTGAATTTTTAAAATATCTTAAATTATAATAGTCAGTACAATAATAAAAATGATAATTGACTTTTTGTATGCTTTTCATATGTTTCTGTACTTGGTTCTTTGAGAATATTATATCACAAAACCCACATTTTCCATCATTATAATGTCAACTCATTCTAGTTTTGTGTTCAGGATTCAAATAACTGCAACAAAGTATTTATTAAAAAAATAAATAAAAGCACATTTATTTATTTATGTTGAGATGAAAATGGCATATAACATTGTGTAGGTTTAAGGTGTTGATTTGATACATTTATATATTGTGATATGATTACCACCATAGTGTTGCTAACATTATATCACGTAATTGTCATTTCTTTGTAGTGGGAACAATTAAGATGTAGTCCCTTAGCAGCTTTAAAGTATTGTCATCTATTCTGATTTTTCTGGTCTTTTTTTTTTTTTTTTTTTTTTGAGAGTAGATTGCTACTAAAGGACTCTTAAAGCCCTCAAAACAAACAAACACAGCTGTGGCCAGATGGCTGGAGGGATCATGTATCTTTACGACAGCGATAAAACTTGACCATGACCGCTCAGGCACACTGGGCGTCAGTTTACGAAGACTTCCCCGTGACACCATGAGAATGCTAGACTGACGGAGACCTGGGAAGGACTTTGATCGACTGCTTAAGATTGCTCTTCCTGGAGAACGTAAGTGATAACCTCATGCTGGAACCTGGAGGTCACCATGACCTGGTGAGACAGGCGGGGCAGTTCCTAGGAGCGGGGCAGTTCTGAACGCAGTCCTATGTGTTCGAAATTCAGACGCACACAGGGACGCTTCCCTTATAGAGAGGGAAAGGAACACAGCTACTTCTGCTTCATAGGAGCTGAGGCTAGTTCAGTTTCTTCAGTGGAGTTCCAGTGATTGTGGCTTATGGGGTCAATTAAAAGCATTAGAAGCTCTTTTTAAATTTAATTGTAATGTATTTCAAAAATTCAGAAAATAAATAGATACATCTATTGAGCTAAGAAATATTAATATATGGGATCTGGTAGAAGCAAGGCCTGCTTGAGTGTGGTTGGTAGGGTAATAACATGGGTGTAATAATTTATGGTTTTAATTTGAGCATTTCACCTAAAATGTCATAGGGTGTGCTTGAGGGTGACAGTGTTCTGTTAGAGAATGATATGTTTATGATTTTGTAATAAAACATTCTGTAATAAAAAGGGGCGTTATTTGTGCTGGACCCTGTATTGTCTTGTTTCCTTTAGATCTTTCTTTGTATCTGTAAAGACTAATTATACCTAGTCATACCCGTTCTTATGCTCATTCGAAAACCATGATTTTGAAGTTCTCTCCCTTTGCGATTAGAGATTGTAATTTTATTCCTATAATGGTTATTCTTACATTAAAAATAATACTGTAAAAAGTAAAAATTGATCTCTTGAGTTCTGGTGACATTGTAAGCCTTAGTATATGATTTAGTGTTTACTGTTTTAAATATTTTTCTGCACCTTATTAATATCCTTCTGCATTTTGACTTCTGCACATTGATTTGTATTGCTTTGCCTTTGTCTACCACACTCATCCCTGGTACAGTGTTGGGATTCTCATAAGGGTTAATTAAGTTCTCTTCTTCATTGATTAGTGAGAGATTAACTGATGTTTAACTTCTGAGTCAAGTTGTTGTATAAACACTTAGTTTCAGTTGAATACTGTCATGTGATATAGTCTTAGAGTTAATGAGTAAGAAGTACAAACTTCCATTTTTAAATAAATAGGTCACAGGGATATAAAGTATGGCACAGGGAATATCATCAATAATATTGTAATAACTTTGTATGCTGACAGATGATTAATAGACTTATCATGATGATGACCTCATAAGGTGATAAAATTAAAATCATTATATAAATTCAAATCACTGTGTTGTACACCTAAAACTAATGTAATATTGTATGTCAACCATAATTAAAACAAAGTAAATGAGTGGGTGGAGGTTAAATTCTCCTTTCAGTATAACTATAGCAAACAACAAATTGTGCTGACTTATTCTTAGAGACTCAAAAGTACTAACTTAGAGGATAGCTTCCTGTTCTTTAGGAACATGTGATCTTAATCTGCAAACCTTAGCACATTTAAAAATGATGTATTATTTACTTATTGCACAATCACAAATCCACAGCCTTGTAAATGTTAGTATCTTCTGGAAATGCCAACAGACTTTAGAAAGATAAGAGCTGCAAAAATAGAAGTTATCTACATTTTCAGATATTGAGTTCTATTGCACAGGAAAAGACCAAGATGAAGTGCCTGGAGTAGCAATAAATTATCTGGGGAGTCAGGAGCTTAGAGTTCTAGTTACACTGTGGTTCAAGCCAGCAGACTTCGGATATGACTACAGATCTTGCTGGGCCTACAGTGTCACCTCTTTAAAATTAGATGATTAGGACTTCCAGTCAAGATGGCAGCATAGGCAACATGGCTTGCCTACTCGCACAACCACATCAAAATTACAACAAAAATATAGAACAACCATCACTCAGAACTGTCAGAAATCAAGTTAAATGAAACTCTGACAACTACGGGATTAAAGAAACCACGTCCATCCAGGCTGGTAGTTGGGGCACAAACGCAGAATGGGCTGGTCCCACACCCACACATAGTGGGTAAAAATTTGGGAGGGATATCTCAGGAGTGAGGAGTCCCGGGCCTCACCAGGCCCCCAGCCTTGGATTCCAGTGCCAGGAAAATAAGTCCCCGTAACTCCTGCCTACAAAAACCAGCAGCGACTGAGTCAGTGGAAGAAACTTCTGGAGCCCCAAGCAGTTCCTCTTAAAGCACCTACTCAGACTCACTCCCTCTGAGCTCCAGCACAGAGGTAGCAGCTTGAAAAGCACCAGTGACATACAAGGAGAAACAGAAGTGTTTGGCATCAAGGTGAACAGAGGCCATTGTCCCTTTTCTAAACTCTTCCGCCACAGAGCCAGCAAGCTGGTGCCATATCTGAAACTACATCAGCCTGGCTAACACTGTTTGACCTGCTCTGGAGATCCCACCGCCCCACTCAACTTGCGGGCCCACTTAATTTATGGGCCCCCCCAAGCTGCTTTTCCATATGAATGGTTGGTCTTGGCTCATGCTTCACAACTTCCTAAATCCTCTCAAATAAGCAACACCTGGCCTTAGTGAGCCCCAGGCCTGGCACTAGCAGCAGCCAGCCTAGATTCACGGCTTGGCTTCACCTGGGAATTGCAAAGGCAGCACAAGTGGCAGCCATCTCAGATTGCGTTACAGCTCAGGCAGGGTGGTCTCGGGGCAAAACACAGGTAGGGGCTTACCTTGGTCTGCGCCACCTGGGAACCCCAGGGCCAGTGCACCCAATGGACAGCTATAGACCACGCTGGAGCACCACCACCCTGCCCCTGATCCTCCATGGAGAGTGGAGATTGGTGGTAAGTGGTAAGTGGTCACAGCCAATCCTTACCCCTGACTGGCCTGGGTAAATCCCTCCCATTGATCTGCCAACAGCAACCAGGCTCAACTATAAGAGGGTTTACTCAGCCCACATGAAGGGCTGAGTAGCCAGCTTGGGTGACAGGGGAGGCTGTGCCACTTGGGCCCTGTAGGACACCTATATATAAGGCCACACTACCAAGACCTGGAGTCAAAGTAGCTCTACCTAAAACATAGACACAAACACAGGGAGGCTGCCAAAATGAAGAGACAAAGAAATATGACCTAAGTGAAAGAACAGATCAAAACTCCAGAAAAAAGAGCTAAACGAAATGGAGATAAGCAATTTATCAGATGCAGAGTTCAAAACACTGGTTATAAGGATGCTCAAGAACTTAGTGAGGACCTCAACAGCATAGAAAAGATCCAGTCAGAAATGAAGGATGCACTAATTGAAATGAACAATTTATAGGGAAACAACAGTAGAGTGGATGAAGATGAGAATCAAATCAATGATTTGGAACACAAGGAAGAAAAAACAACCAATCAGAATAACAAGAAGAAAAAAGATTCAAAAAAAAAATGAGGATAGTATAAGCAGTCTCTGGGACAACTTTAAGAGGTACAACATTTGCATCAGAGGGGTGCCAGAAAGAAAAGAGAAAGAGCAAGAAACTGGAAATCTATTTGAAAAAATAATGAAAGAAAACTTCCCTCATTTGGTAAAGGAAACAGACATGCAAGTCCCAGAAACACAGAGAGTCTCAAACAAGACGGATGCAGAAAGGCCCACCGTAAGACATATCATAATTAAAATGCCAAGGTTAAAGAGATGGGAAGGTGGGTGCAGAGGTGAGGGGATGAAGAAGTACAAATAGGTAGTTGCAGAATAGTGATGGGGATGTAAAGTACAGTATAGGAAATGGAGCAGCCAAAGAACTTACACACATGACCCATGGGCATGAACAATGATGGGGGGACTGCCTGAGGGAGTGGGGGATGCTGGGTGGAGGGGGCGAAAAGGGGGAAAATCAGGACAACTGTAACAGCATAATCAATAAAAAGTAATTAAAAAAATAAGACCAGATGATTAAATTTCAGGTAATTGGTAATGTCACTTCCAGTTTTAAGATTCTACTGTTGATTTAAATCAACAACTACTAAGATAGAGAAAATATGGAACGGTGGTAGAAAGTGTTAGCCTGGAAAGATGCTTGGGTGAAGAGGAATAAACTAGTGACCTTTTGGTAGAGGAAGGACTTAAACCTTCCACTGAAAAGCTGCCACTTGAGTTTCACAGCTGACTATTTGGCGGGATCTGAACTGAACTACATATTCATGTGATACTTCGTTGTTTAAAAAGATTTAGATGTCCATAGATATGTCCTTCTAAACATTAAATAAATGAGACCAAGATATAAGTAGACGGGTTTCCTAGAAATAGGACTCTTGCATAATTCTCAGTCAGCTCTTCTATATTCTGGGATCATGAAGACCAAAATCTTCATGGTCTCCATGCCCCAAACTTTTCAGTCATGTCTGCGAAGGTGTCACCTCGCTCAGCCCCAAGTCCAATGGACATCGATGGCAGCACGTAGCTAGGGACGACAGCAGTGGCTCTGTGCAGCTCACCTGGCGATGAGCTCACAAGCCTTTCCCCCTCCTTTGAGGTTGTAGGTGCTCTTTCTCTGCCTACGTGTCAGGTGGTCCAGGGTCAGTGTCGTGGGGTGAGTGGGCCTGTTAGCTCTTTCACTTCAAAGGTGTCAAGACTTACTCTTGTTACAGAACAGAAAGAGTCTGTCCACTGGGCCCTAGCAGGGCCAAACACTGAACACTGAGAATTGCCATGGAGAAAGGTTGGCTATTGTATTATGAATGGTGCCACTCAGGAGAACAGGGAATTAATGCTCAAGATGCCCAAACCACTGATCCAGGGTTGGGGCAGGATTTCAAGGGACTGGGGGAACAGGTGTGCTGCAGTGCTGGTGGGGCGAGTTTTAGTTGGAGGACCTTGGAGCTGGACCACTTATGGTAAAGAGATGTCAACACCAGATCATCCTGGAAAACGAGTCCTTTGCTTCTGAAGGGGTTCCAGTGTTAGAGTTCTGGTTCTGTCCCGGTCCTGCGGTTCCTTTGCCGGGGGCGGGGCGGGGGCGGTCAGACCTTGGTTCCAGGAGCAGCCGAAGGTCAGAGTTCTCTCCTCTGCACATGCTTCTGCTGTGTAACTTGTGGGTTTGGTCTGTCGTCTCTGAAAACCTGCTCAGTATCTCGTTAAACAGGACAGGGCCATTTGGGGCTGGCTCTGCGGTCACACTCTGGCTGAGCAAGCGGTGGAGGTGTACGGAGAGCACAAACCACGTGTGGAGAGAATGAACTAACAATGTGGCTCTAAAGGACAGAGACAATTCATGGAAAACTGGGGACGGCTGGGGTGGCACGTTAAGGGCAACAGCATTTGGGAACCAGAAGAACCAACAGCGGTTTTCTTGTCGAATCCCCATCACTGGCGTTTCTGCCCTTCGCCAGGGCACTGCCCAGGTTGGCACTCAGCCACACCCTTTGTTTGCTCTTGTGTCTGGTCACCACCCTCGGCACCAGCGCCTGAGGGAGTTTTCTGATTTCCCAGGTCCAGTCCCGAGACAGAGTTTATCATCCTCACTAATACTCACCATCTCTGCTGTGGGCCGTGCGCAGGAAAGAGCTAACACAGCAGGCCTGACACTGTTGTCTCTAGCAGGGCCTGCTCGGGAGGGTGGTCCTCGGCTGGTGTCTGGGGCTCCCACCGTTCTCAGAGCTGACAGGAGTGGTTCTCTGAGTCTACGCTGTCTGCACCAACATGTGATTTATGATGAAAACCTGCTCCCCTTCCGGGAGTCTGGGATTTTGGTGCATGCCAGGCAGAGGGCACGGATGCGACCGGCATCAGTACACACGTCGGACGCTGAGTCTCCGCTAGGCTTTCTTGGGCAGACGCATTGCACACACGTTACTGTGTTTCTCGTTGCTGCAGAGAGTGGCCTTCGCTCAGATTTCTCCGATTGTTCCCGTGTCTCTTTCCATTGTGATCACCTGTGTCTCCCTCCTCCACCACTGTGACCAGTCTCAGCCACGAGTCCAGCTATGTGCTGAGGCCCATGAGTCCTTCTAGCAAACCTGTGAAAACAGAGACCGCCTTGGGGATCCCAACACAGGCCCCTCAATACACAAACCGTACAACCAGAGGCAGCAGTATTTGGCCACTGTTGCAACTTCCTGAACATACTGTTCTACAAAAATCTCTCTCTTATGAAACATACAGTCACATCTGCTTCTTTGAGTTATTCTGAGACCCTGTTTATCCCAACTAGAGAGATTCTTACTTTGTCTTTGTACACCTGGTTGGCAGGAAAGCCCTCTGGGCCACCTGTGCTATGGTGGTGAGACTTCCCTTCCCATACTGCGGGCACAGCAGTTGACCCCTGGGTATGGCAACTGGGGTGTCTGCCGAGCTCCCTGTCCCTGTCCTCCTCACAGCCTCCAGGGCTGAAACCTCTAATAGCTTCCAAACGGAGAAG
The DNA here is from genome assembly GCA_039655065.1 of Glossophaga mutica. Classification (NCBI taxonomy): domain Eukaryota; kingdom Metazoa; phylum Chordata; class Mammalia; order Chiroptera; family Phyllostomidae; genus Glossophaga; species Glossophaga mutica. Next base: position 7,056,669 of record CM077305.1, read on the forward strand.
CGGCCCGCTCCCTGGAGCAGCCTCCGCTGGGCAGATGGATCTCAAGGCAGTGTGAGCCTGGCAGGTGTTTGTTGAGTGGAGTCGATGGGATCATGGAACTATGGGGCAGAAAAGCGGCCGCTGGCGAGCCCCTGACGTGCGCCGCCTGGGTTTTTGTGCGGAACTCCGGCTGCTGCACGGAGCGCTGCTCGGACCAAAGCCATTGTCTTCCGTGGAGCAGCAGCCTCGGCCTGCACGTCCTTGCAGGTGGCCTGGTGTCCAGGTAGGTGCAGCTTTTCCTCGTGATAGCCGTAGGGTTTCTGTGAGAGACCTCGAGGACCCGCTGGCCACTCTGGCTCCACCCAGCGTGCATCAAGCCCTGCACTGTTGGAGGTTCCCAGGGCTTCCCCTCGGCCTCCAGCCTCTGGTTTGGAGTCAGTGACCCCGTCCTCTTTCAAGCTGCTCCCTTCCCCCTCAAAGCACAGGTTAAAAAAGGCCTTGACGCTCGTTCATCCTAAGAACTTTGGGTTTCAATACTGTGTGGAGTTCTTGTATTTTAGGAAAACTCAGGGAACAAGCCTCTGGAGCAGAAGCCTGCTTTTCGGTGACAGGGCTGGTATGGGTGCTCCTCTGCAGGGGTGCCTTCCGGGGACCCCGGCACCCTGGCACCCCGACCGGAGTCTCCTCTCCTATACCGATCCCTGCCTTGCCGCTGGTGGCAGCCCAGCTCCGGGGGAAGACAGCTGCATCGGTGCCGCTGGGACTTTCAGAACCACTGGGAACAGCCCCAGCCGAGCCAGCCTCCCTGTGGCGCCAGCGTGTGTGGTCTTCAGAGCCTTTCATGCTGCGATTCCCTTTGGTCTCCTGTCCATAATTAACCCTGGCAGCACACAGCCCCCCTCCGAGTGGGGAGGACGAGTTCTGCTTTCTCTGGGCCTCCTGGCGACATCCTCAACTGGAACGAGTTCTCCACCCCAACTGTGCTTTTGGAAGCTTTCCCATGCACAAGAAGACTGCTGAAAGGCAGAGTCTTAAGAGAGGCTGTTCCAAGAGGCTGTTCCAAGAGGTCTGCGGAAATAAGAACACTGCGTGCCCGGGAAAAGGCCTGGTTCTGGGAGGGGTGCTTACAGGCCCAGAAACAGAACTTGATAAACAGCTAGTTAGGAAACTGTAGCAAACCTGAGAAAAAATGGATTGCAAAAATCAAAACAAAACAAAAAACCCTGTGCAGAATGATCCCATCTGGGTAAAATGCAGGCTATGTAAAAATATGCAGGCCATTTATTCTTTGCTTCCTATGATCCTGGCACCTACTGCTAAGTCCCATAGTGCTTTAGTACTCTTGATAAAAACGAGGGAAGGCAGGTCTTACTATCCCCACGTCAGAGGTGAGGACATGGAAGCTCGTGGAGGTTCCAACTTGACCAAAGTCACATCGCTAATACTCGGGGAAAAGCCCACGGCTCATTAGAATATATTGAACCCTTAATGTATAAATCTGCATAAATAAATCGTTGGTGATGAACCATGATATGATACTGGTTGATAAACCATGATACTAGTTGATACTGGTTGATTTTCGCTGTTTTCATTTTACTTATATGCATTTTCCAATTTATCTCCAATGAATTTCTTTTGTTAACACTTGTTTTTAAGGTGAGAAACACCAAATACCAAACAGTTTATAGATGAGCTAAATATATTTCCTGGGAGAGGATGATAAAAATGTTTTAGGTGAATTCTCTTTATTCTGTTTGTGAAACCATAAAAACTCCCATAGTAGTTGCTGGGGCTTCCATACCAAAGTACCATAGTCTGCGTTCTAGTTTTCCAGGGGTCTGCATTTGTGACTCAGTTTCTCTCTCCCACATTTCATGAGGCGCATGCAACATTCTAGCCAAATTTCCAGGGTCCAGCTGACGAGCTGTAAATCCCCAGAGTGCTGCATCTGAAAAGGCCTTTGTTCTGATTTTGCCCAGTTGTTTTCAGTGACGAGTGGTCCACTCAAGTGAAGGAATCACGGGGCAGAGATGGTGCGATGCATCGAACAGAAGAAGTTCCACCCCCTGCCCCATCCGTGACAAGATCAACATGTTATGTACATAGTATTAGGGCCAGGAAGAAGCTGGCCGCTTTCTCCAGAGTCCCTGATGCTGGCGCTGATCGGCCACAAAGGAAACCCCTTTCCTCATGCCTTTTCCACTAACCTATAGGCTCTCAGGGTCCAGCCCTGCTTCCTAACCACCATCATCTGCTACACTCCCCGACGTGTCCTGCACCGACCCCTGAAAGCCAGTTGAATACTGTCTGTCTGGTGAAGTCTGGCCAGGAAGTCAGATCACCTCCTCCAGGGTGCCTTCCTGGACTGGACCCTCCACTCGGCTGGCTCTTCCAGATGTTTATGGACCTGTCTCGAATAAAGCTCTGAGGAGACAGGGAACTATTCTTGTCCCTAAAACAGTTTTATCTTAGCAGTGCTCAACATATCAGTGTTAAGTAGGTAAACAATGAATGAGTCTCAGATAATGGGGCCCTCACCCTGGGCACAGTTTCTGTATTAATCGCCTATTGCTGCATAACAAATGACCTCCAAACGTAGTCACTCAACATCGTTAATGGACATTTATTATTTCACGGTTTCTGGGGTCAGGAGTACGTCTGCCCGAAGGTCTCTTGCTGGCTATGGTCAAGGGGGCAGCTGGGGCTACAGTCTCATCTGCAGGTTCAGCTGGAGAAGATCTAGTTCCATGCTGGCTCCGGTAGTTGTTGGCGGGACCCATTCCTTTCCTGGCCGTTGCACTGACGTGAAGGCCTCCCTCCGTTCCTGGCCACGTGGGCTTCTCCACAGGGCGGCCCAGAGCATAGCAGCTGGCTTCCCTCAGAGCCAGCGAGCTAGTGAGAGAGGGAGGGGAGACGGAAACCAGCATCTTTTTGTAATCGGATATTGGAAGTAACGGCCCGTCACTTTTGACATATTTTATTCCCTAGAAGTGAGTCACTATGTCCCACCTGCATTCAAGGAGAGGTCATTGCAAAGGACGTGAGTACCAAGAGGCAGGGGTCACTGGGGGCCTGATCAGAAGCTGCCTACCACAGTCCCACTCTCTATCAGCACTTTCTCTTGCTGCACTTGGTACTTGTCCTTGCAAGAAGTCAACAATAACTCAATGGAACAGGCTTCTGGGGGCCCTAACTCTGGGGTGGGTATAAACCCAAGAGCCGAATGAAAGACCGCTGCTTTCATTTCATAAGGTCTCAGAAAGATTCAAACACGTGTCCCCTCCTCCTTCATTTGTATTCTGTTCACTGGGCTTCCATTCTTATTCTGAGTGGTTGTCCCAGATTCTTAGTTTCCTTTACTCTGTAGGCCAAACTCTAACTCTGGATTTCTTATTGGCCTATCACCCACAAATAAGATTCCTCCTCCTATGTCTTTGAAGGTTATTATGGTTTTGAACTGGTCAAACTCTTTAAGTCCATCCAGAAACCAAAAGGAGAAAATTCTGATTTTGTAGAATGTTATTACATAATCTTGATTTAGATGGAGGGATTTCTTAGAGTTGGGGTAAGAAATGTTTATTCAAACTCCTACCACCAGTTGCGAATTCACAACTGGAGAGGATATGCCTGCTAAGCGTGTGATGCTCCATTAGTGGAGACAGTTAGACAGACCCTTCCCCGAGCACCGGAGGAAGGAGACCCGTCTTCAACTCGCTGTGCGATGGGTGAGAACCGTTGCAACCTCTGCTGGTGTTTCCAGAGCCGTAAAGTGAAACTAATCATGGTGACCTCACAGCATTATTTTAATTCTCAGATCAAATCAAATATATCCATCAACATATTAAAAAACTGCATTCCGCCATCATTGTTAGATACCCTATTTTTTAAAACTGACAATCATGAAGACTTTTTGAATATATAAAAATAATAGCATGGATTAATGTTAAGTTTTTTAAAAAGCGAAAATATGGAGAGGCCCACTATAGCAGTGGTTAAGAACAAAGTCGGTAGAGACCAGCTGTCAAGTTTGGGACAATTTACTTGTTGTGTAACTTTGGGCAAATTATTCAACTCTTCTATGCCTTAATTTTTCTCATCTGTAAAATGGGTATAAAGTACCCATCTCATATGATCAACGAAGATTAGCTAAGTCAGTAGATATAAACCTGCTTAAAATGGTAACTGGTACATAGTAAGTCCACAGTAAAACTAGTTTTCTTATGTGCTCATGAATTACCACCATGTACAAGTGCAAGCCTCTTGGCAGAGAGTGGCAGTGACCTTGGAGGGGTGCAGTTAGGCTGCATGACGTCAGTTCTTTTTTACTTTCTGTAGTAGTAGGAGCTAGCACCCACTAAACACTTACACAAAGCCGAGAGCTTTATAAACATTATCTAATTCTCTTGTCAGTCTTATGAGGTAGTTACTATTCCCATTTCAGGATGTAGAAATGGAGGCTTAAACTGGTTAGGTCATTTTGCCAAAAATCACATGACAACGTTGTGGCAGATTTATATATGTCCAACTATAGATTTGGACTCAAAATGTGCGCTTTTAATACATTTACTATTTTGCCTTTTACAATGATGTACGTTAGTCATTTTAATGAACAAATAATTATTGAATGTCTGCCATGTGCCAAGCACTTTCCTAAATGCCAAGGCTACAGAAGAAAATAAGACAGCCTCGAACCCCGGTGTTAGTGGGGGAGAGAGGTAATAAGCAAACACACAGATAAATAAGCTCCCAGAACACCCGACTGCAGTGGGAGCTGTGCTGTGGACTGAGGTTAGATGTAGTGGTAGAGCAACTGGACGACAGTTTTAGGAGCAAGGAAAATCTCTTTGAGGAGGTGACGCAGAAGCTGAAGTCCGAATTACAGGACAGTGTACAGGGTAAGGGCAGGGACTTTGGAGTCATTTGTTAGTTGTGTGACCTTGGACACATTGGTACGGTAAAAAATATGATATAAAAGTTACCATCTTAACTACTTTTAAGCTTATGGTGTAGCAATGTTAATTAGTTTCATGTCGTCGTTACCCACAACACATATTTCTGAGGAGTCCACAGGATGGGAAGACTGTCTGGACCAGGGAAGACCTATCCCTTCAAAGCCCTGGGAGAACCTGGTCTGAGGCAAGTCTACCCTGACTGCTCAGGCCAAGGTCATGGCCTCCACTCCTGGGGACCCAGGTCTCAGAGTTCATGAGACATGTCCTCAGGTGGCACCCGAGTGAAATCAAAGATGCTAGACATGCTACTGTCATCCCCAACATCTAGCAGAGCGTGGCTGCTTAACTGATGCTCAGTACTTTATAGACAAATAGATGAAGGAAGGAACGCAGCCAGTTTTGTTGCTAAGCAACTCTGACCATCTCTTGTAGTCCCAGCTCACGTGGCATCAGACTTGGACTGAATGACGCTTTTTGTGTCAGTACAAAGTGGCCACTGTGCACCTCCAAGGGCTCAGCAACACCAGAGATGGATCGCAAGGCTGCTTCCTGGAGCTATTTTCAACAAAAAGAGAAAAAGAAAAAGAAAAAGAAACGTATTGTTTTTCCTCCCTCTTGGCCTCCCATTGTGAGGCATAAATTTTGTCTTAGGCTTTCCAGAAACCTCAACCTTGGACAAAGATCAAGAAAAGAAAATTCCAGGCTTCTTCTCAGAGTAAATGCAAACAAGATTTGGACTGAAGTCTTTCAAGCCCAGGAGGATGGAGCCCGCTGGGGTCTGCCCAAGGCCCAGCCTCGCAGCTGTCTCCCCCAGGCCATCATGCCAACTCGGCAACGTCCTTCCCCAGCCCCAACACAGAACCTTCCCAAGACTCCTGACTCTTCCTTATCAGTCTCTTCTTTACTCTTCATAGTGACCTCAAATGGCATTGCCTTAGGAAAAAACATGGGCTCCCTTTTCTCAGGACAACAAACCACACGCCATGGACAGTCACGGTCACCGAGTGGCAAGGCAGGAGTTTTGAGTCTCCCCTGAATGCTAGGAGGGTAGGCTGCAGAGGCTACAAAGTCGCAGTGTTGGCCCTTAGGCGTTCATATTCCGGAGGGGCGACACAAAATGCACAGATAGCTAGAGTGGAGGCGGATGTGCTAACATCAAGAGGGGAAGGCGTCAGCAAAACGCTGTGAAGGCTCCAAGAAGGCAAGGACTTCCTGGCCCGCCAGTGCCTATGCCGGTCCCAGGACAGAGGCGCAGCGACCTGCTTCCTTCGGGGCCAGGCAGGCCGGTCTGGGTCAGTGACGAGAGGATGTGGGGGTGGGGGGTGGGGGGGTGGGGGGGGAAGGGGGGGTGGTGATGAGGACACTGTGCACAGTGCGTCCCTCTTCCGGCCTTAGGTCTGTTTCTAGTCTAATGCCTGGATGTGGGTAGCCGGTTAAAATACTGTTTTGTTTAATAACTAAGAAATTTCATATTGGTAGCTAGCACTAGTATTAAAATCGATGTTGAATTAGTAGTCTTCCAAAACCTGCCATTGCTAGGGTATCGTCGGTTCTATAGGAGTCAAAAGTTAAAGGGAAAGTTGTTTATCACCATAAAAGCTTTCAGTTCTTTCACCCATCTAGAGAATTCCTCAGTTTTAATGAATCTGACCCCCAAGCACAACAGGAAAAGTGACAAAACAAACCAACTTTCCTTCCTTCCTTCCTTCCTTCCTTCCTTCCTTCCTTCCTTCCTTCCTTCCTTCCTTCCTCTCTCTCTCTCTCTCTTTCTCTCTCTCTCTCATCTTATTTTTTAGAGAGAGGGGAAGTGAGGGAGAGAAACATCAATGTGCAAAAGATACACGATCTGCTGCATCTCACACGCCCCCTACTGGGGACCTGGCCCACAACCCAGGCCTGTGCCCTGACTGGGAATTGAACCAGCAATCTTTTAGTTCACAGGTTGGCACTCAATCTACCGAGCCACACCAGCCACGGTGAGAAAACCATCTTTCGTGCTTGAGCAGTTCTAAAGTTCCTGAACAAACTGCTACATTTATTGAGTAGCACCTGAGTGCGGAGGATTGGACTTAGCACTGTGGGGAGAACTTGAAGCATCACCATTGTCCTTACAGCTTCTTGTATGTCTGCAAAGTTAGGAAATGCAAGTTCAATAACCACAACGGACACTCACGCAGCAGAAGAGACGTCAGGCTGGTCCGAGCCCAGTGAGTTGTGTACAGTGGGGTGTGCAGGTCGCTGTGGGGCGGAGTCTTGCAGCGCCTGCTGGGCTTCGGAGCCACTGGGACCAAGTTGGGGTTTGAAATAACGACAACAGCCACTACCGTATGAGCACTTACTCTGCCGGGCATTGTGCTGGGTGCTTCCGCAAATTTTCTTTTATTTTACTACCTCTTCATTGGAAAAACACTAACGCACACTCTCACACCTACATGAATGGAATTATGTCCATGGGTTAGAAGAGTCAATTGATGAAAACTCAGTTTTTTTCAAATGGATCTGCAGATTGCATGCAATTCCAATGAGCATCACGCGAGACTTCGTTAACACGTATTTTCTGCGTCAGTCCTCACAACCACCACGTCATTGTTAAGTAACCGATCGGATAAGAGGTCCAGGACGGGCAGTCTGGGCTGGTGCAGGTGTCCGAGGAGTCACCCAGCCCCGGTCCCTGCGGGGTCCCCCTGCTGCTCCGACCCCAGGTGCTTTCTACCTTCATGCTGCGCAACGGCTGACCCTCCGCAGAGGTTGTCCTGCCACCCCAGCAGGAAGTTAGAACCACGGCGGTGCTGATAAGTGGGAAGAGAAACTCCCCCGGGGCCCGCCGCGTGCTGACTCCCACACCATCCTGTTGGCTGGAACCGGGTCGTAGAGACATCCCAGCTGCAGGACTGCCTGAGAAGTGGAGGCTGTTTGGTTTTTGGTTTTTTATTTAACTTGAGCACAGAGCTGTCTGAAAGCTTGGGAGCAGCGATGTGAAGGGCACGGGAGGAAAAGGACGCTCGGTGGCCATCAGCAGGGCCAACGGCGGTCCTGCTGCTACCCGCTCGTTTTCCACACGGAAAACCTACACATTGTGAGTCAAGGAACTTGCACGAAGTCATATATAGTTAATAAGCAGAGACTCTGAACACAGACACAGGCAATCTGATTCCAGAGCCTGAACTTCTAACCCCATGCTTAGAGTAGAACTGGAGAGTAGAGGGAAAAGCACTTGGAGACAGGGGGTTGGCGGGGGTAGGACCGTGTGCAAGTGAGGTGCTAAGGCAGGAAGAGGCAGCCACACCGCAGAGCAGTGGAAAATAAGGTGGGAAAGGTCACTTGGGTTCATTCCATCTGCCTGGTTTTGCCTTCAGGGTCACGAGCCTTATCAGTCCTGAGGTTGAAGCAATGATGACGTAACTAGGCACACGTTGTCAGGAAGTGCCAGCCTTGTCCAGAAGGCCAGAGCCGAGTCAGCTAACACTATGGCCAGGGTTAGTACACTAGGAGATGCCACATGTGAGCAGACCCAGACACCCATAGTTTGTGGCAAGCTCAAGGTTGACGCTGGAGCAGCCAAGTTTCCGTCCAGGCCTGTCCTGAGATTCAGAGGCCTCCCATGGCAGTCTCAAAGATACCGGAGCTGGAGGCCAGGGTCTGGGTCTCAGGTTTGGGGGCAGGAGTTGAAGAACTGAAACCTGGAGTATTACATCCCTAGGGCCTGATTGGTTTTATAGCCACCATTGTCCCTCCAGCACCTTCGGAACGTTATTGGCACATGACTTAGCACCGGCTTCCAGCCTCTACAGTCAGAGACTTAACACTGAAGAGGGTGTGATGACCCCAGATGAACAGAGCACTGGGTCCCAAGAGCAGGAGCCCTCACTAAGGGAAACCAGGGTGACTTGAACACGAGCCCTGTGATGCCTGGACAACTGATCGGATAACCGAGACAGGGAAGTGACCAGCAGGCGGGCAGTGTGGGCAGCGTGGACAGAGGGATGAGGCGTGTCCTGGGCTGCACACGTGGGAGCAAGATTTCATCAGCTGCTCAGACAGCATGCAATTTAACACTAACGGATTGTTTATTTCTGGGATTTTCCAGTTAATATTCTTGAACCATGGTTGACGGAGGCTGACAGAAACTGTGGAGAGCGAAACTCAGATGAAGGGGACGACTGTGACGTGGGTAAGAACTTCAGACAGGTGAAGCCGTTGGCGGTAAAGGAGCCAAGCAGCAGGAGCTGGGGCTCCACAGTAGCCGGTGCTACGGGCGGGCTGAGAGCTGCGATCCCTCAATTCCGCATGTCGCAGCCCTCACCCCTCGTACCCCAGAATGTGACCGTTTGGAGACAGGGCCTTTGAACGGGTCATATGCATGGGCCTTCATTCAACGTGACTGGTGTCCTCAAGGACACGGGCACCCACGGAATGAAGTAATGTGCAATTTTTGTAAAGAATGAGGTAACTCTACACATGGACATAGAAAAATGTCTACGGCTTGGGAGACATACATTATTAAATTAGAAATAGTTGTGAAGCAGCATGTGGAGAATGAGCGCATTTATTTACCCCCAGTATATTCTTTCCACCACTTTGAGATGCAAGTTAAGATCCTAGTTCCTCTTTTGAAAAGTTAAATTGTTTTTAACGACCACTCTGTAAAGCTATCTGATTGGAAAGTTTTACACTTAATTGGTTATTCCATCAGAAAACTCATAACATTTACCTTCAGATTCTGTCAGAAAACACTTAAGTTTTGAGAAATCATCAGCACAAGTCCTAGAAGACTTTTGGGGAGTCCCTACGCGTGGAAAATGAAGTGGTAAATTAAGACCATCAGACAATTAATGTACCTTGCCTTGAAATCTTTGTTGAACTGGGACCGGAGGAGCAGCTCTGGAGAAAACTCTTCAGCTGTGTAAACTTACCTCTCTATAGCACGCCAGACACACCCAGAGAGCTCTCTGCGTGCGAAGGAAAACGAGCACACGCATTTTTTTGCGGTGAGTCTCAGGCATCACTTGTTTTGAGAAGGAAGTCATTAGACAGACCTGTTTTCCACGTCTAGGATGTGTGAGAAATGAGTATTCACTTGAGCTTCATCAGCAAATACGGCAGCTCTGACCATGAGAAATGTCCAAGATAAAAATAATTTCCAGCATGTGATTGACTTTATTAGGTTTGGATCACTCTTTGGACTGTAAGAAATTTCATAGGGATTTCAGTGGAATTATGTAACTCCAGAATTTGGACTTCTCATTTCATAAGTCTCATGACAAAATGATCATTCATTTACATATTCTTGCAAATACTAATTAAGAATCCGTCATTTGTATGAAGCTGCCCAGTGAATCTCCATTGTCGTGACTTAGAACCCCCAAAGGTTTTAGAATGGCTGTAACACACAGGTGGCGAACACCAGGCCCCCGGGCCGAGCCCGGCCCTCCCCCTTGTTTTATCCAGCTTGACGCCTTGTTTCTACCCGGCAGCAGCACCGAGATCCTTGCCCCTGGTTAAGGAGTGGTTACATTTACACAGTCCTAAAATCACCTTCGGCCCTTTGAAGGCAACCATGAGGCTGATGTGGCCTCTGGTGAAAATGAGTTGGACACCCCTGCCCAGGGACACCTGTCTCTGGTCCTTCTCCCTCTGCCTGTCCAGTACGTAAGGGCCAGGTATCTAACCAGGCGTGGCTTCCAGGTCATTTTTTTGATCCCCAACTCCCTGCTCTCTCTTGGCTTCTTTCTTTCCAGTTCCACACCTGGTTTGCTGGGCGCCACCACTGGCTCCCCTTAGTTTGTTGACGTATTTGAACTTTTACCAACCACAGCTTCTGACGCAGAGTTTAGCTTTATAGAGTCCTTTGACTTCAGTGTCTTCCAGAACTTTGAGCCAGAGACAATCTGGCCCACCCTACCTTTAGCAAGGAGCTCTGAACTGTCTGCTGAGCTGCCCAAAATCACTAGCACGGCACGTGAAAAGTAGAACGGGCAAGGGTCATTCATTAGAAAACGCAGGAATAGGCACAAGAATGAAATGAATGCATTTCACTCCAGATGCTGGGAAAACTAGATGAGACACTTAGGGAGAAATTCCATAAAAATCCACTCCAAATACCAATCGTAACAACGGCATAAAGTCTGCAAGAAATATTCTTTCTAGGAAAACAGCTTCTAAAAGTCATTAAGTCCACATAAGGAGTCCTTGGTCAAAGCCACACACTTAATTTAGTTCGCGTGCTGGTTCACTGCGGCATAATTTGCTTTTTCCTTCACGAAGACCGGGGTCCCAGCTTACCTGCAGCGCCGGGCAGACAGCACAGGTCAGGACGCCGCTCCCCCGAGTTCCCTCCGGCTGGCGTGGCTGCACGTGACTACACCAGCCCCCCTCAGCCGCCCTCCGTGCACACAGCTGAGCGCCTTTGAGCCCGGACGCAGCTACAAAGTGTCAGGTGGACGCAGCTTCACTACACGCGAAGGGGCTTCTTCAAGGCTAAAACATGAATGAGGAACTCTGGTGCTGAGTTTCTTTTTTTATTGTATTTTCCCCAGTACCATTTAGTCCCCTCAGACCCCCTCTCCCCCCACAATCACCACACTGCCGTCCGTGTCCGTGGGCCCTTTTCCCTTGTGGCTCAGCCCCTCCGCCCACTGCCTTCCCCTCCAGTAGCTGTCAGCCTGCTCTCTCCGAGTCTGGCTCTATGCTGCTTGTTTCTTCAGTGTGTGCGTTAGATCCCACGTGTTAATTAAAATACTTAAAAATTACTTGAAGTATTTGATGCTTTCGTTTTTCAAATGAACATTTTAAACGTCATTAACGTTAATGTCATTGTTTAAAAAACTAATGCCTGTTTTGAAAGACTCAAAATTCCTCAACCAATTAGCAGATGGTTAAAGTACTTACAGGTGCACCAGGCTTTGCTGCAGGTCAGAGCACAAACAGTATACTCTCTAAATGTGGGTGTTGCGGTAGTTCAGGGGATTAACGTCGTTTGGGGGTCCGTTGATGTCCCCGCATGCTTCTTGCATGTTGATGTCAACACTGTGTCCCATGAGGATCTGGGGGCACTAGCTTTGGACACATTTCCTTAAAAAAAAAAAACAAACAAAACTAGCAACATCCTATTTGGAGCAAACATTCTTCTGATGTTTGTTCCTCTCGAGTGTGCTCAGCCCCACGTGAAATCTGGCCCGGTATGTTGCTCCCTCCTTAACTGGGCTTATGTTTGATCTACCAAACGCTTCTCAGATCTGCGAGCTGCTGAGCCTGCAGAAAAGCGCCCTTCAAAGCCTATTTCAGTTTCTTATGAATCTCAAAGGATAAAACAGAGTGCTTATCTAATCCAAGCTGCCGTTCCCAAGCCTTCCTCTGGCCATTGTTCTCACTTATCTTGTTCACTTGGAAAAGGTCTTGTTTTCCATAGGCACCACTTGCATATCTCTCAGCACGGACGCCCCCAAATATTACATTTGGCACAGGGCCGAGGATGAGGCCTAGAGCACCTTCTTGTACATAGGCAAGGGAGAGAAGAATAACTCAGGTCCAAAGGCAGGTCCAAGGGAGCGGGAAAGTCTTCATTTCCCTTTGCCTGTGAAACAGCACCTAGCAATCCAGCTAAAGGCTCAGTATTTCACACGGGCCCTTCAGGGAGCAGCGACACTCTTCCACCTTCTAATATTTGAGATGTCGGCGTTGGAAGTGCCCCTGGACCGATGCCCTGCCCTGCCCTGCCCTGCCCTGCTGCAGCCAATAACTGGTTTATCAAATCACGGGTCATAGCCCTTCTTTCTTTTAAGGTCACCATGGACTCAGAGTTACAGGGGCCTACTCTCCAAGGAAACCACCTTAGACCCATAAAAAGTTATGCACGCTCATTAAAAACATGGATTCAATACAGGCATAAGCATCCTGGGGACAAATGATAAGGATCTGGAAGAACGAAACTGTGAAGAAAGAGATTCTTGGCTCCAGGGTTGGAGGCTGTAAAAGATGAGGTCATTAAGATAACATTCAACTTCAACAGTCAGGTTGGATTGTGTGGCGGTGGCTACAGCGACCTGTCAGGGGATTTTAATCATTCGTAAAAATGGAAAGAGGACAGCTCTCTAGACAGTGCTGTGGTCGGATTTGCAGGAACTTTGAAGCTAGAGGGTAGAGCCTAAGATCAAGAGCCTGTGAACTTGCTGCAGAGTGTGCTACCCTACCCTGTGGGCCCTGTCTTCGGGCTGATGCAATACTCCTGTGTTCATTTCCAAGGTTCCAGGGGTCTTGGAGATGATACCCCTTCCACTTTGCAATGCCTATTACTGTGTCCTTGTTTGGTTCTACCCCATTAGATTTTGAGATCCTTGAAAACAAGGGAATTTAGCATTATGCCTAGCATTAACACCTAATAAATGTTTATTTGATTTTCTCTGATGTAATGTAATCTGATTTAACATCCGGTAAAGGTTTGTTTGAAAATCGTGCTGTCTTAGAAATGCTGGCTGCTCCCTGGTTGCCCAGGAGAGGCTGTTAAGAATGGAGTCCCTTCAAACACCACAAGCTCCCATCTTCTCCTCTGGCCACCTGGGGGTCTTAGACGCACACTCTCCTGGCTGCACTGGGAGAGACACCCTCTGCGTAGGAGGCAGCGGCCAAGCCCCATGGAAAGGGAGGAGCGATGGTGAAACGACTCCTTTCCTGCTGCGGACAGACGTAATGGGACTATTTCGATTTGTCAAGAAAATGAACCAGAGGGGGCAAAATGTGCTTTTTACACAAAGTTTGCCCAAGATTCTTTTGAAAAGCAAGTACGTGTATAGGTGCATTTTTTTTTTTTTTTCCTGAGGAGGAATGAAGCATTTAACTGGGCTCTCCACAGGATTTGGGCCCCAGAGTTCCTGCTTAGTGTGAGCACAGCAGCTGCCTTCGCATGTGAAGCTGCTGCTTGGATGGTAAGTTTCTTTACAGGGACGATAACATCGGAGCCTCTTTCTCACTTCCTGCGCCTTGTGCTGCCCTTCCCAACGCACGCACGCCGTCAGCAGGGGTCTGTTGGCGAAAACGCAGGCGGCGAGAAGCAGGGCTGACTCGAAGAGCATCGCCACTCAGGGGCGCCCCCATTGGTCACTGCTCTCGCCCCACCCACTGCAGGCTGGTGGGAAGAATTCACCCCTTTCTGAAAGAGCAGGGATTGCCCGTTGTATCTGCATGTTCTGAAACGTCTATCCCCTTCTCCATGTCCAGCTACCGTCACTACTACCTTTTATTTGTGAAATAATTATATTTGTAAAGATGTTACATTAGATTAAAACAAAATTCTGCGGGACACCCAGGTCTCCCAGGGAATAGGACTTTTGTGAAACTGATATGAGGCTTGGTTTCACTCAGGTAGGAGGCCTAGTTCCTTGCTCTTTCCCTAAAATGAAAAAGAAAAGAGCAAGGGTTTGTAACACAGCCAGAGAGTCGGAGCCGGTGAAGAACGGCAGGAGGCTGGGACGGTTTGACCTAGTGGGTGGCTTTTCTAACAAAGTACCCACAGTACAGCTGGGGTGAGGCTTGGCTGCTACAAAGCAAAAGGGAAAAAAAAGTTCTTCTTCTTCTTCTTCTTCTTCTTTTTTTTTTTTAAAGCAGCAGCTTAATTTGCTGGCTCAGCAAACATTTTCCCCTGCTATAGTTTAGAAAAACACATGCCTCGGTCGTCCTCTTTCCCCTCAGCCCTTCCCCCCTCCCCCGACTGTACCATTAAATCCTAGGTACTGGGGTGACTAAAAAGGACTAGCAATAGATCAGTATTGCCAAAAACTACCTCCCCTACCCCCAGCATTGCGCCGAGCCATCTGTGCTGCTTTCTTTTGAGTGGATTGTCCCAGTCAGCTCAGGGGTTTGCCCTGGTCACGAGGTCACCGCCCGAGGGAGCACTGGACTCTGCACCGCAGCTGAGCGGGGTGGTAAACAACAGGACTATAAATACCAGAGGTCCCGGCCGCCCTTTGCAGAGCCCAGTTGCTGCGCAAAGAGAGGAAGCCGCCTAGTCTGAAGGGGCCCCCGTGACGTGAGTAGGAACTTTGTGTTTCCCAGTTCTTGATTCTCTTAGAGTTCGGTAAATGATTTCTGAGTCTGTTCAAGAGTTTCCTTCCTTTGAGAATGGATTTTAAAAGAAGTGGGTAAAGGAAATAAAACTGATGCAGAAGAAAGAGAACAAACACCCTGTAAAATTGGGTGTGGCGGGTGCAGTTCTGCAGGGAGCAGATCGTCAGTCTGGCTGATTGCTGCCCTGCCTTCCACACAGCTGAGCTGGAAGTTGGGAGCAGGGGAGGCTGGGGAAATTGAACACTTCGACTCTGCAAAAAGGTGTGATGTTCCATGGCGGTAGTGAACGGTCAAGCCTACCGCCTTCCCACTGAAGTGCAGAGAGAACTCGAGGGCAAAGACAGCCTGTGGATTTGAAGAGCAGAGATGAAATGTGGCCATCTGCAGCGATGAAGGAATGTCCAGGGCCATTGTGAGCAGTGTCAGAGAGCAATGAAAAGGGGGAGCAGGTTTGGTCCACTGGGTGGAAATGGTCACCCCTGAAAGAGTTACAGCTCTTGTCAAAACCGGGTGTGCTGGGATTAAGTGCAGTGTTTTGCAGTTTAAGGGGCGAGGGGGCGCTTTTAGGTGGATGAGGAAGGACCCTCGAAGCTCAAGGGAAGAGGCGGAAGAAAGGTTCTGTGTAGCCTGCCTTTAAGTGGGGAATTTTAAACAATGCTGGTCTGGATGTGGCCAACAAATCTGGGTTTTGTGATTGAAAAGTGGTGAGCTTAGTGAAATTTGTGCTTTCTGAGTGTTAATGGATCTGCTATTTATCTTCATTACTTCTACGTAGCTGTCTGACAGCTGTCCTTATACTCAAAAGTCTATTATGTAAAAATAAAATGACCCTAAATAAACACAGTGAACAGCAGGCTGGTTACAACAACAGAGGAAAATCTGAAAGTGCAAATGCTAATTCGCTGCCCTCTGCTATGGTTTGAGTTATTTTTCCATCGAAGACAGAAATGAGGGAAAGGAGTGAAATAGCTTTTTCACTATTTGGCCATTTGGAACATTACGCTATATGGCAAACTGAGGGTACCGAGTGCTGAATTTATGCTGACAGTTCTACGATTACTGAACTTACATTCTAGAAACTGGGGCTAAATGTAGCCACTTCAGTAAGAGATTAAACAGACTGGATGACTGTACTGTTTTCTCTGCTGTGCTAGGGCACAGACAGACAAACAAACAAAGCCTCCGACCGCTACGATTGTTACAGGTGACCCATCTGAATGAAACCTGCTGATGTGGCCCTGGCTGGTGTGGCTCAGGGGACTGAGCACCAGACTGCCAACCAAAGGGTCGCCAGCTGGATTCCCAGTCAGGGCACATGCCTGGGTTGTGGGCCAGGTCCCCGGTAGGGGATGCGTGAGGGGCAGCCCCACACTGATGTTTCCCTCCTTCTCTTTCTCTCTCCCTTCTCCTCTCTCTAAAAATAAATATATTGCAGTGGCGAAGAGGTCATGTTTTGGAGTTAGCAGAGCTGATTTGAATCCAGCCTCCGTTGTGACTTACTACTCGTGTGGACGTGGGCAAGGTGCCTGAATTCTCTCTTAGCCACAGTGCCCTCAACTGCAAAAGAGGATAATGCTCACATGGTTGTTAGAATTAACTGACATGACAGCAAAAATTGCTAAGCACCATCCGCATAGAGTTTTATAAATGCCGAATGAATGGCAGCTATCATCAGGATAATTATTATCATCAATACAAACACTAAAGAAATTCCCAGGGAGGGGAATGTTGGAGGGTGGGTGGTGCAGGGTGGAGGGGCACAGAGGGGAGGAAAAAATTGAGAAAGCTGTAATAGCATAATCAATAAAATAGACTTAAAAATAAAAAATAAAAAAAACTGCAACAAAAATTCCCTGGATTTCACCTATATCTATCTTCTCCTTTTTTAAATATTAGGATTTAAAAATAGTATACTAGTTGGGATGGCCTTAATAAATTATTTAATTTCTCCTTTCTTATCCAGCCCCCTTCCCTTTAGTCAGGCTCCTAGCACAGTATGTAAGTAGGAATTTTGTGGTGGTAAATAATGTGGCAGATCGCCAGGTTTTATAAAGCCCCACCTGTCTCTAGCCGTACATTGGAGCTAAAATCAGTCTGGTGTTAGCCTACTACCCTCTTAATTCTGGGCTCACTTTGGGAAACTTATCATTAGCTTCCTGTCACCCCCACCCTCAAATAAAAGGTGGTTTTATATTTTTATCCCACATCAGCGCCTGAAAAGATGCCAACTTCCTAGCTCTGGAATTTTGCCCTGATACCTTTCTTTAGAGTCTTACATCAAAATAAGCCTGATCAGACACCCAGGTGGATTTTTCTTTGTCTGCTCATCTCAGCTGAATGTGTTCCTTTTTTTTTGCTGCCTCTCTACAATGTACGTATTTTATTTGCAGCTGTCTGCCGAGACAGCTAGGCCCAGTTTGGGGAATATTTCTGGTCAGGTTTAACTTTCCTACCCAGAGGAGGCTCTTGTTCCCCACCCCTCAAGAAGATGCCACCTAGTCACGGGAACTTCCAGAAAGTATTGGTCACCAATAGACGGATTGTGAATTTCATTGAGTCTTAAATAATACAGGGGGTTGTGGATATGTAGTATTTCTCCTTGGTAAGGTGTTTTTGCATTGGTCCATATTTACCCTGGATGTGGTAGTGATATTTTGGCAAGTAGTTTTATAGCTGAGGAGATTCAGATCCTTTCCTTGGGCATAGCACTAGACTTTAAAAAACAAGACCAACCAGAGGGAGCTATGCCCAGGAGATTTATACGTACAGAAGGTTCGAACCTAAAGAGCTCAGGGCTCATGCAGGCACCTGCGGGTTAGCGGACTGGCCTACTGCTGCCACCTCTTCTGGGTTCTCTTTCCATGCTGAATCTTTTCATTTCCATGCAGAATTCCCAACTTCCCCTTCGCTTGCCTAGATTGGTAAAGGATGGAAAGAAGCAGTCAGAACTTGGCATGTCTCAAAAATCGAATCGTGTTTGCAGCATGACACTTAGTTATAGTGACCACAATGTCGAATTTTTCTAAATATGTACGGTCTCCTAGAGAAGAATTCGCTTCCTGTTCAGGCAGATCTGTAGTACACTTACCAAAGCGGCTTGCTGAGCTGCACAGTTAAGAGCGGCTCTGACAACTACCTTGCCTCTGGCTGCCCTTTCCTCCTTTAAAGGAATATTTGGTGCATGGAGGGCCCATGTCATGGGCCCAACAACATGGAGACAGGATCCACGGCTTATAGGTAGTTATAGGGAGGAGAACCACACCTGCTGGGTTGATAGACGTTCCTAGGTGTGACCGTGACACCATCGATGAAGGTAACGGAAAGCGTTCCTCTTTTACAGGACGACCCCAGCCATGCGGAGCGTCCTGGGGTTTGCCCTGGCTCTCTGCCTCCTGCCCTGGGCGGGGGCGGGGAGCCAGGGGCAGAGCTCCTTCTGTAAGGAGCCTCCAGCCTGGAGCATCGGGGAGCAGGACCCGATGCTGAACTCCCACGGCTCGGTCACCGTGGTCGCCCTTCTCCAAGCCAGCTGATCCTTTTGCATTATGCAGGCGTCCAGGTAAGACGGCCTTTCTGGGGTCTAGGGTTCCTTCGGGGAAAGGCTATGAAGTACACAGGTACATAAACTTAAAAACAAATAGGAAAGATGTATTTAGGAAATCACAGCTTTGGAAAAACCATGCATCTTTGAACAGAACATCTTAGAAGAAAAAAGACTAGGAAGATAGACACCAAAAGGCTCACAGTGGTTTTCCTGGGACTATGAAGTTTGTGTCTTCTTTTCGCGGACCTCTGTTTCATACCGTCCTGCTGAATATGTATTCCGTGTGTAATGAAACTGTTCTAAGGTGTGCCCCTGCGAGTGCACGAGCTGTTTCAGTGCAGCACACAGAGATGAGGGCCGTGCCAGGGAGGAGAGGACGCTGGACTCGCCACAAAGGTCTTGGGTTAACAAATATGTATATTTATATTCCATTCGTATGCATTTGTTAAATACATGTAACTAATATGTGAGAAAATATTTGTTGGGTTATTTGCCGGGTATTTACTGGGTGGAATTCTCTGTAACTGGGAGATGGATTTACATGTATACACACCATACGAGTAGAGAACTAAATGAGCTAATGTCCGTGCAGGCATTTAGCGTAAGGTTTTCACTGAGCACAAAGGCTCAATAAATAACGAAACGATAAAAGTTTTAGTCCTTTACAAAAACAGAAAGAAGGGGTTAAAGTAGAGAGGTTCGTGTAGAAAACAAAGAGGAGAAAGAGAGAAGTCACTAATAAAATTAAGTAAGATTATTCATTTTTTTTGTATTTTTCCCCAAATATTTTAGTCTGGAAGACCTGCGAGTAGAACTGGAGAAAGAAGGCTTTGCTAACATCTCCTACATTATTGTTAATCATCAAGGACTCTCTTCTCGATCAAAATACATGCATCTTAAAAAGAAGGTTTCAGAGCATATTCCTGTTTATCAACAAGAAGAAAACCAAACAGATGTCTGGACTCTCCTAAATGGAAGCAAAGATGACTTCCTCATATATGACAGGTGTGTCCACATGCACCCCAGCGGAAATTAAAATACACCTGCTTCGTGTTTAATTTAATAGCAAGTGGTTTAAGATCAGACACCCGCTTTGATTTTATTACCAAATGCTGTTTCAAAGTGAACCCATTAAAATGTTTGGTTTTAATATTTTTGAAATGGCTTTCTTTTGCATAAAAGAATTTGCCATTCCAGTAAGGCAATAACGAAGACTGACCATACTTTCCCCTGTAAATTGGTTTTCTGGTTAAACAAAAATAAGGATCCATTTATATATATCACACACAATTCTAATCTAGGAATTTGCTGGTGAATAACCACATTTTGCAGGCCACTTGCTTATTTCTAATCTAATGAATAATTTTATTAAGGCTATATACCTGGATTCCTGAACTATAAAGTGTGTTAATTATTTAGGTATAACCAGTACAATGGCTATTTTGATTCCATGAAAAATACAACATTTAAATTTAGGGAACCTCAATGCATCCGTTGTTTGATATTATCAACATCCCTCGTGGGTGCTGTTTTCCTTCAGCTCTTTAGACTCGACCTAGGCATAAGCCCTCCATGGTCTTACTGTAAATATTTTTAGTATCAATTCATTTTTTAGGATCGCGAAGTTCTAATTTAACCAGCTGCAAAGTGTAACCCTCTGATATGGTTCACATAGAACCCTACATACTGGGTAAAATATGGGCAAGGTGTTTTTCTGAGAGTGCCGGTATTCTAATATTTCTTTCATTGTGCTGAACTTTTGTTGCATGGGATATATCTTTAAGTAAATGGGCTACTGGCCAAGACCCTGGGATTTTTCGGTTATGCTGCGATCCCTTGCTGTGCGGACTTCCTGCCAGTGGAGCAGTTGGGAAAAGCTGAGCTTAGTTTATGCAGAGCTTAGTTTACGGTGCCAGTGGTGGGCGTACCGGTAGAATTTTTAAGTGACTTACAAAACTGTATTCGACCAAGTCACAATGACGGTACTATGCAGAGTTTTGATGTCACATGTGGTGCCCTATCCATAACGTCCCTAAACGCTGGTGTCAGACGCACTGCAGTCTGGCTCGGCCCCGACCCGGGCGCAGGGCCAGGCGGCTTGTCGAGACCCTGTGGAAGCACATTTGCTGGTGGCACGTCCGTGTCTTAGTCACGAGTCCACCAACCCTACACAACGCCATTCTGGGCCACACTCGAGTACGCTCCCGATACAGAGAACATTGAGATGACCTTGTATTTGCCCTTTTTTCCAGATGTGGCCGCCTCGTGTATCACCTTGGCCTGCCTTACTCCATCCTAAGTTTCTCGTACGTGGAACAGGCCATTAAGCTCGCTTACTGCGGCGAAGAGAGATGTGGGAACTGCTCTTTCCCGGTATTTTTCTCAATTATTTTTACTGGGAGAAAAGAGGAAATCTTTTAAGAGTTATCTAAATAAGTTAGTATTTCATAACCAATTAGCTAATCAGTGTTTCTGTTGGTGTACAAAAAAAAAAAAAAACTACAACGGCGATCTTCATAATTACACACACTTCCTGTCATGTAACATGCACTTTAAAACATCTTGTCAAGATCCATATTGCTGCCTTTGTCTGGAAGGACTTTAGAAAATGAGACACAACATGGGTCACGTATTTCAGTTACCACCAAGTGAGGTTGCGGGAGCGTCCCTGCTCGGAGAACTCAGCCCGCACGCAGGGATGTTAGTGTAGTGTCCTGAGCGTGGTTCCCACGGGAGGGTCCTGGTGGCAGAGCTGGCCCGTGGCATCGGCTGCAGTGCCGTCGGGGCCCAGGCCGCTCCGTAACCTACGGGGTTGGGGGGTGGAGGACACAGACCGTGGGCTGTCCGGTGAAGCCCTCCCGCTGTCCTTCTGCGGCTGGGCTACTGCACGGACTTCACAATGAGATAAGTCTTCTACTCGTCACTGAGATCTCTCACACGAGAGTCTTTCTTCCTCGGAGTAGGAGGCACCCTGTTTAGATATGGTTTATACAAAAGATACTGAAAGGATTTTAATGTGTATTAACTAGACTTTCCTGCTTCCTATTAAGAAGGAAACTAATAGGGCAAATTGGCAAAATTTAAACTCAGATTTAAAACAATTCTGAATTTTATTTGTAAGCTGTACTTCCTTCAGATTTTTCCCAGCTCTAAAAAAGTCATCTCAAATTTTAATGAATCATTTAATTAATTTAGTCGCTAAGGGGCACAAAAGGTTAATTACTCTAATGTCATTTTTCACATTAATCTACAATTATCTAATTAATAATCTAAGAAGGGTTGCTTTCTGCTTTCAAGATATGGAGACTGATATAATGCAAATAAATTATTAACTCAATGTCTAACTTATACTAAGTGCTTAATAAATGCCAGCTATGTTGATTCTTCATATTTTGTGATTATTTCAGTATTTGGCATTTTTGCAAATACCTAATGGTTGCAAATATACCCTGTTACACTGAAACAAGGCAGAAGCATGCCTACAACATGCTCAAAATTTACAAATCATCTGTAAAAAGGAATAATACGCCATATTCATCTGATAGGCCAAACTGAATTGGAGTCTTTCATTGTACCCTAGATGCCATCGATTGTATGACACATTTACTAACTATTAAAAATGCTGTCAGTTCAAGGAGGACACAAGGTGACAGCACCATCGGTCACAGGACACGCTCTGATTCTAAACTGACATGTGCAAAAATACATTGTGACCTCAGTGAAATGTGGTACTGACTTCTGGAACCTAATCGAACTACTATAGTTATTTGTATTTGTTCAGTCACTTCACATTTAGAACAATTACACAGTATATTTTAAACACTTAATCAAACTGTGTTTAAGTTTTTAATCAAATACTTACTATTAACTTCTCAAAAGTAATTTAGAAATAACCAAAACAAAAGTACCACTTAGTAGTTTGTGTGCTGAATTCCAATGGAATTTATCACCATTCGAAACCTTTAAAACACCGAACCAAACTGCTTGGCGAGCCTTTGGTCTCTCAAGTTGATTTTTTTTTTTAATTTTATTTTTTTAAATCAGTATTTTTAAATTGTTGATATTGTACAGTTTTCTGTCTTTTACCCCGCCCCAGCCCACCACCCCAGCCCTCCCCACCTTCCTCCCATTTCCACCCCCCATAGTTTTTGTCCACGAGTCCTTTATACTTGTTGCTCTAAACCGTTCCCCTTTTCCCCTGAAATTCCCTCGCCTCCCACTCTGGACACTGTCAGACTATTCTCAAATTCAGTGTCTTTGTTTATATTATGCTTGTTTGTTTGTTTTGTTGATTAGCTTTCTGTTAAAGGTGAGATCATATGGTATTTGTCTTTCACTGCCTGGCTTATTTCGCTTAGCATGATACTCTCCAATTCCTTCCATGCTGTCGCAAAGGGTTGGAGCTCCTTCTTTCTTTCTGCTGCATAGAATTCCATTGTATAAATGTACCACAGGTTTTTGATCCATTCATTAACTGATGGGCACCTCTGTACCTTTATTTATGTATACCTTCGGGCTGAGGTTTGATATGCATTACTGTGGCTGGGAGCTGCGAGCCTGTGGTTTGTGAGAACACCAAACAACCAGACAGACTCTGAGCGAGAGGCAGGCCAGGAGGCGGGGCATTATGCTAAGTGGAAGGTGGGCGGAAAGTGGGCGGTGACTTGCGCCTTTCAGCCGCCAGCACCACCGTCAGCCCACGGGAACAAAGCTTGGTGAAGTTCAGAATGTCTCCTGGCACAGGCTGAGGTACAAAAACTACTGATTTTGAGCAGTTGATTGGCATTTCTGATCATCGGTGAGAAATGAGTTTTCCCCTGACTACACTGCTAGGTTTGAAGCACTCCCGACACGGCGCAAGGCTGCCTGCAGACCGACTGACTTCAGGGTGTCACGCTGGGCTGGCTTGACTGCAGTCGCATGAACACAGTGTTGGACTTCCGTTTTAAGCCTCCTGTACCTCTCCAGTTCTTCCTCAGAGTTCTTGAAAAGAGAGGGAATGCTCTTGATAAGAAAAGGAAAATCTGAATTCCGTCCCTGATTTAACCAGTATAAAGCTGAGCTGAACTGTTGAGCTTTAATAGTATTACACTCTTATTTTATCTACTCTCACAATGTTAATGTTAATTCATTTGCAAGATGCTTGAAGATTCTTTAAGTGCAAACTTTGCACAAATAGCACTTTACAATTAGATGTGGATGGGAATCAAACTTCGATAAAATGTCTGGATGTTAAGATTATCACCAGACTCTTTTCTCATCAGTATCATATTAGAAAAACAAAGGCAGTCCTAGCCTAACGAGCTGGGATTTCATACGTTGGCTCTACAAATCATTTTCATGCATTCCTGCTAAACTTGTGCATGTGTGGATAAGCGTCTGATCAATCTGTTCCAGATCCCAGACGATGAAGACTTCTGTAAAAATGTGTCCTTGGCCACCCCGAGAAAAACGACCGAGGCCCGGGACCCGCAGCCCCACCCCCACCCCCGCCACCACGACCGGCACGGGCACCGGCACGGGCACCGGCACCACCACCGGCACCACGACCGGCACGGGCACCGGCATGGGCACGTTGAACACAGCCAGCCCTCAGAGAATCAGCATCCAGAAGCACCACACGAGTCTGAGCATCCCCCTTCTCCTGACCTTCATCACCACCATAAGCTCAAGGGGCCCCACAGACAGGGTGACCCGGTGACTTGAGACATGCCAGGGAGTGAACCATTACCACCTTCTTCTTCACAGAAGAAACCCTGTGGAAGGAGGTGTATAAATCGATTACTCTGAAAGTTGCCCCAAGATTCAGAGTTAGCTCCTAGCAGCTGATGCTGACATTGTCGACATCTGATATTTGAGAAAACAGGGTCTGCAATCACCTGACAGTGCCAGGAAAGCCTCCCCTCTTTATGTAGCTGAGAGGGGCTGTTGGCAGAGGAGAGCGTCATTGAATCTTGACAGTGACGTCTGCCTCCAGCTGCCTGACATGAGAGCCAGCAGCTCCAGCCCACAGAAGCCAGCACCACCTGAAGCTGAAACGAGAAGGCAGAAATGTGAACATGACGTTCAGAGTAAACATTTAAGTAGGATACACTCCCAAGTCAATCTAGACACAATTTCACTTTCGGCATTTTTGTAAGCTACTTAATAATGATCAAAAATTAGGAATTGGATTTGTGCAAACATGAAGGAATCTATTATGCTGGCTTCCAAATTTTAAGATCTATGCCAAAGAAAATTTTGACCCAAACCATTTTTCTTAAATTAAGGGGCAACTGAAAGGTGACTGCAGTGTTCGGTTAATGTGTCTGTCTTTTTCTTTTTCCGGCGTTCTACTTGCCTTAATGAGAACAGAAACGTAAACTACGACCTAGGGGTTTCTGTCGGATGCTCGGCAATTAGAATGGAGGAAGAACAACACAGACATGTTTTCCATTTTTTCTTACTTGTCAAAGCAATATTACTTTTGTCTTTTTAATCTTACACTTTTAACTGATTAAACCTTTAAAGGAAGAAGTGAATTCTGTCTTTTAAGATCCAGAAATACTTAGCATATGAGTATTTTGCTATGACTACCTTTTAAATATCCATTTACACTTTTTTATATCTAAGACTCAAATCTTGATTTGTATTATTGCCTGTGAAAGAAGGCTTTATCTATTGTTTCCTTTACTTGGCATAATATCACGCTCTTTAAAGTTGAGAATGCTTATCTTGAGAGAGATACGGGGAAAGATAAAAGAATGTTGTCTGTCTTTTGGTTGCTTAGAAAGTATTTCCATAGTCAATGATGGTTGAGTAGGTAAACTAAGGCCTATGAACCTGAACTCCTTTATGGCTAATACTATTAAGCAAGAATGCAGTACACGGTTGGCCAAAGTGTGTATTTATTTCAATAAACTCAATTTAAAAAGTTTAAAGCTGTCTCTTTCATTGTTATTATTTAGGCAGTATGTTATATTGACAATAGAGGTAATTTTTTCAACTGCTTTTAAAGAAATTAAATATCAGCGAATGGATTTACTGCTATACTTAAAACCGTCTACGTTTAAGGTGAGAATCTTTGCCAACAGAGAGGCGTTGCTCTAAGTCATGAATGGTGTTACGAAGAATTGCAATCTCCTTGTTTTTTTCTTCTTGAAGATGTTGAAGCTTCTAAATGAAGCAGAAAAATTTTGTTACTGCAATCCGGAAGTAATAAGATTAAATACAAGGGACAATGAAAACTAAACTTCTAGTTTAAGTAGAATTAGACATTAAAAAAAGACATGTTATTTTGAAGAGTTATTTTAGTTTTATGGGTCTTAATGGGGTAAAACTGGCATGAGGATACAAAACACACGATAGCACCATTTGCTTTAGTGGGTTCCCTTCTCCCTACAGAATATGAAGTGATAAAGCATAAATGAAGGAGCGGAACAAAAAGAAATCTGTGTGCCTGAACAGCTTCAGAAGTAAGTCAACCTTAGTTCAAAATACATCATGGAATTCCTTAGACGATCCAGAGTCAGAGGACTTCTGTCGTGTTTTCATTAACTACCAAGATTGACTAGTTAAATTGAAAGTGGCCTTTACAGATTATTAAAATCTAGTATCTTTCTGATTGTGTGATATATTTTAAGAAAAATTCTGCCCTGGCTGGTGTGGCTCAGTGAGTGGGTTGAGTGCTGGCCTGTGAACCAAAAGGTTGCAGGTTCGATTCCTAATCAGGGCATATGCCTGGGCTGCAGGCCAGGTCCCCAGTAGGGGGCATGCAAGAGGCGACCACACATTGATCTTTCTCTCCCTCTCTTTCTCCCTCTCTTCCCCTCTCTCTAGAAATAAATAAATAAAATCTTGGGGAAAAAAAGAACAATTCTTAGACAGTTTTTATGAAAGGAAACACACTGAGAAGATTTATTTTCTTAAGCAACAGCCATGGAAGAAAAATCAACATACCCTTCTGTAGATACTCTGTGGCAAAACAGTAGAATCTGGATATGGTTTTGACTTAGTTTGAACTCTTGCTAGTTTGGCATCAAACTGAATCAAGTTTAAAAAGAAAGTTATTGAGAACATTCTAGTTAAACAATTAGAAACAATCGTCTCCATAAATAGAAATATAATCCATTATATCCTTTGATATTTAGTCTGTAATTTAAGTATTGTCTCTGTAAGACAGAAGATAGAAAAGTCTTTCTTTAAAAAAGAGCAAAGAACAACCAAACAAGACTAACCCTGGCTGCATGCTAAGATTGCCTGAGAAGTTTTTTAAAAGGACCAAACGTTGGGTACTACCTGAGAGATTCTGGATGGGGCTAGAATCACTTTTTTCCCAAGACATCATATGTTTCTATCAGGCAGCGTTAATAATCTAGTTAACTTAGAGAGAAAAATATTTTCACATTACTTTGAGTGTACTTTTGTAAAGAAAATGTACTGTAATTAACCGTCATGGGAGAAAATCTCACATGCCCTTCTGTACAGACTTTGAGGCTGAATCGTAGAATTTGGATATGCTTTTGTTGATTTAGTTTGAACTCTTTCTAGTTTGACATTAAACTAAATCAGGTTAAAAAAATTCTCATAAGGCCATTCTTATAGGTCATATTTTTTACAGAACCTTCCATTATAATTTTCTCCTTATAATTATAATTTAGTGTAATTTCCCTGTGGACTAAGAACAAACTCTCTGAGAGACTGTGTTCTAGTTGCGGGAGAGAAGTGGATAATTACAATGAAACCGAACAGCACAAAGAGTTCTGTATGTCAGCCACACAACAGACTTGGGCTAACAGGGCCCAGATGGCACATGCAACGCGCCTCCCAGCGAAGGGATTAGAAATTGAGGGTAGATCTGGAAATATGTGTCCCACGTGGCCCTGCAGTGCTTTCTGTGGTGTGTGGGTACCCCTGGCCAGAGGCAGCGGCTGCAAAAAGCCTCTCGACTCAACCCTTTTGCTCAGTGATTACACAGTTTTCACCAAGAGCCCAGGGACACCAACTTTCAGGAACATGAAAAGTAAGTTATCTTAACTAGTGGTGAACTATGACAATGTAAGGTAACATGTCAGGCTGGAGGAATGTGGTAAAATAGGATGGGAAAGAAGATTGGTAAAATCCAGGGAAATTTTTGAAGAACAAATACATTGTCACATATTAGTATCTTTAGATTTTGACAGCTGGTTAACCAACCTACTGAAAAGGCTTTCCAGCAAAGAACTGGAACGTCAGCCTTTAAGATACCCTATTTGAAGTCCCTTTAAAATGAAAAAAAGTCTGGTTTGTCTACCCCTATGATATGTATTTTTGCACACATTTATTAGGGAGACATTTGTCTCTTTTTACCTCAAGTAAAGAGAGAGGAATTACTAGTTGGTCCACCAGGGCTGCACAGTTTCTGCCAAGGGGAGAGTAATGCAAAGGATTAGAGACACCCTCCCCGCTGTCGGAAGGAAGTCCCAGGAAGCCTGTGTGGACTCAGCTGTAAAAGACAGGGGACCCCTGGGTTATCTGACCCCTCTCTCAGAGGGAGCAAGGCCTTCCCTGGAGCCCAGGACCTTCTGGATGACTGAGAGTCCCACCTTCAGGCCGAGTGCTGAGGGGCAGCCTCGCTCACGGTCGCAGAGGTGTGAGCGCTGCCTGCGATGGAGGGCGGGTGTGTGTGAAGTCCATCTCAGTGCGACGGAAACGCCCACACTGTGGTCTAGACTGAGGGGTGCGTCCGCACAGTTAGCGGTCTTTACCTCTAGCTGTAGTTTGATGATTTCATTTTGTTTTTCCTTTTCCTGAATTCTTAACTTTGCATTTAACTCTGAAATTTCCACCTCCATTTTCTCTATCAGTTCTTTATTCTTTTCTTCATTTAATTCAACTGAAAAAAACAAAAATAAATGAAATTAATCCACCTTAACACTTAAAAAATCTTATAAGCTTATAGTTCTTCAGTATTTTAAGTGATCCACAAAGAAGTAAATTTTATTGATAAAAATATATGAGGTCTGTCCAGAAAAAGTCCCCCCATTGTTAATACATGTATATGAGAAGACAGGTGTGTGATTTTCTTTATCATAATTCTCCTGAGAGTTTTCGTTATCAAGACTAATGTTGGCCTTCTGAAGTGAACTGGAGTGTTTCCTGGTTTTTGTTTGTTAACCCTCTGAAAGGGTTTGTGAAAGATTGGCATTACTTTCCCTAGAATGTTTGGTAGAATTTCACCAGGAAAGCCATCTGAGCCTGGAGTTTTCTTTGTGGGAAAAATATTTATGATAGATTTAATTTCTGTAATAGACAGAACAATTCAGATTTTCTATTTCTTGTGTGCTTTTTGTCCTTCAAAGATGTCTGATTCATCAAAGATTTCAAATTCATTGGCAAAAAGACATTAGCTTATGCAGTTAATTATGAGTTCATTCACTTTTTAAAATTTAAAGTGACTTTCCTTTCACATTTCTGATATTGCTTAATTGAAAGTTTATTTTTTCTTGTTTAGCCTTGATGGGAGTCAATCTGTTTTGTTAGGTTTTTCAAAAAATTTTGAATCTGATTCTTTATGATGTGTATATTTGTAATTTCATTAATACCTGACTTCCTTCTTTCTAATTTCTTTGGTCTTAGTTTGATATTTTCTCCCTAACTTCAGGATATAGGTATTGAGATGATCGAATTAAACATTTTCCAATATTTGTATGTGAGCCTATAAACAGACTCATAAACACAGCTTTATCTGTGCCCTACAGTTTTGATGTGTAGTCTACATAAGTCAGTTCAGTACCCTTTAGGATTTCTACTTTGATCCACAGGTTATTCAGAAATAATTTACAAATGTATAAGGATTTTCTAACTATCTCCTTCTTAGAGGACCAGAAGAAATCGCAAACTTCTTTTCTAAAGTGGCCGATCAATGTTGCAGCCCCTGCAGTAAGGTGTCAGAGGTCCAGTTCTCCACATCTTCATTAACACTTGCTACTGACACTTTTTTAAAAAACATTTCAGCAGTTCTAAAAAGTTCAAAGTGGTTTTATCTCATTGTGGTTTTAATTTGCATTTTCCTGCTTACTAGTTATGTTGCACATGTTTTCAGTGCTTATTTTCCATCTGTGTATCTTGGGGGAAGTGCTGTTCAAATATCTTGCCTTGTTGGGTTGCTTGACTTCTTATTATTGAATTGTTAGAGTTCTTTCATATCTTGGATATAATTCCTTTATCAGATATACATTTGGAAGCAAAATCTCCCAGTCTGTGGCCTGTCTTTTCACCTTATTAGCAGTGTTGAAGGACAGAAGTTAATAATTTTGATGAAGCTCAACTTAGAATTTTCTTATTATTTGTGCTTTTTGTTTCTTTCCAAGAAGCTGTGCTTAACTCAAGGTTGCAAAGATTATCTTTTATGAATTCTTCACAATTTTATAGATGTAGGTTCACTTTTAGAGCAGTCATCCATTTCAACTTGATTTTTGCATATTATGTACATAAATATGGTCTCACTAAGAAAGATTTTTAATACGCTTATGAAACTAGTTAACTAGCAACATAGGTTCATGAGATCTGCTTTACTAAAGGAAGAAAATTACAATAGTGAAGTTATATTCAATATGCTGAATATATAAATATCAGGTATTAATTATACATTTTATATTAATTTTATAAGAACATTAATTGTTTCACATGAAATAATAAATGCAAACACCATGAATCCAATTTAGAAATGTTATAATTTAGGTGAAAACCTAAACTGAAATACATCAAGGCAGTGTTCATTCAAGAATACTGGCTATTACTGAAAAAGTTTATATATGCATTTGAATTGTTTCATGGTATCTTAGAATTCAGTAAATAAAAAAATACCTTACCTTTTTTTTGCATATCCTGATAAAGTTTCTTTATTTCTACGTTATGTACTTCTTCTTTGATTTTCATTTCACTCATAAGTTTGGCAATATTATTCTTATATTCCTAAAGATTAAAATATACATTTATTGTTCAATTTAAATATGTGTGCACTACTTTTGAAAAATTAGAAAGGTAAAATTTTCAAATTTTATATTAACTTTTGATATGTAATCATATCTAGAAGGGAAAGATACTATTTACTGTTAGAATAATGAGCCTTGAGAAGGATCAATTTCTGGTCCAAGAAGACAGAGACCATCTGGAGACAGTGTCTTTTTATTTTTGTTTTCTGAATACTCATCGCTAGTGCTTAGCACATCAGAGATTCTTAAAATATTTTGTTAAATTATGTGAATAAATGCCATGGACAGCATTAAAATATGTCCAGTAAAAGCCAAACAATGCTTCAGAGCCAACAGTAGTCGCTATTTGACAGTCAGTAAGTTTACCTCAAAGTGGAACAAATCCCTTTGAAAGCGGGCTGAACTTTTGTTTGTAACTATTACATAAGCACTTCTAACTCTCAGAAGGAGATGAAGCATCACCATTTTAAGGAGTAGCTTCATCAGGCAGAGGCTGGAAAAGGGTAGACCTGGGAGGGGAGAAGTGCTCCGCAGGACCTGAGACCAGCTCCTTCGGTGGTGGAGGCATGCAGGTGAGTTCTCGTGCTGAGAAGGTGATGGAAGAAGAAGTCCCCAAAGAAAGAACTGACAATTTTCCCAGCGGCATGTTCCCGCTTAAAGAAATCACTCACAGGCTTAAGATGTAGAGGAAAAGGAAAGCAGTACGAAGAGTGAAGTAGGATAGTAAGGAAGACACAGCAATGGAGGCGAGTGGTCACGAAAAGCCTCTCAACGCTATAAAAGGCAGGAACTTTTTAATCACTGCTGTTTTCCTAACTCCTAGTGTATATCTCCTGATATATATTTGTTGAATGAATGAGAGTGCCAATAAAAGTTATTTAAGTTGGAAGTTCTTAGCTTAGACCCAGTAAACAGGCTTTCAAGGCTCTATTAACTTCCTGAAATTGTAGGCAAAATTACACACATATATGTGTGCATATGTACTCTGGAGCATTTTTCTCAGACAGGGTTCAGAGCCCTTAACAGATTATTCGGTGTACGAAGGAGGTAAAAGAGCCTAGATCCCCTGGCTCACAGAAGTTCAAGGGGATATAGTCTAGATTCGTACTGTGATACCCTGCTGGGCAACTTGCAGAATGGCCAAGCCTACCAACCACTGGCTTTAATGAAAGTTGTGCAGGTGAATTTGGGGTGAATCTCATGAATTGCCATCTTCATATGCACATATCTAGATTCCTATATACACAACTACTAAGTGGCTTTCATAAACTACTCCAGACTCAACAGGGTGCAGTAAGCAGTTACTCCTCTGAGAAATGAGAGACAAATCTACGTATCTTTTCATTCCCCGTTGACTTCATGGCCTGAAGATTCCACACTAAAGTGGAATGCTTCCATTAATTCCTAAGACCCAGGATTTTCACCGCAACCTTCAGGCATGGGGCCGTCCTAATGCCTGGGCTGGGGCTCTATCACACCAGAGTCTTCTGCCCCACTTCAGCCTGGGCCAGTCCTTCCTCTCTAAGGGAACCAACAAGGAATAGCCTCTGGTGGTATTTTTGTTTTTATAAAACTTAAGGATTCTCTGTCCACAAGTTACAAAACCTCTCCCAGTCCCATAACATGGCTATTAAGTACTTCCTGAGTTTGTTTCTGGGTAGTGGTTTTACATATGTTTTGGATGTGATTGGAAGTTTTGTACTAGAGATTTCTCATTGGATTGAGGTCTTTAGTTTGCTTTGGATAGCAGCTAATTAAGAAGCTCAGACTCTTGGGTTGTGGTGTTTCCTCATTAATTTTCACTCTTCTGAAAACCCATATAGTATTCTAGACAAAGCAGTATTCTATGACTTGAGAAAAGAGGCAAACATTTCTCCCCCTTCTCTGCCCCAGTTACACTCTGACTTCACCATCTATTGTTGAGCTCTATAGGCAAGATATGGAAAGGATGGGAGAGAATAAAGGGAAGGGAAAACAAACGGTGGATATATTCCAGAGATATTTAAATTGTTTCAAAGTGGTGATGAGAAGCTACATTTTCCAAGAACACAGCCAGACACTATTTACTACACCTGAAGTGATACGCAGAACCTGGGCGGGGTTTTAGAATTAGACTGTGTTCCTTCAGAGGCTCCTCAAGTCAGGAACCATACTGAATTTAGAGATGATCCTGCAAATTGAAGTTCTAAGTTTGATATAGAGCCAACCAGAATTTTGGAAATCTTAGGGCAGAGTATGACACATTGGCTCATGGGAGATGAGAATAATTAGTGCAATAACCCTCCCAATGGCCAGACGGGTGGGAGCTGACATTCACTGAGCACCTTTTATTTTCCAGTCACCATGCTGTGTGATAGAATTGCTATCGCTCTGCTGTTCTCACAGGAAAAGAGACCGTTACGGAGGGTATGGTGGCCCCCAGGAGAGAATTAACTGGTGATTTACTGCTCCCTTCAAATAGGTAGGCAATAAAATTGTAATGTATTACTCCAATCCTAAAGATTAGAGACTCATTTATTTTATGGTTAAAGAAGTTTAAGAGTGCTCATTAGAGTAAAAACTCTATTAACATAATTTTCAAATAAGTAGCAAAATGGTTGCATCTCTTTTTGGTAGAAAGAAAAAGTGCAAGTGATGTATTAGTGCAGTACAGTATGCAAGAAGACCAGGGTCCTCAAAATTTCTATTTCTTTAAAAATTTTTGTTGATCAAAAGCTCCAGCACACACATATACTTACTCTGTAAGTTTTGGCATCTTCAATAATGCAAACAACCGCTTTTATTTTCTGACTGGAGAAGACAAATGCTCTGCATGGAGTTGAGTGATATAAAGATACATAAACGCACCTGTTCACGAGACTGTAACTTCTCTTTCATAAGATCAACACTTCTTTTTAGTTGTTCATTTTCACCTGTGTAAAAATCATCAAAGAGTATTCTAACATACAGCACTTTTCAATTAATATGGGGCTATATTCCACACTTCAAATTTCCACGCGTGTATGGATCCAACACCTGCAAACAGCTCTACTACACGTCTACGACGCATGCACAGAGAGTGTGGGACTGGAATACTGAAACAAAATTACTATAGAGAACTTCCAGCCTCGTGGGGAGACAGGTGTGTAAATAGTTCCGATACATCACGACTGCTCCGCAGTGGCAGCGTGTCTGAAATGCGGTGGGACCTGCGGAAGGAAAGCCTAAGTCGGGAAATGACATACAGAGGAGGAGCCACTTGAGCTGAGACTCGCCCCGCTGGAGGGCATTTCGGATGTAGAAAACTGTACAGACGACTCTGGCCTTGAGCGAGTGTAGCATGCTTGGGAAAATCACACTCCGAGTACAGTACTGTTGGAGTGCGCACGGTGAGGAAGATGTGCTAAATAGGTTGGGGCCATATCCTAACAGGAGGTAGACATATTCTACGTAAATGCTTTAAATTTTATTTTACAGGGTCACCAAAAAATTTTACAGAGTCATCAAAGAATTGTGAACAGTGAAGTGGAGTAGTTACAGTTGAGGAGATTATCTGGCAATGCACGTAGGATGAATGGGAAGGTTTTTCACCTAGAGGAATGAGTATCAGGAATGAGATCAAGTAAGACATGCCAGGAGCCTAACTTGGGTCCGTGGCATTAGGAGACAAAAGGAAAATGAAGGTAACTATTTAGAGGATAGAATTAGCAGGAGCTTTAGTGACTGACAGGATAGCAGAGGCAAAGCAGAAGGGGAACCTCTGCCTTTTGGGTTCCTGGTTTGGTAACTGAAAAATCTTCAACAGTTCAGGAAAATTAAAAGGAGAGTTTTAGGAGAGAAAGAATAGAGCTGGATCTTTACCATGCTGAACTTGAAATGGCTGAGATCCCCAGGACAGCGCTGCTGGTGGGCTGAGAAACATGTAGGCGTGGCCAAAGGGAGAAGAGCCTAGAGGGAGACTGAGAAGTGCGCAGAGATGCAGGAGAGAGTGGTACCAAGACAAGAGGTTAGAGGGGTTATAATCAGTGGCAGTAAATGTGATCAATAGGGTCAAGTGAAAGTACTCGGAATGAAAACTTGGGGAGATGCCCCACTGTTCTAAGTTAAATACTGGGTAAAAGTAAATAAATAGAGACATTGATTGCAGACTGTTATTCCCTTGAGGTTTGACTGTAAAAGGAAAGAGTGAGGACAACTGAAAGGAATAAATCCAAAGTCAAGGGAACTTCGTTGTTTTGTATGTTTAAAAGATGAAAGATACTGTGTGTGTGTGTGTGTGTGTGTGTGTTTGGGGGGTCGTGGAGGTGGAAGATGGTACAGGGAAACAAATGGTAATGGAAAAAAAAAACAATAAAAATAATGCAAAAAGCCCTGGTTGGTGTGGTTCAGTGGATTGAGTGCTGGCCTATGAACCAAAAAGTCACCAATTCAATTCCCAGCCAGGGCACATGCCTGGGTTGTGGGGCAGGTCCCCAGTTGGGGGCGCGCTAGAGGCAACTGATTGATGTATCTCTCACATGTAGATGTTTCTCTCCCTCTCTTTCTCCCTCCCTTCTGCTTCCCCTCTCTCTAAAAATAAATAAAAATTCTTTAAAAATAATGTAAAAAAAAAGTGAAAGAGACCTAAGTTGTTTAAATGCTGAGAGACATGGCCAATAGAAAGAGGAAAATGAAAGAGAAAAGATGGAACAACTGAAGATGCGACATCCCAGAAGAGAGAGGTGAAGAGAGATGAGTGTCCGAAATAGTCAAAATTCACTGAGCCTACTGTATACCCAAGATACCTGTATTTTACAATATACTAATTGTAAATAATTTCATTTTAAAAATCATTTCCAAACATTCCATCACATTTGCAAAACTAGTAATTAGAGGACTTTATAGCACAGGGAAAAGGGGCATTATCTAAATATAAGTGGTCATTCCATGTTTTAGCTTTGGCGTTGGGGCTGAGTGAGCTGGTCACAGACAGGGCAGGTGGCTTTCTGTCTGTTACTGAATTGTTATACGAGGGATTAGCATTAATTTGTCCTGAGGGCTTTTGTTCTGCATTTAAATGTTCTACATTTAAATTTAAACCGGATTGTGATCAGTTTAAATTCAGTGTGCTATCAAATGGAATGCTTCCCACCACACCGCTCTCCCACCAGGCGTTTAGCAGTAGTAATTTCCCTTCATCTCTGAGTTGCCTCCACCTTAATGACATTTTGGGCAAATTAAAAAACTCTGCAGTGATTTCCATGATGAAACGTCCAGGTCAGTTTAATACTCTGATTTCCTACTTCAAACGTGAAAGTTTCCATAACCCTTATCGCTGTCCAGATCTGTGGCTGGAAGGATTCAGGGGAAGTGGATGGGGGAGGAGCCTGGTTTTCCCCTCTAACTGTTCTGCCCTCTCTCCTGTCTCAGGGGTTGGGGAGAGGGGATGAGAAGGGATTCTACATAACTTCAGGCTTCTGGTATTCTCTGATGGTTGTGAATTGCTTCTGTGGGCCAATAAATGCAAGAGTCTGAATTCACCCCAACTTTTGGTAACATGAGCAGTTTTCTTTAGAACATGAGAATATTTCACTTAAAAATTAAAATAAAAATACTGGGCTTTACTTACCAGTTTAATAGGAAAATCCCACTCAACATCCTATTACACTCCTCCTTCCACAGACAACCACCTCAACATAACATAAAGCACTAGTCAAAACAGTGACAAATCAGTGAAAATTTTTGACATTATCTGAGTGATGCTTTAGGAAGGTTTGTCTTACAGCAATGTCAGGAGGAGACCTTGGAAATGGAGTTCACTTACGAAACTACTACAGAAGCATGGCTAAGAGATAATGAGTGTGAGTTTGGGGGGTAAAAATGGTTAATTTAGGGGAGGAGGAAGATCAACCAGTTACTGTAAAGTTTGGAGTCTTAGTAATCGGGACAATGAAGGCATTTGGGACAGAAAGAGAAAAGCCAGAACTATATTTACCGGGGAAGCTGATAAATAATGAAATATCCATTAAAATACAGCATTATCCATTAAAATGAAAATAAAATTATAAAATCAATTTGTTTTCAAAGATTATAATCAGACATTTTGAAGGGTCATATTTTAATATACAGGGCTTGATCTTGATGGTGGCTTAAGTTTTACAAAAATTTTGTTGGAAAAATTATGCTCTGTGTTTTTCTCCAGGCTTCTAACTTCTGGATCATACATATGCACACACATACATATTCTCATATTCTTAGTTATACCTTCTGGCGATTAAAAAAGTTTCATTCATCTCTGCTTGTCAATTTGTAGAGCTCTTTGTATAGTGTAGATATTATACATTGGTATTGGAAAACATTTTTTCAAATAATTACTTGTTTTTTTTTGACTTTTGTGTGACAACAATAACATGCTAAGTTCTTTTTCATTGCTGTTATCGTTGGTGCCCTTGTCATAAGAAAGTCTCTTAGGTAGGTTTTCTTCTTTATGTCTCATCTGAGGTCCCGGATTGGTTAAGATATGCCACAGCGCTAGGTTGTACATGTAGTATCCTAGATTTTCTTTTAAGTTTTTATTCTTTTTTTACACTAAAGCCTTTTATCCATCTGGAATTTAGTTTTGATGTGGTAGGAAAGAGTCCAACTTTCTTTTTTTCCAGATGGAAAGCTAGTTGTACACATACCTTATGTTAAAATGCCATTCTTTTTCCAATAAACTGAAATAGTCCTTGTATCATATATTATATTAACAAATACTGGGGCCTTTCTAGAATCTAGTTCTCTATTCTTTCCATGGATATATTTTTCAATTTCTATGCCAATACCATATTGATTTCATTCTAACAGTTTCAGGGCATGTCGTTATCTGGTCATTGAAGTCCCCCTTCCCCTGTAATCTTCTCATTTTTTATAGTTTTCTTGTTTTTCCTGTTTCTTTTGTCAAATTAACTTTAAGTTTATTTTATACAATCTTCCTCCCCCCCAAAATTTAGTACTTTAATTGCATTAAATATGTTAATTAACTTGAGGAAAACAGACATTTTAATAATGATAAGTCTTCCTTCTGCCAAGAAAATTGATCAGCCCTCTAAATCAGGGGTGTCAAACTCATTTTCACCAGGGGCCACATCAGCCTCATGGTTGTCTTCAAAGGGCTGAATGTAATTTCAACTCCTTAACAGTTAAGGAGTAGTTATATTTATACAGTCCTAAAATTATTTCGGCCCTTTGAAGGCAACCGCAAGGCTGATATGGCCCCAGGTGAAAATGAATTTGACACCCCTGCTCTAAATGTTATACTACTTGCATATTATCTGGCTTTGGCATATCTACAAGTAGGCTACATAGAACCACATGACTTACCTGTGAATGAAAGCCATCTACTGAAGAAATAGATAACCTCTTAATACTTTATCGTATACTTTGGTTGGCTCTACGTTGGCTTTCATCTATAGTACAGGCAACATATGATTATCGTTAGCACTGCTTTTTTCCATCATCCTACCAGACCCTGCATTAGATTTCGAAACACATGACTACTTCCTTAAGGTATAAGGCTTTTGTTACTCTGGCTAGAGCACTGATAAATTCAAAGAGCATTCTGTATCACTGTAGAACCCACCTGATCCTGATATCTGACAAGTAATCTTTCTCTGACCTAGCTGGAGGCTACTTTAATTTCTTGGATTCTAATAATTTTGCAACATGTTTTTATAAAACTGGTTAATCTTTATTGGCATCACACAAGGAGGAAAATCTTTAAAAGTGCACTGTTTTCAGATTCACTATATATATATATATATATATATATATATATAGTGAGTTGGCTTTCTTTGGTATCACTGATGATTGAATTGCTTAGCTTTGTAAAAAGTTCATTCCATAATCTAAACATTTTTACATTACAGGTTCTTATGTGGCTGCCTGAATAAAGGCTGTGTTGATTTAAATTGAGATCATCCATGAGTGGCATTTACTCAGATTCTGTACAAGTTTTTGTCTTGTAATAAACTGAGTGTTTTTATTTTATTTTTTAAAAATCAGATATTGATAGTTATACAACTAACCAATTTTTTTGTCTCACTTTGTTTTGCCTCCTTTTTTAGGAAATTTAGAGTTAATTTTTATGCAATACTACACAACCATTTTTAATTATTCCATAGCCTAAATAAGCAAATTAGCCATACAATCTTGACAATCAAATGGCTGAAATGAAAGAAGTGAAAGACAGGTAGTTCACACCTGTCGCCTTGCCCCAACCAAGGCCTACAGAAGCACTGGAAAAACGAAATCAGTGAATTACTTCTTCCTGAGAGGTACATGGAATATCCATTTTCAGGAAGAGCTACTTGAAAATTTGTACTACCATACCTGTACAGAGATGGTAATGTGACTATCGGTCAATATTTGATATCCTTTTACAAAGAAATACTGTATTCATTATTGAATTATAATAGACTTTCTGGAAATTACAAAAAATTAACTTTAATTTCCGGTAGATGGTTTATTGAAACAAATCCTGAAAACAGTTGAACTATCATTTAAATCCTAAAATAAGAAGACTATAAATAAATATGAATGCTCACGTATTTTTTAAATGCAGCTAAGTGTTGTATTTAGTCACAGAGAAGGGAAAAAGTTTGTTCCGAGCCATCAGCATTGAGACTGGAAAATGAAAGTGAAACCAGTTGTGGGATGGGAATGGAACACTGAAAAAATGAGCAGGATGCCGGTGCCACGGAAAGTGAAGACCTGTGGGCTACGTGGGGATCAGAAGCCTGCGGCAATCAGCCAGACGAAGAGGCACTGGAGACGGTACGGCCTCTCATCTGTCAACCTTCCTAATCTCCACGGCAGCGGTTATACTGGGTACGGACACGGACGCGAACCCGTTCCCCGCTGCAGCTGCTTTTTGATGATGCACGTACGAAGTCTTCCAATACAATTTCTGTATTTATCTCATTAACATTAAGGAAATATTTTAAGGGAAAGCAATGGGGGGGTAAGAACTTCAGCAATTCTTAAAAGAAGTTAACTATCAATTAGAACATTATAAAGATAGTAAAGAACAACATGCCAAGTCAAACAAATGGCACGTAAGATCACTATATCTCACTATGTAAAGTGACACTTCACATAGGTAAATAAAAAAGTGAGTAACTTTACACAGGTTAAGAACGATGAGTACTTCACCTACCTAAGTAAAGTATTTCACGACAGAAGCAGAAGACCAAGGGGAGGAACCCGAGGGGGGGCGGCCCTGAGGGCAGTTCAGTTTCACCTCCAGTCCAGGAGGAAAACCCCATCAACACTGCACCTCGGCTAGGTCAGAACGGGACAGAACACCTGGGGGCTCACTGGGTGTCAGTGGTAGGCCTACTAGGTGAGCCTGCCTAGCAACAACCAGAAAAGCTGAACGTGTCAGCTCCGTTCACACAAACGTAGGCTTAGGCTATGACGAAAAATCACACAGGAAACAGTCACTGCAGTTTGAGCAGAAGGTTCACCATTAACTATTTGACCAGTAAATACCTGCTCTTCAAACCTGGGCGTGGGTTACGGAGACCGAGAGCACTATCGTGGCAGATTGTAAGACCCTGGTGTCCTTGTCAGAACACGACCGAATTGTTCTGTTCAGCACGGAATTTTGTGTTTCACAGTAAATGAGGAAGATATTAAGTAGTAAGGAGTCCTTCCCTTTGTAGATAAATTTACGAGACCAAACTAAAGGAAACTTCCTATCAACAATGTAAAAACTCTCTATCTTTAAAGGTACTCATATATATATATATATAAAATATATATACATATTTTTTTTTAGATTTTATTTTTTCTAACTTACCTTTCAAATTATGTTGATATTCAATTGTCTGTTGTAGCCCTTTTATCATGTTTCGAAGAGTCGCACATTCTAAAACAAAAAAAAGGTAAATTTGTTTGAAGATTATTTGCTTTCATTTTGGAATTATTCTCTCAAATTGAAATACATCAAATAAAATAATACTTAATTGACAATGATCAGATCTTAATAAAGCAGC
Organism: Glossophaga mutica; assembly: GCA_039655065.1. Classification (NCBI taxonomy): domain Eukaryota; kingdom Metazoa; phylum Chordata; class Mammalia; order Chiroptera; family Phyllostomidae; genus Glossophaga; species Glossophaga mutica. Next base: position 7,097,149 of record CM077305.1, read on the forward strand.
CAGGCATCTCGAAGTAAATTATACAACAATGACTTTGTCCTCACCCTTTAAGGCCCATGCAGTTCAGGATTTAGCAAAGACGTCCCGAGGCACAGGAACCCTACCATAGGGAGGCCCTCACTGGGCCATAGCAAGAGCTGCCCCAGAAGTCAGGCATGTGTGGAACCATCTGGGGACTCTGAGGACTGTATCCTTGCGAGTTTTCCATGAAAGAACATCCCAAGGACAGAGGGTCGAGGCACATTAAGACAGACAGCCAGAGATGGTGAGGTGTCATTTGGGATAAGATAATGCTTTCCTCCTCCCTGTCCTCTTACACTGTTATGCCTGAGTCCCAGGGCAAAGGAGTGGCAATAAAAGGAATGAAAACTCAATGTGCTGCTACAGGGCATCGGCACTTTGGTGCCGGTGACCTCTGCCGCAGTGGGGGTCAAAGCCTCCCTTGCAAGTGTTCGTGCCCAGACACGTGCATAAAGCTTTCAGTGTTCTCCTGGATATCAGGAGCAACAGTTCATCCTCTGATGGGGAGCGACGGTGGCGGAAACTTCTGAAACTTTAATCGGTCCACTTGGCTGTAAGTTCCAGGGTAGCACGGACTATTTGTTTCATTTACCATTTCTCCCTAATACGCAGGGCAGTTGTGGTCCATAATAGGCACTCCATAAATATTCGTGGAGTGACTGATTCGCAGACAGGCAATGCCAATGTAAGCCAAAGCAAGAAAGGAGTAAGTAGAGAAACTCTAGTCTTAAAATAATAACATATATTAGATTACTATTCTAAGGGCTTTGCAAATATTAAGTCACTTAACTCTCTTAACCCGATGAGGAAGTTCCTAGTATTTGCTTCATTTTGCACATGAGAATGGACACACCAAAGGTTAGTAAATTGCCCAAGGTCCCACTTATAAGTAGGAAGTGGTAAAGCTAGAACGTGAACCCCGGCAGTCCAGCCCTAGTCTACGATTTTAACTTCTTCACTGACACCGAGAAGGCGAGCTCAGGAGAAATTCTTCAGAGTAATTTGTGTAGACTGAGGATCTAGAAAGGGAGCAAGAACAGAACCGAAGACTCTTCGTGATAGTTACGGTATCTGTCGCATTTTTACTCTAACGTTGGGAACCATAGGTGTCACTACTTTAAGTTTACAATTATACTAGCTAAATATATAATGTTTAATAACTTTATAAGATAACAATATTTAAAAAAACATAACTTTAAAGTTGAAAGGCAATTTCACCTCTATGCACTTGGCTTAATTAATAAATACTGAGCCTTATTCTCTTTCTTCCAGTTTTACAGGCCCATGACCAATACTCAGCTGGTATGCACTGGTATGCCATACTAACCAGCTGCCATTCTAATCGGGCAACTGTTTGATGGTTAAATTGTGAACATCACATTTGCATTGAATAAGTTGCCTAGTTATAGTAATAGTACCATTTATTGAATGCTTACTCTGCCAGGCATTACACTAAGTGCATTAAAAACACCACCTCAGCCCTGGCTAGCGTGGATCACTGCACCGAGTGCCGGCCTGCAAATCCAGAGATTGCTGGTTCAATTCCCACACAGGGCACATGTCTGGGGTGCAGGCCAGGTCCCCAGTTGGGGGCGTGCAAGAGGCAACCAATCGATGTATCTCTTGCACATCCATGTTTCTCTCCCTTTCTTTCTCCCTCTTTTCCCTTCCTTCTAAAAATAAATACATAAGGTCTTAAAAAACAAAACAAAAACAAAAACACCACCTCAGAAGTTGGTATCATTATCCTGATTCTGCAGAAGCAGCAAGCCACCCACAGAGACCCGGTCACTTGCCAAACATCCCCGAGTCAGTAGATGGAAGGCAGAGACAGGGACCCAGGGTTCTCTCATTTCAGATCTGCGCTCCTATTCTGCTTCTCCACTTCTTCCTCAGGGCATGTGAGGTAGCTGATGCCACCGGGGAGCCGGGAGCCAGCCGGGCATCAGAGGGACTGGCTTAGACTTTCCTCCTTCACCTCCAAGCTATGACACCCTGGCTAAGTTGAGTAGCCCATTTCAGCTTATATTCTTCATCTGCAAAACGAAAGTGCAGGTGACACCCATCCTACCTCATCCTTCCTACTTTTTCAGTAGGAGACTGTTCTCATGCAGAAGACTGTTCCGACAAGCAAACGAGAAAATGCACTTTCTAAATTCACTCTCAAATATTTGTGGGGGTCAATGATGACATGGCTCTCCCACCACCCGCTGTGAGGGCTGGTCAGGGGGCCCTCGGTCACAAGGAATGTGTATTGTCTGGGGAGCGGATTGTGACTCCTTCCTTATCTCCTTTTGGGAGCTAGGACAAGGCCTCTTGTCCTGTGACTGCTTCTTGACCCTTTCACACACTGAAGTCATGGCGTTTAGAGTCACACTCAGGACACGTGGCCCCTCTGTCTGGGACCCTTTTAGCTAGTGAGCCTCAGACTGGAGGGGACGCAGTCTTGCTCACACTGACCCGCCGGCGGTGCTCTGCCCTGCCCTGTGATGTAATAACCCGCACGTCCACATCTGCTGGGCCTCACGGGGGTTTTTTCGGAATATCAGGGACATGTAAGCAGCTCCCCGGTTTGGAGCTCCCGTGTTACAGTATTCAGCACAGTGACGGCTGTTGTTATTATATCTCCCCTTTATGCCCCTCAACAATTTGTACATGTCTCTTTTCTTCCTTTATCATACTGCATTTTAGCGATTTGTGTTTTCTTCCCACGAGACAGTAGACCCATTCAGGAAAAGACGATGCCTTTTTATTTCGACATTCCTTGGATCCAACATGGTAACTATTTCATAAGGGTTCAATGGTTTTTTTTATTTCTTGACTAAATGAAAGCACCAGTACTGTGCGGGGAGGATGCAACACTTGACCTTCGGTGAGCGGTCCTGCGTGCAGTCTTCACCCACACTAACAGACATGAGAGTATTGTGCGGAAGGTAAAAGCTCCATGGCGTTAAGGGATTCTACTATTGTGGTTTTTCACTTCCCCCTTCTCCCCTCACACTCCCTCGATCATTCCCACCATCCTCCATTTCATCTCTCTCCTCCTCTTTCCCAGTAACAGAATGAGGGATATATTACATTTGACAATGCCCACTTCATGGATGTTACTGTGTGAGCTGCTACAATTAAAAATGTAGGAGGCGTAGGCTCAGCTATCACTTGCTTTTTGTGTCTTTTAGAGGCATGAAATCAGTAATTCATGGAATACGGTAACTGAGGTTTCCTCAGTAATCAATCAGCAAATTAAAAACAGCGCCCTGAAATTGAAAGTGTACTCAATGTTTAAAAATGTGCATTTCACAATTTGAACACAAGGTGGCCCTCCCAACATGCTTTTTTTTAAAACAGGAGGAACTGGCTCAATAAGGAATTGTTCCTTATTCATTATTCTAAAATAAAGAATGTCCCCACTCATTATTTTAGAATAATGGCTTTCAATTTTCTTTGCAAACAGTCGCCCAATTATCATTTATATTTGACTTTATAATGAAATTTGAACAATACTACAGTCCTGTTCAATTCTTAAAAACTAGAGGTCAGAATATAAAGCTACTTACACTATCTAATTTAGTAAATCAATGACTATTTTGAGCTCAAATTTGGGCTCTACCATTAACTAGCACTTTTCTCATTCACACCTATTTCATAAAGCAGTTGGAAATGTTAAAACAATTATGCATGAAAATAATTTTTACAGTACTTGGTCCTCAACACTAATATTATTTACCACGTTGAAATGGCAAAGAAACTCTTTTTCTGGTGCCAGATGTGCAAAATAAAATATCACAATCTTATTCGCAATTGTTGAACAAATTCAATCCTCTATATAGTTTGTTCTTCTTTCCTAAATAAATTAATACACACTGGACTCTGTAAGGTGTCATTTTTACTTGTTTGCTTACTTCCACTGTGTATTATTCAGAAAAGGGTATTTAGATTTAAAATAATTAGATGTTTAAAAAGTATTTAATTATTTTTTCAAATATAAAATACACATGGTACACAAGTGTAGTGCAAAGTGACTCTCTCTCCAGTTCCTGCCCCCAGACTAACCAGCGTCCCTCGACCCACAGCAAGCACGGCAGAGAAACGCCACCTCCTCAGTGCTTGGCCCTCCCAGCAGGAGCCCCGCTCCCTCCCAGGCACAGACTGGGTGCGGGTGCTGCTGATGGGGTGGCCACAGGGAGCAGAGTGACAAGAGGTATGGTAGTCTCAAAAGATAGTGCGGCTCTGGCTGGTGTGGCTCAGTGGATTGAGCACCCAACGTGCGAACCAAAGGGTCGCCAGCACGATTCCCAGTCAGGGGTACGTGCCTGGGTTGTGGGCCAGGTCCCCAGTAGCGGGGTATGAGAGGCAACCACACATCAGTGATTCTCTCCTTTTTTCTCCTTCCCTTCCCCTCTCTCTAAAAATGAATAGAATCTTAAAAAAAAAAAAAAAAAGTGCAGTGCATCAGCCTAGCACAGTCCATTTTTAACACTGAAATTTTTGACCCTCCTGAAATTTCTTTTGATGCATCTTGAAATTTCTTTTTAGAGGCAGGAATTCAGCTGCATTTTTTCCCCATGGTTTTGAAGGCCTGGACTGATTCTTGGATTTGCCATTTGTTAGTCAAATGGCCTCAGACAGATTATTTAACTTCTTTTATCTTATTTTTCCTCATTACTGAGGTGGAGTAATAATACCAGTCTTATCTGTCTTTCAGGGCTATATTAAGGATAAAATGATAGTCTAGAAAGTGCTATGTGAATTTAAAATATTTTACAAATGTATGGGGCAATATTAATTACTGTTATACCAAAACACACTCTCATTAGAATTAGTATTTCTCCAGGTAGCAAAGAAAACTAACCTTCTTTAAGTGAGACCTCCTTTATTTGCATTCCTTTTAATAAACAGTTAGTTTTTTCCAACTGCATATCCAGTATATTGTTCTTTCCAGTGGTTTCTATCATTTTCTGTAGAAGGAAGAATGTATATCATTACCAACTCAAGACTGTTATTTTGGCTTTCTTACCTAAGACTAATGAAGACTAATGAAGACTTACCATAAAGACTAATGAAAATACAAACCACTTTATACCTGAAAGTATAATAATTAAGCCTGACATAACTTGTACCCCCTTCTTTCCAACCGTTCAGTCCCTAGTCCTGTGGTTAACAATTCCTTAGGAATGTTTTAAAAATATTTTATGATTACACGACCACAGGGAAGGATCATACTATACTCTGTTCTGTACTTTGGACTTGCACTTAGCACTACTACCTCAGACAGGGTGTCGTGTAAGCACGTATGGGTCCATCTCATTCTTTTTAACAGCTGCACTGAGTTTCATTTATGAACATTATGCAATTTATGTAATTAGTTTCCTATTGAGGAAAATTTGTGTTGCTTCCACATCTTGCACCTGCAGATAATTAATAAACTTTCTTGAATATATCTCTCTGGTATTTTGGTGAACAGTATGATAGCTGCCATGTACCCATCGGGTACCAGCAGAAATCACCAATTCAGGACCAGCCTCGCAGCATCTACACCCACTTCCTTATAGTCACCATGTCTGAATTGACCTCAAAGCAACCCCCTGACATGAGCTTATTTCATCCATGAACATCACCATCAACGTCTATCTCTAGGGGTGAAGACTCAACAATCCAATCACCATACCATTATCACATCAAAAATGAACATGTATCTTATTTAAAATGTTTAAGAATATGATAGATATTTACAAAATAAGCTCCCAAAACTTCGTACCAGTTCCTTTTCCATCAACAGTGCTAAATCTCATTCTCCCTTATTTTGGTAAGAATCACTTGGTTAAAAAAAAAAACCAAGCTCACTGTTTGGAAAAAAAGCTCATAATGGTACCTCAAAATATCCGTCACAATGAAAATTCTTTTATTATGACAATATTACATTGGGCAGATGGAAAGAAGGAAAAGAGAAGGATGATAAGGAGAGAAAACAGAGGTAGGTATTATTTCCTCTCTTCCTCTGCTTCACAAACCCACTCCCCAGATCTTTAGTTTATCCATCTACATTTTCTCAACAGCTATTCCTGCTCCTCTCCCAGGCAGAGGAGGGGGGAAACCTTCAATATATGCTTGTGGACTTGGTCTACCATGTAACTTGTCCAGAGCTGTGGAGGGAGGACTTCAAATGGGTCTGCTTTTAGGCAAAAGGGAAGGAAAGGGAACAGACAGAATAGGAGAGAGTAAAAATCCTTTTGGAGTTAGTCATAATGGTAAGACATTGAGGACTGAATCTACCTCAGTTCTCGCTAAATCATTCCTGAGTTTATGGACATCTTAGGCATTTAAGTATGTATTTGCCCTTTAACTTTAGCAAAAGTGTATCAAGTATTCATTCCCTTGCCCCAGAAACATTTAGATGCATTAGTATAAATGATCCAAAATCATATATACTTTAAATACACATTTAAAATCATAAAGGGCTTAGCAAAGTCTTCCATGATCTTTACCTGCTCATTTGGGGGTTGTACATTTTTCTTTCTTCCAGCTCCTATAGACGTCAACTGTTTGATATCTTTACGTACCTTTTCCATCTGTGAGAAGTCATGAATAAGTTTGTCAAGATTCACACTGGTAATCTTTTTCACACATCCATTGCTGCTGTGACTCATGTCTAAACTAGAGCAGAGTAAATAGTGTTAAAACAAACAACAAATGAAATCTAAAGCACTACAAAAGTAGTAATAACTCAAACACTAATGTTTCTTTACTCCACTCACAGAGCATCAACTTGAGCTGCATTACACTCACAGAATTTCTGTTAAACCCACTAGCAACAGTCAAATGCATCAAGTTTTCTCCATTCCTCTACACCCTCGGTGAGTTTTCGCTAAAGAAATCTAAAATTAGTGCAATGATATATATAACAATTATTTGTCCCTACCATGCAAAAAATTAATTATGCCACTGTTCAACACTTATCTCCTTCCATCAGCATGGCTTACTTAAAATTGGATGCATTACATCTGATGAATGACGTTTAAATATGGGTATTCTCAATTTAATGTATTTAAAACATTTGTTTAACTATCATGCCACAAAGTTCTTTTTTTTTTTTGCTGTATTTCTTGGTGCTGTGCTTATTGCCATGGAACGGATTGTGAACCCCCTCCAAATCCATATGATGAAGTGCTGAATCCCTGGTGACCCGCACAGAGGGAAGGTCACACGAGCACATGGTGAGAAGGTGGCCATCTGCACCTCAAGGAGGGGGCCCTCACCAGACACCAACCCTGCTGGCACCTTCATTTGCAACGTCTCAGCTTTTGGAACTGCGAGAAAATAAATTTCTGCTGTTTCAGCAGCCCAGTGTGTGGAATTTTATTGTAATGCTAGAGTGTAGGGGAACACACGTATTTTTTTACATTTTGTTTGGTAAACAACATATATGGAAATTAATATGCTCAAAGTAATCACTCCCTACTTCTTTTTTTTTTTTTTTAAGATTTTTTTTTTCCCCTTTTAGATTTTATTTATTTATCTTTAGAGGGGCAGGGAAGGAGAGAGGGAGAGAAACATCAATGTGCGGTTGCCTCTTATATGTCCCCTGACGGGAACTGGCCTGGCAACCTAGGCATGTGCCCTGACTGGGAATCGAACCGTGATCTTTCGGTTCGCAGGCCCGCGCTCAATCCACTGAGCTACACCAGCCAGGGCTTACTCCCTACTTCTGTTCTCTTGTTATTTTGTCTAAGAGTAACCTTTGGGTATAGTCAGCTGACTGTTGAAGTGAAGAAGAGTTTTGGTTTTAGTCCTATGGAACCAATTGTAAGAAATCCAGTAAAGATGGAGAAATTGACTTTTGCAAACCAGCCAGCACTTATAGTTAGGGGCAAGAGAGTGTCTAGCAAAACCAAGATTAATACAATCTAAAAGTATGAGACATGTGTGTTCAGACTTTTAGAAGAAGGGGAAAATACAAAGTTGAAATTTAGCCACTGTAGGTGGAAGAAAGTGACAAGCAGTCCAAAGTGAAAGATAAGTGAAATCCCCAAAGCAATTACTGAAAGTAATTTTGGGCGGGTGTATTATTGTTTAAAATAAGGTACACCAAAACACAGACATTGCTTGACAATGTTACTTCATTAAAAAATACCATTTTTCTTCCTCTTTTTAATATTATATTCCTTGAACAACTATTAGCAGTTTTTAAATCTAAGAGAATTTGAGCTGAATACTTTCAGTTTATTGATTTACTTTCTTGTGTATCAAATGTACAAGTAAAACTATATAAAATCCCTTAAATAGTTAAAACTTGACCCTTAAAGCAGGAGAATAATTGGAATAGCATCCCAAGAAAAATACAGTAAAATTCTTCTTGGGGTAAAAATTTAAAAATCTATTTGACATACTGTTATTATTTAATAGAACTATATGATAATCTTAAATAGTTAATGCAAAATCCTCCTTAACATTTTTTTTTTCTTTTTGGTTCCTAGCATTTTCAATTAAAAAAGGTTTACCAGGGTTTTGTCTCAGAACAAAATTCATTGCAATCTGAGCTTAGTTCTCCTCGGATTGCTTTCCCCCTCGCGAGGCCCCGGGAGAGCTTCCCTTGCCAAACCGTCCCCAAGCTTCACCGGCAGGGGTTGCACGCCCTCCTTCGCCCCCAGCCCCGCGCCAGCTCCTCTCTGGGGAGCTGGCGCCCCCCTCCACCTCCCAGCTCCGAGCGCTTCGGCGGCCGCGACTTGGCCTCCCGCCGGGGGCACCCGGCGACCGCCCGGCGGCTCCGGGCCTGGCCGGGTTTCTGCTGAGAAGCAGGAGCTGACTTGGGACCGTCGGGGCCCAGCTGCCAGCGCCCGGCAGGCGGCGCCCGCCCCGCTGACGTCTCCGGCTCCACCCGGTTCCTTCGGGACCGGCTCGGCTGCAGCCCGCGCCCCACTCCACGGCGCTCAGCCCCGAGGCCGGGCTCCCCGCGCCCCCACCTGCACCCCGCGTCCTCAGCGGCCCCTCGCCCACGCAGACCGAGAGCCGCAGGCGTGGCCGCGGTGACTGGGCCCGAACCCTCTTCCGGCCCCGGGGCCTGGGGGGTGTGGAGAAGAGAGTATTTTCACACACGGGGAAAGTGGGAGCTGCGAATCCGCCGAGCACGGGTCTGGAGCGTCTCGGGCTCCCGGGCTTCCTCCGTGGGCCGGTCCGGCGCCGATAGGCATCCCCGCCCCGGGAAGCAGTATCCCGCGACTAAGGGCCCGCCCTCCGCCCCGCCCCACGTGCGCCCCCGGCCCAGTGCCCCAGCCTTACCTCCCTGGCCTTCGCTCCCCAACCCGCACCCAGTGCTTCCTAGGAATTCTCCCGGTTTCTGGAACGTGACTCAACACCAGTGTCTCCCAGATCGATAGTTATTTCCCAACCCCAAGAATACATCACATTGATTTAAGTTTTGATTAGTGAGTCCGCACCATTGAATAGATAATAACCCATCCTTATTCCAGTAATTGACAGGTTCACACCAGGGACTGTGGTAGTCACATGATGAAGATGAAAGCGTGAACACAATGCGGTGGGCAACCCGCAGTCAGTCAATGGAAACGGCCTTCCATCTGGACAGTGTTGTCTTGGTAGCGCCGTGGTTAAGGGTGTGAGCTCAGGGTGGATTCGAGCCCCAAGTTTGCCTCCTGGGTGACTGTGGGCGGGTTCTCAATTATACTTGCCTCAACTTCTGTGCCTGTAAAACAGACATTAATAATAATGCCTACCTGATAGAACTGTTAAGATGACTAAGCGAAACGACACATTTTAAAAGTGTTTAAATGCAGCTCCTGGTGTAAAGTAAGTGTTCAAAAACATGAATTATTATAATTTAAAAATTTTGCTCAAAAACAGTTTGAAGGTATGTCCACTGCCAACTTTGCCCTATCTACTTGTTTTGAGTGGGAGATTTATTTTTATTAATTTTTGTTATGAAATCCAAAGTTGGGCAAGCAGAAACATGTAAACTGTACTAAGATAATCCATTCATTTGATGTGAAGGTTAGCATAGCACGGTGGCAAGAAAACTGGATTAAAGTGGGAAATCAGGGTGGAGCCCTCTTTTTGCTGTATATCAGTCAGTAAAACTGGAAAGGTTGATTACTCTTCTTTTTTTATTTTTAAATTAACAGAGCTAAAATTTTAAGATTTTAAACTGGTCTTAAGATAAAACATTGCTCATCAAAATGTTTTGAAAGTGCCATTTTGTTATGTTCTTTACCTCATTAATTACACAAAAATTCATGCCAGAGATATTTTCATTTTTAAAGATTATTTAAGAACATGCTCTATCTATCTATCTATCTATCTATCCGATCTTTTAAGAGCTGAAACTTGAAACTTCCAGCTTGCCAAGTAAGCTTTCCTCGACATTAGTAGCAACACATAGGATATTAAAAATGGCCTTTTGAATTGCTGGTTCTATCCAATTAGCATATATAAAATCTTCCAGGTTACTCATATCATAATAGTTACTGAAACAAATCCGTTTTAAGACCCACCTAAAATGCTACCTTCTCCATGAGGCATCCCCTAATTATATCAATCAGCTGTGATCTACCTTTCCTTGCTCTGTGCTTCTATCACACTTTGGACCACCCTGGCCTCTTGTGGTGTTTGTTAGGGATGTATGATTGATATCTCTCCTGCTGTATTATCAGTGTTTTGGAAGAATGTGGGGCGGGGCCGGGGGGGGGGGGCGCTCCGCCTGCAGGGCCTACGCTATCTGCCACGGATGAAAATAAGTCTACCAAGACATGATCTGCTTGGGGAGGAGAGGTGGTTGATCTCTCAAAGGAGAAGGGCCAAGAGCCCCTTCCTCAATGGCTTTTATTAGGTTCGTTTTACACAGGAATACAGGTAAAGCTCATTAATTATTGTCTGGCAGCAAGGATCAAACAATAGATAACATACAAAGAACTCTGAGGGCTTATTCTGAGTCAGGGTCTGTTAGCTAAGGGGCTACAAAACTTTGGGAAACAAACTCATTTCCTGCTCGGACCCTTATCATTTAGTTGAGAGCACTCTTAGCAAAGCAGGCTTCACAGGATTTTATATATTCTTTCTTAGCTGATCACTCGGGAAGCCCACCCTTTCCAGCACAGAACTGCACCACCCTCTGTCATTGTTTCAGCCTTAAGTGGAGCAGAGTCAGCAAGGCAGGCAAGAGATAAGGAAACATCTCCCAGATGGAATGAGGACTCAGGCTACGTCAGGATAGCCGGGGGGGGGGGGGGCGAGGGTCCATCATCCCCTTTTGCTGTAGCCCCCCAAGTCCTTCCTTGAGGGCCTTTCACGTGGTCGTGCCTGTCTTAGGTGACCCCTCCCTCGAGGGAGGGAGTCTTACCCATCATTGGCTAACCGACCAAGCATTGGGGGTCAGTTATGGATGAAGCAGAAGCAGAGCTCCTGCCAGGGAGATAAGCTTTGTCTCCTTAGTGGCTCACAGTCTGAAGCTCACTCACTCAGCCTTAGCCATGGGGGGGTTACAGCTCCTGAAACCAGGCAGGGCGGTTCCCAACAGGGGAAGAGAAAACTCTAATACACATGCATAGACACATATGTATCTGTGTATGTATATACATAGTGCTTAGCATAGTCAGAACACATGGAAATAAACCAACACACCAGACATAAATCAGGAAAGTTTAGCTTGATTTTTCTAACCTGAAATGAATCACAAACTTCTCTTCCCGTTTATAGATGTTAGCATTTTTTTTTGAAGAACCTCGTGAGTTTAAAATACGTCTGTTAATGAGAAACTGTTTGAGCCTCCCATAATTTCATCTTTACAAGGGGAACGCTTTTCACAGCTGTAGTCACTGTTTTGTTCATCAAATACCATCTGATTGAGAAAGAAAGGATTCACTGAATATTGGCTCAGAAACCGCCTGGTAAACACGAGAGAGAAGTAAGTTACATTATTATGCCTTACTAACAAAGGGAATATATGCAAGCAGTCTTAGAATCCATTAAAATGTACCTTGATTTGGAAAGTAAAGTGTATGCATCTACACAATGGAAAAAAATCAGAATCTTTTGATTTATGTATGTAAGGATTTTAAGGTGAACTACGTGTTCATGTTTTCTAAGTTACATGTAACTTCATTCACTAATTTATCCTAAAGTATTTGTTAAGTATTTGCCAGGTACTAGCTACTGAGGGCCCAGACACAGAGGAGAGCAAGACGAATGCGATACTCTCCTGCTTTGGAGGGAGTCTCGTAGCGTTGCCTCTTTAAGAGCATCGGCACTTGCCTGTCTGCTTTTTCAAGAAACAGGACTTGCTGGCACCAACCACTCGGGGACCTCTGAGGACACTAGGAGTAAACAAACAGGCAGACATGGTTCCTGACCCCAGAGGACTCTTACAGTTTAGAGAGGGAAATGGTTAATAAACCTGTAAATAACAGATCAGTAAAAATCGTAGTACGTGCAAAGAAAGGAACACGAATCTATGGTACTGATTGGGAGCATCAGTATCACGCTCCCAGTGAATGGGAGGTGCTTTAAATATGGTGGTCCTCTTATCCCTGAGCAGGTAAGATGAAAGCGAGACCTGAAAGGAACCTAAACAATGAGCTGTGGGCAATGGACCCGCACCAGGGTTGACCTCTGCGCTTCCTGCTTGCTCTCCTGACGTAACGGCTTTAATTAATCAATCTGATTCCCGTAGTTCAGTATCTGCTTCTGAGCCACGTTGCTCTGGCTTCCCCTGCAGCGTCAGGTCCCGGCTCTGCGGCTCCCTGGCTCTCAGCATCACTTGCAGTAGTTCGGTAAAAAGCACTCCGTGCGCCGGGTCGGTGCCTCCGTGGAGCTGTGTTGGTTGGACTCACTCCCATCCTTCCCCAGAAGGAGAGTGGAATTTGGACATGAAAGAAAGTATTCGGTTGGCTATAGCTCCAAGCCTAGTTGAACACTGGCAAACTATCTCCCAACTAATTTTAGAGGGGGTTTGATTGAAAGACTTTATGGCTGGACCTGGATAGTAAAAACAGTTGATGAAGGAAGTCCTACATCCAATCTTTCCTTAGGGAAGGGTAAATGTGTCTGGAAGTGCCACGCTCCAAACCTTCTGACCAGAACTGGCTATATAATTTGTGGGGCCCTGTACAAAAGGAAACCATAGAGCTTCTGCTAAAAATATGTTAAACATGTCAGGACAGACCAGCAGAGCATTAACCTGAGTGTTCTATGCGCAGGGCTCTGTGTCACTGCACAAGTCCCACACCCGAGAAGCTGGTCCTGTCTCTGACTCCCGCAGGCTCTTCCCACCGTTCTTCACCTTCGCCTGGCTCCCCTGTTGTTCCTTTGTGCGGCTTGGAAGTTCAGGAGCTTTAATGCATGTGATGCGAATGCCTGAGCTGCAGAGGTGGAGCTGTGCAGCGCCCCCTGTTGACTGTACCAAGGCATTGCGTATCTCCTACGAGGAACGCAGACATCACCTAAGACCCTTTTTGTAGTTTGTCACCAACAGTCACTGTTTGTGAATCAGTGTAAATATTTCTTTAAAAATGAGCCTAGAAAATACTATGTGAATGGGCTATTCAGAAGGATTGCAGGTGAATGTGGTTATTCCAAACATTTCTTCGTTAGGGTCAAGGAGGAGGAGGCTTGGCTCCTTCTGATGGAGTCAGGATGCAAGGCAGGGTTAAGATCGCTCAGTCAATCACTTTGTCCTTTCCCACTCAACATACTCTGCCAAAGACCTATGCTTGGGGTAGTGATGGAGAGCATGACCTCTCAAAGCTAGAGTTCCACCTTTAAATTCTGGTCCTGCCATTTTTTAGCTACGGGACCCTGAGCACCCAGTATTTCCCCTGCATACCTTAGTTTCCACATTCAGGGATGCTGTGATGGAGATAACAGAGGGCTGAAAAGGATGATGCAGGTACCACACCAACATTTAGTTTGCTGTCTCTGACCACTGATGGGGCCATCATGTGAATTTGTCCTTGCTGTTTGTGCGGTCCTTTGGTGGTTGACAATACCCAGACTCCTGTTCCCCGCCACACCGTGGCTCCTCCTGAACCTTTGCAAGAGTTTCTCAGAAGCCCACACAAGCAAGTAATGCTGGCAGGTCACAGGGTATGTGCTTACACAGTTCCACTCACTGATGCACAACTGCTCTCCAGAAGGGCTGTAGCAGTTCTTACTCCCACCTCACTGAGGCAGGGGGACGAAGGCCCGGGCATGCTGGCTGATGCAGGACCACACGAAAGGGCCATTCCACACCCATAAGCCTCTGTGGGGTCAGCCAAGGCTTTCCTGGGCCTGCCTTGCATCTTGACCTCTTGCTCGGCCCACTCCTGCTTCCTTCTTCTTGCCACAGATGCTGCCCCCAGGGGGCACGCCTTGATAAATATTCTGCAGGCTAAACTGCTTTCCAGAGAACCCAGCCTCAGAATCCATGCAGATTTTCAACCAAATATCAAAACACAAATAATTTAAAACAATTAGATTATGTTAAATTATGGCAATGTTTGAGCTCAGTAAATGGATACGACCTGCCAATGAGAAGGCCTCGTAACTTCGTTGCACTACAGAAATGGTTGTTTTTAGGAAAATACATCCTGTTTTTCATTTCGTCCTGCTGTCTCCAGTTTAAAAACATCAGCTACTTCTTCCCTGCAGCTTTACGAAAGGAAGTAAAATACTGAAGGGTAGCAGAATATTCCACCCCAAAGTATGCCTCTTTGGCATAAGGATTATTTTGAGCTGATTATGTTGAGAAACTATAGACACTAAAAAACTCTGAGAACGGAGTAGAAGTAAACCTTTTGCAAGTGTCATTTACTTTAGAAAGGGGGCCTGGACCGGGAAGAGAGCTTTATCAAAGATAACTTCACCTGAGAGACTTACCTATGCTGCGGGGCAAGCTTTGTTCATCAAACATTTCATTTTCTCTTTTCAACTTCCCCAAACCTGCCTTCCTCCCCTTTGCAACCCTGGAACCCTATCCCCTTCCTTAGCCCAGGATGGTCTATAACCCTAAATCTTCACCCTAAACCTTAAACCCCACCCTTAAGTGGGGGTCCTAAAAACCTAATTAATTTTTTCCTCTGTTAATCTGTTTGATATCAATTTAATTCTTAAATCAGCCACAGAACCTGGAAGAGCAGAAGAGAAAAATTTTCCTCCTTTACAATATTCACAGCCTCAACACCGATTTTTGACTCCCACAAAGGTTCCTTATTTATGAAAACTAAAGTTCACTATGATTCATCTGTAAGTCAGTGAATTATATTTCCCATGCAGATCTAAAAGGAAATAGTCCATTATTCAGCCTCAGTAGGAATGCCAGTCAGAGAACAGTAGCATAATGGAGCTGAGGATATTAAATGTCATCTTGCAGTTGAACCCATTTCAGAACCACTCAGAAATATGCTGTATCTTAGTGGGGTACCAGTCATTTCAGGCAATCAGCTCACTTCTTAGGCTACTTTGGTGTTGTTAAAAGTTAAATTGAGGCATGTTAAAAATTTTAAGAGTTTATTTGAGGAAAAGTCAATTCCACGGGCAGCGCCAAACCAGAAGTGGTTAGGGGGGCACTACCAACAGGAGCTGTGGAGAGACTTTTATAGAGAAAAGGCGAGAGCGAATCAAGGAAATTATTGATTGGCTGTAGCTCAATGCCTGGTTGACTGCGATTGGTTGTCTTTAGAATTCGGTTCCATAACCTTGAGGCATTTACAGGCTTAGAGTTTGGGTTTGCTTACATAGGCCACCAAGTCACATGTCTGAGCAGGACTATTGATGACATTTTTATTTTACAAAGATACCCTCTATTATGAATAATTATAGATGTGTGTGCCAATGACTTTCCTGAACAATCACATTAGTTGAAGCTGCTGGAAAAATCTTAAATTCTGCAATACCCTGAGTTTAACCCTTCAAAGCACTGCTCATATGACTGAAGACAATTTAAATAAGTTTACATATACCCAGTTTCAAAGAAAATTAAAATAACAGGAACAACAAAATATGAACTTTTGACTAAGGGGAAAAAAACTCTACGAACTAGAACTATCAAGTTCCTTTCCCTGCATTTTGACTTTTGGAGAAAGATATGATAGGAATATATTTTAATAGAAATCTAAAAATATGTTACATATTATTTTGTAACTCTAAAATAATAAACCTGAATTATAAAAAATGCAGAAAATTAAATCAAATGAAAAATAAGAAAATTTAGACACCCATATTCTTACTTGCCAGAGGAAGCTTATTAACATTTTGATTTATATACCATAAATCTTTCCTTTAACACACACATAGATACACAAAAGTTCATATAGTTTAAGTAAGGACAGAACACAGAACTCTTAGTAAGGAGGTGAGAGTTTTAGTTCCAGATATTCTAACTAGTTGTGTGGCCCTAGACAAGTTAATTCCCTGAAAGGAGTATAATAACTCTTTTAGCTACCTCCTAAGTAAATAGACAATAAACTATATGAAAACAGTTGGCTAAAATTTGTGAAGAAATACAGGTTAATGTCCCTGTGTAAGGTGTTATCATATTATTTTTGTCTTAATATTCAGTTGTCATTAAAATAATTAAACTTTTAGATGACAGACTTTGAGAACTATGAAATTCAGTAGTCTTTTAAAGTGAATTAAAATATTGAAGCTGGTAGCTATAAGAGATTTATTAATCTATTTGTCATTTATTATAAAAAGAATTTATGAGGGGCAACCCCACAAAAAAAACTGGAATTATCTTCTGGAGATCAGGTCCCTTGTACCAAAGGCTTCCTCCACTAGGGAGTGTTCTAGGAACCCATCTGTATCAGTATACAAGCTGGTGGTGTTGTGAGAGGCTGCATTCGGCTTCAGTGAATTTTTTTTTTAAAGATTCTTTCAATGCATTTGCCCATTTCATGATGGGTGATTTATGAGCACACCTGCCCACAACAAGCTGAATGTTCAGTTTTTGACCCAAAATATCATGATCCCTGTGCCCCACTCGCCCTATTCACCCAATCTTGTCCCAAACAACTTTTTTTTTTTGTTTCCTTGGATGAAAAAGTTCCTCAAAGGGAAATGTTCTGCAGATGTGGAAGAGGTGAAGCAAAAAATGGCAGAAGCTAAAAGGCATCCAAATCAGTGAGTTCAAAAACTGTTTTGAGCAGTGGAAAAACCATCTCCATAGGTGTATTACATCCAATGGAGAGTAAGTACCTTGAAGATGACTGAAGTTTAAACATGTATGAATAAATACAAAATTTTTTAATAAACAAATTCCATGTTTTGGGTCCCCCCTCATGTAAAAATACAGGTAAGATACCATGAAAATATTCCTACTGTAGTTCAGGTGTTCTTGAGCACAGCAGTGAATGATCTGGTGCTCACCACGCTTCGGGTGCTCAGAGACTCAAACTGTTCATAGACTGTCAAACACGGTTGGAAGCCTGTCTACGCGCCCATCATTCCGCGGGACAGATGAGGCGTGTCCTTCTCATCATCTGTTATTACACCTAACTTCTCCAATATGGGTGCTCTTCAAGGATGAGATGAGAGGTTGAACACTCCGGTTCCCTCATATGTATCCAAACCGTCAAAACATTTAGATTATTTCCTACCTGACGTTTAGCCAAGAATCACCAATTTTTCCTCTGATTTTACTTCTCACTATGTTGATCATGTAAGAGTTCTGATTCCTTCTGAAACTCCTCTGGCCACACTGAGTAGTGATGCGGAGCACTTGGTAGGTGAAGAACTTGCTATCGTAAATTAAACATAAATTAACCTGACTCTTAAATAAATAATTTAACTTCTGGAGAGCCAATCAGGAAAAACCCATTTTATCATATGTTTCAGTTGGCTAAAGCTGGTCAGATGTCAACAATGGAGCATGCTGGGATTGGGGCTCTTGGCTGCGCCGGCAGGGACGATGGGTGGGTTCTGTTTTCTAAATGGGTGGTCTGTTACCAACAGCCCAAACGTGGCGAGTGGCTGTCTCTTCGTTCCACACGTTGGCCCTAGTAATGATCACGTGCTTTTCCAACACGAATTCCTTCTACAATCTCAGTCAATTCAGAATGTAATAAGCTTCAAAGAATCTGGGCGTAGAATTCAGTTTAATACCAAAAGCCATGAGGAAAATAAACAATGAAAATCCAGAATGAAAAAAGAAACTTCTTCACTTAGAAAAGAAGATTTTAGTGGTGACAATCTGAGTATCCTTGTTTATGGTATGTGACTGCCTACCCCTCCTCCCCAACACAGACAAGTACAAGGATGAACATGAGAACCTGACCCGGACTAGGCACTTTGGATTCTCCCTCCTGCTATTTGAAATGAATATCCAGACATCACTCCTTATTCTCTTTGAGTAGCTGGAAATGAAGTGATAACAACTGGGCACCTGTGGCCTTTTCCTTCCCATTGCAGTGGGGGTGGGCGGCGGGGGGGGGGGGGAGAGAGTGAGCTGAGGCTGAAACCAACTGTGGAATGAAATTTCTTACAGGATTTTGACATCTTCCCAACTTCTCATTTCAATCTTTTACTCCTGCTTTTGGATTTTGTGAGATCCCGCCATGACTTGAATTCTTCCTTCTTTTTTTCCTAAGCCAGCCTTTGGTTTCCGTTACTTGCACTCACGAGTTAACTGAAACGAAGGGCCAGTGAGGTAAGGACCAGTGGGAAGGAAGTAAAAGATACATAAAGAGACCAAACAACAAGCTGTGGTTTCCAGAATCCAGGAACCAGTCCCAGGACTAAAATGTGTGTTAGGAAAAGGCCGTTTCTCCCTTCCATGTTCCACATTCCTTTGCATTATTCTTTAGCTTGGGTGGGCTGAGCAAAGACATAAATAAGGGCTACTGATTTGGAGGGTTTCAGTGGTCTGGAATACATCAGACTTCCTACCTCTTCCAAAGTATAAAAGTAGTTATTGCACCTTGAACTGTGATCACTAAACATACTTGGTAAGATTTTTTTAAATTTTGGAGACAATGTATATTACATTTGAATATACATGCTCTGAAATGTTTATTTAATAACCCATGAGACTGCTGGATTTGGGGGCGCCCAGAGTAAGAAAAGGCACTTCCCCGAGTCCAGGCTGTAGGACAAGTAGTTCTGCCCGGAATGGGGCAGGGGGGCCAGTTATGACCCAGCAGATTCAGCAATACTCAGAGTTTCTGTGGCAGCAAGGATGCTGTCTGCAGTTTCTGAATCGTGTCTGTAAGAGAATCACAGTGCAGACCCCTGTGGTTCCGGAGCAAACTGTACCTTTTTCTGCTGAGAAGTGTTCTTTGAAAAACATTTCCCGGTTTGATACTGGCCCCTGGCAGCATCTGGCTGCCGGGTCATGGGGCATCAAGAGACCACGCAGCTCACTTGCCACCCGTGAAGTGTGCGTTAACGAGCCCATCATGAAGTGGAAGTGGCGTGACTGGATTCCAGCACTGAATTCACACGTCATCTGCGTGAACGGAGTTCAAACTTCTACGGCTTCTCTCTCTGCGTTGCTTCCTCTCCCTCAATCCACGTGAACGTCTTGGCGGGGGGGGGGGGGGGGGTTCCTTACAGCCACTTGACTAAAGAGGGAAGAATTCAAGCGTGCTACAAATGATTTTGCACACATGCTGGCACGGACCCCATTTACAGTCACAATCAGGAGTGTTCCAGAAAGACAGGGGTGAAGGAAATCCTTTCGATGGGCAGAAATGTGGGCAGTACATTCCGGCTGCCTTTTTTTTTTTTTTAAGCCTCCTGCGGAAACCTTCCTCAAACGCTCCAGGCAGATCATTTCCCCCTCGAGCCCTCCTGACGCCCTGTGTGCAGAGCCGACGCGGACTCAGCGCAGCAGCTGCACGGATGTCTACCTGTTGGACCCCGGGGCCAAGGGTAATCTTGAGGGCGGAGCCTCTGTTGCAATCACAGCCCCCACATCTAGAAAATCCTTGGTGCCTAGCAGGTGCTCAGTAACCGTTCCTAAAGCCTCTTAAAAGTGCTGGCTCCTAGATGACCATGGGTTTGCTTGGACCCGGGGACCCGGGGACCCGGGAGGCGTGCGTGAGAGGAAGCGCTGTGGTGCGGACAGAAGCCTGGCTTTGGAGGCCGAGGGAGAGCCTGTCTCCGCCTCTCACTCGCTCTGTGACCCTTCCCTCCGCGAGGAGCCTCCCGATGCTCCAGGCCTTCGCCCTCCAATGGCGAGGGAAGACAATACTGACCTGACCTTGTACTGTCCCACCCATTGTCTGCGGTGCTGGGGGTGGTGGCAGGAGAGAACCGACCTTTATGGAAGAGGGGCAAGGTTTTTCTGGGGAATCACACTTGAGTGTTTTGAAGAAGGATGGATTATCGGAGGGAGAGAAAGGTGGCAAAGGTGAGGGCGGTACGTCGGGGTGGGTGGGGTCTCCGTGAGGAGAATCCTGTTAAGTGTTTACTTTTTTCACATGCGTTCATGAGCCTCTAGAGATAAAAATGAAATTTCCTCAACAATGTTGTAATTCTCTCTAGTTCATCATAACCTTAAAAAATTTAAATGCAATATATCATTTAACCCAGTATGTATCCAAAATGTTACCATCTCAACATGGAATCAAGATAGAAATTTAGTAATGAGGTATTTTACATTCTTGTTTTTGTACTAAGTCTTAGAAATCTGGTGTTTACCTTGTACCCACAGGACACACATGGCTGGTGGCTACCACACTGAACAGCACGCTTCTAGATTACCTGCCCAGGACCCTTATTCCACAGATAGGGAAACTGAGGCCCAGCGATGGGCACTGTCAGGCTCCTGGGAATGATCCCACATCACCCACCTGCATAAGGTACCCAAGGTTCCCCACCATCTGCGGAGCGGCCCCCAGCCTAGCTCTCACCCCCAGCCTCCCGGCGGAGGGGCTGCCCCGCATGGGTCAGGCCTCAGGTGGTCTGCACGGCCTTTCACCTCATGGGCTTATTTTACTGGCCTACAATCGTCTTCTGAGGGAGGTCAGCTGGAAGCCCCGGATTCACGGGCATGGAGGGACTCCTTGGGTCCGCCCCTTCTCTTACATCCCCTGCATGGAGTGGCTGGAATGAGACCTGAAGCACAGTCTTTCTGCACACCCTGGTTTGGAGGTGTTTGGGTGAAGAGCAGAGAGTATAAATAAGTTCAACCTACCTCTGTTCACTGCATCACTCCTTCAAAGAGGTCTATGGTCCAGCTCTGCTCCGTGGCCAGCAGCAAACTTGTAGCAAAGGGGAGAGGCACGAGATGGAATCACCACCACCAAGCAATGACTCAGAGCAGACATTCGGCCATCACTGTTCTCCCCAGGTATTCATCTAGATGGTTGTCCCTGAAGGTCTGGGGAGACTATGCTATGTTGCGTGAAGATGAGCAATGCTGGAGGTGAACTGTCTGCCTGGATTACTACGAGCTAACTGATTGGCTGGCTTCCGTTATCACTGTTTACATTCGGCCATCACTGTTCTCCCCAGGTATTCATCTAGATGGTTGTCCCTGAAGGTCTGGGGAGACTATGGTATGTTGCGTGAAGATGAGCAATGCTGGAGGTGAACTGTCTGCCTGGATTACTACGAGCTAACTGATTGGCTGGCTTCCGTTATCACTGTTTACGTCGGGTGTGGACCCTACGGTTGTGTGGAAGCACAACAGCGCTGAGTCGACTGCGGGAGCCCAGGAGCTAGAGTGCTTGCGCTTCGTCCTGCTCCAACGTTTGTTACTTTTGTCACTTCAGTCAAGTTCATGATGTGTGCCTTGGCTTCCATTGCAGTAAACTGGGAGTAACAGAATTATAGGCTTGACCTCATTGGATTGATGCAAGGATTAAAATAAGTCCATGCACGCAAAGTCCTTACAACAGCGTCTGGCACACGATAAGTGCTTAACGGTAGAAGTGCTCTCGAGCCGTTATAAAAAATGTCACCCACTGGATGGAATTAGAAAGCCATGTAGACTCAGCTGTGTGCTGGCGCCATTTGTATAGTCTTCCGAGAGCTGAGTGTACAACTGCTTCCCAACTGTGCGTTCAGGGACGAAACACTGATGGCTGAAAATCAGCCACGTTGGGAGTGCTTACACCACGGAAACTGGCAACCGTTACAAACCTAGACATAGGCCCCTCCTGGAGAGCGTGTTGTTAAACATTTACTAGCATACCACTGGTTACGTTGAGCAGGAAAAGAACCTTTTATCTTCAGCAGGGGATTCTTTGCATCCATGGATATTACATAACGATTCTCCATTTTTCTCCACGCTGGGACTAGGATCAGAAGCTTCCTGCCCCCACCCCGCCATCAAGCAGTGTTATAGTTGACATTGTTCTTAGAATCTTAGAACACTGGACTAGTCAGAAGGTCTGTGCTTTTGTTGTGATTTCACCATTTACTAGTTAACTAATGCTGGGAGAATCTCTTAGGCTCTCTGGGCCATGATTTTCTCTGTGAAACGTTAAAAGAAATGTCTGACTTGCCTTTAACACAGATTTGTTATGTTTAAAAAAGTACATATGAAAGTGCTTTGTAACATCAAAATCCTATGCAAATCAGTTTTATCATATGGTAGCATCTCAAGGAAAGCTAACGATAGGAATCTCTCCACTGCGGAGTTTGGACTACAGCACTGCTGGGAAAGCCAGAGTGCGTACCATTTCCTGATGAATTAACTTTATGCTTGGAGAAAATGCTGCTCGCATCTCAACGCTCGCAGAGCAATCATGCAGAGTCTTTTTTTTAATCGACAGAAAATTGCTTTTCTATATAACCCCACAAAGACTGCTTCCTGGGAGTACCATGAAGAAATCTATTGTGTGAAGTTCTGTCTGCATGACTTATTATTTTTTTTAAAACTCAGCAGACGGCAATAAGGAATGAATTAGTTTCATTCGTGGGAAACAGATACGTATCATTCCGTGGCGGCACCGCAAGCGTGTCTCAGCAAGCACGCGGTGCGCTGGTGGAGAAAGAGAATTCGTTAATTGTTGGTTAAGCCCCACGTGTGACTCCTTCTCCTCCCGTCTTCCAGCAGAGGAGGGAAGGAATTCAGAGAGTCCCTCTCAGCAGAGAAATAGAAGTTCATTGTCACAGAGAAGATGAAGAATTCTGCATGACTTCCAAGTTCTTAGAAAATGCCGTTCCATAGATGAAAAGAAGAAATGTGCCTGAGAAGAGTCTGTAGTTATTTGAATCATGCAACTGCTTTGCCTTTTGTTATAATTAAAACATCTCCCTTACAGCTGGCAGACACTGTTATATCGGTGTCAGGTGCACAACACAGGGATTAGGCAGTTCCATAGCTCACGAAGCGGCCACCCTGTTACGTCTAGTCCCCACCTGGCACTGTACGTCGTCATCACAGTATTAGGAACTGCATGCTCTACTGCCCATTACGTCTCCGTGACTGTCGTGTTTTACAACGGCTGATTTGTACACATTAGTCCTATCCCCTTTTTTTGCCCAGGCCTCAACACCCCTCCCGTCTGGCAACCATCAACTTGTTCTCTGTATCTAGGAATTTGTTTTTGTTTTTGCTTGTTTTGTTCTTTACATTCCACATATAACTGAAGTCATATGGTATTTATCTTTGTCGGACTCATTTCCCTTATGTATTACCCTCTAGGTCCATCCATGTTGTCACAAATGGCAAGCTTTTATTCTTTTTTTATGGCTGAGTAATATTCCACCGCATGTATGCACCCCATGTTTTTTCTCCGTTGATCCATCATCGGACACTCGGGTTGGTTCCACAGCGTGGCTAATGTAAGTAACACTGCAACGGTTGCCGGGCTACACATATATTTTAGAGTCGGGATTTTGGGTTTCTTTGATAAATAACCAGAAGTAGAATTGCTGGGTCATAAGGTAGTTCTATTTTTAATTTTTTTGAGCAACCTCCACGTTGTTCTCCAAAGCGGCTGCACCAATTTGCATCCCACCCAGCAGTGCAGGAGGAGGTCTCCCCTTTCTCCACATCTTCATCGGCACTTGTTGCTTGTTGATTTATGGATGCTAGCCATTCTGACAGGTGTGAGAGGAAATCTCATTGTGGTTTCAATTGCATTTCTCTGACGATTAGCGAAGTTGAGCATCTTTTCACATGTCTATTGGCCATTTTATATGTCATCTTTGGAGAATTTGCCTATTCAGGTTCTCTGCCTGTTTTTTAATCGCATTGATTGTTTGGCGTTAAGTTGTATCAGTTCCTTATGGGTTTTGCTTATTAACCCTTCATTGGATGTATCCCATCGGCCAATAGGTCCTCCCATTCAGTAGTCTGTCTTTTCGTTTTGTTAATATTTTCCTTTGTTGCGCAGAAACTTAGTTTTATTGAGAAGGTAAGTTTAATGGTATAATGTAAAGGTGCTTTGTTCACACTTGCATTCATCTGAAATGTATTTTAACTGTCTTTTCTGCCAGGCCTGCTAGTTAGTCTGATTAGAGCAGCTTTTCCCAGTGTTAATAGATACAATAATGGCTACTCCTTTATCCTTCCTATTTTCATAGTTAAATAAATGGGGAAATAGTATTCGATTTAACCAGATTTGAGTATTAGATTTATTTTGTTTTTAGTTTTTTTTTTTAACTGTAGAAGGGCTGTTGAAGTGTCAACATGCTCTCTGGCTCTCCCAGAGGGAAGAGTAGTGGAAGTGTTTTCCAAATTGATTTGATCACGGAATCCCTCATTTAAGAGCTAGCTGGGGAACAGGTACGCCCGGGACATGTGTTAGCGAACCCGTCCTAGGCACTGTCAGGTGTGCTAACAACCAGAGTCTGGGTCATTGAAAGTAGTTCAGCGAACACAGTGACCCCTTAAGGTTTGAGGGAATCAGGGTGGGGGGCTTCGTGAAGGGGATAGCGGAGCTGGGCCGTGAAGGAGGCGGCGAACCTCAGCAGGTGGCAGTGGTAAGGAGGGGCTTCTCAGGTTGGGGGGTGTGAGCAAGGACAGAGATGGGCGGGGGCACACTCTGTTCAAGGAGTGGTAAATGTCTCCCACTACATCCTCAAGGGGACCTTCTTAGGTTCAAGTAAACATCCCCCAGACGGCCACAGACCACAGCTGGCCCCGGTCTACTCGGGAGAAGGCAGGACAGGAAGGACAGAGGACAGGGCAGCACCAGGCTTTCTGCTTTATAGTAGTAATCATGGCAACAGTCCATGCCGGGTGTTTATACAGCTGTCCAGTGTGTTCTTTCCTCCCCTCTCTTCCCCCCCACTGACAGCTTCCGTGCAAAGGGATGAGTCTCCTGTTGGGTAGGTGAAGGAGTCCTGCCCGCGCCCCCTCCACCTTCGAAGCTCTATGCCCCACTGGAGCCAACGGCTCTTGTTACACCCCATAGACATTGCTTCCAGGGTCCCCACAGGGGACATGCTCAGTTACAAGAGTCACCACACTGAAGTCGCAAATATGGCTTCTCTCCAGGTATTGAGTATTTCTCCCCATCCAGATGTAATTTATCAAAGATCATTTTAAACATGGGCAATTTTGCCTGCGTAACATCGTTGACATAAAGCTCTTATTAGATGTCCAAGGGAGCAGAGCTTGAATGTGAACCAAGGTCAGTCCTTTTTCAGAAGTTGCGCCCTTTACACTCAGCTCTTAGCTGTTAAGTCTGCAAAGACGATTGGGCAAATTGTGTGGGGTCCTGGGCTCCACACTGAGGAGCCTGGATTCAAGCAATGTTTACTTTTCCCCTATTTTTTACCCTAAGCAGGGAACATGGAAAGACACTTTGTATTTTGGTGTAAAACTAGGTACATTGGTAAGTATTGACACATACAAATAGACTTCAGTGTCAGTCTGTCTTAGAAGCCCTGAGAAGCTTGAATGCAGGAACGCACGTGCAACCATCTTCGATGTGACATTGATCTTCTGAAACAGAAAGGAGTGTGCTTTTTCAGTCCTTTCCCTTCGCTCGAGATGCCCTAAAGCGCCCACCTATGTTTACATGATAAACTTACAATGTCATCAGGCTGGTTTAGCTTACGTAGGAAACAAATACCTGATGTTAAAGGGTGACCCTTGATTGGTGGACGTTGAAGCAGTGTGTGTTCCAATAGTGAAAGAAGAGACACAATTTTCCAAACTGCATTTCCACATAAGCGAGAAGGCAGCTGGGGCTTCACCCACAGTTCTTTCAGGCCGTGGCGGCTCCAAAGGCAGAAGGCAGCAGGTGGAGAATTTTTTTTTTTCTGGACTGAAGGTAACCCTCTGGTATTATGAAAAGTCATGGCCGTTTGCATCCAACTTGCTGAAGTAACAACTAATTGCTCAGTGGCCTTCTCAGGGCCCTGACGGCCCTGACAGTCTCCCACTGCCCGGGACGCTGTGACTTGGTGAAGCCTGCCTGGCGCTTCCTGGGGGGGAACCTAGGCCGCCCTGCTGCCCTGCACCCTCAGGCTCCTGCACCACCCACCTCACCGCCTCCCTCCCAGGCCTGACTTCCAATCCGCTTCCTATGGTGACAGGCACAACGTGTGCCTGGTAGCTCCGATTCCCTTCTCCAGGCGACATGCTCAAGCTGGAAATGTAGCTTAAAGACTCAGGCTTCCCCTCCCCCTCCACACACGCCACACACACCACACCCACCACACACACCACACACGCCGTGCACACTCGAATGCATCCAAAACAGGACTCTGAGAGCCCCAGGGGGTGCAGTCCCGGCAAGCCAGCAGGGCATTTGTGGGTCAGGCTCCTGCTTCCGCACAGAAAGATCAGGAGATGCGTCCACTGCGTCCCCATGTTCCAGCACAGAATCTAAATCTCCACACCCCTGTCCGTGTGTTTAAGCCAACCACACCAAGGTCCCCTGACAACAAGAAGGGCTCGGTGTGCAGTCAGGGGCAGGATGCTTTCTTTGCACGTGCGCGTTTGACAAGAGACACAGACCATCACGAATCAAAGAAAATAAATTTATTAAACTTTGAAGGAAAAAAAATCCACAGACGTAAAGAAAGTTAAATATATAAACTGCAGGACACAACTAGTCATACTAGTGAATAATGGCTTGTGTGGCCAGCAAAGTACCAAAATGACATTCTGAGACTGATTGAGGTATTTAGCTATTTTTTGGCGAGAGAAATGTTGTCAGCCTATTGTGAAACAGTAAGATAGTTTTCCCAAACACACCGTTTTAAGTTGAATTAGGTTCTACAGCGATGAAATTTTATATGAAACTAAATTATGTAGCTCGTAGAGAAAACCATAGCAGCAAAGTAGCGGAAAGTCTATGAAACATCTATTATCACAAAGGAACACGTTGCACTTTAAACACCCAATTCAAGCTTTTCACTGTCCTTGCGAGAAAGAGGGAACTTAAAATCACCGACCATTAGGCTTATTTCCTAAAAAGGCCTATGCTAAATGGCAAATACTATTCAACTTAAAGCTAACTTTAAAGTTTTATTCACCTTAAAAAAAATACTTAAAGTGAGAAGCCTTCTTCACTGAGATAAGATTCTTCTCCTTTTGATAAAAACACTTGGGGAGCTGTCCCGATGCTCTAGAGCATGATGTTTAGGTTGTTGAGGGATTGAGCGATAATTCATAAATGGCTCAGGCCCCTTGATTGTCTTCTGATGAACTGCTTTGAGGCCAATCCACTCAAGGGGGAATAGAAAAATGATGTAATATTTTCTTTTACTACTTTAAATAAATCCCATCCGAGGTTGGGCGAGGAAGAGAGTTTCTGCTGTTGGTTTGAGTAAACTCTAAGCTATCTGTGGGGATTTAGAATCTTGTCTCTTCTGTTTCCCATCACCATAAATCACGAGTATGTGCCTGGCCCTACGCTGTGAAACAAAACCCGTTTCCCGCACTCTTTACTCCATCATCTGCTTAGTTTCATTTCGACCTGCTTCGACTTACACAGGGCTTCCTGCACCTCGCTTCCTTCCTAGGTAACTCCGGGAGAACGCCGGGCTGCGTTTGCGGGGCTCTGGGCTTTCCTCTCCGGACCTGAGCACCTGCCCCCCTGCGCCTCGGCCCTCCCGCAGCATCCTCGTCCACGGGAACCGGCTGTAACCTCCACTTCTCTTAGGCCGTGGTGCTCTGGCACGAACCGAAATTGGGGGAAGAAAGGGTTTTGTTGTGTGTTTGCTTTCTGGTTTATGCTACGTGGGCCTGTGCAAACATTTGGAAAGATTCCTCAATGAACAAAGGCTGGTTTAAAAAATTCAGCTAAGACGAGCATGTTCCAATCATTTGGGTGACTACAATCATTTCAGAAGTGTTTAAGGAGTTTGGGAGGTATCAAAAGGGCTTTGTAAAAAACTAACTTGTCTATTCGTTTTCTCGAGGTGCGCTGACCGAAGCCTTACACCAGCTTCAGACCGCCGCTGATACATTCTTCAGACGGGTCCACGGGCCCTTCAGCACACAGTGGGTTGTGTGATATAAAACAGCCATGCTTGAAGTGTGAATATTAAAAATATCTTCATCAATTTTATGCCAAAATAAATTTTACATATCCAAACTATTTTTTTGTCTTCATACTTATATTCTCAGCTCCCAATCACATAAAAAAAAAAATTAGCCTGTGCTATACTGTGCATTCGATTTTCCCGAAATGCAAAAGCCACCTGATTGTTCGCTTTTTCAAAAAGCATGATTTACTCTACATTAAAAACACAGCCATTCAATGCATAGCATCACAAAATTAACACCCACGATAACAAGACAATCACTGCCACTAAACAATCTTTGAGACAATTCTTTAAAATATTTACAATTCACAACAGGAATATCTATCTGATTAAGTGTTCTCATTATTATTTTTTAACATCGTGTTACAACATTTCAAGAAAAGGCATTTAGAATCCACACTTCCCCCCTCCCCCAGCCCCCCAAAGTTTAAACATTGTTTTGGTTTAAGCATTCAGGCCCCAGCCCACTCTTTGCCATTAAATATTTAGCTCACGGGAAATCTAAGAAAGGCTACGGCATGATTTTGTTCAGTTGGTCTGTGCTCACATAGCCACAAGAGGAGAGGAACTCTTTGTCGGGCAAGGGCAAGGCCATGGCATTGAGTAGGAGGCCCTGCGGAGACTGTACTATGTGAATGGAGGTATAGTCTGGGACGGGCGTCTCAGAGCTCGGGGCCCGCTCTGAGGTCCCAGACCGGCCAACAGTAGTGGTAAGGCTTTCTGTGGTGATGTAAATGTCTTCCTGGTTAAAGCTGGGCTCTGCACGTGAGTCGACCTCCATGTGCGGGGCCGCCGCGATGCACTTCTTGGCATCTGCCTCGCAGAAGTAGGCGTTGTCCATGATGAAGTTTGCTTGGCAGAACGAGACCACTTCTGGATGTGTGTCACACTGGGGTATCCCTGCCTTATTCTTTTGGCCCGGGGAAAGGACCACACTCCCTGCTGGTGTAATGTCGCTTACCTGGGCGTAGAAGTCAATGTTGGCCAGTGAGCTCGGATTGCTTAGCTGAGCATGGGCAGCTGGATGAGTTGACTCAGCGTCACCGAGGAGAAGTGGTCTGGGTTTGTTTTCCTCTGCTAGGATAACACTGGGCTCCTGAGTAGCAGGGGGAGCATCACTGAAAGGTGGGTTGTTTTGATTCTTCATGTCAAGGCACAAGAGATCTGCTTCCCCTTTTAACCTCTGTGGCTTCGCAACCTCGGAGGTACCATCAGCCATGTCAAAATCAGCCTCCAGAATGTCTGGGTCGTAACAGCTGGTACGTCCAGAATCATCATCCTTCGCCCCAAGGATGTGAAGTGATTTCTGACGGTCATCGCTCAGAAGTCTGTCTGTGTCTGATCCTTCAGTCTTTTCATCAAGGTCATCCATATCTAGCTCGATGAATTCAACCCAAGAGTCATCATTGAAGAATTCAGGTTTATAGTTGTCATGAACGGCTAAGATTGTGCTCACCTCTTCTAATTTTCCTTCCTAGAACACAGAAAGAAACAGTAAGATCTATGCAAAGAAACACATAATGGTTAAGGGATTTAATTATGGTTACAATAAAGACAAGAGTAACAAAGTCATGTAATAAAAATACATAATAGTGAAGAAATTTTAAATATGTAAGACATCATTTTAAGAGATGTAATATTTGAAATTTTTTTTCTCTCCAGAAGGGGTACAAAAAATGGAATGTGTTACATATAGCTTGCAAAAGCTCTCAACACAAGACGAAGTTCTTCAGGTAGCATTTAATTAGTGTTATCTATAAGTTAGATAATTTGCTAATTACCTTGAAGAGATCTGGATCAATTCCTTTAATCTTTGGAACTGGAACTGGAGGCAGAATCAGCATCTTAATCCTTGAAGACAATTAAAATTTTGGTTGGCTATATCTTAAAAATTGTGCGTTCTCTTATTTCAAAAGACAGACATAAAATATTGGCAGTACTGTTACTTATTTCTATATTACTATTACTATACCAAAATATTTTGGTAACTTAGGAGTGGAATATGAGAAAAAGAAGGAAAACATGAAGCAGTAAATGATAAGGAAAAAACTCCAGAAGAAAAAAAGAGCAAAACAACAACAAAAAGCTGAAGTCCATTTAAATAAAATGTGGCATTCCTATCATATTTTTTTCTTCATTTTTTTAAATGGACAGATTTAGTATCTGGGAGTGAGAAATTTGATTCCATCTAAAGCCAATTTCCATTTCAGTTATGAGAAAGGCAATTTGAACGTATAGCTCACCAGTACTTTACAGAGAAAAGGAAGGAAGAGAGGAAGGGAGGAAGGCAAGAAGGAAGGAAGGCCAATCCACATGGAACCAAATTAGGGTGGACTGGGTACGTTTGCACCACACAGCTCCCATTGATTATAAAATTATGTAAGATGATCTCACTAACTACAGTGTCACTGCAGGGTTCATTTCAGTTGGAAAGACTAAATTTGAACTATTTCTAATCAGTATATACACAATTCTATGATGCAATTAAATTTTCTGTGTGAAAATTCCCTATTTTATAAACACTTTGTAGATAAATTTTTACTTCAAAATGAAAAAAGCATCAAATCACGGAACATGGACCTGCAGGCTGAATTTGGCTTTCCGTCTGTCTGCCCTTCTGTTTCATGCTAATTACGTTATTTCTTTCCTGATTCATACCAGCTCCAAGGCTCCGTGTGAGTCATCCACGGTGGGAACAACAGAGCACAGAATAAAGATAATCTTGGCATGAAGCTATGTTCGTGACTTTGTATCACTTTATTTAAATTTAAATTACATTACAAGTTTTGCTAGGGTTGACTCAACTATCTGGATTTTAAAAAAAAGCGAAGTGCCTGGATTGTGGACTCACAGAACCTCAAGCAAAGGCTGGGGGACCTGAAGCTTTTCACAGCCCTGGGGCTCTGGGAAGCCTGACCGAGCGCCTCCTTCTAGTTACCATTTAATTGTTAGAACCACAGGCTCCTTCCACACCTGCTGACAAATAAGTTCTGCCATTTCCTACTTTCATTAAAATGTGAAAATTCAGAAAAGATAAGCATTTTTTATGGGCAAATGAAAGAAAGAAATTAATTCTTTACAAAGAACTAACTCTAGACTTACTCTAGCATGGGAAATTTGGAAAGTTTCCAAAAAAAAAAAAAAAAAAAAGATTTCCAACAAAAAAGATTTCTAAAAATTCTACAATTTGGTTATTTTGAACAAGCTTTATAGTGGAGACCTTCATTATTCATTGAAAACACTCTTTAGACAGAAGTTAATATATTTTCTTTGAAATCCTATTTTTTGAGAGTATTATTTTTTCTTTGAAATATTATTAGTTAATATATTTAAACTACATATCAAATTTACTTAGGCTTCACAGTGACTCAAAATAGACAGCTAATGTTAGGAGTAAATTACTTTATATACATTGTGGTTTTATCAGCTGCAGTTACATATAAATCAGTCCTTCAACTGTACCGATCAATGAATTCAAATTAATCAACATTATAATTTGGCTTCTTTGTTGTTGGTATTACTTAAATATATAAATTGCTTAAAGTTCTACAAATTTGTTGATTTTTTTTTTTTTAGATTTTTATTTATTTATCTTTAGAGGGGAAGGGTAGGAGAAAAGGAGAGGGAGAGAAATATCAATGTAGGGTTGCCTCTCGTGTGTCCCCTGCTGGGAACTGGCCTGCAACCCAGGCATGTGCCCTGACTGGGAATCGAACCGCGATCCTCTGGTTCGCAGGCCCGCGCTCAATCCACTGAGTTACACCAGCCAGGGCAAATTCGTTGATTTTTTAACTCACTTTTCCCCAAACACATAACAATTGTGTTTGTAAGACAGAAATGTTGCTAAAAAGTCAGGGACAGACTGAAATGCCGCTGAGTGAACTTTGCCTTCCCATTGGGTGACACTTCAGAAGCGGAGCTGACAGTGCTGACAACAACCCTCTCTGCCTTCACCGGGAGACTTTCCGCACGCTCCCCACTCTAGAACTCCAGCTTTCTGAGAATTCTTCCGTCTACCACAAGTCCGTTTTGATGTTGCCAAATGCTATACGACTTCAAGAAAACAATTTCAAAGCTCTTATGGTAAATTCACAGAGATGCTCTTTGGATTTGTAGAGGCCTCTTGGCTTCAGCTGAAGAACCTGCCTTCTGTCCTAGGCAGGGTGGCAACCGTCTGGGACTCAGGGAGGTCCCAGGGCACGGGATTCACAGTGCTAAATTCAGGGAAGCCCCAGGCAAACTGGGAGTGTTAGGGACCCTAGTTCTAGGGGAAGGGACAAGACTGACTCATAGGACTTTAAAAATATTCTAAATGTAAGAAAACTGGCAACCAGCACCAATAATTCACCTCTGTTTTATATTAAAGTTTCTTGTAGTCTGTACTGAGTTTTTTTTTTTCAGGAAGAGAAAGAGCAGTACAGATCTTACAACTCAAGGGGAATTTAATGGTTACATAATCAAACATAATACTCACGAGAACATGGAGATCCAGATTGGTTAAGGGACTCATACAAGATCAAATACACGGGCAGAATAATACCCGGAATCTTAGTTCTTAACTCCAAAAGAATATAGAAAGGAATCCCTTCAAACTTAGAAAGAATTTTAGCTGTGTTGACAAATGCAGTTGAAATAGCAAATCGCAAGTATCCAAATAATTTAACAAAACATGAAATTACTTGAAATTGCCATCATAGGGAGTCTAAAAAGGCTTTATTAGGTTGATTTATCTGGGTCGCTTTAGTTTGCGAGTTCCATTAGTTTGTGCACAGGACAGTGTCAGGCAGCCAAAGTTGCGGTGCCTACCGAGAGTCCCAGAAAAATGTGTCGCCTTGGTCAGGACTTGGAAGAGGCGAGGAGGGAGCTCTGAGCAAAGAGCTTCGCTAAGGAGGCGAGGTACAAGCTGTGCAGTCAGCCCCTAGCCTCTAAAGGTCCTATGCAACTTCTCGGCCAGAAGGAAAACCTCTGAATTCTCCTTGACAAACACAGCAAGGCGGTAAATGTACAACCGGAGGTAACGGTTTCCTGGGTTAATTAAGATTTTCACTCATGTTTCGCAGAAGGAAGCACCAAATAACAAATGGAGACACATGTGAAAATCTAAGCAACTGGCAAGAACATTAAGGTAGATTATTTCACACCTACCTTTGCTGTTTAGAAAATATGAACAAAAGTAGTATCACTGTTAGCCCGAATAATCCAAAGAAGATGAGAAAGAACCATGGGAACTGGAAATCTGAAACACATGAGAATTGATCACTCACAGGGTTATGGAGAGTTGACATGTACATTTCATGTTGTCTCATTTGTATTCATCTGCTGAAGTCAGCGATTTCACTTGATAACCACCAAAACAGAAGGCAATGACTGAGAAGTATTTTCTGTGCCGAGAACACTTTTTCACATCCTTTTTTACATTAGAAAACATCAAAATAAAGCTGAGGCACAATCCACATTTACAAGAAAAAAAATCTGCTTTAAGCTTCCGTATGTGATCAGAGGATGTCACGAGAGACTGCAGCTCCAGTCCTGCTGGTTAACACACCTCTTTGCCCGAACAATGTCTCCTTGGCTCCTTCTTTGCAAGGGTGTGCTGATGTTTCTCTATCCTCCAGACTGAGGAGCTACCAAAAAGGCAGGGGCGGAGTTTTTACACCAGACTCACGCCCGGAACTTTGTAGATAGGCAGAGCAATTACTTTACAGCTTCAAAGACCTCCTGGGACAGAAGATCACTGTGGGGCTTCCGCCTGCAGATCTGAACCAACTCAGCAGGAAACTTGGGGGGACCTGTTTGTAAGGCTTCTGTCTCATTCCTTACAAGCAAGTGCCTTGCAGCTGGTTCCCGGTATCCTTACCACACTGGCGGAGATGAACCGTGTTTTAATTAAAAAGGATGGGTGAAATTGAACTTAATGCCGCTTTATTAAAAGTAGGCTTTTATACTCGAATATTCTTTTCTTATTTTAATTTTCTGGTTCAGGTATTAAAATCCCCAAGGAAGATATGATGGGCATTAGAAAGAATCAGTGGGGGAGAGAACATCATTTGTATCTTGTGGCATTTACAGTTTGATATCGATGACATGTTCAGGAACATAAGACAAAGCAGGCGCTTCATTTTCTGCTTCTTTTTTTTAACATGGAAGGAAAAGTCAGTTAAAAAAAAACTGTGTTAAGTGAATTAAATGCCATCACAATAAGATTCAAGGGTGTGTGGCAAGCGTATTTTTTTAAACCAGAATTTCATCGTATCACACTGTTTGAGACAACAAGCCTGCTAGGTAGAGCTTAAAAAGTGGAGTTGCAGACATTTTGACTCAAGTGTTGTTTCGTATCATGAATTCTACTTGGACCTAAATGCAGACACACAGATTGCATTTCTCTGTAGCTTGTGACTGTTTCACCAAAAACCTCTGCTCCTCCCACGGCCTTGCAACCCCCTGTCTTCTGGGGAGGTAAGCTACAGCCAACACTCGCGGGGGAGTGATACTGTCTTACACCCTTCACAGTCGTTGTTAAGCAGCCTTCTTTAGTTCTGTATTCGAACACTTTAATTCTTTTATGATGAATTCCCAAGGTTCCATTTCTTTAAACTTTGATTATCTTTGTACTTCTCTTCTATAGGAACTCACACGTCCCATGCCACTCTTGAGCATAATGGGCAGACTACTTTTGCCAGGTGAAAGCCACGCCTGAACTTTCTCAACCCCGCCAGCACCTGCCTCTGACTACCTGCGCCGACTCCAATACCCAGCTTTCTCTTAGAAGCCACAGAGCACATCTATCCTTACAGATACAGAGTCTTTTCATCGTGTATTTGAAAAACATTTTATGCCTATTATAAATGCGAACAAGTCATTGTAGACCATTTCAGAACTACAGAAACATGTAAAGAAAAAATCCCCTGAAACACTGGTATCTAGAGGTAACCCTCTATAACTTGCACTTCACCCCAGGACTCCTCCTGAATTAAATAATTCAAACACTAACTCATCCTCCCGATTTTTAATGGATAAAACCTGTTACAGAGAGCAAGCTTGGGGTCCCTTACCCCAACTGGGATGCTAAGGTACCCCGATCTGGCCCCCTGCGCTCACGGGGCAGGGAATGAATCACTGCACACTGAGAAAAGCCGCATCGGCTGCCATGGCGACCTTTTATCTTTACCTTCTTCACACGGCAGTGGGCTGGTCTGAGGCAGGGTGACGCAGAGCACCTCGCTGAACTCGCCGTACTTGTCGGAGTTGCGCTGCCTGGACCGCACGCGCACTTCGTACTCTTTGTCCAGGCGCAGCGAGTACACTGGGACGGATGTTGACGCCACGGGGTCCATCTTTCAAGACAGAACAGAGCACCCACTGGTTAGAGAGTGGACACTCAAGGCCACAAACTCCGAAAGGTGTGCCTGCATCTGTTCTCGAAAGGGATTCTGGAAAGTAGGTAAGGTTTGCAAATGCACTGGAGTGGGGGCTACTTCAGGAAAACATGTTAAACGAACAATGGGCCTCAGACTTATTTTGGTATAAATCAGACACTTGATAGACTTTTACAGAAATGCAGCTATAGCTTTAAATTAGGATGTCAAAATTCTAAGATCAAAGCACAATACATTATTATGGAAAAATAACAGAACTATAAAGAAATATTGCCTGCCCTTAGGGATATTACAATTTTGTATAAAGACACAAAAACAGAAAAAACGAATGTATTTCACATCAAAACAAGTTCTAGTCATCCTTTGGAAATTCTAGGTGGTCATACATATGACCAGAGAATTGGAAGGGGTCCTAGGAAAATCCATAGTTGTCTTAACCAAACTTTGAAATAATTCTATTAGAAGCATCTACATACATAATCTGCTTGTTCTAGTAGATTCAAAGGCCACCTCAAAATTGTTTGCTATTCAAAATCTGCAAAAAAAATGTCGCAGGAGTCCTTGGTAATTAGCATCATGGCCCCACAGCCCTTATGGCCAGGATATTCTTTTACCTTCCAGGGAAAGCGCAGGTGAGGCTATGAGACTTTTAAAATGTTTGCGATCAAAGAAGGGGACCCAATTAATGAGGGGGTGTTCCTTTAAGGCAAATATTCAAACTGAGTAGTCAACATGTGCTTTTCCTCCGTTTTCTGGTAGAACACCTTGTTCCCGTTTATAAAAAATTAGGAGCCCTCACTTTTTCCATGGCATCGGCCTCTCACATAAATAAGATCTCGTAGTTTGTTTTGCTAAGTCACAAGCTGGGCCTTCAGTTTCTAAAACAAATTTTCCTCTCACCTCAGTTCATTTCTACTCAGAAGGTACCTCCCCCTGCCACCGTGTGTTCCTGGGATGGTAATTTTGCACTGTTTAAAGGAGCCTCTTACTATATGGGACACCTGCACGCCTAAATGCTCTTTTTAAAGGTAGAATTCAAAATATTAAACTTACTATTTTTCTTAAAATATTTTCAAAGCCCATGTATTCATTCTTAAAGCCCTAATTCCTCTGTTATTGTCACCGATGCCATTTCTCTATGGATTTTTACTAATAACAAAACCAGGCAGGGGGTCTCTGGGATTTACCCCGAGGCCCCTCCCCACCCTCTCTGATCCCTCCATACCCCCACGCTGAGCTCAGCCACCTGCCTGCGTGCCCGCTCTGGGCCAACCCGCAGAGTAAGTTTGCTGCAACGCTAAGAAATCTCTCCTGGCCCTTTCCCCTATTCCATCCTGCCGGGTACTACACATCCTGCATGACTTTCTGTATTCGCTGCTCAGGTTTCCGCATTAGACCGCAAAGTCTCTGGGAGCA
This sequence comes from Glossophaga mutica, assembly GCA_039655065.1. NCBI lineage: Eukaryota > Metazoa > Chordata > Mammalia > Chiroptera > Phyllostomidae > Glossophaga > Glossophaga mutica. Next base: position 7,134,351 of record CM077305.1, read on the forward strand.
AACGACGCCTTCGTTATCTTCAGGTGTAAGGCGGGTGAGCACGGAGATCACTACATGCCGTAGATAATTGTACGCCACCCATTAAGTCCTGAAAACGCCACGAATTCGTAACTTGGTTTAGCAGGTAAACAGTGTAAGTAACTACATGGTCGTTAGTATCGCTTTCATATTAAAAATGTAGTTAATTAAAAAAAAAGACACAGCACCACCAAATTCCATATTGCCAAATGGTAACATGAATCCGATCTAAGCGACAAACATTAACTTTTCCCTCTTCTGCTTGCAAACTTCTCTTCTTTTTATGCTCATGACACTTCTGCTCATAGCCAGTTCGACGGGGACTGTCTTCTGGACAGAGGCCAGTTCTTATGAACAGGCAACTCTGCGACCCTTGCAAATGACTAACCTTAGAAATACTATCGACATGTAACTGCCCGCACAGAAGGTCAGTAAACACGGACTGACCCCTGTGGACCATGCATTGGGACTTTCGGCGGGGCACGATGAGGACCGCAGCAGAGCCAGGCGGGGAGGCAGCTCTGCATGGTCCGCGGAGGGAGTCCCACGCCCCTGTGCACCTGGCTCAGGTGTGAGATGCGTACATACCTGTGTCCCAGCTGAGACATCACTACAGGCCAGGGTCTTTTGGGCTGGAAACTATGATCAGAAAATGTATGCATTTGAACATTCTGATTCACATCTTGCTTTTTCTCGCTTGTCGAACTGAGGCAGGAGACAGCACGGGAAGAGCCCTGAGACTGCACAGCTGTTACTGGCCGGCGTCTAGCATCCTGGTTGCCAGGAAACACCTTTGACCACTTAGGTCGAATAAATAGTAAACTGAGGCAGGAAGGAGGAAAGAGACATGTCTCACATGCTAACTCAGTAGTCCCGAGCCTGGTCTGATATTGCCAGGTGTTCCAACATCACAGGAAACACTGTGTTAGCAAGAAAGAAGGAAGTCCTTGAAATCCTATGTAGCATTTCCATGGTCTGGGAAAGAAGACCTTGAAACTGCGCTTTCATCCCAGGGTCTGGAATGTGGGAGAGGGTCCCAGGTGCCCAAAGAAGAAGCTCATAAAACAACTTTGGTTAATTGTCTACCTCTGGTCACTGTTTCATGAGGGAGTCCCGGATGCTTACAGAAAGAGCCCATAAATAACTTTGGAAAGTGCCCCAATTTTAATTAACTGCCTCCTGTCATGTATCTGTTTAACAACAAGAAGAACAAATGGAGTCTGGAGCAAGATAAGGATTCTGGCTAACAGACCCCCACACATACCTAAGTTTAGCTTGTCACATTCCCCATTAATCAATATGTAAGTTTTTTTTCTCCTATCCCACCAACTATGTAAGTCCTCAGAACAAAGGACTCTCTCTCCCTCCTGGGGGCTTGAGTGCTCTAGACTCTTGGCCCCCGGACCTCTGGCCACTCAGCCTCAGGCTGCGTGGGGGCTTGTCACCCTGGTCTTCAGCTGCTCTTACTTTTGCCGCCCTGCTTTGCCCTGCAACTTTGCCTTTCACTCCTAACTCTAGCTAGTCCTGTTCTCTTCCATGAGAACCGGTTACTAACAAACTGATTGCACGCTAATAGATTTGCTGATCTGTAATTCTTTACATGTGTCAGCCAGAAGAACCAGGTCTCTCCCATCAACAAAATGTATTGGTGTCAGGAGGATTCTTTGACACTTGAAAATGATTGTGAATCATAAAGAATTGGTTTATTTGGATTATACCAATAGCTATTTTCTATATTAGAAACTGAAACTGAGAATATTAAAAATGCTAATTTTAAAATTAAAATAAATTGATTTTATGGTAACATTTTTATTAAAATTATTGTACTTTCCAAAATAATAAAATTAGAGTAAAAAGAGTGACACTGTTTTACATTTTTGCAAATCTCTTTCATGTCTGACTTAGTAGAACATGGCTATATTTTTATACCTGCTTCTGAATTCAGTCCGCTAGGATGTGTTGTTTTGGTTGAAGTGTATGAATAAAATCTGTTCTCGCACTGATATATATTGAGGAAAAGGAAGGATATTTTCATAGCTTTTTCAGATAATTGTGGATGTTTTTTAACACCCACACTCAAACTCAGTAAGTGGTATTTTCTTAAAGGTTAGTTGCAACGTGGAATCTGAAACTTATCAGTGAATCTTTTGGACGCTGTTACATTAAAATCCTCCATTCCTCCATCTAGTACTTGAATGGATTATTTCCCTATGTGCAATTTTGGTTACATCATGTATGGGCCATTTGGAAAATACTGGCTCGTTGAGTTGTGCAGATTTTCTAAACGTACACACAGTTTGTTATGCAGCATAAGAAGAATCAATCACTTGCTAATAGGATCACCACTGATCTCAGTAGGGTGTCTTCAAAGACAGGGGAGCCATCAAGTGCGTAGTCACACAAGTTTTCCGAAATCCTAATTTTCCCTTGAAAGCTCACATTTTTTCACTGGCAACAAATACTACCAATTGTTTTTCTTAAAGTAATAGGCTTACTTAATTTTTTCCAGCAATGTTTGCCAAATATTTGCCAACGCAAACATGAATGACTATGTATCAGTTAATCAGCAGTTTATCAGCAGTTTATCATCAGTTTATCAGCAGTTCTTTCAGGCAGCACTAGTGCGCCACGTGGTGCTCCACGCAGAACGCTGTGGGTTCAGTGGGCAAGCTGCTGTGTCAGCGCTTTTTCTCCTGACCACCACCGGCACCCACGCAGCTTTACGTGGACTCGCCACGTGTCACACTGAATATTAAAAAGGTTGAGCTGTAACAAGATCAGTAATTTCCACAGCTTCATCAAGGGCACTCTTCCGTGAAACTGGCTCTGCACCGCCCACCCTTGATGTTCGCTGGTGAAGAACTCAGTGACTGCCAGTACCAGTCTGTGTTACTACCTCGGTCTGTGCCAAGGCGGCCTCAGTTTCCCCACTGTGGCTTTTGTACCATCAGGGCAAATCTCAACATGGTCAAGAAAGGAAATAACATTTTAGTACTACTATGAAAATAGCCTTGACCTTGCAGACCCCCTGACAGGGTCTTCAGGACCCTCAGGGATCCCTGCTTCACACTTGGAGAACAGCCACCCCGCGGTGCCTGGCACTGTGCTTGTGCACAGTGGCTATTTCAAGACCTGCTGGCTGCAGAAACGTGTGACTGGCTTGCATTTAGAACGTCTTGTTTGACTCAGCATCCAAACACGCTTTTTTTACCGCACCAAGTTGCCGAATAGATATCTAAATTAAAATGAGGCCGCACACAGAGCCTTAAAGCCCAGCACTGCACTGCTCAGAGCTGCTGCAAATTTAGCTTTTCCTCTAACGGCAGCATCAGCCTCTTTCTCAGTCATTCACTGAACGGACAGGACCCAGTGTCTCCAAAGCCGTGCCAGCTGCTGGGCCTGACGTGATGCCTGGCCAGAAACCGCTGGGCTTGGCCGGGGCCGTGGCTGTGGTCAGACTGATTTAGCATTTGTTATATTGGGAGCAGCGTGACAATCCTGTTTTTCTTCTTGTTGTGTGCCGTGTGGAATTTATCTCAGTGCCCAGTTCCCATGCACTTGGCAAGGAAGCGAGGAGGGCAGAGGTCAGCCAGTACCGTGCTCCTCGCAGACTTGGAAACCGCTCAGCGCAATTGTCCCTGGGCGTATGTGCTTCCGAAACCTCTAAAGGGCAAATTCCCTCCTGGAGTCACTTAGGACTTTATTTTAATGAAGGTCTTGTGAGCAGTTGCAACTAAAATCATGGGAGAATATTTAGCCGCGGCTCACTGCTGACCTTGATCATAACCCTTCCCATGTTTAACCACATCCCCAAAGTGGCTCAAGTACACAGTTTTGTGCTAAAGTTAAAACTGGACACCAAGGATGACTGGGGGAAAGTCTTCCTTTCCTTCCAGATGCTCCCATGTCAGCTCCACGGAAGCATCTGCTACTGGACAGAAGTCTAAGACGATCTTTTACCGATCGGACTTCCTCAAATAAGACACGATGGGGCACATCGTGTGTGCGTGTGGTTGCTAGGTCCAAAGGAAGTCCACGAAAAAGAGGGGTGTTAGAATAACAAGAAGACAACTCAGAAGATTTAAAGTGTGATGTGCAATGACGCCTTACCATTTTCCACTGGGTCTCATTTATTTCTTTGTACTGCAGCTCATACTCCAGGACTATCCAGCCTTTCTGAACGTCTGCATTGGATGGTGGTTCCCATCTCACTTGGATATCCGCATGAATCCCCGTTAAACTGATGTTCAGTAGAGTCCAGTTGAGGCCAGTGGGTGGGTCTGGTTGTACTGTGCATTTCAAAGGAGAATTAGTACACAGAGACACACAGCTGCATAGGAATGGAATGCTTTCTTAAGAGACCACATTACTTTGTACATTTTTATTACTCCTACTCTTACTTCTAATATACCTATCAGTATATTCTCACTTTGTAAGAGAGTACCATTTTTTTAAGGAAGATCTGTGTTTACCTCTAAAAAAAGCCCCTGCAAAAATTGCTTTTCGAGCCTAAAATCTGATCTATAACTTTTCTTAAAGATTGCTTATGTTTTACATTTCTTGTAGCTGTGATAGAATTAATGCTTGGGGACTTGGCCAAGGAATTCATTTTAACTCAGGGACAGAAAGTCAGACAGCCCTGCGGCAGTTAAACACGTGGCTGTTCTGGAAGCAGGGCTAGAGGAATCTTTCTTCTTCCAACTGTTCGTGACCTGGGGCAAGGACCTCGTCTCACTCATTTCTGTGCTGCTACTAGCACAGTCCTTCCCAACACTCAGCAGATGCTCCTCGGCTTGGTGTCTTCCCAGCCACATGGGATCTTGGACCTAAGAAGGGAGGCATCACACTGCTCTCTCAAAGGGTTTTCTTTCACTTAACTGGATGTGAGCGATGGGCAACAGAGTTCTGCTGGGTCTCTGCTGATCGACCTACATTCCCAGGTACAACTGTTGACCACAAAGACCACAATTTCCCAAAGGCTGATGAAGAGAAATATGGATCCCGAAGCTAGGAACTGTATCTGAATTTATATTTTAGAGAGTTCCCAATACATTACTGCTGTTTGGTCTCAGTACTGAGGTTTTCGAAAATTATATATGCGGATGCAGAGTGAAATTTACTTTCTTTTCTATGATATGGAGAAGGTCACCTGGAATGGGGCAAAGTCTGGGTTCCCAGGGTTGATCAGAGATAAGCCTACACATATACACTGCGAGGAGCCCTTAATGGCTGCTAAAATCTGGGAGCCAAACCGGGGAGCTATTCTAGTCAGCCCAAGTCAAAACACTGTGGAGGGGCATGTTGTTGACCACTGTGATCACAGTGAACACCACTTCTTAAAAAACAACAGGGACAGTCCAAATTTGACTCATCATGACTACACCTGGGAAATGAAATTGGAGTGATTTGACTTCCGGTCAAGATGGAGGCATAGGTAAACATGCCTTGAATCCTTGCACAACTATAGCAAAATTTACAACTAGGCTACAAAACAAGTATCACCCAGAAATGTCAGAAAACCAAGCTGTATGAAAGTCGGACAACCAAGGATTTAAAGAAGCCACATTCAGCCAGATGGGTAGGAGGGGCAGAGACACGGAGACACAGAGAGAGGCATGGAGATGCAGAATGTTTGGTCCCATGTCCACATGTGGTGGATAAAAATTGGGAGGGACACCTTGGGTGGGAACAAGGGATCCCAGCCCCGGATTGGACTATCCAGTCCAGGGTTCCAGCACCCAGGACGTTAAGTCCCCATAACTTCTGGCTGTAAAAACCAGTAGGGGTTGGGGTGGCAGAAGAAATGGCAGGATTCACAGAAGACTCTTCTTAAAGGGTCCACAGCTGACTTAGGACTTACACAGGTGCACTCCTTCTGGGATTCAGCACCAAGGCAATAGTGGGAAGAGCACCAATGGCATATGGGCAGAAATTGAGGTGACTGGCAGTAGGGCAAGTGCCAGGAGATGGCATCCTCCTGGGCAAAACTCTAGAGGCCAGGTAGTGACATTGTTCCCTCTCTGAGCTCTCCCCCGCACAGAGCCACAGAGCAGTGGTGCAGGTTGCCCTGCCCTGACAATTACCCAAGGCTCCACCCTATATAACTTACAGGTGTGCTTTTCTATAATAGGCCACACTGCTAAGACAGGGAATCAAAGCAGCTCTGCCTAACACATACAAGCAAACACAGGGAGGTTGCTAAAATGGAGAGACAAAGAGATATGGCCCAAATGAAAGAAAAGAACGAAACTCCAGAAAAAGAACTAAATGAAGTGGAGATAAGCAACCTATCAGATGCAGAGTTCAAAACACCAGTTATCAGGATGCTCCAGGAGCTCAATGGGTAGTTTAACAGCATAAAAAGACCCAGGCAGAAACAAAGGTTACATTAAGTGAAATAATGGAAAAATCTACTGGGAACCTACTGTGGAGGGGATGAAGCTGAGAATCAAGTCAAAGATTTGGAACATGAAGAATAAAAAAGCATTCAATCAAAACAGTGAGAAGAAAAAAGAATTTTAAAAAATGAGAATAGGTTAAGGAGCCTCTGGGACATCTTCACATGTACTAACTTCCGAATCATAGAGCAAGGAGGAGGAGTAGGAGTAGGAAGAGCTCCTGAAGGAGCTCCAGAAAAAGAAGAGGAAGAGCAAGAGATTGAAAATTTATTTGAAAAATAATGAAAGAAAACTTCCTTAATTTGGTGAAGGAAATAGACATACAAGTCCTGGAAGCACAGAGTGCCAAGCGAGATGGACCCAAAGAAGACCACAGCAAGGCACATCATAATTAAAATGCCAAAGGTTAAAGATAAAGAGAGAATCTTAAAAGCAGCAAGAGGAAAGCAGAGAGTTACCTACAAAGTAGTTCCCCTAAGACTGTCAGCTGATTTCTCAAAGGAAATTTTGCAGGCTAGAAGAGACTGGCAAGAAGTATTTAAAGTGATGAAAAGCAAGGACCTACAACCAAGATTACTCTGCAAAGCTATCATTTAAAGGGGAGATAAACTGCTTCCCAGACAAGATAAAACTAAAGGAGTTCATCAGCACCAAGACATTATTATATGAAATATTAAAGGGAATTATACAAGAAAAAGCTCAAAACTATGAACATTAAAATGGCAGAAAATTCACAACCATCAACAACTGAATCTAAAAAACGAACTAAGCAAACAAATAGAACAGAAACAGATATGGAGATCATTTGGGGGGTTATCAGTTGGAAGGGGAAGGTGGAGAATGGGGGAAAAGTACAGGGAATAAGAAGCATAATTGGTAGGCACAATATAGACTGAGGGATGTTGAGAACAGTACAGAAAACGGAGAAGCCAAAGAACTTACATGCATGACCCACGGACATGAACTAAGGGCATGACTGCTGGAGGGAGTGGGGGTACTGGTTGGAAGGGGGAAAGGGGGAAAATATTGGGACAACTATAATAGCGTCATCAATAAAATATACGTTAAAAAAGAAGTTGGCGTGATTTGTAAAATAGCTAAGCTACAAATGCCACATATTGACAGGAACAGCCCTCTTTTCTGGATTTGCTGCAATTATTTATTATTTGTTGCTTATTGCAATTTTCCATTAATACCTCGGACTCCCAACTTGACTGTATCTTACTCATCCTGCAGCCACCACGCCTGGACACAGTGCGGAACAGTGCCTGGCTCACGGCAGGCACTCAGTGACAGCCAGGTACAGGAGCGGGGCTGGCAGGTGGCAGAGACAGGGTCAGGACAGGAGTCTTGACCCAGTATTCTTGCTACTACTTATTGGGCCACTCAACAGCTGCACCTGTAGGTGGCAGGGTATTTCCACAGCATCTCTCAACGAGGCAGTGGGGTTCTCTTTTGTACTTGTTCAGTTTTCTCAGTCTTCACCCTCAAAGTTAGGCTATCAGATCTACTTCTTCCATCTGCAGCTTCTAGCCCCTTTCTATCTCTTCCAGTCCTCCGAGATGCCTGGAGAACCACAGACGAAGACAGCCCGTCCGAGAGAAGCTCCAAGGAACTCCTCTACGCAGAAACTGAGCCTCTGTGGCTAGATGTGAGGAACCAATGCCAGCGACTCAGAGTCCCCCTTTGATTTTTTTCTGTTTAGCTGTTTATACTATTACAGTTTAAACGTGAACATTCCAGTTATAGCTGTTTGTTTCCCTTTGTTCCATTTCCCCTGCGTCCACATGCTGGGTAAGGGATAAGCTGTTTGGATCTTTCACTTAGTTCGTGGAGCTGATTATCTCCAACGTTTGTCTTGAGATTTTATAAACATGTCTTTGAACTGATTTTGGCTGTTTTGTAAACGTGAAATCCCGGAGTGATTGTGCTTTGTGATAAAGGAAACCTAAGCATTTATTAGAGCCGCAATAGAGATCAAGGCCCACATATTTCGGTAGTCAGGAATATAATAATCACACCGAATAATTAGAGGAGAAGGACGCTTAGGGGACCCCTGGGTCTGCCCCTGCAGTGGCACTTAGGAACACAACCCAGTTTAAAGACCTCCTCCAGGAAGACTCCCCCTCTTTTCTTTATAGCATTTACTGCCACATTTGTTTTCCTGGAAGCCAACGTAGTTGCCCCTGCCCTTGGCCTCTTGCTCAGCAGCTGCCCTCATGTCCTGTCCCTTCCATCCGCCCCTCGGGCACAATGATACAGCCTTCCTACTCGAATGCACCTCGGCTTTGCGACTTCCCGCTCAGTGCCTCTAGAGCCATGGCAAGGGCAACACAAACCTGGGATTTACCTATTTCCTCCACAGAGAAGCACTTCTGGTCCACGGTCCCACCACGGCTCGTGAGCTTGATGCAGTAGGGCGTCCAGATGGAGGTATAGGATGCGTTAAAGTAACAGCTGTTTTCCCCAGCCGTGACATAGTCAGGGCATTCTTTCCATTCTTGAGTCCATTCTTGAGTCCATTCCTGAGTGTTCCTGAAAGGGAGGGTGAAAAAGGATGAACCCTTCCCGAAGCAGGCCACAGGCCGAGTCAAAGCGAGGCACTTGGCAGTCAGAGTCAATAAATCAAACACGGACGTTCATGAGCAAACGTTCCTGGGAAGTCTCACTTCTTCCGTCAGGGTCTGCAGACTGAGCGGGGGCCGGCTGGTACTCTGCCTACCGGAAAACCACCTGCTCACTGACTGCATGTGAGCTCCTAAACGAAGCGACTCATTGGTAGGCACCCCGTTATCCGCATGGTACAAATGGGGCTTAGGGAGGTTGAACAGGGCCTTCGTTAAGAATGACAGAAGTCACCTCCCAGACTTCAGAGATGCCCAGAGAGTGGCGAGTCTCTAGACCCAGGTGTTCCTCCAAGTCACAGCGGGAGGAACCAAGGCACGCTGCTGGTGGTGTCCAGGCTGAGTGACACTAACGTGCGGGTGGCCCTAGGGTGGGAAATCGGTTACCACCCTACTCCGAACCACTGTATGCCACGTCTACCTCCTCACAGGTGTCCTGTGCTTGGGGGAATCGTCCTCATGCTTTCAACTCCTCCTTATACTTCTGTTTTTTCCTTAATTATATGAAGAGCCAGGAGAACGTTTCAAACATGCGGGACATCCCAGTGATATGTATGAAATGTGAAATCCTAGCCTTTTCTTCCCAACCCCTGAAAGGGACAAAAGGCATGAACCCAGAAAGAATTTTTCTTTTCTATTTTGTAACTAGACATGGACACTTAATTATAGGATACAGAGAAAAAGGAGAAATAAACATGGGCTGAAGGGAATCAACATGCTTGCTTACGAGTTCCTTTTTGGTTTTTCTACAACGAACAAGTTCCTCTCTTCCTAAATCTCGGCTCGGATAAAAACAAACAGGAAACAAAGTGAATCCCGGCAGGTAAACAGACACACGGAGAACACGGAGCTCATCAGATCAGCTGCGTGTCCGCAGTGACCTTCCATCCTGGCTGCTCGTCTCTGCCCTGCTCTACAGAATGTGTCATCTGCACAGGTGACTTTGAACTACCGCAGGGTGTGTGCTGAATGGAAAAGGAGATGCCAGGATGGTCACTGTGGAAGGAAGTTGGAGTTTAGGGGAAGGAAATTCCCTGGTCTGTTGCCATGGGGACCTGAGCAAAAATGCAGAGCAATCAAGAGATCCATCACTCAGAGTCAAGTTCAAGTACCTCCCCACCGCAACCCCCTGCCCCAGCAGAAACAGAGCAAACACTTGATAGAATGTGAAACAGCTCTGCCACGTCCCATCTGTCTGACTGATGGGGAATCCAGCAAGCCATTTCAGTCAGGATCCTGCTCTGTAAGCGCCGTATAAGCAGTGTGTCCAGCATCAGCACTGTGAAGGTACAATTAACGTTAAGATTTGGTTCCTACCTTCAGGCTAGAAAATGACTCAGAAATTACAATCTCAGTACTTTTTTGGTTTCCTGCATTCGTTCCATTGATATTTAGGAAACAGTGGTTACATGTAAAACCCTGTGCTAGGCATTATGAAGGATTCACGCATGTCTCAGGAATTACTCTAGACTTAGAGGTATGATGAAAAAACTAGTACAGAGCAGCGTGAGTAAGTGCTTCCAGAGGGTGCTCATTATGCTCCCTAAGAGTTCAGAAGAGGCAATGCTTGTTCTGGTGGTTCACGGAAGGATTCAAGGTGGAGGTGGTGTTTCTAGCGATCTTGAAGGATCACCGAAGTTTAATGGAGGACAATAGGGAAAGGAAAGGAAGGAACAGAATGGCCAAAGGCACTGAGGTAAAGAAGTGTGGGCACAAGTGTGGTGAGCGGAGCGGCAGGAAATGGGATAGCTGGGGAAGGCCTTCTCAAATCGGAATTGCTGCTTGGGCGGAGTGATGCCTTACTTGCTTATCATTCACTAGGCTATCTGCTTGAGAAGAGGGTTTATGAGTCAAGGAAATGTAAAGCCAGGTAAGCTTGTGGCGCGGGAAACAGGCATCGGGAATGACCCTGTGCAGGCCAGGGGCTGGTAGGCTGGCTCGTCCCAGGCCCCGGGGGAGGGGCGGGGTGGTGTGAGCTCCCTCTGGGGACTCTGGGAAAGGCAGGGACTCGGGGGGAGACACACACGCCCTTCTTTCCAGCTATTTCTCTGGAAGACACTTGTGCAATATCGGGAGATCCTTGGGACAGCTGTTCATCAGCTGTTGGAAGAAACTGGAATTCAAGTGGCAGAAACATCAGGGTCCAAGACAGGGAAGTGTTGCTTAAATTCTGGCTAAGATTCTTAAAATCTAAGTTGCATATCCTTGGATGAGAGGAAGGTTCTTCCCTGATGGGAAAAATGTGGGTAGAGGGGAGAAGCAAGGGTAAATTGTGTGTGTGTGTGTGTGTGTGTGTGTGTGTGCGCAATTACAACAGGAAAAATATTTAAAAATACTAGGAATAGGTGGGTCATTGAATACGCTTTATTTTCTCCTGAGTCTCAAACTAAATAAGAGTACATCACAGAAGGTGGTTTAACAGGCTAGCCCAGGGAATGAAGCTTTCCCACAATAGTGGAGGGCATGGCACAGCTATGCTGTGTTCAGCATAGCTGATGGTGTTGACGTTGGTATCAAAGTGTCCTAACGAGGTGGGCCAGCGCTGACCAGGTCTGGCTTTGTTCTAGAGAGGTGAGCTCTGTGTGTTTCTCAGTTTCCCAGTGTTGGCAGGTCAGCACCCTGTCCCCCATGGAGACTCCCCCAAAAACCCTGTTTAGATGATTCCCATTAGCTCCGGAGAACAAATGACTGAAGAAAGCTCTCATCTGATGCAGGAAGGACCTGGAAAAGCTAAGTTCAGAACACAACTCCCTCCCCCTCCCCCTCTATTTATGTTACATTGTAAATAAACATATAACATTTATTTACCGAATTCAGACAAAAACCCAAATGGACTCACGAAATGGACACTGTGTCTCCCACCTTCACAGGGATGAGTGTCTGTAAGACACTCTCCCCTCTTATTCCCCCGGTAAGTGCTCTGGGTCACTCCCAGTCTGGCTTGTGAAACAGGAGTGAGGACCACAGAGATGAGCAACAAACATCAGAAGAAAGGGCAGAAGGAATGCTTTCCATCGATAGGTAGCCAATTGGAAAAAAATAGAAATAAAACATCACTTATGTTTTAAGGGCAACTGTTTTCATTACATGCAGACCATGTGTTTTAGGCTTAAAATGTATCCCTTTCCTTAAAAGAAGAAAACAAAGTAACCATGCCCTCTGTCCCTTCTAATTTCTCCCACAAACTGGCATGGAAAAGAAACTTCCTTTTAAAAGGCCGGGATAACTCGTGGAGAGGGGTGAGTGGCGGGGTGGCAGGCACGGGGGATACGGCCTGAGAGCCTGGGTACGCACCCACTTGCTTGGAAAACGAGGCATTTGCCCGCAAGGAGCGGAGTTTGCAGCATCTCTGACAGGCTCCCGGAACTGCCATTTGCCGTGCCTGTGATTTGCAGTCACGCCGAGTCCCCTCCACGCACAGAGGTTGAATGTGGCCCCGTCTCCAACATGGGGGACAGAGACCGGTCCAAATGGGCTGCCCTCCTCCAGCTCACCTGGCCAGGAGCAGTGCCAGCCAAGCAGGTGGCTGCCTCTGGGTCTGTCCTGTTGACAGACAGCCAGATGTGCTGAGGTGCCCCTGGCTCTTCGTCACCAAGCCACGCCCCTCCACTGCTCTGGGTCTGGATGAAATCCTGTCATCACTTTATTTGTGTGTGGGTGGGGTGGGATCACGATTCCGTGGTTTCAGGAGCTGCCTGGGAACTGAACTCTAAGAGACGGTGAGAAGTCACAAAGTGCACGGATATCGTCCTCTTTGTGAACGTGCACAAGGCCAAGTCTAGCACGTCCGCACACTGCGTGGGGTGGCCTGGTCCTGATATGACACGTCTAACCCTCCGCTTCCGCCCTTCCCAGATAGACTGGCTGGGGGCTTATGCTGTTTTGGCAGAGATATTCAAATTAATTACATTTTTATAGAAAAAAACCCCACAAAATGCTGATTTTAGCCAATTCAGATTGGCCCTAATTGCGAGACTGTACTTTGGGGGTTTGAGGAGGTGGCGATTTTTTCCCCTGGGACCTCAAACTCCACTGGGGCCCAAACTAATGACATCCTTTTGCACATGTCCAAGATTTCCTCCCGCCTGGCCATGCTTCCAGTGGCATCTCTGCTGACAAAGAGCCTGTGCTTGGACCAGAGACGCTGAAGGCCTGGGTTGGGCAGAGGAGGAGGGAGGCCAAGGTCGGTGGCCCTGGTGCGTCAGGGTAGGGGACAAACATGATCTGTGATGGCTTCGCACCTGGGGATTTATCTTTCCACCCAGGTTTAAATTTGGTGAATACCAGGGAGGCGAAAACCTACTTTCGTAAAGTGGGCCCAGCTCTGCGGTTGCGCTGGTCATGTCGTCAGCTGGGCCTGGGCAGGCACCCCTCAGTTTTGACCGAGCTGGCTCTCGGGTGCCGAAGCCTGAGGCGAGGACTGCGCCCCTAAGAACTGCACCCACTAGTCCCGTTCTCCATTTAACAGTCAACCAATAGGCTCAAAAGTGTTACCAAACATTTTCGCTTCCGGTCCGAAATACAAACCCGCTTTGTCTACTGACCCTACTTCTCTGCATGCGTGCACGCACACACACACACACACACACACACACACACACGCATTTGGTACCCAACCATCCCATCTTTGTATGCTTTTTGGGGGACAGCCAAGAGGCCACTCTCACACCTGGAAGGCAGGTAAGGCCAATCATGGTGGCAAACTCCGAGTATGTCTTATTTGCAAATCAAGCGCCCAGCTCTGCCTGAAAGATGTTCTTATAGGATATAAAGAATCGAAATCAAAATGGGAGGGAGGTGGGGAGGGCTGGGGTGGTGGGTTCAGGTGAGAATAAAAGACAGAAAACTGTACAAGATCAACAATTAAAAAAAAAAAAAAAAAAGAATCGAAATCAGTTTTGTAGCCCTGAACTGGAATTTTACATCATTATTATTTTAAATTATTCTTGTACTACCATTTTACAACATTATTATTTTAAATTATTATTGTACTACCAATAATAAAAATAGGCTGTTATCATGGATTGTGTATTTACTGTGTGCTAAACACTATGCTAAGTGATTTTCACATATTAGCTAATAAATCCTCATCGGAGGCCACCAGGCAAGGTCTACTAGCTCCGTTTTGCTAACGAGGCGGCTGAGTTGTGGATGGACTGGCTCATCTGCTCAGCGAGTGATGTCACAGCCAGGCCCAACGTGGGTCTGTTGGCCCTGAGCGCATGTCCTTTACTGTCGCTGCATCTTCTGTCCCTCTCCCACTCCTGCATGGCGTGGGCAGCGTTACCTGGGGACCGCTGAACACCTCCAGCCTAGAAGAAAGGGTCCCGCTAACCCTGTATCTTGCTCAGGCCTTCCTTGGGGTTTGGGAAGCAAAGAAGAGATGCTACAGTGTGTAAGCCCCAAATTTTAAAAAAGCACAAAGTCACAACATATAAGTAAAGACACAGAAATGATGTTAGGGGAAATAAAAGACTTGGGTGGTGACGATACTAAGAGATCTTTGCTTCACTCTTCCCCTGTTATATTGAAGGACTACGGGTAAAAACGGATAGAAAAATATTATAGTCCACTATTGAATTATTTAATTTAACAGGAATGCAGTCTATTTTCTATGTAGAAAGCAACCTGAGTCTTTTAAAACATGCATCTTTTCAATGAGTGGTTGCCTCTCGTGTACCCGCTACCGGCGACCTGGCCTGCAACCCAGGCATATGCCCTGACTGGGAATCGAACCAGAAAACATGCCTCTTTTCAAGAAACCCCTATGACTTCCCACTACAGACAAAGGGAAACTCAAAGCCCACCCATGGCCTACAGGCTCGTTGCAGTCTGGCCCGACTCTCCGACCCCTTCTCAAAGCACTCCCCCCCTGTGCCGCCCTGCACCCTGGCCGCCTGCTTTCCGCAACCTCCCAAGTCGGCCTCAGGGCCTTTGCACACCCCCGTGGCCTCTCGCAGTCCACGCTGTCTTTGCTCCGAGGTACCATGTGAGAGAGACCCCCTATGACCTCCTCATGTAGAATATCACCAAACTCCCTGGACACACATTCATGCACACTCGCCACATTTACACACTCACACACATGCATATTCACACTCACACACACGCACTCAGACTTCCACACACTGACCCTCAGACACTGTCATGCACACGCATGTATTCACACAGAGTGCTGACACACTATCCTCTTTCTGGTTTAACTTTTCTTAATAAATGCTATTACCAGCTGACATTTTACTTTTTAATTTTTTAATGTCTGCCTTCCCTCATTGAAGATGATTCTCCATGAGACCAGGGACCTCATCTTTCTGTAATCACTGCTGTATCTCAGTGTCTAAAATAGTACCCAACGCATAGCACGGGCTTCCTTAATATTTTTTGAATGAATGAACACACTTAGGCCATCCATTCCTACCGCTGCACAGGACTAGCACACCTCAGTCAGAAAGTCTAGGAGACAAAGATCAGAAAGGCAGGGGCCGCACCTTCTGATATAGAACAGCTGCACGAGTCCTGGGCTCTCGAAGCCACGACGGCCCCCATCTGTCCAGTGGCATGAAAAAGTCTCCAGTTCGGGTGAACGGCACTTGGTGAATTTAAGCTTTCCAGAAGAATCTGCAGAATAAAGGGAAAAGGCAAGGCATGAGATCTGGAGGGTAACGTGTGGCCTTCATGAAACTCACATTTAAAGTGCTAGAGAAAAATCGCTTGTTCTAGAAATGCTGTTTTCCTAAATCACAGTTTCAGAGTTTGGGGCTGGCTGGTCAGTTACTTCTCTGCCAGCCCTTGATTCCAGGGACAAAGCATTTTGTCTTGATCTCAAACATTATTCTTTAGGGCCTATTTAAGGAACCAGAGCTGGGGGGTGAGGATTTGGGAGCAGGTCATTTACCTGGAAGATGACCCCAGGACCTAGAAATAGGGGTTGGGGAAGGGGAGGGAGAACAGTTAATAACGTGTGTGCTGTTCAGCTGGTTATCACAGTGGTCCTCTGGGGCCCAGCCCCACAGAAGCCCCTCTGAGGTCCTGTGTAGAGCGTGCCTTATCCACCAACTCCCATCGCCCACTGGCTGAAGGGTGCCCTGGAGGTAGGTATGAATACCCATGAACTTTTAGGCTGCACCTGCACGTGGGCTAAGTCCTCACCTGACTTCTGAGAAACTGAGGCAGGCATCTGAAGTGTGCCCGGCCAGGTGCAATGGTGACAACTGCACACCACGGATGGCTGCGTTGACATCAGGTGGGCCATAGGCATGTGGCGTGAGGACCACAGCACCCACGACAGGGCCTCTTCTCTTTTTATACATTTTTAATAAAAAGCCACTTATGTTTGCATTCTTTTAAAAGATTCAGCCAATAAACTCATTAAATAGATGTTGAGACTAAACTATGATGCATACATATATGTCAATTCTATTTTGGGAAGTGGGAAAATGCCTCCTATAGGTTAGGGTATCAGCCCAAACTCTCTGCATCTATGATGTCTGCAGCTATGGACATGCGGGAAACAAGGCTGGGGCGAAACTGATTTGTGTATGTCAATTTCACCCATGGTCATTTTGGTAATGGTAAGTTTCCTTCCTTCCTTCCTTCCTTCCTTCCTTTTTTTCTTTCTTTCTCCTTATCCAATTAGTCTTCAGTTCAACTGTAAACTTAATGCATTTGTTTTCTGACCTAAAACTCTCATTCTTGGGCACTAGGGAGGCTCTCAATCTTAAAGTATCTTTATAAATACTTCAAGACTTGATTTAAAAATAGTATACAAACAAACACTTAAAAGTTCCTGCCTCCAAGTTCCGGGCACATATCTGGTGTTCTGAACCAAAACATGGCTCTTTTTCCTCTGTCAACAAACTCCTAAGGAATGTAAAGTTATAAGTCTTCTAAACAAATCTATCATTCAGCCATCCACTCAGCAAACACTTATTAAAACTTCCACATGGTGCCAGGTCAGTTCTGAGAACAGTGCAGGGAGTGAACCGGATACTGTCCTGGTCCTGGGGGAGATTCCGTTCCAGTGGGGGCTGAAGGAAGTAGGGTCCCAAGTGAGGCCTCCGAGACGACCAGGCCGGGGAATGGGCCCCTCTTCCTTCACCGACTGACACAGCGAAGCAGCTCAGGCTTGGGAAGCATGTCCTGGTGTTAGACACTGACTACCCGGCACCGTCTGCCCACCAGACACCCATCTGCAGGAAACCCTGGGCTGCAGATGGGTCCTTTGCCCTGGGAGCATGCAGTGAGAGTGGTAGCGTCATTTTCTCGGTAAAATTCCACGGTCACACTGTTGCAGAAACATTCCTCCTCGCGTATGAACCAAGACATTCGTAACAGTGTGGGACATGGGGGGAGACTGCCTTGGCACCAGGGGCAGACAGGCAGCCCTGTCTGGGTGGTCAGCACAGAGGGACGCCTCCCAGAACCCACCGGGCGGGAGCTGGTGTGCACTCTTACAGATGGGTACGGGGGCACGGCGGAAATCGTGCGTGCTTCGTCAGGCAGCACCGGTCACGGGCAGAGGACCTGGAGAAGTTCCTTTTTTAAAATTAGCTGAAGCACTGAAAGTGCTATGTTTTGGTTCTTCCAGAAAATCAGTGATTAGTAAACCATATATAAACCACGACTACTTTAACGCCTGCAGGTTTGAGGAGAGAGAATACGTCACATTCTAATGGTTCTTCCACACAGAAGGTGGGCGGAGAAAGTGCTCAGAGGGGAAGGGGCCGGGGGGCTGGGTGGGCAAGGTGAAGGGACGGAGAAGGACAGACTGGCAGTTACAAGACCGTCACGGGGCTGTGAGGTGCGTCCTGGGAAACAGGGCCAATGCTATTGCCGTGACAGCTATGTGTGGCGCCAGGTGGGGCCTGGAAGTATCGGGGGTACGCTTTCTAAGGTATTTGATTGTCTAACCTCTGTGCTATATACCTGAAACTAATATAAAACCATACCGAATGCCAACGGTAATTGAAAAATAAAATTAAAAGAAAGAAGAAGAGAAAGTACCCTGCATTATAAATTGAGAGATTTGCGTGGTAGTCCTGGCTCTGACCTCTTTGGCCTCGGTCTTCCAGAAGCCACTGGTTAGCACAGAAGGAAGGAGAGGAGCAGTTGAAGGGGGAGGGGAAAGTGGGAGGAAAGGCTGATCTTCTCCGGAGCCCCGGTGGAGCGTGGGGGTACCAGCAGCCACCTGCCCCAGAGGGAAGCCTCTTGGACCACCTGCTGCCAGCAGCCCTGTGCACCTGTGGTCCCCCCATGCATGCGGGGGAGGGGCTTGAAGGGAAAACCCCGCCCTCCGACCAAAGAGTGACCGAACGCCAGCAGCTGAGCATTTCCTTCTGCGCTGAGCAGCAGTGGACAAACGATGAGGGAAGGAAGAAAACAAAACAATAATTCTTAACATGACAAGAATTACATCTTGTAAAGACAACCTAAGAAAAACAAGTTTATAGAATAAATGAACTGGAAGCATGAGTTTAATCCTAACCAAGAAAAGAACGGATGAGATTAGACCAGAGTATGAGGCGAGGGGTGTGTGAAAACGAAAGGGGGACTTTTTGGTGGGTCTGGGTTCTGCTAAGAATCTGCACTTGCAGCCAGTCACCCCGGGGTCGGTTTGGAAGAGCAGCCACAGCAGCCACAGTGGCTGAGTCACCCCTCGGGCGCCAAGCGGTCACTGCAAACGCAAGCCAAAGCAAGGAAACACTGGCGGCGGGTTGAAATGGCTTCCCTGTGTCCTGAAGACCGCAGGAGCACACAGGCCCCAGCCCAGGGTGGGGACACCGCCCTGTGCCTCCTGCAAACCGTAAACAAGAGGCGGTGATCTCGGCGGTCGGTCCACTCCGCCTGCTCAGGCTTCGTGGGAACACTCTGGGTGACGGAGCAGCCTCAATGTATCAGGGAGTGAAAAACGCCTTTGTACACAGCCCCTGGATTGGGGTAAAGCAACAGTGTGGAGCAGAACATTCGCGATCCTGGAAGGCTTGGTGGGAGAAAACGTGAAAATGCAAGTCTGCTGTGATGGAAAGAGGTCCCTGCACTCCTCGCAGCTGATTTCCCGAGTCCCCTTCTCAGGCAAAGACGAGGCGGAAGGGGGAGAACAAGGCAGCAATAGCAGCTAAGACTTCCAGAGGGTGTGACCACATGCCAGGCGCTGTCCTCACATGATACGTATTAATTCCTCGAACTCGCATAACTTCGGAAAGAGGCAGGCACTGTTATTCTTGCCACTATAGAGATGGGAAACTGAGGGATGGAAGGAAAATACCTCCTTGCCTGAGGTCACCGGGGTACAAAGGGGCAGAGCACTGGTGCCAGCCGGGCAGCCAGCTGCAGAGCCTCATCTCAGCTACCGCACTAGTAACTTTCAAAGCTGGGGAGTGCCGCTCGGGAAGAAGCCACAGCCCGGCGTGCATGTTCATTTATGTGATATATCTAAAAATATCTCAAAACATACTGACTCTTCACGCCTGCCATGCACTCTGATCTATTCTGTTTCAGTTTCTAAGTGATGCAGCTCACAACCCGGTAAATGGATCTGCTGATGGGTGGCCATTTTCGGTTTGAAAAACATTGTGCCTGAAGCTCTCCCGCCTGTCAGAAAGCTGAAGATTGTACACGCAGCACCCTCAACGTGAGGCGGGAGCACTTCATGCGCCTGGCACAGGTTCCAAGATGCTCAACAGAACTGGGTTTTCCAGGTAACCGAAACTCACTCTTGAAGTTATTTTTCCCAAAATGTATTTTAAGATTTTAAAAATTATTGAAGAAGTCTGTGCAACGTTATACGAGCGTTTTAATGGCTCTGCACAGGGATCAGGGATTGTTTCGTGGAATTATGTGGGAGCACGCATAGGCTGCTGGGGGAGGCTGGCCTCCTCTTGCCCCTACGCTAAGTAGCTTCTCTGCTTTGCTGGTGATATTCACGCTCTCACTTCAGCTTCATTTAATTCACCAGTAGTCCCTTCCCTGGAATGACACAATTTATTAAAAATAATAACGTTCCTCATCTTGAGAGTTGCCTTGACAACTGATGAGAGAGACTGGGAAATAACCTGGGAATGCTGGGTAGTGACCAAGAGCACAGATTCTGGAACCAGACTCCTGGTTCCAACCCCGCCTCCACCACTCACAATCTATGTGACCTCGGCCAACACGCACAACCTCTTCAGTGTCCTTACCTGTAAAACGGGGATAATAATAGTGCCCCACAGGGTTATTGGGAAGAGTAAGTGAGCCAGTCATAGATGCAAAGCTCTTAGAGCACAGCCTTGTGCAGAGGAAGCTTTACAGAAGTGTTTGCTGCTACTGCCATCCTCACAGCTGGCTGTGATGGCCAATGAATGATTTATCAACTGTCATGACTCAGGAAGTGCAATTGAGGGAGGGTCAAACCCATCCTCATTCCCCAAGTTTACAACGGTGAGTCCCTCGGTGCTCGCTGGGCCCCCGGAAGTGCGGGAGGTGGGATCCTGCCAGCCACAGCCCTCGCTGTGCAGGGCGCCTCTGTGCGGCTGTGCTCCAGATGGTCACAGCCGTCAACGGCTAAGTTCTAGATTACTGGCGGGGGGGGGGTGCTGCTGTCTCACTGTGTATTGGTGTTAG
Source organism: Glossophaga mutica (assembly GCA_039655065.1). NCBI lineage: Eukaryota > Metazoa > Chordata > Mammalia > Chiroptera > Phyllostomidae > Glossophaga > Glossophaga mutica. Next base: position 7,154,992 of record CM077305.1, read on the forward strand.
AAGGTAAAGAATCCCAAGCAAAGATCTTTCCTGTGGTTCCCCAGAGACAATCAGAAAAGAACACCTCAAGTCTATGAAGAAGCGCACACGGGAGGAGACTGAGTAACTCAGGTGGACACTGCGCCCTGCCAGTTTCTCTGGAACATTCAGAAGGCTGCTTGATGCTGTCCCTGGTCACCTGGCACGCTGGCATTGCAGCAGAAGCTGTATAGGCCTCTTGGCCTTGACCTTTCCCAAAAAAGCACGCTAAATGGGAAGAACACTGAGCTGGAATCTGAGTTCCGGTTCTCTCACTAATAGTCCATCCAACCATTCTACTCAGAGTGAAAAAGCTACCATAAAAATCCAAATCCCCCCCATCTCCTGTCCTCCTTGTCTGTCTAAACATTTTTCCACTGATCAAAGAAAAACGTCTTTAATTTTTTAGTCCTTGGGTTTTTTTTTTTAGAGACTTTCACATCTCACATTCCATGTTTCCATTAATCGAGAAGACTTTGTGCAGCACCTGTTGGGGGAAGACTCTTTGAGCGCAGTGGGAATTACAGAAACCACGTGGCAGGTGGACGCTGCCTTTGAGGAGCTGTAATCTAGTCCAGCAGATGACACAGGTGCACATGAGAGGCAGTCGACAGCCGCAAGCAGTTCACTTAAAGGTGCACGCTTTAGGAAATCGGAAGATGCAATGATGCAAGAGCTGAGGGTGGAGAGACAGAGGAAGGTGTCACGGAGGGGTGAGGGACAGGTGATGAACTCGACCTGGTTTCCTGCGACAGAAAAACGCTGATGCTCACTCACCAAACGCCCCCTGGGCCACATCTGTTCCCCACGCAAGGCTTACTCGCCTCCAGAGCCTGCTGAGTCAGAATGTGCATCCTAACAGGATCACCGGTGGTGCGCATGCGCAGACACGGACACCAGACCTGATCGGCGAGGAGGGCTCTTTCTAACTGGACCAGTCGCCCTCAGCTTCGGAGTCTCCTGGGGATCTGGGACCAACTACAGGACCTTCCAGAGACCTCATTTAATAAGACTGGACAATGCCTTACACAGTGCTATATGTTAATTGTATCTTTAAAAAGCAACATGATTCTCAACATATTAAATAAAAAAAAAAAAAAAAAAAAGAAAAGACTGCTGCAATGCCTGGAACTTTTTCAAATGCCCTAGGGGAGTCTAGCATGCAACAGGGTTAAGGATCGCTGAATTAGAACAATGAGCTCCTGTTAGATTAGGACAATGAATCCTTAGGCAAACAGCACATTGAAAGGCCCCACAAATGCTGTGTCCTGTGAAAAACAAACCAAATAAGGATTAGCCAGGTGCGGCAGCGTGCACTGGATCGTGGGGGCGGGGGAGATGGACCGACCCCCATACGCTGAGGGTACTGAGTGTGTCCGTGTTGGGTCTGGGGGAAGCAGTGTGGTGGGCGGCACCAGCCCCTGTGGCGGGCGATCTTCCTGGGGTCTCCCCAGGAAGGGCCAGCCTTAACTCTCACTTGTGTGGAGCAGAAACACAGGTTCACAGCTGCATTTCAGGGGTTCTAAAGCTGCAGGTTCAAGTGCGCACGGTGGTGAGAGCGCGGCTGCCTTCGTTGTGCGGGTCGCGGCAGTCAGTGCGAGCTAAGTCACTGTGGATCCCGGAGCAGGACCAGCCCCAAGCCCCAGGATGGCCCTGCGTCAGTCCCCACAGCAGACCAGCCCTGGCTGCCTTTGTGGGAAACCAACAGCCTCTCCACAGAGCACGTCCCGCCGGTCCCTGCCGTCGCTCTCCTGCCGCAAGCCTCCTAAGCTCCCAGGGTTCTGCATTTATTCGCTCTTCCTGGAGGTCAGTGTTGCTGTTGTTGTTGTTGTTTGGGTGTCTGAAGGGCTAGACTGAAGAGTCACATATTTATTTATTTTTAAATTTTTTTATTGTGGTTCAGTTATAGTTGTCCCCATTTCCCCCTCCATTACTCTCCTCTGCCCTACCCACCCCCACCCCCCACATTCGATTCCCCACCCCTGCCATTGTCTTTGTCCACTGGTCCTTTATACATGTTCCTTGACTTGATCTTCCCCTTCTTTCCCCATTATCCCCCTCCCCTCCCCCTCTGGTCACTGTCAGTTTGTTCTTTATTTCCATGTTGGAGCTTGTTGTCGGAGAGATCTGTGTGTTTTGCAGAGATGCTTCTTGAGCTTTAACGTGCTGTACAGCATCACCTAGGATCTTGTGAAGATGCACGTGCAGCAGGTAGGGCCTGAGATTTAGCACTTGCGATGAGCTCTGGACGGTGCTGCTGCGGCCCCTGGTGCCTGCGTCCCGAGGGGCAGGAATTGAGGTCTGTGCTGTCGGATGACATGGCCCTGAGCCTCCCGCATGCACGAAGCACTTGAAAGGGGGTTAGTTAGTGTGAGCAAGGGACCAACTGTTTCATTTGTTCAATTTTAATTAGTTTAAATTCAGATTTATAAATGAAAACAGTGCAAATATTTTCCCTTAAGTATAACCTTACATGTCGTTTAGGGAGGTCTACGTTTCCCTTTACTACAAATTTAGTGTCTCAGCTGAGATGTGCTGTCAATGTAAAATACACACTGGATTTTGAAGAGCAAAAAAAATAATGTAAAAAAGCCTTATTAATAATGTCTTATTAGATTGATTACATGTTGAAATGACAATATTTGGGATATACTGGGCTAAGAAAGATATATTACAATTAATTTTACCTGTTTTTATTAGATTGATTACATGTTGAAATGACAATATTTGGGATATACTGGGCTAAGAAAGATATATTACAATTAATTTTACCTGTTTTTATTAGATTGATTACATGTCGAAATGACAATATTTGGGATATACTGGGCTAAGAAAGATATATTACAATTAATTTTACCTGTTTTATTTTTTACTTTGTAACATAGCTACTAGAAAATTTTAAATTGCACATGCAGATCACATTAAATTTCTATTTGACAGTGTTGGCCTATTTATTTTTTTATTAAATTTGTTGGCATGACATTGGTTAATAAGGTCATATAGGTTTCAAGTGTATATTTCTATGATATATGATCTGTATATTACCCTGTGTGCCCACCACCCAAAGTGAAATCATCTTCCATCACGATAGATGTGACCCCCTTTACCCTGTACTACCCTCCACCCCCTTTCCCTCTGGTAACCACCATATCGTTGTCTGTGTCTATGAGTTTCACTTTTAAATCCCACGTAAGAGTGAGGTCATATGGTTCTTAGCTATTTTCGACTTATTTTGCTTAACATAGTAGTCTCACTTATGTAAAGCAAGTAGGAAAAGCACCCTAATTATCAGAACCATACACGTTCCCTAAACAAAAATGCCAGGTCCCCTCATGAGAAGGAGAAACTAACAGCAGTCCCTGCCTCCGTGTATTTTTCAATATGGTAGGGAAATACGATTTGCACGTGTGAAATGACCTGAACATGAAACAGTTTGGGATATACTGGAGTAGCTACACAGAAATGCATACAGAAAAGGCAGACCAGTATGAGTTACAACAGACCTAGAATGCTTCCTCAAGAAGTCCTAATACGAAATGGAGAGACAGCACAATGGAAGTGCAGTTTAGGAAGCTGATCGTTTATAGCAGGTAACACACTTCTAAATTGGACATCGTGAGTTAAGAAGTTACATGCATCTTGGTGAGTATCCACTTATCCATCGGTGGACAACATTCCACTGGAGAACTCCCAAGAGAAAAGAGAACACAATCACCGTCCACATTTGCCTCTCCATCATCCAAGTCAGAACTTCGGCTCACTTCTAACCGTAACCAAAAGAGAGAACAACGCATAGAGTTAGAGAAGCAACATTTATTTCGGACGTAAAAGGGGATTCTGGGACTATGACTTTGGCAATTTCAAAGAGGGAATAGGTGACCGTGTTTTGCTGCGTATAATGTGCACCCATGCTTCTGTGCATGTTATACACAGGATCCCCATTATTGCGACCATGGTATGTAATCATGACACCCATGTCTAATGCGCATCCTTATTTTTCACTTGAAAATTTGGGCAAAAAAAGTGCACATTATACATGGCGAAACACAGTATATGCAGTCATACACTTCTAGACCTGGAAAGACCTTGTTATGTCTGAAGAAGAGAAGTGAATTGCCCAACACAGCCGATAAGAAGAAGCTAGGCTATGTGTTCTGCTGCCTCCATAAAGTGAAATCATCACTGACCTTGGATGACCTGTTGATTATTTACTTCAGATCTACTGACATCGAAGGCCCCATCAGATTTCCAAGTGTGATGTTTCTAGAGTGAACCAAGCTTGATTCTGAGCCCTAGACTCTATAGTATGAAGGCCATGTTCAGGGTCCCGGGGTAAGCAAAGCAAGCCTCTGATTAGGCATTTCGAAAACTTATACCAAACTAACATGAAGAACTATTTTGAGTGCTAGCATTCAACCATATAATGCGTTCAGAATTCTATGCATAATCAGCCTATTTATTACACTAGATGGCAGCAAATAGGTATCTAGGTATATGATCCATTAACTAGGAAATTGAAAACAAAATGAAACCACACAGGTTGTCTCTAAGGTTGCCTGAATAAAGTGAATATTTCCACGAGTATTAAGTTTTCGCATGCTCTCAAAGATTCCTGAAGAAGTCTTGGTTCTGCTCTGTTTCTATGTTTTTAGTGAGTTTCCTTCTTATGCAGAGAAGGGTGCTAAAAATGGTGGTGGACCACAGCAATGTTGAATTGTACAACTGCTGACTCTTGGGCAGGTAGAGCAATACTTTACGTCTTTCTAGAACCTTTGTCCTGGCCATTGGAGGCCACGTGGTAATCAGAGGATGGGGGATGCACGATAGTGAAGAGACAAGTCCGAGAGGAGATGCTGCAGGATATGACATCAGGATCCGCAAGACGGAAAACACTGGTAACAAGAGCAGGTTGTGAACACTGGCAACAGAGGTATTTGAAATTAAGATCAGAGGCCACAGGACCATTGATAGGACCTACCATTATCTAGGGTACTCTCTTCAAAACGGACTGCACAGGATGATCCACTGGGGAACGAAAGGGGAACACTGAAACTTTTATTTATACGTGTTGGCTATCTCAACTAGTAAACAAATTGAGGTTTACTTAATACTTAATACTGGACATGTAGAGTCACATGGAACCTTCACTCAGCCTGTGTATCAGAGCCACAGGTCACAGTTGGGAGCAGAGGAGTTCTGCAGGAAGAGTCGGGGAGCACAGTTTTGAGGGGTAGTTAGAAGTATTGTACCTTCACTTGTCTCTTACTTTAGCACGTTCGAGCATTTTTACAGGTTCTATGTGGCTGATGTAATGGGTAAACATATACTGATGTTATGGTGGTCGAATGAATCATGATGTAACAAGCAACTGGTTTAAAAAAGGTCATGTAAGAAATCTCATATTTAAGGTGATTCCAGTGTAAGCCCAGGTCAGCAATAAGGAATGGCTGAGCTGATCCTTTCCTTACTCCTAGAACAATAAGTCTTTGGCAAAGCTGATAGGAAGCTGGCTCCCAAAATGGGAAGTTATTCTAAAGACTCTTTGAAATATAGATCGACACCAGCTGCAACCACTATTCATTTTTTTAACCTCTAACTTGGAGTACATTGTGCCCTTTTCTAATTGAGACTGAGATTGTAATAACAACCATATATCGAAATAAATGCAACACAGATCCCACCTTCAAACTGTGTTTTATAAATTGAGGACTTTTCATAGATGTTGGACATTAAATGGGGACCTCCCCTCCAACAAAAGAAGTACACTTCTGCAAGGACACTGTGGGAAGTATTTTGCTCTATCACATGTTGAAATTAAAATATTTTATAAAATTGCTTAGTTCAACTTTATCAAGACTTTGAAATTTGTATTTTTTGTGTTTTAGAATGCACAAAATATATCAGAGCATTGTACATTTATATACTTTACAAATATGTAAGCATGTACACTGTGTGCTCAAAAATGTTCTTATTGACCATGGACATAAAACCCAAACTTTCGTGGCCTGTGAGTGAATCCCTTTACAAGATGAAAGTGTAAAATCAGGCAGGAGGGCACCACTGCTACCACTTGGCTTAGAATCCCAAATCCTTATTATTCAGACTCTGTTCATTTCCTTCTGTGTATTCTGATTTTATCCTTCCTCCTGAGGATCAACTTCTCAGGGACACATTGAGATCTGCACACTCAGGGCACAAACCTGGGCTCCTTATCCTTTCATAACTCACTCTCCAAGTGCCTTCATCCTTAAAGGATTGCTCCGTTGGAAGCACAAGCCAAGGTGAAAGGAATATTAAAGTGGAGGCATTGCCCGTCAGATAAAATGCAATTATGTGCAAAGGAAGGACTTGGATGTCAGAGCAGAAAGGTACTACAGGGTAAGAGAAGTGCTTATTCATGTAATTAAATCCTTTCAAGTGAACCCTCACAAGCAGGGGTATTACTAAAAATGTGCTCTCTATTTTGAATTGTACAGGAGAATGAGGAACGGCTTAAAAATAAAAGGTTGACGTAGGTCTGAAGAAAACAGCCTGGCATTTGGGAGAGGCCAAGGGGAGTTCCCCTCATCCCCCCAGGTGAGAGAGGTTTCCATGGCCCTGGTGGTCTTCTATGTTGGCTCTCTTTTCTTTGCAGAGCTTGGCTGAGAGGCCATTATCACTGGTTGCATGCATTCTACTGCAAAAGGCACCTGCTCTTTCTACAGGCCCACGTTTCCAGAGTGTGGTCCTGGGCTGTGCTCTGCCCACACCAGGACGACCTGGGAGCTGGACAGGCTCGGGTCCCTGGGGATCTGCCAAATCCAGTTCTCTGGGAGGGGTGTAGGAATTGCTGCTTTTGATTCCCCTAGTGGATTGGTATACTTCTGGGTCTCAGCTCTTAGAAGAATGTACTGTCTGGTTAACTAGAAAAGGAGAAGAGACAAGATCAGAGGTTCTCCTGCTGGCCCGCAGTCATTAGGGGCTCACATTGGAAAGACAGTTATGAACTTCAGGAAGATGTAAGACAACTTCTGGTTCACAAAGGAAATCAGACACTCAAATGGAATACTTTTAAGAAGAGATTGTAAATATTCATCTTGAAAAGGACAACTTGTTTTGGGTCTTTTGGGACATGGCTTTGGTTACATGGGGAGCAGGGCAATGGGTCAGATTCCACTAACACCACATACAACCATGTTCCAGAAACACATACGTTTAACGCTCCAGGCAACCACAGAAGTCAGTATTACCCCCATTTTGTAGATGGGGAATAAAAGACCCTAAAGAGGTTAAAGGTCTAATATAAATTCATTCTGCTGCTACGAGGCAGAAGTAAGATTTGTACCAGATCTCTGAAATTCACAACCAGGGCATTTCGAGTTGCTCTTCTGGTTCAAAAATTCAAGGTACCATTGGAGAACAGAAGAGTGAAAAAGTAAATGCACAGAGGAAATAGGAAAGAAGAGGGGACGGCTAGAGCATTGGGCCAAAAGGAAATATGCAGGCATTCCTTTGAAGCCTTTAGTAGAATTACAGTAACTATAACTGAGTGGAGGCAAGGCGTCTTTCTATACTGATGATTTAGCGCTCTTGAAGCTGTAGGTCAACAAACAGGAAATACTCATTTGGTTTGCTAGAACACAGAGTTCCTGTCTTCAGAGACATTTGATAGGAGCATCAGCAGTGACAAGTGCTCAGGTCAGCTGTTGAGTTTCACATCTCCCATGGATGCAGACTAATATCCCCCTGGAGCAATGGTTCAGCACTGATTCGAGAAGCAAGAGCTCTCAATTAGGAGCCAGAGCTGCCACTTCCTATAGCAACTGAGACTCCCTGGGGGGTCTCTCACTATGCTGTGATTATTAATGCAACTTTATTAATGGGCTGGAACAGGTCTTAACACAGAGCAGCATGGCCATTGTCCACGGAGCCTACAGAGCCGCATTACATTTGTTACCATGCCCACGATGCAATCTCACAAGCTCTGTTTTTTCCTCTCTGTCTCGCATCAGTGTTTTTGGATTAACGAGCAGGCACTGGCCGAACAAACCAGGGTTTAGAACAAGACGGGGTGGCGGGGGGAGGTGGAAGGAGCTGAGGCTTTGCAGCCACTGCGCCATGAGTTTGGATGATTAGTTGTTTGATTTTAGAAAAACAATATATTTTCTTGTAGTCTGAGTTTCCTACAACCTTATGAAATAAGAATGGTAAGAATAATCGCACTCAATTATTGTGAGATAAACTTTAAAAAATGCTTGTTGAATAAAAGTTTATCAACTCTCACTCAGGAACCTTGGCTACCATAATTCACATACAAAAGTTAATGTATTTATTGTGATAACAAGATCTAACACTTATCGGTTACTTTCTTCCATCAGGCCCTGTTCTCAAAGCTCTTGCTGTTCTACCTGATTCAGTTCTTTTAACAAGTAGCATGGCATGGGTGTGGCAGAATCCCTCGGTAAAATGGGAAATCTTTGGCCTGGAGATGGGAAGCGCCATGCACAGGAAGTCCTGTTTCAAAGCCCACACTCTGCGCATCTTTATAATGCTGCTTCCCGTTATTCTAGAGGAAGAGGTCTACGTCCAGAAGACAGGAAGAGGTAGCACCGCACAGTGGAAACGAGATGGGCTTGAGCCAGGATGCCTGGGTTGGAAACGGGCTCTGCTGTGTGTGCTTGGAGCAAGTCCCTCACTCTCCCGGCCTTAGTCTGCTCGTCTGTTAAATAAGGATAACGGCACCGACCACACAGAACTGTGATGCGGACTAATGATCGAAACTATGTAAAGGGCTTAGACTAGGACATGGTGAACGAGACGCAAATATTATTATGATGATAAAGTACTTGCAGGTGGTGAGTCTGATGATGCATGTCTTCAACCCTGGAAATGAAAACAACCTTTCATTCTTGCTTCTTTCAATGATCACAAAACTTCCTTACAACTCTGCATCAAATAACAACTCTGTGAGTGTTTTATGAACTCATGTACCTGATTACGAAGGAACACAATCCATTTTGGCCTCTCTGTGACGTAAGCAGTATTCCAACCTTGTTAGGTCAGGGAAATCACGCAGTGAGAAGAAGAGAAGAAATAAAAACATGGCCCTTGAAAGTCGGCACCGAACAGACCAGAGACCCCACCAGCCACCCTGCCCCTCCACACACAGACTGCACTTCTGGAAATTCGCTCTGCAGAAGTGTCAGCACTTCTAAAGGCCATGTTAAAGACCTACTTTTAAAGACCAAGTTCTATTTTTCAAGGTCAAAACCTCAAGCGCAGAACTGAAGTTTGAAAGTTGTCACAACTTCCTAGGATACAACACCTAGCACTTTCGTTGCGGTTGTTGGGTATGGGTGCACTGTGATACGTACAGTATTTTACTGGCACGGATCTTGCAAGTAAAGTTCTTGCAGCAGGGAGTTTACCAGGTTCTAATTTTGGAACCACAAATTTTGGCTTATGATTTGTAATTTTAAAGTTACATATCGGCACAGCTATACAAATCATCTAAAGTATCAACAAAAATAAACACAAGTGAATGATGCCCCCAAATAGTTTATCAAACTCATTTATTGAATTATAGAATTTAAAACAACGTCTTTTCTTTTGTATTTCTGTGGCTAATTTTTTATACTATTACAGATGTCCCCCATTTTCCACCCCTTTGCCCCCATCTACCTTGGCTAATTTTCCTAAACCAAGAGCTCAATTCAAGAGGGAGGCAAATATCCCACCAGGGGGAAAACCGTATTTCAAAAATATCTGTACTGGGGCATAAGGCTGAAGTCGAGAACGTAGCAGAAGTTTCACCAAATGGAATCAGCTCATACAGCCTTTCCCTTTTAATAAAAAACTACCATCCATCTCCTCGATGAAGGTAATCAGTCTGGAAAAAATATTTGAGCGCACAAACTTACTGCAGCGATGCACCAGGGGGCAGCCGTGGAAATGGAGGAGAGAGCGAGGGGAGACCGAACGCTCTAAGCAGTGTGTCCGCTCCTTTCTCGTTCCTCTGGGACACACTACAATCCCGCTGAGGATATCGGAAGCCCGTGTCTCGGTCCATGTGTGTGTCTTAGAGCTAACTTGGGCCCCTGGTCTGTTCTTCGCAATTCCCTGCCCAGGAAAGGCCGCCCTGCGCTGATGTTTCTGTTTCATTCTCAACACTGCACAGGCCATCCACTCAACACGTATCCAGCCTCGAGAACCTGAGGTTCCCAGCACCTCTGGTATTTGCAAGATGCTGGGAAGGCGACGGAGAGGTTAGAGATACGGCTGAGTAGACACGGAAGGTTACTTGGGACCACGCTATAATAAAACAGACTTTTCCTCCCAGATGTGAACCAGGCACACCTCACGGGAATGGGTGCGCAGTGTGGCTTCTTTAGCGCTCAATCCCAGAAACCCAAGCCTTGTCCACATGTGCGAAGGCCTCCCAGGGCCATTCTCGGGATTTTTAATACCCAAGCAGGACCCTTTCTGTTAGTCTGGGAGAAATCAAGCAAACGCTATGCCCATGACCCCTATGTGACAGCTCTGCTTTCTTCCAGCAAGGTCCCCATAGAGCAGGTAAGTGGCAAGTCCAGTTTATTCTAATGAGGATACGTAATCACGTAAAATCACCTTGGAGTTTATGCTTGGAGTGTGGCTACTCGCCCCCATGAATTTACAATGCATGGGAAGGTGCTCGAGACAAAGGCTCCGTGTGACCCACTTATTTGGGGAATCTGGTTCCGGGTCCAAGGTCAGGCACAATTACAGCAATGGTGTTTCATAGAGCAAGGCTTCATATGCTATACATTATTATTGCAGTCACTAATCTCACAGGCTTTAGGTCAATTATTCGTACTTCATGTGACCACAAAGTAATAAAACATAACTTTAATCACTATGCCAGCACTCACATATTTAAGTAACACCATTTTTAAAAGTGAGAAGGCTGAGAGGTTTTAAATAAATCCCAATAAAGTTGTGACTGCTCAAAAATTTGTTTTAAACTCTTCCTTGGGGATTATCTTCAGAGTTTAATTAATTCACGAGCCACATAGGAATCTAAATCTTATTACTTTCAGTCCCAACCAGTCTAATTTAATAATACAATGAAAACGTTTGGAGCAAATAACTTCATTATCGGGAACTGGCTGGGGCTGGCGTTTTCCTGTCCTTGCTTGCACAGGCCCCCGGCAACTGCAGACACCTGGGGAGCCGATGTCACGGGCGCGTTCTCCAGTGTCCCTCCTGTTCTCTGTAATGCTATCCCCAGCCGTCAATACAAGTAGCCTCTTACTTGACTTTGAATAACACCACGGTGTAAGAAAAATGGGGACAAAGGGCATGCAATAATTTTAAGTACTTTAGGTCTGGGGGCCATAACTTCTTTCTTTCCAATCCCTGACCCCCCGAACCATCCTCTTCTTGGGCCACTCAAGATCATTTCGTGCCCGGAACAGGTGCTCAGTAAGTACTCCCCATTCACTAGGAGGTCGAAGACTGAAGCCTACCTTTCCAGGTTTTTCTTCCAAGTGAAACCTACATTTCTTAAAGCAAGGACCTCTGGTTTCTCCCCTGGATAGCTGACTTACCGCCAAAGTTTACAGGATTTTCAGAAGATTCTCAATTTTCTCAGCCTGTCACATTGCTTTATAACAGTCAAATTGAACCCTTGTGTTGGGCTACATTATTTTCAAAATGTCTGCAGAAATCACCCCACTTCGTGCCCAGGATCATGGTTTTTGGATGTAATTTTTTAACCAGTTCTGAGAAATCATTTCATCTCCTTTAGTTATGCTATATGCGGGGGCTGCTTGTCCAGGGAGGGAAATAAGGCCCAGAGAACAGACAGCAGTTTTCCAAACGACGTTTTCAAGAACCTTCGAAGAGAACCAGCCTTTCTGGCTTTGCCTCTTAAATGAGGTTTTTATGGCTTCTGTATTACTTTGCAAATACCCAGGGCCCTTTAATAATTTCCTCTTTTGCTGAATATTGAACTTTGGTTTTCCCCCCAGATATATTAACTAAGGTCTTTGTTTATTTTAAGTCAATTATTGTTATTATGATTTTACAAACACTCCTATTCCATTTATAAAATTCCAAATTAGTACTCCTTTAAAAATATTCTAAAAGAACTCAGATCTTGAGTTTGGTATATTTATATACTTTTTCCTTGTGTTAATGAAATGCTAACGACTTCCTACACCACACATTTTCAGAGTTGGAGAGAAACAGGAAGGAATTTAATCTCATGCTCAGTGGAAATTTTCATGCAAGCTTATAACATAGGCAGCAGTTACCCTTCTATACAGATCAGCAGCTTCTTAAGCTCAGAAGTAAGTGACTTGTCTGAAGTCCCACAGCCACTAAGCGGCAGTAGGTAAGCAGATTCCGTGAGAGCGGCTCCTTGGAGTTGCACTTTTCAAATGTCCCTCTCATTTGAGGGACATTGTAGGAAAACCAGTTGCGCTCTCAGACAGAAAAGACTATCACTACTGATACCAGGAAGAGGAAATATCGGTCAGGTTTAAGAGGAAATCTTAAGGGTGGCAGGTATCGTAGGAGGTCGCAGTTGGTTGAGGATGCCGCAAAACAGGCAAAGTGAAGACAGCCCAGATCAGCAGGCAGCTTCTGTACAAACTGCTGGTCAGGTGCAGGAACTATTGGTATTCATTGCTATTCTCCTCGTCTTCCTTAATAATAATAAAAATAAAATAATTCCTACTACTACTACTACTACTATACATTAAGAACCATCACAGACCAGGGGAGTGGGGTAAGACAGGAAACCCCAGTTTTCCAGTGTTATTAATAAAGGGGGGAGGTAAGGAGTCTTTGTTTGGGAACTGGGGTTAAAGAGAAGAATAGGCTCTAAGAAAAGTCAGGAATAGAGATGAAATCAGAAAGACAAACTACCTTCCCTTTCATCCTCCAAAACACATCCACGCACATCCACACACACCCTCGAATCCCAGGCCCTGCTGGTCATGTTCCTCTTCAAACAGCACGAGACCCTGGTTCCATACAGAGCTTCTCGGCCGGCCTGTTTCACTGCCGGGAGCAACCCCTAAAATCCTCTCCTTGGAGAAGAGACCTCAGACCTCCTTATGATTTACAGATTCCTGGAACACTTGTAGGGTACGTGCATATCTCTGTCACACCTCATCTCTGTGCAGGTGAGAGTATAAATACGAATATTCCCACTTTTGAAAAGAAAGAACGCAGGTTTCAAGGGGTCCACGATTTTCCATGGCTGAGCAAGGCCAGGTTTGCTGACAATGCTCTTTCTACTTCTCTACATTGCTTGGTGCTAGAAATCTCTGGTCAATAATTTCTTTTTCAATTGCAATAAATTTTACACACGGTGAAAAGCACAAATTCGACTTGACATTTCAATGACTTGACACATGCACGCAGCGTCATCCAGGCCCCGATCAAGACAGAGGAGGCTGTGCTTTTAAATCTACAGCAGCAGAGGTTCTAGGACCAGCGGGCAAGTCTGAAACAAAGGAAGGAAAGCCACGTGCAGGGGTATAAAACCTCAGGCACCTGATACACCTACGTAAGTTCCTTTTGCCAGAAAGGAAGAGGGGAAAGTGAGCTAGAATGCTGGTTTTTTTTCCTATGCTAGTTTCTTGTGATTGTATTCACTCACCCTTTACAGTGATGAGCTTCTCTGATCTGCATTATGCGTTCATATAAGTCTCATGGGAACATATGAAAGGCATCAGGGTTTCCCTTCATTTTTACTTTGGCCCTGGATTTTATTATACTATTAATACCATACTACAGAGCTGTGGGTTGCTGTTGGCTAATTAGTCTTATTCACATTGAAAGAGGCCCTTAATCCCATTTTAAACTTTGCACAGTACATCTGAGTGTTTTCAACTTCGACGGTTCTCCACCATAATGTTATAATTATACTATCTTCTCATCGGTGTCACCCACACACTATAATTACAGTCGAAGCTAAGGCTGTGTTTGCGGTGTACTAAAGAGGATGGAATTGTTTCATTTCAAGTGACTCATTTACCTTCTCTGGTAATAGCAGGAATTCATGGTAATGGAAGAGCCGTGGTCTTACTACGCTTATCTGAACCACAATTTCAGATACCAAAAAACCAAAGAAGAAAATAAAACCCCCAAGCCCCAACATGGGAAAGTATGGGAGGCATGATTCCCAGTCGGCTTCCCACAATGATTTGAAAATCTAGGCTGGGCAAGGTAAAGGAGACGAGCATGCTGACGGCCACTCTGGGGTCTCGGCAACGTCCTCACGTGGCCTGACACAAGTGAGGGCACCCCCAAGCATTTCAAGTCAGTTTGCAGGACTAATGCCATGACCATACTTTCTAGCTAGGCTCTGAGACTACAGGATGATGACTCTTCGAAGCCCAGAGAACTTCTGTCCTGCAGGACCCTGCATTTCCTTAGGTCAGAGTTCATTCATATCCACGGTGGGCCACTTCTAGGTGCTGAGGGACCAAGCAGACATCTCTGTTCCCACGGAACTGAACTCTCATGTAGGTTAGACCTGTGTTTTGCTTATTTGCCTCACCCAGTCAGCTGAAGTCTGAAAGCCACTATTTTTCTTAACATATGGGCATGAACCCAGTCCGGCGACGAGAGGCACGGGGGATGAGTGGAGCCTGCCGGGGTCACACGTGCTGGGTTCATCGACAATCAGCTACAAGAGAGCACCTGCCGACTTGCTGACACCGACGGGGTGGACGCTTCCCTTCCAGCGCACCTCTCACTTGCTCGCCCAGAGCCTCTGGCTTGAAATGTTTCATGGAACCTTGGCGTTCTTTGATCTCGCCTGCTCCGTGCAGTGTTAGTGGCAGCAGGACCACACCCTTCTGCACAACTCATTCAGGGTTGAGTTAGCCAGAACCAGAACGCAAACAGTTTCTGGTTTTCCCATAGCAATTTTCCGACTAATGTGTTCTTCCAAGGGCTTTCCCCACTTTTCGGAGATAGAACTCTGGTCACTAGTAAGGCTAAATTCATGGGTTCCGCTGGGAATGTGAATTGTCTTTCCTTGAGGATAGGGTTGCCCATCCGTTCATGGGGAATTACTCTATGTTTACTATGGAATTTGCAAGTATACGCAAAAACAAAGAGCATGGTTTAATAAACTACTCCGTGTTCCTCGCCCGGCTTCAGTAAGGACCAGTATTTGACCAATCCTGTGTACCTCCCCCACCTACGGGTTTCATCACCTGCTTTCAACCACAACTACCTACTTACGTGTCTCTAATAAAAGAATACCAATATCACACCTAACGAATTAATAATGATCCCTCAATACCATCTAACGCCCAGTCTGCGCTCAAATTTCCAAAAGCATCCGAACGATGTCTTTTGATCATCTTTTTTGTTTTAGTCAGAATGCAAACCACACCCTGCACCGTCTCTTCAGGCTGCTCGAAGGCAGGATGTTTCCTCTCCTTTTTATTACATCCATTTTTTTGGTTGCAGATAATTTCCTTTAGCTTATTGCATTCTTAAAAAGTCATTTAAAATGTTCTTCTATCCCTGTTATTTCCTCTGAACTGGCAGTAAGACCTAGAGGCTTAATTTGATTTGGTTCACCTCTCACGGGAAGAGCCCGTTATAGGGGCCCCTCGAACTCCCGTGTCAGGGACGTGTAATATCGTGTGATGATAAGATTGGTCTGGTCCAAACTGCTGTCAGCCTGATGCACCTGGAACAGAGTGTGCATAAATACTGTATCACTCACTGATGATCTTGCCTAAATGCATTATGTCATCAGGGGTTCTAAAGTGATGATTTCTCTCTAATCCTACCATTTCATCTGCATTCATTAGCTAGACTATGTCTATATAAAGGGGGAGGGGGAAGAAAGCAACTTTCCTTCGCCAACTATTCAGTTACCCTGAAAGGCAACTCATACAAGAATGCAAGGCAACTGCTTGATTTTATCCTTTAATGTATCCATTTTTAGAATAATGAGTAGATGCCCTAGTAACCTCCAAAGGTGACCATTTTGTAAAAAAGTATTATTCTGAACTCACTGATGAATCATGTTTTGATAGCCTTTTTAAGGGACGAGAATTACAAGAATAGAAATGACGAAATCATTTCTACATCTCTCAGTTATTCTGGGCTGTTTTCAAAGGAAAAGCACATTGCCTAATCTTGGCTACCCTTCCCCTTGTGTTCCCTTTTCCGTCTGCTCTATCACCACTCTCCCTCTAGAACAATGGCCGGAGTCAGGGCCAGAGACGAGGTGGCATCTAAAACTCCATGTCCTCACGCACCTCCTCGGGAAACCCCTGTGGATATTTAAGGAAGGCTCTGCTCAGACTGCGGGGGGCGGGGGGGATCAGCACAAACACCCAAATCTAAATGCGTGAACACTGAGAGATGCGCATGCCCGCAGCTGGCGCAGCCTGGGCCCCTCCGAACACTAGGAGCCACGGGGGCCGTCACAGGTGACCCCTTGAAGAGAAGCTCCCTGGTGCTCTGTTTTCAGAAGTCCTGTGACTCTTTTGCCTTTCTCATGGATAGTCATAACGCAACCCGAACACATTAAAGACTCCAAAAACGTGTCCGTCTACACCTATAAAAGAAATCCTACCATTAAAAGAGTCCACGATCATGCCAAATGACTCACGCAGGCGGTAAATGTTCTGGAAGTTCACAGAAAAAGGCCTGGCACTGAGTTCAGTCCAGGAGGGGGAGAAGCTGTTCTTTGGAAAAGTGGGAGGAGGTGGTTTTGATGCTGCACCTTGCAGCTGTCTGTGTAGCCTCATGTCTTCTATACCTCAGGACAGGTTCTTCAGGGAAAGAGGAAGGAGAGGGAACAGCTTTCCACCAGGTGCCAAGCATGGTGATAACAACAAATGTTTTACCTAATCTTGCCCACAGGCAGCCCCGAGGAAAGGCTGCGAAGCAATGAAGCCCCCTCCTGGCTGCCCTCCCTCTTGCCCACCACCCCTTCTTTCTTGCCCGGTGCCCACGTCTCATCTCAGGCCAGCTCGAATTTGGCAGGCCTGCCGGTTCCTCCCTTCCAGCACCCCCTGCTCTATCTGCCTCTAAAGGCACCGCCCACCCTCTGGTCCGCACTGATGTGCCAACAGCTGAACACGGAAGGAGGGTTCTCGGACAAGGGGCTTTTGGGCTATGACTTAATTTTTGCACCTTTTGAAGAGTTAGGTGACAACGAAAAGACACATCCGTAACATTGGACTTTATGTTTGAAATCAGTTTTTCTCAACCTGGGCTGTGCAGGCATTCTCTGGAGTCAGTGGGAATTTGATCTCTTTAAGAAAATGTATGTTGAACACGAGATCTGCTATCCTAGATCCAGCATCCTTCCCGCCCTCCCAGAAAATAGAAATAAAGTTCAACAGGAGATAAGCTTTGGTAAGCAGGGTAAGGG
Organism: Glossophaga mutica; assembly: GCA_039655065.1. Lineage (NCBI taxonomy): Eukaryota > Metazoa > Chordata > Mammalia > Chiroptera > Phyllostomidae > Glossophaga > Glossophaga mutica. The sequence continues at coordinate 7,172,390 of CM077305.1, forward strand.
GGAGTGTAGGCGCTTCCTGCGACCCAGGCCGCCATCCCTACTCTTTCAGCAGGAGCAATAGGAACAGTAGCAGCAGCAGCCAAAATAATAAAAAACATTTATTCCACTCCTAGTCGTGCCTGGAATTCTTCTGGGTGCCTGTCTGCTCCACACAATGCCCCTTTGAGATAGATGTTGATATCTCCGGGTACAGACGGAGAGCTCGAAGCTCCTGGTGTGCGGGCAGGATGCGGGGTGCATACATATGACAATCGCATGTCCAGCCCCTAGACTCCAAAGTCCTCAGCACACAGCAGGCGACTCCGTCTGAAACCAGTGACAGCGTTTGTCATAACCACCCCTGTCTGATAGGAACAAACACCCCCATGACTTCGGTAGGGCCTCCTGCCTTCTTTTCCCCTCAACTGCTCCCGAGTCAAGGAAACAATTGTTACTCATCTGTGTTGGTCTAAGTGTTGGAGGGGAATGCCAACCTCAAACACCACAAAATCCATGCCAATGGTTCTCTCCCCACTTCCCTTCTGCCTTGGCCCTTGAGTGATTCTGGACCTCAGTATGATATTCGTCTCACTCATATTAAGCTCTCATTTTGTGTAAGACCCACTGAAGTTGTGAGAAAGGGAGCAGAACGTAGAAAGATCAGGGAGACTCAGTCGCTGCCTTCAAAAGAGCTTATAGTCTAGAAAGGAAGATGCCACGTGTACACAAGCCGTTTGAGTTCAGGACAAAAGAGGCACAACAATGTTAAAGGCTTTCGGAGTTCAGGAAAAGAAGAGTTCAGCACCAGTGAGGATGCTATCCAGGTGTTTCCGGTTTCCTGGCAGGAGTTACGTGGTGACAGGTGCGCGGAGCCATATGAGCTGATGACGCAAGCACAGGGGGCCTCTCCTGCAAGGATTTGCTTTCACACTGATCCAAGTGTGGAGAGGCCAGAAAGAACAGTTAAAGGCTGCTTATCCACGACACACGAAGAGCCAAAAGAGAACCTGTGGCCGTCAGGACAGGAACACTACCTGAGAACACCTCGGGGGTTCACGAAGGCCGATCACCTGAACCACAACATCTATTAGGAGGCTGTGAGGTCTCGAGGCCAGGAGCCTTCAACAGCACACCATTTCCTAATCAGAAAGTCTTCGGTCTTTATTCTTTGGCGTGAAGGCAGTGGATGAAGGACCTACAAATCTGCAAGGTTAAGCTTGCCCTCACACTGGAGCTGCATGCTACCCTGACTGTAACTCTTCCTAAGATAATGTCATGTGATAACGATGAAGCATCTCAGACAGTTCAGCTGCCCAGTCCCATTCGTCACTAAGCACTTACAGACGTCCAGCATTCATCCGATGGAGTACCTTTTAATAATAACAACAACAACAATAAAATGTACTTGTCTACACCTATTAGAGACACTATCAATCTGACTTTACAGTACAGGAGTTTACTGCGAAGTAAATTTGTAAAGTGAATCCTGTATTCTCGGGAATGTCAGTTACCAAATTGAAGATAATTTCCTATAGGAGACTAAAAGACTATAACTGATGCACACATGATGAGTCGTTCCCTAAACTAGCTTATTACAGAAATAATCTTTTTCCCATTTATAACAGGAGTTTTCTTAAAGGGCCAGAGAGTAAACATTTTAAATTTGCAGAGCTATAGTTGATGTTGCATCTGCTCAACTCTGCCACGGTAGCCCCTCGTTTAAATAATTGTTGACCTTCAAAAAAATTAGCTTATTTTGTATCATCCATTGTGAATTACATGCAAATTAATTTCCTATAAATATTTTAGAAAGCCCTTTGGAAGTTGCAGAACCTCTTTTCTGATTGACAAATTCTTTATTTCATAATTATCACTTCTTGAGTGACTAATTATTTGTGATTGAAATATATATCATCTTGGGTATGTGCCATGTGGCACACTATTACTTGAACTACTATTTCATGGTGTCTACGTTTGATTTCCATAAATCTTTTTAAAAAGATTTTATTTATTTATTTTTAGAGAGAGGGGAAGGGAGGGAGAGAGGGAGAGAAACATCGATGTGCAAGAGATACATGGATTAGTTGCCTCTGACATGCCCCCAACTGGGAACCTGGTCCACAACCCAGGCATGTGCCCTGACTGGGAATCGAACCAGCAACCTTTCGGTTTGCAGTCCAGCACTCGATCCACTGAGCCACACCAGCCAGGACTGATTTTCATATATCGTTTTATTAAGTGTGATGCATAGTCTACTTTCTCAGGATGCAGATGAATTTGTATTAAATTCAGGGCACACCTGACTTTAAGACAATGCGGCACCAGCACACATTATCTGAAGAAGTTGTTCATAGTCACAGGGAGCCAGCGTAGACAAAGACCCTTCTGGAATGACAGATTCAGGGTCCTCTCCTTGAGGCTTCTGTGCGTGCAGAAGCCAGAGCTCTCTCAAGGGCAGTGGTTACAGCCTTGGTTTTGAAGCTGTTGAGCTCAGCGACCAGTCAGAAGGCTGCGGGCTAGAAGAACTCAAAGGTCACGACCAAGTCTGGGAGACTTTGACTTCCAAGAGTCACTAAAACGTGTCCACCACCCACTGGGGTCACCCAGGGTGAAAGAATGTTTGCCTTGGATCTCATCCTTGACAACTGTGTGTCACACTTTGGAAGAGAAACCAAACCAGGAATTGGTAGACAGAGAACACAAATGCCTCTGGAATTTTCAGGGAGATGTTTGATCAGCCTTCTCAGACTTCACAAAAATTTAATGACACCTAAGATCAAGGCTTTTAGAGGCCTATGTCCACAGATTTCTAACTATTTTCTCACTGTTCGGGTTCCAGGAGAAAGAGAAGACCTTGACATATGTTTGTAACCAGAAAGGACCTGCAGGTGGTTGAGGAGGCTGACCTTGAACTGTGTGCTCACTTCCAGCGTCACAGGCTTCACTCACACTGGCCTGAGCCTGCACAGAGAAGATCAGGCCCCTCATGGATGAAGTGGTCAGCATCTACTTACCTCTAAGCAGGGCTCAGCAAATTTCTGGGAGCTGAAGGAGGAGCTAAGACCTAATAATTATCTTACAAAGAATCCTTATCTCCCAACCATCACATGGGAAGGCAGGGCAGCGTATAAGAAAGCACTAACACTGGGAAACCTGGCAGGCATTCTCTGGAGGTTTCAGGCTGGAAAAACCTCACTGCAGAGTCCATATTTTAAGATAACTGAATATTGTTGCTTGACGTATCGATAATATACATTATCTGCCCTTGACTTTGCAAGCTCTGCACTGATGGGTATTTACTTTATTCTCTTGTGGGTCAGTGGAGAGACTCAGGAAAGCCGCTTTCTCTGTACACCCCTCCTTCTTCCTGCACAAAGTGCATAATTCTCCCTGCCCACCTCCTACTTCAGAGAAGCATGGAAAGGGGGTACATAGGATCTGTAGGATGCTTGGCATTATCTGGAGATTAGCTGTTTGTGAGTCAGAAAGGGCCACCACTACTTTGGGTGCAAGAGACAGCCAACATAAACACTGTTCCCTTAAAAGGGATGCTAATCATCTGTGCTTACTTATTGAGTCATTGGCGGAATTGTTCATAAACAGTGGACTGTCCAGAATTCAATGTCAGCTTCGGTGTCAGAACCCAAGGTTGGCGCGGCTCTCTGATGCATGTCAAAGCTCAAGTTCTCTGCAACAGATACATGCTGCACATTCCCTCTACGGTGCCACCCCTGCACACACACGCTTCTCTTGTGTTGCACTTATTTTAGCTGTATTGTCAGCTAACGGAATCCCTAGGGTTGAAAATGTCTGATGAACAAGAATGCTTACAGCTGAGCGGGTCCTTTGGCTCTTGTGGAGGCAGTGATGGGCCCCAGGCCGGAGTGGGCAGCTGAAGCACCAAGAGGATACAACAGTGATGACACACAGATGTCCCGTGACATGTCCCAAGACTAGACCCTGATGCCAGAGCCATGACCTGAAGTGAAGGTTCGGCGGACCGCCTTTGGGAAAGACTATTTATAGTAACAGACAAGAGAAGTTTCTCGTCCTGTTTATCTTTATCCCTCTGTCACACAGGATGGCTGGAGGGTACAGAGGCACTCAGTGGCAGCCAAAGAGTGGTTCAGATAGTAGGGAAAATCAGGCTTCTATTTTTCTTGCATTTTTTTGGTATGTGTGCAAAATCCAATGACTATTTACTAAGCACCTGGCATGGGCCAGGTACCGTGGGCTACAAGGATGTGTAAGGTACAGCCCCTATCCTTAGAGGGAGCACAGTCTATTAAGAAAAAATAGAAAGCATGCTAAAGTCTGCATTAGGTTGAAACAAATGACATACAATATTAAGATCCAAAACAGAGTCAAGGATGGGAAATTTCCCACTCATTTCTCATACTTGTTGGACTAAAATAAAAGCCACAAGAGAAGACAACAAATACCACAGGACCAGACACTACTCTCATTACTTTAAATATATCACACTCGTAATTCTCACCCTAACTTTGTGAGTTAGGTACTATTAGCATCTCTATTTTAGAAATAAGGAAGCGAAACAGAGCAGAACCAAGGTACAGAGAGGTTGTGAAAAACAGATAAGCTCACGCAGGAGTACATTGCAGACCTGGGACATCGACCAAGCTGTTTTGCTCCAGAGCACGCGTTCTTCCAGAGCTCTGTACGTACTTACTTTCCTTGGGAAGGAGAAGGAACGGGTTATGGAGATTCCAGGATGAAAGCATGCATTTTTGGAGGGACCTGGAAAAAGCTTTATGAATAAAGTGATATTCGAAAGATTCCTGAAAGACAAAATCTGAGAAGGAGTTCTCCCAACTGGGAGGCAAAGAAGAGGGGATTTCTGACGAAGGAGCAGTTATGAATGGCTATAACGAAGCAGGAAGGCGGGGGCACAGACGCGGGGACGCAGGGTATACAAGCGAAATAAGGCTAGAAAAGCACATGGGGCCCATGTGGTAGACTTCCCTGAAAGCAGCAAGAGGCGTTTCTTCATAATTTAGGAAACACAGGTGAACAACAGAAGATGATTGGGCAGAAGTATCGCTGGATCAGAGGAAGAATGAATGGGAAGCAGAGAACCGAACGGCTTGGAACAGGGAAAAATGGGCGATAGGGAAGAAACATTAAGAGGCTAGGACAAGAGTCCAGCTGAGCAAGTACAATAAGAACCCAACATGCATGAAGACAGTTTCTACAATAAATGTTTGATGCATAGCAGTGTTTTTTATTGAAAAGTAACTCACGATTGTGAAGAAAGCTGCTTGTGCACTTATACAAATTGACTGTGCCTGACTAATTGGTATCTTTTGGAATCCTTTTAAAACCTAACTCTGACCTCAGCCACTGATATTTATGTTCACAATGTCTGTTTTCATAAAATCTTGGGCTAGTTTGTGCTCCAAATGTAAGTCAATGAAACTTCCATTTTTCTCAGTCGAGGTGAAAATGCCATCGATTGCAAAACTCACACTTTCATAGTGCTATGCGATAAATTCCATGAAAAGGAATGATATTACATAATGAGAAATAAAATTATTGGAAAGCACAAGGAACATGGAACCTGAGGTGTTTGCCTTCTTCAGAAATACTCAACATGTTTTGCTTTTCTCTAGAAGACTCTACCCATCCTCATCACTTTCCCCAGCAGCGAAGAAGCAGCTTTCTTCGTGGAAAGTTTGTGCCACTACTTTTTAAAGCACGACAAACATGCCTATACGTGTCTCTTTCATTGGAAACTCCCTCAAGACCCTTCTTATCCTGACTGTGCTTTTGCCCATTTCCATGCCTTTGCACAGGTGAATATGCAGCTACCCACGAGTGTGGGCTGAAAAATCCTCATGGGATGTTTACAAAGAGCACATTCTTTCCAGAAAACATTTCTGAAGAATTGACTCTGTGAAACAGTGACAGTGTCCCCAGCCACACAGCGAGGTGCTGGGAGCGCGAGCACCTGTCACATCTCGGTGAGGTGCTCGAACGGGCAAGGCAGCCGTGTGCCACGCATGGGCCCCGGGGAAGGCACCCACGGATGCGGACATGTCTGTGGATGCGTTACTTTACCCACGCGGTCCTGGGACAGAGGGCAGGTGACTCCAGATAAAAAGGACGCAATTCCTCCTTGGGTGGGGGGGTTTGAGTCTGTGTGATATACCACATACGAAAGACAATTCGCTTGTGTTTCTGCTTATCACAAACACAGAAAATCAACATCTGCTGGGTGGTGGGCGGGAATTTCTTCACCATGTCCGCCCCACCCACAGGTCGTAGTTTGACGAGGCTCAGCGCTGGTGCTCCTCAGAGCGCCGATTCGACAAAGATGACGCCTTGGGGAAGTCACGCTACTGCTTTGGGGTAACTGAAGGGCCAGGTATTATGCCTGTGCGTGGACAGGGCTCCAGTGTGGGCTGGAGCACGCACCATTTGTAAAACGTTCTCCACAGGTTCCTTCTCATTTCCTTACAGAAAGTAGCGGTAAGCACACGGTCTGCTGAGTGAAGAATGTGAAATACACCCGGGGGTAACCCAAACGTAACCAAATAGTCCCTCTCCCAGACCCCTCGTGTTGATCAGGAGCAGATTAACTTGTCAGGTGCTCTAAGACAGGAGGGCCACAGAGTTTGTGGTCTGGCATGACTGGCAAGTGGATGCCGTTTGTGACAAACAGGTCCACCCACTCCTTGGGGTCACATCCAAGGAAATGGTTTACATTTCCTATTGGAAACTTATTCTGCGATTTCATCAAACAATCCCAGTTATGGTTTCCCAACACCAGAATTGCCAACAAACAGCAGTGGACTAAACTTAATCAGGTGCACTGTCTTCCCTTCCTTTATCATAAAAGGGGGACTCCAGCACGTATTTCAACTGCTGAAAAAGCCTATTCCTAGTTTAATTAAAGGGCCCGACTGTGTGATTGGGATGCTTTTAAGTTTATGTGAGGGATTGAGAAGAAGCATAAAACAGGCTTTGCCTTAAAGCCCAACACAATGAATTAGTTCACACAATCGCACACAACACGTTGAGTTCTGTGCCTGGTAGTAACACACAGTAAAACGTCACAAGGTAAATGCTGTCATGAACAACAGAGCAAGGTCTGTGGAAGCTGCCCCGCAGAGCTGACGTTCAAGTTCAGTCTTGGTCGGGGAGGAGGGGCTCATCAGAGGACAGGAAGGGGATGAACAAAGGCATTTTAAGGAAAAGAGGCAGCTCGCACGAAGGCAGAATTCTGGAGCATAAGGCGTAACGGCCAATGTGAAGGCCAAGGGACAGAAATGAAGGGAAAGAAATATTTCAAAATAACAATGATGATACACCACAGGATCTGTAAAAAGAAGCGGGTTCCTAAATTTCATAAACTAATTGTTGGTTCACAATCAATTTTTGCACCTTTGTCCCCCTTCTCATTAATTTGGCCTTATTTAACCTCTATGGACAAGCCAATTGGAGAAATAAAGAAGCATCCTCACAGATATCCTGAAAAAGAATCTTTCATTTTGTCTGTGTAGTTCCAACCTGTCATTCATCCATCCAGTTCCTTTACCACAAATACAATAGAGAAACAACAGTAGCTTAAACTACGGTAAAGCATAGACGGCATTGCTGAAGGCGGGGAAAGAACAAAAATTCTTACTTGTCCCGAGGCCTGGATGAACTCTTTGCAGACTCTGGGACGCTCTGTCAAGGAGAGCAGGTATGGCTGGAAGAGAAAGAGAAGAAAACCATTAGTCATCCCTGTGAACATGGTCTGCTGTGGTCTCCCCTTCAAACAACATCTCCCCTTCAAATGACAAAAGGTGGCTTCGGCCAAGCTCACGATAGCTGCCCACCTCTAAAAACAAGCCCTCACGAACATCAGAGCAAATGGAACCATTCTGATCTTAGTCCCCGCCGCTGTCATCCGAGACGCAGGAAAGAACAACGAAAACAATGTCTCCCTATGTCATTTGAGTCCCGACTTGAGTCTTGCTTGTGAAAAAAGAAGAATATCGATTCTTATTTTTTAAAAAAGTTCCTTTAAATTTTTTTTTTTTAAGCAATAACCATGTGAGCAGTCCTGGGAGCTCGGGGCAGAAATGGGGGTCAGCGAGATGCTGGATAAGAGCGACGCAGAACGTTATGATGTGGGCGGGGCAATGAGTCATCTATTCTATAAGCAGCTGTAATTTTACTGATACCAGGATTAGGTTGCACCGAAAACAGGAAGGATGGAAAACGAGCAGGGTAGTTGCCCCTGAGCTGCTGAACTGGGTTGCTTTGCAGGCGTCCCAGCTACAAAAGTTTGCAACTGATCTGGGGAAGAAGGGGGCTTCTCTGGGATCCCCCACCTCAGCTCACGTCATCTACGGGTTATGCTTAGAGAGCAGCATGGTCCAGGCCCACTGCAAACACCAAGCATGACCTCACCGCAGTGAAAAAAATGTGCTTTCGGCCCTCAGTAGAAACCAGCAGTCACAATGCTCAGAAATTCTCTCTAACATGGAAAAAGGAAGAAGAAAAGGAAGATGTGTGGGCAGTGAGCACACCTGCTCCCATCTCCCTGGATTTCTGAGTTGGGAGAAACCTGCCCGCCTGTCCTGATATCCGTTTCCATGTGCTTTTCCATGCCTCCCCTCTGCCTAGCTCACCGGGCCTGGAATCCATAATACAGAACCTTAGACACCGCAGAATTCTAACCCTTATACGTTTTTTCAGTCTGGGCACATCAGTGAGAGTTTGTTTCCAAGTAAAGTTAAGCTTTGTGGGCTCGGGTGAATTAGTATTTTAAATTCTATATGACTCTTAGTTCTGAAAGTGTTTCTTTTTTATTCTCCCTTGAAACCTTACCATGAGCGTCATCTGTAGAAGCTCATTTACTCCCGAATGCAATAATGAGTCACGACACAAAGATAATAAACTCTGCCTGGACTTGAACGTGACCAGAAAGGAAAACTGCATCTTAGGGCAATCCCTCCAGCCCACCCACTGGCTGGATATCCTAAGTCTTCAGCGTTGCCATTCTGGAGAACCCGTCCGCCACCCCCAGCTTCATGCTAAAATCAGACACTGCTGTTTTATTCCCCCATGCCTTACGTTGGGCCCTAAAACATAAAATATTTTTGGTTGAGGTTTGGCAACTGTATAGAACTTCCAACCGTGAACGACTGGGATCACTGACAACTGTGTGCGCCTCGAGAAAGTTTCAAAAGCACAAGGGGAGAGGACGATCCAGTCCGTCGTGGCGTGGCACACAGTCCTACGTGTCATCTGGGTCAAAATCAGCCAGCAAGTCTGCAGACGGACAGGCCCCGGTTGCCAGGCTCAGCTCGGCAGCTCAGCTGACACGCTGCTCCAGGAGGGCGACTGAGTGGAATGTGGGGGTCAGTTAGGAGGCCCCGGGGGAGCGTGCGGAGCCAGGCCTCGGGCCTGGAAAAGCTTGGGGAGCACTAGGCTCCTCCCAAACCGGGAGTTCGCTTTCCTTGCAGACAGACATCTGGTGCTTTCCCCTTCCTGGTGTCAGTATTTGGTAACATTTTCATGAAGCAAAAATTCTCACTCAGCTAACACCCTCCACAGTCTGTGATGAATCAAGACATAAAAGGACCAGCTGACTTCCTGGGGAGGACCAGAGACTTAGGCCAGAGCCAAGAGGGCACTGGTTACCAAAGCGAAGCATAATAAACAAAATTGTGCCATCTTTGCAGTGGAGGTGTCACGCTCAGCTGTCAGTTCTAATTATTGTCAAAGCTGTCCTCGATGTCTAGAAATGCTGAGCAGTGACAGTGAGGGGAAACGAATCACGGGTGACAACAAGCAGGGAATCACGACTCCCAGAGATTTGTAGAGGGTTTTTTTTTAAGCATATTTTATTGATTACGCTATTACAATTTTCCCGTTTCCCCCGCGTCTATCCCTCTTCCACCCTGCCGCCCCCAGTCCTCCATGAACCCCCCACCCCACTTAGTTCACGTCTATAGATTGTACGTATAAGTTCTTTGGCTTCTCTGCTTCCCATACTATTCTTAACCTCTCCCTGTCTATTTTATGCCTACCAATTATGCTTCTTATTTCCTGTACCTTTCCCCCTCCCCCTCCCCACTGAAAACCCTCCATGTCTCTGATTTCCCAAGAGAAACCTTCCAGGCAAAAAGGGGCTGGCAAGAAGTATTCCAAGTCGTGAAAGGCAAGGACCTACAGCCAAGATGACTCTATCCAGCAAAGCTGTCATTTAGAATGGAAGGGCAGATAAAGTGCTTCCCAGATAAGGTCAAGTTAAAGGCGTTCATCATTCACCAAGCCCTTATTATATGAAATGTTAAAGGGACTTATCTAAGAAATAGAAGATCAAAAACTATTAACAGTAAAATGACAGGAAACTCACAACCATCAACAACTGAACCTAAAAAACAAAAACAAAAACTAAGCAAATATGTAGAAGGGTTTTTAAATGCCTGTGTTATAAAATGAGGAGGCCACAGCCCCTGGTCTCAGTGAGCCGAATTTCTGCACAGGGATTGTTAAAGGAAGGAGTGGTCAGCCACGCAGTGGCCCATCCCAAGTCTGGACAAGCTTCCTGGAGGGGGTGACCCCTAGAGGTGGGTGCTAAACTTGAGATAAGCAGGCAATGACAAGGAAGAGGAAGGGGAGTTGGGGCCAAGGCAACTGCTGCACAAAGGCAAGGCAGCCTGGGGACCCAAGGACCGCTAATGTGCTGGGAGCATCTGCAGTACCGCCGCTCTGGGGTGTGCAGATGGGGAGAAGTCAGGGGCGCAGTGGGGACCGTCTTTTCTCCCTGCAAACAGAACAGCTGCTTTGCGTGCCCTGAGTGGAGCACCTCAGGTTGGACCTGCCCAAGAACAGGGATCCGAGAGTGGAATTCATTGCAACCGAACCTTTCTTATATATGTCCAAGCTTGTTCTCAGCTTCCCGACTATAGCATACATCTGGACCTTGGTTTGGGGACAGCAACAGTATCTACGTATAAGGTTTAAACCAGGTAGTACATGCAGGATACTCAGTATACAAAACAGCAAGTGCTTAGTAAATGTTACAGAGTCTTATCATTGTTATTATGAGTGTTCTGATGTTACGGTAGCCGCTGCCCGGATATGGTGTCAGAATTTAGCACGGCTTTTCCCACGGAGCACTTCACAGTGTCTTCACATTAGACTTTGTGTACTTAGAACTTTGCACATATGAGGAGAGGATGCTGTCCTAAGCTCAGCATGACCTCCACTACCCGTGCAGGCCATGCGTGGGCAGTGGGACTCCGGGGAAGTGGCATAGGCGGGGGCGGGGGTGAAAATCTACCTGTGTCAGACAAGCAGCCTGGGGCTCAGTCACCTGCAGCTCCTGGGAGTTGGGGGACTCTCTGCTGCATCGGTGAGGAGCCAGAGTGGGGAACCTGCCTTCTGGTCAGCATCGTGCCTGAGTGCCTGCTCGGCAAGGCCATTCGGAAGCTCCCGGACAGGGTGCGAGCCCAAGGCAGTGTGCAAGGTACCGCACAGGCAACTCTTTCACAGGATGACGGGAGGTCGGCCAGCGGCCTCACGGGACCTCTGCCCCCAGGTGCGCACGGGTCACAGTCAGCTATTGTTAGCACTGTTAGCTTAGGCTCATGAGGACGGCGTGGCAGCTGGCAAGAAATCTCTCTTGGAAGACATCCTCTGACTGTGGCAACCGTTTTGCAGTGTGTACATATGTCAAATCGTTACATCGTACACAGAATGTTCTGTGTCGGTTTTATTTCAGTAGAGCTGGGGGGCGGGATTTCCCCTGGAAGGTTTCCTTTCCCCTCAGGCAGTGTCGCTGTCCTCTGCCAGCCGCCCTGGGTCTGCTCCGACAGCTCTGCTGCTGTGGCTTATTCGCCTGTGTCGGGGACGCACAGTGAGTTAGTTCCCCGCGCCCTGGCACGCACGGTGGGTTCCCTGTGTCCCAGGCACAGCTACTTTAATCTCTAGAAGACCTCTTGGGAGCATAGGACATGGGACCTAGTAACAGAGTAACGTCTGCTAACTGAGTGAGGCAGATGAAGATGAACTGAAAATGTTTTAAACATTGGCTTCGGGTCCAGGCCAGGGAGCTCAGTTGGTTAGAGCACCATCCCAATGGGCCAAGGTTGTGGGTTCCATCTCCAGCATGAACACGCACGAGAAGCAACCAATGAGTGCCTCGATAAGTGGAACAGCAAATCAATGTTTCTCTCCGCCCCCCCAAAATAGATTAAAAAATTTAAAAAAACATACTGGTTTTGGGGCGAAAAGGTAATCCAATAAAAGTTTCTTCTCAGCAAATTGTGTCTCTCCTCAGATCTGACAATTTTGCTTGACTACTTTTCCTGTCTTTTTGAAGTTTGTGTATCCTTGACCACATTCCAGAAATTTCTCCTGCTTGGATTTCAACCTCTAAACCTCTTTCCAGGCCCACCTTTGCCTTTCCATCCTTCCTCCCTGTTAGACTACGGCCACCATCACCAAAAAATTTTCGGTTTAAAGTGCTCATCTGCCTCCAGCCTGACCCTGAGAAAAGGGTCCAGTTCAAGCTCCCTGCGTGGTCACAGGAACGCCTGAGGCCTTGGAAGGGGCTGGCTGGTGGCAAAGTCAGAAAATGTGTGTGACGTGTGAACACCTCACGTTTACTGTGCAGGTAAAATGCCCCCAGGCACGGTACTGAGCGCATTCTCCTGGCCTTTCCCGTTTCGTTCTCCCAGAAACAGTCCGAAGTGGGTATTACTATTAGCTCCCTTCCAGGGTGGAGGACCGGAGGCTCCCGCCAGTTAACCGACTTTCCAAGGCTACCCGGTAACTGCCCGCTAGAGGCCGAGTGTGAACCGGAGTCGGGTTCCGACTCCACCCCGCCCTCCCGTTTCCCACACTTGCCTGACCGGCAGACCTACTGTGGCATTTGTCCCACACACACGGGTGCCAGGAACCGGAATCCCCATGGCCTTGGCTGATCTGTACGTGGGCCCATCCCCTAGCCAGTGAGCTTCACAATGCGACACGGCTGGGAAATTCTTCACTCTACTTTCTCGCTCAGCTCCGAGTCACTGTGCGACCTGGGGGCTCGCTTCTCGGGCTGCCCTGCTCTGTGCCCGCAGCGCAGCCGAGCACTGGCTGATTTACGTGAACGCTGTGGACCTTCTGGGAAGTCACGTTGACGGCGCCGGGCTGCTGAGGCTTGGGGCAGAAATACCCTTCGGGGGCTCGTCGTGAGGAACCAGGTAAGACCGGTGACACCCTGGCAGCCAGGCCTCCTCCTTGGCTCTGTCTCTGAGCAATTTCGTATGGCAGGCATCTTCTTGGTCACAGCCACCTTGGTACACCCGGCCCTGGACCCAAGGGCAGGGATGATTCTAAGCCAGAATTTCCTTTCGTCGTGGCTCACTGGATTACATTCCCAACCACGGTCTCTCCCGAAGGAAAGGGCATTATCACATACATATGACTACTCTTGGCAGCTCTGAAGAAGCCTGGGTAATCTGAACAGAAAATCTTTGGGCCTTTCGGACAGATGGCATTCCCTCCCCATGGCACCAGGAAGGAGCCTGCTCCTCCTGCACTTGCACAGGCAATCTGAGAGCAAGTGCTCTCAGACCATTTAAACAGATGACAGAGGAACCACGAAATGAGGCTGGTGGTTCCAGACACCTTTGGTAGCTAAAAGAAGCTGCTTTACAAACAACACATAGAAGTTTTGGAAGAGAAACCACCATCATGAGGAAGGAAGGAAGGAAGGAAGGAAAAGAGAGAGAAGCACGTGTTGAAATAAACCCGTGGCAGCCATGTTTGTTGTGAATGTATTCTGGGAGTGGCTCGGCCCGAGGTGACAAGAATCAATGTGGAATGAGAAAGCACCCTCTTTTCTCATGGGGCTACCTCTGGCTTAGTGGGACAAGTGTGCAAGTTTCCTAATAACTGGAAGCTTTGCATATTCCCTTCTTGTCTGGCAGTGCTCTCTTTGGGGGGTTTTTTACAAAAAATCCTCCTGACACAAGTTTATTATACCCGTACTGAGGACATCTGCTCACAATTAAAGACCAATCCCGGGGCTGGGCCTTGCAAATGTAGCCCTTCGATAGGGCTGGTCAAAGGTGCAGGGACCTAAGGAGAACACATTGCGGTGGGTTTCGTGCTTTTTTTGGGGTTTTGTTTTGTTTTCAGTACTGAAAGGAGCAGTTAGGAATGAATGCTGGGTCTCCGCTGGCCTGCGTCTTCCTGCCACAGAGCTTCCCAGCAATTCCTCCAGCTTCCTCCACCAGAACAGTGAAAAGGCTGCCTAGTGAGCACACCCGAAACGGCTTTTCATTGCAGAGAAGAGCAAAGGTGTCGACGCTGGGCGATGGGCAGTAAGCCAGCGCTCCGAGCCATGTGTTAGCGGGCGCCCAAAAGAACCACAGCCATGCTAAGAGCAGCGACCAGAATCACAGGGTGGCTGAGCTGACCTGGGTACTAGGTAGGCCAGGCAGGGGCACGGGACCGAGACCGGAAAAGCAGAGTGCTGAAAGGTCCGGCTGCCACGTGGGGAGGATCGAAAGGGCTCTTCCCTTACCATGCTGTCTTAGGCGTTTTTAGTATCTGCGAATCCACTCATTAAAGCAACAGAGTCAGACGGATTTAACAGTCCAAAGCTCAGATGGTGACTCACAGACAGTGTGCTGGGAGCTGGCACCTCTTTCCAGCTCTGTGTTCGGTGGCCTGATGCCATGAACTTGAAAGCAGCCATGGTGGGAATATTTATACCATTGCAATTGGCAAATGCTGCAAATCGAGGCTCTCCAACACTGAAGCCTGTGCAAACTCCACGCTGCCACCCGCCACCCCCCCCTGCCACCAGCTTCGAGATCAGTTGGAGTGTCTTCTCCTCCATGAAGAAATCCCTCTCTCCAGCCTTCATACTTTCATGCCCCTTTGTTCTTAATGCCTGCACCATGGCACAAGTGACTCCTGGCCTAGTACCTGAGCTACCTGATTTACCAAAGAAGATAAACTTGAAGTTTGAAGATAAGAATCATGCTTCCTTCTCCTCTGGATCCCCCACGTATCAGCCCAGTCTCCTAGATAGACTGACTGCTAAATGCATAGTCGTAAAATGGCTGCCTTCACTCAGAAGTCTTGCAAGAAGAGTTGCGGGCATCATGGTTTTACTTATTATTTTGAATTTATCATATTGTGGCCTTTCGACTCTCCACTTGCACAGAAGAAGATGCTACACACAGCGCACCATTAGACTCGATGGCAAGTGTTCTCCTGGGACCACAAATGCTCAAACGTGAGGCAAAGTCAGCACATTTCAAGGCATTTTCATGGCACTTAAAAAGTGGTTGGCGAAGGAAAGAAATAACGAAAATGAGATAGTTTCGTTTCCTCGCCTCCCTTCCTACCGCCTGCATGGATGCACTTGCCTGGTTCTGGCCACAGCAGAGAGCCGCTCTGTTGAGGTCGAGGAGCACGGCGCTTGCTGCCCGTTTACTAGGCTGTGGCTGGTAGTGGACTTGCAAGTCCCGCGCGTTGGTTGTTTTGGCAAATTCACGAATCCTCTGGCGGAGTCCAGGCAGCGTTTCAGAAGCGGAGCACGTAAAAAGTGTCCTAAGAAAGCATGTACTTTGCCAGAGGTTTTAAGGTGTGCTCCTCCCTCTCTGGGCAAAGGCGTCTTTTATAAACAGGTTGGCCTGGGCTCCTGCCACTCCGCCTCGTTTCCAAGCTGCACTCACCAATTTCCATGTAACGTCCCGAACAAAATCCTGTTCTCTCGGTAAGTCGGTACTTGAGAGCTAGAGAAAGTGGTCATCAGTCAGAGCTGCAGTGTGCGAGCAGTTCCCATGCACCAGATGCTGTGCTAGACGCTGGGGACACAGAGGGGAGGAGAGCAGGTGGGGGCCTGCCCTCCCGGGCCCGCATCCCAGTGTGTGTGTGTGGGCACGGAAGGCAGATAAGCAAAGAGGGGGTGCCAGGGAGCAGCGCAGTGCAGGGCGATGTGGGAGAGCGGCTAGCGTAGCCCTGCAAGCAGCATGGAAAACCCAGGCTCTAAGACGGGTCTGAGGAAGGGGGAGGTGGCTGGTGTGGCCAGAGCAGAGGGAGGGAGAGGACAGAAGAAGGATCTGAGGTGGCAGAGGTGCCAGGGTCGGGTCTGTCACCGTCTTGCAGGCCTGGGAAAGGACCTGGGAAGTGTTCATCGTGTCAGGTTCCATGAGAGGGACCTCAAGGAGTCACGGCCGCTATAGCTGGCAGGCCTGTCCCGTTGGGGTGTGTCCTCCCCACCTGAACCCTGGACTGTAACACAGAGCTGGGAGTTGGGAGATGTTGGCATCGGGTCCTGAGGCTGTCCGGTGCGTGGTTTTAATTCCCTAGCTACCTTTGTTCCACCGTACTTGGTCTAGGTCATAGAAACAAGCCAGAGGGCCATGTTTGTTAAAGGCCTATTTGTTGAGCGCTCTTTTGGTGCCAGGCCCTAGGCAAGACGGTGGGGTATGATGGCGAATAGACTAACGCAGGCCCCAAAATCCACTGCTCCTGATTCCCCTAAATGGATCCTTCGCCCCAGACCAATGCATCTGCCAGCTCTCCGGTGCATTTCCGAGTCTAGGTTCCTGCCCACGCACCGCATCCTTTCTGCTTTGTCCAGAATGGGGAGCAGATCAGACGTTAATTCCCCTCTACGGAGTAGGGATGACAGCTCAGAAAGTAACATCATGCACATGAAGTAATGTTTGACACAGAGTGTTTACGATTGCAACTGCTTCTCAATTAGCGGCA
Organism: Glossophaga mutica; assembly: GCA_039655065.1. Taxonomy (NCBI): domain Eukaryota; kingdom Metazoa; phylum Chordata; class Mammalia; order Chiroptera; family Phyllostomidae; genus Glossophaga; species Glossophaga mutica. Next base: position 7,189,118 of record CM077305.1, read on the forward strand.
TTTATTATACATGCCACTCAGCTGATAGTTACAAACATCCTGTGCTGTATTTTGCGTTATTTCATGTCTATAGTGTCGCCCCCACAATTAGATTACAAGTGTCTGGAAAGCAGGAACCATATCTTATCCTTTCCAGCCCCACGCGCAGCAGGCCCCCCATAACTGTTGGTGATATGATGGTTAATCTGGCTTTTTAGACTAACAGCCTCTTCTTTTGATCAGGTCCTGCCAGGTGATAGGTTTGTTAGTTAATGAAGAGTCTTAGGGGAAGGTTGTATGCATTCTACAGAGCGTATCTGTCATATCTGTATACAATAAAGGGAAACAACACTTTGACACAGCTTCTCTCGGATACTTGACTCAAATTTTTTTGATTCGTTTTCTGAAGGCCAGTTTTGGAAAGAAACTGTCGAAACTCCACTTTGCGGCTTACATGGCACCAGCTCCGAAAATTGTTTTGCAGTGGAAAATGGCTGCTCCTCCCACCAGTGCATGGAGATGGATAAGGTGACAAGCCACCATACGCACGTCCCTGGGCAGCAAGGGACCTGATGCTTATTTTTCTAAACTCTGTCCTTTTCGTGTGCCCTCTGTAGTTCTTGGCTCCAGCGAGAAGCAACCTTTATGGGTGCTGAACCTTAACTCTGAATCTACCGTTAGAGTTTCCAAGATGGACAATGAAAGTTACAGTCAAAACAGTCAATCCAATCACACAGCATCCATTTAAAGTAGAAAATTATACCAGGTGTAGAAAAAAAATGTATGACATTTCTCTGGAAGGAATACGTTTAAGTTGAAAAGGAGCTATATTTCTTTGTAGCCCTAAGGCAGGCAAAGTCTTACAGGGTAGAATGTGAGTTTTGTTTCCTGGCTTGAATTACGTTTCCCATGATGATGATATGACATAAAGAAAAGGAGTCAAAAGCCTTATTGATAATCCATACGTGGCCAGTGCCCTGGCCACAGATGCCTGGGACAGTACGTCCTTGTGTCAGTCTGAAAGGCACCCTGCCCACGGGCTTTCTGGCGGGACAGGGACACTGTATGGCTTTAAGTGTTCCCTGATCGAATGTGGGAAAAGCAGCAGCCAGCCAAGTTCTGCACAGAGTTTTTATTGTGCTGGGGCCAGGAGGTGAGGGGGAGGGAAAGGGGTGGGACTCCCACACCACTTCTGCCCTGCTCAGCTTTCTGGCAGATGTGTGTTTAGGAGGCTGAGAAGGGCACCTTCGGGTAGAAAGGGCACAGGAAGATAAGGGACTTCATAGAGGTCAAGTTTAGGATTTGCAGTAAATGCAATATATGCATTTTTCCTAGCATCAGCTGAGAGCAGCTGAAGAGCAACCAAAAGAATACGTGTGAACATTTCGACGCCCAGCGGAGCCTTGCCAGCTATGAGCCCCTGCCCTGAACTGGAAACTCTGAGTTGCCGGGTTTCTTTCGAACGGAGGAACATGGAAAGGAGGGATCTAGAGAAGCCAGAAATTGTCGGGCCACCAACGTCATTTCAGATGACAACCTCAATAGGTGCTGGTTAATTGGGCATTTCTCTTTCTCAAGAATAACATTTTTAAAAAAGCAATTAAGAAAGTCATCTGGAAAGTATGGTCTATTTTTGGTTTCTTAGGAATTATGCTCCCAGAGTCTTCTCTGCTGTTCCCGGATCTTTGAAGCCCTTCCTGCATGCTGACTCTGCTTTCTGGATTCTTCTCTTCTGAATCCATTTCAGCTGTGCTTCTGACCCCTCCCCTCCCCTCCACTAAATCTGCTCTTATTAAAGCCACACTGGCCACTTTTCCTTTCCCAGATTACTCACCTTAGGAGGTGCACTTGACCTAGCAGATGGCTGCCTTTTAGAGCGCGCTCTGCCTCACTTTCATGATGCCCAGTGTGCTCGGTTTCCCTTTCACTTCACCGGCTGTTCTTTCTTGGTCTCCTTTGTTGGTTTCTCCTCCTCTGTGTGACCCCTACATATTGTAGTGTCACAGATTCTTCACTTCCCTAGTCACCCCGCTCCACTTTTTGTCCCCACGCAAGGGGAAGCGCATCAAGTTTCATGGCTTGAAACATAATCTATAGGCTGATGGTTCCACATTCCTACCTGCAGACCGAGCCTCCCAACTGAACTGCAGGCTCCACTCAGCTTCGCTCCGCATCCAGTAGGTGTCTCCATCCTACACAACTCTTGAGGAATCTCTGACCAAACCTGTTCCTTCTCAACTCTTCGCTATTTCCGTAAATAATTTTCCCTTCCACCCTGGCGTTTAAGCCCTGTACCTGTAGGTCACCTTGTATCTTCACTTTCCCTAACTCCTGTCCTCGCCTTAAGATCACGAACAAGGATGTCGGCTCCATCTCAATTCCCTTCTCTCTGTCTCTTTGGCTATTATCATAGCCCAAGCTCCCAGCACGTCTTGCCTGGACTCTCAAATAGCTTCCTACCTAATCTTTCCACTTCCACTTGTGTCCCCCTTCAATGAACTATGGAAGCATTAGACAAAGTGACCTTTTAATGCATAAATCAGGTCATGTGACTTCACTATCTAAAATTCTCCAGTGCTTCCCATATAATCAGAGTAAAGTTCAACCCCCTTATAATGGCCACCAAGCTACCTTATGTAGTAAATGTGGCTGGTTGCCTACCCAGTCTGCTTCTCCTTCCTCTTTCCTGACAAAATCTTGATTCTGTCCAGATAGCCACTGCACTCCAGGCAGCTGATGAGCAAGGGGAGGTGACCCAACCCCAGCTCTGTGAGTAGGTAAAATGGGATGGAGGCTTACTCTCTTCCTCTTCTGAAGTTCAAGAAACCCTGACTTACTTCACTGAGCGTAACGCCCTCTATATCCATGCATGCTGTTGCAAATGGTAGTTTCCATTATTTTTTATGGCCAAGTAATATTCCACCACATATATATATATGTATGTACCACAGCTTTTTTTATCCAGAGAAAGACAAACACCATATGATTTCACTTATACGTGGAATCTAAAGAACAAAATAAATGAACGAACAAAACTGAAACAGACTTATAGATACAGAGACGGAACTGGAGGGTGCTTGGGGGATGGGCGAAAGAGGAGAAGGGACTAAGAAGCACAAATTGGTAGCTATGGAATAGTCACGGGGAAAAAAGTAATGCATAGGAAATACAGTCAGTAGCCGCGTGATAACTATGCATGGTGCCAGATGGGCACTGGAAATATCGAGGGGCCACTCTGTGAAGTATACGATTGTCTAACCACTAAGCTGTACATCCGAAATCAATACATAATAAAAATTGAAAAACCCTGGAATGCCTATGATAATTCTTTTTTTAAAAAAGACTTTATTTATTTATTTTTAGACAGAGGGGAAGGGAAGGAGAAAGAGAGGGAGGGAAACATCAATGTGCGGTTGCCTCTCATGCCACCCCCTACTGGGGACCTGGCCTGCAACCCAGGCATGTGCTCTGACTGGGAATGGAACTGGTGACCCTTTGGTTCACAGGCAGGCACTCAATCCACCGAGCCACAGCAGCCGGGGGACAATTTTTTTAAATCAGCAACATATAAATGGTTGCCAATTTGCTTAGCTGAGCACAAAGGCTGTGAAAACAGGCAGCATCTCTGAGGGCAAGTGGTCGGCAACCCAGAGCAGCGAGCATCTTCCCGTCCCCAGAACCGTCTCCTTGGCCTCAAAGACTTCCATTTCCGGACTTGCCTGCGATGCGCCCTTTCCCTACTACTTGTGAGAACATAGGGCTAGCTGCTGCTTCACAGCAAGTGTTTCTTAGGCTCTTCCCCTCTTCTTGTCCCCGCCTACCACTTCCATGCCTTCTTCTTCCCTGCGCTGGATGCCGGGCCATTCTCCGCGCTCCCATTGGATTCATTGTCCTAAATACCTTTTCCTTTGGCCACACCCCTGCTTATGGGCCCAAATGGCACCCTGTCGCTTGCTGGATGAAGTCCAAATTCTTCAGCCCAACATTCAAATCATTCCTTCAGGGGGCGCTGCTTCATTCCTCCAACTTCTTTCTACAGCTTGTTCATGTAAACTCACAGTGCAGACAAGATCCAGTCCTTAGGATTCTCGGCCTGCGTCCTCCCTTCTGTCTCCTTAATCTTTTTCTCTTCATCCTCTTCTGCGGAAAATTTCCATCCTTCCCCCCCCAAGCAAAATCTTCTCCCTGGAGAACACCCTTCCTTCGTGAAACCTTCCTGATAATTGGCTTCATTCTGACCTTTTCTTGACATTTTCCTTGTCCCCTGGAACTAGGCACTGAAGTTCTCCAACAGTAATTTTTCCTGAAAAGATTGCTGAGGAGGAAGATGAAATGCAGACTATTTGGATACAGTCACTACCACTAGGTTGATCTCTCAAAACAGGAAAATGTGACTCGAGTGTATGTCATGAACAAGATGCCAGGCAGTGTGAGAGGCCACGGAGACTTCTAAGAACATTCTTGAGGTCACACTGAATGTGGAGTATTTGTAATACTTATTTCCAATAATTAGAATCTATCTAAAGCTTCCAGGAATAATTTGCATTCGTTTCCATCCATCCTTACTGTAGATTGGCACAAATAGGTATATTTTAGATATATTAAAATTTATAGCCACATAACCTTCTTTAATTAAAATCCAATATGTATGTATTTATTTAAAAAATTTCTACTTATAGAGTGTAGTTTTAGCAGGTAATCTCCTCTGTTTCTTGAGCTTGGCCACAAAATCTCTTTACTATTCATACCCAGTGGCATGTACAAAGGTAAGCAAAAGCTATGTCTGTAGGGTCTAAAAATGTCTCCTCCAGACCCATTTCTCATGAGTGAGAAATGCTGAGGGGAGAAGCTGATTGTACCTGATCACTTCGGGCAACACGTTTAGAGTGAGCCCTGACAGTGCCAGGTCCTGGGCTCTAAGGAAACATCTCTGAAGGATCCCACCCACGGCTGTTGAGGGTGGAACTCATCGACGGGCAAGGAGCCGGGAAGCGGGGGACGGGTGCAGTCAGGACCATTTTCATGGGCGTGATGGGACTACAATTGATGTTTAGGCTTGCGGAATGGAGGATGCGGATAAATGGGCACGGGAGGCAAATAACCAGCCCCAGGGCCACGACAGAGGAGCAAGACGGTCTTACAGGAGCGTTGCCAGGGACAGGCGTGGGCGTGATGGGGGTGTGTCTGGTGGCGGGGAGGGGGGGTAGAAAGGTTGGACATGTAATGTGGAGCCAGACGGCCTCAGAGCACAGACTTGAAGCTTCGGGCAGTGGGCGCTACCGAGACTCCTGAGATGAGACAGAGCGTGGCAGGACCAGAGGGCGTTTCAGGACTCAAGACCCCTCAGCTGTGGCCCGAGGGACTGGCGCGTCCAAGGGGCTCCTGCAGTGGCCCCGGAGCGACCTCTGACAATGCCGAGATCACATCCACATTTCTCTGTTGCTCCTGCTGCTCAGAAGACCCTGACAGAAGAAGGCTTTCTCCGCGTGACCCGACTTCAGTGTGAAAGTGTCCTTTTCCACCTGTCCCGCCAAGTCCCCACCGCACCACGCCACTCACTGTCCTCCCTTGGGCAGAACCCTCCCCCTCAGGGCCATCAGTGGCAAAGCACAGAAGTGATCGTAAATTTGCTCAGCTGAAACTGCAAACCCAGGAGGGTTCCAAAGTGAACACAGAATGTTTGCTTTGAACACTTGTAACTTGTTGGGAAACAAAAATAAAATATTCGACATTTCTATTAAATGTTCCCCACCGCAACTGCAGAGGGGGCAATGTCAGATTCTCCTTTCCTCTGCAGCTGGTGCCTCTTTAACGCCACGGTGGAAAGGTTCTAGTAGATCTCAGACACTTTCACTTAGTGGAACAATCTGTATCTTTTAACGCAGGGCCGCTCTGACGGGAGAGGGAGTCTGGTCCCTCGGTGGCATTTACTTGCTTCCTCTTTGCAGGAACCACCGATCAAAAAGCCTCTGGCAAAAAGTTTAGAACTTAAAAACAAAATATAGTATTTGATTGAAATTGTAATATTTCAGGCCATCTTTATTAACACCCAAAACTCACGAGGCACTTAGGACAGCAGAATGAAGAACTGTTTCTACTTATCCGTTACATTGGTGGAGGGGAACCGATAACTCACTGCACCTGCTGTAGCACTGGCACCACTCAAAGCACGAAGGCCCCAGCACTCGGATGCCCCGCTGTGCAGCCGAATGAGTCCTCTACGGCGCCGCCTCAACAGTATCGATCTCGCTAAAAGTACCAAGATAATATCTGTCTGGTGGCTTTTGAAAAGCAATCCAGTATCTTCAGGGAGCAAAGAAATGAGATGATGATGATGAAAACTAGGAAATGACTTTGGAAAACAACCAAAATCTTAGACACTTAAATAGCCACCTACGGACCTCAGTCACGGTTTCTGGGGAAAACGCAATGTAGTAACCTAAGCGCATTGTATTCTTACTGAGTGTACATTACTGACGACTAAAGGCTCAGGTTGGCATGGCGGCTCATTTACGCCTCCTCCACTCACTTCTCAGTTAACAGCTGCACGCCAGTGTGTGTGAGCACAAAAATATCCTTCTTTTCCCTTCAGCCTTTCTTTTGTTTTGCAGTGGAGTTTAAAAAAAAAAAAAAACAACAAAGCTCTACGAGCATGTTCTTGTAAACTCTGCAGATGCAGATGTCATGTGAGGCAGGCATGAATTTTCTGCAAAGTCATCTGTTGGTGCAGTGAAGGCCACGTTGCTGTACTTCTCTAAAACTGATTGGGGTTTGATGCTGAGCTCCCCAAACTCTTACCAAGTTGGCGGGATACTCAGTTTCCAGTCTTTCTGTAGGAAATAGCTCTATTCCCCGCTCCTGGGTCGAGGGGGGTTTTTGGAGATCTTACACAGAGATAAATACCGCCTCCCCGCAGAAAATAAATATCCATCAACTTTCAGTTTCTTTTCTTTAAGTTCCAACTTCCCTTAACTCCAAAGATGCTCACCTCCCTCCCCAATAGTTGTGAACAAGCATCCTTAGGAAGAGAAGTTTAGTTCGAGACCTGCAAATCCCCTGGAGCCAAGAGAACGAGAATACTTGGCTGCCTTTTGGAATGGGGGTTGGAACAAAACCCAAATTAATGCAACAACGAACGCTTCGGCCACACTGGATCTGCGGAGTGGCTAGTGTTCACCTTCCATTCTTACTAAATGACTCAGAAGTACTGAAAGAGAGCATTTTTTCAGTCATGATCTCCTTGGAATTGCAACCTAGAGAGAGTTAGTAATGTGTATTCCTGGCAAAGACACATTACATCCTATAGAGCTTGCTGCTCAAAGTAGTGTGGTCTGTGGCCAGCAGCACCTTCACCTGGGGGCTTCAGAAATGCAGACTCTCAGGCCCCACCCAGACCTTCAGAATAAGAACCTGCCTCTGCCAAGTTCCCCAGGTAATCCCCATGCACCGCTAAGTTTGAGAAGCACACTTGCCCAGGTGGTTTTTCCTCCCTTTTTTCCTTCCCATTTCTCAGACATCAGGCATAAGCCTTGCATTTCTTATGGACCCCGAAAAATACCTTATGAGTGAGTCATGAAAATTAAGCTTTTAAAAGGGGCTTCTTTCTCTTCTGCAACACTCAGATGACAACTGTGTCACATCTGGGATGAGGTAATCAAGAGATGTCCAATGGGAAGAAAGCTCACATTTTTTTCTGGAGCAAACCAGGCACAGTTACACGCTCGTTCTATGTTGACGCTCTAATTTCTAGATTGTGTATGGAGGGACATCTGAGCCGGGACCACGAAGCTGTAATTCGAGAAATGAAAGGCCAGCATTTGGTCCGGGTCCCAAACCCAGCTTACTGACTGCTTACAACAGACATGCAGAAAGACGTCCTTTGAGCCAGGGGACAAGTAGTTTTCAAGAGTCATTAGACTTGGAGAAATTCTATTTGGCCTGTAAAATTTGCACTTGGCCGAACCATTTCCACTTTGCAATGCCAACTTATTTTCCAACCAGATATCTTTGTTTCCTAATGTCCCGAACTTTACTAAGCCAAGAATCTGGAATATTTGTCCATTACAAATGCTCAGTTCTTCTCCACCCCCTGCCCCCAGTGCAGATTAACTAGAGAAGAAAAGCAGATTAGGTTAACCTTTTTAAAAAGTCATTTCCACTTTCCTCAGCATTTAGGTACACCATTCACTCTCTCGTTCATTCATTTCCATTTTTTCCCCCAATTTCAAGCAGCTGTTTCTAAGGCAATTTCATGTGTTCAGGATAAGGTTAAAATCAAATACCTGAAATAATTCACAAGTAATATTTCTTGTTTTGGAAATGATGCCTACATATAGCTTTCCATACTGGTGCCTGGTACAGATCGTTACCAAGATATACTTGGTAAAATGTTCATCAAGTAGCAATTATGAGTCTAATTAGTTATCAAACACAGATTAAGCAATGTGAGAGGCAAAGGTTGTGAGAAGTAAAAGCTCAAGGTAAATCCCCAAATGCAAGCAGATTACAGCTTAACCGGAGGAGTCAGGTAGGAACCCACACCCGGAGAAATCGCAGCGGTGATGAGTCAGGGTGAGCAAAGCATCACTAGACCGCCCGCCTCCCCAACACGCTGCCTGATGAGCTCCACTAACTAGGTCAGCGGTTTGGTTGCTGAAAGTTGCAGCTGCCTGGGAAACCTCTAAGGATGAGGTAGGACTTGAAGTGGACCCTGGCGGATGGCGAGGTAGGAGTTAGAGGAACAAAAACGCAAGGGGTCATGGTCGTAGATAATGTCCTGCACTGATTTTGACTTCAAAACAGCTCCATCTGAAATAACTAAAGGAAATAATTTCTCAGTTGGAAGAGCAATTTGGAAATGATTCGCTGCACTTCTGAGTAGATGAGGCTGAATCTGCGGAAGGTCCAGATCGTAGTCTCACACAGATCCTGGGGGGAGCACGTAAGGGGCTGCCTTGTGTGCCGGGTGACAGGGAATTTCAGGCCAGGGGCCTTTACAGACAGCAGTGTTTGTGAGGCCCGGGGCAGCGGAGTGGATGGAGGTCTCCCCAGGAAGGTGCAGATCTCAGTCTGAGCGCTAATTTAATCCAGGAAGGGTAAAAAGCTTCCCAAAGCTTCATTCAGTCAAACGGCTTGAGCTGAACTTACTTTAAACAGCCCAAAGTTTCATAATACTATTAAAAATCTAAAAAAGTAAACAAACACCACCACCACCACCACCTGGTAAGTTAGCACCAGGAAAGTATTTGAGGGATAATCACACGACCTCAGTCAGAGATGTCCTGGTTCAGAGGCCGGAACCCAGGAGCGGACAAATGCAATCCTCGGTCTGGTCGTCCCCCCTCCAACCCTCATTCCCATCAGTGAATGCTGCCAAGGACTCACCACCTGCCGCCGCACTAAGGTTAGAGCCGTCACACTCTACACGCTTGGCCTCTATCCAAGGCATTTTTTTTAACATTCCTAAAGATCAAAATGCTGGAAAAGAGTTTTAGCTTTATCTATGGGGTTGTGTCTTATAAAGGAATCAGCTGTACATTTTCCAATCCTAATGTTCCATGTGAGTAAAAATTGCTGTGAGCATTGTTAATGTTACAACAAAATGAAATGGCCTTCCCAACAGGCTGGCTGGCAGAATGTGTACGAGCAGTATGATGCCTGTCGCTTCAGGTCAAAGCAGTGACACGGCTCATATTCCCAAAGGGAAATGCCCATTTCATTGAGTTTCTGTGAGTCGTAACGTTATGGAAAGGCCATACTGATGTCTTTGCTCCAAAGCTTTCTTGGAATGGGACTTAGAGGCAGAAGAGCTCATTGTGTAGGTACGTGTTCCAGCCTTTCTTTTTGGAAATGAAATACTTTAATACCTAAATTGCATGACTTTCAGTCAGCCTACCGTCTCTCTGGCAGATAAGCTATCGACACTGATTTCTACATTTCTGGTCCCAAATGGATGAGGCCATCAGCGCTTGTGTGTGGGAACTACTTGTGACGCGCACCAGTACAGAGGCTGGGCAAGTAACAATCATTTCTGCTCTTTCATAAGAATGCACTCAGCCTCTCGTTCTGGATGGAGGCTGGCTGGCCTGCATCTTTTCAAGTTTTCTACTATGAACAATGTTTGAGGTAGTAAACTGGATATAATGACACTGAATTTAGGGTGAGAAACCTTCCCCAAATGGAGTTTCAAGGTATCACAATGTGAAAAGCGCAGTTCTTGCCTTACTGAAAAATCTGCCTATCTATTATATAACCGGAGTTTCTGCTAGGAAAAGAAAATGACATCGCTAAAATATTCCTTGTCCAGGGGAAAAAGGCCCATATTAAATAAAAATGGTCCTCCAAATAAACTTTGAAATGAAGCTCTGAGATGTCAGCCTATCAGAAATGCATCATGTTCCTTCTTATTGTATTTTTTTATTTCTGAAAAGATAAGGAAAAGGATTTTAAAAATGTAACACATATTAAAACTCCATATCCACATTGGTTGGGCTAGTCTTAAGTCCCAAGTTTACCCATTTGTAAGGTGAGGCTGTGTCTCTGGACGCACCTGGTATGGGTACATTGAAACCACCTGCTCCTTCTCGCCCTCCCTTTTCCCCTTCCTCCCTTTGGGTTCTTTTCTTCTCCACTGGAATCAGACCTGCCTTATCGTCTGACAGCTCTCCCAGTCTCCTCTTATTCCTTCTCCATTTTTCCCTCCCCAGCACTTCCTCTAATAAATGTCTTGCACGTCTAATCTCCCAGCAAATCTCTTAGCAGTTCTGCGTTTCAGAACACCCAGGCTGACCGGCAGCCGGACCCTGCATTTCGCAGGGTCACAGCAGCCTGAGGAAAACCAGTGCTTCCGACGGGAGAGCCGTGAGCGAGCTGCCGGAGAGACCCCAGGGCTCCCCGACGTCGGCGCACGGGCCCTCGGCTTTGTTTCTTCTGCTAAGACTGAAGCGCACCTGCTGAGCCAGGAGGCCGGCCAGCCTTGACGTAAAGAGAGAGTCACACACGTGGAGGGCCCAGGCTGAGCTGACTGCCGGCGGAGAGCTTGCCGAGGAGGACCCCACGCAGCTGGAAGAGCACAGCTGTCTCAGCATCTGGAACTTTCTCTCTCACCTTTCGTTTTCCCCTTGAACATGCCCTTCTCATGTTTCCTCTGTAGTCTTTGATTGCTGTCTGGTCTTCTTCCTTTAGAGATTTCTTACATGAATAAAAGGAGAGTAACTCCTGTCGCGCCCATAAAATTCTGCTTCCTGCTACGCCAGAGCTTCCTGGGAGCCTCGTGGTCCAGCGCCTCTCAGGCCTCCTGACTTACTCTTTGAAGCCGTGTTTGCGGTTCATCTCCCAAGGTTTTCCTTAGTCACTGCGCCATTATTCCCCCTCCTTGAGCACTCTGCCAAATGACAGGGAACGCAGATGTTTAAGGATGGCTTGGCCTCTACAAAAGCACGGTGAGATTTCACATCGTATCTGAGAAAGATGAATCTCAAGAAAGCAGAAGACGACTGTTCCCAGAGGAGTGAACACAAACCCGGCCAATTCTGTGCCCTCCCCCTGCCCTCCTGATTTATTCCCTCCTCTGGACCTGTCATCCACACCCCGCTGTGTCTGTGAAGTCAGTGGGACACGTTGTTCTTCACCTCGGGCTTTTCTGAGAAGTTCCCATGGGTGGACACCCTTGGGTGGTGGCTACCCATCAGCCTGGAACCCAGGTGCCCCACCCATGGTGAGATCAGGATCAGCTGAAGTCAGTCAAAACCATTCTCCCTGGTGAGATGCTCACCCTTCCAACATCCTTTGTAACAGAAGGTGGCAGGTGACAGAGTCCTGACTAAAGAGACTTAATGGAGGGTGGCTGAGGACGTCTGGAAAACCTTTGGATGCCTTAACAGGAGGCACAGCTGCAAGAGAAGGGCTTGCTGACACCACTCCCTGTCTATCTTCATGCCTTGAACATGTATGTGAAAGCTGGAGTTTTAGCTGCCATCCGGCCATCGTGCGGTGACAAGCACGAAGCCAGAAAGCTGACACACTAGGGGTGGAGCACAACTCCAGGAAAGGCCAGAGATCTTGATGACATCCTTCAGCTGCCTCGCCGAGCCTGAGACCACTTACTTCTAAATTTAAGTGAGCAGTAAATGGTCATATGGCTCCAGTCACTGTTAATGGGGTGTTTGGTTACTTGCATCAAAAATGATTTAAAGGCCCTTCCTCGGCCTCTCTCTGTTTCTGGCAGAGGCTGTGATGCACCACGATGGCCCTGGTCACATGGCCTCTCTCCCACTGCTCAGAGCCCTGCCTGGGATCTAGAGCCCCAACAGAGACCTGGAACCCCAACAAGGATCTGGAACCCCGCCCGGGATCTGGAACGCTGTTTCTGCCTCTTGCCCTTTCTGGCACGGGGGCAGTAAAGGCTCTCAGGTACTGCCAGCTCTGGTCCTTCACCCTCCTTGGCCAGTTCTTTAACCCTGTGGACCGCTTTGTAAACCGAGGCATCATTACATGCTCTCCAGCTAAACGCTTTGCGTATGCTGCCACTTTCCTCCCTGGACCTACAGTGATAAAACGGATTTCTGCACACACTGCGTTTTATCTCCCGATCCCACAATACTGACTGAGAATTCTCCAAGAGAAGCAACTTAGAATCTTCCAGAAAAAGGAGGGTATGGTGAGGTTCTGGCCATGTAGACTTCAGTGGAGATAACTCTGTACTTTCTACAGAGTAGAAAGTAGAAGTGAAGAGAGAATCTGAGTGTCAGCAACAGACCTAAGGAAAAATGCAGAATATGTAGCCCGTGCCCCGTTTCTTCATAATCCTCGTTCTTTCCATGGCGTGGCCTAGCTCTGAAATTTGTCCTCTTGGTTAGTTTAACTTGAGGGTTTGAAAAACGAGGCCTGAATGCTTTGTGCTGACAGTGCTGTATTACTGAGCAGGGCCTTTCAATCCTCTTTGATGACAGCCCACCGAAGCAAATCTATTTTACATCCGACCCACATGCGCATTGCTTACGTCCCTGTGTGTCACTAAATACTCACGATCACTGTGCATGACACAGCCTCCCATACTAAAGGGTCCTGCTCGTCTGTCCCGTGCTATTTAGTTAGCAAATGCGAGTTGAGCCTTACTAAATAAATTTCATGGCAGTGTGGTGATTGCTCCTTCTAATACAAAAAAACATTGCTGAATACACTTAACTTTTTAGGGAAAAGAATCTAAATCCATGAGCTAAAGCTGTTTAGTGGAGAAGATAGCGAAAATACTAACAAAAGTTTGGACCATTTGATAGTTTCCAAAGAAGCTTCACATTTATCAGTATAATTTCGTAGCCCAGGACGATAGATAAGGCTCTCATTCCATTCCTAGACAAGAAAAGCAGGGCTCTCAGGAAGCATACGATCTGTTCGTGCTCGCACACCAGACAATGCAGACTTCCATCCTCTGGTCCTGACCTGCTAACTGATGCAATGGGCCCTTCCCCGTTACTAGTCAGCAGTCAGAATCCGCCCCAGTTGAAACTGAGAAAGTCAAATAACCTTAACTGTAAAATGGTAAAAACGCTTGCCTCTTCCACTCCACCAGAGAATCTTGAACGTAGGTTGAGGTGTGGGATGTCTTTAGCGCTCGGAGTTCTTGGGGGAAAGTTAGTAGTAAGTTCTCGTCAACAACAATCCTCTGCTGTTCCCACCTTCCTGCGTGCTCTGGGCCTCTGTTATTGTAACTCTTGTCCCTCTGAATCCCAACCCTTCTGCGATACTCTGGATTCTTCTGCCCTGCCATCTCTCTGACCAGCTCCTATCTGCCCTGCCCCCTTTCAGTTTTCTGAATTCCAGCATCATTCACACCCTACCTCAACATTTAGCACCTGATTACGGTGCCTTGTGATTTTGCTTTTGCTTTCTATGCATCATTCTTTGCTCCTGATCAGACTGTAAGCTTCCTCATTGTAAGGAGAACACATGGACCACCTAGTTGGTGTGTTTAAGAAATTGGGTAACAGTTAATAAGTGCCAGACTATTTTTATACTGTTTATTACTTTCCGTCTTTCCCTTTATAGTTCTCAAACTTTCAAACCAAAACCAGAAGGGTTTTGAGCTATAAATCCTGTTAAAAACAACCCTTGACACACAATAAGTTTTCACTAAATGTTTATGAGAGGAATAAAAAGCTGAATGAAAGACAGGAAAGATAAGAACCCCGCACAACTAAAATAGTAGCAGCTTCCTTAGAATTTGACATTTAAGAGCAATTACTTTCTATATCTGTAATATAGTACACAGTTATAATAAATCAGATTAGATTTTTAGAAATTAATGATATCTTAATTCTGTCAGGATGAGAGAGGACCGGGAAACCGTAGGAAAATTCCATTTTGCGTTAATGCTTCAATGCGATTTGGGAAAATAACAAACTACGATGTGTTTGGGGCTGTAATTTCTTATTTGGGACAATTGCTTTAGAAACACTTAGAAAAAATATCTACTACTGGGTCAAGGTTCCCAAGTCCTTTCTGCAACGAAGGGAGATATTTTTCAGATGCCTGGGACAACAGTCCTCACGAACAGATAACGATGAAATACAGAAAGTTGTACCCGCACCTACACAACCCCGGTGCAGGCACCTGCCTATCCATTGTGTGGCAGACACAGCAGAGTTACAGGTCTGGGGGAGAAGAAAGGGAGGACATCAAAAGGAAGAAGGTTTCTGGCCCTTCTCAGAAAGCATTCCTTTCTGAGGTCACAGTGAGAGAGAACAGGAGTTGACGCGGGTTCCTGGGCACAGTGAGGACAGTATGCCGGCCTCACACTGTGTACGTGAAGACGGAACAGTGTCTGCAGTGTCTGCGTGGCCAGCCAGTCAATGGGGCAGACAGCCTCAGGGCCTCATACTGGTCTCTTCGGGCCCTGAACTTGCTGGATTCTGGACCAGTGCAAACAGTGCAGGCACAGCCTCGGGGAACCTGCAGGACAGGCCCACGCAGGACAGGCTCACCCTCCGTGTCATACAGCTGCTGGTCGTGGTGGCCGCTGTGGTTTGCTGCCCAGGCCCCCTTCCGGGAGGGACTTGTTGCTCTAGAGCTGAAGGTGCTCTAGGCCAACAGCCTTCCGCTCTCAGCCCCTTCGAGGGATCGCCCAGGGCCTGACCTCTCCCACACTCGGTGAATGATCCCTGTTGGGACGAATGGCCTGGTCATCTGGGCTCCCTGGGGGACTGTCATGCAGGGCCATCCCAGCCCCAGAGCTCCGCACAGGGTCCCAGCTCAGGTGGTCACTGAGCCTGTTTTTGCAGCTGGACCCCCCTCTCGGCTGACTCTTCCTTTCTGTGTCTTCCACAGGTGCTGATGGCTAAGGAGGGCCCTTCACACACACCCTGTAAACGCACCTGCAGTCCGCAGTCAGCCTCCCGGACAGCCCCACCTGTGACCCAGGTTTGTGCTATCCTGAAAGTACTTCCATGCCAGTTGGTAAACAACTCTCCGCCCATGTCTCTGGGGGCTCCAACCCCCAAACGGCCACCGTAGCCCCTTCCCTGGGACCCTTCGAACCGTTCCATGATCCAGTAACTAAAAGGGTAGCGTGCAGCCGGGCAGGGTCGTGCGCCGTCTGCAACTCTGTCCCGACGCTCAGGCCTGCTTCCTTCCGGCTGCTAGCTGTTCTTGCGGTAGCAGTTATTCAGGCTTGTAAATCCGACAGCCCATTGAAGCCGCGTGGGTGTCAGTACTGCCTGAGGCAGTGTGCGAGGGAGCGGTGGAAAAGTGGAGGCCATCTGCTTCAGCTGAACGGGCCGAGGCTACTTGGTTCCAACCAACCGTCTTAAGAATGCAGGCTCAGGCTTGTGCAGTTAGTCAAAGAAACACCAGAAATACGATTTCTGTCTTGTTCAGTCCTTTGAATTTTTAAATAATACCAACCAGTTGGATTTTGTAAAAATGCCGCCTGGGAACGAAACAATCTCATGAGCTAGATAGGGTCCTCTGGCATCAGTTGGTGAGATTTAAGATCTCTGGGCAATTTAAGATCTCCCTGGTCCACATGGCCCTAGGAGGAAAGGTCCAGTAAGATGTTTGGAAGCTGGCTGACTCCCCTCGTTTCTGCCTGACCCGACACCCGTGGGAATGCGGTAACACCTGCCACTCAGGTGCCAGGTCAGGAGGCCCGGCCGGGGTTGGGGAGTGTAAGCTCAGCCCATCTCGGACAGTCACTTCTTCCCATGAGGTACCAGACGTTAAACAGCTTTGTCCACTAACCCCGCCAGTGGATAGAGGGAGAGAGAGCTTAACAACTCAACTTTACATATGTTTTGTTTTCAAATTGCAAAACTGAATAACCCAAACCTTTACAATTGTGCCAGGTAGTTTAACTTTACATGAAGTGCAGTTCTCTTGAGAAGCTCCTGCCTACAGATACTTTTCATATTTCACATTCGTATCTGCGCACTCACTGACATATCTGTTTTCTTCTTCTTACTTTTAAGATGTTCTCAAGTAATTGCTCCTTATTTTTAAAAAGGTTTAAGAGACTTTGGCTACGTGTATTTTTCCACTCTCTATCCAGATTTACAGAAATGTTTCTTAAAACGAAGCGGACAAAGAAAATTCTAGAACTACAGGCAGAAGGTGGATCTGCTGAATTCGAGGTACAAGCACAAACAGTTTCGG
The DNA here is from genome assembly GCA_039655065.1 of Glossophaga mutica. Taxonomy (NCBI): domain Eukaryota; kingdom Metazoa; phylum Chordata; class Mammalia; order Chiroptera; family Phyllostomidae; genus Glossophaga; species Glossophaga mutica. Next base: position 7,205,744 of record CM077305.1, read on the forward strand.
GGGCTCATAGCCATGTACAGGCCTTGAATAGTCTTTGGAATGGAAGGGGAGTGGACAGCCCCTTAAACGACTAAAGATTATTCTCTTTACTAAAGGTGTATAGCTTTTCTAATTCACCTTTTGGAAAGGAGTAGAATAAATTAACCATGAAGACTACTGTTGTGGCAGTGTGCAAACCCTGCCTTCAAGAACAAGTTCGGGCCAAGCCCTGAAGGCCCTCAGGGTGGGAATTGGAGGCAAGAGAAAGCCCAGCAGCCTGGGAGCTGATTCAGGGAATTTTATCCGTAATCCCCAGGCAATGGAGCGGTGCCCAAGGGTGTTTTCAGAATTCTTTCAAATACACGCAACCAATTCTTTTAGTGCCCTGCATACTTTAAGGTCTTTCTATTGCCCAAAGGGAAAAAAAGCTTCAAAACTCCTTAGTGCAGCATTGAAATGCCCCTGATGACCTGGCCCCACCCTAAAAGTCCTCTTCCCCTGGGATCTCCACTTGCAGTCTGGGCTTGGGAGCTCCAAGGGGCCTCTTTCACAAGGGCACTGACCGTGGGGCACAAGACTCCACCTTCATGACCCTGTCACCTCCTGGGGGCCCACTTCTTAATACTGTTGCTCTAAGGGATGTCGACATACAGATTCTGGGGGCGCTCACACGGTCAGACCATAGGAACTGATCACCCAGGAACGCAAGAACGCACCTGGACAACAGAGAGCCTCTCCGCCCCTCCATATTCCTGCTCGGTCTACCTTGCTTCCTCCGCCAGGAATCCCCATTCACCCACCTCTCTCCTCCCCCTTCCATGATCTGTCTTCTCTAGTCATCACTGAAGACCCAGCTCAAGGACATCTTCCCTTCCTCTCTTTTCTTTGACACATTGCAGAGCTATAGTGATTTCTCCTTCATTCCTGCACATTGCTTACCTTACCCTTGAACGCCTTCAAGAAAAATGTTACCCAGGCTGTCTCGAATTCTTTGGTGGAGTTCTCGGCGAATGTCACCCTGGGTTCCCTACTTAGTACCGGGCGTGGCAGGGGGGCAGCTGGTAATCTTCTCGCTGTCTCCTAGCAACATCACTCCGTGGCCCTCAGGGTCTCCCACCCCCTGGCAAACCTCACAGCGTTGTGCCATCCACTACCTACAGATGAAGGGAACTGTCACCTGGGGACACCAGGACCTGAAGCTAAGTAAGCCATTCAAGATGGCGTGCTCTTCCCTGCGAATGACAGTTTCCCTGGCCACTGGGAGGGAGACTTGGGAACCACATCGCAGGCCCTAGGCACCCTCAAGAGAACACAGCGTTGGCACCTAGCTTGACAGGACAAAGTACTTCCTTCCAGATGGTTCTGACCTAGAGATACACTGGAGTGCGCTCTTACCAGCTCACGGGAGTGAACAGATTCTCAAATTTTCAGGAATTTTTGAGCTGGTCATTGAACACGGTCACTACTAAAAATGAAGTATCGACTTAAAAATGAAACAAATTCTATTAAGAATAAGTGTGATAAATACTCAAAGCCGATCCCTTCATCATTATTTTGCTACGTTTAATCATTATGCATGATCCCGAGGTGCTGTAGGTCTGCTGTACCTGCATGGTGGCAATCTTATATAATGGCGGATTACTGTGCCACTCAGCTCCCAGTTCCGCTGGTAGCTTGCAATGCACCCCAGTGGGGGTTTTTATACCACAGATATCAGCAAATACTACACCTCAGGGCTTCCCCTTGCCCCTGGCTGCCAGCACTATGGCAGTGGGGAAACACTTAGCAGCACCCCACCGCAAGCAGCCCTTGCCAGCCGGCCTTGGGTGGACACACCCCGCACCCTAAGTGGCCACCCAGCCATTGCTAACCACCCTCCATTGTCCCCTGTGGTGATGTCACTGACCAGCCTGACAGCCCTTGCAGGTTGCAGTGGAACAGGTCAGTAGACCGATCTCCATACCAGCTGGCCTCTAAGAAAAGGAACTGGCTGCCTGCAAAGCTCTGCGTAAGAGTGCTAACCCGGCGTTTTAGGCAATTGGTTCTGCCCAACCTGGAGGTGTGGCCGTCCGATGCGGGGTCCTGCCAGGAGAGAGGCTGGAGCCACCTGCAACCACAAACACGAAGCTGGCAGCATAGGCTGCAGCCAAAGTGCCGACACGTATTTCTATTGTATCCTGGCTCCTGCCCACACTGGGGAAAAGCTGGTGTTTCCGGGGTCAGGTGACCTAGAAACCCCGCAATCCGAGGGCCCTGACCCTGTGAGATCCTTTGTGTGCTGCCCAGGAGGTTAGAAGGCACAGCAGGAACTGTGCACCTGCGTCTGCAGCTGTGTCTGCGGGTCCCCGATGGCTGCTGCCCAGTCCTGCTGCTTGTCCGTGTTCAGAAGACCCCCTTGAAGTCACCTGTACGTATTTCACTGCTCTGTTTATTCGCCTAGCTGTGTGTCTTCATTTTCCATGGAGGTAGGGACCCATGTGATTTATTTAACACATTTATGAAGCGCCTACTATGTGCTACACACTGTGGCAGGCTCTCTATACAGTAATCAGTAAAGCAGACCTGGTGGAAAGTCAATACATAGTGAATTAAATGCAACTCGAACCAGCTACAAAAGCTGGCTGCGATGCACCGATTCTTCAGACTCTCACCTGCTTCTTCCATTCTTCGGATGTGCCTTTCCATTTCCACATACATCCCCTGAAAATCTTCTCCTAACGGGCCTCTCAGCCTTTCATTCTCTACCTTCTCATTTATGTTAGAAACCGGAGTGGGAGTCCTTCCTCGCCAGGAAACTGCCACTCCACTTTTCCAAAGCGCCCGCCCTCAGCTGCCTCTTCAATCCAGTACAAACATAACAAGGCACTCAGCTCCGGCACAAGAGTCAGGCCGATGTCCCTCCTGCCCCAGGACAGCAGTCACTTGCCCTGCAGCTGCCCCTCTGTTACAGCCGACCCCTCACACAGAACACCCATCTCCAGCAGCCCACTTCTTTCCCCCCTAAGCTCCACTTAAGATCCATTCCATCCAGGAAACCTTAGCCAGCTGACTAACCCTCCCGGGGCTGCGCCGCACCAGCGACTGCAACAAGCCCTCTGGACGGGATCACGTTTCTTTCTTTCCCATTTATTCGTTCATCCCCACTGGAGAGTAAACCGACAATAAACTCTATGAAGAAATATACACAATGGGACCGGTTAAAAAAACAAATCAGAGCACAGGAAAAACAGGATCCAAGGAATAAGGTCACTCCAGGGAAATTCTCATGTAGAAGTAATGCCAGAGGACCCTAAAGAGTAAATAAATTGAAGCTGGAGTTTCAGCTCTTGCCTTCCTGTAGCCCAAGCAGGCCAGAAAGGATGGTTACAAGGCTGACGGCGGCCCTAGGAGGAAATCACACCAGAGGCGGAGGAGAAGCTGAGTGTTTTTAGTACAGCATTCGGCGCGCCTCCCACAGATCGTTATCGAAGGGGACAGTGCACGCTACGTCACTGCTACGATCACGGCTGAGCATTTCAGGGGCTGCTTCTTGGGAAATGGAAATCAACGGGAGCAAGACTCCAGGGTGGGCGCTACGAGAGAAGACAACACCAAGTGGCTGATGGCTGTGTTCTGGGTTCTAATCATCTATGCTTTCAGCATTATTGCAAGAAGCATTGTTAAACCAGAGTTTAACATCAATTATTAGCATGTATTTTGGGCCTTAAATGGTAAGTTTCTAGATATGAGGGAATGTGTCACAAATATGTTCTATGTGGGTGGGCCCAGAAGTCAAAACTATTATTATAATAACACTAAACTATTGCTTGTCTTTTTCATGAGCATGCTGTGGAGTTTTCCAGATGCTACGTGACATGTGACATTATCACTCCAATGGCAGCATTTTAAACTTGTCTCCGTTTAATTTCTAATACATTAAATCATCAGTGTAGGCCCTATGCACAAAAGCTCTTTGGTGTCTTTAGTTAAAGTTGGAAGGCTACACGGAGGGCCCCTGTGACTCGAAAGTCTGGGATCGCTCTTCTGCGAGGTGGGCTGCTTATTAGGTAACGTCAGAGGACTGTGTCCCGAGGTGCAGTGCGTGTGCTCTGGGACCTACTGCCACGGAAGTGATTGCTCCACAGAGAGCCCACAGGCCGCATTGCTAGGGAAAAGAGTCCGCTCTGTCTAAACATTATTTTCATAATATATGCACTGCAGTCTTCACAGTTTAAGGAAGAGGAGGGAAGCATGTCAGAGCTACCGCACACGAAGAAAGGTTTAGGGTTATTTAATCTGAGACTGTGAGTCCCTAACTCGGGGCTGCAGCCACCTGCGTGGGCGGGAGCGGAAACTCGGATAGGATGTTATGTAGATGCAGAACGCACAGCACCTCCAAAGACTGTCCAGGAGTTCGATAAGTACAGGTAAACAGGGTGATGGGGGGGGTGCTGTGGGAGCTGATGCTAAATGGGGATCGCATTTGGAAGGTTTGGAAACTTCTGGTGGGGAAGGCAGAAAGGCTCGTGCGCTAAAATGCAGACAGAAGATATCATCAAAATGACAAAATTCTGTAGTGCACACGTGCTCACTTCACAAAGAGCCATTGAGTTTAGACACATAGGAAAATTCTGATGGCAGGGCTTCCAGATAAAAACAGGTGGTCTGGGGATGGCCAGGGGCTTCTTTTAATGTTCTAAGGACGATCCAGGGACAATCTCGGGTCACAGCTGGGAGGAGGGAAGCTAGGCTCGATTAACAACTTCAAAAACTCTGCTTAAGCAGCCAGCCGCTGACTTCCCGATTAGGCAGGTCAGCCACCATGTCCAAGCCTCAAGGGTGGTTATGAGCCCACTCAAAAGAGGAGGCGGGGTTTGGATCAAGTACCTGAAACCATCCATCTCCAGCTAAGAGAATTCCCCCGCACGTGAACAGTGCGGGCGACCTGTGGGGGCCTCGCTTTAGGTCCCGGGCCCAGGTGCTGCGTTCCAGCGCACTGCCTGCAGGAATACCTTCAGCGGGGCCATGGCTTCAATGGCCTCCTTAGGAGGTCGCTCTACCCATGGAACGTCTAGGACCCGATGACGCAAGAAGACTGAAGTCACAGTGCCTCGTGCTTCTTCAGCTGTCCACTGCTCAACGCCCTCAGGATGGGCGGGGCTCTGCAGATATATCTGTGTAGACCTATGGTAATATACAATGTTCGCCAAATCGCTTGAATGTGCTTATTTGTCTACGCCAGCATAGTTACTTTGACATCAATATTTATGCATCAGAGTTTCTAAGAGACAGGCTCCCTTGGCTGAACCCACTACATCTTAAGAAAACCATAGAAAGCAAAATCAAATAAAAACAAAACTATATTGGCTCATTAGGTAGGCACTTATCAATAGCCTACTTTGCACAAAGCACTTTGCTGGATGCTATGCAGACTTACGAGATAGCGTGCGTGACACAGGGAGGTGCGTCTAAGAAAATGGGAACAAGGAACCACCCAGCTGAAAATTGAAGTCCGACACTGAGCTGTAGGAATGTTTTTATAGCATCCCTTGCTATGTAACAATACATGACGCTTGCATGACGAACTAGCATTTCCATCAGAATGATGTCCCCGCCATTCACTGCTTCTCAACTACACACTTAGGAGAAAACTTTTGAGGGCAGAGACCCGGTTTCCTGCCTGGAAACTGCTTGGCCTTCGTGGAGGCTCTCAGACTCATTTCCTTTTGATTGTCCGCTTACGGAGGGGCACCACTGGCCTTCTCGAGTTAACCAGACTGAGGTATCCCCCTGTGTCAATGCACCCGCCTGGCATTACTTCACAGTTTCGGTTAACAGAAATTTCCCAAAGTTTTAGAAATCTATAGGCAAGAAGGTCAAGAGGTATCTTTAGTTCATCCGAGACCTGGCCGAACAACCTGAAATAAAATGTCAGCTGAAAAAATGCTCCTTTTTTATTTTCACTAATTTCAACGAATTTTGGCAAAGATGTAAAGATATGTGTTTCCTGAGATAAAATGACTGAAGGCTACATCTTAAAAAAAAAAAAAAAAAAAAATCCGTGGCTTTACATTAGGAATTCACCCAGAGAATGACCTGAGGGGCTGGCGGAAGACTCCCGTGGTCCCGGAGATGTCCACCCAGCTGACACGGAACAGGAGCTGCACCATTAGAAATGCGTTCATCGGGGCAGACCACGGTTCCCTATTACAATGAACACGCCCTGAGAGATTCACAGAATTGTCACAGAAGAGTACTTGGCTGGTTATAGCTCGGCATAAATCCCTTCACCTGATTCTTTCCATGGGCCGTTGGCTTGGCGCCCAGGTTTCCGGTGGAGAAGAAAGGCCAAGGTCTAACGGTGTTCCGAGAGGGCAGGCCTGGCTAGGGACGGCAGAGGGCCGCAGGAGCTTGCCAGCTCGCAGTGCTTCCTGGACAGCCCACCCAGGGTTCGGGCCGCAGCTCCCGACAGGACGTCCCACGGTGGGGAGATGGCGGACACGGAGAGACCCAGACAGCCCAGGTCTCACCCCTCATCTCCTCTCCACTCCTGCTGTCAGGACATCTGACTCGTAATCAAAGGGAAGGGGTTTAAAAAACTGAAGGGCCCGCACACGGTCTGGGAAAGATCCCACGTCAGGCCACCATCCGCCAGAAGGCCATTTGCCTCTGATGGGGTCAAAAGTTGACTCCATGAACCCAGCGGCTGCCACCGCTGTGACCCCTCTTCCTGGGCCTTCCAAGTGCTGTCAGCAGCCGGCACAGCTCCTACGGACAATCCTGACCGTGTTGCAGCTGCTCCCTCGCCGGCCAACACCGCTGCACCGGGTGGGCCCCTGTGTTCCTTCCATCAGGGCTGGTGGCTCCGGTGGAGGGTGACCGCACCCCAGTGCTTCTGGTTGCCTCGGCCCAGCAGCGTGGACGCTGCCCGGAGCCGCCAGCAGGGGCTGCAAGGTGGGGGCCAGCCGGGAGTGAGTGCATTTCCACTCTGATGTGACTGAGCTGAGCTGAAAAACAGGTTGCTCAGCTGACATCAGGGGCATGAGCCAGAGTCCCCCCAAGACACAGCTATGCAGGGGAGTCCTACGCAGGAGGCAGGGAGTCACCGCACACCAGCTGCACCCAGGGGACCGGCTTCACCAGGGCCAGGCACATGCACCGTGCTGCTGATCCTGCGAGTCTGTTGGAGGTCCCCCGTGAGAATGTCCGTAAGCACTCATCACCGGTATGAGTGACACCCGTTCTTCACATCAAAAGTAGTTATTTTTAACGCTGGTTTCCTGTCCCCTTTCCCACGGCGGAGTTTAAGGAGCAAACGCCCAGGAATACCTGGTTGTAACGAAAAGCGTGGTAACGTTCTGACTTGGTTTGCAATCCGAACATGTGGCAAAAGCTGACCATCTGCGTTTGCTTTTCGGGGGACAGGAGCTCTTGACCCTCTTAGATGGACCCTGGTTTGCATTTTCCTGATCTCGTTCCTACCATGCTGCCAGCGCAGTCCCCTGCACTGTCCCCTACTAAAGTCACTGGAAGTCAGCAGGCAAAGGAAGGAAGAAAACGAAAACACACCATCTCCAGTAGCTGGGTAGGAAACCCTGTCTTACAACTCGCCCCACAGAAGCACTGCTCTTTCCTTCCCGACTTGAATCCTAACACTCTTTAAATGGCTACACCTAGACGCTCCCGGGACGGCGTCATTATTTTACACACGAAGTGTCCAAGTAGAAGCTGTCCGCAGCTTATTCCTTCGACTGAGTGTCTGGCTGTACGTTCGGGGCAGAGCAGCAGATCCACCACCTACGGACCGGCCCCGCTGGGACTGGGGGCGGAGGGAGGTCGCATCCCATTTAGTCTCACTTCATTGTGTATGTCCCTCCCCCTCGTCTGTCAGTGACGCCGGGATGGCGCCAGGCACGCAGCATGCCCCCAGCAGACTAATGATGGGATGGACAGAGCAACTGGTCCACGCTGCCTTCCTCCCCACCCCCGACTTCGAATGCGGTCCTGCTGACTTCCGGGGCCCCAGAGCCACTCCTTAGTGTTTCCGCCCCCAGCTGGCCCTCGCTGCTCGGTGCGTCTCACCACTGTCCCCCCACCTGCGCTTGATGGCTCGGGGTTCGCCTGGTCCTGCCAAGGAACGGTGACAGCTCATGACGTGCTATGTTTACATTGCCATGTTGAGTCCTGTTATTTATTCCAAGAATAACAACTTAATTCAAAGGAATCATCTCCACCTTACATCAGACCTCACGTATGGGTAGCTGTATGCTCACATGTGGCGCAAAAGACCTTGAAATATTCAGGACGGACTGAAAGAGGCCAAGTTAATCCTGAAAAAATATACACAAGTACGTACACATATGCCTCATGCATGGACGTGCGCCATGCACCACACCCACCCACACACACACACACACACACACACACACACACACGCAGACTCTATAGACTGTTTTTCTAAAAAACAATGGTGCAATAATCAATAGTTCGGAATTTTATACTTAAAAGGTAAAGCTATAAACAAATACATTTTTTCTCATCCCACAAAAATCTAAAATCCTATGAAAACAACATGAAAAGCCGATCCAGCTCCAACAAGGGAGAGCAAAGGGGACTCTTTACTGAACTTCCTTCTTCTCAGTCAAGGGCAATATTGTGGAGTCTGGAGGGTGTAGAATAAATGTGCTAATAAAACTGAAGGCTAAAGCCAGTGAGACAATAAGCACAACCTCAAAGCTAATGATGAGTTCAAACGTTCAGAGTCAGACGAATTTTACTCCAGATCCTGAAAGCAGAAATGGAGCAGTAAACTACAGGTTATTTCTGAGCATATTTGGAGGACAAAAATAGGAGATATGCCAATGTCTGAACAGGTTCAAAAACTGGACGCCTTGAAACTCAGTCCCCAGGAACATTCTAGAGTGGACTGTTCGATGGCGTGTGAGTACGTAGGGGGAAACGGCAGGCCACCGGAACCCAGCACGGGCTCGCCGAGGAGGAACCGTTACAGGAAGTACATGCCACTTCCTTCAGGAAGCAGCTACCCTATCGTTGTTGAGGGCAGTATGGCTCATCCGACGTTTCTCAGTGGCAGTGAGGCAGGCGATGCAGTCTCTCCTGCTATGTTGTATAAACATGAGTGAACGCACTGATAGGTAAACAGATGACCCAAGACGTTAATTAAAGCCTCCTGAACAGCCTGGGGTATGACTTTCCAGGAAGAGCAGCATTTCCAATCTAAAAGATCACATCTGATGCAACTGATGAACTAAAACCTGCTACGATTCTCCAATGAATTTGGAGAACAAGTGAAGGCCCAAGCTCGAATTTGCAATTCTCCTGCAAATGTACAGGGCACTCCATGTCACCACGCGGCTCTGCCAAGCTCCAGCCGGCAAAGCCTGGGCCGTTCCAGAAGCTTCGCCGACACCCTCAGAAGGTGCATCTCACTGGAGGCAGCATTTTGACTTTGAAAATGAGATGCAAAGAAGATGCCAATGATCACAACTTTCAACAATGCACACGTTAACACTGGATGTCTCGGTCTCCCCAGCGCAGCAGAGACGAGGGTTCTGGCAAGGACAGAAGACAAGTTCATTCCCTTCTCAGAAGGCTGGCCCTGAGTCAACAACGGGTCACTCTTCTGGGAGGAAGAGGAGGCACGGTGAGGGGCTCACACGTGCCCACGGCGTGCGGCGGAGATGGAGGTGGGGTGGGAAGAGGTGGTGGAGGACAGGAGATAGGGTCTAGCTCCTGGAGAGGAGGCATGTGGTCCCAGCTGTCCAAGCTTCTCGTCTTGTTTATGAGTTAGTCGCCATCTCCCTATGGCAGGGAGAGGGCTTGTGAAAAGAACAAGCAAGTCTCTGTTCCTCTGAAGGAACGACAGCAAAGATATCCCCTGAAGTTCACAGCCCCTCGTGAAAGAGAAGGAGCAAAACTTTCGCTCTAAGCAGGAAGGCCGGCAGTTGTGTTTGCTCAAGGCTCCCGGGGAGGAAGGAGGAAGGGCTGCGGGGCCGGCCAGCGATAGCATCGCTGATTCCAGCCTCCCACCGGCTCTCCCTGACCCCCGGTCTCGGGAGTTCTGGACCAGAATTCAAATCCCTTTTGGTGTTGATACAAGGAGAAGCAAATCCAAAAACAGAAAGGCGAGGAAGAAAAAGAAAACTTTCCCAAGTTACTGGTTTCCCTTTGTCCTTATTCGTGCTGGTTTAGGTCCACCCCCCGCCCCCCTCCCCCCCGTAATGGTGGGTTTAGCTGGGGGCGGGGAAGGAAACCATTTCAGCAAAAACTCCCATTTCTGTAGCCTCCCAGCCTTAGACACCCTCAGGAAGGCACGGTCCTTTTATGGAGTTGGTTTCTTGCTTTTGTTTTCATTCGCTTGTTTGAAATTATACAGCGTTTTCAATGTATTCCAAATAAAAGAAATCCTGTTTAAAAATGTTTTCTGCCAAACATGAACGCATCTCGATAAGAAAATAAAGAAGCCCGGGTGGAGTTAACTTGACTCAGGGAGCCCATTTTTTAAAGCTGTCTATCACCTCTGGGTTCAGTATTAGACACGGTGAGGCTGACCTCGACTGCTGGACAACAAGTTACTCCTTTGACCCTCTCCCCCGTTCCCGGTCCACGTTATTTATAACCACGGGCATCTGCCATGCCCAGGGCCACGTGTCTGAGCTTTTTTTAGTCATCGTTTCGCACCTTCGCTCAGATCTGGCCGTGGTCCCGGTCCTCTGGCTCAGAGGCACTTCATGGCCTGGCAAGAAAGGCCCTTTGAGGTCAGTGGGGCCTCGCTGAGGAGGGTGAGGAGCAGCAAGGAGTCTGGAAAGACACACCAGAGGCCCGAGGGCCTGAGGGTGATTCTGCTTCGGGACTAAGACTTCCACACGCACCGTGAGTGTCACCGCAGAGAATGCAGCGGCCAAACCCGAAGGTTGGAGCAGGAAGACAGGTGAGCTTTCCAGATTCCTGATAGGGGGACGAGGACACCCCTCAGGGCTCACCCAGCAGTTCCCTGGCCCGCCTGTCCTCCTCTGAGGTCACTCAGCCCCCTCCCGCCTACCCATACTAAGAGATCCCTCCAGTTATCGAAAAGTTAAACCCACTTCTTAAGAAAAAAAGCTTTGTGTTGTCCTAAAGCTGACTGCTGGATACAGTCACTTCAGCTGAAAAGTACACAAAAAGCTTGGCACCCCAGAGTGCCCATGTCGTCTCGTCTTTAACCGTTTGCTGGAAATTCTTCAGCTGGGAGGAAGAGAAATGGGCAGCGGGGCGGACTGGAGCCGGGCGATGGGCGGTCAGAGGAGGCGGGAGAAAGGGCATTTTCTCAACCCACCAAGCCCCGTGAGTCCGAGTCCTCCTTCTTCCCTTTTTTAAAAAAGAGTTTACTTATTCATTTTTAGAGAGAGGGGAAGGAAGGGCGAAGGAGAGGGAGAGAAACGTGCACGCATGGGAGAAACCTTGATTGGCTGCCTCTCCTATGTACCCCGATCGGGGACCAAACCCACAACCCAAGCATGCGCCCAACCGGGAGTGGAACCAGTGACCCTTCAGTGCGTGGGATGACGCCCAACCCACTGAGTCACACCAGTCAGGGCTCTTTCTTTCCCTTTATAACAAGACAGCTTACATTTACCGAGCATTTCTGTGTCCGAGGGATCTGAGACTTCTTTACAGGTGTGAACTTATTTCATGCTCACGCTGACCTGTCTTATCCCCTTTTACATATGAGGAAACTGAGGCAGAGAGCGGTGAGGTAGCTCCCCCAAGGTCACACGGTCCGTGGGTGGTAGAGGCAGGGGTCGCACGCAGCCCGCTCTCTGCTCTCTGCTCTCCGCGCTGCTCCGGCTTTACCGCCGCCCTGCGGATGGCCACCTGCGCTTGGGAGCCCTGCCGGCCCGGCCAGCACTCCCTCCCTCTGCCCCACGCACTCCCTTGTTTATTTTCAAGCTTGCTACCGGGGTGATATCTGCACCTTTATCTAGACATCGCAAAATAAAGAGATGACTGTTCCTCAGAATCCTGAAACCTTAAGGTGGGCAAACTTCGGGGATCAAGTTCTTTTTTTTTTTTTAAAGTTTGATTTTAAACAAGTAAGCCATGAGAACAGTAACAGACTAAGTAAGTACGCAGCAGAAGGAGGCCCGAGGGTGCGTGGCTCTGCTTCTTAAACCTGTGAGCTTGTGGGGCCTGGCTGCGGGAAGGACGCAAAGGGGGCTGGAGGGGACGTTCCAGGACGGGGTATGGAGAATGACCCCCCCACCTGGAGCTCAGCTTTCCGCCGACAGATGTGCCCAACCTCATGGAACTCGAACGCGCAACAGAATACAATGAAATGAAAAAGGAGATGCCGCTATTTACATAAGCCTATGTGTTTTGTCAAGGCTCAATCTAGGATCTCTGTAACTATGTCAGTTTCGTGTTTGCTTTTAGGCTATCTATGAACCAGAAAAATCACACGAGAGAAATCCAGCCAGAGAGGTCCTCTCAGCTGAGTGCCCACCAGACGGGAAAGCGAAGTCACACTCATCACGCTGTAGCGTTCGGACACCACCGATGGCTAGTTGGGGTTAATGAAGACGATTTCCATGCACTGTCAGAGGCGTCACCAGCCACGCCAAGCGAGGCACCGCTCACAGAGCGGGAAGACCCTGAGCGTAATTTGGACAAGCCTGCTCCCGTCAGGCACCTGTGTAGTAAGACCCTGATTTTAGGGGGGAAACTGAGTCTCACTGCAGTCCACATACCTGGCCGAGGTTAACGAAGTCAAACAAGGCAGGAAGGCAGACAATGGAGATCCAGATCGCCCGAGAGGATGGGGTGGGGCTGGGGCCCAAAGCAAATTCTCTTACCCGCTCACAGCTGTATCTTCCTTCATTACAAGAAGAAGAAAAGCAGTTGGGGCGAGTTGTGAGTATGTGTGCTGTGCACACCCACACGTACTCACACACACTCCAGTTAAGAAATTAACTGGGTTGTATGATAGCATTCCAGTGGCAGTACAATAGGGTAGTAAGAAGACAGAAATCAGTCAAATGAAATCTTATATGGTTTATGTTCCTTCAGAAAAAAGCCTAGTTAAAAAAGTCACTTACCAAGGTGTTAACAAGCAAGGAGAAGAAAAGAGCAAAAAAAACTACCAACATAAAAAAGGGCAAACCCAGGCTGGATGCAGAGCATTAAACTACGTGTGTGTGTGTGTGTGTGTGTGTGTGTCCAGCCCCACGGACCCCACGTGCTCACAACACCTGCATGAGTTTATCCTTTTCATGGTGCTGGGCCTGGGGCCTCTGCTCTTCTGGTTAAGAGCAATGACGATTCCGTTTCACCCAGCTTGCAGGAGTAGGTAGTGTCTACCTTGTTATATCTGTTCTCAACTTTGCACCAGTGTTGTGGCTTTTGCTGTCCACATTTCCTACCCAAACCCACCCACCTGCCAGGTTCCTGTGCTCACCAATTTTGGAGGCAAGAATATTAAAGCAAGGAAGTGGGGAGGGTGCAGGGGTGCACTGATTACTAAACATCAATGGAAAGAAACGTCGAGTAATTTTCCGATGAAAATAGGACCATGAGACCTAACGTCATTTACCATGAGCGCTAGTATTTCTTTACTACTAAGTGGAAGATTGCACAGCCCCCGTGTGGGGCAGAAACTCCTCGGGGCTGTCCACCCGCCAGCCTGGGCACTGGTTCTGGCTCTGTGCCTCTCTGGGGGACGTGCCACCACCTTCTCAAACTCAGCCTTCTCAAGGGTGCGCAACAGGCCCCTCACCGGCTCTCGGAGGAGTGCCAGGCGAACCCCTCGCCCAAGTGCTCATGATGCTGTCAACATGAGTTCACGTCGGTCTCTTTCTCCCGGAACCAAAAGCTTTGAAACTGCAAGGATTAAATAAACATACCCTTTCATTTGGGGGGCCAAGATTTGAAAAAACCCAAGATTGGGAGAGGTTGAGAAGATCCACCTCCTTTTTGCATGAGGTGCAATTTGCGTAAATGATGGCAAAAGACATGAAGGGCAAAGAAGCAAAAATATCCCAAGGCTAATCCTTTCCAGGTGAGTTTCTGAAACCTGGATATAAACCATAAATAGACGCCAAGGTCTTATAAAGCTCTGCTGTAAATGTAAGTTGTGTGCAAACAGTTTTCAGACAGCTTGAGGTTAATGATTTCTCTCATAGCTGCGGTCTGTGGATATCTCTGTGGGGACCTGCACTGACCCGGCGAGCTCACCCGCTGGGACTGGCCAACCCTTGAGGCTGCCATTTATATAGTTTGCTGCTTGTCAGCACCTCCACTAGAGGGCAGCAGGTGGAAAGGCGAGGATGTCAAAGTAGATTAATGTGGATGCTTGGCAACAGCAGCTGTCAAGGTGGGGTGTCAAGTGATGGGGGTGCAAGGGGACAAGTTCACTGAGTAGAAAGGATGAGAGCCTGAGTAGTTAATGGCTTTCCACTTCTAAGTGAAGCCAGGGATGAAAAGAGGAAGTCAGCCTTAGTAGGAAGTTGGAGCAAGGTTTCCTAAACGAGCTAATCTTCACATTCACGTTTGGAGTTTTCCTAAAATAAACAATCGAAAATGCAAACCATGCACGCAAGCTCCAGGGCCTCACTGTAGGTCTGCGGCATCAGAATCTCTAGGTTTGGAGCTTATGAATCTGTATTTTTCAAAAAACTCCCAGCTTATTCTGAGAAACAGCCAAGGTTGGTCTCACTGGATGTCTGAGGTCCCTTCCGCAAGCAACCTTTGAAATGATGGCAAACTTGTCCAACCCTCTCTCAACCTGTGCTTAGAGAAAGAGTGGGCAAAAGTAACCGAAATTGCCAGAGTGTGAATTGCAATGGACAGTTCTCAGTGTTATTACAGACACACTCTCTTAATCTTTCTGTCCTGGCACCAGCTTGTAGGTCGGAGGATTTAAAGCCCCCTTTACAGTTGGGGAACCCAAGTTCAAGTGAGGCTGCCTTAGGGGGTTGAGTTGAGAAGCCACGGCGATGACTTCCTTTATTTTGTTCCATCACAACCTGTGGTGCCCTTTCAATTTTGTTCTTAACGGTGTTTATAAACACCGTTTTCATCGAGCGATTTAGTGGGACTCTATCCGTGACGGTCAAGTCCAGGTTGCATGCAGAACAAGCATGGAGACAGGACTAGGAGAGAGCCAGGATGGCAAGGCCACTGGACCCACCCCTGGCCATACTGCTGGTGCTCCTGGAAGCACAAGGACATGGTCAGTGGTCAGTGGCGAGAGAGACAGATGAGCGAGGGCATGTATATCGGGGGCACACGGCAGTGGCTGACTTGCCACATAAGAGAGCAGAGCGATTTCACAAGGCTCTTGTCTCAACCTAATGCATCCATCTCAAAGTGTCTCTGCCCTTGCCTGCTCTGCTGCGAGGGTGCCGACTCATCATGCACCTGAAGACTTGCCCAACTTTGCAGGATTTCGCAACAGATTTTCAAGTAGATTCCAGCAACCAGGGCCCCACTCCTGCCGGTCACCCTTCCGGCCTGGGGTTCTGCACCAGTTACCAGAGTCCATGCTGCAGCCTCCAGACAGACCACAAGGATAAGCGAAGTGTTGAATTACTTTGAGTTGGTGCCCAACATTTCAAACTTAGAGGGTTCATATAAACTATTCAAAGTCAACTTCTGGGTCCGCTCCAATGGAGAACAGATGGACTAGTTTTCCGTAGCCCTTCCCACCTACTAAGACACTAGATCATTTACTTATTATCGTATAGCCCATTATCTGCCCCACCGTCCCCCCACCCCCACACATATCCTGCTAAGGAAAGCTTTGTGACAGCTGGAATTTTGTCTTTCTTGTTCACTGAGGCATTCAGAGCACCTAGAATAGCGCTGGCACATAGTAGGTGTTCAAAACATTTTATTGAATAAACTGACTCCTGGTAGCTTTATGAAGAGCATATATATATATATAGATATATATATATATTTTTTTCCAAGTGAGGGAGGCTGAAGACAATCAGCTCCACCTAGAGATAAGACATGAACTTACTACGTTTCTGATAAATCATGACACAGACTAGGTTTTCATAATGAGCTGCCCAACCAGGGCTATTGGCACGTGCTTATGCCCATATTGGTACATTCGTTTCTCACAAACGTAATCAAATTGAGATGAAAAAGCATTGGGGAAGTTTACACGAGGATTCTGAGCACACCACAAGGTCCTATCAGAGCTGCTTGTCCATTTGCTTCGCTTGCAATACTGGGAAAAACAGCACGGCGTGATTACGGCAAAGGCATGTGTGACTGTTTGGTATGTGGAATGTTCCCTATTGATGGAACCTTAAATATGGAGATGAATGTCTCTGGTGGTAAAAGGCAGGTCTTAGAGGAAATTTAATCGCACACCAATCACATTAATTTCAAGAGCTGGCTTTGCAGCTCCTGCACCCCCCCCACCCCATGCGTCTTTACTCCACGCTCATGTGTGTCTCCCAGGTCGCCCCGGCAGCCTCTGGTTCTGGAAGCTGTCAAGGGGAAGGGACAGGAAGCGTTTGCTGGAGGCACTCAGACGTGGCTGTGCACTCACCGGGATGTGTTAGCTGATGTTCCAGTGGTTGCATTCTCGTAAACAAGTGTGAGTGACAGGCTCCGAGAGGGCTCTTCCCAAACACACGTGACTCAGAACCAGTAGTGCGACACGCACTAAGGCTAACCGCTCTTGCTCTACTCAACCCCTGTGACTCGGTAACCTCACAGGGGAGGCTCAGAGCGGGACACACTGCAGCCGTTAATGTACATCGGGCACCCCGGCTTTCATACTGGGTCTCCTTGCTAATGATCATTCCACGGACAGCACCCTCAGGGGTGTGCGACCCGCAGGTCGCGTGTGGCCCAGGATGGCTGTGAATGTGGCCCAACACAACATCTTCCATTTACCTGAAACTTTTTTTTTTTTGCTCATCAGTTTTCATTAGTGTCTGTGTATTTAATGTGGGCCCAAGACAACTCTTCCTCTTCCAGTGTGACCCGGAGATGCCAAAAGGTTGGACACCTGTGCTGGAGGAAGCTTGACCATTCTATTCCTTCCATAATGGCCCACCCAATCTCCTTGGTACTAGCAGGTAAGTACTTAGGCAGAATTTTTTCTGTCTAGCTGTATAATGTAAGGTTTAGAGTCTCTAGCAGGTGTCCACGGTGCTAAGAATGTTTCTTTTTGCATCAACAGACCTGCAACGAGTTGACCAAGGTCCACTTGAAGAGCATCTTCGGGACTGGGCTCCTGCTTTGACCTGGTATTACCCCGTGTCTCTGATACCGGTGACTCTGCTTAAGTAAATCTGGGCTGGAGTTTTTTTATCTTCATTTACTATTTTTTGTTTGATTGTTTGCAATCACTGGAGCAGAAATGAACAAGGACGGGGAAAATGACAGATGCCTGTGACAGCTTCAGTACTTAAGTTGCTCGTGCAGATTTCATAGCCCTAAAAAAATGATAATACCTTAATCTGTGCTGAATACTGCTGTCAGCATGTACCTTTAATACTTCTGGCAAAACTGCTGGAATACATGGCATGGCATGAAAAGGAATTAGTTGCAATTAGTCAGCTGGTAATTGCTGCAGACCTTCAGTGCCACAGTCCAGCTGGTTTTCTAGGGCTGGTTCAAAGGCAGCCCTTCCTTCTTGGGTTCCCACCACATTTTGTGCATGTTATATACATACGCTTATTAGGGGGTGTCTCACATGATCTCTCTTTTTCTTCCAACCTTTTAGTGTACCTGGCAAACCTTTAAGCCTCTCAAGGTTTATTTATTTATGGGGCTCTAGCAACCTGGCTCAAACAAAGTCTTAGATGAACAAATGAACAAAGAAAATATAAGGGGCGTACTGTAACTATCTGTATAAACAGTTGTTTTACTTTTAAAGGCACTAAAACATGCTTTATCTAATTTGACTCCCACAAGAACCCTGGGCCCCATCCTGGCGACATGCAGTCCCGGGGTCTAGCCCAGTGGTTCTCACCTGGGGGCCATTTGCCTGTCCCCGTCCCCGACCTGCGGGAACAGCTAGCAACCCCTAGAGACCTTTTGATTGTTACCACCGAGGGGGTACAGGTCATGGATGCTGCTCACCACGTTCCAATGCACAGGACACCTCCCCACCCCACACAAGTATCTGGCCTAAAATGTCAATAGTGCCAAGGCTGAGAAGCCCTCATCTAGGCCCTCAGGCTCTGAAATCTCCTGTAACCCTTCTTTCTGAGTTCCTGTCCAACAACATTGTTCTGATTACATGTAGGATGTAGGAAATTCCTCAGGGTACCATATAAAACTACCCATATTCAGTCATCTTCCTAAAAAACAAAAAACAACAAAAAACAAAAAAAACTACACAAACCCAGGAACCCAAGCCTCTGGGAGTGGCAGGTCCCTGGTTTGATCACTGGTTGCTGACCCAGGATGAAGGTGTGTTCCCTTACTAACGGCACCCAGGTGTTGCTAGCACCTGGGTGCTTCCGTGCAGCAGGAGAAGAAGGAATTCACTGCCTGAGATATTTCAGAAGGTCTGCAAGGCCCGCTGTTTCTGATGACGAAAGCTCTGACGCGGAGAGCTAGAGAGGACTGAGGCAATTTAAGTAGCAGCTGCTTCAAGGGAACCCCGGAGTGAAAACACTGGCAAGTCAATTCCATCTTTTGCCTTGCAGCAAGCAGGAGGTCAGGGCAGTGGGGATGTGGAGAAGGTGGGGAGGTAGCCAGGCGTCTCTTGTTGGCCGTACCTGAGCACCTTTGCATTACGGACCAAATGATTCCCTCACACATCGGGGTCTTTGAGAACTCGTCTCTGGCAGTAGAGGACGGGCTGCGGGGACCGTCCTTTGCCACCATGCGCAGGTCCATAGAGCAGGGGGAAGAGAGGATCCGCAGGGATCACCGTATCCGCTGAGTTCCTGCCTTTTTCAAGTTTGGTGAATTATTTATTCACGTGAAATCATACCCAGAAGCCTGCTGCGGAACATCAAAACCATTACTCTACGCAGCCGCGTTTGTGCCGCCGGAGCGGGGCTTGGCTAGTCAGCTCCGCACTCCCCCACCTGCCCCCGCCGTCTCCCCGCCGCTCGTTCTGCTTTGGGGTCGTTGCAATTGGCACGAAGTACTTTCCTGAACAGCCACGTAACCGCCCTTGTTTTTCTCCCCATGAAGAGAAGGTACACAAAGAGGAGACGAGCCTTTACTGAAAACTAGCTCTTACCAGTAAGTCTGCCAGGTACTCAACGTGCTATCTTACTTCATTCTCAGTGCGCGGCTCTCCGAGCAAGGGACGGAAACTGATGGACCTGAAAGGCATGCACGCATAGTCTGATCGCCAGTCCACGTTTCCGGTGTGCCGTACAAGGTCGCCACGCTGCCTCAGACAACTGGTGAAAGCAAGCCCTCTTCCACACGACCCATCGCTCCTCCCCCCCGCCAGATCAAACATCTCCAGTTCCCCACATGATTTGTAGGGTCTTTACCAGTAAGTCTGTTTCGCTCTGGCTTAGCAATGTCTTTTTAAAATATTTTTTCCTTTTAACCTTTTTTTTTTACTACATTTATTGGGGTGACATCGGTTAATAACATTATATTGATTTCAAGTGCACATTTCTGGGATACATGATCTGTACACCGCATCGCGTGCTCCCCTTCTTAAACCTGGGTGTCTGCGGCTCGCCAGGTTGTCCTAGCCGAGTTAGGCCCGTGCGGAGTTCGGAGGGCTGGTGCTTTCCTGGCTCCACACGCCCCTCCTATGACGGCCGCCTGAGCGAGTTGTCTTTGGCAGAGGCGTTGCCCCCGTTTCGTTGCAGTATATTCGCAACGAACTAAATAACCGTCAAGTCTCTCAGAGGACTTGCTGTAAGCCCGGACTTCCACTTCCTTCATTTGTGAAGTTTACTGTTAAAAAAGCTAGACACGCAGGACTTTATATTGACCCCTATCAGATTTTGTCTCGGTTGTTTTGGCCTTCGGTAGTTTTGGTGACTGCGGCTGCCAGGGTTTTCTGAATCCCACGTCCGTCACTGCGCACAGCCCCTGTCCTTGGTTTCACACCATGTGCGGATCTGGTGAGCCTGCCTTCCTTGTCTTCGCTCTAGGAAATGGCTAAAAAGAAAGAAAGCCCAAGAGGAAAGCATCCATCACCAGGGCTTGGTGTGAGGGAATCTCTCGCAGCGTGCTATGTCCACATCTAAGAAATAATAGAAAAATATTTTGGGAGCTGCAAGGGGCAGATTAGGCTTACCTTTCTGTAAAGTTTTATTAACAGATGTGCAACTGAGTTTAGAGAAATTAAGACCTTTTGCCCATAACCACAGGGGCTGGTTACTGACAGCACTGGATTCGTAACCCAGAGCTGTGAGCTGACTGATGTTTTTCCCATTGCACCGTTAGATGGGATCTCCGATGGCAGAGAGAACATCCCAATTTGCTTTTAAATAAGTCCTGGATACAATGTTCTCTTCTGACAATTTGCCTTTCACCTAAAAGAGCATCCCAACAAAGCCATTCCAGTGAATGGGAAGACTTCTGTGTTCGTAAGTTTGGTTTCCCACCCACTGATTTATATGGACAAATCCTATCAGGAAAAAATGGTAGAAGAACACTATCATGCCTAACCCAAGTCCTACATACAAAATCGGGAATGTTACTCCTACGAGGATGGGAAAAGCTTTGGGGAAGGAGGTGTGGACCTGGAGACAGGCAGAAGTGCACAGTGCACTAGTGAGTGTGTGTGTGTGTGGCACAATTCTCCAGACAAGCCAGCAGAGAGGGGAGATGGCTTCACTTTGACAGCTTCTGCATTCCTGAAGACTCCAGGCATGGTGCAGGAAAGAAACGCAAGAGCCGATTCTATACGACAGTCCCTGGCCCTCCCGAGAACGATGCGGGAAAGCCTTGGAGACAGTGGGCTGACGGTACCAGAGGGTCTTATTCAGCAGCCCAGGCGGGTCTGTTCATGAAGTCGTTTTTTTCAAAGGTGCGGGTGTAGCCCCTGTCCCCACAAACCTTGGCTACTGATTTAGCCTTAGGAAGAGACATCCATTTGCTTTGAGGAAGTTACCCACACCTCGTAAGTTTTATATATTCTATACATACCTCCCCATAAATAAATAACATATGCTCATAATTTTTATACATTATATATACACATACATAAATATAACACATACACACACATATACTAGGAAATAATGAGGTCCAAAACTGACAGTCTAAGTGTTCCATTAAGCTTAATGAATCTGAATCTTAGAGGATTTATAGAAGTTCATGGAGTCACCACCTGTCTTTTCCATATAACATAACTATGATTCTTTACTATGATTCTTTAGCTAGTTTGTGTAAAACACGGTCATGTGTAAAACACATGCCACTTCCGCACACCAGCTGAAACACCCACATTGGTGAGTGCTATACTTAGTTCACTCCACGGGAATCCCAGCACCCAGAAGTGGTGGAGGGCACACTCTGGGGTCAGACCGCCTGGGCTGAACCTGCCCTTTTGCCTTCACAAGTCAGGTAAACTAGTTACATAATTATTCTTGGTGTCCTTACTGAAAATAGGGTAATAATGGAACTTTCCTCTTAGCATTGCCGTGGGGATTAACCGAGGGATTAAGTATAGAGTAGTTAAAACTGGATCAACTGAAATGCTTCTATGATGACTGCTATAAAACAGGCTTCCATTCTGTCTCTGCCCATCCCCAGTGCACCTGGTGACTAGGTGGGTGACTGTGCCTCTTCCCTTGTGGTGTTCTGTCTGTCACAGGGCAGATGCTCAAGGAACGATCACGGAACGGACTCACCAGGTATCACTCCCAACATCCATCAACTCACTCCAGACCCATCCGCTGTATTCATCAGATTTAAAATTATTAGTATTAGAAGTACAAGAACTAGACCACTAAGGTTCTATCAGCCTTATCAGCTGCACACTCACTGTTAAAACTGTTAATATAATAGTCTCACTAAGACATGCGGTCATGCCTTAGTTCTACCGCTGAAAACATCTGAAACATTAGAACCCTCTTCTAGACAGTTTTCTAGAGGCATTATTTAAATTAGCTCTAGCTTCCATAATTTCCTTATGCAACTGAACTGCTTCTTTTAGACATATATTGTTATAAACCAAATTCTACATGTCTGGTTAGTTTGCATGTGTGCTTAGTCCTTGGAGTGTGTTGTAACTCCATGTGAAGCCAGTGGAAGTTAGCAGTTACCGAGAACCCAGGTGCCTTCCCTGCGGAATCTCCACAGGGGGGTTACCCGTGGTACCTCCTAATGGCTTTAAATAGTTATTTTCCTCTCATTGAACAGACGAGAAAACAGGCCAGAGGGTGTAAGAAACGGCCGAGGCCAGTGTGGCCGATGCTGTCCACGTTTTGCTGAAGTTGACCCTTAACCATTTGTGCGCACGGACTCCCCGTGGGCTTCCGCCCCGACCCCCAGCGCCACGCCTCTGCTGGTTGCCCATGGCCAACTCGACCGGCACTTGCACAATGGATGGGCAGTGTCTAGGAATTTACCCATATTTTGTTGTGTATAATGAGCACTTTTTTGCCCTAATTTTTGAGGGAAAAATTTTGAGGCAAAAATTATACATGGGATTATTATACCCATGGTATGGAATCATTGTGTCCATGTATAATGCACCCAAAACGTGGGTACACGTTATACATGGCAAAACACGGTACATCCTCCTGGGGTTAGCCCTGACCTGGACAACTTGAACCACTGCTTCCAAAGGCCATGAGACAGACGTTTACCCCACTGTCCCCCCACCCCAGCCCCGCCCACAGGGGGACATGGCTTGGGATCACATCCTTACTTGTTTTTTTGACCTGTTGCATTTCCCTACTCCTCTACCAGTTTTTCTCTGGAACATTTTTTAATGATTTACTTTCATTTGAATCCTCATCTTAGCACCCGACCTCTGTGGAACTCAGCTGAAAAAAAAATGGCAGAGCTGGGGCTCCAATATAACTCTCACAAAGCTGATGCTCTGAAATCCCTAGTCTCAGCTGCTTTTTCTGCTCGTGGCAGACAAGAAGGAAGCAATCCGATGTGACTGTCACAGGTCCTCCTCCCTGGGGGTCCTCTCAGGACCAGCCAAGGCCACCTGGCCAGCCTCTCCTCCCCTCCCAGGGGCCGCTTCCGTGGACACGCGGTACTCTCCCACAGTCTAAGCTGCTGCTGCTCCAAGGAAGTGACGGCCACAGTGGGATCACAGCAGCAGCAGGGGACATCGCGCACAACCACTTCAGATGCCAGTCCACCTGAACTCGTGGCCACTAACTGCAGAAATCAATCAGCAATCTACACGGAAGTTACCGAGTGCCAAGCGTGGGCTCAGTGGTGGCCACAGTCTCCTCATTTCATTTTCCTTTCCACCGTCCACTTTAAGGCATTAGCTGACCCACTCCCAACCAACAGATTGGAGAACTCACCCCATCCCTAAATTCAACAGGGTGTAGTTTCATGTGAGATAAAACTTCTGTTAAGGAAAGTGCTTATTTTTATCTTTAATATTCTTATTATTGTCTTTAATATTCTTATCTTATGTTTGTCTTTAATATTCTTATCTTTTCTCCTTAAAGTGAGTTTCCTAGACCTGAGGATACAGATATTTAGCACCCATCCAGTGCAAACACGACAGCTGGGTCACACTAGGGACCCGCGATGCTACGTGCCTCTCGCACTCACAATTGCTCTCACATGTGACTCTGATGTGTGGCTATGGCCAGTAGACGTACAGGCGTGCATCTAGAGCCTTCTATTCCTCGACAAGAGCTTTCCAGGAAGACAGGCTTAGAGACAGCTGAGAAGGGAACAGAGAGCTAGTCAAACATGCTTATGAGGTTCAGAGTGAACACCTAGCGAGTCTGGTCCTGGCACGCTCCCAAGGGAAGTCACAGTACACAGTGGCACACCAGCTTGTACACCTCGCCATGGGTGTCTGAGCAGGCATGTTGGCACTTCCCTGAATTCTACTCCTCGAAAGCGGATCTGGCCAAGCAGTGCCCTGACGCGGGGTAGGACGGCTTCCCTCAATTCCCTGTTGCCCTACGGTCATCACTACACACACACACCCTTCTAGTCACCGTTGCTCGGAAAATCATGGTGCCTTGTGCTCCAACCAAGGAAGCGTCTGGGTCAATGGCTGGGTAGAGGAGGATAGGTCCTAAGGGGTAGGCAGCCACAAAATGCTCCTTTCCTTAAAAAAGAAAATGACTCCCATTTTTGGGGCTGTCAAGGCTAAATATCACCAATTCAATCTCCACTCATGTGAACCTATTAATAAGTACACATAGCGCATGGCTACCTGGAAGCCAAATATTCTACTCATTATCATTTCTCCTTACACAGATTTACAATGTTTTACTAAAAGATAAGAGGGCACGCAAGATGCCAGTTTTTTTCATTTTCAGATATTAGGAAATTAAGGATTCTATCAATATAACTTGGTCTTCTAATTTTAAGAGTTTCATACTTCAAGATGGGCTCTCGTTGGAAAATTGGCAAGACCTGATATGCAAGGAATGAGGCTGGGAAAATTGATCCAACTACTCATATGATTCCTAATCAGCATCTTTCATAAGCTCAGGTTCAATGTCCAAAGGGGCAGAGAAAACTTGGATTTGAAATCAGCAGGCCTCATTATACCTCACTGTCTGTCAATATTTGAGGTGATTTAATCAGGTAGGTGGAGTGCAGATAAAGGTGTTGTCAGGGGGTCAGTGCTGGGTGACTTGTTCAGTGCAGGGTGATGGCCAGTGGCTGGTGCACGGGGCACAGAATCCAGTCACTTGGAAAAAGGATGGGCCTCGGGCTCCTGGGCATTGCTCAGTGGGGCAGAGCTTTGACCCTGGTGGAGTCTGAAATATGTAGTAAAAAAATAGAGTCGTTCCTTCAATAGGGAAAGCCCCCAAATCAAGGCTTAGGGTGGGCATAGGAATGCTTGGGGCTCCTTGGAGGCCACTGGTCCTGGGTTCTACAGTGTACAGCTATTTCTAGACCCCTCCTGATGGAAGGAGATCCTAATCTGAGTCAGCTCTGGTCAGGACTAGCGATAGACAGCATTAGTGACAATGGTGGGGTATGACTGGGGAAAGTCCCAGGTCAGGATTCAGATGCTGATTCATTCATTCACTCACTCAGCAGATCAACAGAGATCTACTCCATGTGTCAGAATGCTAGAAGACAGGGAAGAAGGATGCAGAAGACATCCTCACGAATTTGAGGGTCCAGTGACTTCTAAATCCACAACAATTTATGACACAGGCTTTGCAGGGGTCATTTCATCAATTACTTGAACAAAATGAAACTGTATGTATTTCAAGCTCAGTCCAGACTTGGTCACGCAACTTGGAACACAGAGGTCATGACCATTTCGTTCAGAAGAGGGACACACAAGAAATGTCACCTCCCTTCCTCTTGTCCCCCTCCCCCTACCTCTCCCCTGAATCCAGCTTCTTGGTGAGTGCTTCTATAACAACATCCTGAGACATTTTTTCCGGGGTAGGCATGTGGTCCCTCTCGCTCTGAACCCGGGAAGCCTACCCTGGAGAGATGATGTGGACACTGTAATTAGTTAAGGTTAAGGCGTAATGCCAGTTGTTATAGAAACAGAACCAGAGCTTCCCGATGGATGTATCAGACGAAATACCATGGATTCCTTGTGAGCAGATTTGGGAAATATAAAACTCTGATTTGCAGCTGAGGCAGAAGAAGCGCTCTGGGCCCCGGGCCTCCTGGGCTGTGCCGTGAGCTCCAGCCAGGGCTCCACGGACCCCCGTGCAGTACCATCAGCTGCGCTGGGTTTCAACGCATGCTTATGTGAGCCACCAGCCAGCGTGATGCTTCCACACACTGATGGCGGGGAAGCTGCTTTGCCCTGGGTGTGAGGCTGACCCTGCGGAGAGTGTTCCTTAAGCAGGCACGTGAGTGTCACTGAAAAAGCCAGATTGCCGTGTGAAAAATGAGGATGGTCCCTGGGGTGGCGGCTGTGGGGACGTGCCTGCGGATAAGTTAGGTGCATAGTTCCAGGGGTAGGGAGGCAGTTACCAGGAGCAGGGGCTGGGTGTCAAAAGACGCCTCTGTTGATGGCTCTGAAATGACTAACGTTCTTTATCACATAGAGATTAAGGTCGAAGCTTAAAGGGAAAAACCACCTCTGGGAAAATAACCTTTTGACTTAACTTCGCGGTGAGGAGACAACCACCAGCCACAGAGTGTTCCTGAGAGGGTTCGAGAAGGGAAATGTGGTCCAGGGGCCCTGGGCCCCTGGCTGAGGAAGATGATCTCAAGCGGCAGCTGGCTAGCACAGCCCATGCTGGCACGGACTTCTGCGCAGTTGAAGCTGGGTAAGTGTTAAGCCAGCTGCAAGAAACCAGGTGTGTCCGTGAACAAGAGCTGCGGCCAGCATCACACGTCAAATGTCGTAGTCGTTCCCGTCTACCCCGTGAACGAAGCCCCGGTTTCGGCTACCAGACCAAAGAGGGACGGCGACTTGCCCCCCAGGACTGGCTCTTGCCCCATAACGGCGGGGATCGAAGGCGGAAGACTCGAATGCAGCTGATCGTGGGTGTGTGCCCACCCAACACTCAAAGTCGGTGCTGTTCTCGGGAGGTCCCAGTCCTTGCATTGCCAGCGAGCGAGGCACAGACCTGTCTGACGCTCACACTGCCAGCTGCTGTGGGGGGTGAGTCACAAGGCCACAGTGCAGGCCCAGCCGGCCTCCCAGAGGCTCCCAGTGTAGCGCTTTGCCTCCCTCAACTCATCCTGCGTACAGTTTACTGCATTCGATGAGGTAAACGCATACTCCAGCGATGATGAAAATACCCGGGGGTATATGTCAATGTCTCGGGGACACACTTCATAAACGTCCCGAGACTCCATGCGGAGGAGAAGACACAGGCCTGTGTCTGGGCCGTGGCCCCGCCACGCTGCAGAGGTGAGCGGGCGGCGGTGGGACCTGGGCTAGGCACAGGCAGGCGTGCTGGGAAGTGGTATAAAACTCGGGTGGCTTAGGTTCCTTGCTGTCTTCAGTCTCAGGACGCCTCCTCCCCCGCGGAGCGGTTACGTGCAAGGGCCACCTCTCTGCTCCTGAGCTGAGCTGTGTTCCAGGACCTCAGTGTATTAGAAGT
The DNA here is from genome assembly GCA_039655065.1 of Glossophaga mutica. NCBI lineage: Eukaryota > Metazoa > Chordata > Mammalia > Chiroptera > Phyllostomidae > Glossophaga > Glossophaga mutica. The sequence continues at coordinate 7,232,848 of CM077305.1, forward strand.
GAGTCATCGCTGATGTTGAAAACATCACCTAAGAATGTGGGGGCACCGAGCAGTGGACGGAGCAAGAAAGCTCTGAGGGTTCCTGAAGTCACAACTCCGCGCGTGATTGGCCTCCAAGTCCTGGTGATCCCGTCTCAACCCCTGTCTGCGGTCCATCTGTTTTTCACCACCACGCTCACACTTACATCATCTCTCCCCTGACCTATTACAGTCATCTTCCCCCACACTCATCTCCCTCCGATCCACTTTTATCCTGTTACCAGCATGAGTTTCCAAACGAAAATCCAACAGCATTGGTACCCTGCTTAAAACTCCTCCACAACCTAAGGGGACCAGAATCAAATTACGTTTACTTGTCCCTCTTCTCTTCCGCAGACCACGAGCTGCTGAAAGGCGAAACAGGAATGTAAAGCCCCACCTCGAATCCCTAACCGTGCTCGGCAAACCCTGCTGACAGACGTCTGCGACGCGGCCTCCGCAGGCCCGCACTCCTGTCTTCCGCTGGCGCCGTCTGGATAGCCAGGAGCAGAAGCTCCATGACCTGGCCTGCTGGGGCCTGCCGAACTCCGACGTCCAAGCCCGGCGTGCGTGACACCAGCAGCGCCGGGTGACGCGGGGCTGCTGATGGGTGTGGACGCGGGCCCGGGCGCTGGAAGAGACCGGAAGGTTCCTCTGGCCTCGTGGTGACAGGAGAGGCAGCAGCATCTAAAGCTCTGCGGCTTTCCTCGTCACTGCCAGTGGGGACGCAGACGCGAAGCCTCGGATGGATTTCCCCTCCTTGAAAACAGCTCGCCGGCACGCTCCTCGCTGTGTACCCACCACGGCCAGCACTTGCTCGAAATACATCCTCTATGTGTTGGAGCCTCTCAGGGCTCCGCAGAGCTTCCACTGTAATGGGGTAGGGTGCGTTTAGAAAGATAGATGTTCCTTCTCCCGAGCCATTCTTTCCCATCTGTCAGCACTGGGGACAGTGGCGTCTTTTCTTTTGTGTAAGTGCCGTGCCGGTTTGCGAGATTCATGGAAAATGTTCTGAGATGTACAGAGAACACTACTTTGGGGATCCTGGCTCCTTCAAGACATGGCTCTCACTCCTAGTATAAGTTGCTTGTCTTAAGAGGCATAGAAGAATATAGAACTTTTTAATCTTTAGCGTGGGAAGACATAACTATGCGCTTTGCCTGCAAGCCACATCTAATACATATATAATATAGTTAATATAATATTGATACAATGTGTGCATAAGTACACACATATACGTATAGTATATAATACACAGATATTACATATGCTGCATATAAATACCACACGCACATAGTGTTCCATCCCGAGCTGATGTGCATGGATGAACACAGCACTTCCGCCTGGCCTACAACTTCGAGAAGAACCACGATTTGCAGGCTGTGGCGTACACCTCCTCTCTCGTCCCTTCCTCTCCCAATGCCAGCCAAGCTTCAAGGCGCAGGAGGTCTTGCCTTCTCCATGAAGCTTTTACCGTCAGTAGTCCTTCTGTAACTCAAATCTACCGACCTGAGTTTACTTCTAAAGGGAACAGTTGCAGATATAGTGCTCACGTACCCCATACTCTGGCCAAATTAATCCGACGCCATCCATGAAGCAGGTGCTCAAAAAATGTCCGCTGGACACGCAGTGTGTGAAATGGAACCACGCACCCCCTCGCACGGCGCCCTGTCCCCAGCAGAAACCCTGTCCCCGGCAGAAACCCTGTCCCCAGCAGAAACCCTGTCCCCACAGAAACCCTGTCCCCGGCAGAAACCCTGTACCCCCGTTAACTGTCGTCCACACACCTCATGTCGGCACCTGCGCACTCATTCACGTTGTTCTTTATCACAGCTGCTATTGCCAGAGTCGCCCCTGCTCCCCGCAGACTTTAGAGTCCTCACCCCATATTCCAGCTTCGGTGAAGCGCTCTCGGATTCACTGCGGCCGGAAGCGACCTTCCTCTCTTCACTGCGCAGAGCGTAGTTTGGGCCGATCTTTCCGTGGCTAACAGACCCTGCCTCCCGCCGCGATTCTCTGTGTCTCTCCTGCCCTCTTAACTCATGGTAAGTTCCCTCCGGGGAGCACCACTGCATCCTTCAGAGACCTACATTCGATCTTTGCAAGGAGAAAGCTCTGGAAAAAGATATCTGTATTTTGAATTTGTTGACTTAGCCAGTCCAGTCCACCTTGATTTATTCCTTTTCAGAGCATCTTGACCATTCGTATTTGTCACACGATCTAGACCTGAAAGCTATACAGTCTCTCCCTAATTTCTAGAAGTTTATCACATCCCAACCAGGCTGGACTTTTGCGGGGCAGGCCTGCTCCCACCTCAGGTTGCTGAGGTCAAAGAGCATGCTCAGTGGTGGGCTGATTGAAATAGGAGAGATAAGAGCTCATTTATAAGAGGCACTCCTTGGAAGGCTATTTGTGTCCATCAGATCTTTAAACAGAGTTCTCATTAAATGCATCCCCTGGAGCAGCAGCTCGGATGCAGCCAGGGGACAGCCCAGCCCTAGGAAGCCCTCTGGAAGTGAGGTCCTGCTGGCCACTCCTGATTCTGGAATAAGAAGTTCTCCCTGAGACCTGCCTTGGGGAGCAGACGTAGAGACTAATGTTCAGGATGAAAGACAGCGAGAGAAAGTCTATTGCAACACTTCAGCTAACACAATGGTGGCACTGTTCAATGTTCAGTTCTCATTAAATTTCCCATAGGGCAATTAGACTTAATAAAAATGCCTCTCAGGGCCAGTATATTTCTAATTGCTCATCTGCCCAGACAAGAAAATCCCTGCTAAACATTTCAAGTGCCAACCTTCCCCAGGCACTGCGATCTGTCACCTTCTCCCGGCTCCTGGGTGACTTTCCTGCAGGCGACGCTTCCCAAGTCCCTTACTCAGCAGGGTCACGTCTTTTACCAGCCGCACGGAATTCAAATGAGCGGTGGTGAATCACAGTAGTGTTTTCTTTTCTCAAAAACAAAGCAAAGCAAAGCAAAACAAAACAACAAAACCCCTCACCTGTATTCTTATACAGTGGGAGAGAAAATAAGAGTAAAATGACGTGGCGACACTCTGAACCTGGCATGGCCCACGGATGTTATCTGACATTTAATCCCCGCGGTGCCAGGTGATCACTTTGGCTGAGTCCATCAGAGGATCGGCCAGAACAGCGTGCTCATGTTCGAACATGCTCATCTAGCTACACCTTCTCGCAGAAACGTCAGGCGCCCTCTGGAACAATCCCAGGCCACTTTAAGGTGGAATTCTGGAGTAGCCGCACATTCCAAAGGAATTCCAGTTAGCCCGCTGAGGGGAAAAAAAGGAGGAGGAAGAACTGTGTTCCTCTGCTAAATTACTTCCTAGGTGCAAGCGCTCTAAGCTGCCTGGTTTGTGTTTGCCATCAATCATTGCATTTCCTTACGCTCTGTTCCTCCCGAACAAAGAAACGAAGCAAACAAACAAAAATTATCAGCCAGCAAAGCAAAAGGCAACCATGAAAGCAGAGCTAATGGTGTTCTCTCCACTTTCCTTCTACAGCTAAAGGTTTACATCAAAGCATGGAAGCAGCTGACATGGACGCTGGCTGGTTGGAGACTCTCTAGGTCTAAGTTGTAACTTGAGCTCCAGTCTTTCAGCGGCGGGTACATTTTTTTTAAAGGTACATCTTGAGACATTTCCTTTGCCATACCTTTCGTGTCTCAGATTTTTTAAGTTCTCAAGCCTTGCCCAGTGGCGTGAAAGTCACCTTAATGGAGAGGCAAGGCAGGATGAAGCCACTGTGGCTCTGGAACAGCAGAGGACCTCAGCTGTCACCCTTTGGCTCAGAGCCAGGGTCTGAAACCAGCCTTGGGAGAGGCTGCCGAGACGGAGCCTGCGATTCTCTCTGTGTTTGACCTGCACAGTGTTGACATTATAGCACCAGAGAGACCAAAAAATATTTCAAACAATTACGACTTCTTTTCTATAAATATTTTCAAATTGCTTGAAGAGATAAAATAACATATTTTACCTTTCTGGTTTGCCTAGTTACCCTAGTTGCCCTCAGCAGCTCGCTACTATGAACTTATTTTGGGCTCCAAGTTCAAGGAGGACACCTGAAGCACCACCTCTGCCCTGAGGCTGCCTTTCCCAACACCCACTGAGGCGGGGGGTTCTTAAAGCAACCGTGGGGTGCCGAGTCCCAGCCTAGGAGGAGGAGATCGCTTCTTTCCCCTGTGGAAGCCACGGAACGCGTCAAGTACTCAAGACAATCTTTTACAAAGACCCCCACCCGCCCCTCTGAGCACACGGCTTTCTCTCTGGACAGGAAAATCCGCCTTCCCACTTCCTCTCAGGGCCCTTTCTTGTTCCAGTTCTTTCTGCTCTCAGACACAAGTTTGACCAGCTTGAGACTTTTCCACTAGGAAGAGGGGAGAGACAAGGAAGAAATGCAGAGACAGCCAAGGAAGCTCAGGACTTCTGAATACATTCTTCACTATTTCAAGAGTCTCTGCCTTCAAACTTCGCCAAAGGGTAATCGCCCAGAAAGGAAGATGTGAAATTTATTTGAAACCTGCAGTTCCCACTGTCAGAGAATATGACTAAGAGCCCTTCATTCTGAGCTCTGCGGATAGGCTGTGATATCCTCCGTCACAGAGGAGCTAGTGATCAGTAGGTTAATAACCCTCCGGGGTAATTTCCGTATATTTCCCGGAGCCTGAGGACCAGGAGGCCCGGCTCGCCTTCACATCAACGCCCTCGGAATGATTCGCAGCATTTATTTTTGACGTGAAAACACCAGATGCCAAAGCTGGCCACTGTGTTCCCTGTAAAATATTGCCATAAAAGTCCTCCGAGTTTATGATTTGAAAGATCAGTTTCCTATATGCTGCTACTTAAAATGTACATATTTTGAATAAATCAACCAACAAGACAGATTTCACAGAGAAAGTTCGGTGTTATTTCCAAACACTGTGGGTGGGACCAGAGAGCAGAACTCACCTTCACTCCCAGGAAAAGCATCACTTGAGCCCGCCACTGCCAAAGTCAACAGCAGCTTCCAGAGATCCATGCCTGGAGGACCTGCAATCACACAAAAAAGCACAAGATGAGGCAGACTGAAAGCGGACCATTATCATTAAGTGCTGTTTAAATGCTCCGTGTTTAAGCTGTCCATGAGCTGATGTGCCTCTCAGTTCTAGAAGAAATCTCAGTTTGTCTTTTAATGCCCCTGAGTCTCCTACGGTCATACTTCTCACAAGAGCCAACAGCAGGTTGTAATAAATTTTACTCCCGTGGGTGCTGGCCTCAGGAAATAACGTGGACGATAGAGACACTCACGCCCTGGCCCACAGCCACGGAACCACTCCACAACAAATGACCCCCACGCATGGCCCCAATAATGGGGCCCGTGTGGTTCGCTGCCATTGGAACTGGAAAGAGAAACTTGTCAGCTGTATCTCCAAGCATGGGCCCTGAGCTGGATAGGCCATAAAAGGACAAATAAAACAACCTACTGTAACAGTAAAAGTCCTCCGGCGTGTGTCCCAGTGAACAAAAGACCTCAGTTAACCCTCAAATATGAAGCCGATAAGCCATCCAAGGGGGTTCAGTCGGAGGGCGGCGCAGAGGGGAAGAAGGTGAGGAGCAAGTGGCCTCCCCAGGATACCTGCTCTCCTCCTGGGTTTCCGAGTGGTTTTAGGAGGAATGTGAACACCTCAGGCTCACACGGGGTCAGTGCGTGCCTCTAGCCTCTTGGAATCCCAAGCCTGGCCACGCCTCCAGCCCTTCAGTCCGATGAACGGGCATCGGATCCGCATGCCTCGGCCAGCACTCACCTTTGCCTGGGGGAAGTACGCTGCTTTGGACTAAAGGAACCCAGTGTCCACTTCCAAGATCTCTGAAGGGGCGAGTCTGGGCTGATTTAAAATGAACTCCGTGGACTCTTTGGAGAGCTGTTGCTACACTTGACAATGAACTGATGCCAGCGTTGCCGTCAAACTACACCCACGAGTCACTGGGGTGCACTGATCAGCACACGGGGGGGCCCCACCGGCCTCCCTTGGCCTCATTTTTGTTATTGTGCTTTCTCGACAATAATGAAACAGCCCTTCTCACGACCCCTCACCAGGCTGAAGTGATGAACAAGAATGCTTGTTTTCCTGGGTAACGGAATGGGGTGGTCCCCAGGAATGGCTGCGATATTCTGAATAGGTATAAAATGTGTCGGGTTCTATATTTTTATTTCTAGACAGTGAATAACCCATTTTTAAAAAAGATTTTATTTATTTATTTTTAGAGAGAGGGGAAGGGAGGGAGAAAGAGGGAGAGAGACATCAACTGGTTGGTTGCCTCTCACACGCCCCCCGACCAGGGAGCAGCCCGCAACCCAGGCATGTGCCCTGACCAGGAATCAAACTGGTGGCCTTTCGCTTTGTGGGAGGACACCCTACCCACCGAGCCACACCCAGTCAGGGCACCCATCACTTTTTTGTTCCATATAATATTCTGTTCTTAAAAAATTCTAAGCAATCACATCTCTACATAAAGTGAATCTCTCCCTGCGTCTGATCCCCCTCATACCTGCGCCCCCCCCCACAGGAGTCCCTGATAGACTGAGGGGATCACGTAGATGAACACACTTCACCACCTGTGAGATTTATGACACCCACGGTTTACATCCCTAACGTGGGAGGGAGGCTCCGCCTAACGAACGGCCTTGCTGCACCCTCTGCTTGGCCAGTGGGAACCACTGAGCCTGTCTCCCCAGGTCCTCTGCTCCTAGGCAAATAGTTGGAGGTCTGTGGCAGCAGTACATAGAAAGGCTAAAAACAAATACGTTATGAGCTGAAAGACCATCCTATTTGTAACTGGACATTTCCTTGTCAATTTTATTTTTTACGTTTTTTTTTTTTTTTTTTTAAATATGAAAAGCCTTGAGGAGCTGGACTCTGTAGGAGTTAATTTCACCAACTGCGCTTCACACACTTAGTGGCGGGTACAGAGCCTTCCGGGCGCACGCTCCCTTGCCATCATCGGTAGCAACGGAGATTCTCTGTGCCCAGGCCATGCGTCTGTCTGCTTCCTAACTGACCACGGATGTAAAGAAGCCTGCATGTCTCAGAAGGGTGCTTTCGCTGGTTCGGAAGTCACCTCCCCAGAGGACATGGCAGATGACAGACACACGTGAATTTTGCGTCAGGTGAAGAGCAGCTGATGCCTTGCCCCAAGCTGCGGCCTGCAAATGAACTTCCCTTCCCCCAAAGCCGCAACCTGTAACAGAGCTAAACGCTCGCTCTACAGGTCTGACTTAAGCCTAGCCTGCATTTCTCCCTCAGCCTCCAGGTGAACAACTCCTGCTCTAGGTATGCCAGTTATCAGAGGAATTCTGCTGGAGGTTTGAGCTTTTGGCAAAGATTTGCAGAAGCCTCGGGACCAGAGCAGGTCAGCTGGGGAGCAAGGAACAGGGGAACAAACGGCTTTAGAGATTTCACGCTCTCCCTTGCCTCCCTGTCAGGCCCAGGTAAGGCATAACTCTAGCCCTGCTCCTCCTCTCTTCACTTGGCATAAAAGATGCCTGAACTCTGGGCTCTCTTCAAATGCATCTGCGGAAGCTATAAGGCATCCCCCACCTTCTCAGGCTGGCGCCGTCTCCATCAACGAACCCTTCCTTACTTCAAAGTCTGATTGTCCTTTGAAGTGTCCAGCACACGAACTTAGAACCAGCAACAAACTGATTATCACAAGTCCCCTATGGACCAAACAGAGAGATCTCCATAGAAAACATTCTGTCCCGCAGAACAAATGGATCAGAATTCCCCAAGGCAAAATTAAACAGGAATCTGCCTGCGCACTCCTACAGCCAAAAGTAAATAAACAAAATAAAAGAAAGAGGTCTGTAGAACTGTCATTGTCCCAAACAGAAGACCACACAGCTCACTGCCTCTGACAGTACCGCACAAGGAGCCAATGCCGACACCCCGCCGAGGCTGGGAGCAGAGGAGAGGACCAGGAGATGTCCTCTCCTGGTCCGGTAAGGGCTGGGTGCTCCAGTAGAGGCTAGTGCTCTCCGCTTGCACTCTTGCTGGCTCAGGGGGCGGTGACTCCAAAAGCAGCTGGCTGCACCTCTCCAGTGAGCCCCCCTTGAGAGCCCCACATAACCCAGAGCCCTGGGCACTCGGTTCGATTGCATCGTAAGCTGTCCCCTTCTGCTGGGCAGAGCTCTGTGGGGCAGCTTCCTGATGAGCAGATCCTTCTTTCTCAGGTTCTAAGTGAGACAGAGCATCCCTCGGAGAGGACAGAGTACAGCTCACAGAGTTCTGCACTTGAATGTAATCTACCAGTGATGTGGCAGATGCGAGCAGGATGGAGTCCCATTGTCCCCCTTCCCCAGTACCACAGTCGAAGTAGTGGCAGGCAATGGCCAGAGGATTACACGAAATTGCACCTTCGTCGATTGGGTTTTTAAAGTTTGCAATATTTTTCTAGGGAAAAGCCCTGTCTTAGTTTCTAACGACATTTACGCATTCCTTGGCTGTAACCTCACGGCAAGCTGTGTACTTGCAGGCGGCGGACAAGCTCTGCTCCTGCATTAATGCAACACCCGGCCCAGAGCCGAGGCGTTCCACCTGCTCCCCCCGCCCCCCCCCCCCCCCCCGCAAGGGAGAGCTCTTTGAACGCGGCGCCATCCGGCTGGCCAGAGTCTTCCTTCGGTAGACTGCCCAGCCAAGGAGGCCTCCGCATTAGTGAGGCCGATGATATACTGACTTTTATTTCTTGGCTATAAAACAGTCCATAAACACATGAGAAGAAATGGAGATTAAGTATAATATTATTCCAACTTGTTATAACCAACTCCAGGCAAAGAAAACAATTGGTCCAATTCTCTTTAATTTAAAATTAGCAAGTATTTGTTGAACTACAAGTGCCTGTTAGCATTGCGCAAGGCACCATGGAGAATACAAAGGCAATGAAAATCAGGGTTCCTGACTTCAGGGATTGGGCAAGAAAGACCCATGTGACGGGGAAGGAAGCATACCTACTACTCACAGAAGGTCAGAGTTGGGACAAATCAGCCACTGAAGGCATGGGCTTCAAATTGGAACCAAATGACAAACAAGGTTGCGATGACTTAGAGAAAGGTAGAGGGTATGGGTGCACCTTTGTCACGGGTAAACCTCAGACAGTGAAAGGGCTGGGGTGTGGGTCTGTGTTCTGACTAGTTCAGCGCAGCAGGCTGAGATGGCTGGGAAGCAGAGAACAAGGTCCAGAATTACACATTCAGGGCAACAAAACTAGACTGCAACTCACGTTAATCAGAAAGTCACTTCAAGCTTCGGTTTAGGTAAACCAAGTGCAAAAGTGAATTTTCTCAGCACAAATCTGCCCCTCGTGCCTTCTTAACTTATCATCACCAAGAAATACTGACAATATCTGGTGATGACTGGATGTTACGGAGGATGGTCGAGAGCTGTGTCTGTCCCAAATGACAGGGCATGGAGCATGCGTGTGAATGGAAGTTGGTGCTATCGATAGGAATCGGGAATTTGGGATCTGAGTTGTTCAGAAGGAGGAGAAGGACACCTGACTGTCTGGGACAGGTGGTGACTGTGATACTGGTGGGAACGTCAGCCATGTCTAGTGGGAAGTCGACGATAGGAAACCAAAGACTGAAAGGAGGTCATTACTGGATTTCAGAGATATCGACAGAGATGATGAGAACCAGATGAATTGAATGTGAAGATCAGACTATTTCATGCAGAACCCCACATCAGCTGCATTAAAAGTAGCATTAAAAAGTACACAGGGAAGAAGGTGCTCGTATCTGGTTTATAATTTGGCACAGATAAAATGAACCACCACGCTAAACTACCTCTACCCTCTGACTTGTAGCTAGTCTTTAAAATAAAAGTGGCCAAAAGCTTCCCCATAAGTATGATGCTAGCATATTAATATGTGGGAGGAATAAAATGATAGACTTAGTTACTTGTAATCCTATTAAGGCAAAATACCAAATGGTAGCTGAGTCAATCAGAACTAATGTTTCCCTCAATTTTTGTTTTATTGATCCAGCTCTTCTGATACCAAAAACGAGCTGATAAAAAAATGACCACAGAAGCAGAATTGTTACATTACAAAACCAGGACTCCAGGTAGATGGCCTCATAAATGTGTACTTTCTGATGCTGGCGTGGATTACGAACGAAATGTTGCAAAACTGAATCTCCACTTTCTGGTGAAGCTTTTCTAAAAACTCAGCAGTAGGAAAGGGTAAGGCTAATCCAATGGGCGTAGGAAAGAACCCGTTCTAATCAGCAACAGGCGTTTTGCTCGAACCGTTTGCAGGTAAAGTTCATGGCCCACTTTTGATGGTGGTGGTTACTTGAAAACCAACCCTAGGTGGACTTCCTTCTTCCCCTCAGTGAGGGAGAAAAAGTTCACAGATGTTACCAATACAACTACTTTTGCTGAGATCTCTCTCCTCAGCACCAAGCGGGGAACACAGGATGAGAAGGCATTTTAAGCAGGCAGGGGGTGAGGGGAACAAGGCTTTCGGAGTGGCACGTGGTAGGTGTCCTTTTTAACAAGCAAAGCCCACGTGGCGCGGGCCTGCGCCGGCCAACTCAGTTACCGCCTGTAGCACTGGAGATGTGGCTAATGCGACTGAGGCATTAAATAAGCTAGGTTTTATTTGATTTTAATGAGCTAAATATTTTCATTAAGCATTTAATTAAGTATATTTGAACAGGTTGGATATATGAATCTGCTCTTTCTGCAGATGTTATGAAATCTGAAAACAGATTGTTTCCGATGAAAACTGGGAACTGGACTGAGATGCGCTGCGAATGTAAAACACACACGGATTCGGAAGGCTCGGGACGAAAAAGGACGCAAAGTGTTTCCGTAATGTCAACGTCGGCTCTTTGCTAAAATCACATTTTTGTTTATCGGGTTAAAGAAAACATTATTAAAGATTAATATCCTCTGATTCTTATTTTTTGAATGTGATCAGGAGAAAATGTTAAATTATAGATATAGCTTGCATTATATTTTATATTTCTATTTTATAACACTGAGAGATACATTTTACAGTTTGTGTGTTTGTACTTGCTTTGATAAATACTAGACTGTTATAGTCAATATACTTGCTTCTGTAAAATAACAATAAACACAATAAAACTTTATATGTCTGATGAAATCATTATGATTATGTTTGAAGAGTCCTTCCAAATGCAGTGTCCTGGGGACTGAAGATTCGCTGCAGCGTTAGGTGTGATCAGACTCGTAGCAGGTTTTCCTTAGGCTGCCCAGTATGCCTTTGCTCACCTTCAGAAGTGTGGCAATTCCTACTGCATCTCCCCTTTGAGTCGCAGACGGTGGTGTGCTGATAAAGATTTAACAGTTGTTTCGCTGGAATAAAGGGCCATGAACGTAGCACTTCCCAGTTTCTGTGGTGTACACACCCCCACCCAGGCTGGTTTTAAGCTACCAAGTCACGAACCGGACTAACCAAGTCACTGGATTCACGGAAGTCACTGGACGTGGACGCCCAGGCCAGGACCCCCTGGACCAGCACACCATCAGCGGGGCAGCTGAGCGATGCTGTCCAGGTTCCATGTAGGTAACAGGTACAGGATGAAGCAATCTGCTGACGTTGATACAAGATGTGACAGACGGTGCTTCTGAGTGAACCCTGGACGACTGACTCCATGAGATGCCATCTGTGCCACCATCAGCTGATCCCATTTAGTTAATAATCACTCACGGACACGTTCCCAGGTCTTTGGAAAGGAACACCAGCCTCTCCCTCGGATGCTATCCTTGATCTCCACTTACAGACAGGGCAAGCTAGGGGTTCAGAGCATGTATTCTGGTGTCAGAGAGAGCTAGGTTCAAAGCCCACCTTTATCAAACCTCAGTGTACTCATCTTTAATATGAGGGTAATAATTGTATTACCTTTTTTCATAAAGAAATCAGGAGGGGATGAATTCTTCAAAGCACTTGGCATGCTCCCTGCCTGTGGCCAAAAAATGCTAGCAGCTATGTTGACTCTTTCTCATACTAGTCATAAATAGACTACATTTCACAATATTTCCACGGAGCAGATGGAGAGTGGGCCCTCATTTCTATAATGTGGAATGGAAGCCTACGGAGGTGGTAGAGCAGGCAGCAAACGTGTTCTTGGGCAGCCATGACATGTGAGACTCCCTTCTTCAATCAAGCACCCCGTCACACAAGGCTCCAGGGAAAAGGAGGGCTCCTCGTAGTGCAATGCGCGCATCACCTAGGATTAGGCAGGGATGCCAGCCATCTGTGCTGAGGGATAGTGGCCATTGCACACCTTCGACAGGGAGGCCCAGTTGTGTGGGAAATACTCTAGAGGCTGATTTCATCCCCAGTCACCATGTCAGCTACTGTACGAAAAGTCTATGCTGCTGTCACTGGGTCCAGATCTTTTGTTTGTGAACCCTAGATTTCTAGAGCTGAAAACTGGGTGGATGAATTTCCATGATGAGCAATTTGGCTTGATGACTTCCCTAGCAATGTTCTCTCCTCGTGAGAACAGAGAAGGCTGCTGGGTTACAGGAACCTGGCTCTCTACCTCTTCCTTCCCGTGGAGTGAAAGAATAAGGGGCATTTCAGCACTGAATGCTGGGGGCTGCCCCTATCTTGTTATGCATGGGGACTGAGTCTTTCTCAGTGCACGGGCCATTCTGTCTGAGATCAGTAGGACCCCGTGGCACTTTGCAATACTGGCAGTTTGCCATAGCGACTGTTCCTATGGATAGTCAGCAAACTCACGCAGCCCGACTCACTCGGTACATCCAGTGATTCACAGCGCATGTGTGACTCTCACGTGGGAGAGGAAACCAATTACATAGGTGCTTGTTTGAACAATATGCTCCTTTTTATGTCTTACTGTACGCCATTGCACCTACCAAGTCATTTTTCTTTCCAAAACAGAATTTGAAAGAGCAAACCTCTTACTGAATTCTGCTTTCTCTGTTTTTCCACAAGACTCTTTTTTAAATCTAATTTTTATTACTGTGGTAGATATGTAACATGAAGAGCGTGCTTTCAACAGGGTTTAAGATGTTGGGAGTTTCTTTCAAATCTCAGAAGGGAATGGGCTTTGCTAAACCTAATTTAATAGGCATTAGATAGGCTGTCGAAGACATTTCATAGAACCAAGTCTTGAAATAACAACCTTGCCTCGATGAGATTATAGTCTGACGATGATTGGCATGGTAACTCACAGCCCACCAGGGTACCCAGATAACTTACAGAGCAAACACTGGGAGAGACTCTTCTTTCTTTTTATCAAGTCCCAAATGGTAAAGTTGTTCTTTTAAGGCCAACGAATTGGGAAACCAAGTGCGAGGGGCGTGACTTCCTGCAAAAACTTTACTAGAGGGGCAGCCAGCAGCCCAGCAGTGCCTGTCCTGGTGACTCCGGCAGAGACTGACTCTCCGTGGCCTCAGTCCCCTTGCCTCCACACCACTCCATGATTCAGGGCTAAGCTAAACCCCACACTGGGCGATGCCACGAAAACTGCCATTCACTGAGGACGTGTGTCCCGATGCCGCCCAGCTCCTGTCCTCTTCGTTTAGCTGGGAGCACTCCGGAGGCAGTAGCTGTGTCTCACTGTTGCATCCCCAATGACTAGCCTTGGGTCCGGAACAGAGTAGCTGTCTCCCCCAAAGCTGCGCAGCGGGTGAGCATGCAAGGTGCCAATCTCCCTCAACTCTGACCCAGAACCGGCACACGCAGAGAAAGGCTGAGAGGGCAGGCGAATCCCCCAGACAGAACATTTCTGGGCAAGCACTGGAGCCATACTTGATGCCTGCCTCTGCCTTCCCATGTTGCTTCTTGGATGTTAAATCAGGCCGAATAACACCTGTGCAGGGTACCAATGTCACAGGAAAAACTACAGAAAATGAGAAAGTCCAGTTTGGATCTGAATTATGGACAACACCATAGTGCTCAGGAATTTCCAGTGCTTAGGAATGTCAAGGACGGTGATAATTCATAAAGGCTGACTTAACAGCATTCTTTAGGGGCAGTACAGCTCAAAGGGTATATTATTCACCTCGAGGCCTTAGAGCCTCTAGGAGCACCTGGACTACTTTCGGGGACATTACTTAAGAATAAAGGCTGTGCTCGTTCCCTGACACAGGAGCATCCCCCACCTCCTTTAAGCCTAAACGTATAAATAGAAAGAAATCTATTTGGCCAGACTGACTGGCTCCCAGATAGATAGATGGCAAACCCAGGGCAGATCACAAGTTCACTGTCTTGTCTTTGGGAAGCTGACAATAACCACCTCCCTCTTGAAGATCAGGTGAGGTTCTGCAGCTTGGCCTTGCACTGAGCATTGTTAGCAGCATGACAGGAAAATGCCCTCCAGGGCAGCGCCGTGTCACAGGGATATGACGGAGCCACCAGTGCCGGGCACATACACGGTCTTAACTTCCTCGTAACCCATTAACAGTAAAGAAATAGGTAAAATTAATGTTGGTAATGTATCTCATTTGATCCAATATATCTAAAGTACTACATTTCATCCTGTGATAGCCACGAAAAGTACTGATGAGATACTTCAGTATTTCTGTCACGTGGAATCTTGGACTCTGTTGTGCAGTTCACACTCACAGCACACTGCAATCGGCATTCACCACATCTCCAGTGCTCAACAGCCATGGGCAGGGCAGTGGCCGTGGTGTCAGACCACGCAGCCCCGGGACACCGAGAGGCGTGGACGCCCACGTGGCCAGCCCCCGGGTGGTGTGGAACGTATGGATGCTTCTTACTGCTTACGAGCAGCCGGTGCTGCTGTGAAGGCCTTTGAACAGCTCTTTTGCTGGGTCTAGTCGTTCCTTGGAGCCCTAAACAGACAGAGTCTTGCTACGGAAGCAAGAAGCAGGGTGTTCCAGCCCTGTCCAACACCCACGCGGAGTATAATTACTGAGCACCGATGAACCGACAGACCTTTTGTCCTTGGCACAGCGCTGGCACGGAACACCGGATCTGTTCCTAGTTACGGGACTTGAAGCAAAAAATCATTTCTCACCCTCAGCCTCCTTATGGCTAAAATGGAACGTCTGGAGCTCATCAATAGTTCTCGGCCTTGGCTGCAAATCACAACCACCTGGGGACCTGAGACCCCATGCCTCGGCTTTAGTATGGATGAGTCAGAGTCTCTGGGGTGCGCCTGAGTATTGATACTTTAAAGTTTTTGTTACATGATTCTGAA
Organism: Glossophaga mutica; assembly: GCA_039655065.1. Taxonomy (NCBI): domain Eukaryota; kingdom Metazoa; phylum Chordata; class Mammalia; order Chiroptera; family Phyllostomidae; genus Glossophaga; species Glossophaga mutica. The sequence continues at coordinate 7,248,082 of CM077305.1, forward strand.
GTGCAGCTGGAATTGAGAATTACCCATTGAGTGCAAACCAGACACGCTCAAGGAACCTTCCTTGGCCGAGCGGAGGGAGAGGAAAGAAATGTCAACGTCCCCCACTCAACCCAGCAATTGATGTACTTTTTGCAATAGAGAACCTTCTACGCCAAGTGGCTGAAATACTAAATATGCAGGTAGGATAAGAAGTTATTGTCCTGGGAAGTGGCAAAATAAAAAGAATACAAGTAAATAGGTGGAATCAGCCATTCCCAGATATGATCACTGAAGTAATGCCAATTAGCAATGATTACTAATCTAGGTACTGCTCTGAAGGGACACTGCAGATACAATTAAGGTTACTAATCAACTAATTGTAAAAAAGGAGAATTATCCTAGATTATCTGAGTGAGTCAATGTAATCACAGTAGCCTGTGGAAGCCGGCAGGCAGTCAGAGAGATTTGAAATCCGAGCAGGACTGGACCTCCTATTGCTCTAGGGGACCACAGAGGACACGGGAGACACAGGCAGGCTGCCTCTATGTGCCAAAAGCGGCTCCTATTGCGTGGCCAGCCAGCAAGGAACGGGGAAGACCATCCTACCGCGGCAAGGACCTGAGCTCTGTCAACATCCCACGTGAGCCTGAGAGCAAATTCACCCCCAGAGCCCAGTCCGTCCTGAACTCTAAGCTGAGAATCCAGTCGAATCGCGCTGTGCTGACTTCTTACCTACAGAACCATGAGATAATAAAGGTCTGTTCTTATAAACCACTGAAGTTATGATAATCAGATACGGAAGCGATAGAAAACTAATACAGTTTCTAAAAGTCCATTATGGAGTCCAGGGTTGAATTCCCAAACATCAATCAAAAAAATAATTATGCAAAGTATATGATTGTCTAACCATTAAGCTGCATACCTGAAATCGATACAAAGTAAAATTGAAGAAAAGGAGGTAATTACCCAGTCACTACCAAAACCTGTCTGTAAGAGAGGGGCTTTGTAGCAGAGCATAGAAATTTGGAGGCAGAAGGGCCTTCAGAAACAATCCCATCCAATCAGTTAATGATGGATGAGGAGTGTGCTGACAAGAATCGGATAGTACGTAAATAATTAATAGTTCTGTCTCCTCCAACTCCCTCTGGCCGGCTGGGAAGAATGTCCCAATACAGAAACAGGTAAAACCGTCCTCCAAGCTTGCCGACACTCTCTCCTGGAGTCATTCGGGCCCCTCCACCCTAAATCTACAACTGCCAGAGGACCTTCTGATTCTGATCTTGCTTCCTGCGTTTGCTCTCTTTCGGGAAAACTAATGCAATCCCCAGTGAAATGACACTGCCTGGCATGGACGTGGAGGACAGACAAAGGGTTGGCCGCTCTGGTGTGCTGGCCCATCTCTCGAATGTGGCCACTGCAACTTGGGCCCCTGGAGTCCGATCACCTCTGGGTCATTTAAAGGAATTTATTTTTTTGAACGCGTAGATCTGGGCAGGAGTTGACCCCGGGGAAAGTGACAGAGCAGGAGTGAGCCTGGCTAAGTCAGTTTGTTGGCGGTGCTTTTCCTCCTACCCTCAGGTCTAACCAGGAAATTAAAAACCAGATGACGTGTCAGTGGGAAGGTAAATCAAAACCATGGTCAAAATCTCTGAGCGACGAGGGTGGGGGAAGATAAAAGCAAGGAGCGTGTATTCACGGGGGAAGAAAAGGTGGTGTGGAAAGGGAAAGGACAGGCTATTTCCGTCCTTGTAAATCTAGCGTCTTGGCTCAGGAGAGCTTGTTTTCAGTGCTTCTGAATTAAACGTTCATACCACCTATGGCGCGACCACTGCCATTCAATGACCTGGCCATGTTTCTCCTAAATCGGTCAGCTGGTGGGCGAGGGCTGGCACAAGCAGGCTGAGCTAAGCCCTGAATCACTGTTGATTCACAGAGACCGTGTGCCTACCAAGTCAAAGGAGGAGATGCTCGAATGCATTTTTGTTGCCGTCCATTTGAGGAAATCAGTTATTCCACATCTCACAGGACAGGAGTAATCAACATTCTGAATTGAATGTTGAAACTGAAAAATGATTCAAACGAATCATTCTGAAACTGAAAAAGGATTCAAACAAAGTCTTCACTTTTAACCACTTGTGATCAAGTTACCAGTTAAAACTTTGCTTTCAAATGAGGAAGGTAAGCTACTGGGAACGCCCCGGCTGGTGGTTTACAGAGAGCATCGTGCAAACACTAAGGAACCGGAGGGCAGGTGCCTTGGACGTAGAGAAATCATACACCTGCAGGCCCCGAGCATCTCAGGTGACTCCCGTGCACACGGAACTCAGCATCTCCTGTCTGCCCCCATCGCTACCGAATGAACAGCTCCATCCCATATTTCTGGTTTCCTTTAATGAGATTAGGGTTGTTCAGCTACCTTGGTTACTCCATCCCCACTTACATGTGACTTAAGTCACCATGAGGGGGTGATCCTACCTCGGAATTCTCTGGAATGTAGCTCCTTCTTCCCCAATCTCAGAAGGAGAGGCCTGTTCTGAGACTTGAAACAGCCTCTGTCTGGTCTCCCTCCCTTCACTTTCAAGGCCCTGCCAGACCAAACACAAATCTCCGTGCTCTTCAAAGTGATGCTGGAACATCACCACCTCCATGCAGTCTTCCGCACTCCCTGGAAACTTCATTGTTCCCTCGTTTGTGCTGTCACCCTGATTTTTCCTCACCTGCCTATCAAATGTGCCCCAGTACTGAAGTCACAAGATAATGAACGGAATACACGGGTTCCCAGTACCTGCCTGTCTGTAAAGTTCTGGAGGTAAGACAGAAACCCACTCCATCTACCATCCTAGCCCCCCACCGAAATGCCTCGCAGGACTGGATGAGTGAACAGGTGTGTGCCTTCTGTGTGGGGTTTCTGTGCGGGAGGGCGTGGGTGGGTACAAGCACCGACAGGTCACAGGCCACAGGCACTAGACGCCCCCCCCACCCCAAGAATGTCTGCAACGACATCAAGCTATTGTTTCTGGATCTTTAGGAGAAATTGGGTAAGGGAAGCGTCTCACATAAACTACTGAAGGAATGAACAGAGACCCCTGATGCTGATTTAAAACAGGTGTTTTGGGGAGATGGGAGCATGTCCTTCCATCGGTAGTTTATCTGAACGCTTTTGAAAGAGATAAAATAGGTGGTTCCCATCACGCCAGGTATGACAGGTCAGCTGTAATCAGACCTGCAGTAAGGGACCCAAAGCCTCAGAGAAAACCGGCGCAGACGTCCAGCTAAGAAGCACAAAGAGACAGTCTTACTTGGCTTTTCTCCAAAGTGCTGACTGTCCTCAGGGCTTCGGTGAAGTGCAAAACAAACGTGCAATCGTGTTGTCACTCCTTCTTTACAGAACTCTCCTAAAATAGAACCTGCCTGCTGACCTGGGAGACACGGACCCGAGCTAACTCCCCGAAGTGTGTACCGAGTACACATCAGCATCCCGGTTGAGTGTCTCCGCCTGGGCCAGCCCCTGCGTGCTCCGGATGCGAGCCCTTCGTTCAGAGAGCAAACTTCGGAAGCCCAAGTTATACCTTAGATCAGACAAGGCAGGCCATCTGGGGCTCTGCCTGGTAAGACGATTTGATAAACACCAGGTCAAGCAGCAGTGTTGCTGAGAGCAGAAGGGAGAAGAGCTGAGAAGCAGAGGGAAGAGGGCGCACAGAGAAATGAAGCCACAGAGGGAAGGGTGAGCCGGGAGGCGGAGGAGACCCATGGTGTGAGCCATGTTGGCGATTTATATCTAAAAAGGCAAAAGTGAGTGAAAAAAGAGAGACCTGACCATCAGCCTTTTAGTGGAAATTAACAAGAAGGGCATACTGACCCACAGTCCGGCAGAGATTCCTGAAACAGAACCTGGATTTCCGTATGGTTTCCCCGGGGCTTTATAAAAACAGCTCTTGAAGTTTCCTTTTTCATTCAGTCACGAAGCAAGCAGACCACACTACTCTAATTTGGTTAAAATCTGGCAGACAGGGTGGGCTCGAAGGTGGAATACGCTGAAAGTTTCTTGGTCACCACTTGGCATGTCTTAATCTCCAGCTTCTCCGTCTTGCTGCCTTCATATGTAAACCTGGGCACAATTCTCCCCAAGTCAGTTATATTCTCTATCCCTCCCTCCTTCCCACCCCCCTCCCCTTCCCCTGATCTCTCAATCTCTCTCTCTCCACACACACATACACACACACACACACACACACGCATGCACCCTGGTCCCAGAAGAGTAGATGAAAACATACTGCCCACTGCCACACAAAACGAACCCCCGACCTTTGCCCAGTACTTCTTTGGCCTCTGCCAACTGAAGCGATCCATCACAACAGAGCCAGCCAGACCAGCTGAGAAGATGGCCAAGCGTTACAATATGATGACAACAAGTTGGATGGGTTGAAGCCAGTGATAAGTTTATTTGAGTCTAGTTTCATTGCTTCACTAAGGGGTGAACGGAGCTCCCGGAGGGCGGGGCCTCCCTCCGGCCCTTGTGTTCGCCGGCATCTCGGGGACACGCCCACATGGCCAGGCTGCGGCACTTCATTTGTTAGACGAAGGATCAGTGAGTGAACTCCCAACATCAGTGCCCACTGGAAACCCTGACATTCTTTGTGAATGTTTAACCACAGTGCATATCAGAGGGGCAAAATGGTTGGCTAGCAAATTGTTAGCACCACCAACATTAATTACAGGATTTTTTGGTCAATTGCGCAGGAAGACACAACACAAAGTGGTTTTTGTTTCTTTTCAACTACCTTGTAATAGAGGGAAGTACATCTTTCTAAAAAAAAAAAAAATCACACATCAACGAAAAGGTGCAAAACACGAAGCAGTAAATGAATGACGTGTACAAGCAACATAAGAAACTACCCGCTTTCTAGGTCTCTCTAGACTTTGTTGTCTTCCTGCAGCTCCTTGCCTGGTCAGAACCATCTGGATGATGCCCGTCATTGAATGTGGCTGGAACTGCTGCTCACGCAAATCCGTGTGACTAATATCCTGTGCGACCAACAGTCCTGTCCATTCCATCCACACAAGGAGACTGTTTGTGACTCAGAACGACAGACACAACCAGCAAGGCCTTTGCTGGTTTAGAGTCCCTCTGTCCAGCTGGCTTTCCTCCGTGGCATGTGATAAACCATTCTGTGACAGGTAACACAACGAAGCCCTTTAATACGAGACACCCTCACAGGGGAGCATTCATTTGAATAGACTGGTTAACAATGACTAGACATAGGGCTCTCAACTGCTGCTGAATGGGTGCTTAACTTATGTGAAGTCACATGTTGGCTGTGTAGAAACAGCTTTCTGACAGATACCTCTAAAGCCCATTCCCAAGGTTAGATGCAGGGGTCCATCAGCACCTCCTCCCTAAACCTGGTCTTTCCCTGGTGTCTGCAACACCACCAGAAACCTGGGAGTCACCCGGACACTTTCCCTGCTCCTCTGCCTGGTTCTCCACCGTCAGTGTTCTCTCTGCAGTGTTTTTGGAATCGTTCTGTTCCCCTTCTCCTCTCCAGGCATGGCCCGAGCCCCAGCCCCCACCTCCTCCTTGGCCTTCAGGAATGGGCCGCCAACACCCTCTCAGGCTCTCTTCAGTCCATTTTTTCACAAGGAATTGTATTTTGAAACACATTTATGATTGCGACATCCCTCTTAGTAAAATATTGACATGATTTTCATTGTCCGTAGGATTAATACCACAACCCATAATGTGATATAACATTTACTTGTCCCTCCATACTTGCTCTCCCCTCTTTCCATTCGTACTAGAATCCAAAGAGAGAGATACATTGCACAGCCAACTTTGCAGCTAACTGTGGTCACATGACTCAGTCACCAGCCTGCTGGCCTGCATGTTGATGGGATGGTCCCCCAACCACATGGATCAGCGCTACCTACAGCTGTGAACACTTCTGGAACTCACTATGAAGTAGGATCCTGGATAAGGAGGGTTTAAACATGGGCAAAGGACCAACTAGCCAGTGGTTTTGTGACCAGCCAGCCCAGGTCTCTCTAGCTTATCCTTGAAAGAAGAGACCTTTTTCCGGCTCAAGTTAAAGAGTAATGGGAAAGAATAATCACACAAAATGTGTGTAAAAGTAGAAGCTAAAATTTTATTTTCAATACCTATGAAGAAAAATGCATGATATTCTGATAAGGCTATTTTATGAAACTTAAGAGACACTCCTTCCTTTTCTAATAGAGGTATGAATCATTTTTGTGTACTGGAACTTCAGAACTTGTGAACAATTTTATTTGGGGAATTATTAAGCCCCACAGAAATCACCATGCTAGTCAGATTGAAATATTATTTTAGTCTAATTAGAAAACTGGTGACACTCTGCCTTGCCTTATTTCCAAACCTCGAGTTATTAAGGGATTTATCAAATAATAACAACAGGTAATACAAATGGTTATACAAAGGCTGCAAGGAAGTGAAAGACCTTTAGGAAAAGGACCTGGCCTGTTACTGGGTTATTTCTAATCAGGTTTTGTACCCAGACCCCCCAAACCAAACTTCATACTGAGCAATGTATTCTGAAATGGTGTTAGTGAGACAAACATGAGGCTTTCTGCTTCAAATAGAATTTTATTCCTAGAAATTTCGTATTTATACCAAGAAGATACACTAAACGAGAAGGAGTACAAGATGCTGGTCTGTAAAAGGACTGTTTTCCCGACAGCCAGTTCTGACTATTCTTCTGATTATAAATGCACAACACTTGCTTATTTAGAAATTTGATTAATATTAAAATAATGGAAGATAAATTCTGGATTCCTTTCATGTGACTCTCTAGTAAAATGTCTAAAGAAAGTTGAGAACAGACCCCATACAAATGCTGCTTCTTTTTCGGTTTGTTTTTGATTTTTCTTCTTCCATCAAATGTTAGCGGTCATTAAGTACCTGCCAATCAGTCTGCGGCTTTTCCTAGGAAATGCAGCCTTTAGCAATTCTTTGTTGATTCAAATGCAATCAACCAGGCTCAGCTAATATTAACTGATTGAGATTAAAGTCCTAATATCAACACCTGACCAATAGAAAATACTTGAAATTAAATGTTGGGTGACTCAGGCAGATTCTATCAGCTTGGAGAAGTTGCAAGTGAGAGGAGAGGGGGCGTGGGCATGTCACAGAAGAAGCCGTGAAGGACGGTGACGTGCTAAGGGATACATGAGGAAGGCTGGACGCAGCGACACAGACCTGGGATCGTTGCAGCAAATCCCCACGATACGGCATTTCCATAAGAACAATCTTTACCTGGCTGGCTAAAGAAGCATAATGCCCACCCCCAACCAAAGAAAAACCAAAAACTGTGAACATAAAATTTAGTGGCTACATTAATTAACAGTCCATCACATTCCTATTACTGACCATTCATTCGGTTTGGTGCTTTTCAAGCTAGTTTAAATAAACGGAGGGGTGCTGTAGTCTGAATGTTTGTGCCCACTCCCCATTCCTATGTTGAAACCTAACCCCCAACTTCTGCTTAAGATGGCGGCATATGTAAACACAGCTCACGTCCTTGCACAGCCACGTCAAAATCACAGCACAACCATCATTCAGAACCAGCAGAAATCGAGTCGAATGGAAGTCTGACAACTACGGAATTAAAGAAACCACATCCATCCAGACTGGTAGGAGGGGTGGAGGAGATTCAGAATGGGCTGGTCCCTCACCCATGTGTGGTGGAAAAAAATTTGGGAGGGATATCTTGGGAATGAGGAGTTCCAACCCCACAACAGGCCCCCAACCCAGGGTACCAGTGCCAGGAAGATGAGTCCCTATAACTTCTGGCTGCAAAACCCAGCAGGGATTGATTCGGTGGGAGAGACACCTGGAGTCCCAAGTAGTTCCTCTGAAAGGCCACACACGAACTCAGACTCACTCCCTCTGAGCTCCAGCACTGGGGTAGCAGCTTGAAAGGCACTAGTAGCATACAGGGAGGAACTGGAAATGGCTGGCATCAAGGCAAGAGCTGGTGGACAGCTTTCTCCCAGACAGAAAGGTGGGCCCACCCACAGACCCAGCAGGTGGATGCCATTTCTGAGACTCCATCAACCTGGCCAACACTGTTTACCCTGCCCTGGAGATCCCCTGAGGCTCTGTCCCACCCAAATTGCATCTGTTAACAGTGGCTTTTCCGTGTGAATGGCTGGTCTTGGCTCAAGCTTCACAACTTCCTAAATTCTTTCAAACAAGCAACAGCTGGCCTCAGGGAGCCCTCAGCCCTCCTACCTCTTGCTAAGTGGCCCCAGGCACTGCACTAGCAGCAGCCAGCCTAGATTCATAGCTTAGCTTCCCCTGGGAATCTCCAAACGCAGCACAATAGCAACCATCTCAGATTGCTTTATAGCTCATGTAGAGTGCACCAGGCAAAACATAGGTGGGGGCTGACCTTGGCCTGCGCCACGCAGGAAACTCCAGGGCCTGTACACCCAAAGACAGCTACAGACCACATCAGAGCACCACCACCCTGCTCCTGCACAGCTGAACCTCTAGAGGTGGAGGTTGGTGGTCAGTGGTCACAGTCCATCCTTGCAGCTGACTGGCCTGGGTAAATCCCTCCCAGTGACCTGCCAACAGCAACCAAGGCTCAACTGCAAGAGGAGGGTATACTCAGCCCACATGAAGGGCACATATCGAGTACCCGCTTGGGAAATAGGGGAGGCTGTGTCACTGAACTCTACAGGACACCTACTACATTAGGCCATGCTACCAAGACAGGAAATCATAGCGGCTCTCCCTAATACATAGAAACAAACACAGGGAGGCTGTCAAAATGAGGAGACAAAGAAACATGGCTCAAATGAACTTCAGAAAAATAGCTAATCGAAATGGAGATAAGCAATTTATCAGGTGCAGAGTTCAAAATACTGGTTCTAAGGATGCTCAAGGAACTTAGTGAGGACCAATAGCATAAAAAAGATCCAGTCAGAAAGGGAGGATTCAGTAATTAAAACAAAGAACAATTTACAGGGAGCAAATAAAGCCAATGGTAGAATGATAAAGCCAAGAATCAAATCAGTGATTTGGAACATAAAGAAGCAAAAAGACCAATCAGAACAAGAGGAAATAAGAATTAGAAAAAAAAAGGATAGTGTAAGCAGCCTCTGGGACAATTTGAAGAGGTCCAACATTCACATCATAGGGGTGCCAGAAGGAAAAGAGAAAGAACAATTGGAAATCTATTTGAAAAAATAATGAAAGAAAACTTCCCTAATTTGGCAAAGGAAATAGACATGCAAGTCCAGGAAGTGCGGAGAGTCCCAAACAAGACAGATGCAAAAAGGCCCACTCCAAGACACATAATAAAAATGGTAAAGGTTAAAGGTAAAGAGAGACTCTTAAAAGCAGCAAGAGAACAGCAGTTAGTTAACTACAGGGGAGTCACCATAAGACTGTCAGCTGATTTCTCAAATGAAACTTTGCAGGCTACAAGGAACTTGCAAGAAATATTCAAAGTCATGAAAAGCAGGGGCCTACAGCCAAGATTGCTCTACCCAGCAAAGCTGTCATTTAGAACCTAAGGCATATAAAGAGCTTCCCAGACAAGAAAAAAAAAACAACTAAAGGAGTTCATTATCACCAAATCATTATTATATGAAATGTTAAAGGGACTTACTTAAGAAAATAAGATCAAAAGTATGAACAATAAAATGGCAATACATACATACCTGTCAACAACTGAATCTAAAATATAAACTAAGCATGCAAGAAGAACAGAGATAGAATCATGCATATGGACAGCATTTTGATGGATGCCTGATGGGAGGGGGTATAGGGGAACACAGGGGAATGGGTGAGCAGGTGAGGGGATTAAGAAGTATAAATAGGTAGTTACAGAATAGACATGGGGATGTAAAGTACAGTGTAGGGAATGGAGCAGCCAAAGAACTTATATACATGACCCATGGACATGAACAATGGAAGGGGGACTGCCTGAAGTAGTGGGGGGTGCACTGTGGAGGGGGACAAAGGGAGAAAAATTGGGACAACTGTAATGGCACAATCAATAATCTATAATTTAAAAAAAGAAACCCAATCCTCAATGTGATGGTATTTGGCAGCAGGGCCTCTGGGAGGTGATTGTGATGAGTGGTATTAGTGTCCTTGTACAAGTTATCCCAGAGAGCTGCCTCTACCGTTCCACCATGTGAGGACACAGATAGAAAGAAAAAAAAAAAAAAAGGTCAGGTATCTTGAACTAGGAAGTGGGTCCTCACTGAACGTGGAATCTGCCAACACCTTGATCTTGGACTTCCCAGCTTCCAGAACTGAGAAATAAATTTGTGTTGCTTATAAGCCACTCAGTATATGGCATGTCTGTTATAGTAACCAGAACCAGAATAGTTAAGGTGAATGGAATGGGATAGAATAGACAGTTTCTTTGCATGAAATTTTTAGTGCATGTGTATGTTGATGGGCTCACTATGTAGACCTAGTATTTTCTTACTGTGGACAGAACTCAAAAAAGTTTGTAGGTCACTGATATAGATTACTTCTAGTTTTTCAATATTATAAATAATGGCATAATAAACATCTCTGGGGAGTAAAGGGGTGTGGCCTGCATTTCCATTTATCGCCTAATGGTTGATTCCCAGAAGTGATGGTGCTGCATGAAAGGGGTAGAGATTTGCAAGATTTTTGATCACTCAACTGCTTTCAAACTGTCTTAATGTAGACTCAGACGAGACCAGCAGAGAACTTCAACGTTATTGTACAATTGCCAGCAAAATTTTTCTTTTCCTTCCATCATTGCTAATTGAAAGAGTAAAAATGATCTTCCATTGCTTTAATTTACATTTATTTGAGAATCGTGAGGCTAATTCTTTGAAACATTTAGTATGATTCTCTGTGCATGTCCTTTCACTTTTGTTTGGTTCCCTTGTTTGTTGGGGCTTCTCCATTTCCCTCTGCTTTTTCACACACATCTTTTTAAGAAAAGCATCCTTATTATTTTCTAGAGAATATTAATTCCTTATTTTTATTCCTTATTATTAAGGAATCTTAATAATGTACCTTATTATTAAGGAATATTAATATTAGGATATTAATTCCTTATATTTATTCCTTATTATTCTCTAGAGAACCTTCTCTGTAGATGAAGGCTTTGTAGAAAGAGAAAATGAAAGAGAACATTTTAATCTGCTTGACTTTGCCAGGCTGATATCAGACTACTCTTAAGCTTTTATCTTTCACTTTATTTTGAGAGCAGCTGCCTGGTAAGGTATATTAGCCTTAAATATAACTTTGAAAAGTAACCAACGCCAGAAGTGCTGGCCAATGTGGCGCTGCAAGTTTAAACTTTGAGCTTCCTCCTCTGTGCCAAACGCTGCAATGCAAGCCTTATTTTTATTTAACCAAGATGGCAGCCCTAGAAATTGAGAAAGAGCAATTATGAGCCATAGAGGGTAGACTGAGAAGCTCCAACACATTTACGGTGAGAGTTCCAGGAGGAAAGAATTTAATTAAATTTAAAAAGTCAGTTTTGGAAAAAGGTTATTATTGACAACTTTACTAAATTAAAGAATGGAACAAGCCTTCAGAATGAAAGCTCAGAGTAATCCCTAAGTAGTATAAATAAAAGGTAAAACTAAAATAGGGCATCAGGATTTTAAAAAACCCTTTAAATATACTTTAAATGAGAGGCAGATTACCTACGAAGGAACACACACTTCCTTTCCTACGAAGGAAAACACAGTAGAAAGATTTTCCTCAGCAACAACAGATGCCAGAACACAAATGAAAAACCTTTGAAGTGTTAGAGAAATAATCATCTTTTCATTTTTGATACACTCAAATTCGATACTTAACTAAACTATTGTAAAGTCTTTTGTGTGTTCTGGGGGGGGGCATGTAAAAACTGGGAGTTTACTGACTAAAGATTCTAGTTTTAGAAATGCCTAAAGAAGCTACTTTGCAAAAAGACAGGAACCATTTTAAATACCTTCTGAAATTCTTGTCTCTTTAAAAAAAGGTTCTCTTCCTACCTTCCTATCATTCTAGTTTTTCTCTGCTCCCCTTTAAAACAAAACTTCTCAAAGGAACTGAATTATACTCTTATGTTCCATCATCTTAAACCCATTTAAATCAGGCCTTAACTGCCACAACTCCAATAAAACAGGTTTTTTTCCTCGTCACTGAAGACTTCCATATTGCTAAATCTAGTGGTTACTTCTTAATCATCTCATTTGACTTACTAATAACGTATGACACAGTAGCTCACTCTTGGAAATACCATTCTCCATCGAGGCTCCCAGCCCACTGAACACTTCATCTCGGTCTGCGTGGCGATGTCCCCTTCATTTTCCCAACCATGTAATAATGGAATCGCTCCACGACTTATCCTCCACTCTTGTTTTCTCTATGTACATATATTCCCTAGGCAGCCTCATTCAGTATTATGACATTAATATTATCTACATGACTATTTTCTCCAAATGTATAACTTCAATTCAAACCTCTTGTTAAATTACAGGTTCATATATATCCAATTAACCAATATTTTTCTTGTGTGTTCGATAGACGTCTCAAACTTATAAATCTGTAACTAAACTTTTGATTTCACCCTTCTGCTCATTCTACGGTCTTGGCCATTTCAGTCACCATCACCTCCATCCTCCCAGGTCCCCAAGCATTTCACCCGGACCCCTAACCAGTCCATCAAAATCCTCTCCGACGTACTTTCCAATTACATCCAGAATGTGATCGCCTCTCACCATCTCCATCTTTGTCTCCCTCATCTGTCACCAATATTTCTTATCTGAACTATAACAGTTTTCTAATTGGCCTATATATGCTTCTGCTCTTAAACCCTTTACCTCCAAATATATAAGGTACCCATCACGATCTTGATCTCACTAAGACAAGAACATGTCAGTTCTTTGTTCAGCACCTTCTGATGGCATCCCATCTCACTTAGAGCTAACGCCAATATGCCTGCAGTGGTCTGTAAGTCTCACTTGATTTCCCCTGACCCTTACCCCCCCCCCCCCCGCACTGTCTGTCTCCATTAACCACCACTTTCCTTGTTCATTCTCCTCCAACAACACTGTACTCTTCGATGTTTTTTGAAGATCCTATCCAGCATATGCTGTTTCCTCTGCCTGGGGTACTCTTCTCCCAGACTTCCTTGAAGTATCCATTCAAATATCACTTCATCTATGAGCTCTTTCCTGACAACCTAGATCAATAAAAATGCTTATTTTTCTCCATAGCACTTAGCTTTATTTGGTATATATTTATTTGTTTACTGTTGTTTTTCTTTCTCTCCTCTTGTTAGAATGTCAACAATATGAGGTCAGGGACTTTATCTATTCTGCTCACTGCTGTATTTCCAAGCACCTATGACCATGGCAGGTCAATAGAAGGAATGCAGCAAGGATTTATCAGGTGAAAAAATAAATGGTGAGAAAAAAGAAAGGTGAAAGATGATGACCAATTCAACTAAATCTTGCTTGTAAAGTCAACATGGACCACGTTTTCTGTTGATTAAAAGGTTGAAGTAAATTATACACAATAAAAATAAGAAAAATAGGTAAGATTATCTCAAGGGACAATTGAAACCAGACTGTCTACTTTCTTCGGGATGAACAGAGATAATTCATGTAAAACAGGAACAGTAATGTTGCTTGATGTGGAAGTGAGCAGCCCGACTGAGGGGTGCGCAGGTACACGTGACAAGGTGATTGTTACGGGCTTCTGCTGCCTTAAGAAACAGCGGGGTGGAAGGCGCCACACCATGGAGCACTAAAGGGGTCCCATCCAATCACAGAGCCTAAGAAGAGAGAGAGAAGATGAGCCTGGCCGCAATTCTTGGAATTGTTGGAAAGTGGCAGGCTTCTCATAGTTCAGAAATAAGAAAAGGACATGGGTTAGGCTTATGTTCCTAAAGTTGATGTTTTCCTTCTCAATAGGCAGAAAATGGAAAATCTTTATTCCTAGGTAATTACTATATTTGAAACAAGATAGAAAGAAAGCCTTCACAGTTTTAGCTTTTTGAGACATTTTTTTCATAACTTCATTTTTATTTTTTATTTTATTTATTTTTATTTTTATTTTTTTAAATATATTTTATTGATTATGCTATTACAGTTGTCCCGTTTCTCCCCCATCATTCCCCTCCACCCTACACACCCTCTCCCACCCACATTCCCCCCTTTAGTTCATGTCCATGTGTCATAAGTTCTTTAGCTTCATTTCTGAAAAGTAATTATTTAAATCAATAGTTATAAAAAGCCAGTCTACCAAAATATGTTTTAAGACTTTCCGAAAACAAAACCCAAAAGACAATACAATAAAACATCCCAATTCAAGTAAGCCTTCGACCAGGATTGCAAGGATAGCTCGATAACAGAAAGATCAACACAATCCACTGATTAATACTTGCAAAGAGACAATCAAGTGGTTATTCTAACATGTGGAAGGCCACTGCTTATAATTTAACATTTATTTATGATAAACTCTTAACAAACTACAAAAAAAAAGAATAGTTTTCCTCATTTGACAAAATACGTCACTCAAAAACCTACACCTAACTGCACACTGAACGTGAAACTTTTGAAGCATTCTCACTATTATGCAGTACAAGATAAAAGTGCTTACTATAAAAGCATACTATTTACATAGATAGCACAGTACCTCATAAGCACAGGAGAACTGGGATCAAAAGAAAAAAAAAGCTTAGAAAAAGTACAAAGCAGATATGGGATTTTAGTGTACAATACAGAACGCATCACAAATCGTGGAGAAAGAATGGAGCTATTCAGTAAATGGGGTTGGGACTAGTTTTTCATATGGAAAAATAATCCATATTTTATACCGTATACATAATTAACGCCACATAAATTCATAGAAAAAAATCTAGAAAAAGTCATAGATCTTCTATCTTAGGAATAGAAGGGATAACGAGAGTGAATATACTTCCTAAGCCCGCCTTAGGTAAGTAGGACATTGCTATTACAGAGGTGAAACCTACTGACACCTCAACTGAGCAGCGACTAAGTGACCTGCCCAGGAGACAGGCTGCGTCCCTGAGAACTGAGAATGAACGTCCGTGACACACAGCAAGGAGCGTCCACTCTCAAGCAGGCTGTCACACTGAAAACTGGCTGGACGGAGGCACCTCCAGGACAAGGCTGTCTGTGTCCTTCCAGAACAGTGGCCCAGGCTGCCCTGACTGCAGGTCAAGCCTCCCAGCTCTGCAAGGTTTAATGCCACGGAGGACACTGGGGTGGCACAATGTTAACACATATGGAGAAATACATTTGAATACATGTCTTGTAGTCTTTACCAGCTGACTGTGATCTGTGACATCATTAGATTGTTCTCCTAATCCCACAGCCGAACCATCCAGACTAAATCCCGTCACAGTGAAACGCCATTAAATTGTTCCACTTCGTTTGTGTCCTAAACTGTCACTGGGCCTTTGGAAGACACTAACCTGCGAAGGGGTTTGTGGAAATCATATCCGAGACTGGACCTGTCTCTCTGTTCATTTTAGCGACTGTTGCCATCCGGTCCTCACTGGCCTCCTGCTTTCCTACTCCTCTGTCTCCAGCCCCTTGTGGACTGTGCTGCCAGGACTCGAAAAAGTCCCGTGCTGACCATGACATTGTCCTGTATATTACACTTGAATGACTTCCCATTGCTCAGGGCCCTGAGTCCCCAACAACAGGCGAGCAAGGTCCCATCCAAACTGGTTCTGGTCTACTTTCAAGCTACATTCCTTCCTACACTCAACTTCACTCAATTCGCTACATGGGCAGGCCCCCGCTTTGACTACTTGAGACCTTCATTACTACCGGGAGTACCTCTTATTTTTCCTTCTCTACACACCTTTGCTCTTTCTATGTTGTAAGGCCTACCAAACATCCCAGGTCCACCCCATGGACTCTGCCTTCAGACGGTCCCCAGTCACTGAGTCAGGTGGGATTTTTTACACTCTGAAGCCCCACTGGGCTTTCTTGTCCCGCTCGTCCTCAGTTTATCACAGCCCACCTATGACCATGAGGTGTGAGTTGTCTTCTCTTTTCCAAACCATAGATTCCTTCAGGACACCAGAGGCTCAATAAGCACTTAGTGTTAAACGGACACTCCTCAATACTGGAAAGAGTGCCTGAGAAACGTGGTCACGTGGTGTGGAGCACAGAGTACATTTAACAGCCATCCAGGGCTTTTCAGCCGGGACTTCTCATTCTCCAGTGCCCAAAGGGAAAGCGATCTAAGGCTTCAGAAGCAAGGCCTCATCTTTGCCTCCTCTATTATTTTGCATAATGCCCGGAAAATTATAGGTCCTAATAAAATGTTCTTTTTCTCCTCCAGTAAACGAGCCTTGGTCGAATGGAAGCAAAGCCAACTACCTCACCACAAGGTACACGATCTTTGGGTTTTGATACTCTTTCTTATTAGAGGAGAAATAACCTTGGGAGTGAGAGGAACTGCCCAGCCGGTGGCCATAACGCCAAGCCCCCCTGGCGGCAAAGAACAGGGGAGACGAAACACTCTTCTCTTCTCCAGGATGATCTGGAGCAGGGGTGGGGGCTTTTGGACCTGTCATGTTAAGATGAGAGAAAAATGTTCTTATACTAGCAGTTTTGCATTGCTCACCATAGCTAATGTTGTTGCCAGAGTGAAAAAAGTTGTAAAATGACGGAAAGATCAATCTACTAAAATAGGATATATCTTTTTTTCACTGTCGTTCGATTACAGTTGTCCCACATTTTTCCCCCATTGCTCTCCGCTGCCCCTCCCACTCCCTGTCCCCCGCCCCTGCATTTACAGCCACTTTTAAGCTTCAGATGGAAAATGTCTTTGAGCAAGATACTTCAACAGCTTGCTGAAAATGAAGAGTCTCTGCTATTTCTTCTGGTAAGTACTAACGTGCGTAAGTTTCTTACATAATGGATGATAAAAATTTTTTTGATGCACAAAGGTTTTTTCTTGTATTGACAGAAATTTGGCAATCAACAGGCACCACACTTTTCCTTACAAAGTAGCTCAACCAACCACCGGCCTTTTCTTACAAATCTGGTAATCTGTGTCCCCTTAAGAAAATAATGGTAGGGACGTTTTCCTCAGTGCAATACAAAACTATGAAACAATTGAGTGTTTATTTTGGCCAAAGGTCTTATTTATGTTCCCCCTTCAAAAAAAAAAATCCGGCTTATGAATTTGTAACACCCAAAAAGTCAAGCTAAGAAAAAAAAAAACATGACTGTAACCTTTCTTTTTTGCCAAAATTTTAATTTGGGCAATGCAAATAAGTCTTTCAAAATCATTTTTAAATAGCTGAAAGAACCCATGAATATGCCCAAAACTTTTCACCTCGAACTATTTCCCCAAATTTTCTATTTGCTTAATTATTTTTATTCAGCTCAGACCTAGAGAAGGGTGGTTTATGTAACTAGAACTCTCAACCCAAGTAACATTTTCTCTTCTAAAAAGAGAAGGCAATTTCTTTCTCTTCTTTAATTAAAAAGTTTTTCCAGTAAAGCAAAAAAAAAAAAAAAACAAAACAAAACCAAATAAGAGTAGTAATAAATTAAAACAAAAGCCACCTAAGTAACATGAGAGAAATGTGCCAAGTGTCTTCGGCTATCTCCTTCCTCACTAGACAAGCTCTTTGGCAGATGAAAATCCTCAGCGGGAGACGCCGTGAAGTTTCCGAATGTGCTGGACAGGTTTCAGAAATCGACAGCACAAATAGCTGTATAAACCTAGAGCAGCATTCTAAACGACACCCGGAGGCCAGTGTGTCTGTCGCAGGCCGGACAACGGGCAGAGAAGAAGAAATGCAGACTAAACCCTGAGAGATGCTCATCTCAGCAACTGCAGCGTCCCAGCGCAGACAAGGGGAGCCTGCACGGCGGACACCGAGCTCTCATCTGCGAACTCCAGCATCACTACCACCGCCACCACGCTCCCCCCCCCACCCCACCCCCCCGCAGGTGCCCCCTGCTGCGCCAGGACAGCGGAGGTTAGGGCTGAGCTCCACCACAGCTGCTGTGCTTGCCAGATGCTGTCTTCAGGCAAAGAGCAGAACGGGACTTCTCACTGTTTGCCTCAGCCCCTGGCCATCCCCACCTTCCATTAGTCGCTCAGCACGCAGGTCTGAGCGCCTGTTGTATGCCGCACACTCTCCGCGGCACGGATTCCCATGAAATAGGAGACTGGTAAAGAGCTCTTATTTCAGGGACATTGTAGCGGGAGGAAATCGACTCTGAAAGGTACACAGAGGCGTGACAAGAAACTGTCCACTGGAATGACTGCTATCAAGAAGGCGCCAAGGGGCTCTGACAGAGGGGGAAGGCGGTGGCCTTGGCGGGCCTGAGGGTGTTCGTCCTGTGGCTGGGGCCCCAAAGACCTGGCGGTTGAACTGAGACCTGAACAACAAGTGGACCCAGCTATGCCAACATCTGAGGGTGAAGCATTCCAGACAGGGACACAGGAGCTCAGTGGGTGAGGAGCGGAAGGACAGTCGGTGTGGCTGGGGCTCAGCGAGCTGCGTGTTTTCAATTCAGTCGCCTGCGTTACACATGCTTATGTCACCATAACATGTTCTTCCAACTTGGGATGAAACAAAGACACGCAGGCACAACAACATATACCCACGCCCGAACAGGCGTGAAAAGGTCTTGGGGTCTTAGGAACACAGTAACGCCCCTCACGACCGGGAGGTCAACAGCCCCTGACCTTCATTCTGGTTTGTTTTCCAGTGCGGATGGATTTGACAAGTTTCTTCCGTTGAACACACACACACACACACACACACACACACACACACACACACACACAGACTGCCTATGGCCAGCAGGGTGAAGGAGAGCAGCTGTGCCTGCGGGAGGAACTCCCCTAACTGCCTGTCTGTGGGGGGCCCCTGCCCGTAAAGGGAACGCCCAGAGCCTTTCCTGATTCCTCGGATCCGCACGAGATGACAAGGTGTCCTGTGGTACGGTGACATCTCTCTCGCTGTTAACTCCCACTATCTAGTATGCTCCGCCTTGAATAATAGTTATTTCAGCATTTGCTTTCTTGCCACTGTCGACCTGGAAGTGACTTCCTGGCAGAGACTGTCTTAGTAATTGTTCTCTTTTCAGTACCCAACACAGAGCCAGGCACATAATAAATGCCCAAGAAATGATAAATTTCCCTTGACTGGCTTTGGCTTTATTAGCCCCATTTTCCCATTTTCAGTAGAGCAGTGGTACCTAAATCGTGTAATTGTTTTGTTTTTGTGTGTGAGTAATGAATCCTCAAGAACTTCCACGCGATCTGCCAAAGGGAAGATTCCCAGCACTGCGTGGCAGAAAGTGACACCCCGCGAGGCTTGTTGGATGCGTGCAGGCACGTGCGAGTGGACAAATCTGCAACAACATTGTGCTCGGGGTCATTTAATTCATTCAGCAACGAGTTCCTACTGTGTGCTTGGCATCAGCTCAGCGCCACAGAGACAAGGGAGAGGGAAGCAGACGTGCGTGCGGCCCCAAGGGCGCTGCTGGTCTGCTGGGGAAGCAGACTGAAGTCATCACATGTGCATGGAACTGTAAGTGCTCCGAGGAAATACAGGATTTAGTTCAAAGGCACCAGAAGGCCTTTTTGAAGGGTACCTGAAAGACAGGGTCAACTCGATTCCAAATAGAGACAAGGTCAATGCCAGCACGTAACCATGAAGTCTTTCCAGGAAGCAGGACTGTAAACAGAGAACAGGTGATCGAGAAACATGGCAACCCATGGTAGATGAAGTGGCCTCCTGGAAACCGGGTGTGGTTCACTGAGAGAATGTGGGGACTCGTCTTTGAAGCCAGGCTCGAGCTGTTTCTATGTGTCCCGAGTGTGTGAGGTCTTCTTTAAAGACAGAGGGATACACTCCGAAACCTCAAACTGTCTTCTGCAGGCATTCTTTCGCACATACCATGAGTTTTTTAACTAAACACTTCCGATGTAACAGCTCAGCTGTTTTTCTGAGGTATCCCAGGAAAAATGAAAATTTATTTAGTGAACCGAATTATAATGCATGGCCCTTAGTCTTGCATTATTCAGGGAAAACGGCTAAGTACAACTTTGGTTCAACTTTCCAAAAAGCTTTGGGCTGAGGACAAGCATGGAAAAATTCAAGCCCAAAGGAGAAATTTCCAGAAATTTAGAAGCAAGTGAAAACAGGGGGTTATAACAGTTCAGGACTTGCTGCCAGGAACAAAGTATATACGATATTATTTATTACTGAAAGCTTTTCAGAGAGGCAGCATCTGGTTTCAGGGAGGCCTTGCTTTCATCCCATCCAGCAGCTGGACCGAGCACCACAGCCCAAAGGAGATCAACCAATTTGCCAAGGTGACACAGGGCGCTAGTGACTCTTTCCAGATTAGACCACAAGAGCCTCTGGCCCCTGGAATGCCAAGAATAAGTCACATGACCCGTGGAGAGCTTTAACACTTTTTATGGACTCCAAGTGGATTCTTCAGCTTTCCTTTTCTATTTGTGTTTACGTTTTCAGTGTCCCAAAGAATCCTCCTTTCTCACTGGTCTCCAGTGGGCGGATCAGATGGCAGCTTGGCTCCCTGTGAAGGCCGAGATTCCCCAACGCCCTCCACTAGGAATCGTCCTCCTGGGATGGGTGTCCCACGGCAGGAAGAGTCAGGGCTGGTCCGTCCCGCCATGTCCCACTGGCACTGGGAAGGCGGGACAGTGATCCGAAGGCGAGCTGCCACCCGGCCAAGGAGCTGGGCACTCGGCTTCGCACACGGCCCGGGCGCCCCTCTGAGGCCCCGGAGAAGCTGAGGGAGACAGGCAGTCTGCCAGGAGAAAGTGCCCTGCGCTTTCGCTTCTCTTCCAGCTTCTTTCTCTGGCGTTATTTCTCCCGGAGCCCTGGCTGCAGAAAACGTGTCCCCTCATCCCTTTGGCACACGGCTTCCACACCGACAGGAGAAGAGGAGGCTGTTTTCTGCAGGTCTGGTTTCTCCGCATCTCAACAAGACAATATCATTTATAACACGTATACCCGCACGAAACTTGTTTAATAAGAAATTTCAGTGTTAGTATAATAGCGACCAGCTAGTTAATCTCTCTCTGTATATGCATGTGCACACACATACACTTATTATTATTATTGTTAATAAAATGATCAATACAGTAATATATAATAATACAATCATTATTAGTATCATGCAATCAAGAGGCCCATTTTAGGGAATCGTCTAAACTTCCAGCTGATGGAGAACAATCTAATGTGATTAGACTGGAGAGCTCAGGGAACTAAGCCAGTTAGCTGTGTGAAGGGGATCAGCATATTCTAAAATGGCCAAAAGAATAGCAGGAAGGGAGCAAGACCTCCTTTGGTCCTTAGATTCCGCAATGGCAGCAGGGCGTAGCGTCAAGAGAAAACAGGCGTTTGGGAGCACACGGCGATGCCCAGAAGATGTGCCGCTTAAATAAGGTAAAACGGGTCCGGTCACACGGCAGCGCCCTACCTTCGTTTCAAGTCTGAACGGACAGTGCTGCTAAGAAACGGATGGCAGTTCCAATACAATAGGATTTGGGACATTTTTATCTAAAACTCATTACAGAAGTTGAAACACAGTATGGATATAAAGCATTTCACTTTATGTCCCCTTACACCACAGTTTTCTTGCATTGAAACATACGAAGTAGGACCTGACCATAAAGAAAAATGATGGCATTTCAAACACGAGGACTCATGCTTTGGTTTAATATGCATTCTAGTCCCCTTTCCTTAGTATTCCAATGGACAGCGATGCTAATCTAAACACTGCGCTCATTCATTCAGCTGTTGAGCGCCTCCTAAGAGCTGCATGCTGGCCCAGGCCCAGAGGTAATAGTTACCTCTGGGGAATAGTGCAGACGCATCCCTACCCAACTGGAGCTCCTAGCCCAGAAGTTCAGTCTTACTTCAAATTTTAGTTATTGTTTTGATAAAGCTCAGTTCAGGTTTTAGAAAGGAAAGCCTTATCTAAGGAAAATTCTTAAGCTATTACTATCTATCCAAAACTTATTTTCTCAACCCTCCGATTAGACCACTGATATGAAGCCCACAGCTACTGCCATTCTTAGAGGAAAGAGCTAAGGCAGGATAAAGTGTTCTTTTTTTGCTTTGAGAGACGAATTTCTACATAATAAACGTCTAATGAGTTAACCAGTAGGTTTGGTCTGGTTGCTACATGCCAAACTAGGCGCTCTAACCAAAGCCAGGGCAGACTGCCTGCAAAAGACGCCTTCAGATATTAAACGTAATCCTTCCTCTGCCAGCAAAGCTAAACAGACACCCTTAGCCAGCCCCGGTAAATAATTACACATTGTGGCAGTCAAGTGCAAACACCCAGGTCTCAAAGTGTGCCCTAAGCACCTGTCCAGAAGCTCCTTTGTGCCAACAGGGATCCATCTGACCGCAGAGTGCACCAAGAAACTGGCCACGACGTTAGTCCCACAGACCTGCACACAGAGCTGCAACAGGAGCTCCAGCCTTTTGCTGAGGAGGCTAGGGATCTGCACGGCCACATAGGCACGCCTATGGCTCTCTTCTCGGGGAAAGCTGAAGAGTGGCCACTTTGTACTTGAGATTCCTGCACTTTCCTTCCTCCTTTCTCTCACCTCCGCCACCTCCAGCCTGTCCCGTCCCCTCTGCCCTCACTGTTTCTCCCCTACTTTTCCTACAGGGCGAGACACGGTGCCAGTTCTTCAAATGCATTACCTCATGTCGCGAGCCTATGAAGCAGGAACTCTGCAGTCTGCATCTGTCCCAGAAGGGGACCCCGACCTCGGAAGCAGCAGAACCAGGACCCCCATCAGCCCGTCTGACTCTCGGGTCCTCCCCCACTGCGCCACACTGCCTCTTTAAGTGGTTTTTGGCCTGAGTGTTTATGATAAAGATGAACTGTTTTTTAGGCATTAAGTAGGAGAAAGGCTGTGAGACGGTACAAGAAATTCATCTTAATCTTTGCTATGCTTGCGTGAAATCCAATGAACTCTCATATACCAAAGTGCTTTAAAGGCGGTCATTAATGGGCAACTTATTAAGGTTTTATATCTTGACTACACCAACTTCGGGCTTCTTGCCTCTCTCAGGTGGGAGCACATGGACAAAAGTAAGGAACAAATACCAATTAGAGGTTATAATGACCCAGATGAATAAACAAAGAATAAATAACAATAATAATCTACCCTATCCTGCCACAGTTATTCTCTGGACCTACTTCAAAAAGTAGTAAAATAAAGTCTGTTTCTTTTCCTTTGTTTTTTTTTTTTTTAAGATTTTATTTATTTATTTTTAGAGAGAGGGGAAGGGAAGAAGAAAGAGAGGGAGAGAAAAATCAATGTGTGGTTTCTCTCGTGCTTCCACTACTGGGGACTTGGCCCGCAACCCAGGCACGGGCCCTCACTGGGAATTGAACCCATGACCCTTTGGCTCGCAGGCCGACACTCAATCCACTGAGCCACACCAACCGGGGCAAGTCTTTGTTTCTATTAACACGTATTATTATTCATTTCATGGGTCAGGAAGAGCTTTAGCTTTTGGTGGGCATAGTTTCTAGATTTAAACTAAACAACTCGATGGACAGAAAGCAAAAGTATTAGCTCCTAGAAGATCAACACACGGAATGAACTAATTTATAAGCTGTGATAAAACTGAAGAAATGGAAGGATGGCTACTGCCCTCCTCTACCGAAGTTTTTACAACTCACCTTGGTTCTTACTGGTTGCGAGGGCTGGACCACCCACTAAACTTGCTCCAGCTAAGTAAACAGCTACAGTTGAGGGAAGTGCCGACTTCTTGGCTCACTGCTTTTACATCCACCCAGTGTTAACTCCGGCCCGAGTTCCAGCAGGTTACAGACTAACTCCAACAGAATGCGACCAGGGTCTTAATTAGGCCTGACTGCAGACGCATGACATCACCGTTAGCCCTCCACCTGCATCCCCCGTCACCCCTCTTTCCTCTGAACAACTACCCGGTGCACATGGGTCAATGGGACTTGAACGTGCCCACGCCAACCCCATGAGAAAAGGAAAAGGCAGCAGCTTATTCCGCTAGTAATCCGACAGCACTCAAAGACAGGAAGAGAGCACACCGGAAGACAGAGAGGCAAAAGCAGCGTGGCAACAGCGTTGCCAACAGTAGCTGTCTGCGTGAGAGAGACGCTCGCCTCTGCCAAAGTAAACTACACGCAAAAGAAAAACTGTTCTCACAAGGAAGGCAGAGTTGCTTTCGGGAGTGGCCACGATTTTCCCTTGGAGGCAGCTGTGGGTTTGGGGAAGGGCCCAGGCTCAAGGGTTCTGTGGAACTGGGATGCGATCAAGGAGAAGCAGCGGCCACCATGGAGTCAGCAAACATACAGCAAGCGCCTACTTGTGTAAGATACGGCGACTGGGCTCAGCCTGCATCACGCTTTATGACCCTGTGGCGCAACGTCGGCCTGTGCTCTTGATAAAAGGTGACTGCCCTCTCCTGGCCACCTTTCATGAGACTGACCGTTTAAGATTTAGCTGTCCCCACCACCTGTCCCCATCATTCTTCCCCCTCTGAGATGTCAAGAACTCCCAGTTAAATGGAATGCCTTCCTGGTCCTTACAGGCCCAGTTTTTCTTCAGGGGTCGGGAACTAAGCAAAGGAAAGCTTACCCAGCCCCTTTATCAAAGAGAACTCCTTTAGCGGATGGGTCGTGAGACTTCCAGGGACTCCCACAATCTTTTCTTTCCATTAGCCCTCTCGTTCTGTGACGACTACGCCCCTTCACCAGCGTCCTCACTGTGCAGAGCTCCCTGGTCAGCCTGAGCGTTCGCTCCCTAGAGACCCCAGCCCAGTCAGGGCCCCGGCGCCCTTTCTCAGTTAGGCTGCACCCCAAGCTTCCGCCTGTAGTTCTCAATCCCTGCACTTCGTTCTGCCGGCTCCTCCAATTATGTTCGTCTCACAGTAGGTCTGTATCTCTGAATCGTTTCTTTTTTCTTGCACCTGTGGCCGTCATCATATAGAGCCAGCAGTTTGTGTAAACCCAGGCAAAACTTGCTGTTTGAGGTTCCTGAATTCTAGCAAGGAGGGGTAAGAGACCTGGTTATAAGAAAAGCAAGACTGGAGATCCCGCCAAGAGGCAAGGCGTGGATTTACCTTCCCAGGGTGGCACTTCTAGGTTTGCTGATGCAAAGGGGCGCCCTTGCTCCTGGGAGGGAGACCTGCAGAACAAACCTGGTCTGTGACCTGCACCCGGCGCCACTTGCAAGCAGCCGACCTCCTGAGAGCAGAATCCAAAACCCACGTCAGATGCATCCACCGACTTTAGTATATCTTTTACTATAATTAGCCACTTGTCTTCAAGACCATTTCGAGAGCTTGCCAATTTTGACCGAAAAAAAAAAAAAAAAGGATTCTGAGCAAAGTAGGTTTTATTTTATTTTGATTTTCCTGTAAGTAACGAAGGATAGTAAAACATTTTTATATTGGCCTCATTAATGTTTTCAGCCAACTCATGCTTGATCGCTAGAAAAAGGGAGGGGAAAGGAGGGAGGTAACACATGAGCTAAAGTCACAGATAATCCCCCAAACCTCTTTAATTGAGTTTTGGCCTCATCCTGCTAAGCCTTTTATCAGAGCTGCTAAGAAATAACCAGTGTGACATATTTAAGCTTCATCTCCTCTGCTTCCTCTCCCCTGGACTGCTAATGAGCTGTGAAGTGGCCAAAGATAGCTGGCCTCCACACAGGAGGGAGAGGGCCATCGGCTGGACAGCCTACCAAGTCATCTGAACGCCACACAAGAAGCTCTGCACTTCTCCTGCCAGTCCTGGGAAGAAGTACGATTATTTAAGAGGCTGAGAGGGCATTTTTCGCCCAAACACCTGCCCCTGCCCAGCTGAGAGCTCACCGAAGAGGTACATGTGTGTGGGGGGTTAGAGGGTCAGGTCTCTAGACATCATCTGATTCCTGAATTTGGCTACATTAGTCCACGGAGTGCAGAAACGTGGGGGAACTTGTTGGTGGCACAGAGCCTGCCAAGGGCCGAGCAGAGACGTGGCTTATGAGGGCTACGGTTTTCATCACAAACCTCCACCAAGGCTCAACACAACCTGAGTTCTGATTACTTAAAGAAAAAAGTCTCCTACAGCTATAAGTTCAGGACAGCAAAGTAAGAACGTCAGGGTGATCAGAAGTGTTTTGGACCGATACCACCCCGAATTGAGAGGTGGGTCAGGATGGTAGAAGGAACCTAAGCCCCCTAAAAGAGGACATGTCAGAGCTTCTAGGTCAAGTCAAAAAATGTGGAGGGTCTGTCTACTTGTGCCATAAAGCTGGTTTCCAATAGGCACCTGCTAGTCAAGGATTTAGATGTAGAATAAGTTTGCTGTAGAGAAAATGCAGAAATAAATATTGATAGATCATTCATATATACACATACACACAAATGCATACTGGTATACAGACATATACACAAATGCATACATATATACATTCATGAAACAAACAGGTCTTTCTCTATGTGCCAGGCACTCACCTAAGAACTGGACACAAGCCACAGAAGCTTAAAGCTGGTGGTGTCAAGAAGCCTGGGATTGGCTGGGGAAGATGAGGAGTTGGAAGACTAGTTCAGTCATAGCTCTTAGACCTGGGATAGCGCCCTGGCTGGATCGAGTCCAGGCTCTTCATGGCACATGTGCTCACTGCTCTCCTCCGCCTACCCCACCCCCACCCCCACCCCCGCTGCCTCCATGCCAAATGATTCAGGTCCCGGAACCTGAAACCAAGGGTCCTTAGGACTTTGATTAAATTTAGCTTTAAATCCTAGTGCTAGAAGTCATCTCTCTGTCTCTCTCTATATATACACACACAAATGTATATACACACACACACACATATATATATATCTATCCCTTAGAGACCTAGCACCCCCCCCAACCCCCAGGGTAGCAGAAGACAATAGCCTGGCCTGACAAATGGCCATGAGGTCAGCACCTCTACAGGCTGAAGGTAACATCTTGACCTAAGTTATACTCCTGATCCCTCAGGTGGAGTGACCCGCTGGCTACTTTCCCACGAGACCGGACAGATGGGCCACAGAGCAGACCTCAGACTGTCCTCAAGACCTGGAGAAGGGATTCATTACCCTTACCTCACCTCTGGCCAATCAGCTCCCAGCACGACCCTGAACCCCCTAACCCAGTGTCTTGAGATTTAGCCCTTATCTGTAATCTACATACCGCTGGGCTCCGCATCGCTGGGTCAGCCAATTCGACCAAACTATGTTTCTTCCTGCATTGCAAACTCCCGCTCTTGCATTTCATCGGGCCAGGCAGACTGGCTCAAACCTGACTCAAATGGGCAGGGTCCTGGTGGGTCAGGAACCTGCCCATTTCTGGGCCTCCCACCATTTTCTGCTTCGAGAACATCTGTACTTATTATAACAACCCCTCCCCCCGACTGCTCTCACCACCACCCTTGGGAAGCCTTGCCCAGAACCACAGGGTGACGGTCACCACGTCCTGCCCCATCAGCACCAAGTGAACACGGCCATTACTCCGGAGTGCTGGAACGACCTGGCTTTCTGACCGTCTACTGAGACCGGCAGTGGCTGTGAAGGCAATGTATTCAAGTTCCCACAAAAACTGTATTCTCCAGCAGCCTACTAGCGGCCGGAGCACAGGCTAAATCCGAAAGGCCCGTGGACTGAAGTTTTCATCGGCAGCAGGAGGGGCTGGATTCCTAGAACAGGAGAATGGGCGTATGTTGGTGGGGGCACAAAAAGCTATGCACAGCCTGCATCACCAGTGTTCCAGTCTTTTCCCAGGAAACCCCGACGACAAATTCCCGAAAGAGCAAAGTGGTGAAAGTTTGAACAAGCCCAGGAACAGAGTGGTAGATTAAGAAACAGCATGTGAGTCTGAGGCGGACCAAACAAAACACGAACCCAGGTACAGAAAGCCCTGCCCCTGCCGCATGCCAACACAGCAACAAACCAGAAAAGACAGGAAGGCAGATGATGGGCTCTTCCAGGTAGGTAAGAAGGAAGTTCCGATGAATTCTAAAGAAGTTCCACTTTGTTCATTCGTTCATCCGACAAATATTTACGAAATGCCTTGCCCGTGTGGGACCGCATTCCGGGCCCTGAAGACACAGCAGAGAAAGACAAAGGTGGCGAACGGAACAGAACCAACCCAGGCCTTGCCTTCGCAGAGCTGCTGCGCTCATGGGTGTGGGTCAGGCCGTGAGTGAGTAATATTAATATGTCCCAGATGACGGTAAGCGCTCTGGAGAAGAAAACACAAGGGTGTGCAGGAGAGACTGTCCGGGCGGCGGCGGGGTGGGGGGGACGCTCTGCAAGGAAAAGTTAAATACAGATCTGAAAGAGAGGAGGACACCCAGGGGGGTTCCTGCAGGTAGAGCTCTCTGGCTGAGGACGAGAGCAAGAGCTAAAGGCTCCAGGTAGGTGCTGGCCTGACACATCTGGGCAACAGCCAAGATGACAGTAAGTGAGGACAGGCTGTTCTGTTACAACATGTGTTTCTAATAACACGCATTAGCTCATAGGCTATTGGTAAATAGTAGGATAATGTTGGTATAACATGGAAACAAGATTTCTCTTAGGAGAAAGGAGCCAGCATAGCAGGAGCAGAACTCCAACCCTAGCAGGAAAGGAGGCAGCCCGCAGGTGGGCTGCTGCGCAGGCTGGAGCAATTCCAGCCGCGCTGAAGGGCGCTGAGAACAAGCACCTGCGCCAGAGCTGTCTCCCCAGAAGTGCGCCTGCTTCTCAAGCTCCCCCAGGGGACCCGTCGTTGCTTTGGGGCGCAGTGCAGTTTCAAAGCTGTGGAAGACAGGGGAGGTCTGCTCCGACCTTAGGCTTCTCATAAGCCCTCTTTTTTCAGCGTGCGTTTTGCAGAACACAGAGATTTACAGGACACATGGATAGTGTTATAGCAGAAACATCTGGCCAAGGGAAATCAAGGATTACAGGGAACCCCATCATGAAGGGCCTTCCAGGCCACTAGGCGATGGGAAAGAACTGGGGGGCCCTGGGCACAGGATGGAGGACACGATGTGCAGAAAATGAACTGGTGGGTGGAGAGAGGGGGGTAAGCGCAGAGGAGAAGGAGGAGCTGGGGCCTTCCCAACATCCTGGTGAGAGAGGGCGGGGCTTGGACCAGGACCGTAGCAGTGGAAATGGTGTGAAATGGTGAGAAATGGTGAGGATTTGCTCATGAAGTGGCTTTGGGAAAGGACAGAAAGGAAGGAGTCAAGAGGATGCCAACATCTTTTATTAGAAGCAACTAAAAGATGGAGGTGTCACCGACTGACATGGGGGTGACTGAAGGACGACCCAGTTAAGGATGATCAGTTCGTTTCTGGGAAGCTCAAGTTTGAGGCCTACAGAATATCCAGTGGAGATTTCAACTAGGTAATGGACGAGACATGTCTAGAGTTCAGAGGAGAGATGAATTTGTAAGTTTTCAGTGTATAAAATATTTAAAGCCACGAGAGTACATGTATTCAAATTCCTACTAGATATTGTTTTTCCAGTAACCCACTAGCAGCACAGGCTGAACCTACAAAGCCTGGGGACGGAATTTTTAATTCTGAGCATGTGAGCTTGACTCATGGCACAGGAGCAGGAGCGGCTTCGGGGGGCCAAGGGGTAGAGGAGAAGGACAGGCTGAGGTCCTGTTCCGGGGTCATTCTAACAGTGAGAGACCTGTGAGGAGGGAGAAGAATCAGGGAAGACTGGCGTCCCAGAGACCAAATGAAGAAGGGGGCGGGGGTGACCAAACAGGTCGAGGAAGGTGAAGACCGAGGACTGGCCATGGATTTAGCAACCAGGATGGTCCCGGCAACCAAGCCCAGCGTCCAACTGCCATCCGCCCAGAATCAATGGAGCCCAGACAACTGTCTCAGGGGGTTTTGCTGAAAAAAGGGATTAAGAAATGGGGCTAAAGAAAGACATAGGATCAACATTTGTGCATTTTTTTAATAACATTGGGACATCACAGCGTGTTTCTGTGATGACTGGAATGATCCAGTGAAGAAAGAAAATAGATAATACAAGAGAGAAGGAGGAACAGTGCTGGGGTCCATCCCTGGATGAAGGCAAGAGGGAAAGCAAGTGTCGAGGGGAGAGGCGTGACTTAGAAGCTCCTCGCTGATAGGAGGGGGCAGAGCGTGCGGCCACGGACTCTGAGGTGAGCGGATGTGGTAGTGGGAGCGGGCGGATTCTCTTCCTGTCTCCGGGTTGTTTTTGTTTGCTTCGGGTTTTTTGTGGGGAGGCAGTGAAACTGGAAGAAAGGCTATCTGCACAGAGGTAGGATGTGGGATAGGCATTAGGGCTTGAGGAGAGAGGACAAGGTGTGCAACGGGTATTTAGGGGGGTAGGAAAGTGAACGGACGAGGATGGGGATGGGGGCACGGCCAGGCATTGCCGAGGGCTCAGCGAGGTGGTGGTTGTGAATCTACAGTGCAACCAGTCAGCCTGCTGTTTGTTCCAGCATCGTTTTGCTCTCAGGTACGGGCATGGTGTAGGCAGAGAGCTGGATTTAATCTGGGTTGGGATTTTGCCAGATGGAAGTAGGATGATGCAAGAGAAGCACAAAAGATTATGATAATGAACCTCTGTGGCTAGAATGATGTGTCCCCCCCGCCCCCAAATTCACATGTTGAAATTCTTATACCTGATGGTGATGGTATCAGCAGCTGGGAACTGCAGGAGGTAATTAGGTCAAGTGGCTGGCACCCTCATAAAAGGGATTAGTGCCCTTGGAAAAGTGACTCCACAGAGCTCCCGAGCCCCTTCCACGTGTGAGGACACAAGGAGAAGTCTGCAACCCAGAAAAGGGCTCTCACTCAACCATGACCTCAAACCTCCTGCGGCCAGAACTGTCAGCAATAAATTTCTGCTGTTCACAGCCCGCCCCATCAGGGGTATTTTGTTATGGCAGCCTGATCCCATCAGGGGTAGTTTGTTATGACAGCCTGATGGGACTAACTAAGACATGGACCATGGAATACGGTGTGTGATAAAGATGTTTATTTCTTGTCAGCTGAGAATGGACAGTGAACCAGCATTGGCTCTAAGCAATTGTCATACAGCAAATGAGAATCCGTAGATACGCATTTCACCACAAAGTGCTGTCTTTCCCCCTTCTTTACAAATGTCCTTTCCCCCTTTCTAGTGGGTAAAACCACAGTAACATCAAACACAAACTTCCTGTTGAGAGATGAGTAAGTTGTATAATATTCTCATTAATACTGAGCGCAACCATCCTTTGAGGCTCATTGTTTGCAATAAAGAGTTCAGCAGCCCTGCTCTCAGCGGAGGGCTCCCAGGAACCACGGTGGCTGGCGGTGATGGGATGGAGCATCCCCTGTGACCTGCCGCCGACGGCAAGTCATTCCATGCGCATGCCCGCTCGGGCTTCCTTACTGCTCTTACTCTGTCCCTGGCGATGGACTTCTAGGAGACATTCTCCGTGACTTTTCTGTCTATTTTTTTTCCCTCTGGGCCTGCCCCCATGAGTGAGCTGAAGGACCAGCCCCCTCAGTCCCATCACCACACATGGGCCTGAGTGATGGGGCAGGCTGAACCGACCTTCCATCCTGGCTGCTGGCAGGCATGACCGGTGGACTTGAAAGAAAGTTTCCGAAAGTGGATGCTAACCCAAGATCAAATGAGGTCAGGGCTGTGGATTCCTTGAATATACTGTTCTTCTCTGGCAGCTTGTTTTTGGATGCTGGGATATACCATTCTTTTGTGGTTCTAAAATAGCATTTCCCATCTGGGCTAGTTATTCTGTTTGGCCCTTCTCCTCCTGTGAGAGCCAGTCCAGGGCCCTCCTCCTACGGTTTGCTCCTTGACTGCTGTGGGCCCAAGGGCAGGCTCCCTTTCTGGCTGGCTTCCCACTGGGTTTGAACAATAGGGATTAGAAAGTTGAAAGAGAGGCCAGGGATGGCTTCCCCTCCGTGCCTGGGGCCCCTCCTTGTGGCTCCTGCTGTCCCAGAATTAGGGAGACACCCTGTCCTTCCAGGGCTGCTCCAGGTCCAGGGTGGTAACAGCCTCTGTGGCAGCAAGGGTCCCAGTGCCTCAACACGCCTTGTTGGACTTTAACCCCACCCACCCTCCGGACATCTCCCCTTCCTTAGGGTCTCGCAAACCTTCTAAGTTAGACTCTGTTTCTTGCCAGGACCCTGACTGACACCGTTTCAAATTCACGTGTAATTTTTCAATTGCTCTTTGGTGCTGAAGCTGTAAGAATAAAAGGCAAATCCCAAACATAGGCAACATTTTCATTCATTCATTCATTCATTCATTCATTCAATCCAGGTGAATATGCTAACACCATGTCTTGTTAAAAGTAGAAAGAGACTCCTTTACTTTGAGAACTTCAGAATGACTTACCAGGGAACCAGGTCTACAAATTGCTTTTCTTGTTGTCAGTAAAACTTTCACTTCCTGAATCAAAGGACACTTAACAAAGGCTAGTAGTCACCTGTCATTCAATAAACTTTCAAAAGACTGCTGAAATCTTTTTCTATTAACTGTGACCCTGAAACTGTAAGTATTTTGATGACAGCTGATTTGATACCCTAGACAACTAATCAGTCAATTATTAGATTGTTTGGGAGGTTCTCTTAGCCTAATAAAAGGCCCTGAGATTCTTTCTTCAGAGAACGCAACAGAGGAAATGAAAAGAATTTCAAAATACTTCAAAAAAGTTTTCAATAGTAACAATTCGCCTATCTGATGGCTAAACTGTGCCAAATGTCAAAAGATTAGTAATACAACCTTATATTTACCCAAGATTAGCCGGGCTATAAAGACTAAGGTCAGAGAATATTGCTGTAAGTTTTCCATGAATTTGCTTAATAATCAACCATTAATACACTCCTATTTCCTTGTAAGGACCCAAGATCCTGAAAAGTCTAGGGAAAAAAGTCTGCTGCCATTATCCAGGTAAAATGAGGTCAGAGTGAAATTTCTAGATGAAATGTATGAGTCCAGTAGGTTCTTATCTTAAGGAAAATAACTTTGCAGACTGACCAATGTCACATGAAACAGACGTCAACATCACATTGCACAACGTACATGAAGTCCTACCAGGAGGCCAAAAAAAATGTATTCCTGTTGAGAATGAATAGGTAATCTACAGTTCAGCCTAGCAAAATGGACCAGAAATACTATTTTGCTTTGGAAAACGAACCAAGGACTACATGTTAGCAACTTTTTCAACCTTTGCTCCTAAGAAGTATGCTAGAGATCACAAAACGAGACAAATGTCAGTTCAAATTCTAGCTTTGCCTAAGTGACTCCATTAACCTTTGGCGTGTAAACTGCCATCTCTAAGTGCCAGTTTCCTCATCCACGGTACAGGAAAAATTACTCATTTGCTTTGGTTCACAGATACCATTGGTTAGGAGATGCCCCATTTCACTTGGAAAGGGCTTTAGGGAAAGAAAAAAGAAAAACATTTTAATGTGAAATGTGCTTATTAATTACCCTATGTATCCTGACTTCAGACCTATGAAACTGGATAAAACATAATCTGGGAAACAGGACAAGGCTATCCAGCCCACAGCGAGTGTCATGTGAGACAAAGAACAGAGACTATGGGGGCCGTCCCAGCACGTGGCTCCAGAGCAAGCCCTCACAGACGACGATGACATACTGTCAGCATTAACGTCACCATTAACGAGGAGGAGCAACCATTCAGGCTTTTTGCTCGCATAGATTTCAGTTTGAAATACCAGGGAATTTTAAAGGTAAAATAGGTTGTAGAGACATTATTCTCTTTGCGTTAGAGATAACCTGCACAGACGGCAAGAGAAAGTGACTTATCAAAGTGCTCTGATTAATTGCAAAATCAAAACTGGAACCCAGATCTACTTGTCTGATTCATAATAATAACAACAACAATAATAATGTAAGTACATCTTTGTGCCAGGCACGGCCATAAGTGCTTTATGCGTAATCCTGAGTCACCACAACAATCTGACATGACAGCGCACTCAGCACTATTATCCCGTTTTCCAGAAGAGGAAACTGAGGCCCACACAGGATCAGTGAACCTCGCAGAGGCGCACTCGTGGTCCGGGTGAGAGCTCCGATCCAAACCCAGGCCTACCCAGCCCCAAAGCCTAGATTCTTCCCACAGAGCTAACGCCTCCACGTGGCTCCCCACTCGCTCCTTCTTGGATAGTTTTACTGCTGGAAGTCTTATCTTTTTAACAAAACCATTCATTCTGCAAGTGTAAGGACAACGTTACCTAGTTCTTTTGAACATACATGGCACAGAACTGGGTCCAAAACATGTTTGCTGAGTGTACAACAGCATTAAAAAAATTGACTTGTAAAAGCAAAATGCCACAAATGCTGAAGCACTTGAAACAACGAAAGGTGCACAGAATTGCCCAGGTAGTGACTCGTACCTGGAGACCGTCCCTTCTCCGGAAGTGAGTCCTCACTTCTTTCAGCGCCCTTGGTTCATCAATCACTTCAAGAACGGGGCTTGAAGAGACATCCTCCTCAGTTCTCAGAAGCAGAGTTCTAGCCTTCCCCCTGCTGGTCCCCTGCCAGTCCTGCTTTCCTTAACGGACACCTCCCAACACGCGTTCTCGAGCAGCCCCACGGCAGGGCCAGGGTGCCAGGTGTGCAGCTGAAGTCCGACTGCTACACGGACCTGTTTAATGTTAGGCGTCCAGACACCTGAAGCAATGCTCAGCTGAAAGGGGCAGCACAAGCCGATGCTTTTCTTCTCACTTTTAAAGAGAGTGAAGCCCCTCTTGAGATAATCGAGAGACCCAGAATATAAGGGAGGATTTCCCAATGGAGTCTCTGGTGAAGGAGCTGGGATGAAATCTTCCCATCCTCACCCTGGCCGGGAGAAGACATCTCACCCTATAGAGGGACAGAGTGCTCACGCCGAAGACTGCGTGTGGTAGGAGGGTCAGGTAAGGGATGCAAAGGCAAGCATCAGAAGATCTTTGCCCATTTCTTCCTTGAAACTCACCCCCTTCTTCCTTCCTGCCTGGCCCAGCAGGCTCTCTCCCCATTAAAAATTCGGCACCACATCTGGTGAGCTGGACCAGGGCCCACAGTCAGCCACAATCTGGTTGTATTACTTCCTAAAATAGAGGAATAACATCACCCTATGTAGACAGGACTTTGCGTTGTTCTTTGGTGAATCTCTACCATTTATAATAGTGACCAGCTCATAAAGACTCTCAGTAAATATTTGTGAACTGCATTAACAGTCTTCAAAGGGATTCTTCATTCCACATCCTTGCCAAAAGGTGACAGTGTGCTCTACCACTTTCCTTAAAATCTGGAATGCATCGCACCTCTGTGCCCCACCCCCAAGTTATAAACGAATCATGTGCTTCCTTTACTAGAACATTCCATATTTTGACACTGTACCTATTTCAGAATGAGGTCACTCTCTAAGTCCAAAACAAGGTCAAAGGCATCTCCGGAAGTCTTTCAATAAGCTTTATAGGGAACTTTCCTCTTAGGGCTCAGAAGCTGGGGCACAGGGAAGTATCTGGAACATGGTGGAACAGAGTCCAGACCTGACTCTGGAGTTCTGTTTCGGAGACCCTGGGAACCACGGACGAAAGCTAGACAGAGCCTGAGGCACAGTGCGCCGGGCAGCCGGAGCTCGCCCTGCAATCAAATCGTGAGCGAGCCAGGACACGCCGTGGCCCTCTCTGCGATGTTCTCATCTTCCCCTTGAACACCATCTGAGTCTGATCATTTCCCTGCCTTCCTCTTCCTTTAGATCAGGAGCTGACCACATGGGGAACACATGAGCACCGTGCATTTTTTAAACATCTCTAAGATCTTGCAAACTGCTGGGAGTATAATTTTAACGGTTTACTCACACAACTCCGTGCCTCTACTGCTGAACATTTCAGGCTAGTGTTGAATTGCTGAGGTTCATCCTCAGCAGTTGTGCTACAAACTCGAGTCTCTGGACCTCAGCGTTTCGTCCTACAAAACCTGAGAAGCGGACTTGCAGAGCTCTGAGGCCCCTCCTGACTTCATGGACCTCGGACTCCCGCCTGCTGCGTCTTCACGTCGAGTGCCCACGGGCGAGCGGCAGTCCCGTCCGGAAGGGAGGACAGACACTGACGGGCGCTATGAACGATCCAGATGACGAACTACCCTCCCAGGCTGGTTAGTGTAACAGCAGTTAACATGATGCGCGGAAAAGCTGCTCTGAGCTTAGCAAAGCCACCTGTGTGGCAAGAGTGGTGACTCCAGGACCCTTCTCTAAGCGCTCTGTCAGTGTGGCTTGCAGATGAGCTTTTCTTCAAAATGTTTCCATCTTTAGGAACGTGTTTTGGTCACCACTGCCCGCCCTCCTACCCCCAGCTGTTACGTTTACAAATCTGGCTGCTTTTATTTGCGTACGGCATGGTTCACACCAGGAAGACTTTTCTTCCCTAGGTGGCATTGGGCAATGTCAGGGTTACCTTTTGGTTGTTGCTAGCTGGGGGAGGTGTGTTATGGGCATCTAGTGGGTAGAAGGCAGGGATGCTGCTAAGCACCCTACAATGTAAAGGGCTGTCCTCACAATGCAGAATGGCCTGCCCTGGCTGGTGTGGCTTAGTGGGTTGGAGCATCACCCCATAACCAAAAGGTTGTGGGTTCGATTCTTGGTCAGGGTGCATACATCCCTGGTTGCTGGGAGCCAAAAGACATAGCCAATCAATGTTTCTCTGTTACATCGATGTTGCTCTTGCACGCGCATGCTCTCTCTCTCTCCTTGCCCCCTTCCTCTGTCTCTCAAAACAGTGAGGGTATGTCCTCAGGTGAGGATAATAAAATAAGTAAAATAAAATTGTCAGTAGTGCCAAGATGGAGAAGCCCAGGTCCAGAGACAGGAGGGCGGAGGGGCAGTTGGAACCAGCATTCCTCTGAGCGGCACTTTCTCTAGAAGGGACGCCTGCTGGCCTGTGTGTAACTGGCTTCTTGCACACACAGGTTAACGTTATCTGCCTAGATGCTATAGACCTTCTGAGTTTGTAACCTCTGGACTCTACTACATGTCTGGCTTTTTGTTTTAAAACCCCCTTCCTCCTCCTCCCCCAAAAGGGTCCCGTTGCGAGGCTTCAGCTAAGTTTCAGCCCCTTTTCTCAGCAACAGAAAGCAAGTCCAGCCCTCCCGAGCGAGCCGATTCTCTCAGGTGACCCAACATGGTAGATGCCGTTTTCCTTTGCAAGCTGAGACTCTTGTTTTTTAGGACAGACTATTCTCTTGCAGCTCTATACCTGGCAGAAAGAAAAAAATAAAAACAACCACACATAGTTTTGTTGTGGGTAGCCAGGTATGGGGCAAGGATTCAGGCCTCTGATAGCTCAGGCGCTTGGAGAACTTCCTTACCGAGGTGAAAACTTCTTCTTTATATATATATATATTTTATTGATTATGCTATTACAGTTGTCCCATTTCTCCCCCATCATTCCCCTCCACCCTGCACACCCCCTCCCACCCACATTCCCCCCCTTTAGTTCATGTCCACATGTCACAAGTTCTTTAGCTTCTCCATTTCCCACACTATTCTTGCCCTCCGAGGTGAAAACTTCTTACACCGCAGCTGCCTCAGGCCTGGAGCTTGCGGGCAATCAACAAAGAGCCGCAGGGAATGGGAACTGGAGATAAAAGTGACTGCTGACTCAACAGTAGTCACCTGGCAGGTGTCAGACGTTGCCTGCCAGCCAGGGCTCTCTCCCCAGGTGCTCCATTTGTCCCTGCCAAGCTGATGCGGCCGCAGCTTCCCCACTGCAGGGAGTGCTGGCTGGTCTACCAGACACCTGCTGACGATGCACGCTCAGCTCAGCCTCACCCTTCCCTGCACTGGCCAGAGGATAGCCGGCGGTGGCCACTCCTCCCTGGCATGGCCTGTTTTACCACAGGGTCCAGAAGGAAGTCACTGCAGCTGTGATCTCTGTCCCGTACCAGGAGACTGGAGAGGGCCACTGACTGCCACTCTATCAAGTTCATTCAAAGTGAGAGAAAGTGAGACCCACCAGAGCGTAGACCAGAGAATGTCGATCCTTCCATGCATCAGCAGGACCCGGTGGCCAAGAGACTGGAGCTGTCTGTGTACTAACAGCTCTGCCCGGCCCTGTTCCTACAGGACATGTTCTAGGGGCTTGGCAACGTGCCTGTCTTACAGCAGACAAGCGGGAAGTCCACGTTCTCCAGCTTCCCTTGCAGCCAGGGATGGCCCTATGACGCCGACTAATGAGATGGAAGTTGAAGTCACCGAGGAGGACATTTAAGAAAGAGAACAAACTTGGCTGGCTTAACTGTTTACCTTTTGCCCTTGACCTTTCCTCTACTTCTGGCCTGGAAACCTGGTGCCTGGGCCCCTGCAGCTGTTCTGTGGGATGAGAAAGAGGGCACCTCGGAAAGGATACGAAGAGAAAGCCTGAAGCTCACGACACTTGCTCACAGAGGCTGCAATACTGACAACGTGCGAACTTGGCAATTTACTGAAATTTTTCCGGGTCTCAGTTTCCTGAAGTATGATATTATCTCCTTTGCAGGGTTTTTATGGGGACTTAAATGAGATAGTATCTGCTTAATTACCTCAGGATGGTGGATAAAAATCAGCTTCCAAATCAACAAATAAATCATTCCTTTCTCTTTTCTAATCTCCAGACTTAAGGAGACAATAAGCCAGACTTACTCGCTAGTAGCCACCAATCTCAGCAGGCCCCATTCCAAGCATTCTGTGACTTGGTGTCGCTCAGCACACGGAGATGCTACGCGCAAACCAGGCCTTAGGCCATTTTAGGCCATCGCTGTTCAGCCTTTTCCATGCACACCCAACCTCGTGCGCGCATGAACCGATTACTGAAACTCTGAGGAACCCCAAAATGGTATGTTTTGCCAATCTAACTAAAAAATAGGCATGCTTTTGATTCTTTCACACCAGACGGCTACTGTGTTCAC
This sequence comes from Glossophaga mutica, assembly GCA_039655065.1. Classification (NCBI taxonomy): domain Eukaryota; kingdom Metazoa; phylum Chordata; class Mammalia; order Chiroptera; family Phyllostomidae; genus Glossophaga; species Glossophaga mutica. The sequence goes on from CM077305.1 coordinate 7,287,033, forward strand.
TCTTGTCAATTTTTAATTTGACAGTCTAAGGGAAAAGAGGTCAGTGTCCCCGCCTAAGGAGTCAGGTAGTGCATGTTTTAAAAATTCTTGTGGCGTTTTCTCTCCCTAGGCAGTTGAAAGAGATTTCCTTCAAGGTAAGCAGCAGGAGGCCAAGATAAGTAAGTAGCAGATTGGGCCTTGTCAGGCTGAAGCAGAAAGTGTAGCTTTGCTCAGTGGGGAACCCAAGAATATCTTAAACAGAGTAAACATCAAGAAGAATCTCAAATCCCCATACAGCTGAAGACATTTCTCCTCCAGGGAAATGATGGGGAACTGGGAAAGCGAAGAGGGAGCGTGACCCTCCTACAGGCCCGGGGCCTGCAGACCTCGGACCCTCCCCCCAGTCTCCAAGCACACCCACTTCGAGAAAGCAGCCTGAGGGAGGGGCATGGTGGCCTCTCAGTCAAATTGTGTTTACCAAACAGGGGGTGGGTGTCTAGTTCGGTGCTCTCTGCCGGAAAGGACACCGGGAGCAGAGGAGGCAAACAGGAAACATTCAGTAACAAATAAGACTCGCTCACCAATAATCATTATTGGCCGGGAGACGACCCAGAGGGCTCGCAGTGAAACCCACAGAGAGAAACCATGAAATGGGAGACGCATGCATCCCTACGACCCGAGAAACCGTGCTTACCATGCACAGCCAAGACTCACACGGTCAAAGACTCATGCGGATGGTGATAAGCGAGGCAGTGAATAAAATCAACTGCAGACTATGGAGACTATGCAGAGCATGGAGTTGCCCATGGAGGTCAAGGTAACTAGCAGGGATGAATGGGAAATACCGTAAGAGGTTCAGCCTTTGACCCTTTAAGCACAGAGGCAGCACAAGAGACAGACAGGAGGTTGGGGCTCCTAACAGACGTCCTCCAGACACCGGAGTCCCCTCGCTCTGGCCCCAACACCACCTGGCATTGGGGTGTTGGGCTTTCTTCCTCTGCTCTGCTTTCTTCCTCACTCATATGCCAAGTGTCCGCATGATGAAAATGACTTACATGGGGACGGCACATGGAGAGAGATGGAAAAATAAAGAGAGAATGCAACGGAGAGAATCAGAGCCTGAGGAGGGTCCCCACCGGGCCTGGGCCTTTCAGGAGCGCTGCTCCGTGGGCGGTACTGCGGCGAGGTCACGAAACACACGGACCTTTGTTTCGACTCCTCCCCTTACCCCGAACTCCCCTGTAACTTCTCTTTCAGAAAAAACGGCCAACACTTTCGAAGGGCTCACATCACGCCAGTGTTCTAAGCACATCATATACACATATGTTGACCCCTTTGATCCTCAACAGGTAAAGTGGGCCCTATTATTATGTTCCCATTGAATGGACGAGACAACTGCAGCACAGAGAGGTCAGGTAATTTTCCCAGGGCCACAGAGCTCAGAAGTGACAGGACTGAACAGGAACCCGGACAGCATGGCCCCCGAGCCTGTGCTCTCAGCATCCACATCATCTTGAGCTCACACAGCCCCCCTCCCCCCACGTCCGCAAAGCCGGCCCTGACCGGCACCTCACACCCACGACTGCACTCCACCCTCCAGTGCGCCTCGGTGCGCCTGTTCTCATTTCCCCGCGAAAATGACTCAATACAACGTTCAGATGCGACTGTCAGTTTACAAGAAAGAAAGAGGACAGGAAACGTGGGAAAGGGTGCTGTTGGGTAAGCAAGCAGCTAAATCCAGTATGCAGCAAACTCTCCGGGAGAAACAACTCAGTTTCTCCAACGAATAGACGACAAAGAGACATCGACTGATGTTGAACCTATAGATTAAGAGACTCAGAAGACTTACAGCCACTTTCAAGTGTGGACATTAGAGCCAGATTCAAACAAACAAACAATGAAAATTATGACATTTCTGTGACAACTATAATTTGAATACTAACTGAATATTCAATGAGTTAAAGAGTTTTTTCATATAGTAAAGGGATTGTAACTATACCTCTAATATGCTCATTTTTTGGAGATTTACACTGAAATACTAATGAATAAAGTGAAGTGATCTCTGGGATTTGCTTCCAAATAACATGGGAAGGATAAACTGGGTGGGGCAGAAATGACACCAACCTGGCCAGGAGTTGATACGACTGACACTGGGTGATGGGTATTTGAAGATTCATTATCCTGTTCTGCTTGCTTTCCTATATGTTGAAAATTTTACATAATAGGAGTTTTATAAAAGTTCGAAGGAGAGGCACATCAGGGTTTAAGGACAAGCCTTCAGGCAAGGAGGAGGCTCCAGGTTCATCCGTATTTCATCTGTGGATCCTCTTTCAGCAAAGATTTTAAAGTGCAAGGGAAGGGTTTAGATGAGAATGCACGTCTGGGATGGAGGCGCTCCAGCTGCTGAAAGCCAAGCCTGGGACATGCCAGGCTACCCTGGAACTAAATTCCCCAAGGAACGAGTTTCTTCAGTAGCACTGGAGTACTCTCAGAGTGACGAAGCAAACCCTCTTCTACCCCTTGGCCAAAACTTCATCAGGCCCTGAAAGCTCAGGGCAGAAAGTACGAGGAGGAAGAAAATCGCGCCCACAGGTCTCAGGACTAGAGGAGGACGCAAAGGAAGCCCTCCGTGGAGGGGGACAGGGAGCATCCACACACACGACAGAATGTCACGTAGGGCCACGTGGCGTCACGTTCACAGCCCTGTCTCAAGAGCACAAGGTCTCAGTCGCAGCCCCACAACCGATGTGCTGAGCAACTTTAGATGGTCCCTTAACCAGTCTGCGCCTCACCTGTTGTACCTGTAAACTGAGGAATGTGAATTAAAATTCCTGTAAAGATCCATAATCCCGAAGATAACACTAAAGATGTATGCTCTTGAAAGTCAGCCAGAACACTAGATGCAATAGATTACTCAGGGCCAGTCCAGTAGAAGTTTCTTTGAAACGTTACCACTGAGCTCCAGAGCCCTGGCCCTGGCTTTGTTTTGTTTGGCAAAATAAAGAAGACGAAATTAGGGAAGTTAGGAAGAAACCATAGCGAGTAAAATGGAATGTGCAAGGTAATGTGCTCCACTCCGGGATCAACGTTTCAGCTACGGGGATAAATTATGCATGAAAATGACGGGACACAAACAACAGATGAGAGAGGAGATGTGTTTTCTACCAGGACACCGCTCACTCTGGGTGTTCAACCACCCACGGGTGCCAATTGTCCTGAAGGCGATCCGTCTTTCAACAACTGTAATAGGACGCTAGACAAGGCGTACCTGAGACTTACAAACTTCACAGGCCAAATAATACCACCTCAGCTTCTAGAAACTAGACTCCCACAGTGCGTCCCAAGGTCAGGCACAGCTCGGATCTGCAGCGACACAGACATGCATCCAAAACACCCAGCCTTAAACTTCCTGCACGCTGTCAGGTCTTCAACAAGATTTTAAGGAAACAGTTGGTCTGGTTTGCTGAACGACCTTCAGAGAAAAAGAACAAGCCATTGGAAATGACGAAGGAGCCTGGTGTACTGAATTGGTTGGCAATACTCTTAAACTTAAATTGCAGGAATTATTCACTAATCAGGAAGAACGAATTCTCTCTGCTCAGAACACCTAATTATTGTTGCTCTCATGTGCTTCCCCCTCTGACACAAAGTGCCTCTTCACAGAGCAGGGAGGTTTCCGAAGGGCTGCCTCAACTGGTCTCGACAAGAGAGGAGATGAGTCACAGGAACGGCCTGGCACCATCTCACTCGGTCACAGCTCTTCTCCGAGGGCTAAACCACAGCCTGCCAGAGAGACGGAGCTTTTTCTTTCTCTCTCTCTCTAAACAAAAAGGGGACACCCGCAAAGGACAAGCCCTACTTGACATAACTGGTAGAATTACTGGCGACATGGCTCGTAGAGCCACTGTCAAGGCTGGATCTGCGGAGACGGTGAGGGCCAGCACAGCTAGGATGGACCTGATCTCCGGGAAGGCTTGAGGTGATGGTTCCCAAACTAACCTGGCTCGGGAGATAAATCACTCAGCATGCTCTCCTGTATAATGGAGACACACAGAGCTCAATGCCTGTCAGGTTCCGGAGCTCCACCTCCATTCGACCACCGGAAGCCGAGGCTTTCAGGCTTCCTCTGCTCCAAGTGTTTCTTCTTGAAACGGGGAGACATGTGCACACAAGCTTCAGCCATCTGCACAAACAGCATGCTACCCCGCCCCACAGAACCCATCATCCCCCAGGTCTGCGCCGGGCTGATCTGAGGCCAGTCCACTGTGTTCTTAACCTCGTAGCGGCAGGGCACTAGCGATGAAAGGCTGCCCGGGAGGAAAATAAGAGATGGTGACTGGGGGGGCTGTGTTTCCTTAATGCAGGATGAGTCACGTATGTAAATAAACAGAGCAGTGATATTCATTATCTACCAGGCTGGCAAGCAACAGGTGAGACGATTATAATCTTGGTGGGAAAATTAGCTAATAAATAATTCATAAATCTTTCACGAGGTAGGGAAGAAAATTTATATTCACTCGTCAGCCGCACCGCATCACTCTCAAAGGAGCGCATTGCTGTATTCTTTCTCTGTTTGCACCTCCCAGTACACGCAGGTGTCTGGAACATTCCAGAAGTACGTATTAGCTAGACGGAGTGACCTGAATGTAGCATGGGCACACTTGTCTTCTATGATTTTCCCTTCCCATTCTTGCTTCTCTATAAAAGCAACAAGTACCTCAAGTTATATCTGTAAGATTACAATGGAATCTATCTCCCTGAAAAGGGGAATTGGAAGATACGTATGTCACTTTGGTCCCCAAAAAGGGAACTGACACAATAGAATGTAGAGGCTGACATATTGCCTGAGTGAGATGGGAGATATTGAAAAATAGAAATACCAAGAAGTGGGACTTTTCATCATCTTAGAGGGACACTCAATTAGAAACTTAACTCTAACCACTTGTTTGGCTCTGATGGCTAAGCACCTTCCCAGAAAGAACTAGTGAATTTTTACAGTACAGGTGAATACCTTCAGTGCAGTTCACTCATCTGTAAAGGACAATGAGCAGAAATAAAAACCCAACATTTCGAGGCAACTCTTGGCTCACTAGACCTTTAAGTTCTGGGTGAGGATGTCATGAACGTGTCTAAGGATCAGTTCACTACACATCGACTGCATTTACAGCAGTGAGCTCTCTCTCGCCCGCCTGTTCATGCTAAGCTGTGCCTGAAGGCACATCGAGAAGTCCGTGACTGCCTCCCAGGAAATTTCCTGAAGACAGAGCACGGAGTGAATGGTCAGGATAGCTAGGCTTAGTTACAGAGATGGTGCGTCTGCTGGGTGCTTTCACTTTTACATATAGCCATCCATGCTTGATGGTGCTTGAGGCATTTTAGACAGAATAAAACATGAGATGGTTTTCCCCCTCACAAGTCTTGAACAATGAGAGTCGGTTTCTGGATATGAGGCGTTTGAAAAGGGTTTCGGTACTTGTTGAGCTACTAGGACCCAGCACACAGGATATGGAGGAAGTGAGAACGTATGTTCGCCCTCTTCCTTCCCCTGAAAATGACCCTCCCGCCACATCCAATCAGCCAGGGCGTGGCTGCCAACAAGGCCAGTGGGAAGAGAAGGGGCACACTGGCCAGAGAGCCCGAAGATGCAATTGTGGTGATGCCACGCCCTTTCATTCCTGGGATCCCGTCTGAGTTCCTAAAAGGACCCAGCTACAGGGTTTACAGGGAGGTTGGCCGTGGTAAGTAGATAAAGGATGCCCTGTCCTGTGGGACTTGCATTCTCTGGAGCATCTCCTGGGCGTCCTCGGGAGCCCCGAGTCTCTGTGGCAGTGAGGAGCAGTCCCAGGGAACTGGAAGACTCCCTTTCTGCTCCGTGGGCTCAGTGTCAACCTCTCAAAAGGCTTCCCTGTGCCGACTACGTAAAACCGTGCTAGCTGCCCCCCAGGCAGCTCAGACCTGCCCTGACGGAGGGTTTGCTGCAGTGCGGGCAGGACAAGGACAGAGTGTCCACCCCGGTAGTATTTTCCTAGTGTTCTCCTGGTCTGTCTTGGCAAATGAAAGCTGGAAGAAACAGTTCAAGACGAAAACACGTGTAGAATGTGCACAAAGCATTGGTAATGGGGCACATGTATACATAGGGAACTTTCAGAAACATTTCCTTTGCTCTAAATTTACGAGCATTACCAGACCCTACAAGTTTACTTTCTTTTCTGCTATCACGGTATATGGATCCCATTAATTACAAATAGGTAATGTATGATCCTTCTAAGTATGTGTGAGACCCTACACATGCTCGTTCATTATTGGGTACCACAGTCCTCCGAGACAGTCAAGTGTACAGTCCCAAAACTGTATCTTATTTATCCATGTCACTATAAAAAACTAATTTTAAGGCACAAACCCTCCTTTGAAATGGGTTTCTATTATTTTTTTTTAATCAGAACTTGCAAAAGTTTAAATATTTAGGCAGTAGTTTTCAAAAACATACTTGATAACCCCCGAATTTTACATCTACTATTAAAAGAACATTTTTCCTGGTAATATGATATGCCAAATTCCTTCTCCATTCCGAAGAAAGGCTGGCTTTATTCTAAGCAATTGCTTTCATTTAGTGCGGGGAGTCCTCTGCCTCCCACCTCCATGGACACACTTGGCAGCAGCACCTGCCAGCGGCCCAGAGAATCTCTGAAAAGGCCCCTAGCTCCTGGAAGACAGGGCGCCAACCCTTGGAAAACACCGTTTCCATTTTAACCTAAATGTAGCAAATAATGGAATTTCTACACAGTAATATGACTTTTTCCCGAGTTCCCATTGCACATTCCATTACTTTATTTGTGGTGATCCAAACTATTTCTTACATAGTTTGATGCCTCCACCCTTTAAATACTTGCAGGCTTATCTGTGTGTTTAAGTCAATGTTTGCCCAGTGTTTGCCATATTCCCATTTAACTCTCAAAACCTTTATCCAGGCAACAGAATGTGTGATTCCCTTATCTTGAATTCAAATGCACTCAAAATATTGTTTTAGGTTATCTGGTTTACAAAGCTTTCTTTTAGAAGGACCTTTAGGCTGTGATACCAACATGTGCTCCCTAAAATAATATTTGACCCATTGCAAATCCTTGGAGAAACTGAGGGTTGTTTTTCCAAGTCAGCCGCAAAAAAGAAAATCTGGTCCTAACCAACATTTGCAAGTGTTAGTTCATAATTCATCCCTGGTACATTACTAACACTTCCTTCACATCATATTCTAAATCACTCTTTCCTCTACATACAAATACAACCTTAGGTCGAGTGGAACCACAGCCCTGCCCACAGCGCCCCCTCCCTGGGTTCACCCCACTACTTCTGCCCGCAGTGGCAAACCCACTGCGACATGTTCCTATGCACCGACCCACAGCAGGAACAGACCCCGGTCAATTCGCGCGTCAGATACATTGCTCCAACGATCCATATAATTTCTGTACGGCTTTGACCTGAATTACAAGCAGTCCCCCTCCCTATCCCACTACGTTTTACTCTTCTCTATCCTGATCCTGCTCTTTCCCAACATTAGCCCCTCATTGCCCCCACCGTTGTCCGCTGCATGGACTTGCTGGCCTTACTAGGTCAGGTGGCCTTTGGCCGTATCATTCTGTCCGGCAGCTCCAAGAGCTTCACAGAGGCTATCGCGTGCAGGCATGGACGTGATCCTGTTTGCAGCTCTGTCTTTCCGGAATCACTTACAGAAACGCAGTGCAAGGAAAAGGCAGGACTGCCTGAATGTGATGGAGGCTCGAGGGGAGGAAAGAGGCCTCATGATTGTTCTCTCACTCTGGCCAGCAGTCGCTTGCCCTCGAATTCCTAGTGGGCCTGCTGCTCAAGGTCTCCAAATTGTATCGAAAACTTCCTAATCTTTCGCCTTGAAAATGCCACATGCATGCCTGTCTTCATGCCTTGGCGTGACCCCCACCTGCTGCCGGGATGCCTTCTCCCTGCACCTGCTTGGTGAAGTCGCACCCACAGGTCCAGCCTTTGCTGGAGCCTAGCCCTTGGGTCCTGTGCATTGGGCCTCTTTATCCAGCCTCCTGTGTCCTGAAGGCCTGGGGACTTCTTGGGCTGCACTGTTCAGATGGCACTTTCCCTAGTCCGTCTTGTAGAACATATACAAAGAGGTATATCCATTCTGGAAATACGGCTACCACATAGTGATCTAGGGATTGCATCAACATCTCTAATTCTCAAAAGGACTCTGTAATGTTGCACTGAGACCCATATTTTATAGAAAAGGAAACCAAGCTTCAGAAAATGTAAGTGATACGCCCAACACCATACTTTAATGGAACTAGGGTTTGAATCCAGGCCCCACCTGATTGGGAAACCCGTGTCTGTTTGTTTCTCTATGCCCATTGCCGCTGCTTCTGCAGAGAGAGTAAGTGCTTTAAAACCAGGCCTCTCAGTGCCTCTGCGTGGACTCTAGGAGCCCCTAATGAATATTCACGGCAAGGCTCCACTCCAAGGAGACTGCACTCGGTGAGTGTACCACCACAGAAGAAGAGGGCCAGCAGACAGAAGAAGGCAAGTTTGGGGTTCAGGTTTCTGCAGACAACCCACCAAGTGAGTGATCCATGGGTGTGATGACCTGGTGCCGGCAACACACCCAGTTGGGCAGAGGTCCCCTGCCCAGTAGCACAAGCTGTCCTCCCCACAGCGGAGCACAAGCGCCCACGTCCACTTCCGCGGCCGGTCCTGCTTAGCCCGTGGACCTGCTGGGCTGGAGTTAATCCTCCACGGTGGCCAGAAATACTGTGACAACAGCTGGCACTGACACGTGCAGTGTCCAAAATGGAACTTGCATTTTTTTCTTCCAAGGAAGGGTTACAGGTTTCTCGTTAAGTGCCAGGCTTACTTCAAAATTAACACCTTTCTTTTCTCTTCAATTGTTGGTTTTTCTGATGAGTTAAAATACACGCACACGCACGCACACACACACACACATACACACATTTCTTTCTAACATTGAACTGGCCCGCATGTCACATGGGTGATGAAAGATGTGAGTTTTGCAGTCCAGGGTCATGTTTTAGGAGCTACGTTTGGGGTTGTGATTTTTGAATCTGTGCGATCCCAAGATGCGATGCAATGGATATCACCATGTTGCTTTTGGTAGGGAATGGGAAGTAGCGTTCATTTTATTTATTTATCTTTTTTTGAAAAAGGAAACATGTGCAAGATTATTTTCTTAAAAGGAAAAAATCTGTCCCGGGGACTTCAGCCCAGAAATACCAGGCAGGCCACTGGGGCAGGTCAAGGCTGGGGCACTGCTTGTGGGGACAGCTACATCTGTGCAGCACGGGTCCCCTGACCAGGTACAGCGGGGCTTTTATTTTGCATTCACTGCCCTGGGCCCAGCAAAGTGGCGTAGGCCCAGGAAGGCCACCCCAGCTGTCACACAGGCAAATAAATACATTAGGTGGGTCCGGCTGTACAACATAGCTGTGCCAAGGGAGCGCAGATTTCTAGGCCAGGGTTATAATACGGTTTGTGCAACTTTGAGAAATTAAGGAGACCCTTGTATGCAATGGTACGCACGCAGTATTCCTAATACAACTCGTGTGACAAGGCCATCACTGAGCCAACCCCGGGCCTAGGCAGCACAGCCTCATCCCGCTGGCAGGAAAAGGCAGAAGCCACAGGGGACCTTGTTTGTGAGCCATCCCCGTGTTTAATGGGTAAATGCCGGATCTCTGTGAGCAGCTCAGTAATCCAAACTTCCCCACACCCTCCCGCACACTTAAGAAGTCTATTTATTTCATTCTTCTTCCAACTGACACTGAGCAGCTGCAAGAACTTGCCCAGTTTTTGTACTTTCTATACGGAAATATCTCTTATCAAAATATTCTTGCTATATTTTTGCTTAGAATCTACTATAATTGTTAGGGTTTTTCCCCCCCTTGTCTTCTTTTCTTTATAGAGAGAAAAAAGGGAGAGTATTTAAATGAGGTTTGGAGTTGAAAGCTAATTAGCAGGGCAATTTATTCAGCTGGGCATATCCAACACTGCTCTCAAATGTTTATTTTATAGCTGTGTCTTCTTTTAGAAGTCTTATTTGTAATGATGAATGGCCATAACTTCTGGATTCGGAGAGAGAAGCCAAATGCCGAAGCCCAGACGTCCAAACGAGACTCCAGGGATAGTTCATATCCACGCACGATTATCTCCACAGCCACTCTCCACACCGTGGGGCGAACGAGAGGGGACAGAACGATGCGCCCCTCTACGCTCCTGGATGACAGCAACTCCAGTGCTTGCGTTGTCGTTGCTGCCCTGCCAAAAACACGCTGCTCGGTAAAACGGCAATCAGCGCACACAGCAGGTGTGTGTGCGTGTGTGCGCTCTGCGGTTGCTCTCTCTTTAGCCACTTACAAACCATGGACCTCAAGACATTCTAGTCGCTCACTGTGTCTATTTCTCACAGAAAAAGCAAAATGGTTCTTCTTGTTTATTTCAATCCCGTGTTCTACTTCTGTCCTCACCTAGCCGACTGCCATCTGACATGGTTATGATCAAGCATTGCCAAAAGAGCCAGAGGGTCCGTTTTCAGGACTGACGGCTGTTTTTAAAAAAGAAAGGGAAGAGGTTAAAAACATAATAAAGAGGGCCAGGACAGTGATCTGGGACGGTTCCCCGGGAATGGGGGAAAGGAGTGGAAGAGGACAAAGGTGAGACAGAACGGGAAGGCGGAGAAGGTTGAGCAGACGGTGGCGATGGGCTGGGCAAGAAGTGAGGGACAGAGGGGACAGCGTGAGGAGACAGTGAGGACAGACGGCGAGAGTGGGCGGGGCCGGGGGGCGGCAGAGCCCGATGCCCCGGAGAGATGTGCGGGGCAGTTACACACGGGAGAACTGGGGCTGCACAGACCCAGGCTCTGCCATGTGGCAGCAACCGGATGAACTCGGGCAAGTCTCTTAACCTCGGGGTTAACGACACCATCGCCTTTCCAGAGTCACCGTGAGGACGGAGACAGTCCAAGCCAACGTTTTGCACACAGAGAGCACTGCCCTGTGCACGGAGAAGCCGAGCGCTCGGGTTCAGGTGCGTGCGCGCTCGGCTCCATGGGGAAGCCCTGCGGGCCTCTCCCCCGGACACGAACATTAGGAGGGAAGACAAAATAGGCACATTGAAGAATGTCTGTTGCGTAAAAACAGGCATATTTGGTGGGTCTGCGAAAATAACACATGCTCTAAGGAACTCAGAGAACCGATACGCCAAAAATTCTACTAACTGAAGAAAAAAATTAAGATTAAATAGAGAGATGAAATGTGAATAAGGGGTCGCAACATACGCCTTCCTCCTATGGTTTCTCCGATGCCTCTGCGTTCTACAGAAGAGCAATACTGAGCTAGGACAAGCACTGATAGAAAGGACACAGGCGGGAAAGAGTGACATAAGCATGTTCAGGTAAGAGTGTGATTCACTATAAGTCATGAAGATTAATGAAGTGATGTTTATGCAAATGAAAGTGTGAGTGATCATCGGAAGAACAAACAAGCCTCCTTACTCAGCAAAGTCCTCAAGTAGGGAAAACAATCAGCATGCGAAGTAGTTCCTGTGAAATGTTTCCAAGTAAGTCCTCAGTTAGCGTCCAAGATATGTTCTTGGAAACCGAGCCTTCAAGTCAAATGGCCAATGAGGACACCAATGTCACCACGGACTCATTGAGACAAGTAAGAGTTAAGTTCCTACAGCCTATTTCTGGTCACAAAAACAGCACCAAACTTCTAAGACCCACAATACTTCTTTTCTTAAAATTTCTCAATGAAGTAGGTATTTATTTGTTTATTATTAAATTTATTGGGGTGACATTGGTTAATAAGATTATATGGATTTCAAGTATGCAATTCTGTGATATGTCATCTGTATGTTGCACTGTGTGCCCACCACCCAAAGTCAGATCTCCTTCCACCGCCATATGTTCGACCCTCTTTACCCTTTACTCCCCCCACCCCCTTCCCTCTGGTCACCGCTGTACTGGTGTCTGTGTCTATGAGTTTCTGTTTATTTGTCTTGTTTGTCCATTTGTTGCTTTCAGTTTTATATCCCCCATGTGAGGGAAATCATATGGTTCTTAACTTTTTCTGTCTGACTCAATGTTGCTTAGCATGATACTCCAAGGTCACTAAAATAATGTGAGCTGTGCATACCTTTAAGAAAGATGAATAAAAACAAGGAAGACCATTATTTTCTAACCCATTGATTCCAATCCAGGGTCATGGGTGGCCGGGGCCAGTCCTGGCAGCTCAGGGTGCCGGGGCAGGACCCACTCAGGCCAGGACTCCCTTCCATCGCAGGGCCCCCCACCGCCACAGCCACCGCCACAGCCACACGCACTCAGACCAGGGTGATCAGACATGCTGGTTCACCCCACGTGCACATCGCTGGGATGTGGCAGGAAACCAGAGGCACCAGAGAAAATGCCCACAGACACTGGGAGAATGTGCAGACTCCACAGACGGCGGACCCCTCCGGGCACCAGCTATTTCCATCAATGCTGTAACAGAACGGCGCTGTTGGAGGACCAGCTGTGTACGAAGCCTCACTCATTCCATCTCCAACTGCTTAATACCCGGCTGGGGGGTTCTCCTGGCATGTCAACACTGAAATGCCTCAGCGGGGAGCAAATTCAGGTCTGTAAACCAAGTGTACGATTTAAACGCCTAGAGCAACCATCCCGTATTGCAATAAAGAAATGTACAAGTTAACTCTCTTCGGTGATGTCATGAGTCTCTTCCATCCGCCTCCACACACACACACACACAAATTTAAACTTGGCTTCTTAATTCTCCTGTCTGCAAGCCAATTCCCAAATTATAAGGGCTTGAGTCCTAGCCAACTGAGTGCAATCTGAAATTGTCATGTATTGTAACAGAAACCACTGTATCATCAAGAGGAAGCTATGCATCTTCAATAGAACACCTGAGCAAGGACATCTGCGCAGCTGTCAGAAAGGTAGGAGAGAAATAAAGGCAACGGGACGGTGTGTAAAAGACGCACAGAGATGGAGGGGCTCACGGCCGGAGCAGGGTCCGGCGAGAGTCAAAACAAGGCGGCATCACGATCCGGGTGTAGCAAACGGACAGACTCACAGACGCAGAGAACAGACTGACAGTGGCCGGAGTGGGGGGTTTGGGGCGCTGGGTGAAAAAAGTGAAGGGATTGAGAAGCACAGATTGGGAGTTACAGAATGGTCACAGGGGTGTAACTACAGCATAGGGAATATTGTCAACGATACTGTGTGATAACTACGTATGCGGCCAGGTGGGTGCTGGGACTATCAGGGGAACACGCTGTAAAGTTTGTAATTAGCTAATCACCATGCTGCACACCTGAAACTAATATAAAATAATACTGAATGTCAACTGTAATTTAAAAAAATTGGCGGTGAAAGGGTTCGTTCTGAGAAGAGACTCACCCTTCTCTGAACTCTGCCTCCAGAAAGAGAGGAAGAATCAAAACCCAGAGAGGCTCTGCCCTGGGGAAGACACCCACCACCCAGCCTGGCCTCCATCCCTGGTTCCCCAAGTGTCGTCCTCAGGCCAGCCGCACTGGCACCACCCAGGAAACTGTTGGAAAAGCAAAGTCACCCACCCCACCCCACCTACTGACTCAGAAACCCTGGGGACGAGGCCCAGGGAACTGTTAGAACAAGCCCTCCGTGTGATGTTTGCACATATTACGGGTTGAGAGCTACGGACCTCCATCATCTCCGTGAAAGCAGTGAAGCGGACCATCTGCTGAGAGCAGGGGTGGGGCCGGGACCTCTGGGGCGGGGACAGAACAGCTGCCAGCAGGAATGGAGGATGGAGGTGAGGAGTTCAGGAAAAGACTGGCCCACCTCACCGGGCCTGTGGGGAGCAAGTCAGCACACTTCTCCGCATTCAAAGTCTTCGTGGGAGCTGTCTGTCTTCTGGGCGTGACTTCCATGCAGAGTGATAGTGAGTCTGTGTCAAACGCAGTCTGATTTTCGTATAACTGACTATGACCCTGGACAGACAGCTTGGATACAATTCAGAAATACATATATATTCCTAAATTATATTTATATATATATACACACACATGCGTGCGCATTCATGTGTATCTACATATGTATATACATGTGCATGTATAGAATAAATCAAACTGAACAAACAAACAAAAAGAATAAAAGGTTTTTCTGCATTAGACCAGAAGAGAAAATATACTGGGACAAAGTTAGCCGATTCAGAGCGAAGCCCACAACTATTCTAAATGTGTGGCCCTGGCCTAGTGATGAAACTTCTTCAGCGCTCGTTTTCTCACCGGTACAGTTGAACCCAGAATGTACTCACTCAAACCACAAGAGAGGGGAACATGTGATCGATAGGTCGGTACGGCAATAACAGAGCACAAAGCACACTGCGATGAAGGCTGCGATGCGGGTATGGATATAAGCGAAGGCTTAGAGAACAGTGAAGAACGAACAGTTAACTGCGAATAAGGGGAACAAGAAAGGCTTGGCGCAGAAAAGGCCATCGAGACAGACCAGGGAGAGCGAGAGAAGAGCCAACAGACGGAAGACCACAAAGGCAGGGAGGCAGGGAATGAGCCCAGGTGGATTTGCACGAGCCAGGCTGTGCTGAGGGAGGGGCCGGGCTCTTCCAGCTCCAGGACTGCTTTTTCCAGCAATTTCCAACAGCTGGAAAATAACGGGCAAACTTGATGCTGTAATTGCATCAACCAACCCAATGCTAGGTCACTTTTTTCAGTTTCAACAGCTCATAAATAGCGGACGTGGGTAAAGCCTCTGTCAGAATTCCTCCTGGCTGGTTTTAAAGTCAAAGAAGCGGGGTGCCAACTGTCCAAGGGGAGTCCGACCCTTCCATTCCCCATACCCCTGCCGCAGGAGGTTCTGGGGCCACTTGGCGGAAGGCCTGACTGGCCTCTTTGAAAAATATTGGGGCTCAGAGGCCAGAATTTAAATTGGTTCCATCTTAGGAAAGAAGAACACACTAACAATGAACTTTTGATTAACCTTTTATGAGCGGGCCGAGTTTTTAATCTCCTAGTAAAATTCATGTAGTGAGTCTCTGGCACAGAGTCCCCCACCAGCTGAGCACCCTTTCCCTGTCTTGGGCACGGTCTCGGAGGACCTGAGCGAGCAGGAAGCAGCGTCCTGCTGAGCTGAGAAGCAGTCCCAGGCTCTGCTGGGGCCGCACAGCTGCAGGCCACCCAAAGGAGCAGCAGGCGCTCTACTTCCGGAAGGAAGGGCAATGGAAGCATCTTCCATGTCAACCAGATTTCAGGATCCCAGGACTAAGCCTCAGCCTGATCAATCCCATATCATTACCTCTCCCTTCTGGAAAATGTTTATCTCTGATCAGTCATTTTTTTTTTTTTTCATGACTTCTGCAAAGCTTCCTGACGACAAAACTTGCAGGGCAGCCTAACGTGGACACCTGGGTTCTTCCCCAAAGTACGAATGAACCATATTTCTACTTCATGAACTGTAGGCCATGCACCTGAGCCTTGAAAGGTGAGTCCAAAGAAGAGTGCTTCACTGAATTCTGCGTTGCCATGGAAGGAGTCACGGGCCTACAAAGATGACTTTTCTGGGCTTTTTAAGGATGTCCGCAGCCTGAAAACTTCAACAGGGAAACCGTCTCCCTGTTGGAGATGGTCATTATATATATATATAGTTTATAATATATTTATAAATCATAAAGGTATATATTATAAATATATACATATCCCTGTTGGAGATGGTCATTTCATATATATAAATAATATATTCCCAGGCTCTTGCTATGTCACTTGGCCTCATTAAATGGTCGTTACCTTTAGATTCGATTCTCAGCCCCAACGTGTTAACTAGGTATCTTTTGGGAAACAGCTGATATCATGAATGATCACCCCTTTCCTCAATAATCCCTATTGTACCATCAATAAAATCTCCAATTTGGATGCTGCAAAGAAACGTTTTTTTTTTTTTTTTGTTTCATTTTGCTTAGTTGTTAGATGCCCAAATAAAATACATCTTTAAGATCTCACAGAACCAGAAACTCACAGATGGGGCTGAAAGGAGCCTTTACGCGCCAGGCCCGGCTCCTTGCAGATTCCTCGTTTGCAAACTGTGCACAAGAGCCAGTGTCTGTGTGCAGAGCGATGGCGCAGAGGCAGAGCACGCTGACCTCACAGGATTTCAACGGCAGCCTGCCGGACTGCAGAGGGCACGCTGTAATTGCCCCATTAGCCTCCAATTTCGCCCACATTTCTGTCGGCTGTATTTCTCCCACACAAGGCAACTTTGGGAAAAGCCTCTGTCATCACGTGAAGTAGCAGCGGAAAAGGAGAAGGCAGGTTCAAGTGTGTTTTCTCTATCGTCAGCAGCTTGCCGCCATTAACTCATTGTCAATCGGCAGTATCTGGAAGAATTCATGATTTTTAAGTTGTTTAACCTGACGTATGTTCCTCAACTAATACATAAACTTATACCACACAAAGAATATCCCTGCGCAAAAGAGACCCTAAAGATGGGGTGAGGGGGCCCCGTGTTCGCGTTGTCAAATGCTGGGAGGAATCTGGATTCCCAGTCACACTCACCAGGTGTCCCATTTTTATTTGTGACTCTGACATTCTGGCTAATCGTTGATCACACTCCTTCCATGATAAGCAAACCTCCTAGCTTATCAAAAACTGCTTGATTTTCCAGTACTTCCTCAGACAGCAGTTTCTCCTGAGTCATATTGTTGTAGACTTACTCACCAAAGGAAAGATCACTCCAAATACAGCGCCTTGGACATGGAGTGGCTACAAATGCCTTGAACCAATTTGGATACCTTCCAGTCACGACTGTTAGAAGTATTTACCCAAAGCGTTAAGGACCATGCGAGCCAGCTGGCCTGTTGCCAGAACAACAGCAAATCAAAAAGTGCTCCCAGGCCCCAGGAGGCTGATGGAAAAGGAAAAACGCATTTCCCAGGAAAAACATCGAGGTGCACACTACTCCTGAGCTCAGCGCCGGCCCGGTGGAAGGGACGACCAGAAAGGTACTCAGACATTTGCAGGCAGTTTCCCAAAAACACCACAAATAGTGACCTCTGCTCTCACAAATGAGACAATTCTCAGGACAACTACCTTGCTCCAGGCTTCCTCTCACACACCCATTCTCAAAGGGTTTGGTGCAATGAATTTTTAAAAAAATAATTAAAGCCAGCCCATGAAAGCCAAAACAAACTGTTCAAGAATGTGGGGTGGCTGACAGCTGTCAGAGGGGAGGAGTGTTGGGGGGCCGGGAGGATAAGGTGTAGGGATTTAGAAGTGCACGTTGGTCGTTACAGAGCAGTCGCAGGGATGTAAGGCATGGCCTGGGGAACACAGTCATCAATGTCGTGATAACCACGTGTGGGGCCAGGTGGGTACGGGACGCATCGGGGGACACTCCGTAAAGTACATGATTTCTGGCCACTTTGCTGTACATCTGAAACTAATCCAGAATAATATTGAAGGTCAACTGTGATTGAAGAAGAAGAAAGGGGGGTGGTCGGGAAAGAAGGAAAAGCAAGTTGGGAGGCAAAGCAGTTACAGAAGCGGCTCTACGGCATGGTACTTTTACTCCGAATTTCGATTCCCACTGGATGAAGTAATACTTTGGCTAAACTAGAACGTGCATGCTCTGCACAGAGCCAGCCCCGCCGCGGGGACGGTCCTGCGTCCCCAGCCAGCCTCACACAGGTGGGTGGGAGCTGTCGGTCTAGCCCTGGGGTCTGTGGCAAACTAGTCTCTAAGTTCAGGATTTCTCTCTGGAGCGTTTTTTTTTTTTTTCTTGAAGGAGTTTATGGTGATTAGCTGTAATCATTAGGAAGTCATCCCTGGGCTCCTGAATGATGGGAAGTTCCATGTCTTTTGAGGGAGGCACTGGAGTAGCAACAGAACCAATGGTATCGATGGATGGAATGATCCCCAAGGTTCCAGAGGAAAGCTGCTGGAATACAAATACGCACTGGGATTCTTGACCGTTTGTGAACTGAAATACCCTTTTGCAATAGTAGATAAAGAGAAGAGAAAGCAGCATAAAATCGCAAGCTAACGAATAATGCACTATATGTACGTACACGCATGTATATTCTTCCCCACCCCATGTAGGCGGTGGGACCATTGGGCTGAGATAGGCCAGCTCCTCACATGCTTTTCTGAAAGCCAAAATGAATATTTACCCCCATTGAGTAAGTGTCCCTGGGAACTTTCCAGGAAGAAACTCTGACACTAAAAGTCGGTGAACAGCTAGCACATGAACGACAACTCAGGTAAAGTCCAAACCTGAGAACTCACACAGCCTGCGCTTATGTCCTGGTACCAGCGGCTCCCTTCCCGGTCGTGCGCATGAGGCAGCTCTCCAGGGAACTGCATCTGCCAGCACCCCGGGTCTCTGGGTCTCTGCACACAGGTCTGTCTGCCAGTCCGGCTCTTCCCGTCGTCAGGGAACTAGGTTCTGGGAAGAGGCCTGAATCCTGGCCAGAGAGGAAGAACTGCTGCGGCTTCCCGCAGGTCTTGCTGAGGCAGAGGTGGGCAGGAGCAAGGGCAAGGAGCAAGCAGGCCCATCCCCACCATTGTAAGTCTGGCTGTGAGTCCCTCCATCCATCCCTCCCTCTGTCGAAGCAGAATATACTAGAAATGAATGGGCTGAACCCTCAATGTCCTTATCTGTAAACTGGGGATCATTATACCATCTCTCCCATCTCAAAAGCTCACCCTGAAAATCCCAATGTGTGCGATTCACCTGCTGTCGACAATATCTGTGTCCTCCTCGAACTCCTGTGCTGAACCCTAGTGCCCACTACAACGGTACTGGGACATGTGGCCTCTGGGAGGTAGTTAGGTCGAGAGCGTGGGGCCCTCAGGAGTAGGGCCCATGAACGCCCCCATAAAGGAGACTCCACAGAGCTCCCCACCCCTCCGGTCCCACAAGGACAAAGAAAAGAGACAGCTATCTATGAACCAGAAGTGTATTTGCCAGCGCCTTGATCTTGGACTTCCTAGCGCACAGATCTTGGAGAAGTTTCTGCTGTGCCTAAGTCGCCCAGTCTGTGTAACTGTAATAGCGGCCCAAATGGACTGAGACACCGCCTGCCCACCTCATTCTGCCTTGAGCAACCACTCGCACAGACCACGGGACTGTAGGGACTAATCTCCCTTCTCTTCTCCCCGGGCTACCCTGGGGCTTCCCTGAGTCCCCGGGGCCTACCTTTCCCCATGAAAATGGAAAGAATGCAGTTCGTTAGCAGTAAGAAAATACGCACTATGTGTCCTCTTTTCCAGAGTAAGAGAAGCTTCTTTCTTTTCTTTTTTGAACACCTTTTCTTTTCAGTTTGGCGTTTTTGGGGTTTTTTGTACTTTTTTTTGATTACCATTTGGTCCCCTTATACCTCCCACCCCCTGCCATCATCACACTGGTGTCTGTATCCATGAGTCCTTTTTCCTTTTGGCTCAATCCCCCCAACCCCTAATCCCCCCAACCCCTAATCCCCCCACCTCCCTTAACTGTCATCTGCTCTCCGTCTACGAGTCTATCTCCATTTCGCTCGTTGGTTCAGTGCGTTCATGAGATTCCACATATGAGTGAGATCGTACGGTATTAGTCTTTCTCTGACTGGCTTATTTCACTTAGCATCATGTTCTCCAGGTCCATCTATACTGAGGCAAAGGGTAAAATTTTCTTCTTTCTAGAATAAAGTTATTTTGGAACCATCACTTAATTTTCCACCATGTCGTAATTGAATCTGACTCCATTTTGTAGACGTAAAACATTCACATTAGAATTCACCTTGCCAAATAGCCACGGGATGTAAAGTACAGCACAGGGAATACAGTCAATGATATTGTAACAACTCTGTGCGGTGTCAAGGAGCACTCCATAAGTTATGTAAATGTCCAACCATGGTGCTGTACACCTGAAACTAGTATAGTACTGAAGAATGTCACCTACAGCTGAAAAATAAAAAAATAAAAATGGCATAGTCTCAAAAAAACCCCCGAAACTGAATTTACCTTGCCCAACATTCGCAGACATATCTTCAGAAATCTGTTCTTCAAAATCATTGCATTCAGTGTAAGAAAAGCCAACAGTCCAAAGCACTGTTGTGGCTTCGCCAACCTGCCAACCTCCCGGGGCCCAGCGGGTCGGCTCTTCCTCCTGAGTCCACGCTCGGCGCTAACCAGCCCTGCGCTAACCAGCACGTTGCATGTCCACAGTACACCCCACCCAGCCCGGAGACCCGGCCTCGTGCTGCCCCGCCCCTGCAGTCCCGGGACATTTTACAGAATGGTGCTTCTCTATTTTCAAGAAGCTCACAGAGCTGCTCAGTTGGACACAGGAAAGAGTTATTCCTCAAAAGAGAATCTTTTCCTACTTTATTTCTTTATTATTCTCCCCTCCCCCAAATAAATACATGCCAGTGTTTTTTTTTCAGTCAGTTTAATTCAGGGGTGTCCAACTCGTTTTCACCAGGGGCCACACCAGCCTCGAGGAGGCCTTCAAAGGGCCGGATGTCACTTTAGGACTGTATACATGTAACTCCTCCTTGACAGTTAAGCGAGAGTCCGGCGCTGCTGCCGGGTAGAAACAAGATGCTCGGCCGGATAAAACAAGGTGGAGGGCCGGCTTCCACCTGCTGGCCTTGCGTTTGCCACCTGTGCTTTCATCCACTCGACTGGCCTACTCAGGCCTCGTTACTTCTATTGCTGGCTCCCATTATCTGCAGGGGAGGCGACAGAAGACACTCACAATGATAGACACTAAGAAGTGCTTCGTGTCTCCGTGTGTGTACAAAACGTCCACAACTGAGAATGACTAGACCTGCCGAGGACTCTAGGGTGTGCTCAGTTCCACCCATTCCGATCCCCATTAGGTCCCTGACAAAACTGAGCCAGCGTGGCTGACGCGTCCTGGGTCTGGGCCTCTCTCGGCCCCACGTTTCAGACCGTGTTCAGTTCCTCCCTCCGCTCCGCCCGGGCCTCCTCGGGCCCTGGTGTTGGCGAGGCCCGCTTGTCACGCGCTGCACTCCCATTCGTTGGTCTACCGCCTTTCGAAGACCTCCTTCCCACTGTGTCTGAGCTTTTCACGGAGGGGTTCCTGAGGACAGACCCCCTCTCATTCTCTAAAAATAAACAAACTGACAACGCGGCGCTGCAAAGCAAAGGGGCAGTTTCCATTGGAGTGAGAAGAGAGAAAACTCACTTTGAGTCAGAATGGGAGCTCCCATTCACCCTTAGGTCCTTGACTTCTAGAGCAGAGCCAGCACGCAGTACATGCTCAGTGAACGCACGGGCAGGGTGCTGGGGAACTCCCAGGGCTGGGTGCAAGACAGTGACGGCAAACCGCAGCACAAGTCGGAGCACCTGAACTGTAGCACTAGCTCTGGCTGACTTACGTTATGTGGCTATGGGCAAATTTTTTCCTCGGTTAAAGTCAACAGGGTAGCACTACATTATTTTAAAAGTATTCTCTATTTGAAACTTTCTATGATGATAAAATATATGAGTTATAGCTACACGTTGAAAGGTCTCTGAGGAGGTTTGTGGTCCAGATGCCCGCTTTCCTCTTCATCACATTTCCAGAAAGATGACTACCCCCCTTGAAAAATTTCCAGGAAAAAAAATGTCAGTTTCCTATTGTCATTTACTCTAAGATTTTGGCTTTAAAAAAATCATTCTCAGATTTAACATAAAATCTATTTCTATGCTGATATGCTGTTAATCAATTTAGGACTCAAATATCCAATTATGAAATTCCACCAACCTCGTAATCTTGGAATGTAATTTTATTTCCAATGCAAGTATTAAAAACATGGGCAATGGGCATACAAATATTGCCCCTAAAGTCGCATCATTGGCTAAGTCATTCAGGTTGCCTACTGTGCTCCTTGTTAAATAGACACTGGTAGCAGGGCTTGATTAGTTTTCTACCAAGAAATACATGTTTATTAAATTATATCTCATTCACCAGGACTCCTTATTTATCTTAGTAATTTTTAATGGAAAAGTAAATGAAACATCATTACAGAAATGCTCACAGAAATGGCAGTAATTTTATTTAAATTAAATAAAGAAAAGGTTAAATAAATATTACAATCTCTCAGGAATTACAGTCTAAGCTTTAAAAGTATAAATCTCCCCCTTATTTTTCATAACATAGTCTTAAAATATTTACCAGTGTAGTATTGAAACTAAGTTATCATTAATTATTTTCTGGCAATTTCTTTGTTTTTCTACAGTTTAAGTTAGAAAGTATGCCAATTTCCAACTCAGATATTATTTCAAGGATTACCTTTTTTTTTTTTTACACATTCTAGTTTTCCATTTCAGTAACGCATTTTAAGGCACAGCTATACTGCCTCAACATACGCCTATGCCAGTAGGCACCGCTGACATTCCCACCTTCTAGCATTTCCAGATTTGAGGGTCACTGTGTGTGTGTGTATGTGTGTATGTGTGTGTTTGAGAACAGACACGCACACATGCTGTTGTCAAACATCTAAAACACAGCGCTCAGTCTCATAACCAGAGTGAGGCAGAAACGATGGGAAAAGCCTGCTTTCAATGGTGAGGAATGGCTGTAGCCTTCCATAAAGCCAACATTTGGGTAATCTGATTACCTATTTGAAAACAGACCTCCTGCGGGGGGAAATAATTAATTGACATATTTTGACAAAGTTCCCATCTATATCTGAATTAACTGTTAAAATCTAAAGTTCTCCCCCTCAACCACCCCATATATTTTTTTCGGATGCAAAAGTAAAACAAACAAAAAACCCTAAAGAAGTACTATTAAACTTAATATAAATAACAAATAAGTCATTTGAATAAGAAATGACCTCATCATTAGCATGATCATGTAAAATGAAACCCCTTTCTGACTCACAGCCTGGGTTAAAAAAACGTTAACACCATTCTCAGGACAGAAACAGACGGACAAGAAACACCCAGCAATTCAAGCAAGCTCTGTACAGAGTCACTGCCAGTACCATTGTTCAAGTCGGTGTCTGCAGTTGGGTAGGAATTGAAAACATAGATTCGACATTCATTTTTAAGACTCTGCATCCAAAGAGTGGCCGTGAGCAGTTCCATCCGAATTTGCTTCAGAGGAAGCGGCTCTTGGTCCCCGGGCACCGTGCCCCTGATGGGAAGAGGAGACCTGTGCACCAGAGGGATTATTTCTGTCACCTCCTAGGCATCCGGCTTGGGGACAATCTGGAATGTAACACTCCTCCCCTGGGCGTTTCTATTCTTCTCAAGGAGGCCCCTCAGTCTGTCCTGCTGACACCCATTCGCTTCCCTGAGGGGAGATGCTCAAGCTTCACTGTCCCCTCGATAGATCTGTGTGCCTTTCCCTTCCTCTGAGCTCAGTACTGGAGGGAGAGTGAAAACGACAACATACACCCTCAGGGTACTGACGAACTACTGGGAAGAAGACAACATCAAAAAATTGTACAGCCCTGGCCTAGCTCAGTTGGTTAGAGCATCACCCCAATATGCCAATGCCAAGGTTGCAGGTTCGATCCGCGGTCAGGACACATGCAAGAGTTAACTAACAAAGGCACGTTTGTGGAACAAATTGATGTTTCTCTCTCCCTCAAATCAATTTGTAAAAATTGTGTAGATAAACCTATAAACAGTCAAGGGTGCTGAGGAAAGCCTCCCTAAGGAAATGACCATCGAACTGATGGCCATTATGTAGGGGGCACACAGTCTCACCACCTGAGAGATGATGAACGTGGCCGCTGATCGCGATCAGAGCTGGAGAGGTAAACAGGTGCCAGGCCATGCAGCTTTGTGAGGAAAAGGGTAAAGACTTATGCTAAGAGCACCAGGGAACTATGGAAGAGTTCTGCGCAGATAATGAATGAAATACTCATGTCAGAGTTTAGGAAAAGGTCACTCTGGCCCAATGTGGCCAAGTAGGGGAGAGGGTGAGACGCAGCCAGCTGGCCTGCCTGCCAGCCATGCGCAGTCTGTTTCTCCCCTACCCCCAACCCTACTTACAAGACACAGCTGAAGCCTCCTCAGTGAACCTGCGGATCCACGGTGGAGGTTGGGCTGTCACTCAAATGATGCCGAATAAGGTACTAGAAGGCCATTTAAAGAAAACACACCAGAGCCTAATTATGCCAGTTGGTTTTCATTGATTAATAATGAAAGGTAATTATTTCCTTACTGACAGGCACTCAAATGAGTATCATTAATATAGCCTCATTATGAAACATTTGGTTTCTTCCAGATTCCCTATTAATCTACTATTAACTACAGGGAATATATTCTATTGCTTTTAGGCTGATCAATGGTGTTTATGGATTTAATATCCTGCAGATAAAAATCTAAGTTTAACATGCAAAATTATTGCATCAGGCATAGGACTGTTCCAACAGCTGGTGGCGCCTTTGCAGGGAGGAATAAGCGCTCCCAAAGCAAACTATTTGCATAATTAAGAGCCATTCCAAACTTCCTGGAAACAAAGCTAACTTCAAGTGCCTACTGTGATGGCTCAGCACAACGACACGCAAGTCCGTGCGCAGTTTCACTTAAAACCTGCAGGTTGAGGAAGAAATAATGTCCTTATGCGGCTAGAGTAAATGGTAAAGTCGGGATTTGAAATTTTAAGTAACTGACTTACCTACCTAGTAAATTTAAGTAACCTGCTTACGTGGTATACTAGTCTGCTTGGCTGCCATAACAAAATAGCACAGCCTAGGTTGTGGGTTCGGTCCCAAGTTGGGGCACATACAGGAAGCTGCCAATTGCTGTTCCTTTGTCACATCCATGTCTGTCTGTCTGTCTCTCTCTGTCTCTCTCTTCCCCCTTTCTCCCTGTCTAAAACCAATAATCTTCAGGTGAGGATTTAAATAAATGAATAAAGAAATACACTAGGCCTTTCGGATTAGGGCCCCATACCTACAACCTTGTTTAATCCTTAGCACCTCCCAAGCCCTAGCCCCAAACACAGTCTCATCAGGGCTCAGCGCTCCCACATGTGCATTTGAGGGGGACAGAAACATTCAGTCCACGCAGAACGCGCGGTGAGAAAATGGCAAGAGCAAGGTGCGAAGAGGCCCGAAGCCCACGATCAGTCCACTTTTCATGCCGTCCCTCTTACGGCAGAAGGGGTAGTGGTTTGAACTTCGAAAAGCTGGAAACTTACTGGTGTGTTAAGATAATGGAACTTATTTATCAAGTCTCTAGCCCGGCCAGCCAACGAAGACGGACCCCATTCATCTCACTGTGCCTTGTCATACTCATTCGTCCTTCCATTTCTTCTTTACCTCGCTTATCGACTCTTTCTAAATGAAACTGAGTGAAATTTGTCATGATTATATTGCAAATTCCCCTGTCCAGCATTTCACACCAGGGAGCAAAGTTTAATAAAAACCTTTGGAACACGGGGTACCAAACAGTGGCATTTAGCCTTAGAGACTGAAGCATAAACAAGTACATAATTCATTATTACGCTGGACGTAGTCTAAGACTAATTTATTAGTGCCAGGAAGCAGGTATTGCGTGATATGATTTACATAGCTTCTCCAGTTGGGCATCGTTTTCTTTCAAGTTAGAGCTTACCAGAGAGGTTGGAAGTAAAAGCCCTCTCTTTAAAGCAGAAATGGGCACTAACCAATTTTGAATACATAATGGTTAAAACTTCTATTAATAAGTAACCCTTAAAAGACTTAAAATTATCCTAAAACTAACATAACCCCCCAACACATACTAATTAAAAAAAAAAAAAAAAACCTCTACATTACTTTATTACAAATCTTTAAATAAAGTAGGGGAGATTATAGAACTCAGAACTTTTATCCTTCACTAACTTCATAAGATTAAGAATTAACAAATATTGGTTTTGTATGTGCCAACCAGAGAACTTTTGAGCAAGTTGTTTTCAAACACATGTTTATTTTACCCCACAATATGAAAAACAAAGAAGTTTCTTGGGCAGCAAAAGTATTAGCTGGGGACAATTATATTTCCTGGGCTTTTCGTAACTGCTGTCATTGCTGGAGTCACTGCAGTAATCGCACACAGTGTCCGTTTCTGTACGACTGCACACAACCACCCACAGGCATACAAAAATTCAGGTGCATATATATCTGTATGCATGCACGCACACACTCATATACAAGGATGCACATGTGTACACACAGGTGTACACACTCACACAGGCACTGGGACCTAACAAGAGCGTGGACCCTATTTTCAGCCTTTTACTTTTTATAAGGCAGCTATTTCTGCCATAAGATCAAGACACTTAGCTATGGCAACCACGAAACCACGCGTGACAAAATGGCTGAGTGGCCCAAGGCATCATGTGATTGCTTAGCAGACAAGAGATCTCGTGTCCCATCCGCCTCCTGCTCCCAACACATCTTTTCCTGACCAGTTAGCATGAGCTGCCCGAGGACAGTCACTTCACGGGTCCGCTGATTGTGGAGGATGAGCCACATGGAAGCAGTCTGAGCCACGGAGACGAGAAGGGCTTCCCCGGGGAGGTTCACCCGTCCGTCCTGGGAAGCCTTGGACAGACATGAGTGGAAGAACGAAGTCAACTTTCAGCCTGGGTGTCAGAGACAAAAATTTCTCCTGGCCCAATCAATCTAAAAACCTTTCACGGGGTTAGGCCTGTAAAATGGAAGCCTCTCCATGGACAGCTGTCTCCAATCAAAAGTGTGCTCATGTTCTACCCCACATCACCGCGACCACAGCAGGGCCGAGGGCACGCACGGGCATCTTCCAGGGTGGACAAAGCACATTTTTGTCGATCATCACACTTGAACCTGGAAACATCCCTGCGGGCTGGGGTTAGGTGTATATGATAATCTCCATTTTCCCAACAAGGAAGCTGGGGCGGAGAGACCGAGGGGCATAGGGACAGTAAGCAATTTGCTTGGGTTACCAGTCCCCGTTTTTTTTTTAAAGTAAAAGGTGGAAAATACAGGCAATAAACTTAGATAAATCCAAAAGCTTGGGAGTTACATGAAACTCAGTAATCCACTGTGTGTAAGCAACATCACAGGACAATAACAACATATCCAGTGAAGTACCTGGAGGAGCTGGGAAAACATAGTATTTAATACACTAATCTATAGCAGTCTGACTTGTCTTTGGCAAAACCAATATGCATTTTTGAACTTACCACACACTGCGGCGAACAGAGGTCTAGTTGTATAGGTTGATGCATCATATACTAGCTTTGAAATATGGGAAATCAAAGGGCTGCTTGGAGCTCCATGTTCCTGTCTATAAAACAGGAATAACACCACCACCAGAGTCATAGGGTGGTTATGAGAAATAAATTAGATATTGATGTAAAGCACCTGGAACACCCTGGGCACGGAGAGAGCTCGTTAACTTAGTTTTCTTATTGTCATCCTACGTAACATACATCATCACCTTGACAGTGTAAATAAATTTTTTAATGGAGCAAGGCACAAAGCAGCATTCACGCGGGGCAAGAGGCCCTACGCTTATCAGGCACATATTTCTCACCTTACAAAAGGTAAAATCCTATTAACTCAAATATACACCACTTAAACCTCATGCCAGGCAGCTGCCAATTAACCACACAAAGCAGCCCCCGCCCCCCTGCTTCAGCGGACGGGCAAGGAGCCACAAGGAAGGGGAAGGAGGGCAGGAGTCCGAGGAGCCTTCTGCAGCAGAGCGCAGGAAGAAGGGAGCAAATCTCTCATAATGGCCTCTTGGCTCCCTGGGGAAGGCCCGACACATCCCGACTAATGATGCAGCTCCCCGACAGGAGCGAGTGGAAAAGGAGAGGGGAGCTCATTAAAAATCCCCGGAAAATGAATTGACCCTCTGCCAACCCCTCCCTCTTCGACACCGCCCCCCCCCCATGCCGCAGGTGTCCTGCACAAGTAGCACTTTCGGCGGGGTGGGGTGGGGGGGCAGTTCAGCTGTGAACAAGCCCTGCTCCCCTCGACCCGACTCCCCTAGGAATTTTCCATCTTCAAAGATTGAGTTCCCCTTCATTTCATATAACACCCAGTTTATAGATAAAGGTGTCATTTGTTTGCCATCAGTTTTTGGCATTGAAAACGCACGATTCAAATAGTTTGAGACTTTTAAGGCAATCTAGTTCAGTTTTAAAAGTAAAAAGGCCTCCAAGAGCCAGGAAGGTGTAACACCAACGAATGAAGTGAGCCGAGGAGGGACCGTCGTGGTTCACTTTGTTGAATGCGTGCCACTCAGAAATAAAAGCCCAACTGTCGTCCAATCTTTCCATTTTCGAAAGATAAACTGAAATTTTTTTTCAAATGTTGGCAACTAATTTCAAAAATAATTAAGCTTCATACCCACATGCAGAGGAAACGCACCTACAGATTTCCAGCTGGGACCTCCAACTTAGCCCAGTACGTTTCAAATAAATGAGTGAATGAATAGAAAGAAAAAAGAACCACACGGGAACTTTCAAAATGTGCAGCCTGCTTCCGCCTCCAATGGCAGCTGCCAGTGCTGACTTAGCTGGGCCCAGGTAAGCTTTCAGGTGATTCGAATAGGCGGCCCGAGTTGCAAACCACTCATTTGGCCTAATCTATTGATTCTACGGATGATGAAACGGTGATCCGCAGATACAGCAGCCTGCGGCTAGCGGGAGAGGAGGAACACCGCTTATCTCAACATGCTGTTAACAAAACTTTGACACAAGTGCAACTGTTTTGCCAACTGTTTTGGAGTTTGGGCTACAATATACGAATATTTCCAGTTCTTCCTCGGCAGAACTGTTCATTTTCGACGCCACAGTTCCTTTTTCCTGAATCCAGTGAGCACCGCGCAACAGGGACACGGGCCCATGAGCTCCACGAAGGCACAGGGCCCGCGAGGGGAGGTGGCATCTCCATAAAAACTTGGTCCGTGACGGACCTTAGGATCTTCCAAGTTCTGCTGCCAGAGAAATCAGTCATAAAGTTCCATGGAAGCTCGAAAATCAGTCCCAGAGAAATGGCAGTGACCAGAACCAATTCAGAGAAAACGCATTGTGAAGTCTCAGCTTTCTAAGGGGAGGGTCACTGAGTCCCTTCAGCCCTCCTCTGTGATCGTACGCGAAGTCACAAGGACCCACCCCGTCAAACTTCAAGCTTGCTTTCCCCTCAACAGCGCGGAAGGGAACAGAACAGGCACCTACGTCCCCTTATCACCGCCACTGACTCCGAGTTTCTGTTTCCCTGTGGCCGAACCCTTGCCAACACCACGAGCCACGCCTTAAAGATGCTGTCCGGTTTCCCGACCATCTGGGACAGAAAAGTGCTGCAACATTTGCCTGTTGGCACTTGAAATATCCCTCTTCACACACCACCGGGGACGACTGTCCTGGAAGATGGCATTGAGCCTTGTGTTGTATCTGTATCTCATAAGATCTGGTAATAAAGCCAGGCTTCCTTTCATCCTATGAAGATGTTGGCAAAATCCTACTCATTGGGCAAGAGGAATCAAGTGATTCTTGCTCCCTTGGCTTATCATTTTAAAATATACCTCTGCCCTACAAGCGTCTCTCTCCTTCACAGGCAACTGTTGTTTCAAAATAACAAATAAGGTGAAGGTATTAAGCAAAAGAAAAAAAACCCTCATAGACACAGACGGCAGTATGGTGATGACCAGAGGGGAAGGGGAGTGAGGGAGATAGGAGGGGGTGATGGGGGATAAATGGTGATGGAAGGAGACTCGGGGTGGCGAACACACAATTCAGTGTACTGATGATGGATTACGGAGCTGTGCACCTGAAACCTGTGGAATTTTATTAACCAATGTCACCCCAATAAAATCAATAAAAATTTTTTAAAAGAAGAAAATAACAAATCTGATCACATCACTTACGTCCCTAAGAAATGCTGGTGTAGCTGCATACGGATTCCCAGGGAAAGTCCCAGATCCCGACACATTTCTGGACCCTACCTACATTCCACACGCATCTCCCTCATCTACCCTCCAGCGCCCTCCGCTCCAGCCCCTTCAGCTCACTTATTTCCTGACCCACCGTCCGCTTCTGTGTTTCCATGCTTCTGGGCTGTCCCTGTTAAGAACACCCTCTCCCCCTTCCTGTGTCCTCTGGCTTCTTGGAGAACTTTCAAGAATTACCCCAGATGACATGTTCTCGGAAGCCTTCCATAGCTCCCCCAGGAGTCATGAGTCTGGCTGCCTCCGTCTGTCCTGCCTCCCACGTGGGGCAGACACGACGTGCGCTTCCTGGGCGGCTCCACCTCCCGTGACAAGGGCGGCTTCTGTCCACGGCGAGCCCGTGGTGTGTGGGGCTGTTATCACATTCATGCTCTGGCTTCAACTGCCCCAGTATGTGTCTCTGTTGTAAAAGAAAAACCCTGCATGATCGTACGTGAACTCTAAAAAAGCCGAATTCGCAGAAACCGAGAGTTTGGTCATGATCAGGGGCTGTGAGGGGTGCAGCAGGGAGATTTCTGTCCACGGGCGTGAGTCCCAAGGGACGGCACGGTGGCTCCAGCGAACAGCGCTGTCTTGCGTTCTTGAAGTTTTCCGGTAGAGTGGACCTTGCATGTCCTCACCACCACACGCACACACATGCACAGGTAACTGGGAGGTGATGGACGTGCTAACTCACCTTAACACGGTCATCATTTCACACCATCATCTACATACACATCAGATCACCACGGTGTGCGTCTTAAGTTTGCGTGGCGTTATTTGTCAATTATATCAACATCTCAATGAGGATCTTAAACTACATCAGAACAAACCAACAAACAAAATTCGAGGAAGCCCTTGCTCTAGAGGCCCCCTGAGCATCAGTCAGTCCCTCTCTGTTCAGCACTGTGTACGGCGGAGGAGTGAATGCTGACCCAACCGAAGTACGTTCTCAAATCAGGAGGTACGGAGGCAGTCTCTCCTGATATTTGCTTACGTCTCTTTTGCTGAGATTAAATCAGGAGAAATCAAGAATATTTTCAAAAAGCTCACCAGCAGAAATTGGAGAAAACAGAAAAGCAGAGTCAGGTCAACTTTATAAATTAAGAAAAATTGAAAAGCCCGCATGCGTAGTGGACCACCAAGTCCTTGCCCTAGCAGGAGAACATGCTGAGACTGTTCCTTCATGCACAAAGCGATCCTCGGGGGGTCTCAGAGGGGACATTTCCCAGGGACAGCACCAGACGGGGCACAGGCCTATCAACGGATCCGACTCGTGACTGAGTCATTTTTCTACTGCCGGACTTTTTTTTTTTAAATATATTTTATTGATTATGCTATTACAGTTGTCCCATTTCTCCCCCATCATTCCCCCCACCCTGCACACCCCCTCCCACCCACATTCCCCCCTTTAGTTCATGTCCATGTGTCATAAGTTCTTTAGCTTCCACATTTCCCACACTATTCTTGCCCTCCCCCTGTCTATTTTCTACCCACTGTCTATGCTACTTATTCTCTGTACCTTTCCCCCTCTCTCCTCCTCTCACGCCCCTGTTGCTAACCCTCCATATGATCTCCATTTCTGTGGTTCTGCTCCTGTTCTAGCTAAACGGTGCCACGCTTCCCTCCTTGTGTGCAGCAGCGATGACGTTGCCTTTTAAAACTTGTGTCATCAGACCACGCCTCTTTTAGTCCAACAGCGTCCAAAAAGCTTTATCGAACACAGTCTGAATCCATCAATTACTCGTCACTAAATGCCCGCTATGGGCCCACCACCCAGCACATTGCTATACTGTGGAGGATATTAAAAAAAAAGTCAACATAGATTTTTTTCCTCTGATGAAATTAATAAATCAGAATGCGGATCTACATATTAGGTCCCTTACTTTAATTTTCTTGACAAGACCTTTACAGAGAGCTCATGATCGGCGAGGTACTCTCATGAGGCTGCAGGGGAGATGGCGGACAGACACGGGTCCTGACGGCAGGTCACAGACGGTGAGACAATGCCCACGAGTCACTCAGACAGGACCAGGTGTGAGTCTAATGAACGCGCGGAGGAAGTGCCTGGGAAAGGGAAAAGAGGAGCTTCTAGCCGGACAGGAAGGCAGGGCGGGGGGAGGATCAGAACAGAGGTTGACGCCGTGGCCTTTAAGCTCTGCCTCCAAGGATGAGCAGAACGACAGGATGCAGTAATGGGAGAGGAAGGCCACTGGGGAGGGAACGGCGTGAACGGAAGTTGTCGGGCAAAGACAAACGAGATAGTTTGAGGGCAACGTAGTTCAGTTTCAAGCTCAGCAGAAAACACGGATGGGTAGGCAGGGTGGGGTAGTGCCACCGGGCGGTGGACACCGGGCTAAGGAATCTGAAAATTGATCCATAGGCCAATACGATGATCATTATTTCAGATTACTTAGCAATGGTGAGAGAGAATGCGGGCAGCGTAAATAAGGGCTGCTCTGTGGCTGTTGCTTCTGCTCGGACCCAGGCGTCTGAGATGAAAACAGTGGCGAACCTTCCGATTAATGTCTTCAGCTACGGGCAAATAGAAATCCATGCACTGAGTGTGGAGTCTTGCTTCACAGAACTTTGGCTTCAAAGGCATCATCAAGAAGTCTCTTGTCACCAATGCTGAGCAGTCTGCACGCTTTCTATAATAGTGCACAGAACTATTCTCAGCGTTACAAAGGAGTGCCAAAAATATACACAGAAAATTGCTCACCATCCCCAAAGAAGACCGACATGCAGAATAATGCCTATATTCTATATAGCACCTGACATCTATTAAACAGCACGCATGACAAAGTGGATGGAGTATTATTCTTGTTGTAGAATCCAGAGGGGACAATGCTATAACCTCCCTCGGTGTGGTGGCTAATTCTGTGTCAACTGGACTGCCGCAGCGCCCGCATGTGTGGTCGAACATTATATGCGGTCTGTGAGGGTGTTTTTGCATGAGAATGATACATTGCTAGAATTTGAATAAAGCAACTGTTCTCCATAATGTGGGTGGGTCTCCTCCAATCAGTTGATGGTCAAGACTGAACAAAGGAATGACCCCTCCCGAGCAGGACGGAAACCTGCAGCAGAGGGTCTGCGGACCGGAAGTGGAGCATCAGCTCTTCTGTGCGTCTCCAGGCGGCAGGCCCACCCTACACATTTCAGACTTGTGAGCTTCCATAATTGTGTGAGCTACCTCCTTACAATAAATCCCTTCCTAATACGTACGACGTCTGTCCAGAAGGTATCCAGCCATGTCATGGGAAAACCAGAGACATTTATTGAAGGAGATACAAGATAGAAGAAACATTGCACACCAGACAGTGATGCCTCGGTCCCCTTCAAAGTGGGCACCTTGGGACCTCACACAGTTCTCCCCATCACCATCAGCTGTCTCACTGTATTTTTCTGAATCTCATCAACAGTCTGAAATCTCTCCCCTTTCCAAGGTGATTTTAGTTTGGGGAAAAGCCAGAAGTCGAAGAGTGCCAAATCTGGGCTGTAGGGGGGCTGAGTCACCTGGGTGATTTGATGTTTTGCCGAAAAACTCGGCAGGAGACATACTGCGTGAGCGGGTACGTGTCGTGATGAAGCTGCCAATCACCAGCTGCCCATGGCTGCAGCCTTCCGAATCATGTGAATAGTTTCTGCAGAGGAATGTTCAGGCGTAATGCAGAATGTGATGCAGATGTGTTGCTCTACTCACTCAGTGATTTTGAATGTGATGGCCACACAGTACATGTGGTCACTGAACAGTGTCTACTGCCCCAATGACTCGTACAGTGTAGTCGTCATTTTTCACGCATGTGCATTCCAATCCACTCTCCTTGGCTGCCAGGTTACATCGAGGTCATGCAAACCATTCTCATTATATTAACAATGGCTGGACTTTTTCTGGACAGACCTCAAATCTGCATATCCTATAGGTTCTGTTTCTCCAGAGGACCCTGACTAAGGCACTGATAAACGCGCCAGCGTTTTCACAATGTGCTCCACATCTACCTGGGTGTTGTTAAGATCTTCTTCTCTAGAACATGCCCTTACGTTAAATTTATGGGATGACAGACCAGGGCGATGGGCTGGGGTTGGGAGTGTCTAGATTTGCTGGGCTTTCTTTGGCAATAGTTACGCCTGTGAGTCCTACACCTTTCATAAGCACTCCACTTAGCCCGAAGTTAACGACACAAATGGCCTTTTACTTAATGCAGGAAGAACAGAGGCAAGTTTTCTTAACTGAAAAACCTGACAGTGACCATCCTTGTCATTGAATTACAGGTCAAATATTAACAAAATTTCATATGCAATTTCAACGAATAGAATTTCAACACCACTCCAAGACGATGGACCATGACATGGCCACCGAGTCCAAGGATTTGGGCTGAGGGCTGTCCAGGCTCCTTACAGTGACCTAAGCCCCACACTCAGAATTCTGTAGCCAGACCAACGCCATGCCTGCCTAGTGAGCTGGAATGTTGTCCCTCCAAAAAAACTGCAGTGAACAAATCATCTCCAAAACATCTCCATGCTTCCGATTCAGATTTCATCAGTCAAATCCCAAAGCATCTGCTCCCCAAGAAGGTTGTCCTGAATTCTGCTGTCTTTCCCGTAATGATCTCTACTTCTCTGCTTTGGACTTCTCATGTCAGAGAGGGTGGGCAGGGAGGGGAGGCCGAGGACTTGCATTTGTGAAGAAAGACACGAATGACTTCATTTTTGTTCAGTTGTGTGTGTGTGTGTGTGTGTGTGTTCTGTTTTGTCTTCTAAAGGTGCAATTCTCTGACTGCATTCTCTATCTGTGTCTTTCTCTTGATTTCACACCACTAGTATCTTTTGCCACTGTGGACTTACCGACAATCGTATCAACAAATTCCCCTTTTTTAAAAAGCACTGTAATCACCTGGAGAATTTTAAATGATCTATGAGCCCCACCCCGATATTCAGACTTAATGAACCTGAGGTGCAGCACCTTGCTCTGGTCACGGACCTCTGTTCTTCCAATCACGTTTAGTCAACCACTCTGACTACTTACTACCTTCACCCAGAACTCCACTTTCGTCTTCTGCCTTTATTTCTAAACCAGCTCAGATTCCTGGCTTATCATTTCAATGGCTCACTTATCATGTCAATGGCTCCTCAGATTCCTGGTTTATCACTTCAATGGCTCCGCCATTATCCTAAACTCACTTGGTGCTGCATCTTTTCATCAAACAAAACCTTAGGCCTAGGTGATCTCACTAACTCTGCATCTGAACACCTCCAGAAAGGATCAAATGCTTCCTAACACTTTTAACAGTGATACCAGTATGAACTTATGACCATCAACCTCAGCTGGACCTCCAGTAATAGCTAGTAATCCTACTGAACTTTACTAATTAGCTCCCTTTCATATTCATGCTTTCTCTGTCCTCAAATATCTGAAATCACCTCCTTTCTTTGCCACTATGCTATTCCCTTTCTTTCTCTCTCTCTACTCTCCAAAGCAGATAGAAGCCATCCCACGGAAGCTCCTTTAACTTGCAGCCACCGCACCTGAGGCATCTGTCTGCACATGGCCCTCCTTTCCCACTAGTGATGGGGGAACTCAAGAGTTAAAGAATTTTAGCTTTAGTTATAGTTAATAGGCTTAGTGATTAATGCAAGTAGCAAGCTATTGTTCCAGGAACTGGAACGCATGACTGGACATACCTGGACTCCAGGAAGCCTGCAAGCAATTCAGCCTTTGTGCCCCAGGAGGACTTCAAGAGATCAAGATGGCATCTGAGCCACTGTGCTCCAGGAAGGAAAATTTTGCTTGACCAGGATGCAGAAAAAGAATCACTGGTCAGCAGATAAAGGGATGCTAGAAAAATGGCCAGACTGCAGCTTTTATCTGATTAACATTTCCCCCTGAATTCCAAATCCTTTAGCTACTTTTCTCTTCTCCTTACAAAAAAGGTTGGCTTGAGATGAGATGTTAAGACGGTTTGTAAGGTACATAACCCACCGTCTTCTCAGATTGCCAGTTTCTGAATAAAGCGCCCGTGAAGATTCAATCCTTGTTTCTACTTATTGGTTCTGGTGGTGACAGGCAGCTCGAGTGCCAACTTTTCCAGTTGCACTAGGGATGGAGGGGCAGGAGTCCCCTCTCCTCTCCAATTCCTCGAGCTGTGCTAGTGCTCTATCTGCTTCTGTCTTCTCGGGAATCCCGCATGATTATTTACCCATCCTTGATTCGTCACCCATCCGTGCTGTAACCTCAGTTCCACTGCCCGGTCTCTCCACTGCTCTTTTCCTATCAACCTTTAAACATGTTCGAGCCTCCCATCTTTAGAAAGCCCTCTCTTAACTTTATTTTCCCCTCTCGTTAGAGCTCTATCCTTCTGTTTCCCTTGACAGCCAGACGTCTTCAGTTATCTGTAAGTTCTCTTTAAAGACATTTGAAACATCCATTTTACTAATCCAAAGGACATTCACAGTCCCTTTTTAACTTTACTCTTCATCAG
The DNA here is from genome assembly GCA_039655065.1 of Glossophaga mutica. Lineage (NCBI taxonomy): Eukaryota > Metazoa > Chordata > Mammalia > Chiroptera > Phyllostomidae > Glossophaga > Glossophaga mutica. Next base: position 7,323,422 of record CM077305.1, read on the forward strand.
CATCTTAAATTATTCTCCTTCCTTCGCCTCTGAGATGACACCCTAGCATCTACTCCATCCCATTTGTCAACTTCTTGTCCACTTAGCTTTTAAACGTTGAAGTTCCTCACGACGCAGACCTGTCCTTCTTGTCTCACTTCCTTTTCACTCTGTCTGTGATCTCACCTATCTTTGTGGCTTCAGTTCTGTGTGTAAGCCACTGACTTCCAACTTTTTATCTACAGATACCTCCTCTGATCCAGGACCCAAGACTGCACTGTGTTTCAATGTGGATCTCCTAAAAAGGCCTCCAGTTCAAAATGTCCCCAAACTAAACTGTCTTCTCCCAGCCTGCTCCTGGTCACCCTCCAGGATTCTACATTCACTCCAAGCCCAGTACCAGGAGTTACCCATGGTATACCCCTCACCCAGTCATGTCCAAGTCAGGACTAAGCCCAGTCAACTTTACTTCATAAATAAATGGTAAATCTATTGCCCATACATAACAGTAAATCTATTAATTTCTCTCTGCCTTTATCACCACCACCTTGGTCCAAACTACCAACATCTCTGGCCCACAACAGACTCATAATCCATCTCCTTGAATAACTCTTTCCACCTCTCTTCCACCCAGTTTTCAAAACAGAGCCAGGTGACCTGCTTAAAATGTCACTCCCTTGCTTTAAAAGTTTCAAGGTTTTCTATTGCTCTTGTGATAAATAAAGACTGTAACACAGTGTGCAACACTGTGTAAGATATAGCCCCTGTGTTCTTCTCTGGACTCTTCTCAGTTAATGCTCTTTCTCGCTCCCCGAACTCGGGCCACACTGACTATTTTTGGTTCTCAGCAGTATCAGGTACCTTCCAGCTCCCACTCCCTCTGCCCACACTGCTCTTCCTTCTCCCTCCCACTTCTACTTCTGTAGGTTTTAAATGTCTTTTTTTTTTTAAAGCCTTCCCTAACCACCAAGCACCAACCTCGATCAGGCCCCCTTATTCCTTTATGACTTACGACAGTCCTTAATTATAGTTGGTTAATATCTTTCTCCATCCTGGACCATGAACTCCCAAAAGACAGAGGCTATTTCTGCATTGCTTATCACCGTTCTATAGCACCTGGACCACTGCTCTGCTGGGCAAAATGTAGACTGAATTCATGAGTGAGTTTTGAGTGAGTGAGTGAATTATGCTAATAACGGATCTTTATATTCAGACTCTCCATATTCATCTTTATCGTCCCCTGCAGCACAAACCCATGAATCGAGATCATGAGATACTAAGAAGTCTAGTTCAATGTGCAAAGTGGTTTTGAGAATGCAGGCTACAAGCTGTATGGGGAGGAAAACATTGAAAAGGAGGACTACAAGGAGCTGGTCTGGGTTCTTCAACCTGGGCCAGGAAAACCAGCATCTCTACTTGCACCCGTTCTGAATATCACACAAGGGCTGGCTGCATCCATTTCATGAATGAATTCCGGAACTCTCTTTAAATACCTTTGTAAATACATGAGGAAAAAAATCCCTTTCATATATATATATATATATATATATATATATATATATATATATATTTTTTTTTTTCCAAAGGCAAGTCATCTGGAATCTTCTATAAGGACTTAAAGTACCCCAAATTCAGTACCTCTACATGTCCTTTAAGTTGTCTCTTTCTAGCTTTCAAAATCCATTTAAATTAAGATTATGGTATTATATAGCCCAAAGTCTTACACAAATTCTTGGGCTTAAGCTTACAAGATATTAATCCAAGTCCAAGTCACTTATTAAACTGCAAGTGCTGTAAAGCAGTGAATGCAACTTGTCCAGCAGAGCAAACCAAGAAACGGCTTCACCTGTGAGCTCTCAGGGACGCCCCCCGTGCCCCCCCCCCCGAAAAGCTGAGGCAAACCACTAGGGAAGGGGTTAAAATTCAACTTTGCTTTGTATGCTTCTTTAAATCACATACAGTGTAAGCACGTTCCTAAGAATTGAAGATTGTGAGTGATAACCTACCGAACAGAATACTTGTCTTTTCCCGTGAGGACTTTTTAAAACTTCAAAACGCTATCTTTGGCAACGTGACTATTATTAACATCCTTCCTTCTTAAATCATGGATTTTTAAAGCATTCATCCTTTGACTTACAAAATCCCAAATCCCAGCAAAGTCATTATAACTATTGTATCAATTGGACATTAATACTTCACTACTTACATTTGGCAGCATTTTTTTCTGAAAATTTTCTCCTTGCTGTATAAAAAATTTGATATTTAATGAAATTAAGACTATTTTTAAAGAAATAATCAAGGCAGTGTTAGGCTACCTAAGTCAGCTACTTCTGCATAACAAATCAACCCCAAACTTGACAGTTCAGGACAACAAGCATTTGCTATCCTACGGTCCAAGTGCAGGGGCCCAGAAGAGACTTCGCTGGGTATTTCTGCTGCAGAGTTCTTCAGGAGGCTGCAGACAAGCTTTTGCTGGGAGAGGGCTACAGTCATTCTGAGATTGGACTGAGGCTGAAGGCTCTGCCTCCAAGGTCACTGTCATGGCGGCTGTGGTCAGCTGGCTCCTGCTGCGCACTGGCTATTGGGGCCTGAGTCCTTCCTAGCACACTGGTGGTGGGCCTCTCCACAGGGCAGCTCGAAGCACAGCAGTTGGCTTCCCCAGAGTGAGTGATCCCAAAGACAGAGCAACCAGGACAGAGCCACAGCGCCTTGGAGCGACCTGGCCTCCAAAGCCGCACATACTCACTCCCGCGTCACTCTGTTGTTCAGAAATGAGTCCCTGAATGCAGCCCGTTCTCAACAGGAGGGAACTCGAACTCCCCTCTTAAAGGAAGGAACACCAAAAAGCTTATGGACGCATGTTTAGAAGTACCACGAAGGCAGCAGTTAGAGGCAGGGAGTTAGCCATGCTGGGAATTAGGAAGTCTGGGCTTTAATCTGGATTCTGCTGCTTACCAACGGAGGGGCCTTGTCTGAACGGTTTAACCTCCCCACGCCAGTCTCACCAAAAGTTCAATTAGGTAAATCATAGGACTTGTGTGGGGGGGTTAAATAATACGACATGAAAAAGAACTCCGTACAGTCCCCAGTCTGAATAAGCACTTCCTTAATATTATCCCCAAACCAGTAATTAGTGAGGCAGCCTATGCCCCGAGCGCCCACTAAGCAAACAATGCGCAGTCTTTGCCCCTAGGAGTTTATAGTCTAGCAGCTAGGATGGTGAATCTGAACTTGGAAGAGAAAATCTGAGTGCTTTCCCCGCCAGAAATCCGAGGCCTTCCTAGAGAAAGGCAGTGCGAAAGCTGTCTACAGGATCCAAGGACATCGAGGATGGGTCTGAGCGCCTGCGTTCGCTTCCTTTCATCAGGAGGGGCTGCTCTTTCTGCTTAAATGTTCTTGGAAGTGCTGCGTGTGAGGCAGAGCAGAGCACTTTGCAGGGGGGGAGGGAGGCCGTCCGGCCAGTGCGGCCCTCTTCCCGGGCCCCTGGGCCCCCTGGGCCCCCAGGCACGCTGGTGCACGGTGTGCAGGTCCGCAGTAACAGGTTGCGCCTGTCACCCCACATGCAAAGCGTCAAAGGTCATGGTTTAAAACCCTGCCGACGGAATGTAGCCATTTAAGTAAACAGTTCCTTGCATACCTTCTGAAAGGCAATTGCTGTTTTCCTTTTAAAAACCTGCAATGCTCTACATCATGCTAAGCGAAGTAAGCCAGGCAGTGAAAGATAAATACCATATGATCTCACCTTTAACAGGAACCTAATCAACAAAACAAACAAACAAGCATAATATAACCAAAGACATGGAAGTTGGGAACATGCTGAAAGTCACCAGAGGGGAGAGGGGAGGGAATTTCAGGGGAAAAGGGGAAGGATTTACAGGAACAAGTATAAAGGACACATGGACAAAAACTATGGGGGGGTGGTGGAAATGGGAGGGAGGTGGGGAGGGCTGGGGTGGCGGGTTCAGGTGAGAATAAAAGACAGAAAACTGTACAAGATCAACAATTAAAATAAAAATTAAAAAAAAAAACAAAAAACCTGCAATGCTCTAGATGCTAGTCTGAAGGGAATACCTTTCAGTCTATCCCTACTTCCTCCTAAGGGGAAAAGAGAGAGACACCGTTTCGCCACGGCTGTCCCTTTGTCCCTTCTCGGAGCTCATTGTGAGCCAATAATTTATGTTTCACATAGATGGCATTATTAGATACCCAACTAGAGGCTTCCAACAACTTGTAATCAAAGCAAAAATAAACAAGAACCCTGAAAGCCTGTTCTTTTCCCGGTTCAGAATGAGAGGCTGGAGGCATCTCAGCAGTGGTTAGCCTGGATGGCCGTGTTGTTTACCGTCCCAGAGTTAGAGCTCATGTGATTTGTAAGAATTTCTCAGTCTGCATTTCATTCTCCGGGTGCCCAGGCAACCGAGGGTAATTCTCCTTTGGGCTATTGCAAGTGTAAAGAGTAGTCAAAGATTTCATTAAATATTCCATATCCCTCGTGTAACATTTTAAAAAAACCACAAAAAATGGTAACTATGGAAAAACTAAGCAATGGGGTCAATTACCCAAACTCAAAGACATTATAAAATAATGAAATATATGAATTATACAAGAGCAGTGTCCTGCTCTGTAGAGATAACAGTCTTGCTTCCAAGACCGTTATTAGCGTTGTATCAAAACTTGATTATTAGCACATGGTGACTTTCTGAAGAGCTTTGTGGTCAATGTATGTGGACATCAAGACAGCAGATTTACCAAAGGTAGGTAGGCTTTGCAAACAGCCCACAGATTCGAGGCTAACATTTCATCCAGGTCACTGTGAAATCCACCAGCCGTCCGTGTCTGCTGCAGTCTGACAATACAGACTGGTAAAGATGGCGTGTCTAGCCCCTGGCACCACCGATGGGTGCTGGGCAAATGGAGGAGAGTGGGAGTGACTGACTGTAGTATTAGGAGTGTAAGCTCCGAAGTCTGTAAACAGGTTGTAACCTCTGCTATGTCCATTCCCACCTGCAAATCCTGGGCAAGTGAGTGAATGTCCCTGGCTCATTCTCTCATCTGTCTAGGGTCCTCAAGGCCATGGGAGTCACAGCAGGATTAAATGTGATGTGCACAACCAATGCTAGGCACTTTGAAGGGACCGGGTTGTTTCTGACGTGGGGGGTCCTGCTACCTGTTTGATATTTAGGACACACGTTCCAAATCAAAGTCCTTTTAAAAGTCATCACGCCGTTATGAGTACGTCTCAGCTAACTGATGGAGGCTCAGCGACCTGTACGCCCACCGAATAGGGTTTTGTTCCTACTGTCACTTTCACAGATGTATTCTGTTTTGCAAATGCACCCTGTGTCCAACACGATGCTGGGCATCAATATGACTGTATTTTCATGGAGCTTACTATCTAGTGACAAAGATTAGTTAGTTGAACACAGGAAAGGACACAAGTGTCTGCACAGCTTTGTTAAAAACCGTAAAATGAAAGGCCATATGACACTCAGAATTGAATCCTGAAACAGAAAAACACTCGTGGCAACACGGCGAAAATCTGAGTGCAGTCTGGAATTTAGTTAACAGTGTTCCACTACTCTCAGTTGCCTCATTTTCACAAGTCTACCATGATGCTGGACGGTAACATTAAGGAAAGCTGGTCAAGGCATATACAGAGACTTGACTTCTTTGCAACTTTTCTGTAAATATGAAGTTAGTTCCAAATAAAAAGTCCATTTAAAAAAGTCTTATTATCATCCAATGCAAACTGCCTGTCCCTTCTCCAACCAACCATACCTCCTCAACCCCGCCACCACACGCCACCTAATTCTAATGCCAGCACCTGCATCTCTGTGTCTGAGGCTCCCTCTAGCATCAGGAGACTGCTTTGCCCTGCTCAGGGTGAGTGCCCAGGAATTACTGGCTGGTGAAAGTTGGTGGGTAAATATGCAAACTTGTCTAGCCTGGGGCGAGAGGAGTCTAAGATGTGCGTTTAGCCTGGGCTCCCCCGTCTCCTCAAAATATCATTACCTCCAGTTGTCCAGGTGGGGATGTACTTCACCACACAACCATTCTTGGCTCCTGTCCCTGATTCGTTTCACTCCCCCCCCCCATCAATTTCTACCTGAATCCCAGTGTCACAGCCCGCTCCTGGGAGAAATCCAAACCAAGACATCACTCCGACTGCATTTGCTGATGGAGTGAGGTGGCTGCTGAGTCTGTCGGTTCCTTTCATTGACGGGGACTTACTGCAGCTGTCCCAGATTGTTCGTGGTTCCTGGAAAGAGCCCCACACTCCATCCCGCAGAGAAATCTCACCAAGTTGTAAGTACACTGGGAACTGACGCACTTGAAAGCCACGCATTTTTGAATGTGGGGAAGGGAGATAAAGGTTAGGAAGAATGCTAACAAAAACCTGCAGCAACTACTAGCATGTGTCTGTGCATTCATATGACAAGAACCTACCAAGAATTTTCAATGGGACAGAGAGAGAACAAAGTAGAAAAGGTCTCTACTCTCAGCAAGCTGACGTTTTTGTCAGTGGAGATGGACAAAAACCAGGCAAACAAATGAATAAGCAAGATAATATTAGACAGCGGTAAGTGTTGTGAAGAAAATAAAACAGGATCCTGGGACAGCATGACCTCCTCGTAGGAAGGTCACCCTAATAGGGACCGAAACACCCGTGAGCTTTGGTGTGACCTCCTCCGGGTTCTCAGGTCCTCCAGAACATCATCACCAGCTGCTCATGACCAAGAAAGCCTTCACCACGACCCCTGTACACCCCGACGAGCCAACACCTGACTGCCCCTTAACCTGCCCAAAGTACCCCCTTGTCCAAGGAGGGTCCCCTGTTGCGGGCAGACAGCAATCTCTCTCGCAAACACAGATACCCAGGAAGGGATTTCAGGGTGATTTTTTAATCCAAACATCCTAAGTCACCAATAATCATCTGACGTTCCGTGCACTTTCGTTGCATGGCAAGAGTCTAGGCACCCTGACAGAGAAGTCACGAGAACCTAACCTCTGGAGAGCACTCTTCTGAAAGCGGTGAATTTCAATAGTTCGAATGAAACTGGGGGTCCTTATGACTTTGACCAAGTTTTGCTTTAAATCCTAGCACTAGAAACCACCCCTCCCTCCATACCTCCCTCCCCCTAACTCTCCCTCCCCTCTCCTCCATATATGTATACAAAAAATCAGCAACCAGCCAGGCAGCAGGGTGGCCAGCACCTGACTGCTGGTCATGAGGTCCAGACCTCTGCTGGCTAAAGATAGCAACTTGACCTGAGTTCTGTTTTGACCCTCCGGCTATTTTCCGACGAGACCCGACAGAGGACTACTGGAGCAGAGGTCAGAACTGTCCTCAAGACCTGAAGGAACGATTTACTGTCCTTACTTCACCTCTGACCCATCTGCTCCCAGCACAGCCCCAAACCCCTGACCCAGCACCTCATGATTTTGCCCGATGGCATCTGTAGCCTACAGGCCTCGGGGCGTCATGTCTTCAGAATGTACGCTCCCCTTCTCCGGGTGGGCCGATTCAATGTTAATCTATTTTTCTTTCTATCCTACAAACTCCTGCTGGGGCATTTCTGTGGGCTGGTGCACACAGGCAGCCAGACTCTAACCTGGGGGCCTGATAACATGAACCAAAGAAAGAACTGGAGACTCATTAAAGCTGCAGCTTTGGTTTACTAGGAAAGAAGGAGGGAAAAAGTAGCAGTTGGTATCAAGTGGATCTTCTGGGCGTGAAGGTTTTAAGTTCCCTCCCTCAGAGCGTCTCAAAAGGGCGCAGCAGGGAGTCACCTCCTCCCGCATCTCCCACGTGTGCCAGGCGCAGTTTTGACTCCCTGGAGCCTGGTGAAGTAAGAGTCTCTGCCCCCATTTTGCAGATCGAGCTCAGAGGGTTGAATCAACTTGCTGCGATCCTCAAGGTGGTGCGTGTCAAAGCTGGATTCAGAGCCCGCCGGACAAGCAGGGTCTGTGGGATCCCAAAGCCCTCTCCGTGCTCTTTCCAGAAGGTCCACCTACCTTCAGGCCGTCACAGTGCTTAACGCCTCGAGGGCACTGGCCAGCCCCAGCTCACAGGCAAACTCTGTGCTCCCAGGGAAAAGGGATGCTGGTCCGGTGTCACTTGTCTCAGGTAGTTAGCCCAGTGGCAGAGACAAATGGCATGCTCCTCCAGGGCTCCAGGCCCTGTCCTGATGGGAACAGGGCCTGACAGAGAGCCCTGGGGAGAGAGCTGGGGGAACCGGGTTTTCGCTCTCTCTCTGTCACCCGGGGTTTCATCTTAGGGAAGTCTTGTCCTTTCTCAGGGGCTCCCATGGCCTCTGTGTGAATAAACTGAGGCTGTTGGGCGCAATTTTCAACCGGGTCCTCGAAGAGGTGCAATTCTTCCTTGTGTGGTGCTGTCCCTGGCCTTACAGAAATCGAGAGCCCTGATTCCACGCACTGCGAGCCCATCCCTCTTTCCAGTCCTGTAAGAACCACATTCCAAATGCCCCGGCCAAGAGGCCGTGTGTGGCTGAGGTCACCGGCGGATGACCTCCAATTCCATGAGGCCCTATGGCTCTGCTGAGCCAGCACTGTCAGTATGAGCATGTGGCAGGGCGGGCGATGGAAGAGGGAGCCCCGGGCCAAGCCAACACTGTAGCATCTATTGCAGATCATACTCTTGAAAGGAAGCCATACTGTTGGCATCTTCAGCAGACCTGTTGGAACACTGTGACGGAAAGGAGTTTTAAAGTGAATTTCTAGAATGTCCACGCAAGAGAACTATGCAGAGACACCCTGTAATAGTCCTCGCCCCCCAGCAAGGACTTGGCGCAGGGCGGCCGATGCAACAGCCCCACCCAAAGGGAGGCCCTACACGCAGCATCCATAGTGAGTGATGAGAAGGGCTTCCCGTGGAAAACAAACCCGCCGCCAGCTACACAGGCCTGCTGCCCTGGTACGCGTTGCCCAGGTGAGCTCCGGTCATGCCTCCTGGAGCCCGGTTGCCAACCTTTTCACACAAAACGTTGACCTATCAAAAAAATGTGCCGAATTCCATGTCCTGGCTCAGGATCCACCACGCCCATAAATCCTGTCCCCCTGATACTTCAGCCCAAACAGATGTCTGCTCTAAGTAAATATAGCATTGATAGTAACACACCATTTCACTGAATCGTACAATTGCCACCTGCTCCCCAGTCACGCCACGTATGTTATTAGCGTTGCCCTCCTAGCTTGAATGCTCAGCCCCCAAAGTTGTGGGTCATGTCTTATAGTGCTTTCCCATCCCCAGAGTGTCCAGCACATTCCCGGGAACACAGCAGTAGCTCCATAAACATGTGTTCTGTCTTTGATTTTTCACAGCGATCCCCAAAATACCACTGGCTTGGCCAAACTTACATCCTACAAGCTGATAAAAAAAAATCTTATTTACTCTCTTTTCCCCAAGTGATTTTCACTGTACTTTTTAGATGACATAATTAGTTTTTACATACTCTATATGTACCAGAATAAATAAAAACACCAAACTTTAAAAAGACCAAAAGAATTAAAATTTCATACTCTGTGATAAGGGGCACACCAAGTCCTACTGAGTCCAACCAAAAAGTTCAAAATATGTCTCCATCTTGCTTCAAACATTAAAAACCTCTAGATGGTTCCAAGGCCCCGAACAGGATCCACCTTGGAAAGATGGCCATCACATTTGGGTGCTATCATCAGTCTAAGGAGAATGATACCAAGTTTGAATTTCTGGGCTTTGATCCCAACTATTACCTGATTGCATCCACATCCCTTTGCCCTCAACGCGCACATACTTCTTGCCAGCACTTCAGTTTCTCTCCGTGTTTTATTCCATGTTAGGGTCACCGATAAAGTGTTAACTGAACATCTACTCTATGACAAGACAAGCACTGTTTCGCCAGCGTCTCCAAGGGAAATGAGATACCACATGGACTGCTAACATGGAGAAGTCACTCGGCCTCTTTCTTGATCCTCTCTCTTTATCTTTCTGACTTGCTGGGTATCCGAATGGGGTCAATGCTTCACTCACCATCATCTTGCCCAGGGATGCCGGTATCTTTTTCTGCCCCCGGTGAAAAAAAGCCTCTTCAGAGGTCCCGTCTTCAGACCTCTTTTCACAATTTGTCACTCACATGGGCTTTGCCACGCTGTTCTTCTCTTTGCTTTGTCTGACTGAGGTTTTCAGGAACGACAGTAACAGAGTTTGAAGGCTTCTAGAGAAGCAGTTGATACGGTGAATTAGGATCACGTGCCACGGTACTGACCAAGGACAAAGGCTGCTTTCCTGACCAGTGGCAACCAAAACTGGAAGTCCGGCTGAGGTCTCGCTCCAGCCCTCATCACACTCAAGTGGGGCCATCTGCTGCATGACTGTTTTGTAACAGTTATTCTGTACTTGCTTTGATACGGCAACTCGAAGATTGCAAGAAAGATGGATATGATGCTTCTTAGGATAAAGTACATTTTAAGCAAATTTTTCCTCTGGACTTACAACGTTATCATATGTCTAGTATGTACTGAAGAAAGAGAAAGGGATGCCTCTCTTAAGTTTTTAAGTTATATAATACTTTAAATGTTTCATTTCATAAACGACAATCAAGACTTACCGCAGCAAATGCCTAGCATAGCAGGTGGTCCACCACAGATAATACAGAGCACACCTGTTCAGTTTTGCAAACTCTTGTGTTGTTCTAATGCCAAATGAGGACCTGACCAGGCAGCATGCGCCTGACTCTGTCAGGTGAGCATCTGGCCCAGGACACACTTTCCACGGGGAAGTTCCATCAACCAGAGACAGACTGGTTCCTGTTTACGCCCATCCACGGTCAAAGGAGTACAGTCCATCGGGATTGCCGGCTATCGTTCTAAAGCAAACGGAGAGAGCCTAGTCAACGAGACAAGAAGCAAGCCCTCATCCAAGCCGTAAACACATCTGGAAGTCCGAAGGACTCCAGCAGAAATTACTTACTGATGTTGGAGTGGACTATGTGAAGGTAAGTTTGGATGCTAATTAAAAACACAGAGCTCAGCAATTTCTGACAAAATTACCTCCGTGTTACGAATTATTACTGAGTGAAGTTGGTGGCTGATCTAAGGCTTCACTTGCCTTTTTGAGAAGGTAGGAAGAAGCGCCGGAGAACGCGGCCAGGATGAAACGGCGAGCCGCTCCGTCAGCCTTCTTCCAAGAGTCTGGTGTCCGTCTCAGTCTTCTTCAGCTCGAAGCAAAAGCAACAACAACGGAAGTAAACGGCTGCAGAAAGACTTTTCTTCAGACCACAATGAGCTGGAATGGTTTCCGAATGGCGGCTGGAAGCACCGTTGTCATTACATCTTTGTCTGGTTGACTTCATTGGTTACAAAAAATTGATGCTTATATTCAAAATTGGGGAGTAGTGTTCAATAAGTGATATCAACTTATTTAACATTCCACATTAATTCAACTGACACTCTTCCCACACCTGTGGAGTTTACGGCATTCAATGGAGTAGAAACGTATACAAATGAGTAATATTTATTTTCTGTTCTCGAGCAACCCACAGCATAGGAAGGAAGGCAGTATGTAAAAAGTAGACTGTGAAATGAAACATGAATGAGACAGGGGTTCTCAGAGAGGCCAAGCAACGCCAAAGGAGCCAGGAGAAGATCGGGCCATCCTCGCGGTGGTGGCGGGGGGGGGGGGCGGGGGGCTCCTCGTCTCACAGAACTCTGGTCTGGAAACCGCACATGCCGGCACTCGCCAGTGGGCCTGCTGTCATTGGGGGTGGGGTGGATAGGAAGTGGGAAGTCACGAAATAAAATTTTGAACTTAAGAATGCACTTCATTGCCCCAGGTGGGTAGCTCCGTCGGTTGGAGCACCTTCTCATGCACCGAAACGTTGCAGATTCAATCCCTTGTCAGGGCACACGGGGGAGGCAACTGACTGGTATTTCTGTCTCTTCTCTGTCTGTCTGTCTTTCTGTCTCTTTCTCAAATCAATAAACATATCCTCAGGTGAGGCTTAAAAAATGCACTTTACCATCGATGATTTCCTGCCTCTGTGTGAGAACAGAACAAAGGCAAGGAGCGACTGCAACAGGGATGGAGACCACAGTGCAAGGGGGTGAGCAAGGCAGCTCCCGGCACGCAGGAGGCAGCGGCTGGGACGCCTTCCGCCGCGAGCCCGGGAGTGTCCCTGGCTCCTTGTCCTCACTGAGGGTCTGTGCACAGAGTGGGGGCTGCTGCCAGGCCTCGAAGTCAATGTATATTACAGGTTGTTTTTTCCTCATTGCCAAGAAAAACAGTCATTTCTTTCATACCCAGACTTGCTGGGGAAAAAAACACCCACGACATTTTCATCATCATCAACCATGAACATTTCTAGCAGGAAGGCAGAAGAGTCTCAGCTGTGGCAGATTCTCAGCTGGTGGCAGGGGAGACTTATAGTTCAGTTGGGAAGCCCCAGACAGATCCATAAACGAGAAATCAGTCGCACCAGGTAGGTCCTAATACGCAGTAGGCTGCACATGCTACACAGGTGGTTTGTACTCAGGCCTGCAGTACAATTACAATTCTCACAGAGGAAGAAGTGAGTTTCAGAGGAGCTAACTTGCATGTCTAGTGGTAAAGCTCAGATTCAGGCTGAGGTCCAATGGGCCCCCAAAGTGCTTGCCTCGGAACCACATCCTCTCCCCGTGTATATCTAGCTCTTTGCTTTCTTCCTCCTCAAAGGGTGGGACTTGGGAAATGAGGAGCTTCAGAACCTTTGCCAGACTTAGGTCCAGATACACAACAGGAGGCTAGGGCCTCCTAGGTACTGATGCTGTGATGCAGCCTGCTTTGGGCATCTCTGGGCCATTAGCAGGCTACTGGGCTCCAGAGGAAGGATAGTCATCTCCCGTACGCACACCGTAAATCCCTGCTGCCTGAGGAAGCGATTCATTCTGATGTACTTCGACCCCCCCCTTAGGGCCAGATGGCATGCACTCTGAGACTCAGACAGAACAAGCCTTCAGTAAATGCCTGACTGCTAGCCCTGACTCACGCTCGTAGAAGCAGGCACATGAGGTCCATGAAAAGAATACCTTGTAAGGTAGGCTCTACCCATCTGTAATATGCAGCTTCAATTTGCTTGTCTTCAGAACATTCTACATCTGATACTTAGGGGGTTGGGGGCGCTTGAAGAGAGAGACATTAACTAGCTATTTTCATTACAGATAGAAGTCAATGGACCTTCACAGTATTACACTTTCCATAGATTTATAGAAAGTTCAGGCACAAAAAGAATATTTGGGAACTATTACCATGTCAATGTTTTGACTACAGATGATTAATAACCTGAAAAGAATGAGTTGTTATCTTGTTTATAGGTTTAAAATTAGCAAACAGTGTAGTGAGATGGCTCAAAAATCTCATTAATTTTAAGCTGCCTTAACACACGGAGCGAGTCCAGAACTAAGGATTGCACATCTGTGCCTCAGACGGTGCATGTGAGGGCGACGAGACTGCGGGATCCGGGGCGTAGCGGTCAGGGCAGAGAAGCGCAGGACCCGTGTGGGTGAGGACAGGCTATGAGAACGGGCGAGAAAGAACTCAGGGAGAAGGAGCGTAACGTTCCCTTTCCAATACAGTGTGCCTAAAGGGAAGAGAGATTGGATGTATTGTGCCTGGCTTCAGCAGCTGAGCAGTAGGCCAAAGGGTGGAAGAAAATGGTTTAGTACAAGTCAGAACTTTCTAAAAATGAATCTCTCCTAGAAGGGACTGGCCAGCGGGGAAGATTCCCACCTGATTCCACCCGAGAAAAGGTACGCTGGCCCATTCACAGGAAGAGGCGCTGATGTGGAAGTTGTGTCCCTGAAGGATCACCCCCAAAGTTGGCCATCGTCCCAGTCAGCCATTTTACCGGGCACGTTATTTACATTATATACACTGTTCCAGGTTGAAAAAAATCCCTTGAACAAAGGCATTCTGTTTCGCCTCACTTACACAATCAGTGGGGGGCTGATTCCTGTCTTTCCAAATTTCGATTCCTATCAATTCCAGATTCACAAAGTGATTAGGTGATTTGAACACTCATGTTATTTAAATCATTGACAAAGAGACTACAGATTTTTTTTTACTAACTTAATTTTGTTCTTTATTTTATTTATGTATACTCTTGTTTCATCTTTAAAAAAATTTTTATTGTTATTCTATTACAATTGTCTCAAGATTATAGGTTTTTTTTCTTTTTTAAAATATATTTTTATTGTTGACACTATTACAGATGTTCCCCATGCCCCCCAAGATTATAGGGTTTTTTAAAGAAGGAAAAGTGATGGTTTGGATCGACATATGAACACACTAAGAAATAGAAGTTATTTTTATTATTGACATATTTTTAAAAATTTGTTCCCTAAAAGCAAACCACATCTCCATAATTGTGCAATTTACCAGTGGCATGACAGAGAAGCTTTAGCTTCGGGGTAGCAGATTTCAAAAATATAACCCACGCCTTTTTTCTAAGCTCAACAATCTGCTGTGCGGTACTCTCCGTGTCGCTCAGATTCATCTTTACATTAACAGTGCTCACCAGCAGATAGCCAAACGGGCTCGCCAAGTTGGATGGATATCAAGGTTTGTCTCCGTGCTGGGCACTTCACACACTTGGCAGAGGCAGGCACAAGCTGGAGCTCCCTTTACTGCATTACGCTCCAAACATGACGCCCTCGGCTGACAAGGCACTCAACATGACAATCCCATAGGTTACCGAGCACTGTAAACATCTGTTAACCCAGGCGCCAGAGAGAACACAGAGAAGGTGTCGGGTGTCCATTTTTAAGTGGTTTATGATGTGGAGCCTGCTGTTTAAAAACTAAGAATCAAAAATGCACTCCCAAGCTCTGCCTAGGACAAATATTTGCAAGGCCAAATTATGCTCGGTTTGGAAAAAAAAATGCACTCATGTCGGCGCTTTGTCGCTGCATTTATAGACTCTCGTTCCACACTTCGGCCCATTAAGTGCTGGCTTTCCGCGGCATTCAGGAGACCCAAACTGTAATTTCACTATGATATATTTACTCCAGAAGGAAAGCTGAATGTTGACTCAGCAACTTTCCTTAGGCCCATGGGAAGCAGCAAGTTTACAAGGGTGGGGGACTAGGGATGGGACATGCTTCTGCTGCAAAGCACGCTCTCCAAGTCCATCTGAAGGGGCACCATGAATAACAGGAGACCCCTTGAGATCCAGCCTGGGATAGCTAAGCTTCGCTTTTCTCAAAAGGAAACAGAATCCCCAATCACAGAAAAGATGGAACCAACAACCCTGTCAGCTAAATCATTTTATTTTGTTTCTTATCCAGCATTGTAATTTCTGGAAATGTCTCAATCCTAGATGCCTCAAAGGTCTATCCCTTGGCACCTCAGGGGAAAGGACATCCGGCGTGACCCGGCTGGAAACTAGCTTAGAACACCAGTTGCTCAGGGCACAGAGCGGTCACAACATCTGCGAGGAAAGGTGAGTGGCTTCCCAGGCACGCACGCCAGGGATTCTCCCAGTAAACACCGCAGACACCTTCTAGTCTCCATGATGGACAGCAGCACCCCGGGAATTTCAGATCCACAGCTCTGACTTGGGTTGGGGTCTCCAGCAATCTGCACGCGCGCGCGCACGCACGCACACGCACACACACACACACACACACACACACTCCTAGAATCTTCCTCTGCCTATGCAGGTCTCTTGAGAGTTCTGGAAACCACCTCCAGCCCTCTGTCCCCAAAAGGCAATGGGTCTAACATTTTCACATCCATGGAACTTAGGTAACTCCCGTTCAGGAACTCCTGCAACTTCCAGCCCTCGGGCTTCCCATTACCTTCCCCTATCCCTCCAAGGTCTCCTGGCATGACAAGCAGGCAGGCGGCACCTCTCTGGCTCCCTCCTTCCCCCTGCACACCTACTGGCTCAGGAGCTGACACGCCTCCCCAGGCGCACACCCCGCACACCCCGCACACGTACACCCGTTCAGCACACAAACCCAGCACCAGGCCACCAACACCCTCAGTCTGGCCCCAGAAAGCGCTCCCCTCTGGGTTATACATAAAGCACTTGCCCCCCCAAACAGACTTCCCCACACACCCTCAAGTGGGTGACACTGCCCGGGCGCCCTCTGCGCGCCGCCAGCGCCTTTCCCCAGACTCGCAGCTGCCCCACTTATCACAGCCCTCGTGCCTCGGGCACTTCTGTCAAAACTTGGCGCCTGGTCGATTTCATAACCACGAGTGGGGGAGCTCGGCTCGCCACGATTTCCACCCAGCCCAGCTCCTGGGGACCGGTCGCCCTGACTCTACTGACCCCGGCTCCTCTGGTGTCAGTGCGAGGCTGCTGCCGCCACCAACGCCGCGAAGGGCCGTGCGCTTTGGGGAGGAGCGCACGGTGTAGACGCGCACAGCCCGGCGACCTCCCCTCTGCTCGGGTCGCGCCGCTCGGGACCTCTCCCGGCTCAGCAGCGGCAGCTTCGGGGTTCCTGCCCGAGCCCAGCTGATGATGTCAAATAGAAACACTCGCAAAACTTTTACAACACAACTATCTTCGGAGGAAGCCCCTCCAGGCGCTGCAAGCAGCAGTCGGAGCAAACGTCAACCTAGGATGGTTCTCCTGACGCCCCCAACTCCCGGCTGCCCCTACCCCCCCCCCACACACACACACAACCACAGCGTGGATCCGATTACAACAACCCACCAGCAGAAAACTTCTCGAGGAGGAGGGGGGCACAGCCAACCCCCAAGTCGCCCGGGAAAAACATGATCTGTGTAAGGATCTAAGACAGACCCCCATTTTCGCAAACCACTGGCGTCCCAAGGTCCACTCCCAGGCGCCCTGGCACAACAGGGGGAAAATAAGGACCCGACTCCGGAACCCGCTCCAGTACCTTCGAGCCTCGCCTCCGGATTGAGAGCGCGGGTTCGCATCTGCGCTGCGGCCGAGGGCGCGGGGGCCTGGGGCCCGCGTGGCCGCAGCCCGGGGTCCCCGCCGCGCCCGGGCTCAGCAGCCGCCGCCGCCGCTGCAGCAGCCTCCGCCGCCACGGCCGCCGCTCCCTAGACCGCCTCCTCTTCCCATGGCTGCGCCCAGCTTGGCAGCTCCCGGGCTGTCAGGCTCGGGGAGAGGGAGGGGGCGGGGTGAAACGGGAAGGGAGGATGGGACGGGAGGGGTGGGAAACGGCGGCCGCGGTTCACCAAGGGTCACGCCGGGCCTGGCCCGCCGCCCCCGGGGCCTGGGCTGCCGGAGCGAGGGGACGCGGGAGTTCGGCGCGGCCGGCTCGGGGCTGGCTGCGAGGGCGCCGAGCGCCGTCCGGGCCACGCATGCCGAGGAGCTGCGACGAAGCGTTTCCCGGCGCGGAGTTGGAGTTGGTGCGTGTCACTCTCCTCTGGGCTGCGCGGCTCCTCCTAGAGGAAAATATTGGTAGTTGCAGGACACTTCCTTCCTCTCCGCCCACCCCCGGTCCCAAAAAGAAGGCAGGACCTAAAAGAGCTCAAGGGCTTGCAGACGAAAGCTCACAGGAAAGTCAGCTACCCGCAAGAACGGGACGAAAAACCAGCCAGATCGCGCAGAAAGCGTGATTGGGCAGCCGAACCTTGCCTGCCACCACCTGCAGCCGATTCCCAAACTCCTGCTCACTGCTGCACGGAGAAAAGCCAGCTAAAAGTAGGAAGGCCCTTCCTTACGTTAGAGCAGGAGAGGAGTTTGCCAACGACAGGAGGCATGCAGGGCGTCCCGACAGGGGCCCCGGCGAGGGGATCGGCCTTGCCTGTGACCTAGGGCACGCATTTGCACTGCCTGGTCGTGGACAGAGTTCGTCTGTCAGATGCAGGCCTGCCCACCTCATTCCACGGCAGGGAAGATTCAGGCCGCCGAGAAAGTGCTTCAGAAAGTTAAGCATGCCATTTTGTAAGGCATCAGACTCCTTGTCCCCACAAGCTTGTCTAAGCAGAAAGTACAAAAGTCCAGTTCCAGGCCGTCTGAGATCTGAAGGAGCAGCCAGTCATGCTATCTTTTTACTATTTACTTTGTTACTGGCTGCCTGTTGTAACGTTTGTCTGATAGCTTCTAACAGCGTTGGCGTACTCAGTGACATTTTTTTTTTCCTACAGGGCTCCCAGACACAAAGCCAAGTTTATACTCAGGAAAAAAAAAAGTTTCAACAACAACTTACATTTAAATTGAGCTTCTTAGCCCTAGAATAAAAGATCCCTCCCTGGGCACACAGAGTAGTACAGGGGGTGGAGAACAAGGCTTGGAAAGGCACACAGGACCAGTGCAAAGACACTGGAGCGGCAGATGTCACAGAAGACACGCCTGTCTTTAAAGGAATCCGATCAGTGGAAAATTCTGTTACTAAGGGTCCTCCTTTCCAAAGCTGAGTTGTGGCTCCACAACCCAGCTTCCCCAGGCAAAGACACACAGAACGAAGGGAGGAAAGATTCTGGAGGGGGTGGGCGCCACCCCTGCCCCGGGCAGGAAGAAGGCAGGTGGATGAGGGTTTCGAACGGGTCGTGTTCCGTCTTACCAGAGGAAGTAAGACCTTCTTTTCCCAGACCCGCCCCCAGAACCCCTCCGCGGCTGGAGACCGCCGCTTTGCTATAGCAGCAGGAGTCTTCCCAGGGTCTGGAGTTTTCTTTAAAAGGGGAGCTGCCCACCTGAAGAAAGGTCAGGGCACAGGCAGGCAGCAGTGCTGGGTGGTCAGCCCAGGCCGGGCTGGTGGAAGGGCAGTACTAGCAGGAGCGGAGGGGGCAGTGCCCACCTGCAGACTCTGCTGCTGTCTGGGGTGCCCTTCCAAGTTGGCTCTCCAGACGCTGGCGCCGCCAAGCTCCCTCTCTATCTCCTCTTCTTATCCTGCTCCCTGCCCGCCATCCGCCCCCACCCCTGCAGCTCCGAGGATCTTGATCTCATCCAGGAGGTGCCAGATGGAGTCACGAAGCCCTTTCTTTCTTTTGTTAAAAGAAAGATGAGGTGCCCTGAGATGATGTCAGGGCCTTACCTAGAATTCCTCTTTTCTGAGTTCAGCGGTAGCCTGTGTTGTGTGGGACTGGAAAGCACGGTGCTCTGGCTACCACTCCGACCTTGGTAGAAAGGTCACATGCAACCCTGGCTGGTGTGGTTCAGTGGATTGAGCGCAGGCCTGTGAACCAAAGCATCGCTGGTTCGAGTCCCAGTCAGGGCACATGCCTGGATTGCGGGCCAGGTCCCCAGTGGAGGGTGCATGAGAGGCAACCAAACATTGATGTTTCTCTCCTCTTTCTCCCTCCCTTCCCCTCTCTCTAAAAATAAATAAAATAAAATAAATAAACAGAAAAGCTCTATTTTAAAAAATGAAAAGGCAGGCCACATGCCGGGAAGACATAGGAAAAGACACACTAATTAATATAAAATAGTCTGGAACCAGAAGAAACTTGCCACATACATGAAAGGCAGTCTTTATTTTGAAGTCCCTGAATAATGGTCCCTGGACTTCACGTGTGACTATGAACAGGTCTGTAGTGGTACATGTTGCTTTGTATTGTCCAGATTATGGGGGAATGTATCAGGTACTGAGCTGACTGACCTATTACAAGTGAAGGAGTACCAGAGCCCCTTTGCCTCATGAAACTTGAACTTGTACATACTCAGGCCTTCCCTTCAGCCTGGAATATCCTACTTGGTCCTTGACCTTCAAGTTTCAGCTCAGTTGTTTAGTTCCCCTAAAGCCCTTCCTGGCCATTCATCCCCACAGCTAGAATTAATTAATCAATCATCCCACATCTGCATTCTTTTAGACTCTTAGACCTACTTTTGTTCAATACTTCGGTGTTTATTGATATGTTTGTTTTTCCTGTTCATCATGAGACCCTTAATATCTGTACCTGAAATGCCCACACGTGAGTGCCAGGCGAATGGGAGTGTGCCCCCTCAATGTTTGAACAAAACTGAACGAAAATGTGCACCTCTGGAATTTGTGTCTCTCAAACCTGGATGTCTGCACAGAGCTCCCGACAGCGGCCCTCGATCTTCTCCCCGCATCTGTTCACTTCCGCCGCACCTGGTCCGAACCAGCGGCCTCGCCCACCTGCCCACCTGCCCACCTGGATCGCGGCGGCTCCAGTCTCTCTATTCGCTGGTCTCCCCACCGCCGCCAGCCAGGGGCTCGTCTAGACGCAGTTACCAGCGGGATTCTTTTTTAAATTCAATCATACTGCGACATTTCTCAGCCCCAAAGTCTTCAGAGTAAAATTCAAACTGAGCCGCGGGGCCCTCCGTGAGCTACTGCGCACCTCCGTCCGCCACCCTGTCTCCTATGACCGGCCCCTCCCTGGGCCACACGTTCTGCTCAGAGGGCGGAATGGACGCCGCGCAGGCCGCCTTGCTCTTCCTTAAGCAGGCCCGTGCGCTCTGCACTGGGGGCCTCCGCACTGGCGCGTCCCCTGCCTCAGACCCCTCCCCACCCCTCCCGGGAGCCTCCCTTCCTTCCTGGGTCTTTGCTCAGATGGACCTCGGCAGAGAAGTCCATCTCGATGGGCCTGTGTCACCCTGTCACAGCCCGCCCCTCCGCACGTCTCTGCTAGGCCGTGGGGGAAATACACACAGCGTTTTAAAGACAAAACAGACCATTATAACATGATTCAGATGATGCCTATTCAAGTGCAGACTTCTAGGAATTGTACCTCCCCAACCTATATGATTCCACAGTGTAAACAGTATAAATTCCTTAAGCCTGCCATTATCTGGGATGAGCTTTGGTTGAAGTGACAAAGCTTTTTCTCAAAAACAAAGCAAAACAAAAAGGAAAAACAAATGACCACCTGGAACAGCATTTCGGGGCTGCTGCCTTTTGCAGCATTTGTAGTTGAACATGTGACTGGCGGTCAGGAGCCTTGGGACACTGGGTGAGTCATCTGTGACTTCGTGTAAGTTGGTCATCTCCCTCACGATGGTCGAGGGTTTGCTGTCTGAGATCATTTCACCTGTAAAACACATGGCTGATTGATATTTGTGATGGTTGATATTATGTGTCAATTTGGCTAGGTCACACTACGCAGATGTTGGTTTGAATATTATTCTACACAGTTCTCTAAAGGTATTTTAAAGATGAGATTAATCAAATCAGAGAACTCTGAACAAGGTAGATTATCCTCCATGATGTGGGTGGGCCTCATCCAATCAGTTGCAGGCCTTAATAGAAACGGAAAGATCTTCTGAAGAGAGAATTCTACCAGCAGACTGCCTTTGGACTTGAACTGTACCGTCAGTTCTTCCCCAGGTCACTAACCTGCCAGCCTGCCAGCCTACCTACAGATTTTGGACTTGCCAACCTCCACGATTGCATTAGCCAATTCCTTAAAAAAATGTTATCTATCTATCCTATCCGTCCTGTTTATCTGGGGAACCAGACTAACACAATATTTATTGGCAAATTCTAAAAACAAAACAGCCTTACCTTAAAGGATTTTTTTTCAAATGAACACTGAATTCCCACCCACCAGATTCTTTCATTCAACAAATGTCGGAGAGCCCACGCCACGGCAGATGGGTGCTGGGAACTTCAGATGCATCAGAAAATGAACAGCACACCCACCAAAACCCTGCCCTCCTGAGGCTTGCATTCTAATTGGGAGAGACAATGAATGATAAACAATGAGCACATCACTGAAGGGCTGATGAAAGAAAACGATAGCAGGCTAAGTGCTCAGGAGCCCGGTTTGTGGGTGTAAGAACGCTGGACCCCACCTCGCCAGGGCCCCGCCGAGTGCTGTGTGAGGTCCAGCAGGGGATGGCCGTGGCCACAAGGCAGGGGCTCCCTGACCAGGGTCACCTCCTGCCCCGGTCCCCAGCCCCGGGGCCACCACGGCACCGGTGGAGAGGACGGCCAGGGAACGAGGAAGCGGGGAGACAACTTAGGAGGCAGTTACCTGTTCTTTCCTCTATTGCAGGGCAGCCGGGAAAAAGCTATTTCATGGTCTGGAAATTCTTAGCCAAGGCTGATGAGGAGGTTCCCAAGCCAGAATTAAAGCTTCCAATCACCACGTATTTTATTTTATGAATTTTAAAAACAGGTGTTTCAATTCAGAGCTCATAAAAGCTAAAAGGAATGTGACGGCCTTGACCCTCTTGGGTGGATTCGGAGCCACCCGCAGGCCAGCTCAGGGCCTGGGAAATGCCACCTGGTGGAAGGGAGCAGAGCAAGGCAGGCCTCAATGGGGACTTAGGGATGAAGGCTCCCCTCGAAATTATTTAAGTGTAAAGATTTAAAAAAAATCGGAAAAGAAATTTTGGAGCTGATTTTCTCCATCTTCTGCCCGAATGCCAAAGCTTGTTTTTTAAACTCTAGAAGCTCGTCAGGCATCCGGTTTCTGCCCGGATGATGACACTGATGAGTAACCCACTCCCTCCCCCACTGGGACCTGTGCTCCGCTTTGGGTCTGCTCTCCTGGTTAAAAGTACTTTAGCCGAGTCTGCTGTTCTATTATTTATACCTGGTTCTCGCTGTGCCGCGCACTGGGAGCAAATCAGAAATTTTAATGTCTTTTTCATGAGACCTTCTCTTCCTCACGTCTCACCGCTTCACCTCTTCTCCAGGCCGAATACTCGCGGGTCCTTCCACTACCGCTTAGTGATGCAGGTTCCAGACCCTGCACCGTGCGGGGCCTCTACCCCCGTGTAAGCCCGGGGTCATCCGCATCCTTCCTGCATTTCTGTTCCCGGTATCACGTTCGATCCCATCACAGTCACCCCGATACAGAGGAGGATAAGCTGCTAAGGAGCTGCCCTGAATAAGGAAACAGCAGAACCCTGGAGGCCGATGGACGGGGTGGGAACCCCGCTTCTGTCTGTCCGTCCATCACCTCACACTCCCGGGACGTGAATTTACCAAACTCACCAGGATCAAGCATTTCTTTCTAGCTGGTCTTGCCTTTCACAGTCATTCCATCCTTTCCTGCTTTTGTTTTCACAAACCATTTTGTTCTATGCCTCTATTCTTTTTATTTTTTTTAAAGAGGTGGAAATATAAAAGCAGAAAAAAAAAGGTATGCAGGAGAAACGAATCTGAGCAAGGATGAAAACGTTTTACAGCATTTTTCCTTCATAGAAATTAGGCACACCGAATATTTTCAATGACGAAATAAACTGTCAATCTAGTTTGCTAATCAGACTTCTCCGAAGGCATCAGGAAGGCCCGAGAGGAGGAACACAGAACCCTTTGCCCAGGGAAGGAACACCCAGTGCCCCCCGGGAAGCCAGGCAAGGGCAGGGAAGGGCGTGACTGTGGAGAGTTCCTGGCCGGCAAAACCGTAGGCAAGAGTGACCACTGCACTGAGGACCCTCGCTGAACCAGGTGTAGGGCTGGGACATCTTCCTGCAGCAGGTCCTGTCTCGTATAAATGAATCTGGGAACTAAGTAGGTCTCAGCTATTGCAGAGAAATAGTAAATCAGACAGTCGGGCAAAATTAATTTTGCTTCATCGTTTATTGTCAGTTTTCTCAACAACACGACATGGCGTTCCAAGCATGTGCACAGAAAGGATGTCAACGTTCTTTCACAGAAGGCCCGAGAAGAAGGTGCTTTGTCTGTGCTTCATCAGTGAGCAAACTGGCTCGGGGGAGCAAAGCAACCGCACCACGTCGGACGTTGCGTTGCTACAGGGCTTGGGTGGGAGCCCAGAGCTGGTCCGGGCCGAGTCCGCTCCTTGGCCGGCTCCACGGCCGCTCCTGGTAGTCACAACCCGCCTCTCGTCCACCCTACGGCTTTAAACCACCAGACCGCAGCCTCTGAATGGGGGAGGGGGAGAAATGGGCAAACGCAGCTGCATTTTTACAAATTATTCTTTACTTCAATTAGTGTGTCTCTCCTTTCTGACTGGATCTTCTTTATGCTTTGAGGGCCTCGCTAAGTTCCTTGAGCATCCTCATAACCAGTGGTTTGAACTCTGCATCTGATAGATTGCTTACCTCCATTTTGTTGAGTTCTGTTTTGGGAGTTATGATCTGTTCTTTCATTTGGGCCATGTTTCTTTGTCTCCTCATTTGGCAGCCTCCATGTGTTTGATTCTATGTATCAGGTAGAGCTGCTATGACTTCCTACCTTGGTAGAGTGACCTAATGTAGTAGGGCCTGTAGAGTTCAGTGGCACAACCTCCCCTATCACCCTAGCTGGGTGCTCCAGGTGCACCCTTCATGTGGGCTGAGTACACCCTCCTCTTGTAGTTGAGCCTTGGGTGCCGTTGGCAGATCAATGGGAGGGATTTACCCAGGCCAGTCAGCTGCAAGGATGGACTGTGACCACTGACCACCAACCTCCACCCTCCGTGGGGGATCAGCTGTGCAGGAACAGGGTGGAAGTGCTCTGACTTGGTCTGTAGCTGCCCACTGGGTGCACTGGCCCCGGGGTTTCCTGGGTGGTGCAGGCCAAGGTCAGCCCCCACCTATGTTTTGCCTGGGGCCACCCTGCCTGAGCTACAAAGCAGTCTGAGACATCTGCTATTGTGCTGGCCTTGGAGATTCCCAGGGGAAGCCCAGCTGTGAATCTAGGCTGGCTGGTGCTAGTGCAGTGCCCCGGGCTACTTAGCAAGAAGTATGAGGGCTGGGGGCTCCCTGAGGCCAGCTGTTGCTTGTTTGAAAAGATTTAGGAAGTTGTGAAGCTGGAGTCAAGACCAGCCATTCACACGGATAAGCCACTGTTAACAGATGCAATTTGGGTGGGAAAAGCCTCAGGGGATCTCCAGGGCAGGGTAAACAGTGTTGGCCAGGTTGATGGAGTCTCAGATTTGGCACCCACCCGCCCCATCTGTGGCTCTGTGGGGGCGAGTGTTCAGAAAAGGGACAATGGCCTCTGCCTGCCTTTCTCTCTGGGACAAAGCTGTCCCCCAGCTCTCGCCTTGATGCCAGACACTTCAGTCCCTCCCCATATGCCACCGATGCCTTTCAAGCTGCTACCCCAGTGCTGGAGCTCCGAGGGAGTGAGTCTGAGTAAGTTCGTGTGTGGTCTTTCAGAGGAACTACTTGGGACTCCAGCAGTTTCTCCCACCGAATCAATCCCTGCTGGGTTTTGCAGCCAGAAGTTATGGGGACTTATCTTCCTGGTGCTGGAACCCTGGGCTCATGGGCCTGGAGTGGGGCTGGCACTCCTCATTCCTGAGCTATCCCTCCCAAGTTTTTATCCACCACCCGTGCATGTGGGACCAGCCTGTTCCACGTCTTCGCCTCCCCTACCAGTCTGGATGGATGTGGTTTCTTTTTAATTCTGTAGCCGTCAGACTTCCATCCAACTCGATTTCTGATGGTTCTGAGCGATGGTCGTTCTATAACTCAGTTGTCATTTTGATGTGGTTGTGGGAGGAGGGGAGCCTGTGCCACCATCTTGGCCGTACGTCTTGAGATGATTCTTTTATAAATTTAAATTCTGTGCATGCTACACAGGAGGCCAGACTGGTCCAAAAGTCTGGGGGACGTAACTGTAGAGTTTACACTCGGTTATAAAATTGATAGGAATGCCTCTGGGCTGTTGCAGTGAGAGCTTCGGCATGTTACACAGCAGCAAAGTGTAACGGTCTGTAGTTTGATTCTTCTCAGACTCAATCCCTGGGGCTGCTTTTCCTCCCAAAGCCAGGAACGTAAAACCCACCTGCTTTGCTTAGAACACCAGAAGAGCTCAGAAAGAGTGGGGCCTTGTGCAAGAAGTCATCGTTTCCCGTGACAGTGGTTGTCGAAGAAGGAAGAAGATCCTCTGTGAGTTTTGTGAAATAAAGAAGAGGCATCGGATGACGACATAATGTGCGGAGTCATGATGAGAATTTCGTACTGATACATTCTGTACTATTATTTATGAATGTTCTCGAATATGTGATGGAAAAGCCATTTCAATCTAGAACTGCGTGAAACTCAGATGAAGAGGATGAAAGAAATCTTGGCCATCGAATAGCAAGGAAGGAAGTTTGAACTACCACAACAAAAGCAGTTAGTTAAGCTATGCTAGGCCAAATTCCATAGGAATTTTACCAATGCCTATGTCTACCCACCGCCTCTATGTCATTGCATACCATACTGTATATAGTAAATGGCACGTGGTTCTTGTTTCAACCATTCTTAACTAACTCTCTTTCCCTTCTTAGGAGTCCAGTTAGAGAATGCCGGTGGGTATTCCTTTAGGAAGACAGCCACGAAGACGCATTTCTCAGCTTCCCTTCCAGAGAACCTGGGTAAGAGCTGGGTTGGCAGACAACCTCCACACCTACACCTTTGGATCCGCCGGAATGTTCACACCAAGGCCACGCTTGCTTCTCCCAACCAGTGACTGGCTCCCAGAGCTGGTCGGTGTCTGCCTGACACCAGACTCTTCTAAAGGGCCACCTGTGCTCAGGGCCTCCCCAGCGACCCGATGGAGGGACTCCGCATTGCCGACGGAGGCTCTTCCTGCGTGATCACCCTCCCGCCTCCCTCCTCACGCAGGCGCTAGACCTGTGTCAGGGTGTGACATTCTCCTGCCTGTTCCGCTCCCTCTCCCCTACACCTTTCACAAGGGTTTCCTCCAATGAATCCTTCCAACATTGAATTCTGTCCTGGCTTCTGCTTCTCAGACAACTTGAAATGGGAGAGCATTTGAATTAAGTGGACTCCAACTTGCCGTAGAGATAAAAGTTCTTTTAACTTTCAAGTAATTTTTTTTTTTTTGAAGAACTTTAAGCGCTGCTTAAAAGCTTGCTGCACAAGAGTCACTGCTGTCTGGGTGTATTTGAGGTTATTTGTTCACAAGAAGGTCTTGGGTAAGGGGCCTCTCATCTCAACAATGAAGCTATTGCTCTTTGGAATGTTATGAATAGCAAATCTTCAGGGACTTGGCTTTCTTTCCAAGCCAAACACAATTTGCCTATCAGCCGAAAAAAGTCACTTCAATGCTAGTTGGCCGTAACTGTTGATTGGCATCTTATTGGCCATAGTTTGCAAAAACATGTCTGATGTTTAGGTTTAGAGTTCTTATGTGCAGAACTCAACTGAATCCATCAAGTTCTAAAGAAACAGAGTACGATTTAGGATTTTTGCCCCATTTGTTTCTGTTTAAATGATAAGCTATTTGATGAGGATGTCAAAATCTGATTTGAATATAGCCAGATTCAGGTTTAATTAATAAAAAAAAAAGGATAAATCAAGAGGGCCAGTTTCCTTCAACGTTTCAGTCATGTTTGTGTGTATTTGTGATTTGTTCATTTGCCCTACAGATGGGTGCATGAGATCATCCACTTTTTCATGCACACAGACCTCGCTCAGAGAGGCTTGGTTTTATGCCAGGACTTTGGGTATGTAAGTGGGGGTTCAATGTTACACCCCACGCAATGCATGAGATTCACAAATAAAATGTAAAAAGCCTGAAGTATTTCTTGACACAACCCCATTCAAATCCCCATTCGAATTTCATGTTAAGCTACTTAGAGCAGATTATTTTCACTGTCCTTACAACACTATTGGAAGTGTTGGCTAGTGGATTTATATATTTTGGGTTAGTTTATTATTTTTTACCTGCCATGACCTGTTACGTAGATTATCTTGCATGGTCCCCGTTATAACCCAGCGTAGCTCTAATTCACGACACAGAACTCCACAGCATTTTAGAGACGTTGAGGAACATACTCGAGGTTGCACAGGCAGCGTCCGTTCAGCAGGGGTTTGCATGTGGACTGGCCCGACCCCAGGTTTGTACTTTCACGCGCGTATGACGCATCCTCCCCGAATGTCCTGCACCACCGAAGACAGGGCCCATGCTACACACATTAACGTGAGCAGCATTGGGCGAGGCTCTCCTGTTCCCCAGGAGAATTTAGAAAGAAAGTAGGTGGGCTTGGCCTTGAGTCCAGGACCCTTCCCCGAGTTCCTACCTTTTCTAACATTCCTTTGCTCTATAGCTAATCTGGATGAACTCCTACCAAAACGTAGTCTGAAAAAATGTATATACAGTGTGGGGTGCAAACCTCTGCGGATACTGATCGGGTGTCCTTGTCTTCTGAGATGCTGTTAAGTTTCTATTCCTCTCACTACGTTAAAATAGAGCATATATGACAAAAAAAAAAAAGAAAAGAAAAGAAAAGAGAAAAATACTATTTACAGCCATGATGAATGTCTGCCCTTGTGCCCCTGAACAGATCTCGTGATCTGTTCATGATCTGTTTGAGATCTGTTCATGAGCCCCTCAGGGGCTCAAAGCCATGAACAGATCTCAAAACCAAGACACTGGGATTTAAAATAAATGAATAGCTAAAAACTCTGTATGACAATGCAAATCAATTTACCTAAAGGCTTAAAAAAGGCATATGTCTTATGAAATTTAAGTTCTTGTTCCTTATTATGGGTTCTAATTTAAGGAATAGTACAAGGGGCTAGGTCTCTCAGGTGTGCATCTCCTCACCTGCACTCCTCCTGCATCCTGGAGTTTCTAGTCTGATAAAACGAGCAGGTTATGCGAACTGAGACCAAGGCCATACGGATCCAGAAATACCATTTGAAAGCGGTTCAGAAATCAATGACGGACCCAAGTGGAAAATCTCGCATATGCAGAATGATATCAATTGTCCATCCTCCTTGAAGAACTGGCGTTTCAAATTCATCTTGCACTTGAAAATATATAATTTGCATACAGAATATAGTCAGTTTCATGGTTGTATTAGTAAGCCGATGCCGTCTGAGGAGAGTGTCATTGTGCGGGCCAGGTGCCCTATGACACCAACTCACGATCCCCTTGTCAGAGTTCCCTTCAGTTCTGTGTACTTCTTCCCCCAGTCGGGTACAACAGGGAGCCTCGTATGGACTTGCTGGCATTTTTGGCTACAATAGAATGCCACTGAATATCCTGTTCATCCACTGTCATTATTATCCGACAGACAAGAGGGGTGCTGAAAAGTGAGGCTGATGTAACTAATCAGAGCACCGAGAACCCCAAAAAACACAGGGCCCAGGATTTCATTCACGAAACGACAGTTCTTACATCTTGTCTCCCCATCTGTTCTTCCTATTTTATCATCCACTTCAAATTCAGTCCAAAACTTTCGCCCGATGGATCTGCCATGGTATTTGTATTATTTCTTTAAAAGTCAAATTTAGCATCTTACAGAAACTGTAGTGAAATAATTCTAAAATGCTCAGTCTTTCCTATTTTTCTCCCCACAGTGGCAGCTGGAAGAGAGATAGGTTCATGTTCTTCAGAAACTGAGAAAAAACTGCTCCTTCTTTCCATGGGTGCATTAAGAGAGAGCTAAAAATACAATTTCCTTTTCTTTTCCTCATGAGGGAAGATAACTCAGATTTTAAAAATGTGGCAAATGTGCCTGTAAAACCAGACTGAGTCGTCTCGGTTTAAGTGCGTGGTCTCTTTTCGATACACCATCACCAAAATGAAGCGGAGAAGCCCAGAGTTTTCTTCCTGGTTGGAACAAAGATAACAAAAGGAAACAAAAGAAACAAGCTAAATAGGAGCTTCCCTCCTGTCCTACCAGACACACACTACGCACCCCTTCCCAGGAGGTGCCCGCGCAGCTGATACGGGTCCATTGAAACAGTAATTAATAGTGAAATGTCAAGAGTCTGAAAGGACATTGGCTTATACTTCTCAATCCCAAACCAACTGTCCTAATGACAGGTAAACATAGTAACCCTGTTGTAACTCAAAGTCCGGATGTTAAACCCAAGGAGATAAACGACACGGGCTTTAGGTTTGTGAGAGTGATGAGTCCAGGTGCGTCTGCACTTTGCTGGGTGAATAATGTTTAAGTAGGTAGCTGTTTAATTTCCCAACCAATCCGACTATCCTCCCTGTTCCAGCCAGTTTAGAACAGGGTATGTCATTTCAGATGATTATTTGAGACCTTGCAACTCCCCTCAAACCTCTAACACTTCTCCGTCCTCACTCTGAGCTGGTGACCTTGCTGTTCAGGTCAATGAGGGAACTGAAGCAAACTGAAGAGGCTTCAGCGGACCAGCCCATGCCACCTCTGCCGACGCAAGAATTCACTGAATTGCACGCTTACTATTTGGTCTTGTGTGTCATCCTTCAGTGAAAACCTGCCTGAAAAAGTGATGCTGCCGGTTGTGTCTCATCTGCAAAATGGAAACAGTGGTATTTCCTTCCTAGGGATGCTGTGCTCTTTAAAATCGGTAACTCGTGCATGTGTGTGAATACCTGTCAGTTCCTGAGACAGTGGATACATTTTCTTTGACCCCCTCATCTTTTTCCTCTTTAAGATATTGATACTTACTCCTTTGTCTATAAGCAGTGTCTTGTGCAGTTAAAGAAATAGCAAGTCTTCCGGTGACTACTTTTATCACAGGCTAGAATATTGACTAACCATGAAAACATCTATAAGGGCTTAGGTTATACTGAGGTCAAAGGAATGTTGATTCTAGGAAGGTGGTGATCAAAATGTTGGTCATGAGATATGTATTTGATTAAAAGAAAAAAGGTGTGTGTGTGTGTATGTGTGCATGTGTGTGAGTGTATGGTTTAAAAAGTATGAGAAGAATTAATCTGGGCTCATCTGGAACCCCTGAGTAAAAAAGTGAAATGCTAAGTAGTGTGTAGAGTATATTAACCCCCCCACACACACATACACACAACACACTTAGATTCTTGTTTGCATGTGCACAGAAAGAACAGCAAGATGCTGAAGGAACATTAAAGAAGGAAATTATACTTTTTATACATCTACATACACAAAAATGAGTTTCACATGGACAAAATATAAGAAACACATCTTTAATCTGCCCTTGGAAGAAAATAAAGCTGCCAATCTCAATCTGTTTTGAATGGAGAAGAGTTTTTAAACAAGGTCCAAAAGCACGAATCAAAAAGTAAAGTTTGATTATACCAAGAGCTAATCCTTCAATATAATTAACAGTCCCACAAAGTGAAAAGACAATCATTGGGCTTAGAGGAAAAAATATTTTTAATGTATCCAAGATAAGGGGTCGGTAAAGCAAATATTAAAAACAAAAAGTAAAGAAAAGACAACCAAAAGGAAAATGAGGAAAAGACGAGAACAGGCAGTTCACAGAAGAGAAACATCTAAAGAATCGGTGAACACAGAAAGAGATGTGCGAGTTCATCAGGAGTCAGAGAGATACAAAGTAGAAGCAAAAATGAGAGTCCACTGTCTGCCCATCCGATCAGCTAAATATTTTTTAATGGATAAGATCAAGTGCTGACAAACAAAAAAAGGAAGTTTTTATTAAATGCTATTGGGAGCTTAAACTGGCCAGCCACTCTCAGTTAAGGATTTGAGGATTTGGTAAAATAGAAAAGGCATGTATCTGCGGCCCAGTAATCCTTCCATTGTTCATACAAATCCTGGTGAAATTCTTCTACCTGCGCACAAAAAGACCAGTCTGAGGACATTCGCTGCAGAGCTGTCTACAACGCTGAAATGCCTAAAACAATGTATCTGTGGTGGCCACGAAGGCTCCATCCAGCACCACGCGCGGGCCCACGGCTGCCTTGCTGCCGAGACCAGACTTCCCACAGGCTCCTGTCAGCCGGTGACGGGGCACAAGGCAGCGTCCCCCAGGCATGGCTGCGACATGGGGAAGTGCTGGGTCGGGAAAGGGGGAGAGTGCTTCATACCCAGAAGCAGCTGCAAGAATCAGCTAGGCTGTAGTAGTGAGAGTCGTGGGATACCCCTGGGATGCGATTGGTAGGGTGCACGATCAAGGGGCCATCGAGTAAGACCAGGTAAGCAAGGCATGTACTTATTTTCCATCAGTTTGTCAAGACAGGATTTGTCAGCCTGGCAAGGCCTCGGGGGATGGGGCGAACTCCCTGTGCAGGGGTGGGCGGGGGCTGCAGGGAAGTGGGTACACCAGGGTGGGTGCAGGCCGCGAGGCCGTGAAAGCTCACTGTGCACGGTGCTCTGTGAGGTCCCCGAGGACAGACACACTGCTCACCAAGGCCAGCGGTATAATCTGCTGCTAGGAAGGACAGCAGCCAGTACCGCTCAGAAGGAGGATGGCCGCTCTCTTTGCAGGCTCATGGTGGTCATAGAGCTGGGGTTATTAACATCGCGGGGATGTGGGCCTGTGGGTGATAAAAGCCAGTTGGCAATGCTTAAAGGAGAGGAGCCAGGCAGCTGACCTTACCAAGCGCCTGGTGAGGCTGTACAGGCAGCAGAGATGGCTTGCCCAGCAAGGAGTCACTGAGAAGGAAAATGGGCGTGAGGTCCTGGAGGGTAGCCAGCAAGGGTGCCGTGCGACTTACCAGTAACAACCAAAACACCAAGGAAGTCAAAGTAATTCTGGAATTCTGATTCCAGCCCAGCTTCCATGGGCCCTCTGGGGTCGTTTCTCCAGGCCCTGGGTGCATGATAGCAATTGTCAGAGTTGACACTGGATGAGCCCCTCCCTCCCACATACCAACGGGTCCTCGGCCTCTGCAGTTAGGAGCCACCGTGATGGAGAAGGCCAAGTGGGAGACTCTGAAACTTCTGCCCCACACCAGCTAGGAGAGCAATTACCACGCAGTAGGGCACTGGGTACAACGGCAGAAATAAGGGGTAGCGGTCCCTGTCATAGCTCTGTTCGGCTTGCCAGTCCGGCCTCGGTACAAACTGGGTGGACCCTGCAGGGTGACCGAGCTTACCCAGGTAACTTAGCCAGGGAGCAGCCCTTGTGCCGCTGGAGTGCCACATGGTGGAGAGTGTAGCATCATTGGAACAGACTGTGGACGCCCCGGGTACGTGGTACACAGCTGTTTACCTGGAGAGCACATTCCTCTGCAGCTGCGTCAGGAGGGAGGCGCAGAAGGCCTTCGCCGTCGAGTGGGTGGACAGCAGTGCTCATTTTGCCTCAGGGCTCTGCTGGTCCTTCGGCTCCCTGACATAACAGGGTCAGAAGTGATCCGGGCATCCCTCAGAACACACACAGATCCATCACATGAGCGACATCATGCAAATCGTGCAAGACAAGCAAGAAGCGGCGATACACAGGAAGCTTTGAGAGATACCTGCACATTATCACGTGTTGCAGGGGGTAGAAGGTAGGCTTTGTAACGATTCAAGTACCTGCCATTCACCGAAGATCTTAGGGGTCCATGGTCAGGGGCACGCTGTGATATTCCTTACTAAGGAAAAGCCCAATTTCAAAGCTTGCCCACCCCCTGCAACCCCCAACAGAGAAGGAAGTGTAAAGTTTGATGGGTCTCCCTTGGTTCTGGGCTCGCTGAACTAGACTCCCACTGCTGGGGCTTCCCCGCTGGAGGACTGGCGGACGTAGCGTCCTTACCTGGACTAGCAGAGGCAGAGGACAGTTTTGCCTGTGGGGAGAGGGAGACTGGGGGCTGCCATGCCCATGACCTTTAACCTCAGACCGGGAATGGCCCCGCAATGCGGAAGGGCTGTGGGGTGAAGGTGTAGAGGTAGCGTGTGGCCTTCTTTCTATGTGGAGGGGAGCTGTGGGGAAAGGAGCCCCAAAGAGCTTTCTTCTAGCATAACCCTGCTCAGAAGGAGCAAGGGGAGTCTCTCACCGAAGCGGGTCTCATTGCTTACCTGAACATTGCTTATTCACCCTGGGTTCTCACTGACCATCCCTGAAGGACATTCTATAACAACATTTCAAAAGCTCGTGTTTAATTACCGGACTAACTGTTATCTACTCATCAGGATCCGATGAGTTTACGAAAACATCCCACATTAAATAACAGAGGTTTTCGGTGAGTTGGAGAAGAAGGTTGGACCACCAGAGATGAGGGCTATGCGGAAGTCGAGGCCTGATGACATGGCAACACGTAGGGAAACCTAAGTGGCACGTTTTTACACGGGTCTACGCCTCGTGTGTGTGACTTATTCCCAGAATGTGACAGGGCTGCGGCACGGCCGTCGTGTGTGGACCTTTTAAGAACCGGAGGGGTTAGGGGTCCATGGAAAGGATTGGGGGGGGCTGCCACTGGACGCTCGCGTGCATTTGGGACTTGGAGCCACGTGTACGTCACATCTATTCTAAAACAAGTAAGATTTAAAAACACACAGGAATGAAAAAAACAGTCCTGCTTATGTAATTTCCCCAAATGGTAACATTCACAGAACAAAATTTAGCAAGTAAGGGACAGAACTTTTCAGAGGAAAGCTATAAAATATACCCAAAAAACATACAGTAAGACTTGAATGGAGGAAGCAAAACCTATATTCGTGGATGGAAGATCTATCATAAAATATCAATCCTTCCCAAATTGATACAATAATTTAATCCAATTCCACTCAGAAGGAATGGGACAGAAGGATTTTAAAGTACTTATGGAAGCATATAACTGCCTAACAATAACCAAGGCAACTTAGAATAGAGAGCATTGGTAAAAGACCTAATGTTATCAGATATTAAAAATTGGCTGAAATCTTTTATTATAACTACTGTTTTGGGTGGTATGCCTTTGGAATTTATTTATATTTATTTATCAAAAACACAGGTCTTTTTATGCTGCAGATGCCGTTCTAAGTGCTTTGCAAACATTAATTTATTTAACCCTTAAATAACTATGAGAAAGAAACTACTATTATTGCCATCTCACAGGTGAAAACACAGACTGAGCGCCTCGCTCAAGGTCGTGTAGTCAGTTCCTAATGGAACTTGGATCAAACATGCCCTTGGCTAGTATGTTATGCAGCCTTTCAAAAGCAAGTGAATCAGTAGACTAGAAGAGAGTGCAGAAACACGTCCACTGGCAAGTGTGATCTCGTTAGATTAAATGAGTGGTGATTCTATTCAGTAGAACATTGCTCTATTGCTCTAACCTCTCTATTGCTGACATAACTGGTTCTCCAGCAAAACTCTGGCTCCCTCAGGGTTCTCTATATACGGCCAGAACACCTCATTATGCATGAATACTATAGAGTATAACGCAACCATAGGATAACTACATTTTTAAGTGAAAAATAAGTAAGTAAAAGGTAACTGAGGGATAATATGTATTTAAAAATATACGTTTGTATGTAAGCATTTGAATGAAGATGGAGAATTACAAGGATACAAGGATACACACCACGATAATGTCACTGGTGACTTCACGAAATGGTGCCTGAGAGAGTGCTGGTGGCAGACGGACCGTTATTTCCACATTTTTCCGTTCATTGCTTATTATAATGATTTTCATTTTTAAAGAAATCTAATATAAATTTCAGATTTTGTAAAAACCGAGAAATGTCTGAACTTACCACACTTAATGCCTGCTTCTAGTGTCAAAAATGTATCCTTTACCCATTTGCTTACTTTAAACAAAATATTAAACTCTCTTTTATTTATTTGAGAAAATGCTTTTATAAAATAGAAGTTTTCAAGTATGCGGTTGAACACAAAATACGTTCTTTCCTTAAAAATAAACTGGCGCCCGGGCGGGGAGGGGAGGCCGGTGCCCGCCCCAGCAGGTACCAGAAACACGGGAGTCTCTGTGCGCACAGCAGGAGGCTGAGTCGTTAATTACGTCCTGGGAGAGGGGGCGAAGGTAGGTGTTCAGCAAGAGGGAAAGTGCGTCCAGGTGGAGTGGGGCTCCTTCTCCGTCTTCTCTGTGCTGGTCACTTCCATGGGCACCTCCAGGGCCACCGAGCACGCCTCTCCGCCACGCTCTCAGCCCAGGAGCCGACCTGCGCGGGCTGCATCAGCCAGGCCCCTCCAGCCTCCGGCTCCCAGGCGGGCTCACCCAGCGGGGGAAATGGGTGAGACACGGGAGGCCAAGAAGAGAGAATGGGCTGGGAACTGATCCCCTCCACCCCCCGCCACCGGCCCTATCTCTGCTTGGCTGTCTCTGGTGGCTGTGTCTTCCAGGCCACCCGGAGAGCACTCCATCCCTCGTGATTTAAGCTTTTTGTGGGTTCTGGTCGATGCCACCCTCCTTCTTGCCGCCTCCGTCATCCTCCTCAGGGAAACCACCTGGGACTTCCCTTCAGCCTTCCCACATCTTTGAATACGGTCCCTCTCCTTAGTCCCTCTGTTAAATGCGGCGCCCATTAAGACCCCCACTCCTTACATGCGGGAGTCATTTATATCACTGTTTTCCATATGTTTTCCTGCTGGCAAGATGAACCCTTCCTGAAACTTCAGTGACTGGTGTCTTAGCCCAATTATATTTTATCTGTTCTTGACAGCATAATGCCAAACCTTTGTGAAGATTCACTTGCCTCTCTGTAGGGAAAGAGGAAGCAGACCCGCTGATCTGAGCACGGCCAACGATTTGGTGTACAACAGCTGGAACTGCAGAGGCGGGTGGATGTTGGCACCCTGCCCACGGAGAGAACATGGGAAGGACTTTCACTGGAAGTGACCTCGGACCTGAAGGTGTGCAATCCAACCAGTTCTAGCCAGCTAGTCCCCTACCTGGGGACAGCTGAGGGACACTTTTGCTTAGCTTAGCATCTCTCACTTTCTAAAAGTTGTAACTGCAGCCAGTGGATTTGAATCACAAGAAGGGGATAGAGCTATTATAGGAGAGTTAATAGGGTACCGTGATGGGGAAGTCCGTTCAAGTCATCCGAGGAAACAAATCTTGGATGCAGCCATTTGTATGGAGCAATCATACTAACTCAAGCAAATATGCACCTTTTCAGTTTGAGCCATTTTGTGTCCCTAGTGTCCTGAAAGTACGTCATAGCTAGACTTCCTTTGTAAACTGTCTAGTAGAAGATGCCTGGCTCAGAATAACACGGAAGGTATCTTTGCTAAAAAATTTTAATGCTGCTGAAGAATTGCCCCTTAGAAATGGAAATCGTATGGGCTCCTACTAGGGAAATCTTAGATTTCTTTATCAGACTTAAAAAAATGCACAAGAACGGTTGTTTACGTATTTAATTTAATTGTTGGTGAAAATCTCTTGAGTCT
This sequence comes from Glossophaga mutica, assembly GCA_039655065.1. NCBI lineage: Eukaryota > Metazoa > Chordata > Mammalia > Chiroptera > Phyllostomidae > Glossophaga > Glossophaga mutica. Next base: position 7,360,216 of record CM077305.1, read on the forward strand.
TTTTTGTGTAATCCCAGGATGACTAAGATCAGTTGAAAACTAAGTTGCAAAAAACCCATTTCTGGAGGAGAGAAAGAGGCGGGGGGTGGTTGTTTTCTAAGCCTCTAACCTCTTTCTCGTCAGCATTCGTGAATGGAAGGCTGGCACAGATGCCGGCCCTCTGGGTGGGGACTGGCACAGAGGCTGTGGGAAGAGACAGGAGCCAGGGTTGGGACCGACTTGATGGGGGTGTGAAAGTCAGAGGACAAGCTCAAGATCAAGCTGCTGGTGGCGGAAGTAATGCATCCCAGCAAGCAGTGCGAAAATCTCGAGGAGCTAACTGAATTTGCCTGCTACCCTCACCTTTTCCTCCACAGGCAGTTATTCTGCTTCTTCCGTTATTTCAGCTGCAAAAATTAGATTATTTTTATGTTGTTGCTGTTACTTTTAACATCACCTGGCCTATGGAGACACTATATAGCCCTTCAAATTGCAACTGCTTCCAGAAATGCTCGCATTTTGTCCATTTCCAACACATGGCCTCTGATCCTTTAGTAAGAGCAAGAAAAGATACTCCAGACTCTACTTACAGGTACCTCTGCTGGTCTTTCAGAGAGACTGAGTCTTCTGGTCCAGCTATTCCTTATCACGACCTGGTGGCAGACCATGAAGAAAGCAGATGGTGAGTCTCCAAGGTCTTTGGAGAGCAAGGACGTCTCTTATATTTCTTTCATACCCTCCAAAGTGCAGGGCTGAGCCTGGAGTTAGTCACGGGCCTGGTGCAGATCAGTGAGCGAGGGAGTGGACCGCTCAGAGCTATGTCTTGAAGGTCTCAATGTGGCACATCGTAGCAGCAACTTCCCATCTAATGGCCGATCTGATGTTCCACAGCTTCTTCTCATCTAAACCTACCTCTGGTTTTAATGGGGGAACTCACCCTCTTCCCTCCTCTGCTCTGCCCCAAGGCAAGGCATCGTCGCCTGGCACTCAGGCTCTTGTTCAGCCTGCCGCCTTCTCTAGGAGGGTTGTTCTGTCTTTCCTGGCAGGGGCCCGATGCTAGAAGACTTGGAAAGAATCTCCAAATATGTTGCCTATGTTTTCCCCTAAGGACTGATATAGACAAATAAATTGAGGGACAACCACATCTATCCTGGTGTATAATTTAGAAAGCATGCATGTTAAAATTCATCATGGTCCTGGCTTATATGGTTATGAAAATTAGTTCTAGTTTATGTGTCCAATGGTTAAATGAAGCAAACATGGAACAAGAAAATAAATAAGACACACATACACACACGAAGAGAGTAGCTCTTAGAAGACCTGCCTTCTTCTACCCTCCCAGTGTGACCTGAGAAGGAACTGATACTTAGAGGAAGGGCCAGAGCAGGCTGTATCTGCTAAAGGAGGGCCGTTAGAGCCTTCTGGGCTTTTCCCGCATGGGCGTGCCCGAGTCAGGTTTAGGAGAGGCGAGGCAATTGTTTAGGAAAATGGTTCAGTGGTCCAAGAAGTTGAAATGACCGGATCTCTGTGCCGTGCCACCATTTTGATTCTCTATTATCAGACCGAGTAAAAATTTTTGAACCTGATTAACTAGTCAAACACAAGTATGAACTAATAATCAAGTTGGTGGAGTTATTTGTTCTAAGTGCTTGGATGAAACTCCAGGATACATAAGAAAAACTCTGCCCTTGGGGATCTTATTCCCTAGAGGGTTAGAACTGTGACTTGCTTCTGATCGATAGAATACAGCAGATAAATCAAAAAACCAAACTGTGGGGAATGGAAGGAAGGGAGCTGATGGAAGTGACTTTGAGAAACAGTGTTCTGACCGAAGACTGTCAGGCTGAAGATAAATGAACTGCGTGTAAACTCTGAGCTGCAGTGGGCAAAGTTGCCCCTCACAGGGATACGTGTTAGGAATTCTGAGCCTGGACGACTTGTTTTTATATACATTTGCCCTGAAGAGGGACAGTTAGTGAAAAAAAAAACCTGTTAAAATCTGAATGAATTCTGTTTTTTAGTTAATAGAATTGTATCAAGGTTAGTGTCATAGTTTTCATAAATATTCTACGATTACATAAAATGTAAACATTTTCTCAATGTAAACATTTGAGAAAACTGGGGGAATGGCATATAAAAACGGTGCTATTTTGATACTTTTCTGTAAGCGTGAAATTATCTATAAAAACTACCAAAAAATCAATTAGCCAAATACATACACACATATTTAGATGTGGATGTACATCAGCGAAATGGGAGGTGGCCACGGGAGAGCCGAGGCCCAAGTGGCTGGAAGTACAACGTGGGTAGGCCTCGTGAGCTTTGAAAACTACTACGAATTGATCTCTCATTTAAGTTTATTTTTCAAGTTACTAACATTTTTCCCTCTCAGCATTTCTGTTTATTTTTTTCTGGTGGTAACAGATGCGTTGGGGGCTACTAGGAGCTTTCTGAGATACCTGGCATAACAGTTGTTCACGCCCAGAGAAGACTCCCGCAGCGTTGGAAAACTCCTGAAAGGGGCGTTTACGAGCTGCTCAGAGCAGAGTTACTCCTGATCACGGGTGAAGGGCCCTCCAGTTGACGGGCTGAACTGACGATTGACTTACGGAGCCCGGCGCCTTTGTGTGGTTAGGGACATGAGAAGGTCTCTCAGAAAGACAGTCAGACACTGCTACATGTACGCAGCCACAGATTTCACTCTACATTTTCTTCTTTAAATTTGCTTTAAAATGCTTAATTCTTCCCCCCCCCCCCCCAAATACAGAGATATGGGAAAGGAATAGGAGCTGAGCTGTAGCATTTGGGCTTTGACTGAACTTGAAACACCACTTCCTGTCTTGGTGGGAAGCATACACATATGTCTGCCTAACACTTTTTTGTTCTAGTGGTGGTATTGTTAAACTGTGGTTCTAGGATCTTAGATTACTTGCCTTGCATTGGCTGATGGATTATTGGCTCATAAACCATCAGCCAATCAATAAATTTTTTTGAGTAACTACTATGTGATAACTCCTTCTCACACCCTGACTTATCCAGCGCAAATCCTGTTGTGCTAACAGGAAATCTGTCACCAATTTAGCAAGCCACCATCATTTCTCATCTTGGCTCCTGCACCATCTCTTACCTAGCCTCCTGTGTCTCCTCATCTTCCTCTCCACACAGAAGCCAGAACTGGAATTTAGATAATAGCACTTCTCCTATTGCACTAAAAATAAAGATCTTTCCGTGGCTTGTTTGTTCTTATCATTTAGTTCTTAGGGTAGATGTCAGAAAGCCCCCTGAACTTACATAAAGTTGGCTCTACCCCATCTGTCTCCATCTCATTTCATTCTTTTCTTCACAGTTCTTGCTAGTCTCTGCCATTATCCTATTTGTTTCCTTTCCTGTGGCTATTTTCTCCAACTTGTCCCTTGAGGGTAGGGACTGTCTCGGTCATCGTTGTCCTTCCAATGCTCAACCCTTTGTCTAACACAACAAGTATGTGGTCAGTAAATATTTCTTAGTGAAAATAAGTGAGCATGTGACTGAATTAATGCAAGGCATTATGCTAAGTAACATAACAAATGTTCAAAATTGATTCCTGTCCTCAGAGAATTTGTAATCTAGTACTAGTCATATTAGGGAGCATAAAGGAGTGAATCTGCAGGACATTTTATGGGTGGTCTTAAAAGACAAGAGCAAGGCGGGGTTAGGATGGCTCACAGGAAGGACTGATGCCTCTGATTGGGGAGATCAAAGCACTCTTGCTCCAATTATGCCTTAAAGAGTATCTTTTAAAGTGAAAAACCCTTCGACTGCCAAAGGGGTGGTACATCACCCTTTCCACTTACCCCTCCAGGCCAAGGGAGTCACAAGGGTAAAGCCCATCAGAGAATGCAGCAGGAGATGGCAGACGGCAGACAGTGGGGGACAGGAGCCAGGCATACAGACATCAATCGATGTTTGTGACATCAATTAGGAAGTCTTCTGGTCATTGAGTGACAACTGGAGCTAAAAAGTGGAAGAAATTTGGGGGGAGAAGAGGGAAAGTGATACAAATGAAGGTAGAATAGATACATTGAAGAAATAAGTAAGTGTACTCACTACCAAAAGAGAGAGAGAGAGAGACAGACAGACAGAGACAGACAGAGACAGAGAGACGGAGAGAGAATGTTCAGAGAAGCAGGAAGAAGCATGTGATAGAAACCCATATTATTTATCGGCCCTTTCAAGTCAATTTTGAAACTTGAACACAAATTTGCTGTGGTAGCTTAACTGGAAGGGTTATATTGTGGAAACCAAGGGAGAAGAAGTTCAAGAGTGAAGAATTGGTCAACAGGGTCAAAGAACAAGTGCAGAGGACTGGGAATTGCATTTGGCAATCTGGAGGGGGTGGCGGCCCTTCCGGGAACAGCTCTGTGGCGTGCTGGAGGCGGCGCCAGGGCGCACTGGGATAAAGAGTGCGTGGCCCCTGGTCAAGTGGAGGGAAGGCAGTGCGTTTCCTTTGTTTTTCAGGAAGTTTGGTGGTGAACGAGTTACAAAGACGTGTGTTTTTGTGTTCTTTCGTATGGGGGCAAATCACCTGAGGGACAAAGGAGGGGCAGGTAACTGAACTGGCTGCCCACTGAGGGAGTCCCCAGTGGGGGGTGGGGGGGCGACCACTTTTGGTACGCAAGTGTCTCCGTGCTGGAAGCTGTCCCTCCTCACCCGCTGAAGGCAAGTAGGCAGTGCCCACCCATTGAGCTTGTTAAATGTAGCAAACAGTTAAACTGGGCTCAGAAGTACATGCTATGAAATTGGTCTTTTTCTAGACTCTTCGGTTTATTTCTGTTCTCTCAGTGCTTCCCCTCCCCTTAAAGTTTTCTTTTAAAAACCTTAGTTTGGTTGAATGGAGAAGGAAAAGTTTTTCACACTTTAGTCAACAGGTAGCTGGGGAAAGTGTGTGTGCGTGTGTGCGTGTGTGTGTGTTGGGAGAAGCATGAGTGACAGTGAAAGTGATTTGGGTCTGATGGGTGGGACAGAGGTTGGGGACCTAGTAGGGGAGGGGAAGGGACAGCTGTGAACACCGTCCTTCGACTACGTGCAGAGTTGAAGCTATTATGTCACAGAACATGAATCCGTTGGCTGTCAAGCTTTGGGGGAGTTCAAAGCCTTGTTCAGACTACTTCAGATGTGTTCCGATGTCTGGTTTGTCCTTTTGAGAACAGGCGCCTTGAGGGCTTCTCCAGAGGGACTTCTGCCTGTGGACTTCTCCCAACTCCACTCACCCCCTCAGTGTCCGGCATGAGGTCAGGGACCTTGTGGGTTCTCCTGTGCCGACGGCCATGCCCAAGGTTCAGGCTGCATTACTCTTAGAGAAGAAAAGGTAGGAAAGACATTTTCCATGCTAAGCATTAAAATGTCTTTGCAAATTAGTTGAAAGGATCATTTTAACCAATATTTCTTGAGGGCTCATCTTAACCCCTGTATCATCCTAACCACAGACACCAAGATTGAAGACTTAGTCATCTGCATCCTCACATTCTTGATTAGTGGGCTGTGACTGCCTGGCATTTGGCTGCATCCTAAAAGGGTGGATGAGAGGACCGATTAGGTTTGACAGTAGGCTGAGTGCAAAAAGGGCTCGAGTGTCCTACTCCTCTCTCTAAGCACATCTTTTGCAGTGTGACTTTGTAGCTCTTCCCACTAAGAGATGGAGTTCGACCTTGTTGCTTGGTAATAAAACATGACAGAAATGACAGTGTACCTGTTCCAGGTTTAGTCCTTAAGAAACGTTGCACGCCTCGGCTCTCCCAAAACCCTGACATACTCCTGAGAATAAGCTCAGGGTAGTCTAGACCAGTCAGCCCCATATGGTTAGCTAGTTGACCCCGGAATTAGGAGTGAACCTGGTGGAGATCAGCTTGGGTTGTTCCAGATCAACAACATTCCCCAGCCAACCCACAGCTCATGAGAAGTAATGACAGATTATTCTTTTAAGGCTCACAGTGTAAGCCACTAGGTTCTGGGGTGTATAACAAATACAGCAGTAGCTAACTGAGAAAAATGTTTGTGGGTATGGAATATGGCTATGGAAAAGCAAATCCCTCCAGAGCAAATCAGGAGTTTTAGGCAGCTGGGAACCCATGAGAATACTCCCAGGGATGTACTTGGTGGGAAAATCCTGACATGAGAACAGTGAGAAATTATCAAGTCAAACTTGACCAACTTCACATGCTTGGCAAAGACTTGGCCTTTCTGGAGGGGTTGCCAGGCATCTAAACATCCTCGTTAATGCTGTGACAGTCACTTTTTAGGCTCAAAAACTTTGTGCCAAAAGGTCATAGAGTGTGAGAGCTGATAGAAACTTTAGAGATTTCACAAATGAGTAAGAAGGAACGGGGGCCTAGCAAGGATCAGTGGCCTGTCCTGAGTCCCATAGACAGCTCTTCTTGCCCATTCTTATTTGACACTCACAGTTAGTTACAGTGTTATCTTGAGGAAGTGTCTTTCTATGTATCTGATGCCTCTTTTCCAGGCCCCCTCCAAAGATTAGGGCTTCATCACTTGGTACCTGATTCACGACAATGGCCTCTTTTTTTCTTCTTTTCTCAGTGTTTCATAATGGGGGACCATTGGCATTTCAGGTAGGAAAATTCTTCACCGTGGGATCATGTCTTCTGCATTGCTAGACATTTGCCCTCCTTGATCCTAAGGTAGTGTATCGTTTTCTCCCAGCCCCTATCCCTACTGGTGTTCTCATTATGAAAATCAAAACGACTCTACATCTCAAAGAGATATTTGCACACCCATGCTCATAGCAGAACGATTCACAACAGCCAAAAGCTGGAGGCAACCCAAGTGTCCACCAACAGGTGAAGGGATAAATAGAATGTCATCTATACATACAATGAAGCACAATTCAGTTTTAAAAAGGAGGGGCATGCGGACGCACACCATCACACGGCTGAACCTTGAGGACATTAGGCTAAGCGAAATAAGCCAGTCACTAAAAGCAAATACTGTATGATGCCATTTGCACGAATACTTGCTGTGGTCAAATTCATAGAGACAGAAAGTAGGATGGTGCTTTCCAGGAGCTGGGAGAGGGGAATCAGTGTCTAATGAGGACACGGTGGTGGTTTTGCAAGACGGAAAGATTTCTGAGGATGGATGGTGATATTGGCTACACAACGGCGTGATCATATTTGATTGAGGCCACCGAATTGAAAGGGAAAGCAGAGTTTGCCACCCTAAAATGTTCCTTTTTGGGATATTGATTATTTAAAGCTGGTTAGTTTTTAAGAAACAAAAGACTCAAGAAAACCTTTGGAGGCTCCCCCTTACCTGACTAAAGGAATCCAGACACAAAAACCTGCTTAAGGACAGGAAGGCGCTGTCTCCTTACCATCCCATGATGTAAGTGTGGCAGACCGGGAGAAACCAGGTGAACCCCCTTTGTCGGACTTCCTCTGGGCCCGCTGCTTCTGGGTGGCCTGACAGTAATTTGTTTACCGCGTGTTTGCTCATTCTCATCTCGCACCCACTCCTGAGAAACCTTTCCTTAATTCACCCTCCCTGGTGAATCCAGCCAATTTTCTCTTTAGAATTTTTCGTGTGTGACATTAACCGACACTTCATTATAGGTATTCCTAGCTTCAGATTATTACTAACACATAATCTGATACATTATTATGTACATCTTGGTTCATTGAATGGCTCTGTGTTCTGAAGTAACCCTTCAACTCATTGGGCTTTCGTCTGTCTCCCGGCACCTCACTCGGTCCGAGGTCCGAGGTTTATGTTCCATGGACACTTGTCTATCAACAGGCTGTTGGAGACCAGACCAAAGAGCAACAAACAGCTACTGGTGTCACGGTTACTCTGAATTTGTCACATTCTGCACTTGGCTTAGCCTTCCTCTGCATTTTCTACTTTGCTACAGCGGGTTGCTGTCCTCCTGTGGATTACAAAAACACCATTGTCCTGTGGAGTATGAATCTGGTTACCTGGTTATTGTTGAAGATCACGAAGACCTCTTCCAGCTCAAGCTCACCGCCTCTGAGAAACACGCAGGCCTGCTGCGAAGCCCAGTGTGTCGTCTGGGTCCTGCAGGGAGGCCTCCCTTCGGTTATCCCGTTCGCTCATCAGGTCGTCCTCTCCCGCCCGTCCGCACTGGCCTCTCCTTCGACTGTCCTGGGGAACCACTTCGAACCTACCGTCAGGCACTCATAGCCCACCCTCACTTCGCTTTGTGCCCTAGGGCTCTCTGCCCTCCTCCACATCCTCTCCCTCCCCAGCATTCGGCTCTCCTCCCCCGCCCCACCCCACACTAGCCATCGCTGCACACGAGTCAGGAGGCTCTCAGCGTTTCTCTGCCCCAACAACGTTTTTCCAGAATCACAACGCATTTAATCTTTCTGAATGTCTCTGGCCTTCTGAAGGCATTCACGCAGGACCACCCTCTCGGCTTGTTTGTCTGAGTGTGGAGGAAGAATCCCTTTGCAGTTGGGTACAGGGAAACGGAACCCTGGGAATCGATTTGGGGCCTCATCGTGTGACAATTGTTCAAACTCCAGAGGGAGCAAATCGGATTTATTATAGCTCCAAAGTGCACCTTAGATTTTGATAGGGTTTCTGAACCAGAAAACAAGTCATTTCATGTTTCTTATGTTTTTGCTCAATGTTAACAACCTATGCAAGGACAATAGCATTTGCCCCTAATTTCTGTTCTTCACAAAGAAGGGTTCTTAGGAGGTCATGAGCCCTCTGAGTCATTAATGCTCATCCTGACTCATTTATTTAGCGGAGCTTTCTGTGGCTACAGGACTGTAGCTCACACTCGAGACGAATTAGACAGGCCCTGTTTTCCACGTGAGGCTGTGATTTCCCGTGTTATCCTGAACATCTGTTGACTCCAATATCTGCCTACCCAGAAGGCAGGCGGCTCTTTTCTGAAGAACTCACATTAAATGTTAATAGGCTCCTTAGGCAAGACTTCCTCATGTAAATAGAAGATAATTTGCACATTGTGTTTAACATCTTTCTTCCTGTTGATTTTTGGGTAGAGATGATGGGAAATATGATGCTTCCTTTAGCCACGGGAGAGCGAAGGGGCTGAATGGCGAAGGCTTCCTTGGCCTGTTCCTCCCCGCCCATTTCCAAGGTGATGTTGCAGGGTCACAGAAGGTCCTCTCAGAGCACAAACGGTGGTATTGCACTTCTCAGTCCAAACAATGAGCGAGGCCCAGATCCACATTCATTACCACAGTTGGGGGTGTTTGGAAGTGGTCCTGGTGTGCCCTGAGGCTGTGGAATTTCGAGTTCCCTTAGGAAAGGTGACTGCGAAAGTGATGGAGGGAGAGGCGGGTGAGCTTGGCCCATCGGCCCGCGTGTTTCCAACGTGCTTGCTCGGTTTGCGCGGTCTGAAAAAGGCAATGGCAAGGAGGGTGTGGACAGCTCCATGTCTACTGGTCTTCTAACAGTTTGACCTGTGTGGCGCCGTGTGAACAAGGGTGGACAGCTCTCGAAAGGAAGACCAGCTGTCATTTGGGCCACTTCGCCAATAAAACAGCTCTTAATTGTTTGTGTGGCCTGTTTCACACAAGCAGCAAATGCCTTCATAAACCCACATCTGCCAGAGACTGAGGGGACAAAGAATCCTATTCACACTGAGACTAGGTATTCCCTGCGCCGCTAATGTTGTTATTTTAAAATTAGGAATTAATGGTCCTCCTCTTCTTGGCGTCGGAGGCCCTAAAGTCTCGCCCGACACCACATGAAACGAACCTGCGTCTGCTCCGTATGCATCATGAACGCCCCCTGTGCTTGGAGTGTTTGAGTGCCCTGGGGCAATTACAGCAGAACTCAAGAATGTGTAAGCCGTGAGCTCGCCCACGTGATGCCCGACGTGCACACCACTGTATGGCGGTGACACGGGTCCAGTGCGGACTCGGCTGCGAACACGTGGGATGTCCTCCCCCCTCTGGCAGTCAGATTCAAAGTGACTCCTGTAGAGTCAGAACAACCTCCCCTTGGGTGAGAAAGTGGTGATAATCCTTTTGAAAAAGAGGGAAGGATGGAGAGAAGGAGACAGACAGACAGACAGACAGACAGAGTCCTGAATTATACCCTGTGGAAACCCCTGGTGAAGGGAGAGGGTGAAGGCTGTGTGGTTGGAGGTCAGGCCACTTTCAGCCAGTCTGGGTGTCTTAATGTCATCTGCGTATTAAGCTCATGTCTAAGCTTTTAGCTGAATTCAGAATCCGGTGTCCAAAAAAGTTTGAAAACTACTTGTTAACATTTTACAGTTAGCAAATTCAATTTTGGGCGGCATGCCTCTCTCCCACTCTCCTTCCTCACCCTGACTTCTTGGTCATTATTCCAATCAGTCTAGGAACCCATCAAGGAAGCTCCGTGGCCTCCTTGGGGAAGGCTCTTTGTAGCAAGAATCTGGGATGGCGCTTTCCGTGGCTCAAAACTCTTTTCTGCGGAGCTCTTCTCCCTGCTCCCGAACCTCCTTTTTCGCTGCCCTTCCTGCTTCAGCGCCCTCTTTGTCCTCCACTCCATTACCCCAGCACCCCACTTTCACCTCAAATCCTCTCGGTTTCTTTCTGCCGCCCCCCCCCCCCCCCCCGCCTCCTCGAATCCTCATTTCAAGCGGAGGCACTAACGAGGACGAGGTAGAGAGCGGGTATCGGAGAGAGCGCGAAGTGCTTGTCTGCGGCACAGCCCCAGCTACGATTCCCTTCTTGTTTTCTGTGTCCTAATTTGTCCCACCTTCACTGGACCTCAGTTCCTTCTATTAAAGATATGCATGACATTCAGGGCAAAGCCAGAAGAAAAAAAAAGGACAAGGAAAAAAGCGCTGGCTGCAGACAACCTGCAGCACGCGCAGGTGTGCCCTCCGGAGCTCTCTCTCGGGCTGCTCCTGGCTCCCCCACCCTTCGGGACATCCGGCCCCTGGAGACATCTGGCCCCGGGGCGCCCCACCTCGTTGCCGCACGTCACTGGGCAAAAGCGAATGTCAGTGTGTATGGAACAGGGGTTGACAAACTTTTTCCATAAAGGGCCAAATAGTAAATATTTTCAGCTTTTCAGGCCAACCATGGTTTCTGTTACAGCTGCTCAGCTCTGCAGTTGGAGCGCCAGGCGGCCAAAAGCAATACATAGATGAATGGGCATGGCCAGGCTCCAGCAAAACTGTTTGCGTGTCTGCTGAAATTTGAATTTCAAATAATGTTCATGAGTCACAGAATATTCTTCTGCTTTTGGTTCTCCCAACCATTTAGAAGCCTAAAAAATATTCTGAACCAGTAGGCTGAATAACAGCAACAAAATGTGCCGGGCCAAGAAGGGCCACCTTCGGCGAGGGGGCTATCCTTGGCAGACCCCTAATATAAAAGATAAGCTCTCAGAGGCTAAGGCAGTGGTGCAAAGTTTAATCTACTGCCGTTTGGGCCCCTTTAAATATGACACTATCTCAGGGCTCCCTCATGGCCTCTTAGGGTCCCAAACCCTAAGTGAGGAGAGAGAAGCATTCCACCTTGAAAGCAAAGTCAGAGTTTTGAGTGTTGTCATCTACTCAGGTCACCTTTTAAGTTCTCTTGACCACAGGTGGTTTCCTCCTGCGCTGTGTATTTCCACCCGCGGTTACCTCCACCTGCAAGGAGCCGGCGCAGGGCTGCTGCGTACCGTATTTTGCCGTGTACAATGCACACCCATGTTTCATGTGCATTATCCATGGGGTTATTGTGCCCATTTTTATACCCATGGTATGTAATCATTATGCCCATGTACAATGTGCATTCCTGTTTTTCCCTCAAAAATCTGGGCAACTAAGTGCAAGTTATACATGGCAAAATACGGTAAATGATGTCACTCTCCTCCAAGCATGACACCCGAAGGAGGGGAAGCCACAGAATTAGAAAAACATCACCTGAGAGGAAGAAGAGATTTTTTTCTCCCAACGGAGGTCTTCGATATTAGAACCGATAACAACAATGGCCCGACTCTACAATGGTGCTCGCAAGTTCAAAACTCCACCGCAGTACCCTCGAGGGTTATTTATGCACACCCTGCTCCCATTCTCCTTCAGTCAAAACCGTCTTCTGCGAAGAATAACATTTCCAGGGCCTGCGCTTTGCAGCACTCACTGGCAGAGCCCGGCATCTCACCTGCACGCACCTTCGATCACTCTGAGGGTACAAAGGGCCCCACGACAAGAGACTCGAAGCGGAAGTTGGCTTCCCCAGAGCTTTTCACCGCTGAGTTGCTTTCAGAGCTGGCGTCTGCCATCTATCTCCAAGCAGCGCGACGATAACGTAATGCGAACCGCAGAAAACTGAGCAGGAAGATGGAATTCTGAAGCCGAAGGACCAAAGTGCGGAAGCAAAGGCCCTGCTTGTGAATGAATTCCGCTTGGTCTTGCTTGTTCATTTGGCTTCTTCTTGTTGTCAGACTATTTCCCCAACTGGATATTCATACTTGAAGTTCTGCTTTAAGGCGATTTGATATCTAGAGGAAAAAACATGTAATTTGAACGAGCGGTAAGTTTTATTAGAAATTAAAAGAACCGCTTGTTGGGATGCCTTAGGAAAACCCTGTGGCCGGGATGCTGTACTAACACAAACAGTTCCCAGACAGAAACCCTGTGGACCAAAAGTTTGTTTGCAAGTCAGGCGTCTGTGCCGCAGAAGGCATTTGCCTACAAGGACAGTGTCAGGTGGTGGCGAAAGTGGCAGTCAGTCAGGATGGCTTTCCAAATCCAGCGCCCTACATTCAAAACAGTCCAATGGCACTCTGCGACCCCCTCAGACTCAAGTACGCAGGGAAATGACGATGACCACTTCGAGCCCTAGAATAAACATGCTGCACATTCCTGGCCTGGTAATTTTGTGATAGGATTTAGGGAACCATTCCTTCTGAATTAAAATAAATATGCATAATTTGTTGAGTAAAATATGAAATCCCTGAAAATTCTGAAGACAAAGCACAAGACTTCAAAAGGATCTCGTGCTTGGAGCTTGAAGCTCTGGGCTAAGTCCCTGGACTTCCTTGATTTCTGAACCCTCCAGTTGGGCAATGGGAGGTGTGCGAGGAGCAAAGATTTGCCCGTAGCTTCCAGAAGCCCATTCCAATGGCCCCAGCCAGGCAGAGACAATGAAGAGACTCAGCTTGGCCTGACATATAAATGGCCATCAGGCTGTAGTAGAAGGAAGGAAAGTACCCAGAGGTGTTTGGAGGTTGGAGGAGACCAAGGAGACATGGTAACTGCATGTGATGTGGATCCTAGATTAGATTCCAGAACGGAAAAAGGACATTAATGGGGAAGTTGGTAAAATTCTATTAAAGAGTGTAGATGATAGTATTTTAACAATGGCCGGATGGAGGAGTGCAGAAAGCAGAAGCCCATACTAAATAGTACACTACTAAAAAATCAGAGATCCTATCAATGTCAGTCTTTTCCTTCAAACACGCTTTTGCTAATGAACAAGAAAAGGGGATCTGCTTGTGTTGTTTCCATGTGTCCCATCTCTGGAGATGGAGCTGGGGTAGCAAGGCAGAAAGCAGCCAGGGACTGGTATGAAAGGGGCTGCCTTGGGAGGTTTGCACGTCTGACCCACACAGCCCACAGAAGCAGATCAGACTGCCTTCCAGACTCCACCGTGGCTGTGAGGGCCCGGGGCGGGGCTCAGCTTCGCTGGGTCTTCATCACCTTTCTAGGTCAGAGGCCTTTGTCCAAAGCACTTGACCCAAAAGCCCTGGCCCTGCCCTTAAGGGCTTGGCCACTCAGGAGCATCTCCAGCTCACTGGGGTCAGCGTAAGACTTAGGGTCATCTTGGCACAATGTGCAATTTCCCAAGCCCTCAAAAATGTCATGCCATCCACAAATGGAAAGAAACAATTGTATTAGCATGACAGACACTCTCACTATAAGTAACATCATTGGGTCTCTTTGTGCTTTTAGCAGGGGACGCAAAGCAAACCAGGGAAGACTACTCATGTCAAATGGGAAACCAGAGGAAGGAAATCATCAAAAGAGAAAGAGGACAGAAAGGAAGACCAGAGCAGAGGTGCGAAGTTGCCCGACGACAGCTTTACTGAGGACCGGCCGCGCTCTGCTGTGCATGGACAAGGGGAGGCTAGGAGACAGGCGCCACGAGAACTTCCTACATGGCAGACACACGTGCACACACATGCACACATGTGCATGTATTGAATGGGAGTTTTTCAGCCTGATGCTTGCTTTGCTTCCACTTCAGAGCGTGGAGTCCAGGGAGTGTTGTTAAGGGCAAGATGGAGGGAAGAGTAAGGGATGCTCGAGGCATCCAAGATAAGGGTCGGGATCGAGGGAAAAGTCTCCATACGGCACAGTGGGCTTTCCCCAGGCCACTGTCATGCCTGGCAATGGCTCCTTCCGTCTCCAAGTATTTGAAAACAAATAAAAACTACTCCTAAGTTCTCATCAGTACGTGAGCAGGTGAAGTAGAAGTGATATATAGTATACATGATGAAATATTACTCAGCCAGAAAAGCAAATCTTGCCGTGTGCAACAACACGATGGACCTAGAGGACATTATACGGAGTGAAGTCAGTCAGTACGGTATGATCCCACTTCCGTGTGGGTTCTAAACAACAAAACAAATGAGTGAACAAAACAAAACAGAAATAGTCTCCTCGGCATGGAGGACAAACGGATGGTTGCCAGACAGGGACAGGGGTGGAGGGCGAAGGTGAGGGGGGATAAGAGGTACACATTTCCAGTTATGAAATCAGTAAGTCGGGGATGCCACGCACAGCCCAGGGAATGTAGCCAATGATGTTGTCGTGCCTTGTACGGTGACAGGAGGTCACTAGGCTTGGCGTGCTCGTCACTTCATTCGGTCTATGAATGTTGAGTAACTACGTTGTATGGCTGAAACAAACATACTGCTTAATAGGGACGATATTTAATTAAGAAGCCCCTACACCCAGAGGTGCTCTGACCCATGCGTGGAGCCCACAGGACACATCCCCTCCCGCCCCCCCGCCCCGTGACTGCTCCGCTGCTCGTTGAGGTCACTTCTTTCCTCCTGTGGAATCCCTCTCCCCGTTCTCCCGGCTTTCTGGGGAAAAGGGAAAGAACACAAAATCCTCAAGTGTTCCGTAGAAGAGGAGCAGCCTGTGAACTATTTCAGAGCCACTTTTCCGAGAAAAGCCAAAAACAAACAGCTGTAAAGTGTCCTAAACGTCGATCCTTTCCCCTGGGTGAGCGGTGCCTGAGTGCTGGAAACCCTCCCCCCGACACCAACCCCCCCACGCCTGGGTCGTCCTTTCCTCCGCCGGACCATTATTACCACACTCAGCCTGGTGTTGTAACGTCTGTCCATGTCTAAACTGCCCAGTCGTTCCTACTCAGAAAGAAGCTGCTTTATTTGGTAATGTTAACGAATTGCTCTTACTTTTCAGGCTTCATAATGATGTCGAAGATTTATTGTTAGAGTCTTTATTGGAGATGGATGCTAAAATATGTATGGATTTCATGATGTGTCCCAGGTTTACTGCAGAATCAATCATCCAGGATGGAAATGGGGTGGGGGGTGGGGTGGGTTGCATAAGTGGAGGGAGACTACCCTTATGGTCTTGAATCAAAAAGACCTTCTTCACCATCAAAAGCACAAACTATAAAGTAACAGATCGATGACTTTATTTAAAGGTTTTCTGTTAAAAATGGTGGAACACAGTGAAGGGCATACACCAATTCTGAATGAAAAAATATATGTGTAATATCAAAACTGATGTTGGAATTAATATCTAGAATATACATTCTGCAGTCTTCAGATCAACAACATTAAAAAGGACAGCTGGTCACCTTACGCCCCCCAAAATGGATAAAGCAATTCACAGAAGAGAAACTTCTCAAAACAGGTGTTTTAGGAGAGGTTCAATGGTATTAGTAGCCCAAGAAGTTCAAGTCAAAATAACAGATACCACTTTATTAGAGCAGCGATCATTTAAAAGCTCACTGCCCTCAAGCATTGGTAAGGGGATGGGCTCTTAAATACATAGTATACCTTATGCGAGGTACACACCGCTGGTGGATGGGGGCTGGAGCAGCCGCTCGGAGGGCAGACGGAGGGAACCCGGCCACAGGAGAGCGTGGCCGCCCCGGGTCCAGCAGCTGTGCTACCAAGCACAGCTCCCGAAGAAAACTCACTCAGGCTTTGTAGTCCCAGTTACACTGCAGGCAAGAGCAAGGATTCAAGGAACGGATCCTGCAAAAGGGGTCCCAAGAGGAGAAAAAGAGAAATGCTTTCCCACTCGGTCTGTGAAGCTAGGCAGTAGCAGCAGACTAGCGGTTCTGACTCGTCGTCATACTTCGCCTCGTCTTAAAAGCACTTGGGAAGCTTTTATGTATTATTTCAATTTCTCTCTATACTTCATTTTTCCATGTGATTTCAACACATTTAATGTTGCTCATATCAAGTTCATATTAGAGGTGAATATTGTTTGCATTTTAATTCAAAGTTTTTTTCTCTTTAATTTTTTAATTTAACTTTTCATTTCGAAATAAATTTATGCTTATAAAGAGTTGCACAAGTTCTATATATCCTTTGCCAGTTTTCCGCAAATGTTGACATTCTTATCAAACTATAGTACAAATACCCAAATAGGACAATAACATTGATACAATATTTGTAACTAATCTATAGACTTTGTTCATATTTTGTCTCTTGTCCCATTATAGTACTTTTCCTGGTGCACATCTTAATCCAGGATTTCAAATTGCATTTAGTTCTCATTTCCCCATAGTGGAAACGTACTACATATATATACAGACACAAAGCATTATATACCTCACATATTACATAGTTAATATAGCATGTATACCATATGTGTACAATATACATCACTCTTTTTAATCCCTTGATGTACCGTTAGGCTGTTGCCATGTCTTGGCCAATGTGAACAAGGCTGCAATGAACAGGCGAGTGCAGACGCTCTTTAGATAATGCTTTGACTTCCTTGGGAAGCACTGGTACACTCAGAAGCAGGATTTCTGGTTTACGTGGCAGTTCTATTTTGAATCTTTTGGAAACTTCACACGGTTTTCCACAATCACTATATTAGTTTATATCCCCACTAACAGGATAATAAGGATTCCCTTTTCTCCACATCCTTGCCAAGACTTGTTATCAACTGACTTTTTAATAATGGCCATCCTAACAGGTGTGTGGTGATAGCTCCCTGTGACTTTGATTTGCATTTCCCTGATGATAAGGGTGTTGAGCATCTTTTCATATCCTGTTGGTCATTTGTGTCAGTCTTCTTTGGGAAATGCCTATTCAGTTCCTTTCTTTACACCTTTGCCAACACTTGCTCTTGTCTGACTTTTGAACTTTAGCAACTCTGGTACATGTGATGTGTTATCTTATTGTGGTTTTATTTTTATTTTCTCAACTTCTAATAATGTTACCTTTAAAGATATTTGTTGGCCATTTAGATATTTTCCTTCATGAAATATCTGGTCTGGTCTTTTTCCCATTTAAAAGTTATGGTTTACATACAAAATAATATTGAATGTAAACTGTAATTGAAAAATAACATAAAGTAAAATAAATGGCTTTACTATCTTTTGGGAATAGTTATAGTTCTTTACAGCTCCTTCATATGTTAGTAGTTCTTTGTTGGTCATACTCCTGCAAACAACTTCCTTTGTCCACTTTATCACTTATCTTTTTATAATGTCATTTGGAGAATAGAAGGATTCATTTTAATGTAGTCAAATCTTTTCTTTATGGATAGTGCTTTAGTATATTGTTTATGAAATATCTTTCACACATAACATCATGAAGATATTCTCTTATATTCTTTTCTAAAAACTTTATAGTTTTGGCTTTTAATCCATCTGAGATTGATTTTGTATTTGGTGTGAGGTAAGGATTGAATTAAAAACATTTCAACCAATGGATAGCTAATTATCCTGAGACCATTTATTTGATAGAATATCTTTCATTAGAAAGACCAGTGAGAGGCAGGAGAGAGGAAAGGATGTATAGGGAGAGCAGAGGGGATTTTTAGAACAATTAAACTATTTTGTATAATACAGAAATGATAGACACATGTCATTATGCATTTGTCAAAACCCTTAAAATGTACAATACAAATACTGAACTCTATGGAAACTCTGGACTTTAGTGAATAATATTATATCAACATTGGCTCATCAGTTTTGACAAATGTTATAAGATGTATGTAAATAATGAAGCTGGGGTGCAGTGAGGGGTGAACGGGAACTCTCTCTTCTGTACTTTCTGTTCAACTTTTCTATTAGCCTAAACCACTCTTAAAAGTGTATTTTTTTTTAAAAAAACTGACTTTTCCCACTTCTCTGAAGTGCCCTGTCCACTATAAATGATACAGGCATGTGGCTGTCTCTGGGTACCCATCTATTCTGCTTCATTAATCTTTTTGTCTGTATCTTGTCAATAAACATCATCTTGATTATTATCATAGCTTTATTAGTAATTTGCTGTCTGGTAGTGCAAATCCTCCACCCTTGCTTTTATTTCAAAT
This sequence comes from Glossophaga mutica, assembly GCA_039655065.1. NCBI lineage: Eukaryota > Metazoa > Chordata > Mammalia > Chiroptera > Phyllostomidae > Glossophaga > Glossophaga mutica. The sequence continues at coordinate 7,378,715 of CM077305.1, forward strand.
AACAGTTTTGGCCTTTTGCATTTTCATATATTTTTTGGAAAAAACTTAGGAAATCACACACACACCTACATGCAAATAGTTGGGATTTGGGTTGAGATTGTGTTGAATTTATAAATCAATGTGGGGAGAATTTGTACCTTGTAGTATTGAGTCTTTCTCTCAGTAAACAGGTATATTTCTCTATAATTCCATTTTAATATATTTTTTAAGGATTTTATTTAATTTTTTTTCTTAGAGTGAGGGGAAGGAAGTGAGAGAGGGAGAGAAACATCAATGTGTGGTTGCCTCTTAAGTGTCCCCTACTGGGGACCTGGCCTACAACCCAGGCATGTGCCCTGACTGGAAATTGAACCAGCAACCCTTTGGTTTACAGGCCAGTGCTCAATCCACTGAGCTACACCAGCCAGGGCCCATTTTAATATTTTTAATAAGGTTTTATCATTTCCCTTGCATTTCTTTTGTTGGATTTATTCTAAGCACTATACATTTGTTGATATACTTACAAATGATATCTTTTTAAAGGTTTCATTTTCTGTTTGATTCTGTTGTATGAAAATACAGTTTGTTTTGCATGTTAATTTTTTATTCTGGGACTCTGCTCAATTCTATTATTCACTTAGTAGCTTACCTGAGAAGTCTTTGGATTTTCTGTACAAGTAATCACACCACCCGTGAAAATGACTGTTTTGTTTCTTTCTTTCCAATCTGTATAGCTTTTAACATTTTTTGTTTGCCTTCCAGTGCTCGCTAGGCCTTCCAGTGCAGCGCCAACCAGCACTGATGACGTCAGGCACTGTTTTCTCATTCCTGGTCTCAAAGCTCAACAGTCAAAATTTTTACTATTAAGCATAAAGTTTATCGTGGAAGCTGTTGATATAATATAGTGCTAAAACCATCTTTTTCTCAAGTCTCCCAACTTCACATTGGTGACGATCTTCAGGTCTCTTGAGCAAAAATGACATCATCAAAATTTATACATGAGAAAGACAGAAAACCTATAAAAGGCATTCAATTGTGGTTTTATACTTTACAGCTGAGAGTTGACTGACTCTAACTTTTATGTCTATCTCCATCTCCTGTTTTAAAATATATTAATTCCAAGGTGATGGTGCAGGAAAAAAATTGTATTTACATAGGTTTCCATGGCATTAAATAGTCTTGTGTAACCCCCAAAAAAAAAAAAAAAGTTTATCGCAGGATTCCCATTTGCAGACACCATTCATAATATTAAGGAAGTTTTCCTTTTATTTGTAATTTACCAAGAGTTCTCTTTCCCCTCACATCACTGTTTTTTTCAAATTACTGGACTGCATCTCCACCCCTACGTGGAAAAGAAGGTGAAAACTGGAGTCATTGCGCAGTGCGGCCATTTGCCTGACTAGAAATCGGGAATGTGGTACTGCAGGGGAGAGGCTGGCCTGCAGGCCCGCCGACCATCTCTGCTGCAAGCTCCAATTCGTGGTGCCCCTCCCTTCCTCCCTCCCTCCCTCCCTCCCTCCATAGCCCTTGGCATAAGTACTGGGTCTGTCTCGGAGAGGAAGCCTGGCGGGGCTGCCGGTCCCGCGATCCCGGCGTGCGCTCGCTGGTGGACCGCGGGCAGCTCTCTGCGGCTGGGTCCCTCTGCTCTCATTTCCGCTCCTCTAGACTTCTGTTGCATTTTCACCTCAACTTGAATTTCATTTCTGGAGCTCACCTTCATAGTTCCTGAGTTACTCAGAGGAAAGACATCATCTCCATAAGTGACTGGTGGAACTGAATTCGACTAAGGTGGCACCGTGTAAATTTTCATGAAGATGACAGCAGTGACCCTCTGAAGGGCTCAGTGCTCATCCTTAGTTGGCGCTTCTCCTTTAAAAGTTCATGAAACAGAATCACGAGGTTTTTTTTTTTTTAAAAATGAACTTGATTCAGGTAATGTTGCAGCCTCTGGCCTCAAAATCACCCAGCCCTTATTACATAAAATGTTAAAGGGACTTATCTAAGGAAAAGAAGATCAAAAACTATGAACAGTAAAATGACAATAAACTCACAGCTATCAACAACCAAACCTAACAAAAAACAAAAGCAAACTAAGCAAACAATTAGAACAGGAACAGAATCATAGAAATGGAGATCACATCAAGGGTTATCAGTGAGGGTGTGGGAAGGGGAGAGAGGGGGAAAAGGTACAGAGAATAAGTAGCATAGATGGTAGGTAGAAAATAGGGGGAGGTGAAGAATAGTGTGGGAAATGTTGAAGCCAAAGAACTTATATATATGACCCATGGACACGAACTAAGGGTTGGGGCGGGGGTGGAATGGGACAACTGTAATAGCATAATCAAAAACATTTTTAAAGAGGCTCAGATTTTTTTCAGTTATAGTTGACATAGAGTATTACATGAGTCTTGGATGCACAACACAGTGATTAGGCATTGACATACTTCACAAAGTGACGCCCCAATAAGTCCAGCACCCATCTGACACCATACGTAGTGAGTGCAATGTTATCGATTACATTTCCCATGCTGTACTTTACACCCCTGTGATCATTCCTATAACTGGCTGTTTGTATCCTTACTCCCTTTCCCCATTTCCAGGGCTCAGATTCTTCACAGTGGGCCCCTCGCCAAGGCCTTGGGTCTCCTCAGCTGGCCTGGACTGACAGGTATATCGGTATCATGATGATCTGCATCGACGGAGAAAGACATTGAAGCAGAAAGCTAAATATTTCATGGACTTAAAACATATGAATGCACCCAAAATCCCATAACCAAAGCAACCTCTATTTTGTTCATTTGTTCCAGTTTTATTGAGATATAACTGACATACAACATCATGTAAGTTTAAGATACGCAACGTGATGATTTGACACAAACGGGTATTGCAAACCATCTCTCTGATAAGGCGTTGGTATTTGAAGTATAAAAAGAACTCATACAACTCAATAGCAAAAACACAAACAACCCAATTGTAATAAGGGCAGAAGACCTGAATAGACATTCTTCCAAAGAAGACATACAAAGGGCACGCAGGTACACGAAAAGATGGTCCCCGTCATTCGTTGTCAGGAAAATGCGAATCTAACCCAACCTGAGATCTCACCTCACACCTGTTAGAACGGCTGTTGTGAAAAAGGACGAGATGGCAAGTTCTGGCAAGGACGCGGGTGTGAATGAAATGGGTGCAGCCACGGTGGAAAACATCCTGAGTTTCCTCGGAAGATTGAAAACAGAACCACCGCAGGACCCGGCCAGCCCACTTCTGGGCAGGGTCGCTGTTCCACTCACAGTGCTATCTGCCTTCTCTTTTTACAAGGGCAATCAAAAGGTCTCATTGATCATAGACTCTGGTCTTCTGGTCACGTAACGTCTTACGATATATCATTTTTACCATTTATATTCATTGCATTAAAATAAAGGGCAAAGAAATAAAAAGCAGAAGATTGAATTAATTCCTTTTCAGAACTATTATCCAATTTAAAGTCTTTTTGCTTTATTTTATTTTATTTTATTTTATTTTATTTTATTTTATTTTATTTTATTTTATTTTATTTTATTTTATTTTATTTTATTTTATTTTATTTCGTCCTTTGGTCTGAATTAAGAACGGTAGAGGGCCAGATTAGAGAATTTTGCGCGCACCATTTCTGTCTTCCACAAATACAGATTGTCTTCTATGTGCTTTGCAGGCTATAGATTCTGCGAGTACGGTAGTCAGAAAAAGAAATACATAAAAAAACCGACATGGGCCTTACCCTCATTGAACTTCAGAGTCATTACTAAATTGAGCGGCATACATGAGTTATTTGTGCTTTTGAGATTCTTTGCAAAACTAAAAGTTAAATTTGCTACATTTACAAAGGACGTCATTGCATTGGAAATAGACGAAGGCGAGGTTTAGGTTAGAGTGTTACATGATGAGAGTGGTTAGCCTGCAGCTCCTGCTGGTTCGATTCCCAGTCAGGGCACACACCTGGGTAGCAGGCCCGGTCCCCAGTAGGGGGCATGCGAGAGGCAACCGCACATTGATGTTTCTCTCCCTCTTCTTCTCCTTCCCTTCCCCTCCTTCTAAAAAAATAAATAAAATCTTTTTAAAAAAAGAAATAAGCTAGAGAGCCACCCTCTCCCCTCCCCCTTCCTGCTCCTCCCTCCTGAGCCCCACTTCACCCCACTCTCGTTTGAGGCATCTCCAGAAGAGGGAAGGCCCCTTGGACCACTTGCCTGTCTTCTCCCCAAAGCATCTTAGTGAATAACACTACCACCAACATGGGAGTGTGGGTATCTCCCCGAGACAGTGATTTCATTTCTTCTGGATATAATATGGCTAGAGGTGGGCTTGCTGGATCGTATGGTACTTCTGTTTTTAAGTTTTTGAGGAAACTCCATAATGTGTCCCACCGTGGATGCACCCATTTTATTCCCACCTGCAATATATTAGGGTTCTTTTCCACCCTTTTCATTAACCACTCTAGAAATTCTGGCTTCGTACGTCTGGGGAGAAACGTTTTTTGGCCTAATTCTGAAATAGATCTAATAAGTTATTTTTAAAAAGCAGTCTTTTAAAAATACAGCTTAAGTCATATGCTTCTTTATTTAAGTAGCTTTTCGATGAATTCTCTCTATAAGGGAAGGAATTTAAGCACTGCACACAGTCTTGAAGATATCTTTCAAGACTTTCCTCTCAAATGTCTTCTACAGTGTATTTGTCTTATGTGAGGCAACATTTTCATGGATTTTGTTTCTAAACAATTTTAAAGAGAAGCCCATTGGGAGACAGAAAGCACTGTAATGTACAAACCTAAATACCGACCAGTGCTGTTTTGGGCTCAGCGTGGATTCCCGCCCAGGTCCAGGGAGCGGCATGCATGTTACTAGGACTCTCCAAGCCTCAATATCTTTCACGTGGAAAATGGGAAGAATACCCTGGCCGGGCAGCTCCACTGGTTAGAGCACCATCCAAATGTGCTGAGGCTATGGCTTCCATCCCCGGCTGGGGCACATCCAAGAATCAACCAACGAATGCATCAGTAAGAGGAATGACAAAGCGATGTTTCCCTCTCTCCCTCAAGTCAATCAATCAATCAGACAATAATGCTTTTTAAAAAACAGGAAGAACAGCATTCATTTTCCAGGATTAGAGAAGATGTAGGAAGGCGTATGCAATACAAGAAATAACCACCACCTCCTCTTAGGGTGCCTGCCCTACCTAGGTGACTTCCACTTCCAATGGTGCTGCTTCTGCAGTGGCGGCTGTGGCCCAGGGATGTTACAGCAGCAGGGGTGCCAGCCACCTAGAGAATTAGAGTGAAGAGCAGGTGAGAGGCTGCCCTACTGGCGAATTGCATCTGCTCCATGTTTAGAGTCCTTGACCTCTGTTTAGACTGCTCCAAAACTTCGTTTGCCCTTTTCCTGGTACACACTCAGCTGAGTGCAGCCGTCTGGGAGTGGTCTCTGCCTAAGCAAAGTATAGCTTAGCTTCAGCGAAGCACCAGGATGCTTTTAGATTCCAGTGTGAGATGTTTTCTTTTGGCTTAGAAACCTCAGAATCTCCCACGGTGGGAAATCATCATCCACTTTCCTTCTGAGCGAGGCCGTGTTGAAGAAAGATGATGCCACTCTCAAGAGTAATTTAAGTTTTCTTGAATACAAGTTTTAGAGTGAATTCAGGTTTTATTTTTATTTTTTAAATATATTTTATTGATTACGCTATTACAGTTGTCCCATTTCTCCCCCATCATTCCCCTCCACCCTGCACACCCCCTCCCACCCACATTCCCCCCTTTAGTTCATGTCCATGTGTCATAAGTTCTTTAGCTTCTACATTTCCCACACTATTCTTGCCCTCCCCCTATTTTCTACCCACCGTCTATGCTACTTATTCTCTGTACCTTTTCCCCCTCTCTCCTCCTCCCACACCCCTGTTACTAACCCTCCATATGATCTCTATTTCTGTGGTTCTTTTCCTGTTCTAGATGTTTGCTTAGTTTGCTTTTGTTTTAGGTGTGATTCTTAATAGCTGTGAGTTTGCTGTCTTTTAGGCACATTGTAATTACATTAGCCAAGATTAAAATGAAGGAGAGAATTCTAGAAGCAGCAAGGGATAAGGGGACAGTCACCTGCAAAGAAGTTCCTATCAGACTGTCAGCTGATTTCTCAAAGGAGACTTTACAGGAAAGAAGGGGCTGGAAAGAAATATTTGAAATCTTGAAAAGCAGGGACCTACATCCAAAATTGCTCTATCCAGCAAAGCTGTCATTTAGAATGGAAGGGAAGATAAAGTGCTTCTCAGATAAGGTCAAGTTCAAGGAGTTCACCATCACCAAGCCATTATTATATGAAATGTTAAAGGGACTTATCTAAAAAAAAAGATAAAAAATATGACAGTGAATTCAGGTTTTAGATCCTCCCCCGGCTTCCAAGTGGACGTTTCCTGAAGATGTTTTGTAGAGTGACAGGTGGCCTCTACTTTGCCTTCCGCCCACCTCTCCCCTATTTATTTCAAATAACATGGGTGAGTCCAGACAGACATACTATGTGTTCCAAGTGTGTTTTATGCACGTCTGCGTGTATGTAGGCACTATATTATTTAGAATTTCTTTTTCACTTTCTGGCAGAGAAGGCGGTGCAGGATAACAAATATACATGGGAAACTTTCATAAAAGTGCATTCTTTGCTTCCTCCATTCCTGTTGGGTCCTACTAGACTCCAACGAGACCCAACATCTTGGGAGACCCGTATCCTTCTAGAATTATCCATGGGCTACCCTGGATAATTCTGGGCTGCTCTTCCCAGCGTGACTCTCTTATTCATGAGTTCATGGATTTTCCCCCTCAGCTCCCACACTTTACCTGCGCTGCGTCCCATTTACATGTTCCACAGTCCTGGAGATGGACGGACGCATCGGTCTGTCGAGTTCGGAGTTCCTAGTTGAGAGTGGCTGTCAGTGTTTTTGTTTCAACATCCCCTTTATGCTCTTACGAATAATGGTAAACACCAAAGAGCTTTTGTTTATGCGGGTTATCGCTATCATTTCGCTATATTAGAAATGTAAGCCTACACTTATTACATGTTAACATAAACAATATTTTATGAGGAATAACTGTATTTTCTAAAAGTGTGTAAAAGGAGTGTCACTGTTTTACATATTGACACAACTTTTTAACACTAGCTTAATAGAAGACAGCTAGATTCTCATATCTGCTTTCTGCATTTAATCTGTTGCATTACTGTATTCAAATAGCCCCTGGGAAAGTCTATAATATCCTCATGAGAGAATGAGACTGGAAAAGCCAAATAATACCTTAGTATTTGTATTCGCTTTCTATTGCGCCTGTAAAAAATGACTACAAGTTTAGGGAGCTTAGAATAACACGAATGTATTATCTTGTCGTTCTGGAGGTCAGGGATCCAAAAGGGTCATGCTGAGCTAACGTCAAGGCAGGGCCACCTTCTGGAGGCTTCTGGAGGCACTTGGGTGGAATACGTTTGTCTTGAGAGCTGTGTCCCCTTCCTTTACCTTCAGAGCCCTCTCACACCACCAGCCCTCTGCCTCCCCCTTCTCATTCCCTCGGGATTATACCACGCCCATTCAGATGGTCAGGTGATTAAGAGCTTTAACCATTACCATCTTAACGCTCTTTGCCATGGATGTTAACACATTCACAGGTGCCCGAAATTAGAACTTGGACATCAGTGGGAAGCATCTTTCTGCCTACTGCTGTGTCATCGTTAACTTCCCTTGGACTTTGTGGATCCCTTGAAAGGTTTGCAGGGACCTTCAGGGGTCCCCAGATCCTTTTAAAATATTACAAGCTATAGACTGATACAGAGATAGAGAACACAGCTTTACAACATGATCCACAAAGTCCGGAAGAATTCCTCGATTTCAGAGACAATGGCCAGCTGTGGCAAGAGGAGGTGGTGGTTCCCTTCTGCACTGGGAGGAGGGGCGCACAGGGAGAGCAGGAGAGTTCTGAGAGCCAGTGTTGGGCTCTGCTCCCGTTCCTGTCCTGTCTAGGGTTGGAACACTGGTGTGTGTGTGTGTGTGTGTGTGTGTGTGTGGTAGATGGGTAGGTGAGTATGTGACAGAAATCTCTGGATTTGTTTGAATCCCTAAAAGCTGACGGGTCTTGCATCCCATTTTACAAATTAAACCATAGGTGACAGGGTTATAGGGTTAAGTATGTTTCTCTCCTCGTCCCTTTAAAAGGATGAAGAAACGCTACAAAGAGTAACAGGCAACATCACTAATACTTTTGAGTAGCATAATTGTGGTGGGGGCTATTCTCTGCATCATGAGATTCTAGAGCAGAGGTGTCAAACTCATTTTCACTGGGGGCCACATCAGCCTTGTGGTTGCCTTCCAAGGGCCAACTCTAATTTCAACTCCTTAAAGTTAAGGAGTAGCTACATTTATACAGTCCTAAGATTATATTTGGCCCTTTGAAGGCAACCTCGAGGCTGGTGTGGCCCCCCAGTGAAAATGAGTTGGACACCCCTGGTCTAGAGCATCCTTGGTTCCCATCCACTAGATGCCAGCAGCACACACCTCCCACCCCAGTTGTAATAGCCAAAGTCCCGAGGGGGCACAATGACCCCCAAGTAAGCACCAGGGCCCTTACAGTACATTCGACTGACCCAATCATTCTCCTCCACGCGGTGGGGACAAGGAAGTCACAGACGGGAAGGACCCCGAATGGGGAGAAAGGGCACCGAAGCAGGTGGGACTGGAACACTAAGCTTCCTCTGCCCTCACTTGGTCCTGCGTTGGGTCTTTATTCAGTCTTCAGATTTTGATCAGATTTTTTTTTTAAATGCTAAATCTAAGCAATGAATTCACCTCCCTGGTAGCCTATCCAAGCATAAGGAAAAGAGAATTAGTCCAAACAATAGGAAATCAAAAAGACAGTGGGTGCGTCTAATGGCCTGGGGTCGACCAGGCCGAAGCCAGCAAGGTGCTTTCATTTAATGGCTCGCTAGTGGGCTGCTGGGAAATGAACTACGAACTAACGCATCTGAAAAACCATTACACCGCAAATACTCTGAGGGTGAACGCGCCCAGTGAGTAGTATTTCCAAAGAAGTCCATGAGTGTGCGCACAGCATGAATTCTGCGATCCGATACTAAAACAAGAACAAAACAATTTGTCATTGTGGGAGACTCGGAAAAAGCACCAGCTTCATAGGCTCTGACCCTGAGACTCCGGGTGGTCAATGTATGCAGGTAAGGTCACACCTGGAGTTTTACTTACTTTGGCTCCCCCACGTCCGGATAGGCATACATGCCTTGGCAAGCATCCGAGAGTGAACGATGACGGAGGCGGGGGAGAAGGTGGAGGGACAGGTTGAGAGGTAGAAGAGACAGAATATCACTAGGAGCTTCCCCCAAGCGCCAAGAGTGAATCCTACGTCGTACAAACCCATTGTCAGAGCCTGATTTACAGTAAAAACATTTAAAGTGACTCATACTCTCGTCCAGCAATTTTCAACCAGTGTGCCATGCATACTGGCGTGCCGCAAGAATTTTTAAAACATGCAATGCCACTTGACTTGGGGTGGCAAACACATAACACAGTGTACAGATGATGTGTTGTGGAATTGTGCACCCGAAACCTGGATGATTTTGTTCACCAGTGTCACCCCAATAAGTTCAATGAAAAGGGAAAAAAACCCTAAAAAATAAAACCAATACCTGACTTTTTAGTCAGGGACACTGACCTCTTTTCCCTTAGATTGTCAAATAAAAAAACCTGACAGCATCCAACACACCCAGAGACATTTGGTATGAATGAATCAAAATTCTACCTAATTTTTTTTTGGGGGGGTGTCAGATTGGCAAAAATTTTTGGTGCGCCGCAGAACTTTAGTCACTTGCTTATGAGAGCCACGAGATGGAAAAGGCCGAAAAGCCTGCTCCGGCGGGTGGGGCGGCTATCGGTGCACTCGGTGGGATGTGCAGCCGACCCAGCCTGAAGCAGCCTCGTTAGCCGAGCTGGGAGAGGGAGACTGCTCACCTGGCTTTCTCTACCTGGGAAACACGTCGTCGTTCAACACCCCCAGGTGCCGCTCTATATTATTACCAGGGAGAGGTTGTCCAGAGGGAGGATTTGAAGACAACTAAGTGATACCACACTGTACCTTTCACAGACCTCAAGAAATATATTTATACACTCAACCTCTCTCTGTCCTGTACTTCGATGTCTGTTTCCTGACCGAGCCATCAGACAAAGTTCACACCTAGCATGGCTGGGGGAACCCCCTGTGTCCTTGTCTGATCCAGACCCTGGTCTTTTTGTCCTGTGTCCCTCCCAGGTAGGCTGTGCTGGGGTGTCCATTTCTTAGCGACGGGTCTTTGAACAAACCCTAGAAGTACAAGGAATACGTGCTGTGCTCCTTCGAAGGGAGCTGATAAACCGCCTTATCACGAAATGTAATATGCTTTGGGGAGACCGTTTTCTTTTTAACGAAAATACACCTGTAAGTTTTCCTTGATAAAATTAGATTCGTTATACACAACTTTATTGTGAAGATCATCTTTTCAGGAGTGTGTATATTCTATATGCACTAAGGGTCATTAATATAAACTGAAATAATTCAGTTCCACTAATTTTGTCGCTTTTACATCCTCAAAGAACCTTGAAAGACTTGATTACGTGATTCATGTTAAAACGGTCACCTCCGTGACGAAGAGTCACATAGGAGCCTAGGAAAACTAACTTGCTGCCCACTCGAGTGCTGTGATTTGACCTGATGAAGACCACCTTGTGCAGGCACCTGCAGTGGCTGCCTTCTCGGCTCAGCGGGAGAAGAGGGGTGTCTGCTAAAACCCTCCAACCCCTCTTGTCTTCAGGCCTGACTCCTGCCCCCGCCCCTTGGGGCCTCCAACTTTCCCTCCAAACCCTCTTGCTCTGGTCTGATTTCCCCAGTTTCCGTACTATTGCCTAACCTAAAAATAACTAACAGTTTTAATGGTAACTAGTACCATAGCCTGATGCTTAAAATCAGTCTAGAGAAAAACACCCTTGTCTCTTCTTTAAAGGCACCCACAGTCCATTGTTTATTGCAATCTACGCCATTCAGGCCTGAAAGAAAACTACCAGCAGGTGTTTTGGTCACTCCCCCAGGTGTTTTATAAGTGGGTTAGCTGCGGAGAGAACACATTGAAATGAGAAGGACTGGAGGGATGCGCCAGCCAGAGAGCTGAAGCTGGTCGTCTTTCCGCCGGGAGCTGGTTTGCGCCTGGAGCTGGGTTGGCCTGCTTCTGGTACCAAGGCCACCTCTGATGAGAACCCAGAGAAGGGGGTTCGAGGAACTATGAGGGGGTTTAAAGATCACCCCAGAATGTGGCTGTAGAAGGTTCTATAAAGATGATTTCTTCGGCAGAATGGCAATATTATTTTATAAACTGTTAATTTACTCATGTTGGTCTTTATAGACCTTTGTTTCACGACTGAATTTTTAAAGGTACGCATCTTACTTTGACCTGTTTCTAAAAGATTGAAATGTTGGGTCCCCCAAGACATTTCATGGTGATAAGATGCCCTCAGAGGTACAATGGCCAGAGGCCCGAGGACTACCTGCACCGTATGATTCTTTCCCATTCAGTGATGGCCAAGGTGTGGACTATAAAGTGAAGCCCAAGTCTGCAATGCTATGCACTAATTAAAACACGAGTTTCCCCAGTCCTGCTTAGTGAAGAGTTTATACACGTGGTTATTTACCCTAAGCTACTACCTCATAGTTCTGTTTGTAATGTGAATGGACCCTTTGAGCTTCCAGATTCCAGCCTCAAACATCTGAGTTATGAAAGAACAGAAGTTTCCATGTAAAGGTTATGTGATCTGAACAATAGATCTACTATGTTACCAGGAACAGCGTTTTCCTTCTTCTGAAGGGTAAGGGATGGCATGGTGCTAGCACTGTAGTTTTTTTGTTGTTGCTGTGTTTTGTTTTGTTTTGTTAATCTTTGACACATGTTAAAAGAGATAGAAACCACCATATAAATGGCTGGTGATGAGACTTTGGAATTTTGTATCAATATTTCAGTCCCCTGGCTAGATCTGCCACCATTTCCTCTCCAATAAGATTAAAATTGAAGCAGGCAGAATGGCGTGATTAATGTAGACTAGTTGGATAGAGATGATTAAAGTGTAGAATTATCTTTGGTTAGGAACACTCGGGGTAATTTCCCTCTCCATCAAAATGCCTATTTAAGTTGCCTTTTATACCTAAAGTTTTCTTATTAATCTATGGACATCCTTGCATTTTCCATCCAACAAATGGTCTCTTTAACTCACTGTGGCATCTCAGATGGGTTTCTAAATCTGTAGTTGCTGACAATCATGCTACATCAATAAAACTGTAGGAATTTGAAAAAAATGTTTCTTTCCAACTTTTTATGAGAAAAAGCAGTACCATTTTATAGCTGCAAGGGACCCTAGAAGTATTTAGTCCAACATCTTCACTTGACATCAAAGAGGTGAGACTTAAGGTGGGACGTCCAACCTTTTGGTGTCTCTGGGCCACACTGGAAGAGGAAGAGTTCTCTTGGGCCACACATTCAGTGCATCGTGACATGTAATCACACGCAATCCTATCATGTTTTAGGTATATTTATGATTTTGCGTTGGGCTGCATTCATAGCCATCCTGGGCCACATGTGGCCTGAAGGCCACAGGTTGGACACCCCTGACTTAAAGGAGTGGGAAAGTTTGTCTACCACCCAATGAGCTGGCCCTAAAACCTGTGTGTTTTTGTTCTGGTCTCAAGTCGGTCTCCCTCTGTCACGGTCCTGCCATCTACGGGACGGCTCTCGTCAAACTGCCATCATCGCACTGCCAGGTGGGCCAGCAGGTGAGGGAGAGGCTCTGGGAAGACAGAGCAGCCCAGGTGGGGAGGAAGGGAGCCCCCAGTGGAAAAGATTCTGGTTTAGGAACCTGGCTCCACTTGTTATGATTTGAGGCAAGTTACTCAACCCCTCTGGCCTCAGTTTTCTCATCTGTAAAATGGTGCTTATCACCCCACTAAATTTTCAGGTCATTATAAGGGTCAAATGAGGCCCTGACGCATATTTTGAACTCGATATGTTCAGTATAGTTATCCTAACCCTGGTTTTGATAACCATGAGTGGATCTCAGTAATTTTAACATTGGGAGTTTTATCTCTTCATCTTCCAAAAACAGAATTTAATACGTGGAGGGTAGGAGATCCAAACTAGGTCTGACTAACAGACTGGTCCTAATGTTTTGATTTGTCAAATCCAGCCAGACTGTATAAATTAGAAATCAGCATCTTTTTTCAGAGCTTCGGATGAATGTCACGATTCCCAGGCAGCTAAGCATCTGTCTCAACTTGCTACGTCTCCGGGGGTGGAGACTGGAGAGCCTGTAGTGAATCTATTTGGGGGCACTAATCCCCATCTTCTCAGTTTGCCTTACTAGTAAAACGCCAAGAAGAGGAGAAAGTCCAACAGACCGAAGGCTTGCAGCAGCATCTACAGATTTCCCAAGGGCTGATGGGGGTTTCCCCAGGAGCAGAGGCTGAGACAAAGAGTGGAGAGCAAGTCCTCTCTTCAGGAAGTGGTCTCCGAGGGCATCCGTAGGGGAGCAGCGAGGGAGACAAAGAGGGGAAGGAGGTGCGTTACCAAGCAGCCGTCGCTGTGAGCCCTGGGGCCCGGTCTCTCTGGGGAACTCGGCGTGGGACACACCGAGATTCCCCACCCCCCTGACGGGTGAAGAAGCTAGGTACTCAGCCTTTGTCTTCAACCACCCCTGACTGAGAGGGGAACTCCCTGAGCTGCCAGCCAGTCCCATGCGCAGCCGAGAGCACTCCATGGGGCAGGGTGCTGCAGAAGAGTCAGCTGGCATCCCCTCGCCCAGCGAGTCTGAACAGAATATGGCGCTGTTCGCTGGAGCAGCTCTTAGGATCCTGTTTGCATTGAAACAGGAGCCTAACCGCTGGCAAGTGCCTGGCCCTGGGGTGTGACTCTCAGAACTGAAGAGTCTGGTACAGTCATCTGATGAGAAGTCCTCGAAGCCATGGAGTCATAGACTACGCTCCATTCTCCTTGGAAAAACCGGGGAAGATGGACAACAGGTGCTCTTTGGCTGGCAAGGATGCATGTGCCGAAGCCCACATCTTTTCAATTCCATCTTCATTCTTTGTTTCACCAATACTTTTCCCACAAACGGCCTTATTATAAGTCATCCTAAAACAGAACAATAGGCCATTGTCCCTGTGGTGTCCATGTTCCACTCAGCACAGCGACAAGATGTTTATCAAGGTGGTGGAAACATCAACAGTCCAAGACTTGGCTCTCCACTAAGCATTGCATTCTGGAGGAAATCCAGGCGAGGGCTAATTATACATGGGCACAGAAGGATAATGCAGAGAATCCTGGAAGGGTAACAGTGCAAGGGAAGCTAGCGTGGATCTAACTCCGAGTTCAGAGTAAGTTCAGGCTGTTGCTCTGGCATGTGCTTCCACTTGGGACCAGAGCAAAGGGTGGGAAATTTCAAAATTACCCAACATGTTTTCTTATTGCACTTGGAAGGCTACCTAGTGTTTTTCCTTTTCTTTTTTCCATTTATGAAACGAACCCAGTTGCTTGTGTTTCTGGGATGCATTCATGCAACTAAGATTTAAAGCGCTGTCTTGAATCTTTCTCCTGCTCTGCCCGGGCTCCCGACCCTGCTAGTTGGGGCTAGACACCAACAGCATGGGCGGCATTTACTTGCCTGTCACGACATGCTGTGACCACAATGCAATGGCATCTTTGCTATTTTTCAGTCCAGCTCTTAGACAAAAACTGGCCTATCAATAACTTTTGATAAGACAGACAACCAGTACCTAGGCAGGCTTTGAGTGACAACTGTACCTTAGAACAGTAGCTAAATGATCCCTGTAAGACCCCCAGACGCAGAGCTAATCACTGTCTCTTTTGGTATGCTCTCTGATACAGTAGGAACGCTAAACCTTTACTGTTTCAAAGTCTGTGAAAGTAGAACATTTGCTTGCTTGGAGTCTAAGGTGGAGAAATAGGCCCAAGCCTGGGTCTGGCCAACACTCACTCTGCTTTGGTTGATTATTCAAAGAACCACCAGCAAAGCAAAACAGGGACATTAGGTATTTTTTGGTTGCTTCTGATGGTTGCAATCCCTTAATGGATTGCTGGTGGTTTGGCAATTAAATACCTGATTAATGACTAAGCAGTCAACTAGGAAATGATCGAATTGTTTATTTTAATTTTGAAAGAGAGAAGCTTTGTAAAGCACAGTTTGGCAAACTGAGGCCCATGGGCGAAACCCAGCCTGCCATTGTTTTTACAAGTGAAGTGTTCCTGGAATTTGAACCAGGCGGCTTCATCCATTGTTTAGGGTTGTGTTGCATGACTGGGAGGACTGAGTAGTTGCAACCACACCAGTGGTCGCCAAAGCCTGAAATATTTATTATTTGGCCTTTTACAGAAAAAGTTTACTCCTGCGATGATATGACTTAGTTTTTATTTTTGTACAAAATAGGCTTGACAGACTGCTACCTAAGGAGACAAGGAAGTGGGTTTCGTTGCCATGTGCACCTGTTCACATCACCTTAAGGTACTGATGCTGGTCTGCCTTCCTGGAAACCAATGCTGTCAGCCACACGAGAGACTGATGTGGCCGAAATGAGAGTGCCAACTACTAAAACTGGGAGCAGACCCCAGAGCTCATACAGTTTGAAGTTCTAAGTTTATAGATGAGGAAAATAAGACCCAGAAAGGTCAAGAGCTTTGCCCAAAGTTATTTAACTTATTGCAGAAGCAAAAACATCACTTATTCTAAAGAACGGAACAAAACAAAATAGCAAAACAAACACCAAACACCCTTCTGAGGCAGCCCAGGTCTTTCTGATGAAATTTGGGGAATATTAATTTTGTTTTATCAAGAACAGCACTTCATTTTATGCTGAAAAGGTTCAGTTACTTTATTGCAGCAGTTCTCAAACTGCAGCGCCCTTCAGAATTACCCGAGGGGCACCTTCCCACGAAGGTTTCAGGGCTTGACCCCTCCTTTCCTCTTAGTTGCTGGGGTAGGTGGTTCTAGGGTGAGTCTCAGGAATTTGCATTTCGATCAAGTTCACCAAGCATTGAGGACAGACGCTGCTGACTTGGAGACCACCTTTAAGACCCCTGCTTGACGACACCTGGGATGGATGGACTTCTGTCCCTCGCATGTGTAGACACTTGTCTCTAAAGCTGAAACAACCATGACCCACTCAGGGTTATTAGGGAGTGGTTATCAACAAAGAGTTGGCAACAACCTCCTTCAACATGGATATTTTACATGATTGCACTGTACCCATTAAAGCAAAAAGAAGGAGAACAAATGAGACAAATCAGGTCTCAATCGTCACACTACTGGAAGGGAGGAGGGACAGATATAGGGGACAGATATAGAGGACAGATCATGCAGAAAGTCTTCCTTCTGTGGATGCGTAGCAACTGACGCCTGCCTGTGAGTGCGGGAGTGAGGAGACGAGCGGCTGTAAGTGCCGGGGTGTCGCTATGCTCTCAGCCTTTTAAAGTTCATGCTTCATTATGTGGTAAATCTTAGAAGTTACGCTGTGAGGAATCATGTGATACCAACTTCTCCACGTACGAATTTGAAGTAACTTAAAATGACTGTACGTGGATATAGTTATTACATAAAACTTTTATGCTGAAGACCTGGATTGGCCCGTGTTCCCAAATTCACTGAATCCCTTTATGGTCAAAGATTTCTTTTACAGCTAGCACACCGAGAAACAGGGATGATATTAAGCACCTAGCATCACACAACAAACCATGAATAAGACAAAAAAATTCCTGAACTTCGCTGATGCTTAGTGAATAAGGCAGACATTCATGGAAATGCGTAAGGAACAGAGCTTTATTTTTCTTGGAGACTTTGTAATTGAAGTTGTTTTGCCTTGACAAAAAAAAAAAAAGTGGGAGATAACTAGTCTCAGAAGATCGAACTTGAACTGGCAAGCGGTGAACAAA
This sequence comes from Glossophaga mutica, assembly GCA_039655065.1. NCBI lineage: Eukaryota > Metazoa > Chordata > Mammalia > Chiroptera > Phyllostomidae > Glossophaga > Glossophaga mutica. Next base: position 7,395,712 of record CM077305.1, read on the forward strand.
CAGTTCACACCCCACCCTCTCACCCATCGGCAGTAAACACGACTGAAGTGGCTTCTTGTGAGAAAAAGTTCAGAAAATTCAAACAGGGAAAATCGAAACCTGATGTTCCCGCTCCGTCCAGCTCCTCCTGCGTCTGTTGCAACACCGACTTCTCCTCTGCGCCGGTGCCCGTGGATTACTGGGCTGCTTGGCACGGCGGCCTCCCTCCCGGCGATCCCTCCCGGGACGCTGCGATCCAAGCCGGGCAGGCCCGAAACTGAGCTCACCCCTACCCTTCCTCCCTCTTGCCCCCAGTTGCTCCCTCTCTGGACTTCCTCACTGTTGTCAAAGTTATCAGCGTTCTGCAGTCACACGAGTTCAAAACCTCAGCGTGAACCCTGCCTGACAAAGCCAACTCCTTCTTCCCTCTCAAATCTAGCCAGTTTCCAAACCGCCCGGTCCCTTTTTTAACAAGGTCTTTCCCACCTGTCCCTCTGTCTCTCTCCCTCTCTGCCGCTCCTACCTGCTCACTCTCAACCCTCCCCAGGGCGGCACCTAGATTTGGCTGCCAAGCTCCAATACCTCCTAGCTGGCTGACTTTTTTTAAAACTTGATTATGCTATTACAGTTGTCCCTATCTGCCTGGCTGACTTTAGTTCTTGAAGTGTTTGGGCCTCAGTGACATCATTTTATTTCTAAGATGGGCACAGCGCTGCTGGCCGTAGAGTTGTATGGATAAAAGAACACCAAGTGCTGGACAGCGTCCGCCGCCCAGGAAGTGCCCGTGGTGAGAGGGACTCGCGAAGTTCCCACTCAGGACGGGACTTGCCACGCAGCTTCAGTCTTCACTCGCCTTTCATGTGTGCGTACATACTCACTGTCGTACACAATCTTGTGCTCGAAATTTTACTTTCCACATGAAAATCTTTATTGCTGTTTAGGATCTGTTCATCTCTCACACTGGGTGAGATTTCCTTCAACACGCAACTGTGTAGGGATAGGGGTGAAATTTTCTTTCTTTGTGCGGATGTCGGGAAAACAGAGAAGGCTCTCCTTCCTCTCCCCGGCAGTGTTCTACCCCATGTTTAGGTTTTTAGGATGCGCTCGTATTTATTTGCATTTCTCATGAACCCCAGTGCTGTGGATCCAACTGTACCCCACTCCACCCCAAATTCTTGGTGTCAAAGTCCTAGACCCCAGGACCTCAGAATGTGATCTTATTTGGAAAGAGTCGTTGCAGTATAATTAGTTACGATGAGGTCCTAGAGGAGTAGGGTGGGCTCCTAATCCAACACGACCAGTGTCCACTGAGAAGGAGAAATTTGGAGTCAGCTGCTTGCACGAGAAGAGCATCACTTGGTCGTGAAGGCAGAGACCAGGGTGATGCAGCAGAAGTCAAGGAATGCCCAAGATGGCGTGCAGAAGCCAGGTGCTTGGACGTGGCTCTGCTCTGTGCCTTCAGGGAAGCGTGGGCCTGCTGACGCCTGCAGCTCAGACTTGCAGCCTCCAGCGCTGGGGTACGGTAAACTCCTGTTGGTCAGGCCCCTCAGCCCGGAGTAGTTATAGCAGCTAGCAGACACCTACAAAGATGCTGCGAGACACGGAGAGAAAGTGGTGACAAGCTATCTGAAGCGGGCTAGGGTCTTCAAGAGATACTTCCAACAGCAGCTGAGGGCTGTGGTACCTGGGGACCAGGCCAGGTGAGACCAGTGAGTCGCTGTCACGTGAAAGGCAAGGCACCAAGGCTGGGACCTCATGTGGCGCCTCAGCCTCCCTCCCTGCTCACACCTAGCAAGGAGAGGAGCGGGAGGCTGGATGGGAAGATGACGTCTCAGCCAGCCCCTGGGAAGCCTGAGAGTGCAGGTAGCTGCTTCCTCATTGCTGAAGGTCTGTGTCCCTGCGAGGTAGGGGCGTCCTCCAGGCACCTTAAAGGGCAGAGGGCTTTATGCTCCTGGCCCCACTTCCCAGGATGGTTTTTAGTTTGTAGGATTTTCTATTCCAACACAGTTTCCCAGCGCACTGGAATCTCACAGTCAGCCGACACCCTCCCTGCTCTGTTTACCCCACAGGCCAGAACAAATGGTAATCCCACTTCTAAAGACAAGCTTACCCACATTTCTGTGCCAAAGGCATAGAACACGTGCCAGCCAGCACCAGCTTTCTACGCTCTTCTCCTTCGGTCATGAAGGCAGGGCCATTTCATGGGCAGCTGAAATGCCTGGGAGTTGGATCAAGACAAATGGGATTTTCTTTTCATCAGAAAGTAAATGCCTTTCAAATTTACCATCTGAACAGTGCCCAGGTCTTCTCCTTTGGGAACTGATTCTGGTATCTTCCTGGGGGTGAGAAGCAGCCCGGAGTGGCTCAGGGACCGGATCGTCCCCTAGGTGACAGGGGGCAGGCCGGTGCGTCCCATTCCGACACCTTTTGCCAGACCGAGCTACCCTCGACTTGCACCATGTCTGCTGGGAATGGCACGGAATTATTTAACATTTTAGCTGTCTGTGTTTGCTTTTCGTTTTGTTTTATTTTTGGACTTAAATTTTTTGTAATAAAAAGATGCTCTCATTCCCCTTTACAAGGTCTGGTCAGGCCTGAGCGCAAACGGAAGTACGATCTTCAAACTCACTGAATGAGAACTTGGTTGGCTTCTCTGTAGTAAGTTTGTCAGATAAAGACCAGATGCCTAGTTAACTTTACATTTCAGTGAAACAGTAATCAATTTTTTACTACGAGCAGCTCCTGAGTATTTAAGGAGCTATATTAGTAGGAAATTATTTCTTGTTTGTCTGAAATTCCAGTCTAACTGGCTGTCCTATATTTTCATTTGCTAAGTTTGGCGACCCTGCTCTGTCAGAGAGGCAAGTTTCCTATCCCTTTGATCAACTAAGATGTTGCTTGTTTATTGTTTTTTGTTTTTTTTTTTTTTTCTTAGCAAAGAAGTACTTTTGAGTATGTCCTGGGACACAGTTTCTCAAAATGCTCGCCATGATCAGGATATTAAGTCACTTAATACTGGCTGAGATGTCAGTTCATGAGCCGCACCTAAGGCACGCTCCGTAATCAGATTCTCAGACACTCCAGGAGGATCGTGTGCCCTGTACCTAGGAGAAGAAATGTCCCCTAGGATCGGGACCCTCTCACTGCCAATATATAATGGTGCCAACCAAAGGAGCCCCTGAGGAAATGGTGAGATTTGAAAGCGTTGCAGATTACTGAATTTTTAGCATATCATTATTTAAGACAACGGTATTTATTTCTAATGCCTTTCTAGAAATTGCTAAAATATATATTCATATGTCATTAAATTTGTAAAAAAAAAAAGGTACAATTTTCACCCATTGAAATAATTGGCCTCTTTGAAATAACATGGTCATTCACATGCTCCTCTCTGGGCCCAAGCCTGCAGACACACGCTTGTTTGCAGTAGTCGTGTGTACCTCGGTCTTCAGGCAGTATCCCAGCTGCAGCCACAGCTTGGAGTTGTAACCGGGAAGCGTTGCTGTGGTTTAACAACAGTGTATTACACTGACATTGAGTGATAGACGCTACAACGTTAAAAGCTCGCTTTAGATAGCAAATGATTTTCTCTGCAAGATATTTATCCCTCTAAGTTCACTTTCTCATCTAGAAGATAATTACAGTAATAGTACTATTTCATGGGTTTTGGGGAATTAACTTAAAAGATATGTGTAAAGAAATTAGCATTAGTGCTTCCCATATATATATATATATATATATATCTCAAAATGTTCAATAAATATTAGAGTGTCTATTATTATTATTACTTTACATTTAAAAGTGTTCTTTCATTTATGAAACAATAAAACTTCCTAAAAACACATAATCAGAAGAGGCTTTTTCAGCATTCTTTCCTAATTTTGAGTTCTGGGCCACTGGGAAGATGCCACTTTCAAACCCAAGTATAAGTGCTATGGATGAGATGAAAAGCTGCCGTATAAACCCTTCCTTTTTCCCCAACCCCCTGTTGTTAGGAACATTAATTCTTTACCACACTACTGTGGCTCCACTGTTTTTGACTTGTTATAGGAGGGACTCCTTTGACATGGTAAACACAAGACATGCAACCACGAAACAATTTAATTAAAAAAAATCTACATGGCACTTCCCCTTAGAGTTGAAGTCCCGAGGAACTGGAGTGTAGTCAATAAGGAACACAGCAGAATTTGAAACTGGCTAAAAGGCTGGAGACTGGTTTGAAAGGCTTACAGCTTGTTTTTTATTCTGAATGTGATGGGGAACCATTAGAGCGATTTGAGTAGAGGAGAGACATGATCAGATTCGATTCTTAAAAGGTCATTCCGGTTCCCTGACTTCCCCCAGGAAAGGAATAACCTCTCTGCAAACCACTTTGTCTTTATTGCTTATAGTTGTTTTGTTTTCTGTATCTTCCTTGATTAAATGTGAATTTAATGAAGATGAGGAATTACCTGATTTATCTTTATAACCCCTAGAATACCAGGTGCCTTGCAAAGAAGAGCTAGTCCACAATCGTGTTAATAGAGGACTGGATGTCTAGACGGCTGAAATGACATGAGAAGGCCAAACACGCATTTGATAGAATAAATCCAAGTAAGTGTTGATGCTGCAATGATTTAGTACATAGAAGCAAAGAAAGCAATATTACCAGCCTCAGTCTTCAAAGCAGGATAAGGGACAGAAACCCAAGTATCGACACTTCTCCCCAGAGGATGGCCAATCTTGCATAGTGTGTGATCACTTGGCAGGACATTAGACCAGAAGCAGTCTTGCCACAGGTCGTTTTGATCTATCCAAAGCACAGGCATTTATCTCGGTCACTGTTTTGCTTGGGAGTCATGACAAGGAAATGACACTAATTGTGAAGGTGATATTTCTTGGATACAAGTCATATGAATAGGGGATTCTTTCATCTCTCCAGTATGAACATGGTGCACGGTTAACTGTGCCCAAATAGCACAGGCTCATGTTCTCACCGCTTTTCTGCTTTCAGGCCAGGATGGAAGAATGACAACATATTGTATCTTCGAGTCACCACAATTTTTAACAGTCCCCAAATGTTCCACAGATGTTCGGAGATGTGGGGAATACGTAGCACTGAGAAATTAAGGGAGTCCCGATTCTAAATGAAATTTTTGTTCATCAGAGCAAGCATGCAAAGACTGTTTCCCCCCTTTCTGTTCACACAGGTAATGCTTTGGAAACAAATTTATCGCCCAAAGTTTTGGTGGGCTACAGCACATTGGCCAAGCCCACTGCCGAGAAAGAAATGTCGGGACAAAGATAAGACTACTGTTCCCAGCGGGCTGTGCGTGCATCAGGAGGGTGAGCTCTGGGGTTGGACTGTTGGAAGACTGTGAGGCAGAACGGAGTTAGCCTGGAAAATGAGCAGAAGCATCCAAGGGAGGAGACTTTGAATTGCTATGAAGCCGAAAGGGGACTGAATGCAGAAAAGGGACTTGGGATGAGATGTTCATTGACTGCTTGGTCTATGGAGTTTAAACTAAATCTACTTCCCCCACATATTTTCCCAAATCTTCAGTAAAATATAGATTGCTTAATGATGCCTTTGAATACAGTCGGTTCTTAGACACGAACGTGGGGAAGTGCCGAAGCCAGCTTCAAGGGCAGGTGTGGGCAAGGGCAGGTGTGGGCAAGAGCAGATGCTCTCCTGCAGCCGGCACAGGTGGTTCTGCAGACCCAGGATCAAATGCCCTGTATTGCCTGATCCTTTCTGAAAATCATTCAAGAACAACAACAACAACAAACCTACCCCCCCAAACAAAAGGAAGACCTCCCCGCACCAGAGTTGTATCTTACGAAAACAATGTATAAAGAATGTGAATCCCTGGTGGTAAACTCTTGGTTTGTACTTTCGTCGTAAGAAATTATTTGGAGGCCACTGTTCATTGAACCAGGCTGGAGACGGGATCCATATGAGCTCAGTCTTACAGTCCGGTGACTTGTTTGTGGAAACTTGAGGAGGCTCATAGCCTGTCCTCAGGCACATCCTTTAAGATCCTTGGTCTCATTCTAAAGCAGCCAGGAAATTGGGCTTGAGCTCCAGACTGGAGACGTTTGGAAATCATATTAAAGCCATATTAATGCAATTTCTATTGCTTTGGTGGTCGTTTATGCTCTATTTCAAGCTGTCATTCTTTAATCTTCCTGATTTTCATTGTTTATTAAAAGATGAATAACATGCTGTAACCTTGATTCAATCAGCTGGACCAGACGTGTGAGATGAAAGCCACGCAGCGTTGAAAAGGCTGCGACCAAACAGAACTTCCCAGGACACAAAGCAAGCGGGTTAAGGGAGTCAGAGTTCTGCCTCGAGGCCACTTCGCCGTAAGCGTCCGTGGTGAAGATCAATGTGGTCTGAGATTGCGCCCCTGTTCTACAAGCAATCAACACGCCCTAAGAGGGAGGAAGAGCACTCAGGAGGCAAACATGACCCTGGGCATGTGCACGGGTGGCGCGGCGGCAGGACCCACAGAGAGCCGGCCATCAAAGGGCCTCGGAACCCACTCAAGCCTCCGGCATCTACGCCCCATGTGTACGGAGCTTGGTTTGTGCTAGATGCGCTCAGTCCGTTAATTTTAGGTCCTACCCAAACCCTCAGGGTTTCTGTGCTTCTGTGGTAAGACTGTGTTGTCGTTGTTGTTGTTAGAGTTGGAGATTTAGAATTTTGGAGCTGTCTGAGGGTACAGTTATTTATTGACTCGCTTGCCTCGCCGTCCCTCTGGATGGCGGACTGTCCGTGCTCGGCGGCCGAGGCTCGCCCCGTTCCACACCCTGAAGTGCCCGCGCAGGAATCTGTAGGCAATGTGTTGCCAATAAGTGATGCTGAATTTAATTAGGGCTCAGAGAGCCTTCGGAACTCGTTCAGCTGAACCTTCTCAGTTTTGAGATGAAGCAACTGACGCTCTGAGCAGTAGGAAATAAATTATTTATGGAAAGGCTAATTTGGACAAACCACATAATATGGACTAATTAAAATGAGAAAATGTAAGAACTGAAATACAGCTTATTTCCTGTCTTTTTACTTCTATCTGATTCGAAAGTAAATTGCCCATAATTAATTAAAGGAAACTTGTTTGTTAAAAAGCATCTCATCTTATGAGATGGCTTCTTATGGCTAAAAGTCTTGTCCGATAAACTTCCATTTATGAAATCATTTTCTTTTGCTAGAAAGTAAAATATATCTTAAATTCATTTGCATTTAGGAAACAATTTGATGATCTATGCCTTCTTTCAAGTAAATATCTGCGCACTGATTACCCTTTAAACCTTAAAATCATACATACCCATGAAATCTATGACTGATCTAATTTGGAGAAATTTTTGGTAATTAACTGTTGTAAATACTAGGTGAAAAAAATTGAATATTATAATGTAAGTTTCCACACCAGTTTCTTAGGTGACACGGTGATAAAAGGTCCTTACTTGCTTTCTTAGTTGGAACTCTGTTCTCCCTTCCATCGGGTGTTCTTGGTTAAATATGAAGTAGAATTCTGGAACAACATAAGTGGACCATGAGCTGGGAGACAGGGCTGGTTCCACAGGCATGAGACCCCTGCTGTCACACAGAGCCCTGTGCTTAGAAGGGCTATTCAGTGGCCTTAATATGCTGCTGTACCTGTCTTAAAAACTCTTAAGAATGCTTTAACACGGGCCCTGCAGTTTCATTTCTCACTGGGTCTCACGAATTAAGTAGCCAGTCTTACTTGAAGTCATTTCAAACACCATCAAACTCTTTATCTTTCCTTCACAATTCTAACAAATATTAAAATATTTGTTTTGTAAAACTTCCATGAAAGAATCCTGGAGTGGAATGCTGGAGTTGAGACTGTCTCTAAAAAGGTGGTGTTGTTTTTTTTTTATTTTCTTTGAGTTAAATGCACTTAACTACTTTTCTGTCTTAGTAAGTATAAAAGTGAGTTGTCTTCTTGATGGAGGGCCTTGGGCATGTCGTTGCAATTTGGGTTTGTGGATGCCTAAGGCAGGACAAGTGTTTCTGGAACGTTCTGGCCGGTGAACTTCCCACGTCCAAAAATCAGATGCGTCACACTCATGAACCTTTCCCCAGGGTTCTGCACAGAGCACAGTGCACAGTAGGAAGGGTTACTTTTCTAATCCAATCTCCGGCTTTGATAGCTTTACTTTTGAGAATTCTCTTCCTCCTATTAGTAAATGTGCAAAATCAAAGTGAATTGATATTGTTGGAACCTTGCGAAATGAGATTTTACTAACTACTATGTCCACTGTTGGCATAGGTACCCAAAATATCAAATTTGCACATTTTGGGAGGTGGGGAGGGCTGGGGTGGTGGGTTGGGGTGAGAATAAAAGACAGAAAATTGTACAAGATCAACAATTAAAATAAAAATTAAAAAAATTCTGCACATTTTTGCATGGAAATTCTTAGATGGAGGGTATGGGAATAGAGGGATGAGATTTAGAGAACGTTGAGCACAGGGAAGGACAAGAAGGAAACTGATGATGCCCAGGGAAAACGGAACCCCCGACACTGTCTTGTACTTTAAGATTCAAGTGGGATCAGCTCACTCACGTGTGCATCGAGAGACTCACCTTCCCTCCCATTCTCGCCAGGGGTCCCTTGAAGGAGAGGGAGGTTATGTTTCTTGGAGTCACTTGGTCCTGAGTCCCAGCTTTTGCTAAATCCACTGAATTTGAAAATTATCTTGCTTTGTCCCCAAATAGGATCCCCTTTCCATGCAATGGCTCACATTGTGGGGACCTACACAACGGTGAGAGATTTTAACAAAGACCTTGGACACGGGAGGGGTTACGGTTCCCACAAACACTTTGAATTTAACATTACATTCTTCAGGGTCCCTCCGCCATCCTAACGGCAGACATTCCTCACTGAGAAGAAACACTTCCCCTGGGATCTAGTCACCGGCCATGCTCCTCCCCACCCCACCCCATGGTCCCTGTCCTCGCTCACTGCTTATCCCGCCCACTGTCCTGTGTCTCCCTCCAGACCGTGACCGCACTTCGGTGGCCCCACGGTAGTTTCATAAATAAAGACAGTCCTCTCCAGCATAGGAACTCTATTGAAATCTGAGGGAAAAGACTGGAAATACATATTTACAATTAGTGCATTTACCCGAAATAGAAACGGTTGGTACACACAGTTCTTTGGCTTGCTCTGCCCTCTCCAACATCTCTTCACTCTTTCCTCATCCTTCACCTTTCTGTTACATTTCTTTTAATCATGGAGGGAGAAAAAAAATTCTGTGACCAAGAAAAAACTTGGATGAAAAAGTTCATTCTCACATTCTAGCCTAGAAAGATCATGTCTTCAAGCCATGCAGATGAGTGTTAATTGACCAACCCGGAAATACTTAGTAAGTGTTTCAGAGGCAAAGAGTCTCGTTTCTTTTTTTACCTTTATTTTGTTTACCATATGTTGCCATGTGTAATGTGCTCCTATGTATAAGGTGCGCTCAGGTTTTCCTGAGTATTATACACGGGATTATGATGCCCATGGTATGGAATAGTTATACCCCTGTATAATGTATATCTTAATTTTCCCCTCAAAAATCGCAGAAAAGTGCACATTGTACGCAGCAAAATGCAGTACTTCATCTGTCAAACCACGTCATTGAGGTAGGTGACTGACATACAAGAAGCTGTACATATTTAGTGTGCATGGTGTGATGAGTTGAGAGGTAAGTATAGACCTGTGAAACCATTATCACGATCTGTGCCATTAAAATATGTATCACCTCCAGAAGTTTCTTCCAGGGCTTTTTATGGCTTATCATTTTTGGTGGGTGATAAGAACATTTAACATATGATCTGTTCTCTTAGCAAATTCTTCCGAGTACAGTCCAGCATTGTTGAGTGCAGGCACGATGCTCCTCAGGACACTTCTAGCATTTACTCATCTTGGAGGACTCAAACTCAGTAGCTATGGACTAACAGCCCCCTGCATCCCCATCCCCTCAGCTCCTGGCAACCACCATTCTACTCTCCGCCACTCTCAGCGTCACTGGTTCAGATTCCCCGGAGAAGTCGTGTTACGTAGTAGCTGTCCTTCTGTGCTGGGCTTATTTCCCTTAGCGTGATGTTCTCACATTTCATCCGTGTTGCCACAAGTGGCCAGTTATCCTCCTTTGTGGAGAGATCTCATCGTGAACATGTGTTGAATTTTGTCAAATGCTTTTTCTTCATCTATTAAAATGACTGTATGATTTTTATTCTCAATTCTGCTAATGTGGTGTAACACGTTTATTGGTTTGCCTGTGTTCAAACTGCCCTTGCTTCCCAGGGATAAATCCCACTTGGTTATGTGTATGATCCATTTAATGTGCTGCTGGATTCAGTTTGCTAATATTCGGTTGAGGATTTCTGCATCTGTGTTCACCAGGGATATTGGCCTACAGTTTTCTTTTCCTGTGGTGTCATTGTCTGGCTTTGGTATTAGGGCGATGCTTTGGAAATGTTCCCTTTTCTATTTTTTGCAAGAGTTTTAGAAGGATTGATAGTAATTCTTTTTTTTTTTTTTAATGTTTGGTATAATTCACTTGCACAGTCCTCTGGTCCTGAGTTTTTTTTCGTTGGGAGGTTTTTGATGACTAATTCCATCTCCTTACATTACTGATCTCTCCAGGCTTTCTATATCTTCTTTGGTCACCTTAGGTAAGTATATGCCTCCAGGAATTCATCTTTCTTTTAAGTTGTCCAATTTGTTGGTGTATAATTGTTCATAATAGTTCCTTATGATCTTTTTTATTTCTGTGGTATCTGCGTATTGTGTCCTCCTTCCTTTCTGGTGTCCTTTATTCGAGTTTTCTCTGTATTTTTTTGATCAGTCTAGCCAAGGTTTTGTCAATATTGTTTATTTCTTTAGGAAACCAATCCTCGATGACATTGACTTTTTCTATTGTTTTTTTGTTCTCTGTTTCATTTATTGTTGCTCTAATGTCTGTTTCCTTCTACTAACTTGAGTAGGCTTTGGAGCTTCTTGGGAGGGAGGGACATATAAAAATTTATCTGGGGTGATTTATGCATGAGGAAATAAGTGTCCTATAAATCATATGCTCTTTGGAAGGTGAGACCATTTGAAATTTATGAAAACCTGACAGGCAATTTGTGTTGTTGGTTCCCTAAAATAGTTAAGAAAAGAAAAGAAAAGAAAAGAAAAGAAAAGAAAAGAAAAGAAAAGAAAAGAAAAGAAAAGAAAAGCTAGCAATAGTTGACCAGGTATAATCTTCTCTGAGGAAGTATGTGCTCCAACCCCTGCCCAGCAACCTTTCCTGGCTCTGCAGTCATTTGAGCAGAAGAAGAGAGAACCACAATAGCACAATTAGTAAGTGCACTCCCCAGAGACTCTTGTGACACGCTGACACATCCTTCCGAACCAGACAGGGCTCCTTACACGTTACTCATGTCAATGAGCATGCTTCGGTGGAAACTCGTCTGAGGATCCAGATGGATACCTCAAGAAATGAGAGAATTTAACTCAGTTCGAGGTTTTCCCATGAGGTTTGCACATGGCTAAGTGCTGCATTTTCAAGTTTGGGAACCATCTGTGAAATACTGTCATGCTCACGCTTCGGGGATGACCAGTGACGAGAAGACGGGAAAGGCAGGAACACCTTCCGTCTCACCTGAGGAGCTTTCGAAATGAACAGACTGCACCCCTTCTGCCGGGAGTCGTGCCCGCTGTGCCTGGAGACGTGCAGGGCCACGTGCAGCAAGCTCAGCAGAGGCTTCGGGGGCAAACGGTCCACACTGGAAGGTGTGCCTCCAGCAACTCTGCCTCCTGTAAACAGGGCTGTTAGCATGATCCCGTCCTCTTCTTCAGAAGAACTGAGCCAGGGTATCCACGGATGGGACCCCGACAGAGATCCTTTCCAATGCTGCCTAGGGGGTTATTCCAATTCATGGGCTCCCCACTGAATTTGGGAACCAGTGTTCCTGAGCCGTGTTTCTCAAAGTTGGCTCAAGGATCACTTATATATCAGCTCTGCCTGAGAGCTGGATAAAATGCAGATTTCTGGGGTCCATCTCAGCTCATGGACCTCAAAAATCTCTGGAATAAGGTCCATAAAGAACAATTTCTAAGCATCTCTATCCCTGATGTTTAAGAATATACTTGACAAGTGGCAAAGGGTGAGGGCTGAAGAAAAACCAGTTAAAAGACTGCCCGTCCTCTCGGACAAATCAAAGATTCAGCTCAGGGAAAGCAGGAAGACCCGCGTGGTGCCAGGTTGCATCAGGCTGCTCCGAGAGAGGCTTCCTCCACAGCGTGTGTGGCAGGAGCGGGGGGTGGGGGGGCGTGATGAGAATCCGTGGGAGGCATTTTCAGCAGGACACAGTGGTCTCTCGGGGGAGTTCTAAGTTCTAAGGGCTGTGATCTGACCAGAAGGATAAATTCATGAACTTCAGGGCTCACTGTCAGAGCCAGAGTTTAGTCATAGGATAATGAAGAGAATTTTGTGAGATATTTTTCTTGTCATCGTGCTAACCAGGGGTCATTTGGTTTGCAAAGCAGAGAGAAGCATTCAGGCTAGCTCAGACGAGGGGACGTTCACTGCAAGGACTGCCGTAGAGTGAAAAGTGGATAAAACCCACAGAAGTGCGAGGGTTCAATGTCAGAGACGGAGGGTGCTTCTGGATGGAAGGAGTATCCAAAAGGCCTGCAAACAGGGCTTCAAAGACTATCCCTCTGGTGCTCTGCATCAGCAATACTCTGCTGCTTTCCACCTGTCTGGAATACTCTAGCTTTTCTGCTATAAAACCTGGAAATCTAACTGGCTGAACCAGTTGTTGGTGTGTTTCATTTCTCCAGGTTGGCCAGCCTGTGGGAGCAGGTGGCCACCGCTGGTCCAATCAGTTGTGGGGAAGGGCGGGCAGGCGCAGTGGGGCGCCAGCCAGATCGTGCAGAACGGCTGCTCAAGGAGCAAGCGGCGTGGGAGACACAGATTTCTTTAATCACGGAGGGTGGGCAGCAGACAAAAAGAATAAACGCATTTGGGTCTTTCTCTTTTTTCATTGAACCACTTACGTGAGCATCCGTTTTCACCTGGAAACATAACTGCTTGACCTCTCACAGTGGGGCACCTGAGAGAAACGGAGACTCCAACTTGGCTAGGAATTCAGGGAAAGAACGAGAACTCTGGTGTCCGGACAGAACACGGCCTGGTGACCAAGACTTGGGAAGACAGTCACAGGCCATCATTTCGGCCTACGTGTCAACAAATTTGTACACCTCAGGGTTAGGTCTACACAGACAACTTTCCCTTTTATTTAATTCTTCTGTGAAGTTGGGGGTAAGTGCGTGCAAGTTCAGACTCCTTCAGTACCCTTCTGCCCATTGCAACCCTGATGCTTTGGCTCCTCGAATTTTCCTAACATTGTAATAACCACCTTATGGATATATTTCAGTAGATCTACGTAATTTTCTCTTCTTAACTTTTGTAGCTGGTTGGGAAAAGTCTATGTGATTCCAGCAATTCCCATGTCTTGTAAGACAGATGCGTCTTTCTGCATATTCTACACTGAATCCTTCTGAGATATAGCAAAGACCAACTTTATTCAGACTTGTGAAAACACGGAGATGTTCCAACCACCGGCCTTAATTTTTCACTTCTTCCATTATGACAAATTCTAATCCTGTGTTGTCTGCATGCCTTTGAGGACATCAGTGGCCAGCTTCCTGAGGCCAAATTATGAAAGTGATAACTATTAAATTATCTCAAATATGTTCAATAATGAAGGAAGAAGAAAATACATCTAAAAGTATAAAGGTGAAACACCTAGAAGTAAAAACATTGCATCGTATGTCCAGGGGCCAGAGCCGAGTCCCAGCTATGACATTAGCTTTTTCTTACTGAACAAAGTCACCTGAAACTGCTGAAAAGTTAAGGAAGTGAATTGGTTCTATATACTGTGGAGTATCTGAAGCTATGTGAATATAAATGCACATGTATACTTATATATGTGTGTATATAAAGTATGTGTGTATATATGTGTAAAGATATAAAATATATTACGTATATAATCTGCCAGCAGAAAACTCAGATTTTCTATAGCATTTCTTCGAAAGCTCAGGCTTCCTCTTTGGAAGACCCATGACGCTGTGCTAAGGGCTCTGAATCCAAATCAAGAGTAACTGTTCATCAATCATCCATCTACCCACCCATTGCGTCCCCCCAGCTTGAAGGCACTAGATAGTGGCGTGGTGAGTTTTGATGCCGAGAGAAGAAGAAATCAGGAATCATCCACATTCTGTCTTCTTGCTGTCATTTGTCTGTTCGTTCCTTACTCTAGTCCTGGTTTTCATTTCATGGAAGGGACGTTAGACAGCGAGTCCCTCAGAGGAAGCAGCGCCTGCATGTCTGCCTCCGCAGGAACTGCGGGGTACTCGGTAAGCATCTGAAAGCATGACCGTGAACATGCTCAGGAATGGACTTCAGAGACCGAAACGCTAGCAGCTTCTCCACACTCTGTGCCCTTTGGAGAGCTCCTGTCCAAGGTTTATAGTGAGAGATAAAACCAGGGCCTTGAGAATGGAACATTTCTCAGTCTTCTTTTGCTCAAACTTCACTAAGTTTGGGCAGCGGAGGACCATGGAGAGATGAGAAAGAAAAGAAGAAAGAGTAGGGGGAGACTGGGAGAAACATTCTGGGACACTGTATATATGGCCAGAAGAGAAAAAAATGGGGAGTCCAGGTGGTTCATTGGGGCAACATTACCACTACCTGTCCCAAGACTTCCCCCCACTTCCCTGACCTCAAATCCGTCTCTTCTCTTTTAAGAATAATGATGATGTTGAACTGATGCCGTGGATTAAAGCAATCCAGTTGAACTATCAGTTTTCTAAATAAAATTTAGAAATAAAAATAAGTCTATTTTTGTTCCCATGGCTAGTCACACTTTCCTTAGGTTTAAATTATAGCAAAGGAGAGACAATATTTAGAGTTGACTTTGTCATTGTGGGAACACATGTAACCAACCTCAGCCTCAAGGGATGCTGGGACTTCAGAGGCAAGTTGGCAAAGAAAGGGGCTTCTGTGAGGACAAGCTGGTGCAAGGGAACCGGAGAAACGTGGACCAGGCTGCTCGGGGTTGTCTTTGCAAAGACGTTTAGCTTTTCGGTAGCTTTTATTTCAACTAGCATCCACTCCCAGCGATGCGCTCGGGGAGCTGCAGGCCTGAGCTCTGCCGTTTTATTTTATTATTGCTGCCTGTGTGTTGTCAAATGAGCAAGTTTAATGTCTAGACCAGGGGAGCCCAAACTTTTGGAGTCTCTGGGCTACACTGGAAGAAGAAGGGTTGTCTTGAGCCATATGTTAAATACATTGTGACACGTAATCACACACACAAAAAATCTCATAATGTTTTAAGGAAATTTACGATTTTGTGGTGGGCCATATTCACAGCCATCCTAAGGTACGTGCGGCCCATGGGCCATGGGTTGGAAACCCCTCGTCTGGAGCTTTTGGTACACGATTTTGGAGGCAGGATAGTCTCACATCCTTTCATAAATGCCACCCCATCACCTGCATTGAGGTACTCAGTGGAAGTCTATAAAATTATGAGAGACAGAGTTAAATGAAATACACGTTGGATTTTAAAAGCTGTACCTAATTGCCCAGGAATATCTCCCCAGAGATCTCTTTTTAGTAGTATGAAATAAAAATCTCTTTTAGGCTTATGGACAATGGTAGTTATTACGGTCCGTTATAGAGTAAAATTGGCACTTAGGTAAAAATTTGGTTATTCTATAGAATCCTAAGGAGTCTTTGATGTTTCTGGATATTAAAGAAGATTCTGAAAAGTTACCTGTGCTGTTGACACTGTGGGCATAAAATTAGATCCTGAAATGCTAGACTCATTGCTACTACAAATCTAGCAAACTGAAGTCTTTTCTAAGGTAAAAAATAGAGGAAGAAGGAATAGTTTCCAAATCTAAGAGTAACAGAGTTTATCAATGACTACGAAGAGAAAATTAAAACAAATGAAACTTTGTGTTTGATCTTGACCATCACGTGAAGAAGGTTGCTTCTGAGAGAAAGTGCCTTGAATTCCCCTCTGCAAGTGCTCAGCACACAGAAGGTGTCACATCTGTGACCAGTCCGGGAACGACTAACACCTGCTGCTGGTAATCCTTCCCTTTTGACATCCTTCTTTTCAAAGGTTAATTTCAACCGAGGGTTAGATTCTTAGTGTTCTCTGCAGAAATGTTTCAATTAAAGATAGGAATTGGTGCCTTTGGCCCAATTACCCCTGATCTTTCTAAATTAAATCCATAGTAACAGGAACGACTCTGTCTACCCTGGAACATATTAAACATGGCATCAAATCCTGGGATAAAGGTAATACCCTACAGTAACTTTTCCGAGCCTCCTCTTTGAGAATAGGATGGGGCAAATATAAGAATACATGTTTACAGAGTAATTTGCTCGAAGTTCAGCAAGTTAAAGACCTTGGAACCCCTCGAACCCAGATAAAAATTTCCTGAAAGAGAGCCATGTACCACTAACCTGTCTAGGTGCTCAGCTGCACGTATTAGCTCCGCAGCTGAGTCACCAGGGGTTCCTCACAATGGGGGTGCAGAGGTGTGTTGCTGCGTCTCGTAAATCCGTGATGCTGTGGAAGTCCGTCTGGTTTCCTGTGCTCCGTGAGAACCAGAGTATTACACCACTCGTTTGCCTTCACCTTTTCGTAATTTGAG
This sequence comes from Glossophaga mutica, assembly GCA_039655065.1. Classification (NCBI taxonomy): domain Eukaryota; kingdom Metazoa; phylum Chordata; class Mammalia; order Chiroptera; family Phyllostomidae; genus Glossophaga; species Glossophaga mutica. Next base: position 7,412,404 of record CM077305.1, read on the forward strand.
AAGTAGTTTGGTTTGTTGTTTTCATTCTTCTATCCCAGTGAACCCTAAATGACCAAAGGCTGCAGAAGCCACGTAAAATGTGCCAGTTTGGAAGAGTGATGATAAATGAGGGCCACCCAATGAGGGTGTGCAGATCAGTGAAAGAACTCTACCATATTAACCCTCTGTGGTCCCTGAGCCTGATTTACAGCCCAATTCAGGGATCCCCTCCACACAACCCCTGGCCTCTTGTTTTGAAGCTTCTGCTTACATATGTGAGTGAGGAGAGTTTATTTACTCCTCAAGTAATCCATCGTATTTTTGCAGAGCAGGAAGTATTAATATTAATAGATTAATAAGTATGGATAAAGTAAATCTTATTTGTTTATTCATGTTGAGCTAAAGCCTTCTTTCTGTTAATGTCCTATAGTCTCCACAGAAAATAAATGGTGTATAGTTTTCAAAAATACAAGCAGTGTTCTTTTGTGCTTGCTCTTTCTCCTTAGACTTCTTATAGACTTGTTTAATTTGCACATGACTCATGTGTGAACGCATTAAAGTGATGCCCGATATTTGATAGAAAGAGCACCAGGCAGTGCATCTCAAAGCTAAGGAGTGATGCATGTCCACGGTGCCCAGGCGCACAGCCTCTGGGGCGAGGCCGCCCTGCGAGGCCCGGCAGCTCTGCCCGAGACAGGCTGAGTGTGCTTTGATGAGCTGCTTGACCTCGCTGTGCCCGCAGTACACTGGACCAGACAGCTGCCTACCTCATCGCGTGGGGAGGAGCCTAGAGCTAGCGCTAAAATATTTAGAACGGTGCCCTACTTACACAAATGACACTTTGGCTCAACGTGGAGGAAAGTGTTAACAATCCAAAGAGAAGGGTGTATTTCCTGGCACAAACAGAAATTTGAACAGAAGCGAGATACCTTCTTTTTGTGTGATCCCGCGTCAGGTACCTATATGAACTGTAATAGAATAACAATTAAAAATTTTTTTTAAAAGATTGAATGGAGGCTTCTCCCATGTTAAAGATCTCAATTTAACTGTACGAAATCCAAGGCAAAGGCATAGAAGTACAACACTTTCTCTGTAACGCTTTAAAATATGTAAGGATGAGCCACAGGACGCCTGATGTAGCTACAGTTCCATTGCAAGTGTGAGGCCTCATTATTTGGACTTCGCGATCATTCAGACAGCGAACAGCCCAGCGGGGTGGGGGGGGCGGTAAGGGAGGGCAGAGAAAAGGCCATGACGCCCGGTGAGGACGGGGACGCAGGAGCTTGAGGGGGCTGCAGGAGTCTTCTGCTGGAAATGGACCGAGGCCCTCACCTGCTGCAGCCGCAGGCCCGGCAGCTAAGAAACCGATGTTCTGAAGGGATCAAAGCTTTGTTTCTTTAGGAATATTCCATAATTCACCGACTTAGCCACCGAGTTTGACTTTTTTTCCTGCCCAGACACAAAAATAGCAATAAGGATAATAGAAGTCGTTCTGAATTATCTTTTTCTTTTTCCCATAAAGCTGTGATGGAATCTGTGGACGTCCTCTTTCAGTAACTGTCCAGAGCTCTCAACGCCCCCGGCGAACTTCACACTCCGGGCAGGGCGGTACCCTGTCCTCGGCCTGATTTCTTCTCCTTGCAGCTGCATTTCCAAACAATTCTGTCCCGTCCACTGGGTTCCGCAGGCGGCTTCTTATGGCTCCAGGCTGGAAATAGGCCTCCCTGGGGTGACGAAGGCACCCCGGGCTGCAAGATCCCCTTGTAATGCTGGATTCTAATACTTCACAATATTCATTTGGCGGAGCTAAATTGTGTTGATATCATGAGAGGAGATACAAAAGATGAGGCTGCCAGATTAATCCCTGCTCACAGAAACCAGAGACGAGGAAGGCGATCTCTGCAGCCAGCCAACCTCAGTTTCCAGACAAACTGAGGTTCATCTGAAACTCACTGCAAATGGCTGCAGTTTACAGCACAACTTCAAAGGCATGCCTATGGCAGCCATAGCCGTGTCCCTTTAGAATCATTGCGGCAATTTGTTTGCATTAAGAGGCACTCCAAGACGCTCCATGGGGTCCTGTTTTTAATAGTGCCAAGATTAATAATGCTGAGATTAAAGGGCCTGGAAGTGCAACGCTGGGTGATGAAAAGCCACATACAACCCAGCATCCCTCGCCTGAGAAAGTTGGATGGCTCAGCGATTCTATTTGTCTTCAAAGTTAGCTGAGAGCCCCGCACAAGAAGAATGATGTGTTTCCAGATGACGCCCCGTCATTTTCCCGATTCCCATCATTTCCTCTTCTGTCACTTGTTCATCCCTTTTGTCTTTATTCTGCTGGCCTGTCAACGGTAGGTTCAAGCAAAGATTTATGAAATACCAGAATTTCCCCTGTGAAAACCCCCCAAATTTGAGAAGACAAGGAGAAGATAAATGAATCATGTCCTGAAAACTGGTTGGTTGCAACTGGGAAAAGAATTCATTTAGAAAAATAATGCTGGAGTGGTCGGTTGGTCAGTAGCTAGCCCGGTCCACCAAAGACGGGCTCTTACATTTCCAAATGTCCTTAGTAATTCACTCCATTAGCAGCCGTTTGTAGAACACTTGCGATCAGTTAGGGAATGTGCTGAGCAGGAAGAATCCTATAATGAAGAAAAAGCAGCCACTGTCCCCAAGGAGTTGGTGGTTTACTGGGGAGAAGACAAGCACCAGACAACTGCAGGGGCATAAGATCAACTACGGTTTGAAGTAGATTCAAAACCTGGATCTTCTCTTCTTACTTTTATGACATAGTTCATCCAAATGAGTCTTTGTTTCCTGGCCCAAGCTCAGGGTTTTTTTGTTTGTTTATGTGTGCGTATGTTATATCCTTTAAAAAATTGTTCAATGACAATTTACATTCGATATTATTCTGTATCAGTTTAGGATGTACAGCAAAGTGGTTAGAAAATCATGTACTAAACAGAGTGGTCCCCCAACTGCTTCAAGTACCCACCTGGCTCCTTCTGAGCTCACTGCGTTTTAGAGGGAAAAAAAGGATAAACTTGTGAGACTCTTAACCTCTGCCAGAGACCTTTGAGAATCACGGAGAATGGGAAAATTATCAGAAGGCTCGAGACAGGGAGATATCTTCAGGACGTCAAGAAGACTAAGATGTCGTTTCCATAAACTGTTAAGTGAGTGGCCTGTGTGGTATCAGTCTCAGGTAAGCTTCTAGGATTACATTACTGAAGAAACAGTTTCTAGGAAACATGCCGAAGGAATAGTTTGTAAGCACAAAGCGTGAAAGTGGAGCTTACTAGGGGCTCACCAAAAAGCAATAAAGTCCTATTTTGGTGAGATTATTTGATTAACAGAACAGAGAAAAGCAATGGATGGAAAGCTAAATTTTACCAAGACGGATATAAGACAATAAATAAAATGGCAGATATGGATGACAGATTAAAATGATCTGGCATACAAATAGTAGAAACTCCAATAAATGTAAGAGAAAATATACACAGAGCTGAAATATATAGCTTGTTTCAGTTTTTCTTGAAATGAGGAGCTAAATTTTTCTTTACATTATATGCCAGGAAAAACTAAAGCCAAAGGTTGGACACTAAAACACATTCTAATTTCTGAGTGTCAAGATTAATTTCAGCAGAAAGTTACACATCAAGACATATTCTAGTTACTGAATTTCAAAAAAGCTAAATCATATGCAAGCGGGAAGAATCAAGGCTCTCTCTGGTGATACTCAGTTCCTCAAGACAAAGGAGACTTGTCCCTGAATTTGAAGAAAAAACAAGAATTTTATTTCCAGCCAAGTTGTTGAGTAAGTATAAAGGCAGGGAACCTTTATTCTGAGACATGAAAGGTATCAAGAAAACTCACATCTGTGAGTTCTTTTTGAAAATAAAATCTAACTAACTAAAGAATAACTTAAAATAAAAAAAAACAGTTTGGGAATGTATGGAGAAAGGACTGAAAGTTCAAATTCACTTACGCATGAAATCTATGAATAATACACTAGTGGTTGAAGCACAGAATAGAAATGTTATAAACACTTTAAACACAAGAAAATTAAATGCCTGGAATTAGGGAGAAGATACATAACTGTAAGTTGGATGATACATAATCTTTTTTTAGTTTAAAAATGCTTTAGATCTATTTTTGTTTAATTGTTCATTTTTGTTTTTAATTAATGGCCTTTTGCTTTTGGGTAGAAATTACTCTTTTTAATACTCAAGTCAAACATTATCAAAGTAAAATTCCATATTTCAGTTTAGCTCAACATTACTCTTCAACTACACATAGCCATCTATTTAGATTCAAACTTTCTTTTATTCCTCCATTTCTTAAAATTTATTTTCTCAATTACACTTATGTTCGGTATTATTTTGCATTAGTTTCAGGTGTGCAACACAGTGCTTAGACAATCGTATACTTTACAGAGTATTCCCCCTGTTATTCCCAGCACCCACCTGGCCCCACGCATAGTTACTACACTGTCATTGACTCTATTCCCTGTGCTGTATTTCACATTCCCGTGACTGTTCCGTAACTACCAATCTGTGCTTCTCAATCCCTTTGCCTTTTTCACGCAGCGCCCCAACCCCGTCAGTCTGTCCTCTGTATCCAACTTTGTTCCTTTATTTTGCTCTTTAGATTACACATGTGAGTGGAATCATACAGTATTTGTCATTCTCTGTCTGACTTATTTCACTTAGCCTAATACCCTCTAGCTCCATCCATGCTGTCACAGATAAGATTTCATTCTTTTTTACGACCAGGAATCCATGGCCTTTTTAAAAAGAATCATTTTAGGTTTACAGAAAAATTGAGCAGAAAAGTACAGAGTGTTCTCACATGCTCCTCCTCCGGAACACACAGTTTCCTGTATTTGTAAGATCTTGTATTATTGTGATCCACTTTTTACAGTTGGTGAAGTAATATTGATAGAGTATTATTAACTGAAGTCAGTAATTTACATTGGGGCTTACTCTTAGTGTGCATTCTAGGGGATCTGACAAGTGTAAAATGACATGAATCCACCCTTACAGTATCATACAGAATAATTTGATTTCCCTAAAAATCCCCTGTGTTCCGACTATTCATCCATCCTCTGCTCCCTCACCCAACCCCTTGGAAAACACTGATCTTTTTACTGTTTCATACTTCCCTTTTCATATAATACTTTAAATCAGTAATTTAATTAATACTTTCTAAAATTGTAATGTATTAAAAATTTCATATTGCTTCCCTCCCTGATTGTTTTCATTTCCTTTTCCTAAATTTAGAAAAATTATCTTTCATAAAGAAACATTCACTTGAAGTTGGCAATTAACTTCAATTTTAATTCTTTTCCTTTTTAAAATTTTGGAAAAATATTTTATGCTATTAACTTTAAAATAGTATACATAGTAGAATCACAATTTTTGTTAAATTTTTCTGAATATACTTATTTGTCCATTTACCTAACTATACATATAGAGATATACTTAAAATCACATTCAAGAAATATCAAGTTATTCTGAGACATTGGAATTTTAGGTGATTTGCAGTTTTTTAGATGACTTATAGCTATTTTTCTTTATATACATGCTGTGTGCATGGGTATTTCTAGTAAGAATTATTTTTAAAAAAGAAATTAAGTATATTAAAATAAATGAATGTGATTATGTAAACATTTTCATCCCCAGAACTAAACATGCATCTCATCACTACAAGGTGAAGTAAAGGCTAAGAATCTTTAAAATATTTTTATTATAGAAAAAATGAGCTTAATGAGTGTACCACAAAGGCTTAATAAAATATTAGACTGTATTAACATGTCAAAATAAGGACATCACTGTGTGATATTATAAAGGACACATCTGGAATTTTGAGTTCAGCTCCAGATGCATTTTCAACTGCTTTCAGAGAAGAAGGACTAGGATTTTGAAAGAATCCAAACTAATTCAGAAAAGACTAGCTTATGAGAGATTTTCTTATTCTCTGTGACCTCAAGGGATTCAGTGCATATTAACAGGTGGAAAACATGGCGAGAAATAAGTCGATTCTGTGACACAAAATGTTTATAATCGATGCAAAAACAATTTTTTTCTTAGCCTGATTCTCAAAATTCAACGTGAGGAAAAAATTGGAATTTGTGTTTGCATAAAGCATGCAAATATATAATTAAAGGGCAACTTTTGTGGAAATAGAGAATGGTCTGCTTCTATATGTCTTCCACATACTGCGCCTCTTGTTTTCTAGATTGTGGCAATTCATAGCTCAAAGACGTCTTAGCGATCATTTCATCCAACCAGGACATTGAACCAATGAGGAAATGGTGGCTCAGAAAACTCACGTGACTTGTTCAAAGTCACATAGTTCCCAAGGGAGGTGATTCTAAACCTCAGTACTCCTGACTCTTAGCCCGGAGTTTTTTAGCTTGCCGGGTACCGAAGTATTTCTGCCTTTTCTCTCCTCATATTGGTTTCCTGATACAGTGCAGTGTTCTGTGCAAAAGTCTTTTCAGTTTATACCTGTTCCCGACATTTGAACAGGTTATGTCTTTGGCATTTTCCTGTTAATGTGTACTTACTAGAGTGTCGTGCCTGTCTGGTCTCTTTAAATGAATTTTGAGTTATTTGCAGATACTATTTATCCTCCTGGCTTCCTTTGTTGAAAAGCTTGTATTCTTTAAAGAAATTCCTGCTGTATTTTTTTTTCTTTTTGAGAATATCGAGTAGACGAGAGGAGCCCTGTATATATATGACAAGGTTCTGGATTGCAAATAAAGAAATCCACTCTCCTGATGTACATAGTTTGGAGCAGTAAGGATTTCATTGCAGAACATTAGCTCAAATAATCTCCGGGCAGACTAGAGAACTAGGCTCGTATGCTGCACGACTGGGAACAGTGACGTCAGAAACAGTGCCTCTTCAACAGAAAGTTATTCCAAGAAATGGCTCGCTTCTTTGCACAACCACATCAGAATTACAACCAAAATACGGAATAACCATCACTCAAACCATCAGAAACCGAGTTGAATGGAAGTCTGACAACTACAGAATTAAAGAAACCACATCCATCCAGACTGGCAGGAGGGGCGCAGACGCTGAACGGGCTGGTCCCACATCCATGTGTGTTGGATAAAAACTTGGGAGGGATGGCTCGAGAGCGAATAGTCCCAGCCCCACACCAGGCCCCCTAGCCCAGGGTTCCAGCGCCAGGAAGATAAGTCCCCATAACTTCTGGATGCAAAAACTAACAGGGATCGAGTCAGTGGAAGAAACTGCTAGAGCCCCAAGTAGTTCCCCTTAAAGAACCCGCACATGGGCTCACCCACTCAGACTTACTTCCTCTGAGCTCCAGCACTGGGTAGCAGCTTGAAAGGCACCAGTGGCATACAGGGAGAAACGGAAGTGTCTGGCATCAAGGTGAGCAGAGACCACTGTCCCTTTTCTAAACCCTCCCCCCACAAAGCCAGCAAGCTGGTGCCTTATCTGAGACTCCGTCAACATGGCTAACACTGTTTGACCTGCCTTGGAGATCCCCAGAGACTCTGCCCAACCCAATTTACGGGCCCACCCCCACTGCTTTTCCATATGAAGGGCTGGTCTTGGCCCACACTTCACAACTTCACAACTTCCTAAATCCTCTCAAACAAGCAACATATGATGGCCACAATGAGACCCAGGTCCAGCACTAATGGCAGCCTAGATTCACAGCTTGGCTTCTCCTGGGAATCTCCAAGCACAGCACAAGTAGCAGCCACCTCAGATTGCTTTATAGCTCAGGCAGGGTGGCCTGGGAAGAACACAGGTGGAGGCTGACCTTGGCCTGCACCTCCCAGGAAACCCCAGGGCCAGTGCACCCAGTGGACAGCTACAGACTGTGTTGGAGCACCACCACCCTGTTCTTGCACAGCTGATTCTCCACAGAGGGAGGAGGTTTGTGGTCAATGGTCACAGCCAATCCTTGCAGCTGACTGGTCTGGGTAAATCCCTCCCATTGACCTGCCAACAGCAACCAAGGCTCAACTACAAGAGAAGGGTGTACTCAGGCCACACAAAGGCCATACCTCGAGAACCCAGGGGAGATTGTGCCACTGGATTCTACAAGACACCTACTACATTAGGCTGCACTACTAAGACATGGAGTCAAAGCAGCTCTCCCTAATACATAGAAAGAAACACAGGGAGGCTGCTAAAATGACAAGACAAAGAAACATGGACCAAATGAAAGAACAGATCAAAAACTCCAGAAAATGAGCTAAATGAAATGGAGATAAGCAATCTATCAGATGCAGAGTTCATAAGGATACTCAAAGGACTTAGTGAGGACCTCAACACCATAAAAAAGATCCAGTCAGAAATGAAGGATACACTAATTGAAATAAAGAACAATGTACAGGGAAATAACAGTAGCGTGGATGAAGCTGAGAATCAAATCAATGATTTGGAACGTAAGGAAGCAAAAAACAACGAATCAGAACAAGAAGAAAAAAAGATTACCAAAAAAACAAGGATAGCATAAGCAGCCTCTGGGACAATGTCAAGGGTTCCAACATTCTCCTCATAGGGGTGCCAGAAGGAGAAGAGAAAGAGCAAGAAATGGGAACTCTATTTGAAAAAATAATGAAAGAAAACTTTCCTGATTTGGTGAGGGAAATAGACATGCAGGTCTAGGAAGCACAGAGAGTTCCAAACAAGATGGATGGATGCTAAGAGGTTCACTCCAAGACATATCATAATTAAAATGTCAAAGGTTAAAAATAAAGAGAGAATCTTAAAGCATCAAGGGAAAAGAAGTTAGTTACCTACAGGGAGTTCCCATAAGACTGTCAACTGATTTCTCAAAATAAACTTTGCAGGCTAGAAGGGATTGGCAAGAAATATTCAAAGTCATGAGAAACAGGAACCTACATCCAAGATTGCTCTACCCAGCAAAGCTGTCATTTAGAATCGAAGGGCAGATAAAGAGCTTCCCAGATAAGAAAAAACTAAAGGAGTTCACCATCACCACAGCATTATTATATGAAATGTTAAAAGGACTCGTTTAAGAAGAGATCAAAACTATTAACAATAAAGTGGCAATAAATACAATCCTGTCAGCAACTGAATCTAAAAACCAAACTAAGCAAATTAGAAGAACAGAGACAGAATCATGGACATGGAGAGGGTTTTGATGGTTACCAGATGGGAGGGGGGTATAGAGGAATGGGTGAAGACGTGAGAGGATTAAGAAGTACAAATAGGTAGTTACGGAATAGCCATGGGGATGTAAAGTACAGCATAGGAAATGGAGCAGCCAAAGAACTTAAGAGCCTGACCAATGAACATGAACAAATGTGTGGGAATTGCCTGAGGGAGCAGGGTTGCTGGGTGGAGAGGAGCAAAGGGGGAGAAAAATCAGGACAACTGTAATAGCAGAATCAATAAAATATAATTTAAAAAATAAAGTTACCAAAAGGAAAACAACAAAAGAATCCATTCCAGTTAAAATCATGCTGCCACTGCCCACCACTCAACCCTCCACCTGCCTGGCGTCTACCACATGGCGGACAGAGAGCCTATCCCCTTACAACAACCAGAACCACTTTCATGGTGGCAAAAGGGCTCCCTCTGGGGTCCTTGGAGCTTCCAAGACAACATCAGCACCTCTGCAAAGAGCATGACTCTTCCAAGTGCAAACTAATGGTGCCTGAGAGACTGCAGTTCTGGGCCATGGAACCACTTCCTGAGTTTCTCTTGACCCACTGAGACCCTTCTCTGCAGCCTGCGAGTCATAGAAGGGGCCTCCCTTGAGCAGCCCTCAGATGTGTTCCTTTTCAGTCCCATCACATTCTCATAGATGCCCATTATGGGGCACGGGAGGGGCCTCTGCCAAGGCAGGCTTCTGTTTCATCAGCAAAAATGTTCACTAGCAGGAAGGTGTGGGTTGCATTTGCCTAAGAATTCAATAAATGTTTCTAATGACATTGTGTAATTAAGCAGGTACCTTTGTATTTTAGGGGTGGTTTTTTAAACCTGGAGCATAGTTTCTAAATTAAAATAATAAGCATACTTTGTAATTATCATGGCTGTTGTTTTCCCAACTTTGATGCCTTTAAGTGAAGTTCCTAACATCCATGGTAAGAGAAAATTTGTAAAGGTAATAGCTGAAAAAGCTTTTCCGAGGTCAGTGAAGACTTCCTCGTCAGGTGGCTCTTTACTGAGGGAAGGTTAGGAGAGTCACCAGAGATGATAATACCATCAAAGTATTGCTCTGCACATTTAAGGAGACTTGAGGATACTACAAATTAATGTGCTTATTCTGGTCTGGGTTTTATTCAAACACCACACAGATGATACTCAGCAAAAAAAAAAAAAGAAGTAAATCTGAATGCATTCCAGATGGGAAAAGGGTTTATTTACTGTATTCAAAAGCTGAGGAGCATTTAAATAGGTTTATTTAAAAATGAAGAAGAAAAAAGAAGAGGCAAGACAAGACAAGAAAGAAAAGATGCATTTAGAGTAAAATCCTGGGGCTGACTGCACAGAGAGTTCCTGCTGTGAACCAAATTCATATTTCAAAAAAGGTCTGTCATCACCCAAACATGGGTTTTACACCCTTTGTCTCATTCAGTCACATTCTGGCGTACTGATTTTTCAAAATTTGACCCAAATTCTAAAAGAATGTTTTGAGTTGGAGGACTCACCTCCCTGGAAGATTACTTGGTCTTTTTTTAACTTGGCAGTTTCTTTTCCTCTGGGAAGACAAGGTGAAGTTGAACTTTTCAGAAAAGGATCATAACTATTCTGCTCACTAATCCAGTTTATGAGAACTCACTCCATCCAACTGAGAATCTGGAAGCCTCGTTATCAGCGGTATTATGTCAGAACAAAAGGCGAAATGTCTGGCATATGACAGAGACCCAATACGCCCCACAAAGAGTCACCTACAAAGAAGGGGAATGCCTAGCGATAGACACTCAGGTAGGACCCCATCCATCCGAAAGTCTGCCAGGTGTGTACCCTCCTGACAGGAGGAAGAAGTGGGAGCAACAGCTGGTGAAGTAAGTTCACTTCCGAACAAAGAATTTATTTAACATCCATACACAAGGCTTGACATCAATTCATTACAAAAATATGTCATCTCACAGCCCAAGGGTTTGCAAAGGGAAATAGATTACTATTGATCCAGAGAGATATATGAAAGGACCATTGTACAGACTGAATATAGTGGTTATCAAGTAACGTGGTTCTATCCTGTGAAGTCGTCAGCGGGAGTCTGGGGATAGACTGGCAATTGTTGGTTTAAGTAGTAGTGGAAGCCTCATGGAAGGTGAGGTTTTCTCCCTGCCTGTTATTTGTGAGAGACTTGGATATAAAGAAAACCCTGAATGAGTATTCAGGAGCAGAACGATATTCAAGGTCTAGTAGAGAAACAGAGAGTTAGCTCAGAAACACTTGGAGCAAACAGGTATTTCTTCCTCTCCTTAAACAAGGGCAGCAGGTCAAATAGACCAGGCTGGGCTGGGCTGGGCTGAGCCTCACATGTCTTCTCACTCCGAAGCCCAGGCTAACGGAGTGACCACCACCTAGGACACGTTCTCGTCTGGGAAGAGGAGGAGCAGGACTGTGTGCTACCTCTAAAGCCTCTGTTCAGAACTCAACACGGTGACATTTCTACTCACTTACATTGGTCAAAGCAAGTCACATGTCCAAGCCCAAAGTCAATGGGCAAGAATAAATATTCCTCCAACCGGAAGGTATAGAAAAAGGTGCGGGTGAGTAATTTTATCACAGGGAGGGAGAGAAGAGCTAGGAACAAAGATCTAACCCACCATACGCCATCCAGGAGGACTGGTTTAATAGATGCGATGAGAGGGGAGGACGGTGATGAAGGTTAGGTCACCCAGGGCTTTTCCAAAAATGATCTGTACGCATTGGAAGTTTGCCCTGATTTAGAGAGCAATCCAGCAGGGTCAACCAGAGAGATTCACAGGTTATTTGCCTCAGACACCCAGATCTCCTCTTTCTGCACCCTTTCCTCGCACCATCACAAGATGCACAGTCACTTCATGGGCCCCACCGGCAGCAGCCAACCTCTCCCGGGGCCAGGGCCCATCTGAGCGGGTCATTCACAGACAGTGCTCTTCAAATTTAGCGTTTCGATGTTATCACCTAATGGCCATATCCACATAGTCACACAGACAATTTTGACCATTCAACACAATTTTAACCCTTTCTTGCACATTTCCCCCATTGTTAATGAAGTAGGAGCTTCACATCAAAAGTTCCCAGGAACTGTGTCAACTTCTGCAAGGCTTGGCCCAGCAAGAAATCTGATAAGCTACACCTAGTAGAACAATAATTTCTCCAACGAAACTTCACAGGAATGCCCAACAGATAGAAGTGACACATTCTGGGGTGGGCACGCAAGGGAAATTCCAGGGGTCTCCCACCTTCAAGTCCTTCTTCCCGTGATAGCTGAGGGGCTGCTGAGGAAGCCCCGTGACTGTGGAAACTCTTCTAATCCAAGGGTCTGACACACTCCCTGAGTCTCCTCCTCAGGAACTTTTAAACAGCACCCAGTTAGGTGAGGAAAAGGCCCAGAGCCCTGACCCTGGAGCCCGTGGCTCACGGGGGAGGTCAGGGAAGGTACTGAGAACTGGACACCTCTCTGCCATGCCAGAAATCATGCCTCCCAGAGGTCACTGCTCATAAGGTAACTATAGTAGAGGGGGTATGAGGAAATCTCCTCAGAAGCAAGGAAGAGAAATATCTGGGCTTGAAATGAAGGCAAAGGGGGAGGTGAGGTGGAGGAACTCAGAGTGGGGCTGGTGGTTTCAGCAGTATGGAGCAGAGCAGATGAAAGGGGAGGCTGTGGCGTGGCCACCTGTGAACAGTGGTGAGCTCTGCGGCTCTGTCCCCAGACCCCCGTAGGACACCTCTGTGGGCCATTTGTGGACGGGAGCCTGTCCACTGAGCTCTTCGGCTCAGCTGGTCCTCCACGTACAAGTAAGAATGAGACCGTCATATAAAGGAAGGAGCGTCTGACCCATGCATTTTATTTAAAGTACAATCCTGTCTTTTATAACAGCCTACAACCATCTCATTTTTATTCTAGTAGAAGAAAAGAAAGACGTATAAACTTCTTAGTACCAGTGAGGTATCCCATCAGTGCTTGCTACAAACATAATTTACTCAACATTTATTCTCGTTCTGTCTTAAGTATGGCTAGATTCACTGACCACAGTTTATTGAGCATTATAATGAGGAGGGTGTTGATGATGAAGTTAGCTGATACTCATCACACACTTACGCGTGTTTAGTACCTTATATAAATTATCTCATTTAATCATCCCAATAACCTGAAGAGATAGGGATTATTACTGTCTCCACTTACAGATGGGGAAAGAAGCTAAAAGAGGTTAAAAGATGTCCCCAGGACATACTACAACCAAGTGGTAGAGTGTGGATTTGAATCATACCATGCCACATAAGCCTTACAAGAATGCTGTGAGACAAGGATTATTATTCTTATTTTACAGACAAGGAAGCTGAGACTAAGCAGTTTAACCAAGATCCTGCAGCTAGCGAAGGGTAGTGCAGAGAGGTGAATCCGGAATGCCTAACTTCAAAAGCCATGTTCCAGGTTAACCATCAGCGCTGAGTGCAACTTTCTACAGAGAATGGGTTTATATTGCTGCTCTGCCACCTATGAGCTGGGTAATATTTAGCACCCACCTGCAGAGTGAAGACAATGATATGCATCTCATACTTCAGGTTGTTGTGACAATTTATTTAAATAATGACAAACTCTTGCCACAAACTAGGCTCTTTATAAATGTTAGCTGTTCTTTCTTCCTAGCATTATCTCCCCACACTGCCCCCTACCATAAATATTAATGTTACTCTCACCAGATTCCACCAAGCAGAACTCTAACTTCCTTCCCTGGGTCCTTCTCCAGGGCGTGGAATAGGAGCTTGGAGAACCCTGGTTTTTAGAAGGGCTCGTGTTTATTTTTTCCAACATTAAAAAATATGTATGGATACCACAGGACAATTATTTCTGGTACGAACAATGTTACCACAAGGAAACCACACCTAATGTACCATTAGATTAGAATGAAACTTATCAGAATCTGTGGATTCCTGTGACCAATGAAATAAAGGCCAGTCAGACATTTTCCTAGTTGGCACTGTAACTCCGACACATTGCCAAGTTCTGCCAAGTTGTGTAGACACAACTGTAATGTTTATCTCTGAAGAAACTATTTGACTGTTAGCAGTCTCAGCCTAAAATAAGGGAAAAGAAAACAAGCACACACACAATTATAGGGTCAAATGAAGCCCTAACATTCTTCTGAGGGCTCATAAACAAGAGTGATGAATGGTCCATGAGTCAGTGCAGAAGTCATTCTGGCTGGACCAGGCCCATGTAATTAATTTAAGGAGAAATGGCTCTTGCACATGAAAATATGAGGAATAATTATTAACTGTGTTATGAGAGACATCTCTGAAGTTTCTGGTTGGATTTACAGTCACCCCTTACTCTCAACATATAGAGCCTTAATCTCCTGGATTAAGGATTATCATTCTTCATGAAAGAGTGATATGCAACCAAAGTACTGTGAAATCATTGGTTCAAGAAAATGATGGGCACATATGTTGGGCTTAACAAATAAGTGGAGATATTCGCTAATCTCTTTCTGAGCATCTGTTATGTACAAGAACTGGGCTGAATTCTAGGTACACAAAGTCAAGCAAAACATTATCTTCCTCCAAGAAAGTGACAGTCTAGTGGGGTATACAGATCATAAATTGATTACTACAAGATGAGAGGTGCTCACAGTGGGCGCCTAGACACATACTCCACAGCCACCATGCAGTCGGAATACAAACTAGAGCTCACTGATACCCTTTCTAGCAGAAAAGTAGCAGAACCACATGATCCTCTGGGTTCTCACCCTGGCATGTGGAATTGTGTGCCGAGGCCAGCCACAGTGGATGAGCACAGACCGTGGGACTCTTCACAGTCATAAAGGGAGGGGCCCTCTAGACGACTATAAGACACTGGACTGGTCTATAGGGAAATGGCCTTTTATAGAGGAGGAACCTACAGAGATCAGTCACTAGATCAGCCTGCTCTTCAGGTGAGTTACTCAGACTTGCTGAACCAGCCATTTGCCAAGCTACCAAGGGGAAGAATATTAACCTCAGGGGCCATCTGAACTTGCTTATTCTTGCTCTGGAAGCCCAGAGAAAGGCACAGAGGTTCAGAGAAGGCTTTCTGGTGGAGGATGTTGGAACCGAGTTCCGAAGGAGTTTGCAAGATGAGGAAGTGGAAGAGAATTCTGGTAAAAGAAAAGAGCAAGCGAGAAGGAACAGCGTGAAGGAACCAGCTGTCAGCACACTGCTGGAACTGCCAGTGGTCCAGTGTGGCTGGATAACGGATGGGAGTGAGGCCACCAGGCACGTGGGTGCCAGATCAGCGCACTGGGAAGTTTCTAATAGGTCAAAACGAGGAGGAAATCACCGTCATGTATTCCTTCTATTTAGCCTTCATTTGCTGGTGTTGGGGGAAAGGGTTCAGTGAATAAAGAAAAAAAAACAAAGATGATAAATTCTACCTCCTAAGTTTCAAAGCCACTGTTCTACATGAAAATCATAAATATTCTGATGGATATGTACAGACAGAACATGTCTAGATAAAAACATTTGCTGGGGGAAGGAGAGAGACCAAGCAGATAGAAGAAACCTTCAAACCCCAAGAAGATACCAGGAGTCCCCAGACAGAGAAGTAAATGGATGCAAACAGAACCCAGAGACCATCCTCTCCCTGTGCAGTGAGCCCTGAATCTTTTGTTCCCATCTATGAGATCTGTCTGTCAACAGTGTCCCGTCACTCACTGATGGCCCCACAGGAGTAAGGATCTCTTGAATCCTAAGGATATGCTTAGCTCGTCAAATAGCTCACACCTTGAAGACAACTCCACTTTTAAGAGCCTAGGATATTGTAAGTTCCTAGGGACTCACGACTCCCAGAAGGACGGGGAGGGTACAGAGAGGAGACTCCAATGGCCGAAATGGAACTAAATATGTGGTGGGATATCAGATCAGGTAGTTCATGAGAGGCTGTGGGAAGCTGGTAAGACTACCAGGTTTGTTCCCCAGAGTGGAATGCACAGAGTAGGACAACTATGCGGAGGACCAGCCATGGTGTGAAGTCATGGCCCAAACCAACAAGACTCTTTAAATCCATTAATACCTGTAAAATTCAATTTTGCAAATTCCTCTTTCCATAAAGACACTGACCAAAACAATCTTTACCTTATAAGCCTATATAATGTATTTTTAAAAAGAAGTATTAAATTAATTTTCTTTGTGATAACTTTTACGATTGTGTAATATGTCATTAAATGAGATTCCAAATTCTGAATTATAATATTTTAATTCATGTTTACTGCACTGACCTTTGTCTTTTGGATCACTTTTTTTTTCTTCTGATTATCAGAGTATTATTCAAAATACTTTTTAAAAAAGAATTTCCAAATTTCAGGAAAAAATTACTAAAAAGCAGGAGAGAAAATCATGTGTCATCTTACCACCCCTAAGAAACCAGTTTTCGGGAATTTATTTCTTCCCATCTTTTCTACCATGTAATATTTTTTCACATAGTTATTCTTTAATGCACTATTATACCAAAAGCATTCATACATGCTCTCGAAGCCAACAGAGTTCATTTTCTAAACTTATTTTACTGGTGGCTTTAATCATGTGCTTATCTCCATGTGTCTCCAGGCAGACAGCAGAAATGAGGTGGCTTTCCTGGGAGTGGAATGAACCCCTGGAGATGTCATAGTGACTGAAAAGAAGGGACCACCTGGAGGTGTGACCCTGATGAAATGAAAGGCTCTTTCGGGGGAAGCCAACCTTGAGGAATTCTGCCTCAACTACCAACCAGAGCAGACATTTTCATCTGGTCTGTGGCTAATCTTAAGGGAGAATTAAAAGGAACATGAAGACAAAATAGCCTATGTATAAGGAAATTTATCCACTTATTGCAATGCTTTCCTAGGTGTCAAAACCAATGTTATGGTTCCAACAACTAGTTTCAACCAGACAAAGCTGAAAAATGATTATGAATGTTGAGCTACTCCAGCAAACTAGATTTCCACAGGAAGTAAAAGAAAGACTTGCTTTGTTAATGAATATTTGTCTAATAAATGTAATATGTGTAGAAAATTTTATCTGATGCTGGCTTTCATCATCAATCGAGTAGCCAGATTGTGGATAACACCTATCGGTTTGAATTTTATTGGTGGATAGAAGCCTTATTTTCTTTAATCTGACCTTTTCTTTTGATTTTTTCCCCCGTCTGACTCCAGCTGGCCTCACCCAGCACCCTGACGCACTCACCTCCCTCTCCCTTGCTTAATCATTAAGCGCTCAGGACAATGAGGTTCTGGTCAGCACCCAGTAGTCAGTCTTAAGACCAGGGTCCTGGGTCTGCTTGGCAACAGAGACAGAGTTTTCGATCAAACTAAAGATAGCACTTGGCCTCACTTGCATTTAGCTCTGGACCCAGGAAAGCAGAACAATCCTGCCAAACAAATCCTTGATAAGTCAGACAGGATGACTCCACGGCTGACATCAGGACCATATACAATGATCAGCTACCCCCTACCCTAGCACCAACCAATCAGTAGAGGCCGTGACGCTAACTCCTTTAGTTGCCATGATTAATGTTTCTTTCCCTGCATAACCCATCCCTTGGAAGCCCCTGGGGAGCCAGGTCTTTGAGCACCAGCTCACCTGGGACTCGGGGCATGGCGCCATCTCCTTCATAAATCCTGCTTTCTTGGCTGCAAACTCATGTTTGTGTCTTATTGAGCTTTCATACGTGTAGGCAAATGGACCCTTTCAGTCCTGTAACAATTTCTCTTTCCACTAAGGAGAACAGGAGAACTGAATTGTGTGGGAAAGCTTGCAGCAATCACACAGTTCCAGTGAATCCGCTGCTCTATGCTTAACACAGAGTCCTGCTTCCCAACAACGACTGGGGACAGTATAGAAGCTGGGACTGGTCCAGAAGCTGGACTGCCACTTCAGCTTCCCTAAATTCTGTGGCCCAGGATTGGCCATGGGGGGAAAAAGATGCTCTTTCACCATGAAAGAAGTTATTGTCACCATGATGGCTACAGAACCCCTGCTGCCGCCGTCATGAAGAAGGTCCTAGTCCCACCTGAACCGGTGAGATGACCTGTCTTTATTGCTGCCATTCGGAGGAAATTACAAAGTGAGGTTACCCTAAGGGCCATTCTCTGGCCTTCCCTTCCTCCAGTTCCGCCCTCTCACACACGACAAATATCTGGGCCCAGAACCTTATGTTTTCAATGTCTGTCTCCACTTGGAGTACCCCAGTGGTGATGCTACTTTTCCTTGACCCTTACAAAACAATCCAAATTATGCAGATCTTAGTTTACCCATTTTGGGAAGCATGAGCCTGACAATCTTCCCCAGGAAGGCTGGTAAGACTAGCTGTGCTTCACGTTCATGTTTAATACTTCCCGTTCACTCAGATCTGGGGATTAAGCAGGGATGACGTTCAGATCTCCTGAAACGTTTTACATAAAAATATGTGCACCTAGGGTCCGTTCTCAGAGAATCAGCTCTTTTCTCCGGGTGGGTCTAGGCCTGCTTAACTGGGGAAACTCCAGACTATTCGCATGTATAACTTCAGAGCCAGGGCTTCAGTCTCTGCACCGAGTGGGCGGGGCACAGGTACACTAAACGGATAACGAGGCTTGCTTTGGCACACATCGGCAAAACCTATTCTCCCCTCAAGTCCTGGACGTGCAGCCTGTAGGTGTTCCCAGCTGCTCCTCCAGCATTCTTGGCCGCCGTGTTCAAATGGTTCTTAAGGGCTGGAATCTCCTCTCTGCCCCTCTTGTCTTTCGAGGTGGCCTGGCAGAGACCCACCAGGGCACTTGTCATCACGCTTCACCAGATCTTGGGTTATAAAGCCATGTTGGGAGATTGGCTGAGAGCAGTAAGTCTCTTTCCGGCACCACAAGGCTGGTCCCCAGGCCGGCGGGGTTGCACGCCCACATGCAATTCTGCACCGCACCCCGGGGGTCAGGGGCACTCAGCTGAGGGACATGTTTGTTATCCATCCCGACAGTTACAAAATGGAATGGGTGAAAAGTCAAGCAGGTTAGCAATTAAGTGTTGCTGAGGGCTTCATATGGGAAGAAGGGTGGGGAGGAAGTGTTTGTGAGAACTTCTGGCCATGTTTGGGACATATTACAAGATACTAGTAAACTCCAGAAATCCCTGAGCTGGGGACCAAGTGTTCACTGGGGCTTGTTATACAAGCCTGAGGCCTCAGGTTGGAAGTCTGGAAACAGAGGAAAGATAAATAGGAAGAGAGAAACCGGCTTGGCTGGGAAAATGCAATGGGTTCTTCTGGTATCATTGATACTAATAGAACAAGCCTTACCACCAGTTACATCCTCCTCAGAAAGAATGTTCCTGTCACTAGATGTTCCAGGATCCATGGGAAATTAGATCAAATAAAACTCTTATATTGAAACACCAAATGTTATTCTGTTCATTTTGCCGCCTCGTCATTTTTTTTTTCTCTGATATGAAATGAGCTGGGCTGGGTGATTATTCACCCTGTCACCACTTTGATGACTCACTTACAGGGCAGAACTGAAGTGATTCTGTGGACAAATGACATGGTTTTTAAACAAAGGATCTGGTTCGGGCCACACTCGTTTCCAGCTGGCGAGTCCTGAGCATTCATGGAGCGCCTGCCCAGTGCTCTTCCGGAGTAGGTGGGAAAGACTTGGTCTGCGCTTTCTAAATCAGGACATTCTAAACTTGCTTCGAAATTATCGAAACTTAAAAGTTATGCCACACGGTTTTGTCTCCCAATGGTACCCATTAATTATCTGAACCAAATTCCTTGCATCATAGCAAGATTTCACAATTGCAAAATAGGAATTTTTTTCAGGGCAACACTAGAAACTAGTTGTAAACACTTGAAAAACACTAAGTGGAATTTGAAACTCAAGAGCAACTTTTTAATTTTGATGGCTGTGTTCATGTAATTTTGGTAGGAGTGGGCAGACTGTGTCGCTTTGGCTGCCTATCATGTACATAACTATTTGAAACATTTATAGATTGATCACCACTGAATCATAATGTCCACATTTTTCTGTACTTGGCCTCCTCACTTCTTAAGTTGGAGACCTTCCTGTGTCAGCACAAGCAAATTGACCTCATTCTGTTAAACGGCTACATAGTATTCCATGAAAACTGGGTACTAGAACTTATTTCATCGGTCCCCAACTGATGACCCTATAGTTTGTTTTGTGGCATTTTGCTTTATGAATGCCGCTACAGTGAACATCATCATACATGATATGCTTCTGCAGTAATATCCATCAATCACCTCCAGCCAGAGACCACCAGGAACATACGTGCGGTTCGACTTGTTCGTAGCAGTACAGGAGAGAGCCCACGATGGGTGATTGGGAGATGGGCCAAGGAATCAGGGCTCAGCTCTGGATTGGTTGTTGTTGGAAAGCGTGAATGCTTCTGTGCTTGGGTATCTCAAGAAACCTTGTGTATGGGAAGGGCTACCAAAAAGAGGAGAAAGCAGTAATTGGGGAAGAGGCAGCTGTCACTTGTGTTAGCTGGGAGAGGGATATATTTGGTAGTTTCTGGGTTGCACAGTGACAGTGTATATTTAGACAAAATGATCAAGCCTCGGAGTAACCTTGTCCGAGGTTGCTATTTTATGAGAATGTTTATGTTCAGCAGAAGAACATGGCCCAGTTGTGAGCTTTGGGTCAGCGAAGCTGACCCAGAAGAACTCACAACCCTGAGTTCCCGCTGTCAGCATCTGGAGGGGAGGCCGAGAGCTGCTGTGCCCTTTCCCATATGCACGGGGCACGTTCCTGGTACTGTAAGTACTAGGTCAGAGGGGAGGCTGAGGCAATCCGAGAAAACTAGAAACAGACATGTGATCAGGTTACTCTCCTGCTTAAAATCTCTCACTGACTATGAATATGCTGGGGCTGCTGTAACAAAATACCAGAGTGTCTTAAGCAACAGAAATTTGTTTTCTCACAGTTCTGAGAGCTAGAAGTCCAAGATGAAGGTGTCAGGAGGTTTGGTTTCCTCCGAGGCCTCTCTCCTTGGTTTACAGATCCTCTTCTTATAAGGACGCCAGTCATACTGGATTAGGGCCTGAAAGAGCTCATTTTAACTTAGTCACTTCTTTAAAGAGCAAATCCGGTTATATTTTGAGGTCCTGGGGGTTAGGGCATCAGCACAGGAATTTTGAGAGTGCACAATTCAGCTCATAACACTATGCTCCGACCTCCCCTAATTCATGTCCTTCTCACACGCAAAAGACATTTTATCTCTACAACTCAAGAGTCTTAACCCTTCCTAGCCTCAACTCTAAGTACAAAAACTCATCTAAATCAAGTGTGGGTGAGACCGGAGGCGAAGTTCCTCCCCAGCTGTGACCCTGAGAAACCAGGCCAGTTCTCTGCTTCAGGAAGGTAGTGGTGGGCCCATTCCACTCGAGAGGGGGACCCGCAAGAAAGGGGTCAGAGGTCCAAGGCAGTTCTGAAATCTAGCAGGACGATTTCTTCGATTTGAAGCCTCGAGAGTAATATGCTCTGGCTTGAGGCTCTGTCCTTTGGGCAGGGTGGTGGTGCTAGTCCTGCTTTCCGGGCCCCAAACGGTGGTGGCAGGGTCACCCTCTCAGCCACAGGCTGCAGCAGCCCCACCCCTGTGACGACCCCGGGCAGCAGTTTCTCCCTGCGGAAACGGCGAGGAGACATCCCCACACCCTTGGCCTATGCCGCCCGGGTCTCCCGGGTGGTGGCGGCCTGCCGACTTCCCTTCTCTTGAAGAATAGTGCGTTTTCAATGCCGGGCAGCTCCATCGGCCTGTCCTGGCGAGGCTCAGAAGTCTGAGGGGGTCCCCTTCGCTTTGTTCTGACTTCTCCCCCTTCAGTCCGAGCCAGCAGCACTTCGGCCACAATGGTTGGCCGAACCCATGTATCACACCTATAATCTCTTGCTAACAAACCGTTGTTCCGCCACAGCCTTGACTTTCCCTCCAGAACACAGTTCTCCATTTTTTTGCTGTATGGAAAGATGAGGAATTTTCTAAATCTTCAAGCTCTGGTTCCACTTCCCACAACAATTTCTCTTTAATTCACCTCTATCCTCTCACATTTAACCGCAAGCAGCAAGGAGAAGCCAGGCGGCACTTTCAACATGTTGCCTGGAAATTTTCTCAGTGAAACAGCGATTCGATCAATGAAAGTTCTACCTCCCACAAAACAGGGGAACACAGTTCAGCCGAGCACTTTGACACTCCGCGCAAGGGCCCTGTTTTCTCCACTTTCCACTAACGTGTTCCTTATCTCCATTGGAGACTTCACCCTCAGCACCTTTATCACTCCTGTTTCCCCTGACAGTCTCCTCCAGGCAATGCAGGATTCTCTGCGGCAGCCTGCACTTCAAGCTCTTCCAGTCTCTACCCAGTAACCAGTTCCAAAGCCGCTTCTGCATTTTTAGGTGTTTGTTAGAGCAGCATCCTGTTTCCTGAAACCAAAATCTGTGTTCATCAGGGTTCTACAGAGGAACAGAACCAAGAGAAATTAGAATTTCTATGTTTATTTCATATCTAGTTCTGGATTCTGATCTATTAATATTTAATCTCCAGGATAACTGCTTCCATCTTTCTAATTTTGCCAAAAGTTTTAAAATATGGCAGGATCAGTACATCGCATCCCACAAATGTTACTACCTCCATTAAAATTCTTTTCATATCGATAATCAGATATTTAATCTACCAGATGATTCCCAGTATAATTTTATTAAGTTTTCCCACCATAAATTTTTTTGTGTGTTGTATAGGTCAGAATAATACTGAATATAAACTAAAACCTAGAGAGAAACCACATCATTAAAATATTGTGTTTTAAGGGTTCCCATTATGGGTCTTGGTAGGTTAGCTCATAAAAGACTAACACTCCCAGAGAGCACAACTAGAAAAACTGGATGAAATTTAAATATATATATATATATGTAAAGGTGTTAGAGAACTACTAATACTATCAAACTGAAGGAGCCAAGCTATGATACAGCAGGAAGCAGAAAGAGTTTAACCTAAGCATTTGATCCATCTTCTCTACTAAATCTGCAATGTGGGAAAGCTGGGCAGAGTCTCTGACAGTTGGAGTTTTAGGAACACCATTTTAAAGTTAAAGGTTTCCCAAGATGGGAGAGCCTTGGTAAATGCACCAAAATTTCACTGAAGACCTCGGAAGATGAGACCCTGAGTGGGCTAACCAGAAATAGATCAGCCCTCAAAAAACCTGAACTAGAGCTTTGAAGTACTCTAGTTCCTAATTGGATTATGGTAGCTTGCCTCCTAGATAAACTACTTGCCAGAAATAAAGCAAATTCTCTCTGGAAAAAGATAGAATCTCTGATTATTAAATGATTTTTTCATAAGCAAAGTCCTGCATTCAATCAAAACCATCTTCCTTTTTCAGCAATTCAACTCTGAGGCGCCTAAGTGTGATTTTCTTTTTAGTTTTCCTACTCAGGGTTTCTTAGTGTTTCTTGAATCTCTGTTTTGATGGCTTTTATCACTTTGGGTATACCGGAAAGTAAGACCAACTGACTGAAAACTAGAAGAAAGATCTATAGAAGATCTAGATATTGACATTAATACACAGAGACTCTATGATATTCAATAAAATACAGGAGAAGATAAAGTGCAGTTAAGAAGTAGTCTATTTTTAAAAATATCCATGGAAACACTAAAATTTAAAAACACAATAACTGAGATTAAGAACTCGGATGGATGCAAAGACACAGCCAAACAAAACATTATAGGGAACTGGAAAAAGAGGTTAAAGCAAAAACTCATGAAACTGGTTATCTACCTGGAATGTGTAGAAATGGTATGGAAGGATAAAGAAGAGACTGTAACTTCCTCAAGGATTTCTTTTTATGTGATTCGGAATTTTGAATCATATAACTATTTTACATGTATGAAAATGATAAACTCAATAATCGAGGGGAAAATAAAATAGAAACAAGTGACTATAACCATGTGCCAAATAGATAACTATGAGAATTAAAAAGGATCTAGTATGACAACCACAGATCTTATTACGAACTGATACTAGATTTTACATTTGAATAAAGGGACTTACGCAAAACCCCAAATGCCGAGAGAGAGCCTATGACATTAGCCATCCTCTTACATCAGGTTTCTCAGAAGCTGAGGCGGGGATCTGCCTCCCAGCGACTCTGAGAAAACACCCTCGGGACAATCCTCTATGGGAGTGAGGGAAGCAGGATAGGCAGCAAGAAGAAGAGAAGTCAGCAAGGAGGTGCTTTCAGGTTAAGCCTGGTGTCAGAAAACAAACCGCAGTCATTTCTGCCTAGTGGCGAGGGGCTGGGCTTCTGCAGCCCTGTATCTGTCTGTCAGTCACCGGGCTGGGCCGTTCCAAGGGAAGGCATGTACTGCTCAGGCAACCTCGGAGTGGTGGGTCCAGCTGCCCGGGGGCAGGCTGCAGCACAAAACCTACAACGACTAGAAGCTGGGACTGGCAAAGCAGTGAAAAGGATTCCTGGGATCTGAGCAGGCTACGAGAGCCTCTGCAACACCATGCGTAGGTTCCATGTGCTACGGTCCTCCTAGAATTTAGTTGGGGAGGGCATACTGTGCAGTCTCTCGTGGTCTGAATGCTAAATGAGAATGATGCCTACAGTTATAGTTGGTGCTTACTGTGCAGCACTCATCTCCCGTAAGGGTTTTGCATGTGTTAACTAATTTATTCCTGATAACAACCCTATGATGGAAATACTATTACTATACTTATTTTTGCAAACGAAGAAACTGAGGCACAGAGCGAGTAAGGATACACGGTTAATGGCAGACTGGGATCTGAACCGAGTCAGTAAAACTCTCGAGTTTCCTACCTAGTAACAAAAGACAAACATAGATGGGCTTTAAGTTATGTTAGGCTATAAGCTGGGCCACAGGTAGTTGCGCTGAGCATGAACACTGGACCCAAAGGCAGCTCTCGCTAGACCAGACATGAGGAAGTCCATGGGCTATCTGAGAGGCTGGGTGAGAAACCCCCAGTGAGGCTCTGAGCTGAGGACTGGCCAATTCATCTAATCCCAGGGTTTAAATGTGGCAAAGGGGACTGAGTCAGAAGTGCCAGCCCGAGTCTCAGGCAGAAGCCAGGAAGCAGAGATCTTCCAAGGTAGAAATGGAGCAATGGGGGAGAGTGGAGAGAGAAAGGAGGTCACGAGAGGCTGCGTCCCACAGGTGTGTGTGCCTGGGCATAGTGGGAGCAGGAGTGCTGAGGGGACTCACAAGGAGATGGAGTCATCATTGCTCGGGAGCTACCTAAGGTGTTTACTGGGACAGGCATCTTGCTGGGGCACATCAAGTCCTATTTCAGCCCTTGTGATATGTTTTTCGTTATAACATATCTTCATTTACTTAATATTATTTTTTCCCAACTGAACCGAAGAAAAGAGAAATCCTGCTTGATAATCTGAGATGAATCATTTAACGACAAGGAGGTAAAAATAAAAATCCATCATCTTTCCTTTTATGATTTAGCTGTTGAATGTCATAACGCTAAACTTGGTTTCAAAAGTAGAAACAATTTCGTTCTCCGGTTCTGATAAAATATTGCATTTGTACAATGATTACATATGGCACTTGATTTTTAAATCTTTAATTGTTCTGCTTTAATATAATTTAAGTTTCCTCTTTGAAAGTAGGCACAGTATAAATTTCAAATAGCGGTGTGGAAGGGATGAAAATAAAATGTTATTTCATATCAGGTCAAGGTGCAGGAAATCCATGACAAAGTTAAGTCTATAGACATGAAATAAGACATCATTGAGTAAGAGCATGTGACAAAGACGGCAGATTGATTTGCACATTTGGAAAAGCACACAGCCCATTAAAATGAGGCCAAGAGTGGCCAAGAATGGCCAAGGAAACCATTTCTTACATAGCAAAAGCAAAATGCTTGATATTGGGAAATAGAAAGGTAGAAGTTCATACTGGTTGTGACTATTCCTATTTATGTAACTTTTTGTAAAATCTGTCGATGTAAGTAGTGAAAATGCAAAAACTAAAGTGTTAGATTAAATGCAAAGTAACTGAATAAATACATTAAATAGTGCTTGAATAGGTGAGAACTTTGTCACTTAATGCAGATATTATCAACTCTAAAACTTTCTCCTTGATAATCTGTGAAATATCAATAATACATAGCATTAACTAAGAGAACTTAATAGTCTGGAAATTTCCAGATAATCTATATAGACTAATGCAGACACAAAATTAAAACTTCCCAAATCTCTTGGGGATCAAACCCTTTTGCAAATATGTCTGAGGTATCATTTGCAAATATATTTTCCCATATGGTTGATTCCCTTTTCATTTTGCTGATGTTTTCTTTAGTCATGCAGAAGGTTTTTATTTTGATGAAGTCTAATTTGTTTATTATTTCCTTTATGTCCCTTGCTTTAGGGGACATATTGGTGAAAATACTGCTGTGTGGAATATCTGAGATTTTCCTGCCTATGTTCTCCTCTACAACTTACGGTGTCACAACTTGTATTTAGGTCTTTTATCCACGTTAAGTTTATTTTTGTGTATGGTGTAAGTTGGTGGTCGAGTTTCATTTTTTTTTTTTTTTTGCACGTAGCTGTCCAGATCTACCAACACCATCTGTTGAAGAGGCTATTTTTACTTTATTTTGTGCTTCTGCCCCCTTTGTTGAATATTAATTGACCACAGAGACTTGGGTTTATTTCTGGGCTCTTTATTCTGTTCCATTGATCTATATGTCTATTGAACAAACCCTAGGGGGATAGGATCAAGGGTGGGAGGTGGGGATGGGTGGCGAGAGGGACAGTTGTGGGAGGAAAATGGAGACAATTGTACTTGAACAACAATTAAAAAAAAAAAAAACAACTTCCCATGTGTCAACTAATCAGAATTCTTGGGGAATAATTATATTTGTTGTCCTAATATTTTTCCTTTTATCTCAGAGTTCACCTGATAGTCCATTTTGCTTCTACTCTTTGAAGCTAAAAATATCTATAATATATCATGAACATCAATTTTCTCCTCTCCCTAGAGGAGAATCTTTGACAGAACATAAATGTTGTAAGTGAAGGTGATTTTAAGAAAAGAAACTTCTGACCCGCCACAAGCCGTTCTGTAAAACACTCAGCACTCGGCTGGCCCGTGGTCCACACGCTCCGCGCCCGGTCAGTTGGCAGCGGTAGTGCTACGGTGATGGATCCACTGGACACCGGACGGCAGGACCACCAAGTGATGGGAGAGGCCTTCCGTTTTCAACCCAAGCTTATTTTTTTCTACTATTAACTTTTTTTACATTTATTGTATAATTTTTTAAAAAATAAAACAAAGAAAAAAGTAATATAAATAAATAAATAGCTGGGGAATTTTTACTTGTGTTTCGTTCGGGAAATGGAGGCTTTAGAATTTCTTTTTTTTTTCCTTTAAAAAATGCCACCCATTTCCACACATAGTCATCATCTTTCTGCACAACAGTTCAGTGTAAGCACGGGCAGTTACTGTTCCCAGTGCAGAGAAGGAAAAACGTTCAAAGGTTAAGTGACTTTCCTACTTGGCAGGGACAAAACTAGAACCTCTGTCACATGAATCTCTCACCGTGGAACTTCAGACCATTTTGCTACCAAGCAATAACAATATTAATTACTAATCACTAAAACATTCACGAACATTGATTATCCCATGAAGTAATTTCGGTCCTTAAAGTGCAATGGGGAAGCATTTCTTACCCCCTCCTCCTAATGACTGAAGTGTCTGGTTAACTAAGATGTGCTCTTAACAGTCCATACTTTGCATTTTCACCTGTGAGCCCCTTTGAAGATATTTAACTTGAAGCAGAAATGAGAGTAAACTAAAGAGATGGATACAGTCTTGGAAAGAAAATTAGAAAAACATAACATCCTACCACCAGCCAGCTTTCCCTAGAATGTACAGCTTACAAATCAACACAAAGCTGGCTTCTACTGGTAGCCATGGAGATAGCAAGAGGAATTGGATTTAGGATGTACTTTGAAAGTAGAGCTGGCTGGTTCTGCTGATAAATTAGGTGTGAGACAAAGAGGCTAAATTTCAACTTTGGGGTCTGAGCAGCAGGGTGAATGTGGAATCATTTTCTAAGATGAGGAAAATGGGAAGAGCAGATTTAGGGCAATGAAATAAAGAGAGTTTGTTTTTCAAAATGTTAAGCTTAAAATGCTTAATATCTATTTAGGCGGAGATATCATATAGCAGTTACATATGTGAGTCTGAAACTCTTGGGAGCGATCAGAGCTAGAGATAGAATTATGGGACAAAGAGGGCAGGAGCATTACAATGGGGTAAAAACAGTCTCTTCAATACATGGTGTTGGGAGAACTAGACTGGTCTATGCAAAAAATGAAACTAGACCACCAATTTACAGCACACACCAGAATAACCTCAAAATGGATAAAGGACTTAAATATAAGTCATGACACCATACAAGTCCTAGCAAAAAACATAGGCAGTAAAATTCCATACATCCCACACGGCAATATTTTTGCCAATGTATCTCTGAGAGCAAGGGAAATAAAGGAAAAAATAAACAAATGGGACTACATCAAATTAAAAAGCTTCTGCACGGCTAAAGAAACCATCATCAAAATAAAAAGGGTACTAACTGTGTGGGAGAACATATTTGCCAATGATATATTAGACAAAGGTTTAATCTCCAAAATATATAAAGAACTCATATGACTCAATACCAGGAAGACAAACAATCCAATTAAAAAATGGGCAAAGGGCCTGGATAGATACTTTTCCAAGGAGGACATACAGAGGGCCCAGAGACATATGAAAGCATGCTCATCATCACTAACCATTGGAGATATGCAAATTAAAACCACAATGAGCTATCACCTCACACCTGACAGATTGGCTATCATTAATAAATCAATAAATAACAAGTGCTGGTGAGGATGTGGAGAAAAGGGAACCCTAGTGCACTGTTGGTAAGAATGCAGACTGGTGTAGTCAATGTGGAAAACAGTATGGAATTTCCTCAAAAATTAAAAATGGAACTGCCTTATGATCCAGCAATTCCACTGCTGGGATTATACCCTAAGAATCCTGAAACATCAATTCAAAAGAACTTATGCACCACAATGCTCATAGAAGCATTATTTAAATAGCTAAGTGTTGGAAACAGCCAAAGTGCCCATTAGTAGATGGGTAGATTAAAAACGGTGGTACATTTGTACAGTGGAATACCATGCAGCAGAAATAAAAAAGAAAGTTCTGTCTTTTTTTAAAGATTTTATTTATTTATCTTTAGAGGGGAAGGGAAGGAGAATGGGAGAGAAATATCAATGTGTGGTTGCCTCTTGTGCGTCCCCTGCTGGGAACTGTCCTGCAACCCAGGCATGTGCCCTGACTGGGAATTGAACTGCAATCATTTGGTTCGCAGGCCCGCGCTCAATCCACTGAGCTACATCAGCCAGGGCAGGAAGTTCTATCTTTTGCAACAGCATGGATGGAACTGGAGACTATTATGCCAAGAGAAACAAGCCAGTTGGTAAAAGACAAATACCATATGACCTCACTTATAACTGGAATCTGATGAACAAAATAAACTAACAAGAAAAATAAAACCAGAGACACGGAAACATGGAACAGACTGATAGCTGTAGGAGGGGAGAGGAAAGAGGAGGAATGGTGGAGGGAAGTCAAAGAACGTACACGAATGACTCATGGACATGAGCAACAGAGAGGGCATTGACTGTGGGGGGGCTGAGTGGAGTTGGGATAACTGTAACAGAATAAACAATAAATAAATAAATAAATAAATAAAACCCCTAAAAATCAAGGTCACAGTAACAACACAATCTGCTGTGTAATACCAAAGTAGCCTAAAAGTATTCCAAATTCATGGACTACTTGCTGACATGATCTGTTTTGGAAGGATATTCATCTGAAGGTCAATAAGGACATTAATTTTTAAATAAGGAAGTTAGCCAAATATATATAATAATATAGCTTGTGAAAGAAAAACAAAAAGAAATTGGGAGTGACCAGGTGGCAGGAGTTGGATGGGACCCTCCAGAAACTTCAGGTCGAGAAGACTCTTGAGGACTGAGAATTGGAAGCAGTGAGTCAATCGGGCCATGTAGAAAAGGTGGTGCTTTCCAAGACATGTTCCTAAAATAATAATCGATTCTATTAGATGCTATTAATTCAAATAAGATGACTGAGACTAGATAATTGGGGTTGGCAACATGATGTTCATTAATAACCCTGAAAAAGAAGATTTCTATTGAAAATAAAGCTCTATTTAAAATGAGTTGAGAAGCCATGTGAAGTGAGAAATTGGAGAAAGAGCATTAACAGCCAGTTTTAGCACCTTTGTCAAATGTGGCAGGGGCAGAGAAATAGGACAGTAGCAGGAAGAGTACAGGGCGTCAAGCTTTGCGGTTTGGTTTGGTTTGATTTGTTTAGACAGACTTGGTTGCTTTGCTTAGTTAAACATGAGATACAGTCCAGCAGGTCTGTCGGCTGTTGAGAATAATGTCACAGAGAGAAAAACTGGTGCTGCAGCAGCGAGGAGGGGCACCTGCAGGAGCAAAGCCCTTGAGTGGAAGGATGGCGTCACATGAGCCAGTGATGACGGTCCGCGGTGGCTGGGAGCCTGGACCACTCATCCGCGGTAATACGAGAGACGGTAGAAGGCACTGGCATAGATGCAGATGGCTTTTTGTAGAGGTACTGAAATATGAAGACAATCAATTCTTCTTAGTCCTATGTTATTAATTAACTGGGAAGGGAAGGCAGCAGAGTGTTCTGGAGGAAAGGAGAGCTGAAGGGTGAGGAAGAGGTGTGGAGCCTGGTCCGCGAGAGCGGGAGGAGGAGCTGACGGAGGAAGACTGCGGCGTTGTCATGAAATGCTCAGAGCTGGGCGTGTTCCATGTTTTCCTCCAGCCGTCGCGGCTGTCCAGCCACAGGCCCAGAGAACGCAGACAGGTGCATCTAACAAGACGGGGGTTTGGCAGCGAGGACAGTGACAGGGGAGAGAAGCAGCAGAATCAGGAGTGTGTGAAGAGGAGCAATTCTGGTAACAAGGATGAGCTCTGGACAGCAGGAGGCGCACATGCAGATGAACGGAAGAGGCGCTGTCGATGCATTAGGAGTGCTGACCAGTTCAAGAGTGGGGAAGGCTGCAGTCCCTATCCGCCTTCGTCCACTGCTACTATTACCATCAGAACGCGAGGCTTCTTAGGACTGTTCACTATGATATTATACCCTTAACAGTCTACATTAAAGTTATATTAATTTGCCGTAAACTCAAAGTTACACAGTTTTTAGACAAATCTCTACAAAGTTTCACTTATATATTCCAAATCCTAAATTAGAGAAGAGTCCAGTAAAACCAGAATTGCCCGTTGCGTTCACTTAGTCCTAGATCTACGTTTGACTCATCCCTCTAAAACTCTAGATCCAAATGAACCCCCGACACTTCTGATTCTTTTTTCCGTATGCTCGTCTTATTTGTGTTATTTCCCTTCATGCTCACCTCAGATCCGTAAGGATACAGTCTCCACCTAAAGACTGTCAGCTTACACTGTTCTGCAAGACTACCCTCCAGACTCCCTTACCTGTGCCCTATTTGCAACCCAAATGTGTCTCAAGTGGGGCTCACCTTGCTTTCTTTCATGCCCCAGTGCAAACTCACCACGTCTACGGGGCACTTGCCAGCGAATCTGGCGTTTCCTGTGCTTTTCCATTGTTTTGCTTCTTCCCCTCTCCTCGCTGTCTCTATCCCATCCCCCACCCTGCACAGTCCCAAACTGCCCCAGGGCCGTTCAGAGGTCCCCCTGTGCATTAGGCAGCTGTGACCCAGGGACCTTGAGAACCTCGACACCAAGGGACCACAGCTAGTTGGCAGGGTTCTTCTCTGGCAGCCTTGGTTTGGAAACACTTCACAGGCTATTCCCTGTGAGTCGGGCAGAGATTGCTTTTTTGGAAATCTCCCTCGCTGTCAGCTGCTGTTGGCCGGCCTCTGTGCGAATTGGAGCGCGATCCTTCAGAAGAAGGTGGCAGAAATTGGCTTGGGAGTCATTTGTAAAGGAGGGGATGGTTGTGATTTTGTGGATTCAGATCCCAAGACCAAACAAACTTGCTTTTCTTCTTTCAAACATATGGAATGAATAAAGAGAAAAATAAGTTTATTGATTGAGCTAACCTTATTTTTCTCCCCCGAAAAGCACTTTATAAAAGCAGGGCGGGGCGGGGGGGGGAGCCTTTGTTTATTTAAGCCATGGTGGTTTGACAGCATAGTTGGAACAGCTGGTGAGCTAGCTAAATTCTTCAGAAGTCTTGGCCAGAGGGAAAAGCAAATACATAAGATAACAAAATATTGGTACTTTGCACAGTGTACCGGAACGGGTTATTAGATCACTGGAATAAAAAATTGTCGAGTACAAAGCCATGAACTCCTCTCCTGTACCAGAGAACACACTCCGAAGGCCTAGGGAAGTGTTGGCAAAGCTGCTGCTGGTTTAGGCTCGACCCAAGAAACTTTTCTTTGCACCTTCTTTCCATAGTAAGATTAGAATGATGGCCTAGGGAAGACAGAATGGGAAGATGCTGGGGAGAGGCCTCTTGTGCACAGGAGATGCTTCGAGGAGGCCTCGCCCTGGGCCTTCTGATGTACGTCTCTACTTCCTCCCCACATGTTCACAGCGGGAGCCCAATCCTTCAAGCTGAGTGGCACGCCCCCCCCCCCCGCCCCGCCCCTGGTCTCCGCCTTATTTTAGGGCAGGCAGAGGTCACGGTGACTCAGGATAGAACGTTGCCAAAGGGAATATGAAAATAGACCCACCAGGAAGGATTGCGAGAGCTGAAAGAGGTCGCCCAGGGCCCGTGAGGCTGACAGGGGAACCCACAGAACGGACAAAGTTCACCGCTTTCTCACTGGCGCTCTCCGGGCAGAGCAGACGCAGCGTCTGCCCAGTGAGAAGGCAGGACGCGGGCCTCCGGCCCCTCGCCGTCCGTAGAAATGGAACGTTCCGCACACTCAGCAGCGTGACCTCTGGTATATGCGGTCTCTCCGGGGAGGCACGTCCGTGAGCATGTTCTTAGAGAATGTTGTTATAGTAGAAAACAATCAGAAATCTGGATTGGTTGTTTTTCTTATTATACTTTTTAAAGGCTCTCCCACAGCCCAAGCTCAGCAAAACCCACAGCGTCTGGGAGTCTAGAAACAGCGGGAACTGGCGGGCGAGAGCAGCTAAGAGAAGAGAATCGCACACAAAAGGAGCTCCGGAAATCTTCCTAGGACTTTCCTTTCATCTGTTCGCGAATACTAAGGTGTGCCTAGACAGAGCGAAACTCCACGTGGCAAGGCAAAGCACTCCCAGAGATCTGTAGACTGCATGCTTCCAGAGCCCACACGTGGCTGGGAGGCTTCTGACCTCTGCACAGCCAGGGCGGGGAGACCTCACGGATCGCCTGGGACCTTCCCAGTGGCCCCAGTGAGTGCACACCTGAGGTGCGGGGCTCAGTTACTTTAAGTTATTATTAAAAAGACAACATTCGGAATAGAAAATTAATAGAAGAGTTTCAAAACTATTGCCACATACAAAAATGTAGACTATAAAAATTAGGTATTTCATCTGTTTTTATAGCTGTGTGGTATTATTGCCAGGGATCTTAACCATCAGATGTTAAGGAAAATACAATTAAGTAATTGTGGGGTTTTTTGGTGTCCTTATAGACCACTGAACAACTAATATCTTCCCTTTTTTTGGTTTCCATTGTGAATCTTTCCAAAGAGGTGTTCTGTTTTAATATCAGCAAATTAATTGTCACATGATGGTAAAACTACATGCCACGACATTCATTATAAGGTTTAAAAAGTTAAATTCGCATATGCCGCATGTTTATATATTTCAAAGTTACAAATCAAGCAAACGAACTGCTAAACAAAATACGTTTTATTCCCACTCCTTCATGACAGTCGGAAAGATTGAGTTCAAATCCTATCACTTCCACTCCTTGGAGCTCGTGGCCAAATCAGAAGCCTGGGGAAAGGCTGTCCGTCCACAGCCTTGTCCCCTGTCTATTGGCCTCCCCCCTCATTTGGGTTACCATCTCGTCTCTGCACTGTGACGGGCTGCGCACACAAGCGCGTGGACACTGCAGCCTGCACATCCAAGCTCGTGCGCCCTGGCTGACAGCTGCCCGTTGGCTGCTCTGTGGACCGAAGCACATGCGCACCAGGGATGTGCTGGCCCTCGCCCAACTTGTCGAAGAAGTGTGCGCAGACCCGGGGAGGCCTGGTGCTTCAGGGCAGAGAATTCCAGGCTCCTGGACACGTGGAGAACAGTCTGGATAAAGGGAGGCACAGGTGAGGGTATCCTCTTGACCCCGCAGAGAGCGGTGGCTGGGCAGAGGGGCATGGGGGACTGCAGCGGTACCTTCTAAAGTTCCGGGCCCAGGGCCTAGTGGCGATATTTTCTTCTACTATTGCATCTTAAATTAAAAAAACAAACAAACAAAAAGAAAAAACTATGTTCCTCAGCATTTTATAATCCCCAAGAATTGGTCAATCTCTTCATCACAGCTTGAGATAAATTTAGAAATTATTTCTCCTGGAATTAAGCTCAAGGAAAAAAAAACAGAGGGAAAGAAGAGAATAAAAAAAGAGAGAGAGAGAGAGAATAAAAATCCAAGGGAACTTCAGACAAAGTGGTGAAAACATTTGAATGTTCACTGATGGACAATTTCTCTGACTTTACTGGTAGGACAGTAAAATTAATTAATTCATAAACTCATAAGATTATCCAGGTCACCAGGAAATTTTTACAATACCTTTCCTTTCTTTAGATCCTCCTTTTTTAAAGATCTTTTGCTTCATATGGGCCCAAATTCCTACTTTCATATATTTGTGTAGATCTTTAGATGTCTTCATATTTTCCTCAAATTGAGGCTCTGTACTACCATTAAAAATACCGAATTTTAATAATTGTATTTTGTTTAGTTGTATCACCTATTTTATGCAGAAATGATGACATCAGTACTTAGGAGGAGAGCATTCAATAGATTTGTCCTAACAAAATTGTGTTTTCTCTCTCTCTCTCTCTCTCTCTCTCTCTCTCTCTCTCACACACACACACACACACACACACACGAGTTAAAACCAATAATTATTTCAAAGAAAATGTAAATGTTTTTTCTCTCCTATAGTTAAATACAAATTGCTTCTCATTTTTAAACTATAATGGTGATTTTGGCTTAATCATATGCTAAACATTTATTAAGGAGTCACATGAGGATAGATTGTATACCTAATATAAAAAGCGCTGTTCCGTCCTCAAAGAGCTAATGTTCTAGAAGTTAAGTGAAGGATAAGGAACATAAAAGCGCAGATAGGTATGGATGCAAACGCAGCAGAAACTATGAGATCTTTATCACAGCTTCCCTTTCTCCTCTCTTCCTGATTGTGTGCAAACTGACTGTTGGCAGGTGGACTCATGTCATTGTTTAAATTGGCAGTTTGAGAAATTGGCCGATCCCGGCTCTATCTCTTTCAGGCCTAGGGACAGTCCCATCCTGGGTGGCCTCCCCATCAGGAAAGTGTCTCACATGGACAGAAGACCAGAGCCTGCCCTGTGACCTACAGCACTTTCCAAAGGCAGCTTGGAGATAAACCCGTCTCCGACAGCTGGAACATTGCTTAATTCAGACTGACATGGGTTCACCGGAGTCCTGGGGACTTCAGGCTCCTTAGTGAAGGGAAAAAAGAAGGAAGAAGATTTGTCTAATGCTTCAGAAAGCATGGTTATTTAACATTCTTACTAATGCTCTTGTTAAAAATTAGAGTTGAAATGTTGATGAAATGTGCAAAGACCAGTGAGGAAGAAGTTGGCCCAGGCGGGGGAGGGGAGAAACAGTGGGGAGCACACCGCCTAGGTAGCATGATGGGGCTGCAGCCCTCACTTTCCTCCCTGCGCTGGGGCTGGGGGTTGCCTCCTGCTGTCTTGTGAGGAGCTCCATCCAGTAAGAGGGGAAAAAGTGTAATAGTGGCCTCTCCCAGGCATAGACTGATCAGGAAATTAAGCACATTGATCTCTAATACAGCGTGCCTAGAAACAGTGAGAACACTGTTCTCCCTGCCTGTGTCTCCTCGAATCGGTCTAACGGAAACCTCTAACGAGGCTAAGGGCTGGTGCGTATTTTCCACCCAGCTCATGCCTTTGATAAAATTGTGATCTTTGTACTGACAGAACTCTAGATGGAAACACGGCCCTGGCCGGAGGGCCTGAATGCAGGACTCCAGAAGGAGGACAGTGAGTGAAAGATCATTACAGCTAGAAGGACTGTATAACCTAGAAGGGAGAATATGGTTTCCATCTTCTGGATAACCAAAAAGGAATTCACCTCTGTGAGCGCTTACAAGCAGAAACTGAAAAGCAGTGCCATCAAAAGCCTTGTGACTCTGGTTCGCCAGCAGCCTCACTTGGGTCCAGGAAGAGGGTGGGCACAGCCCTGGGAGGAGGGCATCCATCTTGCAGAATAGAATATGGTCTGGTTCTGGGGCTTTGAGTCTCTAGAAAAATATAGCATGCCTCTGGCACTTCCAGGCTGCAAAGAATCCATGATGGCAATGGCCATGGGAAATATCATGGAGAAGGAGGCAGAAATATTAACTTTTTGCCAAATCTCCGCATGCTCCCCACATTATCTGGTCTCATTGTGATTGAGTGAGCCTACATGACTACTTCTGGTCAATGCTCTGTGAGAAGAGGGCTGTTTACTTTTGGGCCAAAGCATGCAAGAGCCAACGCAATATCTTTCAGCATTTCCTCTCCTGTGCTAATGACCATTGAGGCTATGGAAACACAATACATGATAGAACAGCAGGACCTCGGTGAGGTTGGAATTTCCAAGTCATAACGGAGAGGCGAGCTGCCTGGGAGGGCTGTCATCCCCTCAGTGAACCTGGCATGACTTTGACTAAGAATGAGCTTTTATGTGCCGTCGCTAAGATTTCAGAGTTGGTTTGTTACTGTAGCATAACTTCCCTTATCCTAACTAACATAAGGAGACTATTCAAATAGAAGAGAAGAAAAGATTAAATGGCACACAGCAGGCAACAACATGTGTTCGTGAGACATTCGTAGAGATACCTAGAACATCGGCTAGAGACTCTGTAGACATAAAAACAACAGGCAGGTTAAGATTCAGCAAAAAACAAAAAGATTATTACTGTTCATATAATCCTTCCTCTTAAACCTCATTATAGTGTGTATTAGATCTGGTGGGGACCCCAGAGATGGCCTTTCCTCTTCCCTTAGTTTATATCTGTGCTCCCAAAAGCCTAGGGGTGCAACGTTGCTTGCCTAAGCACTCTCAGGAAACTGATGACATGGAGAAAGTGGGGTGAAGGGTAGCTTGAGGGGTCTAGTCGGTTCCAGGTAGGCACGACCTCATTTCCAACTCACTCGGGTTGGTAGTGCTCCGCTTCAATGCTCTTAGAGCACTTTGTTTTATTTGTACAATTGCATGATTGTATACACTTCATCGCAATTGTTTATGAATTCCTCAGCACTGTGAAATGCTTGATAATAGAAATCATGTCTGAATCTTTTTGTGTCCAGTGTCCAAACCAGGACTTGCACTTAAAAAAAAGAACTAAATGAAATTTTATCGAACAAATGAAAGTTCAGGTGGTGTCAACACTGAAGGTGGTTTGTTGGGTACATGGAAATGCATACATTACAATTATGTAAAAAATCCACTGAGAATTTTGGATATTAAAGGAAAAAATATCTTTTCCCACTGTGATAAAAGTGGATCTCCTACCATCCAGCCTAAAATGTTGCAATTCCCAAAGTTGGTGTATTCTTCAATTTGGTAATGATGGTACTTATAAATATAGAAATGCAACCTCAAAAAAAATAAAATGATGTATAACTTTTTATCTATTAACACCTTGGCGAAAATCAACCAACCAACCATATAGTATTAGCAGACAATAGGTTCCTGGTGGAATAGGGTGTAAAATACTCATTTATAAGAGAGTGGGAATAGGAATGTGACCCACATGGACCGGTAGGATATCAAAGTGAAGAATCTGGGCCATAATTGAATGACTTTATTAACATCATGATGACAGAGGAAAGGTGAAGATTTTGTCATTGTTTTGTCAAAATTCTAAGTTAGGCCCTATCTGAGTGTCTCATACGTAATTTCTTAGCCTTCTTTATTTTCTCCATACTTTCTAATACCTATCTTTTTATCTTGGAGAAAAGGGAGGGATTGAATTATAAATCCCTTTCACATTATACAATGTGACATTATTGATGTTAAATATATCTTGTGGGCAAATTCACTGCAATATGTTTTGTCATCAATGCCTGAAACAGTAAGATAAGTTTGCTTTCAGTTGT
The DNA here is from genome assembly GCA_039655065.1 of Glossophaga mutica. NCBI lineage: Eukaryota > Metazoa > Chordata > Mammalia > Chiroptera > Phyllostomidae > Glossophaga > Glossophaga mutica. The sequence continues at coordinate 7,450,937 of CM077305.1, forward strand.
CCCTACTTAGTGAAACACAACTTATGATGAGGTCTTGTCCTGCACCTGAAACCATCAGATTAAAATTAGGGAAAGTATAGACTCCCAGTCAGTGTCTGCCCCCTGTAAGAAAGGGCAGACTGACAGGCATAGCAATGTGAATTCTGATCATTGGATTATTCCCTCCTGTTTCATTTACTCGGACGACACATCCATTCACTATACCCTTAGGTGAGGCAGCGCGGTGTCACCAGAAGAATAAACATCTAAGGTGTGGACATAACCTGCAGGTACCAGGCAGAGCAAATCAAAAGTTGTAAGGGAAGACAATTCTCTACACGTACATGACCCCTGGAATAATAGCTGCTTTGAAATAGTTTTATAACCTACATATGCATTTCTGTATAATAGTTTAGTTTTTCTTGATTTTAAATTTCCTGCAAAAGAAATAGAGCTGTAAGTATCCTTTCGAGTCCTATTCCTTTCATTGAATGCTATCGTGAGATCCACCCATGAGCTGTGTGGGGCTGTAGTTAGTATTCTTTGGGATGAAGAGATCACAGTTTTATTCTCCCCACTGATGGTGAGCATTGCTTTCCAGTGTGTTTAAAGTGCTATAAACATGTGACAAAGTGTGGGGAAAAGTTAAATAGGTAAGAACTAAAACTTAAACAGAACATTTTGGGAACAATGTTTCACTGTAAGTTCTTCACAGGATAATTACTGAATCCAGACTGAGAATTTTTCCAAATCATCAATGTAAATACGAACCAAAGCAGATCTGATTTGGTCACAATGGCATAATTACAGACACAGTTAAGGATGGAAGCCAGCCCTCCAACTTTGGTAGTATAGAATGCTCTTAATTTTTCATGTTGGTAAATCTCTCCACCAGCACCCAGTACCCGGTAAGGGGTAACATGGTCAAGAGCCTCTGAACACCCCCTGACAGTCCACCCAAGGGGTCAGTCCCTAGACGGAAGTGAAAAACATTGGTGTTCTATTCAGAAAAAATTTAAATAATGGTTTGGGTATCCATTTGCTACAAAAGATGCAGCATTAAAAATACCTGAGGAAATGCTTTTTGGATTTTAGATGTAGTGGATTTACAATGAAATTATAGGACTTTTTTCAGTTTAAGTTTTTTTAAATTTGGTTTTCATTATAGTTTTCCAAATTGTTTGGTATTTTAGAAGCAAAACAAATTAAACCAAAATTGTTTTCTCAATATCATATAAAAAGTTGGCCATAAATTGGGAACCAAAATCAAATTTTGTTTCAAAGAATTAGCATGCAGCGGAAGAAAAACTATTCCAGGGGAAACATTCTGGGTGGCTTATGAGAGAAGAATCTCCGTAAAGTTCTATGCAATTAAAAAACAGATACCTTCCTTCCAGACAGTTTGAAATTTCAACATTTTTAGAAAGAGAAATGCAAATGGTCTGGCACTTGCTCTTCAGTTCTAACACAAGAAAGTAGAGTCTTCAGCATAAATGTCACCGCTCGGGAGAGGTAAGACACGCACCGGGTTGTTTTGCACTCTCCGCCCTGGATCCTGTGACTTGATACTCAGTGTTGACCATGAGGTTCATCTTGTCCTTTTTGCTATGACACAGACAAAAAGACCAGCTGTGCGTAAGTTGCCTGCTAAGGGGGCAGATAGAGAGTGGAGCATACACATGCAGAAATCTACACCGGCACAGCCATTGGTGATACGAGGGCTGAGCCAGTGGACCTTTTTCATCAAAGACAACGGGGGATGGGGTTGGAGGGGACTGAATGTGGGAGATGGGGGTGGTGGGTAAGGCCTGGGAGAGTAATGGGGGAAAATGGGGACAACCGTAGTTGAACAACAATAAAAAATGTTTTCACTATGTGTCTCTAGGCAGTGCTGAAATTTTTATATTCTATATGTGCCTTCTTTTGTTATTTGGTTTTGATTTGGCTTATTTTCTAAATAAAATTTCATTTCCTTTCAACTCCTTCCTGAAGTCACACTTTCCAAATAAAAATTTCCTCCTCCATTTTATTTCCTAAAGCATCCTCAGATGGAGAGGAGAATGAAGGTGTTACCTTTCTTGAAACCTGCCATGTTCACTTGCAATGCAAATTTCTCTTTTTTAAATTTTAATTGTTGTTCTTGTACAGTTTTCTGTCTTTTACTCCTATCCCAGCCCACTGCCCCAGCCCTCCCCACCTCCCTCCCATTTCCACTTCCACCCCACCTAGTTTTTGTCCATGTGTCCTTCGTACTTGTTGCTCCAAACCCTTCCCCTTTTCCCCTGAAATCCCCTCCCCTCTCCCCTCTGGTGACTTTCAGCCTGTTCTCAATTTCAGTGTCATTGGTTATATTGCAATGCAAATTTCTTAATGTTGGTAGTTAATCGACTTCTGTATCATCGTTACCAGACTGCGTGGCTACCACCTACTGGTCCCTTGTCTGTGTTATATGATTTGATTTCCTGCATTCGAATGGCTGTTTTACCAGTGATTTGGAATTTACCTAGATGGCTGAGATATGCATTATGCTTTCAGTTGTCCTTGAAATAGTGGCCCTTTTTATTCGTCAATTTAATTTTTTATTGAATTTACTGGGGTGACACTGGTTCACAAAGCCATACAGGTTCCAAGTGTACAACTCAATAAAACATCATCTGCACACTGCACGGTGTGTCCATCGCCCCCAGCACAGCCTTTTTCTGTTCCCGTTTCCCCACCTTTGCCCACCTCCACCTCTCCCCACCCCCCCTTTCCCTCTGGCTATCACCACACTGCAGTCTGTGTCTATGTGTTATGCATATGTGTTTTTTCGATTAATCCCTTCATCTTCCTTCATCTAGCTCCGCCCCCAACCCACCACCCCTCTGATAGTTGGCAGTCTGTTCCATGTGTCCAGGCCTTTGCTTCTATTTTGTTCATCACTTTATTTTTTCCATTAGATTCCACATATAAGTGAGGTCATATGGCATTTGTCTGTCTCTGACTGGCTTCTTTCGCTTGGCATAGTAATCTCAATAGAAAAATTGAGATTATTCCATCCATGCTGCCACGATAGAAAAATAAAATATCTCACCAATGAACTTGCACTCATCAACACATGATGTCAGTCTATTATCCCAAAAGTCAGCTAAACTTGAAGCTCATAGAGATAGGAATGACAGAAAGAAATAATAATGTACTTTGTAATTCAATGTAAACTGCCGTATTTTAGGAAATGTTGTGTTAAGAATATAAAAAAAGAAACACACAATTTATCATGTTTTTATGTTCCTCAAATGAATATCTATTGCCTAAATACTAAAAATGCCCTCATAACATTGACATGGAGAAAAGCTATAGAAAGAACATGACATTGAATTTTACTATCCCTGAACGTATTTCCCGCAGACACTAAGTGATGTATATATAAAGCTGTAAATGTATGATATTGTCACAAAGGAAATAAAATGAAGTATGTGAATTCTGCCCAACGGGGGACCAAAATCAAAAAGATCTTCAGCATAGAATAGTTTATATTAATACTCTGTTGTCTGAAAAACCAACAAGCCACTGGAGAATTCGGCAGAATAAAGACCTGAATAGAACCATTTCTATTGAAAGGCTATTTCCCAGTGTGAAGGCATTTTATCATACGCCTACTCATTCAGCTTGCACTGTTGTATGAAATTGTTTGACAGCACGGTAGGTGGAAAACCCAGAGAAAAACTGCCACATTGCTATGACTAGACAAAGCACAATACAGTGGTTTAAGTTCCAGTTTTAAAGAATACGTCAAATCTTCCACGGGATGGATATGTATTTTACTCTGACTGAAAACAATTAAATATGGCTTAAGTGAAATATAAACTATCTAATTAAAATGTTAATGACTCTTAGACACACTAATAGCTATCCTAAGAGCTGAAAATGCAAGGCCTAGCAACGCCTATAGAAGCTCTTTGACACCCAGGAAGTTGAAAATGAGTTTTAATCTTAAGTGTGTAACTCACTCCCTGCAAAACTCTTCCTCCCAGAGTCTTAGGCATCCTTGACTTAACCTGTCCTCTTCTCTTTTGCCATGACATGCCGTGCTCAGTTACAGCCTCTGTCTGAACCATGGGGCGTGGCCAAAGTGAGGATACGGGAGTAAAAGTGATTCACTGACAGGAAGCAAAGAGGAAAGCCAAGTCCATCCGTGATCCCTCTCACTTGTGTAGAAAATACGGAAATAAAGTGTGGTCACACTGTGCTTGACCTATAAAGAAAATATCGATGTTTAATACAAAGTTGAACTAAAACCCAGACAGTTTCTCTGCCCCCCACGTAAGTCTTCACATATCATCAACGGTGAAGGTTAACCAAGGTCAGCCATAGAACTGTAAGGAATATGATACACACGGTTACAGTTGCAGTGATCTCCCTCCGAATTCCTGAAAAAGATTTCAACAAAACAAAGAAAAAAATGATGGATATACCAAAGTCCTGACAGGAAACCACACTCAAACGGGTTAGCTGAGGGTAGCAATCGAATCTTAAAGGTTCTGGCTACTTCCTCTGTTGTGTTCCCACTGAACCTCATACGCAACCCTCACACGACATCAGCTGCTTGTCCCACGACCCAGCAAGCCCCTCCAGAATAATGGTCAGGCCTTAATCACACATGCGCTCCCTTCACCACCTCTTCACTTTCCAGGCACAAAAGAGGGTACAAGTTTTGTTTTGCTTTGTTTTCTAAAGAAAAAAGCTTAGCCCTGGCTGGTGTAGCTCAGTGGATTGAGCGCGGGCCTGCGAACCAGAGGATCGCGGTTCGATTCCCAGTCAGGGCACATGCCTGGGTTGCAGGCCAGTTCCCAGCGTGGGACACATAAGAGGCAACCGCACATTGATATTTCTCTCCTTCTCCCTCTCTCCTACCCTTCCCCTCTAAAAATAAATAAATAAATATTTAAAAGAAAAAAGCTTAGAAATGAATATTCACACTGTGTAAGTTTGCCAAAGGATAAGAAGTAAGAAGTTGGGGAAGGAGCTAATACATCAAGACTCAGTTAGACAGCTATGCTGGGTGTTTGACGAATCTCTTTTCTATTGCCTGTTACAATTATGGTTTTCCACTCTGGATCTGTCTGATGACCTCTCTGAACTGTGAGCAGTGCCGTGGTAAGCTATTGCCTTGCCGCAACACAGAGACCTACGTCCGCACTAAGATCGTATCTCCATTGCGAAGCAGACAGCGACGTCGGTTTGAATCGCACGCTCCGCTCCGCCAGGGCAAAGGCCTTCCCTTCTTTCAGATAAGGGCTGGTACTGGGCCTGCCCTGCCTGACCCTCGGGACGCAGCTCTGGTTTGTCGTAAGTCTGGAAGGAAGTGTATCATTAGTTGACACGGAAGCTGAGAGACTCAGTCCCCTTCTGTTTATCATTAAAAGTCGACTGGGAAACCCGGCTCTCTTGTTCAAAGAATTCTGCTCCGATTTGCACAGCCCTGTCGAACTTTTTGGTACACGTGGCTGCCATGTTGGTACAGTATAGGAAACTGGCCACATTAAATACCTGCGGGGCGGGGAGATCTGAATGAGAAACTGCCAAACTGCCCTGAGCTCAGCCGGGAGCCTCAGGAGAGGGTCGGGGCTGATGGTTTCTCCACTTTCTGCTCAGGAACATCGGAAGTGGCTACTTTTCCAAAGGCATACTCTTAATCATGCTGCTTGGAAAAGAACTCTTTTTCTGCTATAAATTACGGCAAGAAATAAATCCTGCTGACTTTTCACAAAGCATCGTGACCGGGTGGGCTCCCACGTATTTCTGTCTCCAAAGGCAGCTGTAAGAGGGCCGTGCCCCTACTTAGTGAAACCTGCTTTGACGGTTAAGGACTTCTGTTCGCAGGGTTTTCAAAGAAAGTGCATCTATTTTAGCGCAGTTGCTTGCCATGACTCATTTTCTGTTGCTTTACCTAAAATCATTCTCATTTATCTAAGAATTTGGGAGAAATAGCTATTCCACATCAGTTTTCCAGGTGATTACAGGAAAAATTTATTTTGGTCACATTGGGAAAAATATTAAGACCTTACTAAACACGTTCCACGTGGGTCAAGTTCACCATTTTCACCTGAACTCCCCTGGGCCGTGCTGGCCTGCGGACAGCGGTGTCTTGTCCCGCTGAGTTCCTGGTACTCGGTGTGGTGAGCGGTGCCTCTGGTCAGTCAGCTGTCACCACTCAGTGTCTGCCTTGTCACTGGAGTAGCAGTGACCGCACTCTGTCTTCGCTGAGTTTATTGATTTTGAAGGCATTCAACACATAGGTATTAAGTTAATGGATATTAATGAATAACTCAAATGCCTCTGGCTTGTTGCCTCTCCTTACAGGTGTACAACCAGAGATCCTTCCCAGTTATTTTGGAGTATCCCCCAGGGGCTCTTCCGTTTACTTGGAAAAAGATCCGTTAACGTTCTTCTCTTTTTACAATGACGAGAACCATGCTTGCTGTTCTAAGTTCTTTTTTTTTAAATATATTTTATTGATTATGCTATTACAGTTGTCCCATTTCTCCCCCATCATTCCCCTCCACCCTGCACACCCCCTCCCACCCACATTCCCCCCTTTAGTTCATGTCCATGTGTCATAAGTTCTTTAGCTTCTACATTTCCCACACTATTCTTGCCCTCCCCCTGTCTATTTTCTACCCACTATCTATGCTACTCATTCTCTGTACCTTCCCCCCCCCCACACCCCTGTTGTTAACCCTCCATATGATCTCCATTTCTGTGGTTCTGTTCCTGTTCTAGCTGTTTGTTTAGTTTGCTTTTGTTTTAGATGTGGTTCTTAATAGCTGTGAGTTTGCTGTCTTTTCACTGTCATATTTTTATCTTCTTTTTCTTAGATAAGTCCCTTTAACATTTCATACAATAAGGGCTTGGTGATGATGAACTCCTTCAACTTGACCTTATCTGAGAAGCACTTTATCTGTCCATCCATTCTAAATGACAGCTTTGCTGGATAGAGCAAATTTGGATGTAGGTCCCTGCTTTTCAAGATTTCAAATATTTCTTTCCAGCCCCTTCTTGCCTGTAATGGACTTAAATTCACCAGCGTTAGCCTCCTATCAACCATAGTACAAGTACACAGTACACTTTACGTAAAAAACGTGGGGGACTTTCCTCCATCTTGATTTCTACTTTGTTCGCTGGTCCCATAAATGCCGATGTTTCATAAAAGTGCTCGTGAGGCCAACTGATTCGGCTTCTGCCTGCACACCCTCCCTCCCCACGTGCTGCTGCGCGGTCCGCAGGCCCGGAGCTGGGCAGAATCACCACGCCACTCTCTTCCCGTGTCCACCTCTCTCTTCTTTCTCCCCACTTACGTTTACTCGGAGTATTCTGATTTTTCCATCAACCAAAGTCAAAACTTCTCATTCATATCCCCATACAAGTGGATATTAAGGGCGTCTCATTAAAGATCATTTCAAAATACTCCTTCTATCCCTTTTCCTTCGCTGCTTTAGTCGACCCTGGGGGCGGGGAAGCAGATAAGTAAACAGCAGTATTCACATCCCGGTGCTGATCGCCACCGAGTACCACAAACTAGACAGCGCAAGACAACAGAAGTTTGTCCTTTCAGAGTTCAGCGTCCAGAGTTCAAAATCAAAGTGTCGGCAGGGTTGCCTCCTTTCACGGCTCATGGGGGATCCTCAGGCCCCTCTCCCAGCTTCCGTGATGCCCTGATTCTTGGCCTTTCTTGGCTCATTGCCGCTTCGCTCCAATCTCCGCCTCCACGGGTGCATGGCCTTCTCCCAGTATGTCTGTTAAATAAGGCTTTACATGTCCTTCCATGTTTTTATGACTAAACATGTCATTTATATTCTATTTGATACTAGTTTACAATCTTTTTCTAACCCTACAGTATACAGGGTGGGACAAAAGTAGAATTATAGTCATTCATATGGAAAATAATGCAGTAATTTATGAGTAATAATACAAGAATAAGTGGTTGTGTGTACTCACAATTGTAAACCTACCTTTGCCCCATTCTGTATATAATATTGAGTATGTTTCTGTATCCTTTGATATTTGCAAACATGATTTTCAATAGCCATGATGGAGGAGGTTATAATTTATTTACCCAATTTTGTGTAGTTGGACATGTACATTGTGCTCAATTTTACCATAATTAGTCACACTACTGTGATTAACATTGCTGTGTATAAACATAGTTCAGTTCATTTCTTTAGGTTGTTACAACTTTACAAATATAACATTAAATTCTAACAAAATTGGGTATATGTTAATGGATTTTGCTTGTATATATAGGAAACTCATATAAACCTCCACGCGCTAGGTACAATGCATTTTTTTATTTCTACAGCAAAACCCCAACAGGTGGCGCTGCTGGTGCAGATTCCTGAGCTGGAGGCTGCCTGGGTGCAGCCAATGCCTCCAGCACAGGGACAAGGCAGGGTGTGCGTCTGTGCAGCTGACGGCCTTACCAAGATCTATATGCCAATTGTATGGAAAGAGTTCTAGAAAAGCGAGAAAAAAATTATGTTGAAATTGAGATGTCCATTATGGGCTCTGGGGAAATAGAGGCATTGGGACATACTATTTTCCATCTCTACTCTATTAGCACATCTCAGAACACCAACGCTTTATTGATTTTTTTTCTCAGAAACATCTTCATGAGAGGCCAGCAAGGAGTTCAAGTTCGCCAACGCCAAGCTGAGGGTGCCACACCTTCACAGATACCACCCCCCCCCTGCAAGCTCATACTACCCCAGTTTTTCAAAATCCCACACCATCTTTTTTGTTGAAACTACCACACTGTAAGTCTCATTAGGTGTTTTATAAAATACCTGTTAGCTGTTTTCTAATTGAGAAGGTTCTGTTCTTTTCACCTCAAGGAATCACTTAGGAGACCAACAGCAATATGTAATCATTAGATTTGATTGAATCTCATTGATTTGAATGTTAATGTTTGGTTTCACTGAAAATTTGATGACACTTACATAGTTGTCTCTCTTCGCCAGCCTGTCCCCCCCCCTCCCGACTTCTCCCACCATGGCATCCGACACTGGTCCTGTGCCAGCTAAGTCAGAAGGAAGCAGTCTACTGTCATGGTTCATAAGATGCGTAACGGTACATACCATGCACTGTGAGCACGGTTTTCATCGTGTCTGAAAGCCGGTAAGCAGCTGTGGGTGATGCCAGATAGGAGCACTCAGCTCCTCCTGCTCGGACACCTCCCCTATCAGTTGCCAAGGGAACCATGTCCCTGAGTCAACAGTAAAAGACTCATCAAATTTGGTTGTTTTTTTTTTTCTTTTGCCTTGACAAGAACCGCTAAAAAGTGTTCTTGCACCAGAGCACAAGGGCCAATCTTTTCAATCATTTCTTCTCATGGATCTGAAAGCAATCTTTATTTGTAGTGAGGGATGCAAAAGGGAAGGAACTAGGATGACCCCGGGCTGTGAAAATTAACTGAGGTCAATGCCCTAGAAACGGCATGCAATGGTTCTCCGAAAAGAAAAAATAAAATTTGGTATTTTCATATTTTGATAGAATTTTCAGCTATGTGTCCTGTTCAACTGGAGTAGAGTGGATGGAGTAGTTTGGATTTTATTCTGACCAGTGTTGGATGCACCAAAGAGGCGCATGATGAGTCTGCCCTGTGAGTCAGGACAGCATCTAAAACTCCTTTGTTTCCTTCTGTAGTGAGTGTGCTTACCCACCAGCGCAAGGATAACTCTCAGCAAATGCAGAGAACTGCCCCCTCAGCTGTTGCCAACCTACAGGTCTTCCTGCACCGGGTGGGGCGGGGCGGGGCAGGGGGGGGTGGTTCTGGGGGCGGGTGCCCCGTGCCTTGAGTTGTAAGCAATACAGCTCTACAAATGTAAGAAGGAAGTCCCTTTGAAGAGAAAGGATGGGCCCCTCGCCCCCTCCCCATCATGAGAGTTTGGGGTGAGAGTTTTCTGAGAAAACTCAGTCTGCCTACTCACCCCCATTCTCAGTCTTTTATGCAGAAAACGTGAAGTCAAAGTAAGCCTTATGGGCAATCCTCATTCAGGAAAATGAAAACAGGCTCCTGGGAGAGCCCAGCTGAACGGCAAGGCAGCTAGAGAGTCGGGTCAGGGGCGGAAAAAGCCAGCCCCACTCTTTTGGCCCAGTTTTCTCTCTGTAGAGGGAAGGGTTCTGATTGCTTTTTACTGTGTTTTATACCAGGCGAGCCACCTTTCTGAATCACGGCCCAGTTTCTCAATGGGGACCCTTTATCAAATTGTGACCCATGCCAGCATCACCAGAGAGGGTCGTGAAATAGCCCCGTGTCCTGGGCTGGAGCCCAGACCCGTGGAATCAGTCTCTGGGAGCAGAGCCCAAGCACCCCCACCTGTAACAATGACTCCCGGGAGCTGATTTACATAATCCCTGACGACTGACCAAGAGTGCCAGGTTGGCCGCAGACAGACGCCCCTCTCGCCCCTCTCGGAACACAAGTTCTCAGTCTGGAGGAGCTTTGGGGGAGGGGGGCCTGGGACGTTTCTAAGGTGGTTTGAAAATTTTTGTGTGTGAGTGTGTGTACATATATTTTTCTGCTGAGGACTTTTAGATCCTCAGTCAGATCCCCAAGGGAGTCCATGTCTCTCCACCAAGTGTGAATGACTGCCTGTCCATGGAAGTCACGGCGGGTGTCCTCCAGACACAGTCTCCGGAGTCACCTCCTCTCCCACGCTCACTCCTTCCCTTTGCCCGCCCCCCACCCTGCAGCACCCTGGCCCTGCCCCCAAACTTGGACATTGCAATCGTCAATGTCAACAACTACACTTGGTTTGTCGGCAAACAAAATGATACAGTGAGTATTTTAATGGCTTTCCTTTTCGGACTAAATGAGTGCCTCAAACTGGGAAACAAAAGGTTAATTCTGTCCTCTGCCCACATAATAAAAACAAAATCAGTGTTGATGCGGTCACTTCACTTCTCCAAACACCAGAGTGGTTTCTGAGAAATCTCTCGCCACTTGGAAGAGTGAGCGATTAGAACACTCCTGATTAGAGAAATCAGATTAATTGGCCTGACGTGTGACGGGAGAGTGTGTTCTTTAATGAAGATGGCTGTGCAAAGTGGGTGCCCCCAGCGCTCGCCCAGAGTGGCTCAGGAGCGAGGGCCATTTCTCAAAGCGCACTCAGAGCACTGTGTAACCCCGGGGGCTGCTCGGGAGGCCAGTTAAGACCCTCAGTCCCCGTCCACATCCAGACGCTCACGGTCAGAATCACGGGTGTCGGGGACAGAGGATCGGCAGTTAGAATGAGTTCCGAGGAGACTGGTGGCTGAAACAGGCTACAGTTTGAGAGTTCCCAGTAACATTGCTCCTGAGTCATCTTCACCTAAAGATGAAGAAGGTTCTGGAACAAAGAAGGCAGTGCTGTTGAGCCTGGAACCCGAGGCACATCCTTAGTAAACAGCAAGAAGGGCCCCAGTCTCTTCCCACAGGGGATTACAGTCCTGTCCAGGTGTTCATTTCAGAAGGTTGAGGATTGGAACACGACTACATAGTCAGAAAAATTCTGTCCTGGACACAGTGAAGAAGCACTTTACACCACAGCATTTAGTGGAGATCTTAAAACTTCGTTGTTCTCCATTTGAAACTTCCCAATGAATGTCATCTCCTCTCAACCAAAAGGGCTCATTGAACTTAAGTACAGAAGGATAAATTTCAAAAGTACAGAGCAATTCAAATTCCAACTCTAAGATTCTCTGATTGACTAAGGATGTTCAGAAGGGAGCTTGTCCATCCCTGGTCTAGCAGGCCTGGGGCAGGGTGGGACTTCACATACTGTAATTTGCTGCTCTCAGAAGGGTGAAACCAGGGCGGAGGTGGGAGGGGATAACGCTGGGGGTTGGGGGCCGGGTTGTAAATGAACACGTATAAAGGACACATGGACAAAGCCAAAGGGGGGTAGGACTGAGGGTGGGAGGTGGGGATGGCTGGGGTCGGTGGGAGTGGTTGGGGGGGATGGAGACAACTGTACTTGAACAACAATGAGAGAGAGAGAGAGAGAGAAGAAGGGTGTGGGGGGCAGATGGGGGAATCTATTCCCAATTTGGTCAGTCCCCAGAGAAACAAAACATGTCTGTTCTACTTTTTTCTTTCCCTTTCATTATTTTCGACATTGTTTCTGCCTCAGGTTCAGGCTCAGATGTTTCTCTGATGGTCATTGTTTTCACACCAAAGCATTTCTAAGGAGGTTGGAACTAAATCTGTAGCTACAAATAACACCATTAATTTACAGGTAATTAGTAAGAATGTATGCTATGTCTTGTTTATTTTTGCTCCCTCCAAGTGTCTATGCAAAGAGAAATGCCTCCTAGAAATTACCGTATTTTTAGACTATAAGACACACCCCCCCAAATTTGGGAGGAATAATGGTTGTTAATGCTGCTGTTGAGTTCTGTTTACATTTACATTGGTGAAATATTATGTTATTTGTTATTAAATATTTTACCACACTTTTTGCTTCAAAAAATTTTTTTCCCTATTTTCTTTCTCTAAAACCTAGGTGTGTCTTATGGTCCCCAAAGTACAGTAAGTTATTTCCTTCATTTTAATGAAGAGGAAAAGAATACTAAAGCAGGACACTAAATTCACTAGGAGGTATAAGCAAACTAGCAGATACAAACGGATGTCGGAGAGTTATATCCACCCCCGCCTGCTGCCACGCACTTCTGTGGAAAGAATTCCTAGGTAGGGTTTGCTGAAAGACCTCTTTTTCTAGCCTGCCAAATCATGTTAATGAGGTCATTCACATGGCTTCCATGAAGGGCTCAGGCGTTGAGAGCAACACGAACATTTGGACGGGAGGATTAGAGAGTAAGGATTAGAGCACAACTCATCTCTGCTGACTTGGTATTTATTTTGGTTGGCAGAATAGTGTCCCCCACCCCAAAGATGCCACCCACATGTGCGCAGACTGTGAACATATTAATTTCCATGGCAGGGGAGTCGAGTTGCAGATTAAGGTAGCAACCTTAATTCCTGAGGGTGCTCATCAGCTGACTTGAAGAAAGATTAGCATAGATTACATCCCAGAGTATTCAGGGGGGTCCATGTAATCAGAAGGGTCCTGCAACGTGAAAGAGGAGGGCCTAGAAGAGGCGGAGTACAGGCACACCTGGGAGACATCACAGGTTCGGTTTCAGACCACGGCAGTAAGGGGAGTGTTATAATAAAGGGAGTTACACGAAGCCTTTGGTTTCCCAGCGCATGTGAAAGTTATGTTTACACTATACTGTAGTCTATTAAGAGTGCCATTGCATTATGTCTTAAAAAACTGTACATATTTTAATTTAAAAAAACTTTTTTTTTTTTGCTAAAAAATGCTATCCATCATCTGAGTCTTCAGTGGGTTGAAATCTTTTTGCTGGTGGAGGGCCTGGGCTGGACGCTGAAGGCTGCGGACACAGGTCAGGGCGGTGGCTGCTGAAGGCTGGGTGGCTGTGGCAGTTTCTTCAAACAAGACGACAGTGAAGTTTGCCGCATCGATCGACTCTTTTGTGACTGATTTCTTTGTAGCGTGTGATCCTATTTAATGGCATTTTTACACAGAGCAGAACTTCTTTCAAAATTAAAGTCGATCTTCTCAAATCCTGCTGCTGCTTTCTCGACTAAGGGTATGTCACATTCTACGTCCCTTGTTGTCATTTCAGCAATCTTCACAGCGTCTGCAACTGGACTGGGTTCCGTTTGAAGATAGCATCATAAAGAATCTCTAGCACCCAAGGGACTTCAGTTCTGGGGAGACAGCGGTGTTGAAGTTCGGGCCGTGCCTTTGGGAACCCTGAGCCTTTTAGTGGGAAGCAGGGCATGGGACGGAGAAGATGCTCGATTGGGGGTGAGCGGCTCGGGCACTGTCTACTGGGAAGAGAACCTGGTTTGACAGTGCCCATCACCTGTAAACCACTTAGGAACGCCTGCTGTGTTCGGGTTTTCTCAGGCATTGCGCAAAGGACGGCAGCACTGAAGACTGAACTTCTTACTCCGTTGCTTATTTCTAAGTGAAGACCCTGGCTGGCAGGCTGCTCTGTCCCTCCCCCACCAGCTCTCCTGCCCAGGTAACGACTGCTTGTGTTCAGAAAGCTGCTTTAAGAACGGCCCCTTCCTCCCCTCGTGGCTTTCCCCTGCCGGCTGTAATAACCACGGTATTCGCCACGCTCAAAGAGCCCATGCCTGTGTCTTCATGAGTGAAGATTTTTTTTCATTTCCTTCACCCCATAAAAGTGTTACATTTTAAACATGTGAAATGCCTTTCCCAACTCTGAAAATCAGCAAAGCAACCTTTTGTAGAACTTCAAGTTTTAGGACAGATCTTTAAAAACTATCTTTAAAATCTAGAAAAGATAACTAATACTCTATAGTACATAATTATACCACTCTCTCTACTGGGTGATTTTGCATGTATCACATTTAATACCCACAGCAACCCTGTAAATGATACATAATGCCTGTTTTTTCACAAAGAAACAGTGGCTCGGAGAAGCCCTAGCGAGTTTCCAAGTGTCCCCGAGATGGAAAGCGGCAGAACTGGGAACCGAAGACCAGGTCGGTCTGATTCTCGGTCCTGCTGCTTCTCCCACAGCGCGCTGCTTTACGGCGAAACATAAATCCGAGTGTGAGGTCGAGACCTTTACCGTGGAGACTGATGCAAAATAAATATTTGCTTATAGGTGTATTTTTTTTTTTTTTACTTAATTTTATATTTAGGGCGGTTTTAGGTTTAGAGGGAAACTGTGCAGAGTGTGAAGTCCCTCGTTTACCTCTTCTGCAGCCTGCCCCAACACACAGCTTCTCCCATTTTTAACTATTTATATGATGGTATTACTATTGGGTACAATTTAGGAGCTAAAACGGATATATTACTATTAACAAAAGTCCATAGTTTAGTGTTTCCTTTCCGTATTATCCAGTTCAGTGGGTTTTGACAAATACAAAATGTCATGCACCCACCACGACAGTTTCACACAGAATAATTTCAGTCCCCCCAAAACATCTCTCCCTTCCTCCCTCTGAACCTCTGATCTCCCTTTCCCCTCAGTTTTGCCTCTTCCAGAATGTCGCATAGTTGGAATCACAGTCTGTATCTTTTTCAGACTGACTTCTTTCACATAGGACTATGCATTTGAAGTATTATTTTTTTATAGCTTGATAGCTCATCTCTTTTTGTCACTGAGTGACGCTCCATTGTATGGGTAAACTACACTTCATTTACTCATTCACTTATTGAAGGGTTTCTTGATTGCTTCCAATTTTGGGCAATTTTGAATAAAGCTGCTATAAATATTTGTGCAGGTTTCTGTGTCAGTATAAGTTTTCAGCTCATTTGGATAAGTGCCAAGGAAGATGACTGCAGAGTTGCATGGTAAACTTTTGTTTAGCTTTGTAAAATATTGCCAAACTGTCACCCAAAGTGGCTGTACCATTTTTGCACTCCACCACCAATAAATGAGAGAATCCTGCTGATTCACATCCTTGCCAGCATTTGGTGTCGTCAGTGTTTTGGATTTTTGCCATTCCAGTAGGTGCGTAGTGGTATCTCATTGTTTTTATTTACAATCCCCTACTGACAGGGTTGAGCATCTTTTCAAATTCTTGTTTGGCATCTGTGTATCTTCTTTGATGAGAGCTCTGTTCAGATCCTTTTGCCCGTTTTGTAATCAGAATGTTTGTTTTCTTATTGTTGAGTTTCAAGCGTTCTTTGCATGTTTTGGATGCCAGTCCATTAACAGATATGTGGTTTGCAAATATCTTCCCCCAGCCTGTGGCTTGTCTTTACATTCCTTTGACAGTGTCTTTCACAGAGCAGAAGTTTCTAATTTTAATAAGGTTCAACTTGTCAATCTTTCCTTTCACGGCTCTAGCTCTTAGTGTCGTATCTAAAAGGCCATTCGCTGGCTGGGTGGCTCGTTGATTGGAGCACCGTCATGCCCACTGACAGGTTGTGGGTTTGAATCCTGGACAGGGCGCATGTCTAGACTGCGGGTTCCACCCCCAGTTGGGGCATGCGTGGGAGTCAACCAATCCATGTTTCCTCTCACACATCAATGTTTTCTTCTCTCTTTCTATTTCTGTCTCTGCCCCCACATACCTATCGCTCTCTCTAAAAGCAATAAATGTATCCTCAGGTGAGGATTTAAAAAAAAAAAATAATAATAATAAAAGGCCTTTGCCACACTGAAGATCATCTAGACTTTCCCCTACTTTATCCTAAGAGTTTTATTGTTTCGCATGTTACATTGAAATCTATGACGTGTTTAAGTTAATTTTGTTAAATGTGCAAAGTCCATGTCTAGATTCATTTCTTTGCACGTGGATGTCCATTTGTTCCATCCAGCACCATTTGTTAAAAAGACCGTCTTTGCCCCATTGACCTTGCTCCTTGTCAAAGATCAGTTGACTGTATATCTGCGTGGGTCTATTTCTGGTCTCTCTATTCTGTTCCTTTGATCTGTTTTTCTATTCTTTCACCAATAACATATTGTCTTAACTAGAATTTTAGAAGAATATGAAAAGAATGTAGTTACAAGGTCCTTTGCAGCAGGGCATGGGAATACTTTTTTTTACACCGAGGACACATTTGTTCTTTATCAGTTAATCATTCTTTCCGTACACCCTTTGAAATATTGCAGAAGACCATTGGTTCTGGTTCTGTTGATCTAGAGGAGGACTTTCAGGTATTTCTTCCATCTTTTCCCTTCTATATCCAGAAGGAATGGGCTGTAATTGGTTTGGATTAAAGACAGTTAATTGGTCAGTGAGTGGATAGAGTACCAGCCAAGTTACAAACAGAGAATTGGAAAGTGTGGGGTCTCATCTGAGCTCTCTTTCCAATAACCCTGAGACACTGTCTCTTCTCACACTTACCTAAAGCGGAGAGAATAGAGGTCATTCTCATTTGGGTGCATGCCTCCATACCACCCATGCGCATGGAGAAATAAGTCCTCTCAGTCATTTGGACTCTTTTCTACTTCTTCAAGACCTTCCAAGAGTGGTAGCATCAGGGACTTTGCTTCGAGGTTAAGTGGATTAAACAGGATTTTCTGCCACTTCATGTAAATCCTTGAGGTCAGCCAAGATTAGATAAAGTATTTCCCTGCAAAAATTTGTGCAGCTCTCTAGAGCTCCTCCTTGGCATTTGCAACCAATGCCTCTGCTAGCAATTAAGTATAACATTTTTCTTGCTTCGTTTTTCTGGGTAATGACCTTCAAGTGAGATATTAAAAGCCCATTCCAGCAATTTCTGGGATTCTTGGACATATTCCATAATATCTTCTATATTGCATATCAACAAGTCTCACTGCTAGTGTGATCATGGCTTTCTATTTTGATACGACTTAAACATGAAATTCAAACCTTTGTCAGTTTGGTCCATACTAGATTCTCCATTAACTAAAATAAAGTTTAGTTTACCTTTGTTGGTTTGGATAAATAGCCAAATTGGTAAGTTACATTCACAGCTATTCACTATTTAAAAGGATAAGACATAACTTGGGCTTCAAAATACAATCAGGGCTCTGCATGTAGGTTAGCTGATTTCAGAACACCCCTGTTACATCAACAACTGTGCATACAATTTCTCTGATTTTAAAGGGCCACCTACTAAATGTACCAGTCCCTTTTCTTGTATAAAAAAGGAAACACTTTAGGTTAGACATTGATTCCCTTTTACTTCATTCATTCATTCAAATACTTCCTGAACATTTATTATACACCAAATGATGGGAGAACACACATGAGTGAGAAGTAGTCCCATTCCTGAAAGAAATTACAGCCTATAGAGAGTACCTTCTAATATGATGCCAGGGAAGGTTTGTTTCTGTGTCTTTAACACACAAGACGTCTGAACCTTAATTGCCAAGCATGAACCATTTTATCTGCCAGCGAGTAGTTCAATCAAACACACCTAATATGGCTTATAATCTCTCCTAGTTTCAAAAATAAATCTTTAAAATTAATCTTTCAAAATCAGAAACTAGACTTTCAGTCAAGATGGAGGTGGTAAACACACCTCACCTACACGCAAGACTGTAGTAAAAAATACAGCTACGCTACAACACAAATGTCACCCAGAATTTTCAGAAAATCGTGCTGTGTAGAAGTCCGACAACCAAGGATTTAAAGAACCCACCTTCATCCAGATGGGTAGGAGGGGCAGAGAAGTGGAGAGTCATGAAGATGGGACTAGGTGGTCTCGCATGCACATGTGGTGGATAAAAAAATGAGAGGGATACCTCAAGAGTGAGGGATCCCAGCCCCAGCCCAGACCACCCAGCCCAGGGCCCCAGCGCCAGGAAGCTAAGTCCCCATATATCGTCTGTAGAATCCAGTGGAGGTTGGGGCAGCAGAAGAAACTGTGCCCTCTTAAAGGGCCCACAACAGACTTAGAACTCACATAGACCCACCCACTCTGGGATTCAGCACCAGGACAACAGCTGGAAGGGCACCAGTGGCATATGGGGAGAAAGTGAAGTGCGAGTGAAGAGACAGCTCCCTCCCAGGAAAAACTCCAGAGGCCAGGTAGTGCATTGTCCCCTCTGCAAGCCCTCCCCTAGACAGAGCAACAGAGGGGTGATATGGGTTGCCCTACCCTGGTGATTAAATAAGGCTCCACCCCGTATAACTTAACAGGTGTGCTAAGACAGAATTAAAGTAGCTCTACCTATACACAGAGGAACAAACAGAGAGACACTGCCAAAATGAAAAGACAAAGAAATATGGCCCAGATGAAAGAACAGAACAAAACTCCAGAAAAAGAACTAAATGAAATGGAAATAAGCAACCTATCAGACGCAGAGTTCAAAACACTGGTTATCAGGGTGCTCCAGGAGCTCACTGGATACTTCAATGCCATAAAAAAAAACCCAGGCAGAAATTCAGGTTGAATTAGGTGAAATAAAAAAAAAAATCTACAGGGAACCAATAGTGGTGAGGATGAAGCTGAGAACCAAATCAAGAATTTGAAACCCAAAGAAGGAAAAAGCATTCAATCAGAACAGCAGGAACATCTTTAAACATCCAAACATTTGAATGATGGGGGTGCCAGAAGGAGAAGAGGAAGAGCAAGAAATTGAAAATTTATTTGAAAAAATAATGAAGAAAAACGTCCTTAATTTGGTGAAGGAAATAGACATATAAGCCCAGGAAGCACAGAGAGTCCTAAACAAGATGGACCCAAAGAGGACCACACCAAGACACATTATAATTAAAACGCCAAAGGTTAACGATAAAGAATCTTAAAACCAGTAAGAGAAAAGTAGAAAATTACCTACAAAGGAGTTCCCAGAAGGCTGTCAACTGATTTCTCAAAAGAAAGTTTGCAGGCTAGAGGAGACTGGCAAGATGTATTCAAAATGATGAAAAGCAAGGACCTACATCCAAGATTACTCTATCCAGCAAAGCTATCATTAAGAATTGAAGGACAGGTAAAGTGCTTCCCAGACAAGGTAAAACTAAAGGAGTTCACCATCACTAAGCCATTATTTTATAAAATGCTAAAGGGAATTATATAAGAAAAAGAAAATCAAAACAATGAACAGCAAAATGGCAATAAATTCAAAACTATAAATAATTCAATCCAAGTAAACTAAGCAAACAAGCAGAACAGGAACACAATCACAGATATGGAGATCATTTGGAGGGTTATCAGTTGGGAGGGGGAAGGGGGAAAAGAGGGAGAAAGGTGCAGGGATAAGAAGCACAAATCTGTAGGTACAAAATACAGAGGGGGGTGTTACGAACAATATAGGTAATGGAGAAGCCAAAGAATTTATATGCATGACCCACAGACATGAACTAAGGGCGGGGGGACTGCTGGAGGGAATGGGGTACCAGGTGGAGAGGGGCAAAGGGGAAAAATTGGAACAACTGTAATAGTGTAATCAATAAAATATATTAAAAAATAAATTTAAAAAATCAGAAACTCATTGTTCTCTATTTACATATCAATTTAAATCACCATCTCTGTGGTCTTAGGTCTTTTGGGGGGGTTGTTGCTGTTAGCGAAGGGCCATGGCCCATAGATCAACAGGAATTTGGATTTGGTAGCAGTGAGCTGGTGAAAGGTTAGCCTCCTGGGCTGTAGAAAGAACCTTGTGCTCTGATGAAAGCGAGAGGAGATCACGGCTGTGGGTGAGATGAGGGGACCGATGGCTGAGTGCACGGCGCACCCGATTAGTTTTTAAACCCCGGAATGATGACTTAATAACGGCTTTTCCTCCCAATTAATTCCAGCCTGAGGGGGCTATCTTCCAATCTACAGCTCAAATAGCTGCAAGGAGAAAGGTCTCTATGTATTTAATGTGTTAATAATTCACGAAATGCCAGACTTGCAGACATAAATGATTCTGCATGAGAAAAAGAAAAGCTGGAATATAAGACTCAAGAGCTTAACAGACACAGTTTGCAACCATAGAGTACAATTAGGATCAACGTCTGAGCTTGCTTTAAAGAAGTCTTTACTCACCTTTGACCAGAAACGTGCAAGTCAGTACCTATAACGCTAAGTCCCAGAGAAAAGGCTATGAAACCATTTGCGTAGATGAGCCAGGGAAGTGCAGACAATGAGTAGAGCCAAGAAAAAAAAAATACTGATGATGATTTAAAAATAGGAACAAACAACAGTAAATGGAAAAAAAATCACTCAGGGATGAACCGTGTGGTCATCCAACACTCCTGTGCAGCTGCTCTGGTCTCTTTTCGGAATGCGAGCCAAGAGAATAACTCAGGGAGCTATTCTCGACTTTACGGCCCTGGCAGTTTGCAGGGATTCTCGGAGTCGATGGACACGGATGGAGAATTTCAAATAGGCTAGAGCCTGCCTGAAATTTCCAGATGCTAAAATTGGCACACAAGCCTTCGTATCAGCGGCATGTTCTTACATAAAAGGCCAACATACATAATTTGTTTTTATGTCCATCTTTGTATATCATATTTTTAATTTTAAGTGCTTCAAATTATTTTATCTTGAGAGGTATATGGGCCATTTATCATCTCCCTTTTTTCATTTTCACTTTTCTTTTCTTGTTCAAAATGTAAATCTAGTTTATACAAAGAAAGAAACTTCATTTGCTGAGTGCTTACTGTGGGCAGACCCTGTAATATTCATAGATGACGTGGCAGAACATAGAAATTCTGGGCCCTTAAGGTGTGCTGGGGAAGGGACAATATTGCAACGTTATGGGCTCAGCGCTGAAGCTCTGGCCTCCAGAGGTGGAAGGAATAAAGGGTGAGCGCATTTTTGCTTTCTGAAGGTGAGCAAACAGCATGATGTCGCGCAGGTTCTATGGCCCAAACAAAATGTGCACCTGCCTGAGTTCCAGAAGGCAGCAGCACAATGCGGAAGCTCCTGGATTATAAACTCACTTGGACTATCTCCCCCCAGACAGCATAGTCATTCCCTACCAGGTACATATTCTTACTTTCCTCCCTGCTTGCGGCCTAAAAAAAAACAAAAAACAAAAAAACAAAAAAAAAAAAAACAGTGGCTTTGGTGAACTGTTCCTGGGTTCAAATTCTGGCTCCATCATTTACTAGCTGTGTAAATTGTTTGACTTCTGTTTTTCCATCTACCAAATAAAGATAACACTGCCTGGCTGTGTTGTTGTGGAGATTTTTCTTCTTTAAAAAAAAAAAAATTTTATTTATTTATCTTTAGGAAGAGGGGAAGGGAATGAGAAAGAGAGGAAGAGAAACACGGATGTGAGAGAGAGACACATTTATCGGCTGCTTCTTATACTCGCCCTGTGACCTGACTGGGGACCAAATCCACAACCCAGACATGTGGCCTGACCAGGGATCGAACCAGTGACCTTTGGCTTTGCTGGGTCACGCCCAGCCAACTGAGCCACACTGTTCAGGGCTGTTGTGAATGTTAAATAAGGTAAATATGTGTTTAGTGCAATAGTTAGCACACACCTGGCATTCAACAAATGCTAGTTTTTCTTTTCTGTTTTATTATAACTACTGGTATTATCAATACTTTATCATTTCCCCTACATACATCTTCTCAAATAATTTTTCCTTATTTTCAACCATCATCCTTTTTATAAAACCAAAGGATATTTGAGCCAAAAATAATCTTAGGGATTATTTACTCCAAACTTCGATGGACTTGCCATCTTCAGTGGGGGTCTCAGTATAGATAAGGAAGCAGGCCCCGGGGCATCACATGACTCTCCAAGTCATGTGGGTGGTGAGAGGGAGTTCCAGGGTGGGGTCACAGGTCTTCAGTCACTGTTGTATGCCCCGTATTTCCCAGTGCCTCCCCCCGATGGTTTGTTAACTCAGAAAGGATGGAAACCCGTTAAGCCATTTATAACACTTGTTTTCATTGAAATCTTCCTCTTTGCCTTAAAGAAATGGCAAATTGGATCTTGAGAATTTGGGCCTGGGATGTTTGCTTTACACTTCCGCTCGTGTATTTGTGTTGGACACAAATATTGTTGGCTCAGGAACCATTTTCACACCCCAGGGGTAGCATTCCTGACTTGGAATCACAATGCCAAAGATTCTTTCCTTCCTGTGATACCTGCAATCACAGTCAAACCAGGCAGGGTTTTGTTTTGATGTCAATTGAGTCATCTCATGAGAATTCTGTCTCCAAAGCGAATAAAAAAAAGTCAGACTTCCTAAATTGTGATAGGGTGCTAAGACACTCCCAAAATCAATTGCTTACACAAATTCATGAAATGGGCAGTTTTTCTTTAAACAAGTGTAGGTGAGTAAAAACACCTTAGTAGCCAGAACTTGTACATTCAGACAACCACTGAACTCACCTGACAGAAATGAAGGAACGTATTTTCCAACGCTGTTTTCACGCTGTGAACAGCGCAGAGGATTCCATTTGAGCTTGGATTGCGAGAGCTGAGTTGTGGGCATGCCAAAAGTATCTTATCAGTAGCTAGCTTTAGCTATTAAGCTTTGTCACAGTGTGAATCTCCCAAGGGGTGGGGACAAGACGCCACCCTCCGGCCACCGCCAAGAGAGTATGATGAAGTTCCAGAGTAAGAAAATCTTCAGTGAAAGGAGAAAATGAAATCATTGAGGATTTCTCTGTTCCTAACACCGTGTGTGTAACCATCACCAGGTATTCTGTGCAGCCTGGTGAACAGTCCCGGAGAACCCAGGTTTCAGAAAGACATCCCAGGACCCCCTGGTTTCCCAAAGCTAATTAAAAAGGCGGGATGAAATGAAATGCTCAGATACAGCCGGACACACTCCCCCGGCGCCCCGCCTCGCAGGCGCACGCACACGCATGCTCTTTTTCTTCCATTATCTTCACATTGGACAAATGCGCTTGTCCAGGCTGCGCCCTCCTCGCCCTCGGCCAGCATTCCTTTCATCCGGAATCCAGGCTGCAAGCCGTCCTCCAAAGCGGTGTTACCCAATATCGGGCTAAATGTGCTTCTGACCAAATTGGTTCATGTTACCATAGCAATATTTGCACACAGTGTTCTCTCGTCCCCTCGTCCCCCATTTGGCTTTTAAAATATCAGACAGTGTCACTTAATTATGTGAAAGTACTCCAGTACTGTCAGAAAACCAATCGACCTATGGTATTTACTGTTTCTGAGGCATTTTTTTTTTTTTTTTGGCTACAGAGACAAACTGTTAGGAAAACTGAGGGAAAAAAGTGAGCATTTCTAGTATGTGAGGATGGGCTGAAAATGGAAGTGCAAATAACCCTGATGGTAATTGATACAGAGCTACTATCCATTTCCTATTCAGGGGCCCAGCCTAAGAACCCTCAGTGACGCCTGCCAGAGAGTGTTCAAATTTAGTTGAAGTATACATGACTTTTCTGAGAACAGAGGCTGTGAATTATAGCTCTGTGTTTGCAGCACAGAAACACAGAGATTCTAACATATATTCTAAGATGCCATTGACTTAAAATGTGCCATTATTTTATATACCCCTGAGAAAGATGAGTTAGAAACTTTAATTTCAATACTGTGTAAAATGTCCATATTAAATAGATTACAATTGTGTGTTTTTTTAAGATTTTTATTTATTTATTTTTAGAGGGAAAGGGTAGGAGAGAGGGAGAGGGAGAGAAATATCAATGTATGGTTGCCTCTCATGTGTCTCCTGCTGGGAACTGGCCTGCAACCCAGGCATGTGCCCTGACTGGGAATCGAACCGCAATTATTTGGTTCGCAGGCCCACGCTCAATCCACTGAGCCACACCAGCCAGGGCTTACAATTGTGTTTTTAAAGCAAAAATCTGAAACGTTAAAACATATGAGGTCTGTCCGGAAAAAATCCAGCCACTGTTAATAGAATGAGAACGGTTTGCACAACATCCATGTCAACTGGCAGCCAAGGAGAGTGGACTGGAATGTGCATGTGTGAGCAATGACGACTTCACTGTACTGGTCAGAGGGGGTGGTAGATGCCATTGAGTGAGCAGGTGCACTGTGTGGCCATCGTGTTCAAAATGACTAAGTGGGTAGAGAAACGAAGCTGCGTCAGATTTTGCGTTAAGCTTGAACATCCCTCTGAGGAAACTATTCTGATGACTCACAAGGCCGCAGCCATGGGCAACCGGTGATTGGCAGCCCCATCATGACAACATGTCTACCCAGGCATCACGTCTGGTGCAGTTTTTTGGCAAAACATCAGATCACCCAGCTGACTCAGCCCCACTGAAGCCCAGATTCGGTGCCCTGCGATTTCTGGCTTTTCCTAAAACTAAAATCACCTTTGAAAGGGAAGAGATTTCAGGCCGTTGATGAGATTCAGGCAAATAGGACGGGGCTGGTAATAGTGACTAGGAGAACTGTGTAAGGTCCCAAGGTGCCTATTTTGAAGGGGACTGAGGTGTCATTGTCCTATGTACGATGTTTCTTGTATCTTCTTCAGTAAAGGTCTCTATTTCTCGTATCACATGACTGGATAATTTCTGGACAGACCTTGTATATATGCATTCCCACAGTTTATATCTCATCTTGGAAAAGACCGTTCAGTGGAATCCATAGTCCAGCATTTATTAAAAAGCAAGTTCCAAGATCCACAGATACATATATATGGAGACTTACTACTGGTTAAACACAGTGTAGGTGCTCAGGGCGTGGCCAGTGTCTATGTGTGTCCCACGTGGGCACTGTGTGTTTCCCCTCTCCTGTCATTTTATGCTCTGTGGGTCCTGGTTCTGAGAAGGTAGATACTTCAAGCGGCAGATGCAGGGTAAGTCCCGTAAATGTAAAGCTATCACTAACTCCTGGTCACTTTGGGCTCCCCAAGCCAATGGACCATCGGACAAAGAACAGGAACCATATGGCAGGGACAATGGACCCCACTCATCAGGGGAAAGAGAACACTGCCAACTGATGCAGGCAGGCCGAGCTGCTGAGCTACCTCCTTGTATTTCCATGACCAATTTTACTATAACGAGTAAGTCTCAGAACCATGGGCTGATAAAGGCATGGTAGCTAGGACCTCCCACCAGAGGGCCAGTCCACCAGTCCAGAGCGGTGCTAGCCTGGGGCAAATAGGTCGTAGCGGAGGCAGGTAGGGAGTGTCTCAGGACCATTCAGAATCCCGGAAAGCTGGGCCTGGATGGAGTTAGCTTAATCTGAGAGGCAAGTAGATCTGAGCTGTGGACGGCAGGTACAATAGCAGGCGTCATGGTAACTCTGCCCAAAGCCACCTGACTGCGTGGAAGACCTGTCCCCCAGGTCTCATGCCTCAGCCCTAGGAAGTGACTACATAACTCTAAGGGGCAGCAAACCATGCTGACCCTGGACAAACTGTGGTGGAATTCATGCCCTGTAGCTTCCAGTGGAACCAAGCTGGTTCCAACGGGTCCCCAGCTGACACTGCATCCTTGCTCAGCTCCTCCCCCAGCCCTATTGTTCTCTCACTCCCCCTTCTCCTGAAATCACTTCCTCAGTAAGTCACAGGACAAGGGTCCCAGTCCCTGGCTCTGCGCAGAGGAAAGCCCAGCTAAGAGAGGAAACGAGTGGTCCATTTCACAGACAGTCCTCGCGCACCCACAAATGCCTTTAAGAGAAAACGTTCCTCTCACAATCTTGTTGTTGACCAAAATCACTTTCATTTTAATATTAACGAAATAGGCTCAGATGTATGTAGGTGCTTGTAGATTCCGTATGTGATTAGCTCTAATAAAACTATAAAAGCAGCCCTGGCTGGTGTGGCTCAGTGCACTGAGTTCCGGCCCAAGAATTAAAGGGTCGCTGGTTCCATTCCCAGTCTAAGGCACGTGTCTGGGTTGTAGGCCGGGTCCCCAGTAGGGGAGAGTGAAAGGCAACTACACACTGATGTTTCTCTCTCTCTTCCCTTCTCTAAAAATAAATAAATAAACTCTTTAAAAATAAAACTATAAAAGCAGAATCAGAATGAACTTGCTAATTAGGTTAACCAAAGCAAAAATAAAATTGACAACACTACTGTTGTTTCTTCTGAAGGTAATTGCCTATGTTGGACGTCAAACCGGAAGGATGTAGCCCAACATGGCTCGGTATTTTGTCTGTCCCTGTATTTTAACCTCAACCACACAAATTCAGAGCGACCTGGTGTTGTTGCTGTTGTCTGAGTATGTTCTACAAAACGTCATTAATAACCTCCAGGCTTTTTGGCTAGCTCAACACAGTCAGCCCTCACTCTTAACTGAAACTCAGCTAGCAAACAGCACTCAAGTCCAGTGGCTGCTGTGAGGCATCCTCACTGGATAACTCTGTACCTGCCTCCCTGGGCAACGGTCCCAGATAAAATGGAGCCGGCTCTTGGCTCTTTCGAGGCTGATACATCTGCTCTGTTCCGCATGGTGCAGATTCAGTGCTCCTCCTGCTTTAGTCGATTTGATCTTCTGGGCCGTGTTCATTCATGGGTTGCCCATGACGTCATTTATGATTTCTTTGGTGGGAGCACGGCCAAAACCAGACGGGCAAATACGTGTCAGTGAAATTAGGAAGCTACCGTAGAAGGCCTTCACGGGATCCCCAGTGTGCTTATGTTGCCTTAGAGGTCACCAATGAAATGAGAACACACAACGAAAACTTGCCCAGCAAGAATTCGCGCACCCCACACTGATACACACAACCACCCCTCACTTTGTTCACTTTATTCAGGGAAGCAAGGCACGAAAAGGACTGTGAAATCCCTTCTACTCTAAAATTATATACATTCCGTCAGTCTCAAAAACTGCCATGCACTGTGCTGGTTCATCTCAAAAACAAAAATGCCTTAGCCGCCAGGACAGGCACCCCTCCACCCCCGCACCCCGGGAAGGTCCCGCTGTGCCTCGGCAGCGGCAGGGACAGCTGCTGGTGGCCTCTCACAGCAGGGCCCTGACTCTAGGAGACATACTCTCCACTGGGTTTTAAGGGTTTCTCTTCCTTTCAAGTAGTAAAGGTTTATGGATAACAACGGGTCCTGGGGTTTTAGTTTTTTTTTTTAATTTTTTAAATTTTTAAAATATATTTTATTGATTATGCTATTACAGTTGTCCCATTTCTCCCCCATCATTCCCCTCCACCCTGCACACCCCCTCCCACCCACATTCCCCCCCTTTAGTTCATGTCCGTGTGTTATAAGTTCTTTAACTTCTACATTTCCCACACTATTCTTGCCCTCCCCCTGTCTATTTTCTACCCACCATCTATGCTACTCATTCTCTGTACCTTTTCCCCATCTCTCCTCCTCCCACTCCCCTGTTGCTAACCCTCCATATGATCTCCATTTCTGTGGTTCTGTTCCTGTTCTAGTTGTTTGCTTAGTTTGCTTTTCTTTTAGATGTGGTTCTTAATAGCTGTGAGTTTGCTGTCTTTTCACTGTCATATTTTTATCTTCTTTTTCTTAGATAAGTCCCTTTAACATTTCATAGAATAAGGGCTTGGGTCCTGGTTTTAAAATGGTAAAACCACATTTTTTTATTTACAAAAAAATGCACACTTGGAGCTAATTGAACCTTAACGGCAGCAATTCATATTAATTAGCAGAAATAAATAAATACAGAAAGTATAAAGCCGCCCTTACCGCCTCCAGTGGCTCTGTGAACAGGTGACTTGAATACGTAACGTGGCTGTTCTAAGGTGGCATTTGTGAAGAATGGATGCTAACTGAATCTCTTCCCTCCCCCCTTTTAAAACAATTAATTAGCTAACAGAGAAGGAGAGCTGGCGTCTACCAGGCAGTTTCTGTGATCTCCGCATTAACTGCTTACTCGGGAATAGGAAGGTGAATTTGGAAAACAAGAGAATTGTGGAAATGAATTATTTTGGGGTTTCGTACCTTCTCGTAGTAAGCTGGTGTACAGGCGGAAGACACAGGACCTGCGATGCCTGGAAAAGGCGTTCTTCATTACGTGACCTTGGCTTCCAGCTTCTACGTGTTGTGCACTGGCTGTCTGTAGCCTCTCGTGTGTGACCTCGGGGGCAGAACTTTTTAAAAATGTTTTTAGGGGTCTATTAAAAGTTTATGACACTCTGAAACTACATTAGCCATTTAGAGTCAATTTTCTTCTCAGAGCTAGCTCAAGAACAGCACTGCAAAAAGTGATGTGAAGGGGAAAAACTTCGTCGCAAGGACACAAAGGTGCCACCCTTCTGGTGCGCCTAAATTGGATTACCGCGATGCGATCCAAGGCGCCCTGCAAAATTACCTGAGCTGTGCGGTTTTGGATTCAGGAGGTTTCTAAGGCGGAAGCCTTTCCGTTGTGGTTAGAGGCAGAGGGGATCTGCACTCTCGCAGAGAGACCAAGGTCCCGCCGTCCCGTCTTCTCTGCCTCGTGCCGTGGGTGTCATCTTGTCCCCATTCCCTACCCTGCAACAACAGGCTACTGTGCTTCCCCAGGATGACAACGAAGTGGGCCAACAGCCTGGACTTGCTGCGCGGCACGCACAGGGCCGAGATCTTCACACGCATGGGGCATGTTTCACGGTCTCCTAAATTCACTGCGCCTGGCTGTCGGCAAGTCCGGTGTCAGGCAGCCCCCTGCGCTCTCACCCACTCTCGCTCTAAGCCCTCTCTGGAGCTGCTTTGCGAAGGGGGTGCTAAATACGATGCGCACCTCTCAGGCCTCGCCGGACTGGCCGTGACCCTGCCGACCATTTTCTTCTTCTTAGAAAATTCTCTCTTGGTTTCCACTACACAGTGACCTCCCAGGTTTCTTCTAATTTGTTCAGCTTCTCTGCAACCCCCTCTGCTCCTCACTTATCTAGTCCTTCAGCTTCTCCACAGCCCTCTCTGCCCCTCACTTACCTAGTCCTTTGGCTTCTCCACAGCCCTCTCTGCTCCTCACTTATCTAGGGTGCCTTCCAACACCAACCACCAGTTCTCCAATTCTCTGGACACCCAGTGTGTGTCCAACAATCAACGTAACTCTGATACTACCTGAAGCTAGCACCAGACTCCGCGGGTTTGAGGGCTCAGTCCCACAAGACAGCCCTCACTTCAGACACCAACTATAAGTCCCTGGTCCACCATACTTCCAACTTTTTTTCCCTTGAAAAAACAGGTAAGCAGAAATTGAGTCGTTAGATAGCAGGAAAGCTAAATACAATCAGCAGTTAAAGAAAGCGTATAATAAGTAATACACTCCTCTGAGGAGTGCCCCAGCGGCAGAAGAAAAGAATGACCCGAAGGCCCAAAGAAATAGGTACAGGCAGAGAAGATTCTGACACAAGAATGCGAGAGGACTTGAGTTTATCTAGTTATAGCCACGTTAAGAAAAGAATTTATATCGCATTGCTAATAGTGAGGAAGTGAATTTGTATCTCTTTAAATATTTCTCCATAACACACCCAACCTGAATACATCATTTAGTCAGTATATATGATTAGCTCAGTAGAAACACTTTGGAGTGCCTACTGTAGGAAAAAATTGGGAACTAGACCAGAAGGATCACTGGCTTTCCTGTCTAGCATGTGCTTCAGGCTACCACTGTCTTTGAGCTAGTTTACAATTAAACTGTAGAAAATCGGCAGTAATGCAACTGATTCTTGTTCCTAGGCAGGCGAATTGCTTCTGGTGGAATACAATCAATTATTTCCCTGTGGATATGGACTAGTGTCCTCAGTTTTGCATGAATTTGTCAACTCTTTTCAGGTCTTCATGCCTATATATTTGCTTTTCAGCTTCTCCTTTGAACCAGTCATACTATCTATTGGTCCCTTCGTTATTTAAAATCATCTTTTATCACCACCATGTGTCAGGAGACACTGTAGGTTTGAGGATTATGCCCTAAATAATATAAAATTGAGCCTTGACCAGGTGGCTAAGTTGGCCAGAGTGTTGTCCCATACACCAAAAGGCTGTGGGTTCGATCCCTAGACAGGGCAGATACGGAGGCTGCGGTTCAGTCCCCAGGCAGGACATGTACGGGACGCAACCGGTCGATGTCTCTCTCTCACATCAGTGTTTTGCTCTCTCTCTGTCTCTCCCCCTTCTCCTCTCTCTAAAATCAAACACGATATCCTCAGGTGGGGATTAAAATAAAAATTTAAAAAAGGAAAACAAAAGATAAAGTTGCTTCCCTCACAGAGCGCACTCTTTTATCACACTGGTTGTTTTACTAAAGACTGCCATGATTCTGGGAGATCTGAGCAAACAGTAATACTAAGTGCTCTCTCGTAATCCAGTCCCCACCTTGCTTTCTCCCACCTCTGTGTGATCATTCCTACTCTCCTCCCTCCGTTTCAAACACATAAAAGAAGCTGCCAAACGGTTATTCTCTGAAGCATTTGAGATCTTGCTCCCAGGCATACGTCATCAGTCCAGCTCAAATACACTCTAACAAAAACTCAAGAGAAATGATAATGTATCCTTCTAATTAGGCAGTTTGATTTATGGCAGCCTGTCATGTTACTGGAGACCTGATAAGTAAATGTCAAACCAACTTCCAGGTCATTGAACAATTAAAGTTTATGAATCTTTTCATAAGTAAGCCAAAAAGAATCTAACTCCCATCTACTTCTCAGTAAGTATAACTTTCTTTCTGTTCTGGGGAATATATTCTCAAAAAGTTGGTTTTAATAAATAATACACACCCCCATGTTCATTGCAGCATTCATCATGGTGGCCAAGACATGGAAACAACCAATGTGTCCTTCGATAGGTGACTGGATAAAGACGATGCGGGACATATACAATGAAATACTGCTCAGCCATAAGAAAAGATGAAATACTGCCATTTGCAACAACATGGATGGATCTTGAGACTATCATGCTAAGCAAAATAATTCAGGCAATGTTAAGAACCTATGGTTTCATTCACATGGGGGATACAAAACCGAAAGCAACAAATGAACAAACAAGACAAATAAACAAAACTTATAGACACAGGGAACAGTATGGCGGTGACCAGAGGGAAGGAGTGTGGGTAGTAAAGGGTAAAGGAGGTCAAATATGTGGTGATGGAAGGAGATTTGACTTTGGGAGGTGGGCACACAGGGCAACATTCAGAGGACGTGTCACAGGACTGTACCCTTGAAACAATTTTATTAGCCAATGTCACCCCAATAAATTTAATTTAATTTTTAAATAACTAACATTTATGAAATATTTTCTGAGTTGAGTTCATTTATATCTGTCTCTAGCTAGCCTAAATTTGAGGCCAAGATTGGATTAAGCCAGGCCATCAGAGAATTACCCATATGTCAGACATTGCCTTCGCTTGTAAAATTTCTTTACTAAATCACACTTTGGTTACATGCCTTTGCCTACATCAATGTGTAAGAAATAGAGAATTTGTTTTTGTATTCGTTAAGATGGTGTTGAAGACATGGCTGACAATGTCACAGTGTCCACAAAATGGAGAGAGTCGTTGAATCGGTCAGGCTAGAGAAGACTACTCTCCTCCTTAAGAATTGTTCTATTTTTATATAGGGACATGATCAAATTTAATTAACTTTGTTTTCCTCTGTGCATTTTGCTAGGGAGCTTGAAGCAATATTTCTGACTTAGAAAGAGCAATTCACAGGACATTTTGTCACAAATACGTACTAATCTTATTGGCAGTCTCTTCTTTGTCATAATCTTCTTATTCCCTGTCCCCTTAATTACTTCACATACTTATTAGATAGTATGAATAAACCATTATCTAATAAATATTTATAGCTGCCTCTAATGTATTTTTGGGACCATGTATCATATATCTTATCACTGCTAATATTTATTGAGGCTACTATGTGCTAGAAGATAGGCTAAGCAATTTATAACTATTATCTCACTTAATTCTCACTACAATCTTACAAGTCTTATATTTACTCCTATTTTGTAGGTATGGAAACTGAGACTCAGAGATTGTCCAAGGTCACCCAGCAGGTTAAATAAAGTCCAACAACAAGTAAACAGCTGAGCTAGGACTTGAATCACACCTGACTCAGAACCTGTGTTCATAATCTCTTCATTAGGCTGCCGTTACATGTATGCATTGTGTGTGTGTAAAAAAAAAAACAACTAATTTTCTAGTTAACCCCAACCTGTAAAGAACCAAATTGTTCAGTCCATGACTCTTTAAGCCAGAATTATTATTGAAATTACACCAGGTAACTTTAGTCAAGGTTCCCTGTGGAAGTAAATACAATGACATGCAATATACCCGGGAGAACATCAATTACATAATAAACTCCCTATTTAAATACAAAATGTGTTCCCCCTTTAAAATAATTCATCTTCAGAGAGTTCATAGCCAGCATTGCCAAACATTGACGCTCTCCTGGAATCCCAGGTGCTCTCATGGGCGAGCGTGTCACCCCAACACCCCCCCGTCACCACGGGCCACTGTCTTCAGCCCTCGCCACCTCATAGGCAAATCATTTAACCTGTCCACCGTAGGATTCTGCATATAAAATGAGGGAAATTAAGTATGACCCCAGGCTTTTATGATGATCAAAAAGAGTGATTCTGTGACAGAGTTCTATAAGAAATAAAATGTTCTTATCATTATGCATCAATACTATTTTGCTTTCATGTAGAAACTATGTGGTTATCTTTAAGGAGGAAGTGGCTTTATCTGCATGGCGAGGAGATGGAGGATTTCTCAGCTGGAAGGAGCTAGGTCATGTGCCCCTGCAAGTGCAGGAATGTAGCAAGAGTGTCTGTCTGAGGCTGTTTTCAGTGCCATCCCTACCAGAGGCAAGGGTATATGATGACTGCTCAGTGTCCCTTCGAACTAATAATTTGGTGATCTGGACATTTCCCCTATCTTCTGCTTTCAAGACACTGAAATGCACTTGAGCAGCACCCTGCTTTCCACGTGTATGGGTGCCAAAGTATCATTTCTCATGAACGAGTAAGGGCATTTTAATGATTACCATCATGGGTAAGTAGATACCTCCCCTACAAAATAAAAGTACAGTGCTAGTAACTAACATTGATATATTTTCCATTACATCATGCATCTTTATCATACTTTATATTATTTGTTTAAATATCTGATGCCATCAGCATATCAAGGTTTTTGAGACCTTGAGCAACTTACTTCACTGTACCTGATGTTTCCTCATTTGTAAAACCAATAGGTTTAATGAAAAGATACTGAAATTTCCTTCTAGCCTTGATATTTTATTAGCCCATAAACTTAATTGGAATAATGTATTAGTTTTTCTGAGTTTTAAAAAACTGTTCCTGCTCTTCTCCAATGTACTGAAGCACGCTCGATTTCATCTTTGTACGGGCTCCACGAGGGGAAAGTCTGTTATATAACAGGAGATGCTGACATCCAACCCAACCTGACACAAAGCCAGAAAAAGGAAAGCAACGCTTGCTCTGCCACATGTTTTACATTTAGACAAACTTCATATTTCAAGTTCTGGAGAACACTGGATGTAACAGTGTAGTCGATCATTTATTTTCTCTCTACTTCAAGGCTCTTGTTCACACCTTTGGCCTCTCTGACCGTGCAGAACATCTTTTCCAGATTGTGCAAGAGATGACTTTTTTTGCGAGGACTGTGCCAAGGGTCACATTGAAGAGCATGATGCTTTTCCCACTGCCCCGAGCCTCTCGGCTCTAAAATCTGTCATCAGTTCAGAACCTGGGAAAGGTAAGTCTTTGTACGGCCGTCCTATTCACATGCCATAAGCTTCTGACATCTATTTCTCTTAGAAACATTTCTGAATGGTGACAGGGGAAAATGAATTTCAAGGTAATGTGTTCAGCCCCTACATTCATAAATCTCTTTTTACATATTTCAGAGTCATGCATCCTAGTAAACAGTGAAATTTGGAGAGTGCTTTAACTTGTTTTTCTTATAAGTGGAATTCTTTTTAGGAAGGTAGATTGGCTGTGTATTGATTCGACAAATATTTGTTGAACGTCTGATCTATGCCGAGCCTTCTACTAGGTGATGGGGATGTAGAGATCAAAGAAACCCTCTTAGAGCTTCTGAGAGGTCACACTGTAGTGAAGAACGCAGAGAAGTACACAGGTATTTCAGTACACTGTCACAGATGCCGTGACAGAGATGGATACAGGACAGTTGGGAAGCACACAAAAAGCCACTTGGACAGAGGGCCATAGAACATCACATGTGGGATACAAAACTGAAAACAACAAATGAACAAACAAGACAGACAAGTAAAAATCCAAAGACACAGACAACAGTTTGGTGGTGACCAGAGGGAAGGAGGCAGGGCGGGGGGCAGTAAAGAGTAAAGGGGGTCAAGTATGTGGTGATGGAAGGAGATTTGACTCTGGGTGGTGAGCACACAGTGCAATACACCGAAGATGTGTTATAGAATGGCACACTTCAAACCTGTTAATTTTATTAACCAATGTCACCCTGATACATTTAATTTAAAAAAAGAAAGAAAAAGGCATAGAAGCTTCTTAAGGTAACCGCTGAGCTAGGCTCAGAGAGATGAGCAGGTGTCAGCCAGCCGAAAGCAGAAGGGAGGGAGGGAGACAGGCAGACCGGGCTACAAGCGCAGAGGCGCAGAGGGGAGAGGGCAAACGCAGCTGCACTGTTACAAATAGCTTCGTGCCCTTTGAACACCAGGCTCCAAATTTCAAGTTGGAAGAAACGAGGTGGGAAAGAAATCGTTCCTTCATCGGAGCAAAGTTCACCGGAACACAGTACTACAAGTGAAGAATAATGAGTTCAAAATAGACTGTATCACTGTTCTAGAGCCTGCATATTTTCTAATTCACCGAGTTCGGATGTCATCTGGGGCTCATAAAAGGTCAGAGTGAAGACTGAAAATCAGAAGGAGTCACAGTGCAGACTTCGCCAAGTTCCTCCTGATCTGAGTATAAATTGTGAGCCCTTCCTTCAACTGTTCCCCACATTCCCACGTATTCCATTTGCTTTGGCGCTACCTGGAAACGGAGCGGGGTCGACTGCCAACGATCTGCCAGGATGTCTGTCCTGTGGCCCCCAGCGGTGCGCCCCTGGGCCTCTTCCCCACGTCCAGCCCCAGGACCGAATCGCTCAGTCTGGACCACCTCCAGGCCACCCACCCAGCCGTGGGCCCCATGAGGGTTCTCACCTGACAGGCCAGACAAGCTCTAATGACTTGTCTAGCTCGAAGTTCAGTGAAGTCCCTGATGTCAAATAAAATACAATGTTGTGTTTCTTCTACCCCATTCATAAATTATAATGAGTTTCATCTACCAAAAGGAAGTTTCTGATTTTGTAAAATAGTTCGTAAGTTCACATGTAAGAAACTGCCTATGTGAAGAAGCGAAAATATTTGAAAAAGAAAAGGCACAGGTAACGCCTTGTTTTCACAGGTACAAAGACTTAGCACAGAGCTATTAGAATTAATGAAAACACTATCTCGCTACTGTAAGATCAATGGAAGTAAAAAGGAGGCTAAGATATAGGTTTGACTAACACCCTCAAGTCCCACTCTGGGTCTTTCGGCCTTTTCCTTCTCTTTAGACTTGGCTCCGAGGCGACCTCATCCAGCCGGTGGCTTTTTTTTTTTTTTTTTTTTTAAAGATTTTTATTTATTTATTTATTTTTTAGATTATTTATTTATCTTTAGAGGGGAAGGGTAGGAGAGAGGGAGAGAAATATCAATGTACGGTTGCCTCTTGTATGTCCGCTGCCGGGAACTGGCCTGCAACCCAGGCATGTGCCCTGACTGGGAATCGAACCTTGATCCTCTGCTTCGCAGGCCCGCGCTCAATCCACTGAGCTACACCAGCCAGGGCTAGCCGGTGGCTTTATGTACCATTTACACGTTAATGGTTCCCAAAATTCTTCCCAGCAGCAAGTCTCTTTGCTCCAGATTTGACTGCCCACTTGCCCATTGCATTAGTCAGACTTCTCCAGAGAAACAGAGCCAATGGTCTATGTTGAGATATGTAGAAAGAGGTTTAGTCTGAGGGATTGGCTCACACAATTAAGGAGGCTGAGATGTCCCATGACCTGCCATCTGCAGGCTGGAGGTCAAGGGATGCCCATGGTGCAAGTCCCAGGCCAAGTCCAGAGACCTGAGAACCAGGAAGTCAATGATGGAAGTCCTGGTCTGAGGCCAAAGGCGCAAGAATGAGGATCATGAACATCCCAGGACAGGAGAGAATGATGTCCCACCTCAAGCAGAAAGCAAATTTGCCCTTTCTGCACACTTTTTGTTCTATTCAATACCTTAATGGGCTGGTGATGCCCGCCACCTACAATGGTGAGAGCTATCATCCTTACTCAGTCTGTTGATTCAAATTCTAGTCTCTTCTGGAATGAAACACCCTTAAGATTCATCCACAATGAATCTTAAGTTCTCTGGGCTTCCCTTAGCCTAGCCAAGCTGACACATAAAATTAACCTGTACCATTGCCAGTAGACAAAATCTATTCTTCACCATGCCCTACAAAGCACTGACTCATTTTATTCCACCTGAAAGCAAACGTGTTATTAAAATATTATTTAAATAAATGTAAAATTTTAGCCCATTTACCTCATTTCCACTTCTCACATTATTTCCAAAGTATAAACTGGGTCCATGATCTTGACCAGGAATGTAAGCACAGAAAACACACGTACCTCTGTCCTTGCCAGGGAAGGCCCTTCCCTGTTGACTAGTTTTGCTACAAGTGATATTTGACCATGAAAAGCAAGCCGTGCATTCAGCCCTGAGAACAAAAAGATGCTTGATGTGCCACTTCCATAATTATTGCCAAATTTCACAAACTATGGGGCCTTCTCAATTTTTATCAAATAGAGGATATTTGTTGAAGGAAACAAAAACTCTCAAACTACCTTTACGGAAAACACACTAGGAAAACTCACAAAACCCACATTTCAGAAGTCGTTCCAAGTTCAATGGACAAGGGGGAGTCAGGCGGTACTTGTCTGAACCTCCTCTCAGTGTCCCTCCATGCACCGTCTCATGGTGAGCTCTTCGCTTTTGCTCAGATCACTTGAGTTTGACCTACTCTGAGAAGCTATCAATTCCTGACCCGCCACAACTTTGGCTCTTACTGCTATTTTGTTTGCTTGGTACTAATCCCACACAGTTTTAAGCTTAGCTCCTTAATGTTGACTGACATGTTTATTTTTAAATTATTAATACAGCCATTCTTAATATTTTGATCTTAATCCTAACCCTTACATTAACACTGATGTTTCTCAAATAGTTAATGAACTGTCTTATTCAAACATATCACACAAATCCCTTGGATAAATAACCATCTATGTGTTTACTTGCTTGTAATTCCTTCCTTAAACAAGTGTTAAATCAATACCAACTGGGCCGGGCACTTTAGTAAATCCTGAAGATACTGCCACGAGTAAGTCAAAGTCCTGGTACTTTAAGGGCTCCGAGTTGAATCAGGTATCAAAAAATAGTCATGGTAATACATAAATTAATAAACTTAATACATTTGTATTTTATTTCTTTATATTGATTAAATTTAATTAATTTAATTAATAAACATATATCTAAATAATTTCATCAAGTGATAGAAAATAAAGCTTGCGGGATGATGTGGGCTGGCTATTACAGCTAAAGTGACTTGGAAAGGCCTCCATGAGCAGGTACATTTTGATCTAGGACTTGAATGATGAATGAGAACTACACAAGAATTGGGGGTGGGCCAGTAAATTAGGGTTTCCTGGAAAAAACCTTCCAACAGAAAACACCTAGGAGTGCTGGATAAAATATCACAAATATTTTAATTGCAAAACTGAGTTTTAAAAATATACAGGAACTCCTCAGAGACCAAAAACAAGAGAGCTACATCGTAGCTGAATCTATCCCTCGAGAATACTGTCTAATAAAAGGAACGTACAGCCCTGGGCTTTACTGGCTTCGTGGTGTCAAAAAAAAAAAAAAAAGGCCCATAGCAGTTGTATGGTTGGTTGTATAATGGGGTACAGAGTGTGGGTCCCCTGAAATTAGGGGGCCCCCAAACCCCTGATCCTGCAAAGGCAGGAAGGGGGTGGGAAACAGGGGAAAGTACAGTGTTTCGGGCACGTTGTGTAACAAAGGCGGATGACCAGCCCCTGCCTTCCTGAGGGAAGCAGGCTGCTGCCGCCCAGGGCGAATTGTACACCTGACTGTGAGAACCTGGGCCAGCAGAGTGGCTCACGGCACAGCCAGGGGAAGCTCACGCAGCACCTGCGTGAGCTGCAGCGGGGGTGGGGGCAGATGCTCACCCTGGTGCCTGTGCGTGTCTGGGAGCTCGTGCCCTGACTACAGATGGCAGCTGAAGGAGGGTCAAAGACACCGAGGAGCTGACAAAAACGACTGACACTGATGCACCGCAGGAGGAGTGGGAGGTTTGGCCACGTAGGAAGTTCTGAGCCGAGCATTTAAAATTGAGCAGAGCCAAAAAACACTAGGATTGCCACGAGGCCCGTCTTCCTGGGGAGTCCGCCACGAGGTCCGGGGGTCGGGAGAAGATAGTGACAGAGCTGGTGGAGCTGCGGGGACCTGCCTGAGCAAGCAAGCGTGCCGACACGTGAGAGATGCTTGGAGCTGAACGGAGGCTGGGGACGCTGAGCATCGGACTTCCGCTTTTCTGCAAGACAGCACTCCTGAGTGGGGTTCTGGCACTGGTCTGGCAAGGAGGAGAGAGGCAGCACTATTTGTTTCGGGGTGTTCTAAACGGGTACAAGACTTAACGGCAGAAATCCGCCATCATTCTCAATCTGTACAACCTTTACTTAACATGTTTCCTTTTTCTCCAAACTCTTGCCTTGGGAGTCACACGCGTTGGCAGAAGGCAATCGAACCCACAGCAGCCCCAGCGCACCGTTGGCTGATTTGGTAACAGCTGGAACTGAGTTCTCAATATAAAGCTGGAAACATCGAAAGACCACACCTCAGTGAAAGGTGAAAAACACTACTGCTAGAAGAAGAAGGTGAAAAGTACATTCTTTTTTGGTGATTGTTTGGATAGAGGAAAATATCCGTGGTCACATTTAAAACACTGCACCCAGCAACGAAGGAATAAACTATTGCCCTCAGGTACCCATGGGGCATTTTTATTTTTTTTATTTTTTTTTAGTACTTTTTTTTTCCTTTTAGATTTTATTTATTTATCTTTAGAGGGGAAGGGAAGGAGAGAGGGAGAGAAACATCAATGTGCGGTTGCCTCTTGTATGTCCCCTGCCAGGAACTGGCCTGGCAACCCAGGCATGTGCCCTGACTGGGAATCAAACCGAGATCCTTCAGTTCGCAGGCCCGCGCTCAATCCACTGAGCTACCCATGGGGCATTTTTAAATATTGACTGCACCCTTAGACACAGCATAGTCAAACCATTGAAAGCCAAAGGTTAAGGGGAAAATATTTTTAAAAGCCAGAGGGAAAGGTAAAAGACTTACTATACGTACAGAAACAATGATAAGGCTATAGATGGCCTTTTCATCATAAACAATGGAGACCAGAAAACAATGAGATGACATCTTGAAATGTCCTGGTTAAAAGAATACGATGGATGCTCTGTCTATTGAAGCTTTCAATCGAAAGTGAAGGTGGAATAATGACACTTGCAGGTAAGCAAACGCTGAGAGCATTTGTCCTCAGCAGAACTGCACTACGAAAGCCGCTGAAGCGAGCGCCTCACACGAAGGGACTCTGTCCTCTCAGCGCAGCGTGGAGTCTCAGCGCAGGGGACTCCCCTCCTTCCCTGCTCCTCCACCCAAAGGTGCGCACGTGGGAACGGTTCAGTTCCCCTGCTGCTCACCTCCCTCCCACCCGCACCGAGAGGAAATCCTAAACCGCGGGACACACAGTCAGTTTAGGATGCTGTCGTCCAGTTAAGTCATCACTTCTCCCCAAATGCAGTGTCGCTTCTACTTCAAGGATCCTCACTTAGCATTTATACCGCAGAGCCAGTCGCTCTAACGCTGTGGGTTAGGGTCAACCATGCACACGCACTGCTCTCCGTGAAGTATCTTTTCATGCTTAGTGTGCTCTTCAGAGCCCTGTTGAGATGAGCTGATTTCCTCTGCCGGGAAGGAGTAAATGGGTGAATCCCCCTGATTCTTTGCTCATACAATCACCTCTTACATCACGGCAAGGGACTGAAATTCTCACTGACTCACCCTAATTGCTCCCCCTCTGTTGGGTGGAGATGGCACGTACCTGCGTGCTAGCCTTGGTCATTTTGACTCGTCACTTTTATAAATGTCCTTTTCCGAAGAGAAGCTTGTGAAACTTTCTTTTTAAATTTAGAAATACAATAATTTTCAGAAATGTGTCTCACTGTGTGTCCTTTTGCATTTCCTTGTCTAGAATTAAGAGAGTTTAATCCATCTGCCAAACGAAGTCTAAATCACAAGATTTATTTTTCTGTTATTTGGAACTTTAGATACTCATAACAAATTCAAAAACTTCCCAAGAATATGCTACACTTTAAATATTCCTACATTCATTTTATGTAAAACACTGAGTAGACTCAGTAGAGATACTGATATAAAAATTCAAAAGGAATTAGGCCCTATTACCTATTGATTTCATAAAGTATCAAAAATTTCCTTAGCACAAATGTGTTATGAAATATTCCAAAGCTACATGATGATTCAAAAATTAATTAGTTGACCTCCTTAGCAATGGTAATAAGGAATGAATATGTGAAATTCTGTGCAAAAGTTTTCATGAGTCATAACAAAGCTATGCTTGAATTATGAATAATTGTGTTTTAAAAGGAGAGTAAATGATAAAGACAAAGAAAGAGGCCTGGCATAACTCGGATGGAAAGGAAAGTTGATTAACACGATAATATCATGCTGAAAGAGTGTTTGTGTATAACTTAGATATATGCTTTTTCCAGAAATTGACCTCATTAAAACCACAAGATTTAAATGAGAGAAGTTCTCTGGACTCTGTGGCTTCTTATCTCAGTTATCCCTCACTGTGCCTCCCTGTCGCCAGGCCTTACAGGGAAAGGTCTTGACATTTGTCATTCTGTCAGATTCCCCAAAATGCTGCCAAGGACAGAAGGAGCATTTTGTCAACATCAATCACTGGTGGAACTGAGAAGTAAGCCAAATCTATTTTGATTTCCCCAAGCTACTCATTTCTGAATTAGTTCCCTTCCCTACCAGCACCTGGGCCTCTTCTGCTTTCTCTTTCAGAAGAAAGAAATTTCTGGTCCCAGGAAATAATCCTGATGTCACGGATGTATCACCGGCTCTGATTTTTAAGTCGATGACATTTCGAATACCAGCAAGTGAAAGAAAGGATATATATTTTAAGTACTCAAAAGAAGTTACGTAAAAACAACACCGAAGTCGGCCACTTCCGAATGCTTAAAAGTGTGCTCCGTTCCTCTGCATACGAGATGGATAGGCTTATCATTGGCTAGAAACTCTGCATTCATTCATTTACTTCTCAAAAATCTTTTTGAATAGTAGTATGAGTCAGGCTCTGTGCTACTAGGCACGTAGGCTATAACCTAACGAAATGTGCTATACATAGTCCATCCACAGACTTAACACGTTTCATTTACTTGGATATTTATTTTTGCCCCGCCTCATCCTCAAGAGAACTAAAGACTCTTAGAATGGATATAAGCCTCAGAAGCACAGAAAAAAAGAGCAGACATGGGGAAAGACCCAGGAAGAGGATTGTTAGGTGACTGGGGTGTGAGGTAGACCCAGGAAGAGGATTGTTAGGTGACTGGGGTGTGAGGTGCAATGATGTGGGGACGGCAGCGAGAACCTCGGATGTTCCGAAGGGAAGGCCGTCTAGGCCAGGCTTGAACGTGGCAGGCTAAGCAAGTGGCGTGAGAGCAGTATGAAGGCATCAGTGTTGGTCTGAAGCTGTGGCCGGCGATGCGGAGTCACAGGGCTGTTGGCCTCACGTAGGCAGAGCCCGAGGTGTAGAGCTAGGATTGTACAGATCGGGCTGGACAGCAGACTTGTCGGATGCTGAGGAGCAAGACTGACACTGAACGAGCCTAGGGGGACCCTCCGACATGCTGATGCTGCACGACGTGACCGACAGCTTCAGGATGGGAAATGCATGCCCTAGTGTCTCGTTCCAGATGACAAAGAACTCCATGGCAGCACATTCTACCACAGGTGCATTAAGCAACAGCACGCACAATCTAAAGGCCAGAGCATATTCTAAGATAGTGATTATTATGAGAAACACTAATTTCGATGATTATGGTAAAGATGAGCCACCCACAACAACTAGAAGGTTTTATCAGCTGGTTCAACTGCACTGCAATTAATTCTTGGTTTTTGTTAACTTCCTATTAACTCATACGGAGCATCATGCTAGACACTGGCTGGGGATTCATATATGAACAAGATGAAATTGTCATCCGTGTTATTGTCATCCGTCTTTGAAGCAGAATGGCATTAAGACCATCGCATTGGGATCGGCCGGATTCCAAATGGGAGTTTCATCCCTTCTGGGTCACTAGTGGCAAGTTACCTAACTAATTGATTCTTAGTTTCCTCACATGTCAAATTCAGATACGAACGTCCAGCTCACAGGGCTGTTCACAAAGGTCAAATATGGCAATGCTCTTAGTACCATAATACTTTGCAAGTACTTAGTACTCATTAGCTACTATGATTATCTTTTAATATATTATAGACAAAAACACAGAATTGATGAGACCCCTATTGCATGAGATACTTGTTTCACATTAATTTATACCCGATGACAACTTAGATTTCTTCCTGATACTTTTCTAAAAAATACTACTATTGTAGCATTTATGAGCTATGCTTATATTCAGGAGTCTGTCAGAGCATCCCTAATTGATGAAGTTGGCACCTTAGATAGAGGTGATAAATGTAAAAATCAATGAAACATGAATATGTGTAGGGTAGGATTGTTAACATGCTAGATACCTGCCCCCCATAAATCCAGAAGTAAGGCAAAAAAACAAAACAAAACAAAATTCAAAACCCAGAAGTGTGATGCTTCCAGGTTTAGAGACACTGATGAGAATCAGTAGAGAGAAGTTCAGATGGAAGATGCATCGCATGAGCCTCTATGTCATGTGACAAGAGTCCAGGAGTGAGGGACCAGGCTGCCTGGAAGGGTGCAACACTCAGTTCAAATTATCCCAAAAACCAAATGGCAGGGTGGTGGGGAGTGAGGGCTGTGGTCGGCACAACCATTGGTTTCCACGCACGGTCAGATACAAGGGCTCATCAGGGAGGACTACAATTCCAATGGGAGAAAAAAGATATAAAGTTGAGTAAAGTCTAAATTAGAACAAAATAGGACTTGCCATAGTTCTGGTCAAACTGAGGTAAACTGCTATGGCTTCAAAGGCGCAAATTCTTCCTGAAGGTCTGAGAGTTCAGGGTAGGTCTCCCCAAAAGGAAGAATGTTACATCCAAGACAGTGCTACTGGAGAACCTTCCTGAACCCAGTCTACAAGTCACTGGTACTTCTTTTTAACAAGTGTATTAAATCAGTTTATTGTCAGCTAAAAACAGTAAGTGAGAACCTTGGGTAAAGGATGCTAAATAGTTCTGAATATAAGTTGATGAGAGAAAAAAATCAAAAGGTCTCTCCCTTATACATTATTACAAATCCAAAAATTGATCCAAAAAGCTACCCTTTGAAGTCTGAAGTTAATCGGTATAGTGATGTCAATGAACAGAATTTAGCAATGAAAATGTAGGACAAATGCATAGCATTTCATCACATGGAAATGAAAGATTTAAACATTGTCTGCACAGTAAATATAAGCAAAAGCTTGTGTATATAGCTGATCACTACTTAAAATGGAAATAACTCATACAAGTTCATACCACTACTTTTCAACAATGTAGAAAAGCAATCTGATGGGAAATGACCCCAGTGGAGCTGATCCCACTATATGAAATCAATAAATGCATGATGGGCTGGGAGGGGCAGCTGAGAAGAGGAGTAACAGAATTAAGAATTTGCAGGGAAAGCAGGTCAGGTATGTACGGAC
This sequence comes from Glossophaga mutica, assembly GCA_039655065.1. Classification (NCBI taxonomy): domain Eukaryota; kingdom Metazoa; phylum Chordata; class Mammalia; order Chiroptera; family Phyllostomidae; genus Glossophaga; species Glossophaga mutica. The sequence continues at coordinate 7,495,234 of CM077305.1, forward strand.
CATGCAGGTGTTTCTTATTCTTTCCTCTTTAGGAACTTCGTGAAAGTCCATTAAGTTCACCAGAAGAACTGAAGGAACTCTGGCTGTGGGGTCAGCCTTTGCCATCAAAACAGGAACCGTTTTAAAACTCAACAAAGCTTACATGCAGAAAAAGAAGTCTTTGAAATGTGCATTATGCTCCAACTGATATGCTTTAAATCTACAAAAACAATGCTTAATCTCCGAGTAAAGGTGTTTCGCACTGTTGGCTTAGTTGGCTTGAACAAGTCCAGTTCCACAAATTTATCAACGGTGCGCGGTTGGTCTGGAAATCAGGGAAAGGGCCAGAACGTGTCCTCTGCTAATCGCTGCAGGTAGGGTCACGGTGCTCTTGCTCGCCATCCTCTCTCATACCTGCTCGTACCCGGAACTGGCGTGCCAGCAGCTGGCCAGCCCGGGATAACGGAGACCTACCAGGCAAGTGGAGACCCCGACAAAAGACGAAACGCATAGAACAGTTAAGGCTACGAGTTTACTCCTGCTTTTGCAGTAGGGAGAGTGTTCATTCACGAGAAACAGCTTAAAGTTGAGGGGTGCGGTTTTAGAGAGGCAGATAAACAAGAGTCGCCGGGGATTCGGGAAGGATGGGTCCTACCTTCACGGGATTCACAACAACGGAGGTGGGTCGCCAAGGAAGGGTGGAGGGGGGTCTTGGAACATACGAAGGCAGAGGGCTTCTTGGGGTCAGCCATTTCTCAGAACACAGAAGTGGGGGAGCGTGGGGCTCGGATGGAGTCCCATACTGTCACAGCTTTTTGTTCCTTAAAAAATGTAGTTGTCGGTTGGTTTAAGTGTAAGAGCTGTTTTATTGTACATACCATCATATTTTTATTTATACATTGAAGTAAATTGTGAGTAGTACTGGAAGCAGTACAAATTAAATTTAGAAATGCTATGATTTAAATGCTTTCAAATTTGTAGTTAAAAACAACTCACCAGGAAAAAGAAGGCCTTTGCAAACATATATTTGAATTCCACAGTGTTTTTTGCGGACGTCTAAAACCAAAGTCCTGAAGTAACAAAAGCAACTTTTTTTTTCAACTGGGACTACATAATCCTCGGATCTGTTTCTTGCATGATGAAATTTTCACTAATTATTTTATTACGGGAACTTAACTATACAGAAAGTCGATGCAATAGTATAACGAGCACTCAGGTACACAAACCAATTTCAGTGATTGTCACTGTTCCACCATTCTTATGTCACCTATTTCCCTGGAGTATTTTTGCTTACGTATTTTAAAGTAAAACCCAACACCATATTATTTAATCCAAGACACTTTGGTATGATGTTCATCTGATAATGACTTCTTTTTAAACAGTCATAATATCATCAGAACCTTTAAAAATCAACAATAATTCCTTAATATTTTATAGTGTCAGCCTGTGTAATTTTCTTCTATCATCTCAAATAGAGGCTTACTACCTTATTCAAATTAGGATCCAAACGAGGGCCATACATTATATTTGGTGCAATGTCTCTTTAATTCTCTTTTAATCTTTAACGGTTCACCTCCCCCTTTTAATGCTATTTATTTGTTGAATAATCTGAGTCCCCTTTTGCACAGAATTTCCACATTCTAAATTTCACTAATAATATCCTTGGGGCTTTTTTAAGCATGATTTAGAATCTTTATTAGATACATATTCAAAAATTTTGGCAGAAATTCCTCCCCACTTTTTGTTCAAACCGAACTGCATTTGGGTTATAAATATACTAGAAGTGTTCTTTAGACAATCAAAGTTCCTGAAGACCCTTGGAGCCTCACCTCTTGTATCTCTCTATTTCCTACCACCCAAAATGGCCCCTAAGGACCAACCCTGAAATTCTCGGTCTCTGTCCACAGAGTTCGTATGAAAACCCTTGGGACTGGATGATCTTTAAAGTGCCTTCCTTAATTTGACATAAGGCAGGGGTGTCCAACCTTCCCGTGTCTCTGGGCCACACTGGAACAAGAAGAGTTGTCTTGGGCCACACATTAAATACACAAACACTAATGAAAACTGATGAGCAAAGAAAAAAGGTTGTAAGTAAATTTCTGATTTTGTGTTGGGCCACATTCATAGCCATCCTGGGCTGCATGCAGGCCACGGGTTGGACAGCCCTGGCAGAGAGAGACAAGCGTGAAGCCATCAGAAGTGGTCTCCCCACTCATTTTCCGAGTGCTGCCTTGGGGGACAGCAGACCTGCTTCCTCCAAGATAACCATCAGTCCTCACCACCACCCCCATTTCAATGATTGATGTATAAGTCATGATTAATCCACTCTTTGCCATGAAAAGCATTACTCTTCTCAAATGTAAGAGCTCATAGTTTACTGTTTGAGCTTGGATTCAAAAGTCACTTCCAGCCTCCAGACATTATCAGGTTCTGCAGAAATGTGCATCTCGATGAAGACAAAGCAATGCTGCTGGGTGGGTGAGAGCATGTCAGGGGGTCTCCGGGACCAGATTTCTCCTTGAGGGCAAGGGCAAGGCTGCAACAGAAGGCAAGAATTGGAAGGCAGGAGGAAAGCAAGTACAAATTACAAGTCCTCCGTAGTTTAGCCAAGGGTTGGCCATCTCTGTGTTTCGACTTAATAGTCCAGAACATCAAATAAGCACACCATCCTTTTTCTGGGACTCGCAAATAACATCTGAGAAAAAAATGGGAACAACAAATATCCCTTTTAATTTATCAGCTATTCACATCTCTTCCCTCAGCATCATACATTATTTTCTGAATAGTGTTTCCTCCTTTTCTATACATCAGTCTGGACGACACTGGCATGACTTTCCACACTAGTGGGGTCATTACCAGTTCCCGGGCATGTTCCTTTGGTCTCTGTATTTTCTCCATTCCCCACAGAAAGACCATCGCATCTAAATCACTCGTGAATGTTGGTAGCAAACTAAATCTTTGATTCTGATGTGATTTTTCTGAGTTGTAGATCCTGACCAACTTTATTCATTAAGGTAAATAGAGCATGGAAGGGGAGGCTCTTTGCTAATAGCTAATGAAGCTAAATTTTATTTGTGCAAGATGAACTCAGGGCCAGAGTAGATCGCACAGTGAGAGTCATTATTGTTTGTCCTTGGTTTTAAACAGGGAACATTGCTGTTTAACCTACCAGGAAACAGGACAAATAACTAGTCAACATCACCCCGATTTTGAACATTTAATGGTTTATACATCTTGTTTGTTGAACTGAACTGTTTCACTTAACTCTGATGGATGTTTTCAAGGTTCATTTTATTTTGAACCTTCAGATAGAAATGCAGGAAGTAAGTGCTAGCAGATTAGTGGGCTTCGAATACGAACATGGTGAAAAATGAGGTGCCCATTCGACATCGTACACAAGGGAACCATATTGTTGAACCAAACCCTGTCTGAAGATTACCTGACTTTCTCATTAGGTAATAAGTATGGATAATCTTTACCACTATTTGACCAAATTTACATGAGCAATAGGTTGCAATGTGGACAGACTTCATTAATCTTACTGTATTGAACTGGTTTGTTTAATAATCAATTCAATAATAATCAGCATTCCGGTTATGATGTTAAAACACCCAACTTTTTCAGAATTATCTCTACCCATTGGGAGAGCGCAGATGGCAGCATTCGAACACAAGAAACAAATATGCTTGTGTTGGGGAGGGTATTTTAATATAATATTTGGAAAAAAGCTAAGGTATTCTTATCTTTCAAGTAAAAGTCAAATGTGTAAAAGTTTTAAAGGCAGTTGAAGTCTTGAGATACATGCTAATATTGAAATTTTTGTGTGCTAATTTGTAATTCATATTTTAATAATATATTATCGAGATAAAGCCATATGATGCATTCACTTGAAGTGTATACTTTAATGTATTTTAGTCTATAAATAGGGTTTTATCAGCATCACCATAATGCCAAGTTAGCACATTTTGTGCCCCCAAAACAAAACCTAAGTCGGTATTCCCCCTCCACTCAGCCTCTGGAAACCACTAATATTTGTCTGTACACATCTGCATATAATTCATACAAATTAAATCACATAATATATAGTCTTTTCAGACTTCTTTCACTTAACATTATGTCTTCAAGGTCCATTGGTGGTGTAGCATGAATCGATATTCCATTCTTTTTATTGCCAAATATTATTCTATTTTATTTTATTATTTTTTAATCAGTATTTTTTAATTGTTGATATTGTACAGTTTTCTGTCTTTTACCCCACCCCAGCCCACCACCCCCAAATATTATTCTATTTTAAAGATCTAATACATTCTGCTTATCCATTCACCAGCTGATGTGAATTTAGGATTTCTAAACTTTTGGCCAGTAAGAATAAAGCTGCCCTGAGCAGCTATGAAAAGCCAAGGCTACGTGCCTGTTTTTGTTTTGTTTTGGTTTGCTTCCCAGACTTGTTGAGGTACACTTGGGAGATAAAAATCATGTACGTTGAAGATGTACGACACGAAGAATTGATTTACGTATACATATGAGATGATTACCACAGTCAAGCGAATTAACACTTCCGTCACCTTCCATAGTTACCAATTTTTTTTTTTGTGAGTGTGGCGCGAACACTTGAAGTCTACTTTCTTAGCAAATTTCAAGTAAACGAGACAGTATTATCGACTAGAGTCACCACACTGCACTTAGACCCCCAGAACATCCGAGGCATCTGGGTGGCCGTCTGTGAAGTGGCCTGGCGGAGCTCGTTCTGTGAAGTCTGTTTCTCTGCTACGTGGAGCCCCCGTTGCCGCTGCTGCGATCTCCCCGTTGCTCTTTCTTTCCAGCTCGGGGGCTGTGTTCAAGCCCCTTCCCCGGTGAGAACTTGGACCTTCTACCCTTGGCTATCTTTCTGCCCGGAGGCTGCTGTCCCAGCTCAGGGGCTTGACTGGGTTCGCTAGTGTTCACCAGGGACCAGAAGTTCAGGTGACCCACTTCTGCTTGCTCCAGAGAGAGAGCCACAAACAGCCTTCCAGGCTGCCGGGAACAGGGGGGGTTCATTCTGAGCCTGGCTTCTCTGGAGCTGTGCCTGCATCCGGGCCGCTTATGGTTGAGTCAGGGTTTGGTCAGGGGCTGCGTTTAAGCCCCTCAGGCCAGCGAGGTCCCCTCCCTAGCTCACGTGGTGGTCTCTGTGATGTTGTATTGAATTAGCTCAGATACAAACGAAAGTGTGATGCAAAGGAGGTGTTGCTTCTTATGAGAGTATCTGTGGGAGTTGCAGGCAGGCAGCCATCAATTCCAATAAAATTCAGGAAAAAGTGGCTGCAGCTTGTTAGCTCAGAAAGGCGCTAATCACAGGGGTCAAGGCCTTGTAGCTGGCAGTCTTACGTTACATATAGTCACTTTGTTCATAGCCGTTGTCCTGTCTGTCAAATTTGAATGAGTTTGATTGCAGTGGAAGGAGTGTGGTCTCCAAGCAAACATAAGTTGCTACTTCCCACCCATAAATTAGCTCATTTGTTTTTTTCTTTGAAGTATTCTTCTCAAAACCTCTACCCCATTAGCTACTTCATAGGAAAAAAAATGGACCACTTTGTCTAGAAAAGGTACAAAGTATAGTAAAAGCAATCCAGCTTAGAATTCCCAAATTTACAAGTCATTTCTTCATAAAGAAAAATAAATTGTATTTACTTTGGAGGTATTACAAGCTGCAATCTTGAAAGAGAGGCAGTTTGGGATAGTCTGAATTGACCACTGGGACTTCAATCCCAGCTGTGCCGGGGCCAGTTATGTAACGCTGGGTGTATTCCTTAGCCTCTCTGAACCGCAGTGTTCTCATGCCCAGTCACGGGACTCCCGTAGGATGATGGGGACGCATTCCGAGAAATGTGACATTAAGCGATTTCATCGTTGTGCAAACATCATAGAGCACATTTACACAAATCCAGATGGTGCAGCCTACTGCACACCTAGGTTATGTGAGGTAGCCAACTGCTCCGAGGCTCCAAGCCTGCGCACATGTCACTACTGTGCTCAGGTTGCTACTGTGCAAAACAGCACCAGGTTAAATCAACACAAGACAAAATAGCGCAATCAGGCGTGGTAAACACGAGGTTGATGGGGCTGCTGCCTGCATATCACGCACACTGTTTTACAGCACACTTATTTTTCCTAAGTATTAAGAACACATTCTGTAGTCCACTCCCATGATTTATTTTATCACACACACACACACCCCCCCTCGCTAATCACAAACATGACAACAATCCTAACAACAAAAATGATAAAGCAAAAAATCATTTTAGTGCAGATCTCTGTTAAGCTACTGGCCCACTCATTTCTCTTTCCCTTCACAAATGAGGTGGGTGCTCTTGGGCCCCCTTGGCCTGGCCAGGGCACTCTCTCCTCAGGGTGTACAAGCTTTGTCTCACACAGGTTCACAGCGCCTCCTTCAGGGAAGAACTGCCCTCAGACAAACAGGAGCCACATTACTTCTTACCTTGTGAGCATTTCTCATTCCATCGGGATTTGGAGTCTCCCCGCTGCACCCCCACACCCATCCCTCTAAAACTACTGGTTCCAAAGTCACCGATCACCTCCTTGCTTTAACTTCCCGTATTGATCTCATCTAACCCACATGTAGCATTTAACTCTGTTAACCTCTCCTCTCCTCTATCCTTGTATTCCCTGAAATGCCACTCTTCCGGTTTTCCTCCTACTTGTAGCTACCTTCAATATTATTTGAAAACGTGTGATTCTACCCCAGGAATAACTCTCGGTGTCCCTCAGAGTTCTGAACCAGGTGCTCTTCCCTCAGTCTATGCATTCGCTCTGTCTATGCAAGTTCACCTATACCCAGGCTTCAGTTACCAACTGTGTGCTAATAACTCCCAAGCTTCTGTATCCATTTTAGACTCCTCTCCTAAATCCCAGGTTCATATACATAGTTCTGTCCTCAGCATGACCAGGTGGAGATCCCAGAGTTAACTCAAACTCAGCCTGTCTGCAACTGGTCTAACGTCCCGCCCCTAACCCTACTTCTCCCCCTATGCTATTCCTAACTCTCCCTTCTCACCCCTCATCCAAATCAACGACTTTTCATTCAATCTCGTTAATAACTCTCCACCCCATCCACTCCTCTCTGACTTTGCTTCTACTACCTTAATTTAGACTATCAGCGTCCTACATAGAAATGACCCGTATAATCTCTGAACAGGAATTTTTGGTCTCCGGTCTTGAATTTTCTACTCTCAATTTATTTTCTCCACTTCTATCCCCAATTCATGTTTCTCTGCTTCACAACATTAAAAGTAATTTTTATAAAGTGCGGACCTAATTACATCACATTCCTCTTAAAAACTTCTCTGACTCCACAATGCCCTCAATAAAATAGACATCAATCATTCAGGACCCTTGATGTTGCTTCGGGTCGCACATTGTTTATTATACAACCATTGCTTACTTTACAGTCCCAACACTGAGCTCGCCTCTCCTCCCATCTTGTTCAATTCACACTCGAGTTATTATAATTCCCTGGATGTGAAATATTCATTTCCACCTCTATATTTTTGTCACCCAAACTATACGGCTTTTTGGCTTATAAAACTTTCACCAATGGACTAATTACTACCTATATGTTAGATTATAACTTAACTGTCATTTCTCTAGGAAGCTTATTATACCATATTCTTCCACCCTACCCCACCCCTGATGAATTTTCTCTATAAAAGTCCTAATTATGTCATTTTGTAATTTCCAGTTTACTTGTTTGCCTTGCTTGCTAATCTAATTATTCTTTAGAGAATATGACCAGCTCACATACTGTATTGCCCTGTAGAACAAGGACTTATCCAAAACTTTTGCTGAATTCGTATTTAAGAGTGAATACATGACTCTACCATCCTAGCACATAATAAATGCTCAATAAATAGTCACTGCACTCCAAATGAACAATAATCAGTCTGCATATTTCTGGATGTATTGCTTAGACCAGGGTGAATGAGTAGGATTTCTATGTCCTCTACCTTCTTCCCACCGTTGAGGTGATGAAATGCAAAAACCTCAATGAAGTTCTTCCCTGAACTAGTGTATTAACACAGTGACGTTTGTTGTCCACCAATGGCATTTTCTGGAAGAAATTTTTGTAGTAATATCTTTTCTAATATGTGTCCTCAAGCAACAGAAACAAACAAAAAAAAATAAACAAATAGGACTACAATAAACCAAAAAGTTTTTGCATAGCAAAGAAAACCATCAACAAAATGAAAAGACAACCCACTAAATGGGAGAACATATTCACCAATGGTGTATCTGATAAGGGATTAATATTCAAAATTTATAAAGAACTTATAAAACTTAACACCAAAAAAACAGTTTAAAAATAGGCAAAGGACCTGCAGAGACACTTCTCCAAAGAGGACAGACGGGTGACCAATACACATGTGAAAAGATGCTCAATGTCACTAATCAGAGAAATGCAAATTAAAACCACAGTGAGATATCATTTTAAATTGTCAGAATGGCCATCATCAATAAATCAACAAACAACAAGTGCTGGTGAAGATGTGGAGAAAAGGGAACCCTAGTGCACTGTTGGTGGGAATGCAGACTGGTGCAGCCACCGTGGAAAGCAGTATGGAATTTCCTCAAAAAATTAAAAATAGAACTGCATCATAACCGAGCAATTCCACTTCTGGGACCCAATCCCCCAAAACTCAAAACTGACTGGAAAGATTCTATGCACCCCTATGTTCACTGCAGCATTATTTACCATAGCCAAGATCTGGAAGCAGCTCAAGTACCCATCAGTAGATAAGTGAATAAAAAAAAAAAGCTGTGGTACACTTACAAAATGGAATGTTACTCAGCTGTAAAAAAGAAGGAAATCCTACCCTTTGAGACAGTATGGATGGACCTGGAGAACATGATGCTAAGTGAAATAAACCAGTCAGAAAAAGACAAATACCATATGTTTTCACTAATATGTAGAATCTAATGAACAAAATAAACAATAAACAAAATAGGAACAGACACATAGATATAGAGAACAGACTGAGCTATCCGAGGGGAAGGGGGTTGGGGGAGCTGAGTGGAAAAGGTTAAGGGATTAAGAGAAAAAAAAACCTCTTAGACACGGACAACGACATGGTGATTACCAGCAGGAAAGGGCGGTGGGGAGAAGAGGGTAAAGTGGGGGGCGGTAAATGGAGGCGGAAGGAGACTGGACTTCGGGTGGCGAACACAGAAGACAATATACAGATGAGGATGCATTGTAGAACCGCACACCTGACATCCGCATCGCTTTATTAACCAGTGGCACCCCAATAAAGTCAACAAAACTTAAAAAATTAAATAAAACCAGTGGACTCCTGGCCTTAATATGCCCCCAAATCATTTTTTAATCTGAAATAAGTCACGAAATCCAATTATTTTTATATATGTATAGCATTAAATGATTTACTTAGCCGCTTTTTACTCTTTAACTGGCTGTTCAAACATTATAACTTTATAGTTTTTCATGAACTATTTCCTGGGGATTTTTACCATTTATTGGAGATATATGCCACTTTAAGCCAAACCAAGATTTACACAAACTCAGAGTAACTAAACTAGAGATTTTCTATTTGATTTAGAAAGGATTGGTCAGAATTTTTATTCGAATAATATTCTCTCATTCTTATTCTGAATATTACTTGATTAATATTGTTTGATTTATATGCAATTTTCAAGTATGTATCTACTACATAAAATAGCAACTATTAAGAGGCTTTCAAATTTTTCTTGGCAACTCTCAAGCAGGTTTTACATTTCCAAATTCACGTGGACTCTGACCTCTAAGTTCATTGACAGCTGTAAAGCTGGTACTGGGACTTCTCTTAAATGATACCTATTTGGAAAACAAGATCTGATTCTGCCTGGCTGGCGTTCTCTCAGCCTCTGAAGCAAGGGGAGTGTTGTGCCTCGTTTGAGATGGAATTACTTACTTATCATGGCCTGGTATTCTGCTCTCATGATCTAATATTGCCAAGGAAATCAATGAATAAAGTGTTAAAATTAAAATGGGGGAAAAGTCTGAAGGAGGAGAGTTTGTTTAAAAGAGCCCTTCAAATTCTCAGCCCAGCTTGGAAAATAGCTCCTTTCTGAAGCTCTGAAGCTGTGCAGTTTTACTTACAGATTGATTTATATCCTCTAATTGCATTGCCAAGGCCTGGTATACACTTGGGTGCTGTGTGGTTTGCAATGTGAAAATGCACATTAAATCAAAGAGATATAAAATCCTTTTAAAACCTGTGACTTATTTAAAGTTATGAAATAGTGGAAGACCTGTCCTACCATTTTAAAAGTTCTTTACATTCCAGAATTTACATTCTATCTTTCAACCAGAAAATAATTAGCTAGCGTCTCCAGTAAAGGAAGTTCCTTCCTTATATTTGACTGAAAGAGAAAACGACCAATCAGAAGAAATGAAGTCGATAAACAGAGCATGGCTGAAATAATGCTCCAGTTTTTGTCCTTTAGCTGGTTGCCATTTGTGTCATCGTCTCACATCTCTCCACCTACACGATTGTCTGGTGTGAATAATCCAGAAGCCATTCGGGATTTCAGATGAGCAAAGGAAAACTACACGTAAAATTAGTTTCTCTCCTGAGGATGTAAAGTGAAGCAACATACCTTAGAAGAATTCATAATAAATTTAAGCATCATGTCTTATCGTGCTTACCTTTATAGGGCATAGGTCCTATTTACAACCTTCACCAGCAAGCCTATTTATAATTTCTACCTTCAAAACAAATTCCAAGTCTGGCGACTTCTCACCATCTCCATAACCTCCACCCAAGACGAAGGGTGACAGTCAGGATGCACAGGCACCGCTGCGCTGGTCATTAAAACACTGCACCACTTCTGCCTTGGCCGGTGTGGCTCAGTTGGTTGGAGCATCATCCCAGTTACACCAAAAGGTTGTGAGCTTGCTTCCCAGTCAGGGCACGTACATGCCTGGGTTGCGGGTACAGCCCCCGGTTGGGGCACCTAGAGGAGGCAACTCATCAATGCTTCTCTCTTGCATCGATGTTTCTCTCCCTCTCTCTCTCCCTGCATTCCCCTCTCTCTAAAAATCAATAAGCATGCCCTTTGGCGAGGATAAAACGCAAACAAACAAAAACACACCGCACTGCTTCTGCCTGTACGGCCTCTCAGCTGCAGCACCGAGCGCTGCACTGAGCGCTGCACGGAGCTGGCTGAGAGCCCCTCCCGCCGCTCCGAGCCCTCCTCTGAGCCCCTGTGACCGCCCTGGATACGGAGACGAAATGGTAGCACCCAGCACAGCAGGGACCCTACCAGGTATGATGCTCGTGACCAGTCAGCGCCTGTGACAGAAGGAACCTGGATCGATGATGCAGTACCACCTCTTGGAGCTGTCTCCTGGCTACCATTCTTACCCACTGCTGTTGGCTCCACCCGAAGGCAAGGGCAAGGTGATTTTTACTAGGATTACTAATGAAGGATCCCATGGCTTTGCTCTTCCAATTCTTCAGCACTTCCCTGTTACACTTAGAATCCAATCCGTATTCCCACCGCAGATGCCCCTGGCACTGGAGAACCTGGATCCTGCCCCCCTCCCTAACCTCTCCTTTGACCTCGCTTCTCCCCCACTGTGTCCCAGACCACAGGTATCGCTGCTTTCCTCGTGTCAAAGCATTTACACTTGCTGTTTACACTCTCGAGGTCCAGTGCTTCCGCTTCCATGCCTTTGGGTCTTTTCTCACACGTCACCCCCGCCCCCCAGAAAGGCTGAGGTGACGGCAACCTTATGGAAAACGGTGGCTTCCACCCCCACGCAGCTGGACTTGTCCCCAGTCCTCATCCTATTCATCACTCTGCTGTATTTGCTTCATACCCCTCATTCTGTGTACAGATTTAACTGTCCTCTTGTTCATTTCTGGCCTTTGCTTCCGAGAGGCTAACCTCCCTGGAAGGATTGTTCCCGGCTGGACCAGGGCCCTGTCTGCTCCCGAAGTCCAGTGCAGTAACTGTCCCCCAGGGTCCTTCCCCGTGCCCACTCCGCCTTTCCCTCTGTGGCAAATACACCTCCTCTGGACACCACCTGTCTAAAAGCAGCTTATCCAACAGTGACAAGGTCTGTCTGCGGCCATACCACCCTGAGTGCGCCTGTTCATCCAACAATGACAAGTTCAAATGGATCTCCTTAGGACCTTCTCTGATCATCCCACAACATGGACTTTCCCTTCTCGAAGCATGGCTACCAATGTTCCCCTATTTTCTCTTAAGACGTTAACTGTCGTACTTTTGTTATTTCTGAGTTGCCTTCTCTCACCAAACTGTAAACACTTGGAAAGATAAATTTCTACCCCAGGTATGAGCCTTCACTTCAGTCACCAGGGAGTTCTCATCTAGAATGAACTTGCCTTTCTATTTATTAGCTGACTTCCTTCTTTAGGATAAACCTTCATTTCAGGTCACGGGACAAAGAGAGTCTTCATCACTTCGCAGGTCACGGTGAGTTAACTTTGGCTGATGGGGAAGGGAGTGGACAATTCCCCTCAGGACACGCTGCTGCTTGCTTAAGAAAACTTAAATGTGGTTTATAAACGAGAAGGAAAATAAGGTAGAACAACTCCCTTAAGAGATTCTTTCCAGATGTTTTTAAAGTAAAGCTAAATCCTTATAATCACTCAATGTTCATTAGTCTCCTTGCTCAAGAGTTCATCAAACTCACAAGTCATGTTTCTCTTCTAATGAAAACACGTTTAAGCCAATGAAAGTATTTACCGGCGTTGGTTCACCTCTATGAGAAGCGAACATTTTAATACCTTTAAGTGGAAGATAATCTAACTGCAAACCTAAATTATTTGTAATTCTTATAAATCCTATCTTTTATCATCAAACAGTTATTTATGGAATTAGAGCATTTTAATGCCAAGGAGTTCCTTAGCGTGCGGACAATCACGGCATGTGCCAGGTGAGTGCTTCCTGGGCAATAATTCGCTTCATCATGACAGCTACCCTCTGAAGCAGGTGCTGTCGATATCATCATCCGTAGTTAGAGATGGAGAAACTGGCCCACAGAGAGAGAGGTTCAGTACCTTGCCCAGCATGACAACGCTAACCAATGACAAAGTGGGCGTCTGATCCCCGCCGAGCTGTGCTCGGATCTGCGTGGCAGCCGTCCACGTGCTCCAACCCCCTTCTCCCTCGGCTTCCGTTCGCATGGAGGGTTAACGTGAAATGGTTGACCCCTCAGCTTCCCTTATGTGTAGAAGTGGACACGTGACCCTTCTCTGGTCAGTAAGAGTAGCCAAGAGTTCTTGGGAAACGTTTCCCTTCCTGAATTAAAAGGGAAAATTTATAAAGAAAAGTATTTGTCTCTTTGTCTTATTTACAATATTGCTTTCATATCTTAGTTCATCTCTCTGATTATTACTAATTTTCGAATAGAAGTTGGTCTTTCTTAGTTAGGTGAAAAACGGTGCTAGGAAGAAAGGGAGAATGAGACAGGAGAGCAGGAAGCTCCCATTGGGGTACACTGCTCCGAAGCGTTCTCCCCACTGCGCTGTATCGTCCTGCCCGGGGCTCCGCAGCACTCGGCACCCTCAGCCACCAACACGGATGCAGAGACGTACGCGCCCCTTCGGGGCGAGCCGGAGCTTTTGTCGGCTTACTGTGCAGGCCTGCATGTCGCGGCATTTTGTTCTTACTTCTCTGGGGAAGAAGCGCCGTTGCAGCGATGTAGGTTACTTGTTTCACTCCAGCTGACGGTTGTCGGGCTGGGCGCGTCCCTGTCTCCTGTCTGCCACTCCTTTGGCACCTGCTTCTGGACACTGAGGTGTTTGCCTGGCTTCTCTGTCCCGCCACCTGTGTCCACCTGCGGTGCGGAGGCTGGCCCAGGGGCTCTCACACAGCCCTGCCCAGCCTCAGACTCTATGATCCCGAACAGGAGGTGTGGGGTTCAGCTCTTTGAAGCTGGATACCCCACTTTCTCCTTGCATGTGCTGACGGATCGGAAGAGATTCAGAATGGTCTGCATTTGGGGCCCTCCCTCCTTCGGTTTCAGCTCATGTTCTTCAACAGTCTGGACTAAGAGTTACTTTAAGCACTAGTTTCACCGACAGCGAGGAGTCTTTTCTCCCCATTGCTCCTTCCTTATGTCATTTCATTGCCTGTAAGGGCTAAAAATGTGTTTAAAACACTTGCTTCCCCCCATGTCCAATTCTTAGCAGAATTTGTTCTCTTAAGGTTTCAAAGTCACGTAAGTAATGTGCTCAAGGATTTGATGTGTACCATTACTTTCTGATCAGTTCTTTTTCTGGTTTATTTTGATTAGCTTCTAGGAAGTGCCCACATGTGCTACGGCAGTAAACTTTCTTACCCGCCAAGTACGTTTAGACCGCATGACACCTGTGATACCATAAACAAAAATCCCAGCTAGCGAGGGCACAAAAATCGCTGCTCAGTTCCCGGAGGTAAGTTGGCTCACATTTGCCTCCCAGACTCTGAGACTTGAGAGCTCACTGGGCAAGGCTGATAGAGCAACACCTGCGGATGTAAGCCAGGTGGCTCAACTTCACCGCTGAAGGCATTTGGAGTCAATGACTCCTCGGTGTGAGGAATGTCCCGTGCGTGGTGGGGAGTGTGGCAGTGTCACTTCTTCTGAAGAAAGCAGTGACACGTGGCACAGTTAGAACGCAGGTCTCACTGCATCCTGGGGGGCGCTCCAGAGCTGCAGCAGCTCCACGGAATCGCTCCTCTTGAGGCCTTTGTAGATCTGCTTCGGTGAATCGTGGGATACTCCCAGGAAGGGAGTATCCAAAACTTTGGGTGAGGCACCTCCCTTCAGCAAGCCTGACAGGGACTCAGCAATGACCCGTCAGTAGCCAACAGCCCCCGCAGCTGGGGGAGTGAGAGCATCAGTCCCAGACGGGAGCCCGGTGGCCCACAGTGGCATCCTTTGCATCTGTCGAACAGGATTCCTAGGCTCGGAGAGTACTTTTGAACATAGAATAGCTGGGAAGGTGCTGATCTGGGGTTTGGCCTTCATAACAAAGTGAGGGTTAAATAAAATAATGTATGTAAAGCTTCTGGCATAGGTGATGTACTAATTAAATTGTAGCCATAATTCCTTTGTTCATATGTGTGGTTTCCCAGGCATCGTTAAAATAAAGCCAAGCAGGTTTATACCATATTCTCTTCAGGTCACCTAATCAGTTTTTTTGGTTGCTTAGCAATAAAGGACAAAGGGACAAAGCTACCAGTGTGACCAAATACCTAATTTATATGATTGGAATTTAGCCCCAAGAAGTCTTTCAATGGTAGGCATTGTCCTAACGTGAAAATGACAATAAACACTCCATAGCTGAACTTGGACTCGTACTGAAATATATTCCCAGACATAAAAGCTACACTTCTCTCTTGCAGTGATAATTTACATTTGAAAAACATTTTCATTGAGTAAGAGTTCTGCTTATTATTTAATAAATTCAGATTTTGATCTGCCACGAAACAACAAAAGCAACAGAATAACACATTAGCTTAATTGTCTCGGCTCAGTGGGTGAAGAACAGAGGCAACCTTCATGTATTCATGAGTATTTAACAAGTGAAATGACGGATGTAAAAACAACGTTTTCAGAGTATTTCAAACAGAGAGGAGCAGAATGCAGCAAGAAGCAGCAGCATGGAGTGACGAGAGAGCCCACGATGGCATAAGCGAGCTCTACGGAAAAGGGCCCACCTCACCGCCGGCAGTCCCGACCTACCCACGGCCTGGAAAGAGATGCACCGCGCTGATTCTCCGTAGGCACCAGCTCGTGACATGCATCAGCAGTACGTGTAGTAGTCGGAATACGAGGAGTATTTTGTTAATAGATTGTTAAACCTTTCCAGTATGATCATTTTGAGCACAACCATTGAATTGACTGATTCATTAAAGTAATCTAACAGGAGTTTAAAAAGTTCAGTTTTTTAAAAAATGTCAATGGTGCAAATAACAATGACCCAGACAAGGTCCCACCACAAGCGAAATGGAAGTAGTCGTGTTAACGGTAAGTAAAATAGAAACTATCCAAGCACATGTTTACACCAGCAAACTCAATTTTAGAAATTAATTAAAGCATCATTTGTCACATCCAATTAATTTGGGTTTTTTTTTTTTTTTTTTTTGCTGTTTCCCGTGGTAAATTTGGGTACTTTGGTAAAGACTTTTAGTAAAAGTAAATGTAAACTTAATGAGAACATAGAATATGATTATTTCTTGCAACCCAATGAACTCACATAGAACCTTACAAATTCATCTGGAATTTTTAAAAACTTTTTATTAAAGTATGGCATACTATAAATTTGCTTTGATTTTAAGCAGTAAAAGAGCTACAACCATAGTAATTTATTATATATTTTCAACATGTATTTAAGTGCTATTGACAATTAAAATAATTCAAAGCTGGAGGTCCTCAAGAATGTTTTCCTTAAAAAATAGTTTATATCTCACTCAATTTTCAGAATATTGACAATTTGAGAATTTCAAGAAATTAAGTTTTGATGTATTGCCAGTGCTGATTCCTGCCTCAAACTCAATGTTTGTCTCCTGACAAACTGCTCATAAGTTCAAGGCTTCGTTAAAAACCACCACCTCCGTGAAACTTTTCCTTCACTCTATACCAACACAATTAAAGACACACGAGCTAATTACTTCCTCCACAAATGCCTTCATAGCTCTTCTTAACACTCTACAGTCATTCGTCACCTCCTGGTCTTTCCTCCCAGAGAGTGAGGTTCTTTAGGACTCAGTCTGTAATCCATTCACCAGTGACACCACAGTTCCAGGCTCAGTGCCTGGCACATGGAAAGCATCCCGTAAACATCTAGCAAACAAATGAACTAATCAATTGTTTAATTAATTAATGGAGAGGCTGAAGCCATTGCTCTCATCAGTCCTACAACCGAGAAGTCTGCAGCACGCGATCCCTTCCAGAACGCCAACAGCAGCCACCCGGGCTGCGGCCCGCTGTAGAGAAGGGAGGAGAGCTCCCTGAGGGCACGGAAAGGGTGTCGATCAGTCCCCGGGCGGTCCCCACACCGTCTTCTCAACCTCTCCTCTAGGGGGATGACTTTTTAGGGCCAGTGAGGGGAGAGTATCAGAGCCCTGTGCTGAACGAAGAACCAGTTCAGGAACACCACTGGGCTTGCAGCACAGCGGTTGCTGACAAGGTGTCTGGTGTCTGCTTAGGAACGATAGGAAAAGCGATCAGAGAGACATAGACCTCATCGTGGGCTGTGGGGAAGGCCCAAGACCCCATCTGAAACTTTTATCAGCCAGGGACACGTGCGCCGTTCCCACCCAAGATTTCCTTCTCACCCTTGGGATCCGTCAGCGCAGACCGTTATGCTTTAGTAACAAAGAACCAAATCCCAGCAGCTTTAAACAACAAAGGTTTCTTTCTTTCTCCCATGAATGTCCACCAGCTGGTTTTGCTGGGCATCATCCCCACTCAGGACCCCAGCTGGTGAAACATCGCCTGCCTGGGACGTGGGCCACCCTCTCGGCCGGAGTGAGAAAGCTCTATAGAGTCAGGAGGTGGCAGCTTACTGTTCCAGCTCAAAAGTGACCTGTAGCTCCTGACAACTTGTCCCAAGCTCCCATTCGATTCCAACAGAGGCATGAAAAAAATTTTTTGAGGCCAATTATCTATTTTAGAGTTAGGGAAGGATTTTCATGAATAGAGCTAACCTGAAAAAACCAGAAACTCAGAGCCTACTAACCATGTACAGATAATCCCTCTTGACCTGGAAGGAAGGAGGACTTTCTGCTCATGCCGGCCAGTGACACAGAGCCCTTTACCAGTGAGAAAACGGGGACTTCCCCTCCTCCCAGGGCAGGGGCTGTTTTCTGGGGCCAGCAGAGTACTACACCCCCAACCTAATTCTTCATCCATTCCAAGGCTGCATACCCCAGAAAATAAAGAGGGAAAATGACATGCCATTTCTGCACACAACACAAATTTCCCAAAATGAGTCAGTGGCCTCCCCCAAACTACAAGGTGGCAGGCAGCCCCCTCCTACCCGGAGCCCAGAAGCGGGCAGCGGGCAGCACAAACTACCACGTCCTCTGGGAGTGAGGCCTTGACAGATCAGCAGTCTGGCCGAGGGCATTGTCTTTCTTCAATTAGGAAAGAAAAAACAGCAGCAGCAGCAGCAACAACGAAAGCTTGTTTTACAGTCTTTTCTCATGTCAATTGATTAGCTTTGTGTTTGCCTTTAAAGAGATGAACTGTCCTGTGTACAGCCAGTAGGTGGGGGGGAAAGAAACAGACACAAAAACGGCATAGTCCATGGTCACATTCAAAAAGTTCAAGAGCAAATACACCTGGTCAGTGGCGATAGAATGGAGAGGGGTCGCCTAAGGGTGCAAGGCTGGCTGAGAAGCGAGCCTTCCAGGGGCTACGGAAGCTCTGTCTCGGCACAAGAGTGCGCCGATATAAAAGATGGCCAAGCTATACCATGAAGATTGTGCCTTTAAATGTGTTTTACCTAAAACCCCCCAAATTCCCATGTGCAGAAATCGGGCCTTAATAGAAGCTGGGAAGAAATGAAAGATCCTCGCGAGTCCATCTCTTACCTAACACGTTGTCGTTATTTTAAACTGCACTTGTTACTCAGATAACAGAATTATTTACCCAGAATTCATGAGAAAGTGAAAACTGGAACACTTGGGATGTTCCCAGAAATTCTATAAGCAAGTCGTTTCTAAAGTGATTTCGAATCATCCTCATCTTCGGTGTGAAGCTCTGTGTAGCTACCGCATTCAGTCAGCTGGACAGATGCTCTGACAGCAGAAAAGGGACAAGCTTCCTGGAAGGGCTAACGCTAAGAGCCAGCTTGTCAGGAACCCCCGTCAACAGACAGGAAGTTTTCAACAAAACTATTGACTCACAGGCAGAGCTGAAAAGCACATGCTTGGGGGAAATAACGTAATATGGTTCTGCTTTTTTACTAATGAGTGGAAATTATGTCTAATAAATTTTTATTGTTATAGCAACCTTTATTTCACATAATGCTATTTAATAAGGTCCTTGAAAATCTAAAGTTTCATCAGAAGTGGTCTTTGAATGTGTTTCATAAAATAAATTCACGTTTGGACATTAAATCCTCCTGGTGAAATTCAATTTATTGTACAATAACTTTAAAAAAATGTATATTGTTTTAAATTAAGTTTATTGTGCATGTAGACAAAAAGCCTAGCTATTTTGAAACCATGAATAAAACTAGCTGTTTTCTTCAGATTGTTTAATAATTTACAAACAACGATCCCTTTTAATGGTTCTCAAATTTGTTCAGATGGTAGAGGTCTCACGGGGATCCCTTCAGAATACTATTCTTTGTGCCACGCTTCAAAATCTTGATATTTAACTCCTTCACATAAATCAGAAATTATTGGGTTGGCCAGAAAATCTGTTTAGTTTTTTCCATAAAATAAAAGAAATATTTTTCATTTTCACCAATAACTTTATTGATTTGGATATTTGAGTATGTTGGCTATCTCCCACTATTGGCTTCTACTAGTGGGCAGAGGCCAGGAATGATGCTAAATATCTTCCAATGCATGAGACAGTCCCACAGCAAAGAATTTTTTCACCAAAATGTCAACAGTACCAAGAAACTTCACAAACCACTTTGGACACATTCCATCAGTCACAGCGCCTTCTCCATACACTGTACAAATCTTAGTGTTTCCGTTGTGTTTTTACCTTTCTTGAAATAGCAAAGCATAATGCACCAAAAATGTTGTATATCTTCTTCTACCTTCAATATTAAAATGGCAACACAAAAATTCACCAATTTTGATGTTTTTTTAAAATGCACACTGATATGACAGCTGTCATAATACAATCTCACAAAATTGTTTTGAATGAAGTTAAAACCAACTAAGCACTACTAGAGCCATCTTATGGGGAAAAACTAAGCAAACTTTTTGGCCAACCCAATAAATACTTTCATAGCCAAACATACACATGCACACTCAATATAAAGTCACAAACATTAGTGTACAAACTTTGAAAAGACAATGAACTATCATCAATCAAATATGATGAACTGTTTTCAAGTTTTTCTATTTTCATGTGCTACTTTTAATTAAATAATAATAATAAATAACATTTACATTTATAAATAATAAGTTAGGCAATTCAATAGCTAAAAGTCATGAATAGACAAGAACTAGCTGTTTCCAAAGCTTTTAATAAAATTTGAGGAGGCCAACTCAACACCAAAAAACACCAAAACCGAAACAATCCAACTGAAAACTAGGCAGAGGACCTAGACACTTCTCCGGAGAGGACACGCAGATGGCCAACAGACAGGAAAAGATGCTGAATCACTAATCATCAGAGAGATGCAAATTAAAATCACAATGAAATATCATCTCATACCTGTCAGAATGGGTATCATCAATGAATTAGCAAGAGAGGATGTGGAGAAAGGGAACTCTCCTGCACTGTTGCTGGGGATGCGGATTGGTGCAACCATTGTAGAGAACTGTATGGAGTTTCATCAAAAAATTTAATAAGTAGAACTGCCTTGCCCTAGCGGGTATGGCTCAGTGGATCGAGCACTGGCCTGTGAACTGAAAGGTCACTGGTTCGATTCCCAGTCAGGGCACATGCCTGGGCTGCTGGCCGGGTCCCCAGTTGGGGGCATGTGAGAGGCAACTGATCCATGTTTCTCCCATGCATCAGTGTTCTTCTCCCTCTCTTTCTCCCTTTCCCTCTCTCTAAAAATAAATAAATAAAACCTTAAAAAAAAGAAAACATAAAATAAAAAATGAAGCTGCCTATCACCCAGCTATTCCACATCTGAAGAAACCCAGAACACTAATTTAGAAAAAAAATTATATGCACCACTACGTTCATTGCAGTGTTCTTTACAATAGCCAAGACATGGAAGCAGCCCAAGTGCCCATCAACAGACATGAGTAGATTTAAAAATTGTAATATATTGTGATATACACACGCACACAATGGAATATTACTTGGAATAAAAAAAGAATGAAATCTTACCATTTGTGACTGCATGGGTGGACCTAGAGGGTATTATGCTCAGGGAAGTAAGTCAGACAGAGAAAGACAAATGCCACATAATTTCAGTTACCTATGGAATCTAAAGAGAATAAACAAACAAAACAGAAACAGACTCACAGAAACAGAGAAAAGACTGATGGTTGCCAGGGGGAGGGGCCTGGGAGGCTGGGTGAAACAGGTGATGGGACTGAGAGGTACTGGTTGGTGGGTACGGAATGGTAAACAGGGATGTGGAGTCCAGCGTAGCGGACACAGCCCATAATGTCATAACTGTGTGTGGGGCCAGGTGAGTGGTGGGGCTATGGGGAGGGTCCCTGTAAAGTCTGAGACCGTCTAACAACTATGCTGTGTACCTGAAACCAATAAAATAATATTGAACATCAACTGTAATTGAGAAATAAAACTAAAAAATAGAAGAAGTTACCTAGGGTTAAAAATTAAAAGTAAAATTTCAGGAGGAGAAAATTAAAAATAGAAAAAGCTTGTTATCGTATTTTTTCTTAAAAGTGAGGAAATAGATCTTACTCAGTTTTAGCCTTAGAACATTGCATTTCAACCTAAGGAATGCCAGAGTTTCGAGTGTGTATAGTCTGCTTGACTTCATTGTCAATGATCAAAAATGAAAATCCTTCTTGGTTTTATTATAACTACTGGAGTCTTCCTTAAGATTTCATTTTATTTCAGCCTCTTTACTGTGGTGGAGCCAGGAGAAAATTAGAATGTGTTTACATATAAGAGCTACGGCAAGAACTATCACGGAACAACACCCTCCAATGGTTTTCTTTACTGCTGTACTACAGCAGAAAGAATTTTGGCAAACTGTGTACCTCTTTACACATTTTTGACTAACGACTGCAATTTTTTATTGTAAGCTTAAATCATTGCAAACAGTATAATTTCTGCTATATTTAAATATGAGCATATCAAGAAAATTGTCATATAATTCTTCTAAATATACCCAAAAGGAATAACCATCATTGTCCATTTTAATTAAATATTTGTATTAGCTCTTCTTTAAAAGTCAGAAAGTTTACATTGCTTCCTTTTCTGCTTGAATTTTACCCTAATCCAGGGTGTTTTTATATTTGAAATCCTTTTGTTCATCAATCTCTTACTTCTCTGGCACAAAAAAATCTCTCTATAAATTAAAATGCCATTTCTACATTTATTGAAACCATAAAGCTGTGTTAAAATATTTCTTCTAGTTTCAATTATCATTTCAATTACTAGTAAACAGTTAATATGATATAAATTTTATGACTATTGATAATTAATTATTAGACATAGAAATTTTATTTGAAAAATGAGTTGATGGGTATGAAATCTTTACAGTTGGTTCACTTTGAATAAATATTAATTATTTCTAGGATGAGACAGGGGTTAGTGGGTATTTCATTCCCATTATTCATTTTGTATAAACATAATTGTTGAGAAATTATACCAATGGAATTGGAAGGAGTTTTGTCTACTGATGTCATTCAATTCTTTGACTTCCTTCCAAGTTTTATGATGAAAACCACACATGTATGCATAAACCTTTATACGGATCAATCATCAAAAATTATTTTCAATGCATGCTCAATCATCTGACAACTCAGCATGTGCTCCTTCAGTATCATTAAAAGAGAAGAACTGGCTTGACTTGCAAAGTAACGTGCTGTGCAGTCTGGGAGCAATGTACTTTCTCAGCTTCTGGGGAGTACATCTAGATGGACTTATCGAGACTACAAAATGACTATAATTATATCTCCTACTCTGCCTAGAAGCAGTTTATTCAAACTGGTACACTCAAAAGGAGTTAGCAAAAATTCAAAATATTGCTAACTTCAATACGCCTTAGCCGATATATTGTTTACATCATTTATTTTTATCATGTATTTGACATACATTTTTGTCAAAACATTTGCGCCACAGGTTTAACTCAAGCTATGGAAAATGTCTGTCACATAATCTAATTAGCCCAGTCACCCCACTGCCTGCTTCCTCGACTATTCAAAGCTTTTATAATTTGGGCGTTCTATCGACATGTGTCCTCTTTGATGCACAAGTATAGGGATGGAGTGTGGGAGGAAAAGAAAAGTTTATCAAACCATTATTGTGCTAAGAGTTGTAAGCTGTTCCTTAGATCCCGTCTCCGCCACCTCCTGGTTCACCGTGTTACCGCCTCCAAGTCCTCCTCCCTGCCCCTCCCTTATGCCGGGCAGACCACCCCCTTCCTGTGATGCTCCCTCCCTGGATCAAGATGTCCGCTCAAAGAGACCTTATCAAATAGAGTACCCTACCGCTCACTGTCTCCTTACACTGCTTTACTTTTTTCTTTGCACCTGTGTCCACTTGCTGCCTTACGGATTTATTTGTTTATAGCTTGGATCCGCCCTCACCAGCAGGGAAGACTCACGAGAGCAGATTCTCCCGTTACTCCCTGTGGTCTTCCCAGCACCTGGACCAGCGCCGGACACCCAGTGGGATTTCTGTAGGTACCAGTGCACAAGGAAGTGGATGAGTGGGAGTCTCTCTAACCTCAATGGCCAGGAAAATATTCAAAGACACAAAGTCAAATTAGCGTAGAATTAATAGAGGTGGCTTATTTTGCCAAGTATGGACACTTTAAAATCTTCTGCCCAGCAGGGACTTACTTTCTAAAACAAAAGAATCTTTAACATCCAAACCCATTAAGAATCCATTACCTTGGAAAGAATGAGTGTATTTCACTGTTCTAGAAATTCACTGTACTCTTCTTATTTCATGAGTGAAAACTTCAGTAAGAAAATCAACAGTGTGATGATTGGGGCCGTATAAGAGGACTAAATGGTAATGGAAAAAATTACGATCAAAATGTTTTTCAAAAAAAAAAAGGGAAATCACTGCTCTAAGTACACTGGCTCCAACACTTGCCTGGGCCATGCCAGGATGCTATCTCGTTCCCACTTCATCTTGACAAACGATCTGATACACTGCCTCAGCCCGGGCACTGGTAAGGTGATCAAAACATATGAAAGCAACGAAAAAGCTGGATGAAAGATTTAAGGTGAAATTGGAAAGTGTTCAAGGCTTTCTAGGAAGAGTTTCTAACCTAAAGAAAAATGGGAGCATATGTTGGTGGAATTGGGGGGCTTAGAAACTGAATGGTGAGAAGAAAATTATTTTTCAGAGCATCCTTCAAGTGACCTTTACAAAAGCATGCGTGCACACAAACGGCTGAAGAAATCCATGCTATTTCACGGACACGGTACCTGAGATCTGGGGCAATGCTGGAGCAGAATTTGCCTCTCCCCCATTCTGCCTCACGGGGGGCCCTGCTGACCTCCAGTATCACAGAGATGCCACTTCATGTTTGCCTCCTTGCTGTTTGTTTGTTTGTTCGTTTGTTTTCAGTCTTTTGATATACGGTCCATATATTTGTTGATATGTTTTCGCTCTAGCAACTTGAAAGGTACATAGGCTGTTTTTCCTGTAAGTCTTAAAAGCAAACTACTGGCAATCAATATCAAGAATGAAACAGTCGTTATTTGCTCTTTCAATAACATGAAATAATTAGCATATTTGTACCTTCATCAGCAGAGGTATCCTCTCTCCGGGGCTGTTTTGATTTTTGGTTATAAAAGAAATGAAATATATGGGGCGATGGGCTGGGATGGGAGTAAAAGACAGAAAACTGTACAAGAACAACAATGAAAATAAATTTAAAAAAAGAAATGAAATATAATATCACAAATTTGCCTTTTGGTTATCTGAAATGTTTTTATTATAATACAAGATTATTTTAAGTGTATTCCCACTTTGAAAAAAATTGTTTCATTTTGTAAACATACAACAGTTGTTTATACTTCATTTAAATGGTTTCAGGGCTCAACATCACTCCTCTGCATCAAGTTATAGAAGATGAGTTTCAACTCTTTGGCTCCGTTTGTCTTCAAGTGATGCTCATGGTTAGGGGCTCCTAGAGGAATGGGCCCTGTCTTGCCCCCACTCATCATGGCCACTGGCTAACTCTAACCCGTCCAGGTTAGGTGGTCTTAACCGGGTGGGCCAGCATTTCCTCGTTTCCTGCAAAGGCTGTGAACACCTCACTGCTTGCTTAACCAGTGCAGGAGTCCTTGGTGTCTCCTTTAATCTGGTCTTATCTGTGCTCTATCTGCTAGAAAGTCATTGATTTTACATACAAGTCATATCACTGTTACTACTTCCTCTTCATTATTCCTCATCATTTCAATTGGAACTCCTTGTCTATAGAGAAACGTTGACACTCAAAGAAGAAAGACCCCTCATTCCCCAGCCCAGCCCACCTACATTCTGCACGCGCCTCATTCAGCTCACCCTAGTCTTGGCTCTGTCCCTGTGTATAGATAAAATGGAGCAAGACTTTTTGTGCTTATACTGGTTTAGTCAGAGTCCAAAATTAAACCATCGCTTATTTTACTTACTTTATTTTGTTTTTGGTATTTTTTTTAGTACTAAAAGTCTAAATGAAAAAAATCAACTCAGAGCAAGTAAACACATCAACAGCAGCCAAACATGGAAACATGTAAAGTAAACAAACACAGGATGCTGTCTTTGTATTTTGACAAATAACAAGAGAACTCACATCCTAAGCAAAGTCATCCATATATAGTACAAGCCAACAAACACCTTGGAAAAAATTTACCGGTGCTTGGGCTATGTTACTTCTCAAATGTTAACAAACATGGAGAACTATCCAAGGTGACCGAGAGTATCATTCATGAGCAATCAGGAATCTCTCAGCAACTCTTCCGTCATTCGTGCCTATTCAGCTGCGCTGACTGCCAGCTCAAATATTTTTCTAACTCTAAAACCAAATGAAGAACACCCTTTTTTGTAGTTTATTTTTAATTCTCCTCTGGATAGTGCTTATTACACATAGCCTTATGAGTTCCTGTGACAATTATACATAGAATAACTGTTAAACCTAAGTTAAATTTCTCAAAACATGTTACTGTATGTGATGAGGTCAGCTTCCCGGATCTGTGCTAGGCCTTCTTTCAACCCAACTCAAATTGTGTTCCACCTCTAGGTGTATTAGACCATGAGCTGCTTCACAGCAAACAGTAGGAACTATGCTAATTTGGACTAATTAACTAGAGTAAAAGGATTGGCTTAAAGTACCTTGAGATATTTGCCATAGATTTTTAAAAATATGTATTAGAATTGTTCTATACCAAAAAAAAAAAAAAAACTATTTGGTTGAAGGAATATGTGGGCTCTTTAAAATTTGGGCAAATAAATTAAAACACCTGACATATTTTCTCTTTTGAACAAATGGTAAATTAAGATATTTTTTATTTAGTTTATGCTAATCATTTAAAATAGCTCTTCTTAGAAGTGAGTCAAATGCTTCTATCTGTAATTAATCTAAGCTTTTGATACTCGGTGCAACAAAGTAATTGGATGTCTACTTACACACACCTCATCCCTTTTCATGTCAAAGGCATGCAAATTCAAATCATTAGCCACTGGTGCCAATAGTTGAAAGTAAATTATCACTAATTTTATGTGCACGTTTCTGTCCGCCATAAAAGAGGTGGTCAGCATTCAATTCTGGCTACTTTAACACAGTCGTTTAGGTGACAGATGCCTTTTTGCATCAGTTTGAGAATTGAAAAAATAAATTAGCTGCCAGAGCCCTGTTATTACTAAAAGTATAAGACATTGGATTGGCTCTTTAAAAATAATAAAAATGGGTCTTTGAGATAAAAAGCTATGTTGACAATATCCCTAGCATTATAATAAAAATTATTTTAACTGCCTAGGTGTGCTTAAAACATGTTTTCTCTTTGATCAAAGCTTATGTTTCATTGGCCAGAACTGAGCAGCATGGCCTTCCTCAGCTTAAAGGTGGCTGAGAAATACAGTCTTTATCTTTCCAACACCTACCTGAGAAAGAAAGGGGAATAGAGGCTGAACTGGGTTAACCAAGGTTGCTCCTTTAGGAAGTAACATTTACACCAAGACCTCAAGGATGGGCAGAAGGAAGTCACACAGCAACCTGGAAAGTGGCATTGCAGGCAGAATAGAAGAATTTTAAACAGAAGAGTAATAGGATCTGACAACATTTTAAATACTTATTTGCCTGGTATATAGGAAACTGGATTGAAATGGGCAAGGACTGAAGCAAAGAGACCAGTTAATAGCTGTTCTAGGGTTCAGTTAAGAAACAATGGTGGCTTGGAGCAAGAGAATCAGAGATGTATAGAAAGGGAAAGATTCAAAATACATTTTTGTTAGAGAGCATGGTGTTGGGAAAATTGGGGAGATACTTCCCAAAAAAATGAAACAACCACCTTCTTACATCATATACAAGAATAAATTCAAAATGGATTAAAGGTTTAAGTGTAAGACTTGATGCCAAAAAATCCTGGAAGAAAAAATAGGCAGTAAAATCTCAGACATTTCTCTTAGCAATATTTTCAGTGATGTATCTCCTCAGGCATGGAAAACAGAAGAAAAAATAAACAAATGGGACTATATCAAACTAAACATTTTTGCACAGCAAAGGAAACCATCAACAAAATGAAATCACAACCTACTGAATGGGAGAACATATTTGTCAGTGATATATCTGGCAAGGGGTTAATATCCAAAATTTATACAGAACTCAAATTTCTCAATACCCAAAAAAACAAGCAATCCAATTTTAAAAATGGGTAAAAGACCTGAATAGACACTTCTCCAAAAGACATATGGAAAGGTGCTTGACGTCATTAATCATCAGAGAAAATGCAAATTAATACCACATGGCGATCTCCCCTCGCACCTGTCAGACCAGCCATTATCGATGATAGCCAGCAAGTGTTGGCGGGGTTATGGAGAAAAAGCCACCCTCTCGCGGTGTGGTGGGAACGCAGTGTGGAGGTTTCTCAGAAAACTGAATGCGGAACTGCCGTATGACTTGTCGATTCTCCTTCTGGGTATATATCCAGAGAAAACCAAAAGAATATATGCACCCCTCCATTCATAATAGTGTTACTTACCATAGCCAAGCTATGGAAGCAGCCCAAGGGCCTATAAATAGTCGAGTGTATTGAAAAAGTGGTAGATATATACAATGGAATATTACTCAGCTGTAGAAAGAAAGAACTCTTATCATTCATACAGCATGAACGGACCTAGAGGGTATTATGCCAAGTGAAATAAGTCAGAAAAACACAAATACCATGTTTTCACTTCCATGTGGAATCTAAAGAACAATATAAACGAACAAACAAAACGGAATGGACTCACAGGTACAGAGAACAGGCTGATGGGGGCCAGAGGGGAGGGAGGATGGGGACTGGGTGATAAAGGTGGAGGGATGAGGAGTACAGATTGGTGGTTACCGAGAAAAATCGCTGGGTTGTAAGCACAGGATAAGAAATGCAGTCAGTAACGTTACAGTAACTGCATATGGTGCCAGGTACCGGAAATACCAGGGGACACTGTAAAGTATGTGATTGTCTAACCACTACGCTGTACACCTGAAACTGGTACAAAATAATACTGAATGTCAACTGTAATTGGAAAAAAATAAAATAATTTAGGAAAGACCTTTATTTCCACAAAAGAAGGGTTGGATAAATAAAGAAAAATTTGCAGCATTAGGGGACAGGATTAATAAATGAGTGTCATGATTTAGTAACCAGAGCCAAACATACAGATCTCCAATTGTTAACTTTTTCAAATACAACAGCCATTACAACAAAATATTAAAAGAATCTGACTGTACAACCAGATTGTTAAATTTTGTACCATAAAATGTTTTAAAAAGAATTTCAAAAAGTTGCATGTCCAATTTTTACTTCTTAAAGTATTATGTATTAAAAACACTTTAACATAGTAGTGAGAGCACAAGGTTTCTGTATCACTAATAAATAACCACTAATAAAATAAACATACTGTTTATTTGCGTAATGAAAACAGAAGTCCCTGCACAGGTGATTGTGAGGTTGGTCCAAGGCTTGATTAAGCCAAGAAGGATCCAGGCATTTGTAGTTTTCCGCTCTGCTACCCTCAGGGCTTCAGCTTGGTCTCATCTCATGGTTGCAGAATGACTGTTGAAGTTTCAAGCATCATGAAATCCTATGAAGCACCCCAGGGAGAAAAGATAAAGATGGGGGAAATAGGGCTTTCCTCCTGGATCTCTTCCCTCTCATTAGAGGGAGTTATTTTTTGCGGAATTCCTAACAGATCTCTCTTTGGATGTCATTGCTCAGGACTGGGGTAGGTGCCACCGCTGGCTAAGAGACAGGTCAAGGACATGGGTGTCTCTTCTTCAGCCTCTGTAGCTGTAGGTGGGCATGGAAGGGGTGCTGGGAAGGGCGAATGGATGGGAGACTAACACTTCCTTAGCTCACTGCTCTATTTTTTTAATTAATTAATGTATATGCTTTTTCGATCTTTCCTTTGCGCATACCCAAGTTGAAAACGAAGGATCAGCTCTGCCTTCCCAGGACGTAGCGTATCTATCCAAACACACTTGCAGTGTTTTTTTCCCCAACTCACTGCGTGCATCCAAGTGATTCCCTTTTAGCTCACTTGGCTCTCTTTCGTGCTATCGCTTTGAGGGCGAGTTTCAGTCTCTGTTTCTAATATAAACACTAGGTGGTCACCACATTCCAAATGGTTTATCACACTTGAGAAGTTTTCAGTCACTTGCTTCAAAACAGAATCTCATGAGATCAGACTCTCCATTTTCCTGTTATTTCCAAAAACACACTTTAGTGCTCATGTTTCCATGGCACACTTTTTCCCCTGGCAATATCGGATTAATCACATTCCCTCTGACCATTCCCCTGGCAGACCAGAAAGAGCAGCATGATTCAAGGACCGAATCTTCTTTCCAGCCTCTGACTGCAGAAGAATTGGCATTTGGACAGTATCCTGGTAGCATATTCACGCTTAGATATAAGAGAGTCGGAGAGAAACTGAGGCTGGAGAAATGGAGAGCATCATGGGCCTGAAGGAATGGGTTAACGCGAGTGTGGCGAAGGAAGCACAGGCTACCCCATTATAAAATCACTCCCAAAATGCACAGTTGTAACATTGCCTGTCTGTGCCAAGGGCCAGCTCTGCTCTGAATTAACTTCCACATAGAACACAATTTTTAAGAAGAAAAAGTAATAAAAATATGCCAGTCCGAAGTACACACACACACACACAATCTCAACAGTATTCTCAACAGTTGTTTAGAATTTAGGCCAACAAACGACTTTTTTCAGAGAGGACTGTTTACCGCTGACTTTGGGACACTGTTGCGTGTTGCTTTGCTTGTTGATAATAAAAATAAGACCGTAGTCAGTCGGTTTTACTCCTATTTCTAAATTCTCGACAGATAATGGCCCCCCATTGCTTCCACCTAAAGCAGATCATGCCTACGGCCCCTCCTTGGTCTGCCACTATGGAAAACTAAGACTTTTTGTATGTTCATGTCTATCTCAGAGGCAGATATTTTTATCCCTGATTTATTGACTTAAAAAAAAAAAAAACTAAGGCTGATAAAATTTAAACAAAGCTTGTGACGTAATCAGAGCAATCCAGCATTAAGCTCGGATCCATCGGGTCCCAAAGTCCGTGCTTCTCACGGACACCAACTAGCTTCTGAAGAGCTGTGAGAGCTGGATTCTAGTCCCAGATCTCCAGTCCTGGCCTGGAAAGGAGCAGGCTGGGGCACGCTGATACCTAAGATCCTCTGTAGCTAAAGAATGGAGCTTGCTTTTTGGGGTACTGACTATGGGTCAGGCATCGAGTTAAGCAGTTTGCACATATTATTTGGTTAAAAACAAAATCGGAAAACTCCAGTGAAGTAGGCATAGAAACTGAGACGCAGGCAGGCTAAACAGCATGCTGAAGGGACTCTGGAGCTGGAGAGTGGAAAAGCTGGAATTTACGTTCAGACGTGTCTGGCTCAGGAAGACAAATACTTAACCTAAAATTCTTACATGCTTTAATGAAATTGATCTCTGTCAGGTATGCATGTTAGAACATGCAGAGTGAAACAGTGGACTTTTTAAAAGCATAAACATTCTAAACAAATACACTTGTTTTACAGGACAAATTGCTAAAGGATTCTCAACCGTTATACCCACAGACAGACGAGGGCGACATCCACGTGTGCAGTCAGAAGCTGGAGACGGACAAGTTTAATTCTCCAGAACTTTAGAAAATCACGATGAACAAATCTAAGTCTTCAGGCCCACGCAGGAAGAGGAGAGGATGCAGAAGCAGGGGGGGCCGGTGGCAGGGAGCCTCTGCACAGAGTGGCTCCCCTGGGGACAGAAGCCACACTGGCCTCAGCCAGGTCAGTCGGCCCTCTCCGTCAGTCTTTCTACAGACATAGGCGGTCTCCATAGCCTGGCATTTCTTCTCATTCCAGTGGTCACCCTTTCACGTGGTTAGGGCACAGCAGGGTGCCTGCACGCCCTGTCTGCACAGAGCCCTCAGCAGGCTTAGAGACCAGCCTGCCACCCTGGCCCTCCCTCTGCAGCTGACCGGGAAGGCGTCGGCCAGCAGTGAATTTGCAGAGACCTTCCCTGCTCATGTGCACTCCTGGGCAGGAGCCGTGCCAGCTTCTTTCACCCCTGGGAAAGGCTGGCGCAGAGCGAGGTGCCAGAGGCAAGCTTCACCTCCTCCGAGTCTGCCAGGGTACAGCCCCGTTCGCTCCCAACTCAACACAAGCTCGTAAAACCTATTTCTGTCCTGTGCCACTTGAGCATATGCAGCTCATTGGAAACCTGTCTGGACTAGCTGGACAAGGAAAGGTGAGAATGGAGAGGAAAGGGTGGGTTCAAGAATGGTTATGAAGGAAAAACTGAGTGTTGGGTGGCCGACTGGATGGGGATGCTACGAGAGGAAAAGGACTCAAAGAAGGAGGCTGATTTTTCAGCCTGTGCAGCGTGGGGGTGGTCTTCACTTGATGGAAATATCAGCCAAAGAGACAGCTTGAAGAGAAGCACTTCGGATAAACTGATAAGGATACCTACGTGGAAATATGAAGAGAGATACGTTCGATGTCACCAAATTAGGCTACAAAGTGGCATTCACCCTCCTCTTAGTATTTAAATCAAGTGACTACAAGGTCCTCTCTCCCTGACAGTTTCGAATCTCCTAACAACCATTAGGCCTTGGGTGTGATTCTAGACATTCATGTGAAAAGTGCAAATGTAATCAATCCCCCCAGTGTTTCGTTCTGCACCTCCACCTGACAGCCCCGAGCACTGCCCTGTAACAGGCGCCTCCGTGGGTCTTTCACCGGTATTGGTGTGTCTCGCTTCACCCCAGACTCCTGAGAGTGACCTATCGCTGTGCTCAATTTACTCATGAAGACTCTAAAGCCCGCAGCCAGGAGGTGCATACAACCCGCCCAGGTTTAGAGACCTTGTCCTGCCGTGTCCCTTGCACCCTGCTGCCTCTGTCCTCATGGGCAACTCTGGCACCTGGGGATGCTTCTGGGAACAAGCAGTGCAGAGACCTGACGCAATCTTTGTTCCTGCTGGAAGTTCAGTGGAGACCTGACACCTGCCTGCCTGTCAACACAGCATTATAGAAACCCAACACAGTCCTGGCTTGCCACCAGCAGCTGGGTACCTGATGCCTACATGAGTCCCAAATCACTGAAGACAACACCCAATAGCAGATTCCCCCTCCACTCTCACTGGAAAAGCACGGGTTTCTCAGGGTATGTCTCTGCAACAAGACTGGGCATCCTATGTGACAACTCTGTAGTAACTCTGATCTTTCAGCACGTGTGCACACACATACTACACATGTACACACATACTGTCTGGAAAAATTCCAGCATTGTTAATGTAAGGAGAATGGTTTGCACGAAATGGATGTAACCTGGAAGCCAAGGAAAGTGGGCTAGAACGCACACGCATGAACAATGACGACTTCACTGTACTGGTCAGCGAGGGCAGTGAGTACTGTCGAGGGAGCACGCGTACCGTGCAGTACACATTCAAGATGACTGAGCAAGTAGAGCAACAAATCCGCATTAAATTTTGCATTAAGCTTTAACATTCCTCCACAGAAACTATTTGGATGATTCAGAAGGCTTTCAGGGATGATGCCATGAGTGCAACAAAAATGAAAGTTTGGCACTAATGCTTTGAAGATGTTTGAGGATCTATTGAAAGTGGTCCACGTTCTGGAAGGCCGGCAACAAGCAGAACACCTGAGAATGTTGAACATCTGTGGGCTGCAATCAACAAAGATCGACGACTGACAGTGTAAGAACCAGAAGCCGATCTGGGGATTCCAAAAACTACTGTGTCTGAGATTTTGACACAGGATCTTGGCATGAAATGTGTCATGGCAAAATTCATTGACTGGCTTCTGCTACCAGAGCAGACAGAACATCGTGCTGCAGTTACTAATGACTTGATTCAAACCACTACCAATGAACCAGATTTCCTCAGGAAGGTCATAACCAGAGATGAATGGTGGGTCAATGGCTGTGATCCGGAAATGAAGGCCCAGCCATCTCAGTGGAAGCTCCTGATTCTCCACACCCAAAGAAGGCACAACAAAGTCGCGGCAAGATCAAGACCATGTTAACTGTGTTTTTGGATTGCGAAGGTGTTGTCCATCACAAGTACGCCCCTCCAGGCCAAACGATGAATAAGAAGCACTAGCTACCTCACTGGTCTTTGTTGGCTGAGAGATGGAATACAAGGAAAACGGACAGCGTCTCTGAGAGGTGCACCTCCCTGCCCGAAGCACCGCCTCCCGTGTCCTTCTCATCGACAGGAGACAGCAGCTTATCCACCGGGAGTGGAGCTGGAGCGATGCCTGTGTGCTTTCCAAGCTCGCTCCACCCCCACTTGCCACCCTGTCGAGAACAATCCCCTCTCACTGGCTCAGGACCCGTCCAGCTCCCTGGACGAGAGGGCAGGCCCTGGGCAGCTGGTGCTGACGTGGGAGGGAAGCGAGCTCCTGCCTGGGCGAGGACGGGACTGGTGTGGAGGCAGCTCAAACTCTCCCATCCATCGGGCAGTGCTGGAGCAGAAGTCGGCTTCGTTCTAAAGCCGTTATGATGACATAACTAGCCATCAGAGGGGCTGAAAACAAAAAGTCTGCATCCCATTAGAAATCTGAGTAGAAATTCTGTGGGGAATGTTGTAGAAAAGATGTTTAAATACTGGAATCCATGCTGTGGCTCCTTTGAACAGGAGAACTAAGAGAGACTCCACGCAACACAGCGGCATCACCAGGACCACGCCCGGGCTTCCTATAAGACTTGCACTCGGTTAGACACGTCTGTAGAGACAAAGCACAAAGGCCAAGGCCACGGAGGAGCAGGAGTCACAGGCAGAACCAGGGAGGGGCTGGGAGAAATTAGAACAAGTTACTGGGACACAGAAGTCTGGAAAGGGATCCAGCCCTGACCACACTGCGTACCAAAACAAACCCCCAGAAAACGTTTTCAATCGGCCTGCTCAAATTTATCTTAGTAGCTCTGGTTACACACTTGCCTCGTCTGAGATCAGGGGGGAAAACAGAAAGAAATCGAGCTGGTCTGTCTAATCCCTAAAATCTCCCAACAATGGTCAGTCTAACATGCACCCTTGAGAGGCCTGTGTTAATACTTTGCTCTTCATCAAAACGTCAGCTGAATGTAAGGTAACAGAACT
The DNA here is from genome assembly GCA_039655065.1 of Glossophaga mutica. Classification (NCBI taxonomy): domain Eukaryota; kingdom Metazoa; phylum Chordata; class Mammalia; order Chiroptera; family Phyllostomidae; genus Glossophaga; species Glossophaga mutica. The sequence goes on from CM077305.1 coordinate 7,529,899, forward strand.
CCCGCCACCTACTGACTTTGTTGCATTGTTTACTGAAATCGTCCCTCAGCCAATGTGTGACCAATTTCTTTCCTATTATTCAAACATTACCCAATAGATTCCAGCTTCTTAGAATTCTAAATCTCTTAGCAATAATTTGACAGTAACCACAATGTCTCATTGTTCTGTGGTGAGAGGCATCTCCATGTGATTCTTCCGAAGTCCATTATTCATTCTTTTCCTTTCCTCTGGCTGTTCTTTCCCTTCTCAATGGCTATTCCAAATTATTAAGTTTCTCATGGTACCAAATTCAGGCCAACGTCTAGAAACGGAAAACCGTCTTATGTGGATCTTGTTTTCATGTGTGACTATTAACCAAAGAGCACCCCTACTACCACCCCATTCATGAAATACTTGAGATTAGTCCACGGTGTGTTGAGTCCACTCAACCAATGAACTGGACTTGCTGTCTGCATGTAAAAAGATATCAAGTTTTGCAATAAAGTTTAAGTCGATTATTAAGTATACTTGTAAGTCTATTAGTGCCTAATCAGTTAGACCACCCAAGAATCGTGTTCTTTAGCTGTAGGTGAAATGAACGTTGCATTAAAACTAATCCCGTTGCCCACCTGTGAAAGCTAGATGGATAAAGCAAGTAACTGGAGACTCGCTCCAGGACAGTTCACAATACCAAAGTTGTCTCTCAGGTGTAGCACTTGTGCATGGATGTCAGTTAGTAAACAGTTATTAAATGCTACATCTGGAAAATAAAAGAATAAATGTAAAATAATCTCTGTCCCTGAGGAATTTGCAAATTTACAATCTTGGAGGGTGGATAATCCTTTTTAAGTAATATTAACACAAGTCAGTTACAGCTCTTCATAGCTCACAAGATGTTAAAATTTTAAAGTCAATTCCTAGGTAGTAAAAAAAAAAAGCGTAATCAAAACATCTCTCCAATGTAATTGAAAATCTCTCCAATTATCCATTAAGCACAATGTACATAATTTAAATGTACATAATTATAGTGCTTTTAAATGTATAATGTACTTATTAAGATATGGAATATAGTAAGAACAATCACAAATAAAGCCCTTTTACATCAATTTCCTGTAAAAATTTTACTTTAAAACCATTGTTAAACTATGCCCATTGCTTCATTTTTGTAAATTAAATGAAGTAATGCTACTCCAGAAAATTAGTGTCATAAATAGGTACAAGCTACAATAACTCAGAGGGAAAAGAACTTAGCCCTCAAATGATCTCTTAGCATTTTCCTGGTAAAATACCTGTTTATTTTTTTACTTTTTGATTGATTATACTATTACAGTTGTCCCATTTTTTTCTCCCCTTTATTCCCCCCTGTCTTCTACCCCACCTCCCACCAGCATTCCCCCACCTTAGTTCATGTCCATGGGTCATACATATAACTTCTTTGGCTTCTCCATTTCTGATACTATTCTTAACCTCCCCCTGTCTATTTTGTACCTACCATTTATGCTTCTTATTTCCTGTACCTTTTCTCCCATTCTTCCCCCTGCCCCTCCCCACTGATAACCCTCCATGTGATCTCTATTTCTGTGAATCGGTTCATGTTCTATTGTTTGCTTAGTTCATTTTTGTTGTTGTTTTTTATAGGTTTGGTTGTTGCTAGTTGTGAGTTTATTATCATTTTACTGTTCATATTTTTATCTTCTATTTTTCTTAGATAAGTCCCTTTAACATTTCATATAATAAGGGCTTGGTAATGATGAACTCCTTTAACTTAACCTTGTCTGGAAAGCACTTTATCTGCCCTTCTATTCTAAATGATAGCTTTGCTGGATAGAGTAATCTTGGATGTAGGTCCTTGCCTTTTGTGACTTCAAATACTTCTTTCCAGCCCCTTCTTGCCTGCAAGGTTTCTTTTGAGAAATCAGCTGATAGACTTATGGGAACTCCTTTGTAAGTAACTGTCTCCTTTTCTCTTGCTGCTTTGAAGATTCTCTCATCTTTCATCTTCGGTAATGTAATAATGATGTACCTTGGTGTGTGCTTCCTTGGGTCCAACTTCTTTGGGACTCTCTGAGCTTCCTGGACTTCCTGAAAGTCTATTTCCTTTGCCAGATTAGGGACGTTCTCCTTCATTATGTTTTCAAATAAGTTTTCAATTTCTTGTTCTTCCTTTTCTCCTTCTGGCACCACTATGATTTGGATGTTGGAATGTTTAAAGTTGTCCTGGAGGTTCCTAAGCCTCTATTCATTTTTTTGAGTTCTTGTGTCTCTATCCTGTTCTGGTTAACTGTTTATTTCTTCCTTCTGCTGCAAACCATTGATTTGAGCCCTGGCTTCCTTTCTGTCACTGTTGGTTCCCTGTATATTTTCCTTTATTTCACTTTTCACAGCCCTCACTTCTTTCTCTATTTTGTGACCATACTCAACCATTTCTGTGAGCATCCTGATTACCAGTGTTTCGAACCGTGCATCTGATAGGTTGGATATCTCTTCATCACTTAGTTGGTTTTTTTTTTGTTTTTTTTTTTTTTTGGGGGGGGGGAGCTTTGATCTGTTCTTTCATTTGGGCCATATTTTTTTGTCTTGTCGTGCCTGTTACACAGTAAGGGGCGGAGCCTTAGGTATTCACCAGGGTGAGGCAACCCACGTCACTACATTGTCTTATTTTTTAATACTAAATGGAATAGTCAGGGTTCTCCAGAGCTACAGAACCAATAAAATCCGAGGGGTAGGCCAGCAGGCTGGAGACCCAAGGAAGGGTTAGAGTTCAAGTGTGAAGGCTGTCTGCTGGCAGAACTTCCTCTTCCTCAGAAGAGGTAAGCCTGTTTCTGCTCAGGCCTTCTGCTGATTGGATGCAGCCCACCCCCATGATGGAAGCAAACCCACTTCGGTCAAAGTCCACTGATTTCAATGCAATGTCATCTAGAAAATACTTTCACCAGAACAGCTCGAATAATATTTGTCCAAACACCTGGGTACCATGGCCTAGCCAAGTTGACACATAAGATTAACCAACACACCAAACTTCACAGAAGGTTTTTATAAGAGGTAGTCAAACTACAGCCCACAGGCCAAATTCAGCCTGTCATATGTTTTTGTATGACTCACAGGTGAAAAATGGTTTTTACATTTTTAAATAAATGGGGGGGAAATTAAAAGAACACAGAAAAAGTACATGAAATTCAAATTTCAGACTCCATAAATAAAGATTTATAGGAACTCATTCATTGATGTGCCGGCTACGGCTGCCTTCAAACTAGAATGGCAGAGGTGCGTAGCCGCAACGAACACCGTGTGGCCCCAGAGCCCAACGCATGCATTATCCAGCCCTTTATGGGACAAGTGTGCCAACTTCTATTACTGTTTTTATAAGAGAAAGTTTACTCAGAAAGTCACAGAGGTAGAAGAAGTGAGCCGTGGAAGACATGGGCCGAGGAAACAAGTTACAGAGGCCAAAGAAGGGCCCCTGGAGCTTGGGAGACAGAGAGAGGCAGGGAAAACGCGCCTGGGGAAGGGGTTGGGGAAAGGCGAGGGCACGCTCCCAAAAGAGAGAGCCGCTGACAACTTCTAAAAAAATATATATGTTTATATAGGGAAAAAATTTATATTTACAACCCCCAAACTCAATACTACATTTCCAACAAAAGAATCTGCAGAAGAAACCTCAAGTACATTGAAGTACAATCCTAGGGAATCGGAATTGTGTTTACTACGGAAGGTGCCCGAGAGACACCACTGGGTCACATTTGATGTGACGAGATGATAAGAAGCCTTTCTATTCTAAACTCACCTTAAGTGCCTTAGAGTTTGCCAGGGATGCCGCGATATTACACTAAAAACTGGGTGGCTTAAGCAACAGGAGTGTGCTGTCTTACAATTTGAGGCTAGAAGTCCCAAGTCAAGTTATGACAGGGTTTTGTCCCCCTGATGGCTGTGAGGAAGGGATCTGCTACGGTCCTCTCCCCTGGGCTCGGAGACGACTGTCTCTTCCCTGCGTCTCTTCGCATCATCATGTCGCTATGCGTTATTTTGTTATGTGTGCAAATTTTCCCTTTTATGAGGACGCCAGTCTCGCTGGAGTAGGACCCATCCTAATGACCTCACCCTAACTTGAGTACCTCTGCAAAGATGCTATCTCCAAATAAGGTCACATCTGAGCAGAGGTACTGAGGGTTTAGATTTCAGCATATGCATGAGGAGGGAAATACTTTAACTCACAACAAGCAACATACCAAATAAATGAGCGACGTGAACCGCAAGAGCGTAAGCAAAGCTCCATTTTGTAAATGTTTTACCAAAAAGTCTTGGCCAGTTCCTATGACTATTTACCAAAGCATTCCTTTGTGTATCTCCAGCAAAACTAAGGTAAGAGGCAATCAATCCACTTCTCTGAGACTGATGGTGTCTGAAAATTTTCCATCGTTGCCCCATTTGCCAGCACTCATCCTCACAACCAGGGCTGAAGAGTAGCTGTTACAATCCTTCTTCTTTTTCCTTCTCTATTTTCTTCATGCTTTGTATTTATACATCCTTGGTGAATATTAATTCACACAGGAAGTTGACTTTTGGTGCAATTTTTGGCTATATTTTTATAAGACATTATATATTGCTGTGTGCGATTTGCCACTCCACATTGTAAAGGTGTTTAGAACATAGGATGTTATGCAGGTTATTTCTTATAAAGTAACTGCTATTTGATTTAAGTTCTTCATACCCCAGTATAGTTTCTTGCTTATTCAGAGGAATTTCTGTCATAACAACATTTTAGAAACTTGATTGGGGGTTTTGGGCATGATAGAAAACATGTTATAATTTTTCTCCTTTAACACAATGGGAAATAAATGTCCGATTAGCATTTTAATACAGAGCTTCTGAATTTTAGGAATTGTTTACTGACATTAATTACAGGCGCCAGGATTTCTCAGTGGAGAGATGATAGAAAGGGAGCAATTGAGCTGTGATTTCTTGAACTTGACTTTGTGAACACTAAAGCAGAGTTCTGGGCTAAGGTAAAAGACGTTGAGGTGCAGACACACGAAAGTGCCAAAAGTTCGGAACCCTAGTTACTTGAAAGCACTTGACATGCGCACAAAGGCAGAGAAGCAGCGCTTCGCCAGGAAACGCTAGGTCACAGGGTCTTTGGGTCTAGGCTAGGGGGTTGAGAATTTAATGATAGGCAACAGAGGGTCATATTTATTTATAGTTTTTACTTATTGATATTTTTTTGAATGAGGAATCCAAAAGCTTGCTTGGGTGGGAGAAGAGGACGGCTCCAACTAGATAAAACTTGGCCAATGTAGTTTCTTTGGAAGCAAAACGGATGAAAAAGCTTGGTTAAAATCCTCAGGTGCCCCCTACTGGTGAGGGGGAGAAGACAGTGCAGAGAGCTTATTGGATCAATTTCTGTGCCGCTGGAATAACCACGAAGGAAATACTCTTCCTTAGGATGAAATCATAATGGAACTCTCCTGAAGCAAACTCTCCAGCAGTTGGGAGCATTACTCTCTGAAAAGGAGCCAATATTCGGTAGAAATTCAGATGGAGAGCTGAGGGCAAGAGGAAAGATTTCGTCTCTGGTGTTTGCGGAACATCAGCTCAGAGATCGGGAACTTGTGAAGAAAGGAAAAGTAGAACTCTGCATTTTACACAACCTGAAAGGTCTGAAAATGGTTTGCAAATGTATTTATAGTCTTTCACTCCAATAAGCTTTCAAGGTAAGCCAAATTGGAAGCGCTATATGACGGTGTAGCTCAGAATATCTCCAAAGAGCAGCACCATCAGAAAGTATACTTAGAAGACAAGGAAAGTTATAATTTGACTCTTAGACAAGGGAGCAAGATAAGACTGTTCCAGTTCCTTGGAAGGAGCTTCGCTGTGATGTCACACCAGAGGACCAGCCCTCTCCTGCCTCCCTCAGGCACTCCTGCTGTGTCATTTCTCAGCCACGTTGCCCTCCTCCTGTGTACTCCATGTCTTTTCTCCACAAGTGGTAAGGGACGTAAATGGTCGAACATATAGGGCAGGAGAGGTACGAAAGAAGCATTTCACTCCCATTTTGCTTCAAGTTTTCGTCAGTTGTTTTTAGCAGTTTTCTGAACAGCTTTGAAAATAACCAGCTCTATGAGGGGGAGCCCTCCAAAACCAAATTATCTTCTGGAGGACAGGCCCCTTGTAGTACCAGTTTCCCCCACTAGGTGAGTGTTCTAGGAATCCATCTGTGTCAGCGTACCAGCTGGCATTGTTGTGAGAGGCTGCATTCTGCTTCAGTGAACTTTTTTTTTGAAGACTCTTTCAACACATTTGCCCATTTCATGATGGGTGATTTGGGAGCACACCCACCCACAGTGAGCTAAGTATTCAGTAGTTTTTGACCAAAAACAACATGATCCCCAATGCCCCACCCTTGCTGTTCACCCAATCTTGCCCCAAGTGATTTTTATTTTGTTTTCCCAGATGAAAAGTCCTTAAAGGGAAACATTTTGCCAACGTGGAAGAGGTGAAACAAAAAACTACGGAAGCACTAAATGGCATCAAAATTAATGAGGTCAAAAACCGTTTCAAGCAGTGGGGAAAAAAGTCTTGATAGGTCTATTGCATCAAATGGAGAGTACTTTAAAGGTGACTGAAGTTTACACATGTAAGAATAAATACACAAAATACACAATTTTTTATAAATAACTTCCTTTTTGGGGTCCCCCCTCATATGCTCACTCCGATAAATCAATTAATGCCTCTGTGCCCCAATTTCTACATCTATAAAATAAAGAGAATGGAATAGGCAGTCTTTAATACCCTTCCCACTGTAACTTCAAAAGCACTATTCAACCTATGAGGTCAGAGAGAGCCGACTCCACCCCACCCTGCCCATGCAAAGCCAAGAAATGTTCCATAGTTTTTCAAGGAGGCAGAAGTTGAACTTGAATCTGGTCTTCAGACTGCTCCATCTTCTGCTCCATTTATACTGCATCTTAATTTCTTCTTGTTTGAAGGAGAAAAAGCAGCCTACATTCTGGAGAGACAGATGGAGCTTTGAATCTATACGAGTGACCAGTCTTACAAAAAGAAATAATTTTTTTGGTCCCAATGATTTTTAGATATATATATGTGTGTGTGATTTGTATGGTTATGTATATTCAAGCGTTTCTGCTATTTTTATGTACAATCCAGTATCACACATATTATTTTAGAATGTTTAGCTCTCTTAAACAAACTTGGAATCCTCTTTGCCTCTCAGTCTCCTTTAAAAATATACTCATTTGCACTCACATGCATCGTTTTGTTTGTTTCTTCATTGAAAAACAGCAAATTTGGCTCTCTATCTATGAGTCTGTCTCTGTTTTGCTTTTAGTTCAGTTTGTTCATTAGATTCCACATACGAGTGAAATCAGATGGCATTTGACTTTCTCTGACTGGCTCACTTCACTTAGCATAATGTTCTCCAGGTCCATCCGTGCTGTCTCTAAGGGTAAGATTTTCTTCTCTTTTTTACAGCTGAGTAGTGTTCTTCTGTGTATATGGACAATGGTGGGGGGATCAAGCAAAAATGAAAAAGACTCATGGACATGCGCCGCCGTGTGGTGATTGTTGGGGATGAGGAGGTATAAGGGGGATAAATGGTCATAAAAAAAGTACAAAAAAATTTTAAAAAGAAAAACAACAAAGTTACTAGTTGAGAAGTTCAAATTTGCCAAAGATACTAAAATAAAACTTGTAAGTTAAAGAAAAGGATTCAGCCACCCTGACCACCCCAATTTATAAGATGTTCCGTTCGGTATGAGTGTGGTCTGTTAGGGCATTGGAGGAGTAGAACCTGTCATCGAACACCTTGGGACCTGTCATTTTACAAACAGGTGTCCAGAGAAATACAGAAAATCGAATCACAAGCAAGGCGGGTAAAACGCTGGGCTCACGGCACGAGGCTCAGGCATTGTCTTGTCCACCCCGGCGTTCAATCGGTCTTCCGAAAAGGGCGCACTGTTTTCATCTGAAGACCTCTTCCCTCTCCTTCACTCTCCGCCCCCAGAGTTGGAAATCTCCTTGGCCAGCCTCCGTGCCAGAGCTGACCAAACGCAACACTGCCTCCTGCAGGCCACAGAGGTTGGCTCTGGGATGGGAATGCCACCCAAGACAAAGTGAAGCGTTACATCTCTACACTCGTCCCAACTCCACAACTAGTCTACTTCTACGATTGTTTAGGTTCCTTTAAGTTCCGCAGGCCTTGTCTTCTCCTTTGTGCCTGTCTGATCTACCTCATAAAATGGTTGAGGACAAAATGAGGTAGCAAAAGACGTATGGAAATGTTTCTAAGCGAGATGCACTACAAATGCAAATGCAGTTATGATGTGTGTAACTGGAACACGAAATCCGTGTCTTCCATATATTACGCTATTGTAAAAATAACACATATGTGCTTTAGAGAGCAATAATGCAGCATGTAAACACACGATGATGGCAATCACAGCCAGTTTGCTGCTTAGCATCAGGGCATGATTTCCCTGACACGGGAGATGAACTCATATTATCTGCACCCATTCATTCATTTAGTTCTTCAAGGATTTATTGACTATCACTATGTGCCAGGCACATTCAAGGGGGTACACAGGAATGCTACACTGAAGATTTTCACATATATAGTATGTATTTATTTATTTATGTTTATATAAATCATGTGTCAAGAAAGATTTATTTTCTTTTTATCTTTACACTTTTAAGAAGGATTTAGCCCTGGCTGGTGTGGCTCAGTGGATTGAGCACCAGCCTGTGAACCAAAGGGTCCCTAGTTCAATTCCCAGTCAGGGCACATGCCTGGGTTGTGGGCCAAGTCTTCAGTTGGGGCTGTGAGAGAGGCAACCGATCAATGTATCTCTCGCATATTGATGTTTCATCTCCCTCCCTTTCTCCCTCCATCCCCTTTCTCTAAAAATAAATAAATAAAATATTTTTTAAAAAAGAGAAGGATTAATACATATTGGCTGGGTATCTCAGTTGGTTAGAGCATCATCCTGATATGCCATGGTTGAGGATTTGATCCCCAATCAGGGCACATGCGAGAATTAACCAATGAATGCATCAATAAGTGCAACAACAAATCAATGTTTCTCTCTCTCTCTCTCTCTCTCTCAAACCAATGAGCAAAAATTTTTTAATTTTAAAAATGCATACATACTCACATCATATGTACAAAAAAAGCAAACAATATCCAAAAGATTGTTTCTGCCTTCTACAGGAAATTAATTGTATCAGGGAAAGAAATCCTTGAGTAAAAATCTGACTTGGGCCATCGTAAAAGGCAATGTTTGTACTTCACGGTTTCTCTCCGTGTTTTCCGCTCACTTCCAGGTCCTCAAGGGAGGGCTCTTTGATGACCAGAAGGCTGTACTGGGTCTGCAGACAGGACACGCAGGGCCACCGTTTCGGTTAGGGTCACCGTAGTGAGGGCCGCTGCGAAATAGCGCCACCACGCGGCAGGCACTGCTCGAAGCCCTGTGCTGCGGTGACTCGTGGATACGCACGCCCGTGACCCCACGGAGGAGTTGCTCCTATCACCCCACCAGAAGCATCAGCGTCACCCAACTTCAAAGTGACAAACCTAGCCTCCAGCACCCTTGTTCTGAATCATGGGGAGCCTCCTTTGGAGCCGAAGGAAGTGAAATCCTTCCGTGTAATCCAGTCAGAGGGGCTGAGCTTTTGAGAGACAGCAGAGAGCAAGGGTAAGAATAGAAATGCGTTAATACGGCCAGACCGCTGAGCTCCCCATGAAAAGATGTCCGGTGAAACGCCTTTGGTGGCTGTTTGACTGACGGGCTTTTTTAAAAACAGCTTTATTGAGATGTAATTTATATGTCATTCAGTTCATCCTCTTAAAGTGGCAATGCAGCGGTTTTGTGACATTCACGGAGCAGCCCGAACGACGAGGACCACAGCCAGGAGAAGCCCATTCTGCGGGAGAGTGACGGGGGTTGCAGCCGAGGACCCGAGCTCCTCAGTTCTAGATCATGGAGAATCGCAGCGTGTGAGCCTCCGAAAGGAACAGAGTTGAATTTTATATTTGTGATTTGCTTCACACTTTAAAATAGGCGTTCACATGCATGACTTCATTTGGTCCATCCGATGCAAATCTGTGTTGTAATCAGGAGAGTATTGTTTATATTTTCTAAATGAGAAAACTAAAATTCAGAAATATTGAAGGAGGGCATTCATTTCATTGCGGAGGGGAGCCTAAAATCCAGGTCTCTTGATTCCAAACCCTATAAATCCTTCCTTTTTAATTGAACATGTTGGGGTAACACTGGTTAATGATAGGATGCCATTTTTAGCTGTGTGCTCCCCGCCCAAAGTCCAGTGTCCTTCCGTTACCAGGCATGCGACCCCTTTACCCACTCCGCCCTCCCCCCTCCCTTTCCCCTCCTGGGAACATCAATCCGTGTCTGTACCTAGGAGTTTGGTTTTCTTTGCTTTGTTGGTTTTCTTTGCTTTTTTAGTTCCTTTGCTATTTTCTGTTTTATATTCCATCTATGAGTGAAATCATATGGTTTTGCCCTTTTCCATCTGACTTATTTCACTTAGCATGATACTCTCAAACCCATCCATGTTCCTGTGTCATTTTTATTATACGAAGTTTTACAGATTGCAGATAAGCCAAAGCATCCCCATCTCTGAAGTCCAGTGACTTCACAAACATTTCCATGGCTCAAAAAGTAGTCAGTTTGACATGTTTTTATCCGAACCCTGTTTTTTTGATCACTGCTAACCAGCAAGATGTCATTATACAAATGAAAAACTTTTTCAGCACTTTGCCACTTATTAAGTGTCATTTTAAAAGTCTGGTGTTTGTGGTTGTTACCATGGTAATGAAGTGCAATATCAAACTATTCATACATCATCCCCAAGTAAATCAAACAAAAGAATACAACTAGATAAACACCGAGAGTCCCTTCCGTTTAAAATAGAACCCACATTTAAGAATGATAACATGTGGAAAAAATTAAATCCAACATTTACTGCATGGCTACAATATACTAGGTCTCGTACAAGTTTTTGGTGACACAAAAACAAAAAATAGCCCTGGCTGGCGTAGCTCAATGGATTGAGCTCGGGCTGCGAACCAAAGGGTCGCAGGTTCGATTCCCAGTCAGGGCACATGCCTGGGTTGCGGGCCAGGTCCTCAGTGGGGGCCACGCAAGAAGCAACCACACATTGATGTTTCTCTCTCTCTCTCTTTCTCCCTCCCTTCCCCTCTGTCTAAAAATAAAATAAATAAATAAATCTTTAAAAAAAAATATATCAGTTTTGAAACATTGGCATGAATTGCTTTGTCAGCAGTTTGCTCTTTCAACTAAGGCTACGATTGGGTTCACCACTGTCGTGTTGTGATATGTAAGCTAGAAAATTAAAGATATAGGATACAACCAAACAATCCTTCATTTGAAAGGAGCCAAGAGATAAAGCAGGCTTGCTTTAATTAACAAAGGAATAAAAATTATTTTTAAGTGATAACAAGCAGTGGTAAGCATTTGGGAAGACCTGGCTCTTCTAGAAAGAAATAGGTAATCAATGTAAAGCTATCTTTAAGACAGCTACTGTTCACATCGGATCCTCTCACTTCCAAAGAACATAGCTTCATGAAATAATCATGATATGCACAAAGCTACAACTGAAGAATGTTCAGTTAAACATGATTAATAATTTATAATAACAAAGTATAGAAAGAGTCGAGTAGAGCAAAAAGAGGTGACTGATTAAGACAGCTGGAATACAACTGTATAAAGACGTATCACATAAGCTTCATGAAGACCAGAAGTTTCGTCTGTTTTGTTCACTGCCTTATTGCCATCGACGGACACACCGGATGCTTGATGAATGTTTTTGAATGAATTCATGACAAAGAAGAGGTATTAATGTGGCTACTAAAAATAATGCTGTTAACGGCCCGAGTCTGGACATGAGGAAAGACTGGGTGGGCCCAAGATGAAGAACATGCTACAAAATGAAAGGCCAGGGGATCTGTCACAGAGGAGAGCGGTCCCAGGTGCAAGGGGACTGGAGAGACAGGCCCACCTAATGCAGCGTGTCAGCCTGGACTGGATCCGGGCCCAGGAAGGAAGCGAGGCATTGTTGGGACAGTCAACAGACCTCGTGGGGGACTTGATGACAATGTTGTCCTTGTTGATGGCCTGATGGACATGGTTAGACAGGAGAGTAGCCTTGTTTTTTGAGAAACGCAAACAGGAACATTAAGAGTGACAGAGTGTCAGGTCTCCAACTTCCTCTCCAATGTTTCAGAAAAAGATTCATCGGGATGGACGGAGAGCAATGAGGCAACTCTGGTAAAATGTCAAGAACCGAAGCATCTTGGCAAGGAGGACATAGGAGTTCTTTATACTATTGTTTTGGCAACTTTTCCCTAAGTTTGAAAAATATTAAGGGTGTTTATGTGTGTGAGTATGCTTTCATTTTTTTTTTAAGGGAGAGGAGAAGGGAAGGAGAGAGGGAGAGAAACATCAATGTGTGGTTGCCTCTCACACACCCCTTACTGGGGACCTGGCCTGCAACCCAGGCATGTGCCCTGACTGGGAATCGAACCAGTGACCCTTTGTTTCACAGCCCACACTCAACCCACTGAGCTACACCAGCCAGGGTGCATGCTTGCATTTTTAATATCTGCCAGTTATTATTAAAAGTGTTCATTTAAAAATATTGTTAAAATGATATTATTGCTCAACTTAGAAAAATCATGAAGAAGAGAAAACTATTCACATGCCCAGTCAAAATAATGATAACAAAGACTGCAATCATAGGAGTTTTAAGGAACTGGTGCTGTTCCTGGAGAACTAGTGTTGAGGGGGTTCTCTGGCTCGCTGCTGCTTTTCAGATGTCAAGTCAAACATCCTTTTCTCAGAGGAGCCTCTTCTGAACTTCCAGCGCCAGGACGTCGTCATAGGGACCATCAGTGCTCCTGCACATCTGTCTGAACTTTGGTCATTCCCCGCCATGCCATGCAGTCAGTTCTGTAAAGCAGGCATTTTTTAATTCCTTATTTTATATATTCCCAAGGTCTGTCAAATTACCACCACACTGAAATATTTTTGAGGAATTAATGAATGGCGCATGTCTAGTTCCCTTGGGCCCTAAACAGGTATGACAATTCCAAAGTTATCACATTCGGATTTGGACATAGAGTCTAAAAAATGCGAACATAGAAGGAGTGGAAGGATGAAGAGAAGATCATTGACATCGGCCGCTAACTGTCTAGTATTTAAAACTATTCAGTTATACTGTAAAAGTACAAATGCCTTTTTATGATGATGACATTATGGCACCAAGGGAAGGAGGGAATCAAAATGCTGACCCAGGTCTAAATCCCACATGACCGGTAACTGCTATCAGCTCCCGGGTCCCTCTGGAGCCAGCGTGCACCCCCCTGGCAGACACATCCTGTCCCTGCCACACTCCCCCTCCCCAGTCTCAGAGAATTCGGTGCTAGAGCCTCAGTTGACAGGATCCAGGAGTCGCATAGCTAATAGATCTGTTCCTGGGTACGAGCATTTGAGTAGGAATCTTCGGCCTGAACGAAGGCGGAACGCTAAAGCTAGGATGAACGAAGACCAGGTGCAGACTCGGGCGGCAGTGGGAGGGACTTTGGAGCGATGCTTCTTGCATGAAGTCATCCCCCAGCAGGCATCTCTGACTCAAGCAACTCAACAAAAACAATAAAGAAATCGCACAGGGCACATAGAGCACCTTATTCCTGCTGCTCTTTTAATGGGCTGTGCAGTCTCATCTTCAAATTGTTTAATTGAGACAGGTTGTAATTAGACCCCAAGGTAAAATATATTTCAACATACGCAAAGAGAGCTTTAAAGAAAGTTATCTAAATGACAGTCATCACTTAGCAACCTAATGCCTTTCCGCCTGTCTCTACAACAACTTGCTAAGATCTTAAGGGAATTTTGGCAACTAGGTTCTGGATTAATAGTTATTTTGGCTTTAAAATCTCTCTCAAACTTAACTACATCAATCACATCTAATGTATTTATTTACATGGAAATCAGTCAGCCTCTTGACCTACTTCCTGACTGCTGACATTGGAATCCAGTCTCCTGTAAGCATTTCTGACTGAGGATGGTCAGTGATGGCACCCAAGTACGTCACGGGAACCCTGCTGATACAAACTGAAAATTCTTTAGCACCAATGAAATTCATCAGGTTTACCGGTTTTCTGCTCAATGTTGGCATCATAGATGTGACTTCATTTTCTTCTTTCTTAAATCATTTCACTTAATTCCATGGTGGTCAGAGAACACACTCTGAAAGATTTTAATTCTTGGAAATTTGTTCAGCTTTCTCTATGACCCATCCTACAGTCCATTGTGTTAAATACTCGTGTGCCTTAGAAGAAAGGGAAATCCCCTCTCTGGTGATTCCGCACCACTTGGTTACATCGAGCTGTTAACTTTGTTTTTCAGACCTTTGATATCTTTTCTTAGTCTGTTGCTTAAATATATGTTAAAATCAGAGCCAACTGACCTCTAAGAAATCAGTAGGAGGGTGTGAAAAGAGTATTCAAGGTTGCCTCCAAGACTTTCGGCCTGAGCAATGGGAAGGATAAGTACTAATCAAATGAGAGGGGGAAGATGGAATGAAAGGGGGCACCTGTCGTGACTTGTACCCTCCCGCACATCTGTGGTCACTGTCCCTCTACCCCCACGCTCACACCTGAAGGACTGGATGCCAAATGAGCACGCAGAGACAATATTTAGCTGTATCATATGATAAGCTAACACGCAAAACATTTCCTCATTTTCCTTCTCCCCTGCTTGCTGGGCTTCTATCAGCCTGGGAGAGGTGAGAGGGAGTTGAGTGAAGACTCACGAAGGTCCTGACAGAAACGTGACCCACCTTATGAAACGGAGATGGCAGAATGGCACACAGCAAACGTTTCACTGATTTATGTGAACACTTCACATCCCCATGTATACCAACCTTTCGATCCACACATGTGTTACAACGAAAGGCCACTCAGGCTTATAAATGTCAGAAAGGTTCAAAGTCGTTTCTCTCCAATAATAGCCCTCGGAAAGGGCTTATTCCCATCATGTATAGTTTCTTATCTCTATAGCATTACCTTTGTCTAAACTAAACTCGGAGATGTGAGGCCCTGTCAGGAAAAAACATGAATATATGGGGGGTTGGCAAAAGTAGGTTTACAGTTGCTCATATGGAAAACACAATACTCAATAAACAATAATACAAAAATAAACTGTTTCACATACTCACAACTGTAAATCTACTCTTGCCAACCCCTGTATGTAAGCCTGCATAGACAGATATTTGATAAAATCCTTTGAAAAAATTATTCAGCTCCCCAGTTGAGGAGAGGTCAGGTCAGCATCAGTAATTCAAAGAATCTGTGATGAGCCGACATGCAGGGAAGCGAGGCTGGGAGCAGTGATGAATGCTTTATTTTAAAATGGAGCTAACATTTCTGATTTATTTCTTTAAATGGTTTCTAACCTAACATGATGTACTAAACTCTAATAAAAACAAGTCTAATCATCTCCCATTCAAACTGCAATACAAGAGTCTGGTTTTTCTATAAAAATATTGCTCAGTCTTAGCTTACAGTATATTCATAAGCAAACCCCTGTAGGTTACTCGTTGCAATATTTTTCTAGTTAGAGAGAAGGTGGCATTTGCTTGCATGACACTGAACTCGAGCATGAAAACCAAGGGGAATTACGCTGGAGGACATTTCCTTCCTTCTGAACAGCAGGAAGACAGTAGCATCTCCATATTAAGCAAAGGACAGTAAAAACAAAAAAGAAGTCACAATGCAAATAAATGTTAGAATTGTATTGTTTTGTCTACCCAAAAGCTGCATTATTTTCTTGCATGAGAAAAATCAATAACAAAACTCACAAACTTTGCCTTGTCTTTAGAACAGGTTTGCATTTTTGTGGTCTATGCCTTCTGAGAGCTAATAACAACATTACAGTTTGGGATCTGTGGGCTATCTTGCCTAGGGGTCGGATCTGAATAAAAAAGTAAAGTTCAAAATTCAGACGAACATCCTCCCCGAAAACCACAGCTCTGAGAACGGGATCACTCCGCTGCAGCGCCCTGCTCGCGTAACACACGAGGGCAAAGGGGAGCATCACAGTCTGTTCCCCGGGCTTAAGTTCACTGAAGTTCAATTTTGGTTCGGAAAGGAAGAAAATAAATAGTAGGCTACGTTTGTCCTTACGTAACTCAAGTAAATTCTCTGAAAGTGACTCAGTCCTTCCTCGTGCCTCTGTCTTCCTTCCCCGTCCCCTGTCCCCTATGCCATGCGCGTCCCCTCCCATGGAAGCACCTCACAGTCAGTAGCCGTTTCTTCCTTAGTCAGAAACAGAGTAAAGCCTGCTTTGGGTGGTTATGCCAGACAACGAAGCCAGCAGGTAAGAGAAACAGAGAGTAGAAAATAGAGGCAAGAAAATCATTTCAAGTTAGACAAGGACCTTTATATCACCTGAACGTGCTCTAAAATCCTCTCTACAATATCTCAAGGATTGCGGACTGCTCTCATCCAACCTTGCAATGTTTTGTAAATTTACAAAAAAAAAAAAAAAATAGTCACCATCTCAAGGATTATCACTACCATGACTGAGTACTGAGTTTGAAGTATATGTTAGGAGTCAAGTGTGTAGCCTTTTACCCTTAAAGGACAGAAGAGCCTGAGTTTTAAATAGAACATTTGAAATAACTGAGTGTGGGATGGGGGAACAAAAAACTTTTTAAAATAAGAGTCAGGTGGCAACATCATTTTTCTTATTTGTATTTTAAAGTTGGACTTTTCCTATAAACTAGGAAGCAACTAATGGCTTATATCATATAACTCTGATATCAAGTTAGCAAAAGGTTATTTTCTCTTTTGAACAAGTAAGATTAATAAGAATAGCAGCCAACTTTTACAGAATGCTTAGTATGTCACGATCTTTACTCGAATCAATTAACGAGCTCTTTGAACAAGCTCATCAGGAGTATAGTGGCGTTACCCATTGGCCAAGGAAGCCACATCCCAGGGAAGTCCGGTAACTCCCCCAAGTGAGTGAGCAGACAAGCCGGGACCGCAGCCCAGGCTGCCTTCCTCTGGAGTGCTCGTCCCCTCTCCCTTGCATAGCCCAGAACATCCACCCCATGACTTTCCTCTGCACTGCCCATCAGGCCTGGAACTCTTCTCCTGCAATTATTTAAACTGTATTTTGAATGTGTATCATCTCGCAGGAATCGCAAACAGTCCGGTAACTAAATTGGAGAATAGTTCCTGCTTTCCTATGGCTAGCTTTGCCTGCCTTTGCTTCCTGGTACTATTTCTCTCAATGGTGCGCCAACTGTCATCATCGGCCACAGCCAGAGACTTACTCTCACTGTCTGAAAATGTTCATTTAGGAAATACAATGTTCTAGGCTCTATAGAATAAGTGAATAGATAAGTAAAGAGATGGGTTAGTACTAGATTGTGAGGGAATCACGTCTTGCTAAACTGTCTCTTCGAAGGCAATGGAAATCATTTAGAACACTTAGGTGGGTAAAATCATACTCTGATTCAATGATAAAAATTATCACAAGGGTTTGTGAGAGAGTTTGAAGTGTGAGACTGGATGCAGAGAAACTAGTTAAAACGATTTTGTTGTCCAATCTAGGCCAGAAATGATAAAGGCTGGATGTATAGCATGGTAAAAGGAATTGAAAAGTAGGTTAGATAGAAAATATATCTAAGAGACCCCAACTTGGAGAGAATCAGACTGAGGCACCTATTGAAAATGAAGAGAGAAGATGCAGAGTACATTCAAGAACAGAAGTCATTCCTACCAGCTCAGGGTCTCAAAACAGTCAGGAACATAGAGTTTTTGTGCTTGGGAAGGAAGTAGGGCAAGAAAGGTGAGCGCAGTCACCCAGAGCTAATTTGTCCCACCTCGAACAGGTTCGGAGATCAGAGTGAAGATAAGAGCCACTTGGTCACCTGCACTTCAGCTTAGCAGCACAGGTTTCACTTATCTTCATTCGGCCCCTGGCCAGACAAGGACTAGGAGCTTCTGCTCTAGAGCAGAGGCAGAGCAGGGTCGGAAAAACATGGATGGGGTTAATTGTCTCTGTCCTGCAGGAAGTTCCCATGACACCCCTCAGAAAAGATGGTCCAAAGGCCAAGGGGGTAACCCCGGATGTCCTTGTGATGCAAGATGAAGCACCTGTCCACCCACTGCAAGTGACCACAAACCTAGCTGAGCTACCTGCCAAATCTTGCAATATGTAACACATTCTGTGAGCTTTAGAGAGTTTATTTAAAGCATTTGAGATGGTTAATTTATTCTGCATAAAAATTAATTTTAAAAGTTCCATTTTGTGTCTGGATGACATTATCAGTCTGCCTAAATCATTTTAAATTTTAAATCATTTCTTCCATTTTCCAAGTAAAATGCTTACAAAAACACAAAAATATAAAATCATAACAACACTGAAAACTAAAATTGATGGAATACTTATTGTTAAAATCCCAACGATAAAATTTGAGAGTCATAATGGGTGGCAATCCCATATTATCTATTTTTCGTTTGCTTACTATCACTCTTCTGCTAGGCTACAGTATGAAACTAATATATTAAATTGTATTGACAATAATAGAGAGAGGCTTAATAGAGAAAAAGTAAAGAAAGTGGGATAAGCCACAGAATTTAAATCATGGAGACTCAACTGTTTAAATATTGAGTCTGATAATTAGTTACAAATTAAAACATTTTTAATTTAAATATAATACTAGCAAAATTTTAAAATAAGGCATTCACCCTCTGAAATACTCGACAATCTTATAAAATTTAAAAAGACATAAAAATAGAAATATCAAATAATTAACAGAAGAATCAGAGAAATACAACAGAACAGATATACCAATTACAACAATAAACCTAAATGGCTTAAATTCTGCAACATAAAATCAGATTGCCTAAAGAAAATTAAACAAAGTGGCAGAAATAAGTTAAAAAGGAAAATTATAGGCTAAGATATATAGAAAAGGGCAAATAAAAAGAAATAAAGCTGGCAATAATAAAATTGGACAAAGGAAAACTCAAAGTAAATAATTAAAGTATATAAGGAGGATCATTTTATAAAGATAAATATTTCAAGTTGTAATAAAATGCAGGTATCATTAAGATTCCTGTACTGGACAATGTTCTCATAATATCAAATGTGAAACTTCGAATACACTGGAGAAACTGAAAGAAATGGTAGTGTTAGAAGTCTCTAATGCTCTCTCCTTTGGATTTGGACAAATCAATAGACAAAAATCAAGTTACAGGGGATATTAATTATATATTCTTTTAGGGTAATGCATGATACAGACAACACAAAGTAGGTTGTTTACTGAAAGTATCACTCTTTTAAAAATAAAATACATAATTACTAAATCAATAAATTTGACTATATGATATGTCACAAACAAAATTAATTAGAAAATTAGAATAATGTTTGGCATGAATAATATAAAAAGGGAATTCATCAATTTATTTAAAATAAATAAATTAAGAAATCCACTAGCAGCCTAATAGAAAAATGAGAAAAGGACCAATTGCACACAAAAGTAATACAATTTATCTTTAAAAATAATGAATATAAAGACTATATTTTTCAGGGATCATTTCTGTAGTTTGTTAAAATACCGAATAAATACAATTTTTAATTACTAAGCCAAGTGAAGACACCCCAGGCTGATCCATCTTAAACATTGCTGGGGATAAAGCTTTCAGGGACACCACTGAAAAAATTGAGACGTAATAATGCTCACACATTTTTTATTTGGTAAAGGATACCCTCATGGAAAGGACACACAAAAGATATAAACACACGAATGCTCACTGCAATATTATTAATGAAGACAAAAAGATATCTAAAACACACCCATAATCTCTGATCTAAAACCTTTGAAAGGGAACTTTTGGGGCTCATCATTTCGGGGGCTGTAGAAGGCAGAGCCTAAACCAGAGGGTTTGGGAGAAACCCTGCAACCCGTCGGCACTGACCCTGTGAAATGTGTCACTTGAAGCGAGTCGAGCGTAGCTAGTAAACAGCCTTCTATCAGTTTAGGTGAGTGCTGCCCCCACATTAGATCAGGCCAGCGGAGGTGCCCTCAAATGAGCCACAAAAACACTTTTCTTTTCACCGCTGCCTGGATTTTGAAAATGTAGGAGATAAAGGGCTGTACATGAGGGATTTTGAAGTTATAGAAAAGGGAACTGTATTGATGGAGTTTATGAAGCATCCATGTGATAGGCTATGACTCAGGAAATAATGACTAGAGAGTCAAAATGTTTACAGGACAGGAAAAGACCTTTATATGCGCACGGTGGAAGTGTTAGCATTGGAAACTGGGTAGGCAGTATAATTCCAATTTTAAAAAATATTTATGTCATGAAAAGATGCAGAAAATACTATGAATGTTAACAGTACTTCTCTCTGAGTGTTGGAGTTACGATTAATTTTTCCTTTTTATGTCTTACTACATTTTCTAATTTTTTTAAATGAGCATTTAATTCCTTTTATCTCTAAAAAATACATGGTTTCAAAGAAACAAAAATGGGAAGTAACTATAGTGTAACTTACAATGTTTCTTCCATATTTAAGGTGTTGTTATTAGGATAAATCTAAGTAAGTATTCATTAACTCAAAGAAAAAGAAAAGCATATATTTGGGGTAGAAAAAAGGCCTGAATTTCTTAGCTATAAAGGTGATTAATAGTGACAATAATTCACTAAAGAGTGTTTTGGAATCACCATCCCCACGGAAATTTAAATGATTTACAACTCCAGCTTACATACTTTTATTTATCATAAAGATGTGGTTTATGGTCCAATTACCCTCTAGAAGAATGCTGATAAATTGATGGCCGTGTGCTAGACGGAGACTTTAAAAAAGGGAGTAAGGAATGAGAAATTAGCCTTAAGAGCCTTTCAGTTCCCTTTTTACTATTTTCATCCTGGAATGTGGAGAAAAGGTAACACAAGAAAGTACTAACCTGTGTGTTTGCTCAGTCAAGGTTACCGTTATTCAAAACGTTCTCTCGAATGCATACTGTCACCTCTTTATGACCCTTCCTCGTCTCAACATGTCACGAGTCCTCGGTCCCGAGTACAGAGCATTGGCTTCTGTAATTTTTCTATTCCGCACACACCTTGCAAAAAATTTCTGTTGAAGTTATGGAGAAGTTACCGTGAGTGATTTGACCTCTCCATTCTATAGAGAGACATTGGAACTGAACTACTCTTTATGACTGTCTCAAAACAGACTCTTCCAGAAAGTACTGCATGTTCTGTGTTGTTCTGTTTCCCCAATCCTGTTGTAAATAACAACTTGGGATCTCAGCCTTCGCGGCCACAGTCACCACTTGGCCCGCACTGGGAAGCGCTGGTGACTGTTTAGAAGTGAGCAAGCAACAAGGCAGCTATTTTTAGATCCTTAAAACGCAGACCTCTGGCTAACCTACACCCACCCAATGAGTGATTCACGTTCTCCTGGTAAGAAAACATGCACGAGCTGCTCTCTAATCCTCACAGATTGTTTTCCCAAACTAAATCTGCTCGAAGCCCGAAGGGCAGGGCGGCCAACTGCGGCTAGCTGTCACCCACAACTTCTAACGGCAGAAGGGCTTGACGCATCTCCTTGTGGGGTGCTGTCCCGCACTGGTCCAGGCACAGTTCATACGAAGTGGTATGTGGGGGCCTCTAGTGGTATTTCTGAAGGTGGAAAGAGATCCCAGGAAGGGGATATGCTCTTTTTTAATGACCGTGAGGTCTTTAGCAGTAGGAGAAGATAACCGTACAAAAGGGTAAACCATGTAGCGGCAGACTCCTCGGATCTGGAAAGCTTGAGAATTAAAAGTTGTAGGTCCCAGAAATATAAACAGTAACCAAAAGCCAAAGACAGATCTTAGCGACACGAGGGACGGTCTGGGCAGGATGAAGCAGCGTGCGCAGGCGCCTGCACCCCTGGCCGGGTGCAAGGACTGCGCTGGCTTCTCCCCACCTCCGCGGTCAGCCGTGGCTCCGTGGCAGCCTGACACGCCACGGTTGGAGTGCTCGCACCATGGCAATCGTCCGACGCACCAATAAGGGCTCTTTTCCCCTCTTAGGCAGTTGTTAAGGATTTGCTAGACACAGTCTAAAGTTATAGGGTTCAGAATTTTAAATAATGTTAACTAGTGGTAGGTATGATTGTACACGCTTTTAAAGTTGGTACTGTATAATGAAAAGACAAATTCTACACATGAAGCGAAGAGTATTTGAAGACGTACTCGGATTAATTGAAAATATACATTGTAAACTCTAGGGCAATACTAAGATTTTTTAAGAAATATAAATAATAAGTTAGTAGCGAGGATAAAATGCCAGCATAAAAAAATGCTCAATTAACCAAACAGAAGACAGAAAAGAAGTGAACAGATGGAGCAAATAGCAAGATTGTAGATTTTTCCACGTTTTTATTTTTTTAATCCTTACCTGAGAATATGTTTGTTTTTTTTTTTAAATATTGACTTGAGAGAGAGAAAGAGAAACACCAGTCACTTGCCTCCAGTACGCTCCCCAACCAGTGATAGAACCTGAAATGTAAGCATGTGCCCTGACCAGGAATCGAACCTGCAGCCTTTGGCGTACGTGATGACGCTCCAGCCAACTGAGCCATCCGGCTAGGGGAAGATTACATAGTTTAATCCAACCATATCAACAATGAAAAATGTGAACGACCCAAACCTACCAGTAAAAACAGATTGTCGGGTTGGAATTTTTAAGTATACGCTATTTCTAATAAGTCCCCTTAATATAAAAGCATATATAGGTTAAAAGTAAAATGACAAGTAAAGATATACGATGCTAACACTAATGAAAGAAAGCTGGAGTGCTATAATAATATCACACAAACTTACTTCAGAACAAGAATACTATCAATGTTTAAGAGGGGAATTAGATAACAACAACAATAATAATAATGGGTCGACTCTCCAATTCTAAATGTGCACATCCCTCACAACACAACCTCAACACACATAAAACAAGAACTGATCATTCTGAAAGGAAAAACAGATAAATCCACGAGCACCGCCTGCCACTTCAATGCTCCTCCCTCAGTAACTGCGGCAATGGGCAGGCAGGACATCAGGAAAGACAGAGGGACATGGCATCCGCCCATGTAACGCCACTCCGTCACAGGGCGCTCCATCCAGCATCTGAATAAGCATTTCTTGCCAGTGCAAATGGAACGTTCAATAAGGCAGACTGCACTCTGGGCCATAAAACAAACTTTGTCCAATTTAAAAGAATACAAATCATACGAAGTATGTCTTCAGACCATAACAACATTAAACTAGAAATCAGTAAGAGAAATACGTCTGGAAAATTCCCCACAATTTAGAAATTAAGCTATAATGATAGCCTTATACATTCATCATTGCAACTGAGTTCTGTAATGTCATTAAACATGTGAATTTTAAAATAGGATGACCTCCTACAGGGCAAGCGAATTACTGTCAGCACAGTCAGTCTTTTGTGTTGCGACCTAACCATTATCTTATGGGACCGATTAAACCACTTCTACAAATGACTCTTGGCAGAGTCGCTGACCTCAGTTTGAAAATAAAATTCACGAACTTTTCTGACCTCGCCCCATACATCCCTTTGTTCACATGACAACCTCCTAACCATCCTTTTAGACTTAGCTCAAGCATCCCTGAGAAGCCTTCTTTGACAACGGTCCGTGTCTGCCCCTCCTCGGTGTCCCGCCCAAACTGGACTTTTCCCTCCACATTCCCAGGGCACTCCGCACACATCTCCAGTAACACAGCCAGTTCCTCTGCCTGCTTAGCTCCACCTGTCCTTCCAGCTTCAGCTCCTGGTTCCAAGCAAGGGTTCCATGACCCCGCCCCACACTCACCTGTAGTGGGTTAGATGCCCCCCTTAGATAAACCCAGAGCACTTGACAATTAGCATAAGTTTTCTCAGCAGCAGCACTACTGAATGGTCTACGAGGGACTAATAAACAGATAAACAGACTAACACCGCTCAGCATCGTTAGTAGCACTAACCGAGCGGCTCTCCAGCATTCTGCCCCTTGGAGGGCAGTTGGCAGTGTCCGGAGGCGTCTTTGATCGTCACGGCTGAGGTGTGTGTGTGCCCCTGGTTCTGCTCAACACCCTGTGATGCGCAGGGCAGCTCTGCGCAGCGAAGAGCTGTCGGGTCACAGCTGTCAACATGCTGCTTTGCATGTGTTTGGACGACTAGGGTACCGAAATCATCTGATCCTCATCTTGTGATCACATCAATCGGCAAAAGGGTTTCTGATGGGAACATGCAAGAAAACTGATTGTTTGTAACCCAGGCTTTCCAGGTACAGGATGAGAAAGAAGAGGTGCATGTTTTTAAAAATACGTATAAATAAGATGAAGTGCATGGAGCATAAAAACTATTCATAATTATAGATTGCCCTCTCTCTATATAAACTCTTCATAATGTATTTTAATCAATTTATTTCCACTTTAAAAAACTGAATATAACAGAAATAAAAACTAGGGGACTGACATTACAAAATGTTAGAAGAACAGAGAAAAACGCAGTCTACCCATTTTAAGAACTATTTTAAAATACACGCAATGCAGATGGAAGAAGTTTCCATTAACTGTGGTCCTGTGTAGTGGTCTTTCTAACATCGATCAAGGTAATAATTATTTCCAGTGAGATCATCTATCATATAAGATGATAATCATGCATGTATTATTATTTGGCAGAAAATAGTTGTCTTTTACACCTTAATTTTTACCAGAAAATATACTCCATTAAAAATTAATCAATTATAAAAATGGATCCATTAGATTAACTGTTTATCTAGTGTGTGACCTTTAAAAATTATTACAAAAGTAGCACATATGCATTGTAGAAAATCATAAAAATGTAATTAAATCAATCCTTCATCAGAGTCACCACAACTAATTACCCTAATACCTATATTTCCAGGTTTTAATACTATGTTCAAACTTCCCCACTTTATCCAAAAAAATATCCCTTACAGCTGGTTTGTCCACTTAAATGTCAAATATAGAATCAAACTAACATCCGCATTTTATGTCCCCTAAGTTTCTTCTAAGCAATGACAACCTCTTTTTGACGATGACGACTTGTTAGAAAACCCAGCCCAGTGATCTCCTGCAGAATAGCCTGAACTTGTCTGGTTTCTTTGCTATGCTGCCATCTAACTTCTCAGTCTGTCCTGCATTTCTTATAAATTGCACATTATATTATAGCCCTAATAAATCTAATTTAAATATCTTTGCCTATAATAAATCATAGGCAATGGTGTGTACATTATATATCCATGTGGCATTATATATCAAAAGGCACATAGTATCTGATTAACAGCCACAGGGATGTGCCAATTGACTGATCTTTTACTAAGTGATTTTCTTTTCCCTCCAGTGTGCAGGTCAATGTTTCCCCTTGCGATGAAAGAATAATGTGTGAGGTTTCCTTTTAGCAATTAACCAACGGCCCGTTTGCCATCCGCCATTCACTTAATGATTTTGACACCATTTAAAAATCCCTCCCTTAATCTATTATCATTTGGGTCTGTGAAATGTTTTCTTTCCCATTCTACTATCCTTCTATGTTTTTGTAACTGGCATTTTCCCTTGAAAGTACACTTTTCCTCAAAAGTTGGGATGTTTGGCTTCCCTGGTCAGTAAGGATGTCAGCAAGAGAATTCCTAGAGACACCTGGGGGGACCATTGCCCCACACCTTTGGAAAACGACCCGGCACCAGCTAGCCAAGTCTAGAAGACACACACTCTGTTACCCAGCATCTCCATTCCAGGTATAGCATTTTCCACATTACGTATTCTCCACTTAACAACAGAAATCCATTTGTGAAATCAGACATTTTAAAAATAAATGCTAATTTAGAGCCTATTTCTCAATGTTTTAAATAAGGAAAATTATACTGTTTTATATATCAACTCACAACCTCAACCAACTTCTTAAAACATAATTAATTCACAGTAAAGTGCCTACATATACAAGAAACAAGCTGTTATGTTGAGATGTAAAATGACTGAAATGTTCATTAAACGATTAACATGGCTATTTCAAACAGTTGCTTTGTATAGCAGACACATTCTCTATTAGTTTGGCTTCTCCAGAGAAACAACCACATAGATATATATAAAATATCCAATTGTTACACTATATATTATATGATTTATTGTAGGGGATGGACTTACGTGATTAAGGAGACTGAGTAGTCTAAAAATCTGTAGTCAAGACCCAAGAATCTGCTGCAGACCGAGGGAAGCCAATGGTATAGTTCCAGTTCAAGTCCAAGTCCAAAGGCTGTAGAAGACCAAGGTTCCAGCTGGAAGAGAGACAGAGAACACGAATCTCCTTTGCTCAGCCTTTTGTTCGGTGCAGGCTTCAGTGAAATGGGGGAGGCTCACCCACAGTGGGGCAGGTGATCTGTTTAACACAGTCTGTCTATTCAAATGTGAATCTCACCCAGAATCACCCTCACTGAAATACCCAGAACAATAAGGACACCCCTCAGTCAAGCTGACACAGGTAATTAACCATCATGCACGCCCCTTGTTGATTCTGGCTGCACCTTTCAAAGCATTAATATTTAACAATTCTATTTGGAATATCATTCAAGACTTCCCCTCAGCTACCCGCCCCCCCTTACCTCCCATATACACTGTCTTGTTTAAAATCTAGTGTTGAGATTGGGGACAGGAATACATTTTTTTTCACATAAAATGTCAACTGATAAGTGTATTGCAAAGACACCTACTAAAGTTTGGATATCTAAATTCAAGAGGTGTTTCGCTAAAGAAATGTTAAAGTATGCCAGCACCTACCTGAAAACATGTAAACACATGCACCGGCGTACATGTGTAAGAATACTTGTAGCAGCATCACTTATAGTAACCAAAAACTGCAGACAACCTGAACGCCCACTCCCAGGAGGACCACCGGGTTGTGAAGTATTTACACAATGAGCAGTACAGCACACCACTACCAAGATGACAGAGCCAAGTGCTGTACAGTGCAGATGATATCGCAAACACAACAGTGAACAGAGGAAGATGGATGAAAATAATTGCAACGGAGTAATCCATTCATAGGAAGTTCAAAGCAGGCAAACCAGACCATTGTTTTGGGATGCATGCATAGGTTCTAAAAGCATAAAGAAAAAGGTATGATCATCATTTTGACAAACGCATCTCTAGAGGAGCTCACACTTAGAAAATGCTCAAAATTATCACAAAGCTAGAACTGGGGATACTCCAGGTGAAGGGACAGTATGACAACGCGGAGGAAGCCACAGACTAGCTGAGGGTTCCTGGATGCTGTCAAAGTTCTATTTTTTTTTTTTTTTTTTTTTTTGAATGGGGTTACACAAGTGTTGGTTTTGTAAGTATTCATTAACCAGTACAGGTATATTTTATGAACTGTTCTGTAAGTGCATATATTCCACAATAAGAAAAGACAAAGAAGTAAACGGCATTAGCGTAGGAGCTGTGATTGCAGGGGGCTGCCGCGGGGCACCCACCTGTACTTACTGGGTCTGACTGAGGGGGCGCGCACGCACCACGGAGCTGCAGACGGGAAGGAAGGGCCGCTGAGCTCAGCCGGGGACCGAAGCGTTTGCAAAGGAGCTAGCACTTAGAAAACGCTCAGAAATAACACATTTGTTGGGTCTGAACTGAACAGATAGAAAAAGCTTTAAAATGACTAAAAGCTTTAAAAAAACAGTCTAGAAAGATAACAAATGAACGCCTTAATGGGGACATAACAGGCATTCGAAACGGAATGTAAGAACACTGAAACATGGATTGGTGCAATAAATGCTGCAATTTTCAAAACATGAGGCTGTTTTGAGAACATTTAAAAGAAGTTGTTTTCAACAATTAAAAGAAGTTGTTATCTTACACAGAAGGCAGAAAATGTGCCTTATTATTAATTAATGCGTCATTATTATCACATATCCTTACGTTTTGGTATGTGACCAAACACTTAGTCAAGATACTCAGCCTCAAAAGAAACTATTGCATCACGTCATAACTGTGCAAGATTCGGTTAAAAGAAATGTTTCTCAACACTGTCGCGGGGCTCTGGCACCTGAAGCAGACGTTCAGAAGCCTTCTCCCAGGGACCCCCAATTTCCCACACACTGCTGCCCTCTGCTGGGGGAGCTGGGCCACATCCGATTCCATAAAGACCATTTTTCTAAGGCACTCAATGTTTTGCAAAAATTTCCACTTTCATACTCGTGCATGAAACGTATCTTACTCCTAAAGGAGTTCATTGGAAACAAGGTGGGGATGACTATGATACGTTTTCAAGTATGTTAAGAAGAAAATCAATCTACTTTTACATTTATAAAAACAAACCCATAAAGCGGCAGATTACATAGCACATTATCTGCAAGCACTAAAATCTGAAATATTTTCAAGCAATTTTAAAGCCAGGTGTTCAAGGCCGCATGCTCCCCTGGACTGGGTTTCGATGCCCACCGTGTGATTGGCCAGCCCCCACAGGACACACCTTTCTTATCTCAGTGGTGCTGCCATCACCCACAACCAGCGTGGACCGGTTGTGCGCAACTGCCTTTAAAAGATGCTTAAAAGAAGCATAAGAAAAGCAGCCTAATTATTTTATAATTATTTTTTGCTAAAAATATTTCTAAATTGTATCATCAGCATTATTTAGAAACTTAATTTTAAATGTCATTCTTATTTTAAAGCAGATAGGATTTTTAGAAGAAGACTTTCTACCACCGAGAGTATGCAAAATAATATGATGAATGATTTTAAGAATTCTGAAAGAGGAACTCCAAAAGAGTGTTTTTGTCAATAACTATAACTTTTGTCAATAACTTTTGCCAACAGTTTTTGTCAATAACTGTAACTATTGCCAATAACATTATATATACATATAATGTTGGAAGGGAAAGTAAACATTCATATCTAAACAATCAGGTGACAGTTTCTGCCTAAAATGCAGCAAGTTACAAGAGAATGTCATTCCTACCATAACAGTAACAAGCCGGATAACCCATAAAGCACAGTTTACTAAAAATTCATCAGAGAACCAGTAAGAAGGAAATGTCTAGTGAATGAAAACCCAGAATGTTACAAACCTCTCTCTGGAGTGAGGAAGACCAAGCATTTCCTTCTTCATGCTTGGTAGAGCAGTGAAAAAGGAGAAAGCTGTCAGGTAAGTGGGTAAGAAGAAAACGGAACTTTGTTTTTCGGTAGACCGAGTATTGGCTGGTGTGATGGTTTAGAATCCTTAGAACGTGAGCGTGCCCCCTCCCAGCACTTTCTCACAGACCTTCACAGAGGCCCTGGGGCGTGGTGGGTGAGCTCAGCAGCCGAAGGAAACCTTCCAGCACCTAACCGCGTTTTACAGGGCAGCGGGCACCTGCCTGGAGGGCAGAGGGGCAGGAGTGCTGAGAGCATCGCACTCCGCCAAGGCACGATGCGCGGGGCCTTATGAACCAACTCTGAGGGCGGAAGAGGGACACTGAGGCAAGTTCTGTAGGTTCTCTGGGCTGCACTCGAGTTGAGAGCAGTGGGGACCTATGACCGGAGGAGGGGCAGGGAGCTGAGAGAGACCACACCCCAGGTGTAAGCACAGGGCTACTTGCAGTATGAAGGCAGCACAGAGGTAAACGGAATCCTTCAGGCATCTGCGGTTCCCGGTGGGAAAAACCAGTGGCAAGAGAGCTGAGAGCTGCCCCTCTGAGATGCAGACAAGCAGACCCATGGAAGGCCAACGGCAGAGCAGGGGAACAGAAACCAGCCCTCCAGGGACCCGAGTCTGGCCAGAAAGAACTTTCTGATGCCTGCACAAAGTGTGCGAAGCCTGCGGTGAAATAAATCTGCCTAAAGAAACGGGCAGCCTGTTTCTTAATGAACTAGAACTTGTGAACTAGACGGCTCAGCTCTTCACATTAGTGGCCAGACAGTAGGTATATCCCTGTTTCTGGGGGTAAACATTGTCTGCCTCAGTTTCTAGTTTCTATTATCGGTATCAAACCACCAGTTAAAAATACGAGACATGGAAAAATATCTGACTTATTCTCAGGCGAGGCACCCATTTGATGCAAATACGATCCAAGTGTTATCAAAGAAGACTTAATCAATCGTAACAATAACAAATATGTTAAGGAATCTCACAGAAAAGGTGGATGGCGTGTGTGAACAGAGGGGGCACTTTAGCGTAGATATAAAAACTATCTGCATAAAAAGGTGCCAGATGGTAATCCTAAAAATGAAAAAAGATAAAAAACTATTTTGATGAACTCGTCAGATGAAAGACTCCGTGAATTGAAGTTATCCAAATTAAAGCATGAAGAGAAAACCATTCTAAAGAGGAGAAGGATCAGAGCATCCACTAACCGAAACAGTATCTGTGCAGCTAGAGTCCCCGAACGGGGAAAAGAACAGAGCAGATGAGATACTGGGAGAGATAATAACTGACAATTTTCCAGAACTGGGAAAAGAAAGATAGCAACCCAGAGACCTAAGAAGTCCAGGGAAACCCAAGGAGAGTAAATACAAAGAAAACCACACTTATGCATATCACAGTTATACAGCTGAAATCTAAAGAGTAAAGATAAAATCTTTAAATCAAAGAAAAAAGAAATATTACATGCAATGTAGAACAATGAGAAAGATGGCTGATTTCTTCTCAGAAAAATAATGAAAGGGGTGAGCAATGGAATGGCATCTTTAAACTACTTAAAGAAAAACTATTAATCTAGAATTCTATACCCAGGAAAAATAGCCTTTAAAAATAGTCGAAATAAAGACATTTGGAAGCAGGCAAAACCTGAAAGGACTCATCTCCTTTCCAGTACATCTTTACTCTAAAGAAACACTGAACACTCAGTAATTCTCTTTGGATTTTTTTTAGCCATCTTTTTCTCTGTGATTCAGTTTCCGTAGTTTTGGTCACTATGTAGGAAAGTTCAACGACCACTTCTCCTGCAATGACTAATCTATCATCGGTCCCACCCAGTGTATTTCTCATTTCGCACATTGTAGTTTTCATCCCTGGAGGTCTAATGTGGATCCTTTTAAACATCTTCTGTCTTTATTTAACATGAACAACATTTACTCCACCTTCTTTTTATGTTCAGGCAAAAGCATTTTTTTATTGTTGTTCAGTTACAGTTGGCCCCATTTTCCTCCCATTGCTCTCCCCTGCCCCACCTCCCACATCCAACCTCCTATTGTGGGTCCTTTATCCAGGTTCCGCAACTTGACCCTTCCCCTTCGTTCTCCCGTTACTTGAACATAGGTGATATAGTTATATTGTTTATTGTCTTGGTTCATTATTCTATCTTCTGTACCCCATTTGGATTAATTTTGACTAATTGATTATTTTTTCCTCCTAATGGATCACAGTACCTTGCTTCTTTGCATGCTGATAAATTTTCATTGAATGCTAGATGTTGTGAATTTTATCTTGTTGGATGCGGTATACTTTTGCATTCCTATAAATATCTTGAACTTCACTCTGGGATGCTGTTAAGTTACCGTAAAACAGTTGGA
This sequence comes from Glossophaga mutica, assembly GCA_039655065.1. NCBI lineage: Eukaryota > Metazoa > Chordata > Mammalia > Chiroptera > Phyllostomidae > Glossophaga > Glossophaga mutica. Next base: position 7,561,498 of record CM077305.1, read on the forward strand.
TCCACTCTGCTCTCACTCACTGTTGTTAGGAGGACCCAGAGCAGCATTTAGTTTAGGGCTGATTTCACTACTGGTGAGGCAGACGTTTTTGCATCCTCTGCCTGCCATACCACTCCTCCCCTGGCTGGTGCCTTCTGAAAGCCAGGTTCCTTCTCCAGCCTCAAGTAGTGTCCTCCCCCACACGCACTGATCAGCACCCAGGTGGGCGAAGACCCACCCAGGACACTGCAGTCTCCGGAGCCCTCCCCACCTCCCTCTCTCCGCACAGCTCTCTCCTCCAGGATGCTCTGCCCTATGAACATCCAATCCCTTGGCCTCCCCAGAGCCCTAGTTTTATCTTCTTAACTCAGGGAGACCCCCAGGCTTTGTCTGGGTTCTCTCTGCCTTGAGGACTGGGAAATCCGCAGGCAATAAACTGGGGCAGTTGTAGGTTTCATCTCATTTGTTCATATCATGAAGGAAATCACTACCCTTCACTGCCTAATGTTCAAGTCTTAAAAACTGTGGTTTTGTGTATTTTATTCATTTTTGTTGTTGTTTAGACAGGAGAGTGAATCTTATCTCTCTGAATTTACCTTCCATCTCGGCTAGGAACATAAATCTTTGCATCATGGTTTTGTTTTGTTTTGTTTTTTTTTTGTATTATACTCAACCTACGTGGTCTGTACCTTATGAATGAAACACTGATTTTTCCTTTCAGACCCATTCGAGTGGGAACCCTTTCATGTTCCGTCTAACACCAAATTGAGAAAACAATACAAACGGTAAGTGTGGACTTCTGAGTGAGCAAAACTAGCCGTAAGCAGAGCACGCACGCAAAGAAAAGGCACAGTGAAAGGACTCTGGCCCTACAATATGCACCCTTTCACCTACTTCTTCTTTTCTAATATATTTTATTGATTATGCTATTACAGTTGTCCCGTTTCTCCCCCATCATTCCCCTCCACCCTGCACACCCCTCCCACCCACATTCCCCCCTTTAGTTCATGTCCATGTATCATAAATTCTGTAGCTTCTACATCTCCCACACTATTCTTGCCCTCCCCCTGTCTATTTTCTACCCACCATCTATACGTGGAGGGTTAGCCACAGGGGAGTGGGAGGAGGAGAGAGGGGGGAAAAGGCACTTCCCCTTTTTAAATTCTTCTCCAACACCACCTGCCTTCCAGACCAGACCAGACCTGCTGCGTCCCTGTGGTCACTGTCTGCTCTGGGAGGGCGGAGCACAGCAGGTCTCCAGAGCCTCTCGGACGCAAACGTTTGCAAATGTGCGACCTCTGTCTTGTCTAAACAATGTAGCCTTGCCCCTTTTCTCTAGAATTTCTCTAGAAGACAAGAAACACAAACACACACATGCACATATCTATCCATTTCTTATTCGGTTAATGTCTATGTTTCAGCTCTCAGCTGGAAATGTAATTAAGAATTTAGTTAGCTCAAACTATTCTGTTGCCTCTCTTTTGGACATCCCTCCTTCATTTCTGACAAAAATACTCATCACGATCCATGATGATGAAGTGATTACAGAGTAACAGCCTGTCTTTTTAAGTGCACTGAAAAAAGGCAACACGAGTAGTTTACAAATGTTTCTATTATTTGCAGTATTGCAAACAGGCCACCAGTTGGCATTCAAATAACCAACCCTTTACTGGAAGTTCAGGGTAGAGGGATTCACTAGATGCGAATGATGCACTGATTATATGATTCAGTGCTGTGCTCAGGGGCTGCTGTTTTGAGGGGAGTGGTTATACGGCTCCAATGACTAAGCATCTTAATTTAAAATTCATATACATATTGCATGCCAATGAAATAGAAAAAAGGTATTGCACAATATCCACAATAGACTGTTTTTCTATTGTTTCCATTTCTCATATTAAAAAATAGATTAACAGCCTTTCATGAAGGTTATACTCTCCAAAATGTTTTTAAATTTACTATTTCAAAGTAAAAATAACTAACATTTTAAAGACTTTTAAACAGGGTACAGCACAAATAGCATCCCTTTTTTATTACACAATCTTTTATTACAAAATCATAAGCATGTAACGTAACAATGCCACAGTCAAGCACACTGTATGACATTTTAGGTGAAATGTTCAAATTAACACTGTAAATTATTACACCCACATTATTCCCCTACCAACCACACTCAAGCAGGCGTTACTTCTGCTGGACCCTGTATATTTGAAAAATCAGTTTAATTTTGCCTCCCTCAACTATGTTTGACTCTATTAAAGCAAAATAAAGTTTAAAAATGAGAAGGTTATTTGGACCAAGTCAGACAACCCTTACCCCTGTAGCATTTGAAGAAAAAAGATGTAGGAATTCAATGATCTTGGGCTTCTGTGTTAAAGACCTTGAGTGCAGGCTGTAACCCTGGAACCCTCCACCTCACTCCCCTCCAGCCGTGCTCTGTAACTGACCTCTGCACGCGGGAGGACGGCCTGGCCTGTCGGCAAAGTGCCAGGCTGGACTTTAGGATCCTTGGGCCTGGAATGGGAGTTTCCCAGTTCACAGGCTTCCACCTTTGTTCAGCTTTGACGCCGGAAGGCTGAGGCCCCTGTGCCTAACACAAGGCACCTGCCTCACCTAGACTTGTCTTCTGTAACGCCATTTCTCTTCAAAGAAATGCTGGGAGGCAAGTGAAATAAAGTGACTTTATTGTGGGATTGAGTTTTAATCTTATCGAATATATATTTTTTGAATTTAATTTTTTTAATTGTTGTTCTTGTACAGTTTTCTATCTTTTACTCCCATCCCAGCCCACCACCCCAGCCCTCCCCACCTCCCTCCCATTTCCACCCCCCCCCATTTTTTTTCCATGTGTCTTTTATACTTGATGCTCTAAACCCTTCCCCTTTCCCCCTGAAATTCCCTTCCCTCTCCCCTCTGGTCACTGTCAGCCTGTTCTCAATTTCAGTGTCTTTGGTTATTTTTGCTTGTTTGTTTGTTTTGTTGATTAGGTTCCTGTTAAAGGTGAGATCATATGGTATGTCTTTCACTGCCTGGCTTATTTCACTTAGCATAATACTCTCCAGTTCCATCCATACTGTAGCGAAGGGTACGAGCTCCTTCTTTCTTTTTGCTGCATAGAATTCCAATGTGTAAATGTGCCATAGTTTCTTGATCCATTCGTTTACTGATGGGCACCTAGGTTGCTTCCAGCACTTGGCTATTGTAAATTGTGCTGCTATGAACATTGGGGTACATAGGTTCTTTTGGATTGGTGTTTCAGGGTTCTTAGGATATAATCCGAGCAGTGGGATTGCTGGGTCAAAAGGCAGATCCATGGAAAGCAGTATGGAATTATCAAATATATTTTAGAGTAAACCGTCATCTGGGGGGAAATGACTTGATGTGCAGTGGTCTCCAAGTGCTCCACGAGGCAGTCTCTCCCAGAGGTGAACAGGAGAGCTCACAGACCAAGTTAAGATCATCAAGTTATATGATTAGTTGAATCAACTAAAAACACACAGCAAGAGATTAATACGTAGGCTATCAAGCAGGAGGAAGGTACCGCGCTCCCCGAGTCCTGTGTCACACAGTGTTCACGCTTTCCCTCGTTCTCTCCTCCTCCTCCTCCCCCCACCTTCCTTCTCTTGAGTTCTCTCTCTGCTGCACCAGCCTTCTCTGCTTGCACTGTAGTTATAACGACCAGAGTTAAAGGCGGGAAACGGTGCTCAGCAGATGGAAGGTACCGGAGCCAACACACACTTGCCCTCTTAGAGAGAGGCCGGAGCGAGAGGGCCTGGTCAGTAGCTTGCCAATAACCTCCAGGGCAGTCCCAGCAAAGGGCACGTGGCCAGAATGGATGTCAGCAAGGGGCAGTCCACTTAAGGACATCATAACTGTCTTGAGTATTTCATGCCTTGTGAATGGCGAATCCGTCCTTCTTCCTTCGCTGTATTTGTTCAGCACACATTTGCCCTACTCACTGTATCCGTGCCTAACGTGTCCCGCAAGCTACATGCTCACTGAGTGTTATCTAAGAAAGACTATTCTTAAATAATGCAGCAAATGCACATAAACATCATTTGCAAGGTAACTATAATTATTAAAACACCAACGGATCATTCTTGTACTTAAACAATGTTCATTGATCACCCATCCTGTACCACTGACTCTCCTGGGTGTTGGAGATTCGCCAGTGAACAAAAGAAACTTGCATCCTTACGCGTTCAGAGGTTACATTTCAGTGGGAGCAGCATGGTTAAGGGACGCTTCTTCAGCTTGCATGTGCGTGGGAGCGCGTACCTGCACCTGCTTTCACGTGTGCGCACCTGTGGGTGGCTGCACACGTGGCTCTCTGTGTGTCTGTTGCACATACTCACATTTCTGATTACCCTCCTGCTACCCCTGCAAAGCCACAGTCTGAAGTCTAGGCGTATTTGAGCACAGAGACTAGTGAACTGCACTGCACGTCCCGGCGTGCTGCGTCCCAGTGACGACGGAGTTCATGGGTCGGGGCACCGGCCCTGTCACGTGCCATCCGGACATCTATGGGCAAGTCAGTTCATCCGGGCCAGTCTCACAAGTATCTACATACTTTTCTCTAAAAACGTAAGGAGATAATAGGAGGAATGCGGTAGATAAGCTAGAAGAGTACGCAAAATATAAGGGAGTTTCCACACTGTTATCCCAATTTTGTCAGTATTTTGTTCCCAGAGTCCCAAATTGGTAAGTTAGTCAACGTTTCTTTTCTTGCTTATACTTTATCCCCTAGGCTTAGCTTTGTATTTCCTTCTGTGCCGAATCTCCAGATTTATTCCTCTGCTCTTTAATAAAGATAGGAGGTCACGTGGAAGTAGAAGCGGGGAGCCACGTAAGGGAAATGCATCATCTGGCTTCTGCCTTCAGTCCCTCTTTGGTTTTCGCCGACCCACCACCGCAGTCGGTGAGAGAGGTCTTCCCAGTCCTGTGCTCACTCGGCCTTCTCGCCTTCCACCGCCCCATCCAATTTCCCCGCATTCTTCTGCCATCATCCTATCTGAATCCCCTGAGCATACCGTGCTTTGTGTCGAAACTCTCTGGCAGCCCTAGGGTTTGCTTGCGTCATTACGTAAAAAGGCATGGCCCTGGCAGTGCCACAGAAACGAGAACCATCAAGGCAGGACTCGGTTACATTACCAGCAGCCACGCTGCCGTACCAGACTCCTAATCAGGAAAGTCAGAAGTAATCCTATTTATTCAGGCCACTCTACATTTTACTTGCTACATTTGGTTAGAAATATTTAGACACATCAACTGTTCTTCCAGTCAGAATACTTGCTATGTTTGTGGATAAGCCAACTGATGACTTTCCTTTGTTGAAAGCAAATTATAAAAACATGCACTGTTCCCATTTTCAATTTAATTTATTTCTTTCCATAAGTCATTGTATTCAAACAAAGGAAAGTAATCATTGCAAGAGTGAACTTTTGAATTACTATTGTTAGCTCTTCCAATGGTAACAAGGTCAGGATACAATGGGAAATACAGCACAGAAACCGATGAGCCTGCTTAGTTAGCATCTTTGACAAAGGGCGATCAGATGGAGGGAGGGGTGACTTGAAGCTCCACCACCCGAGTAATGGTTGAAGGACCGATAAATGATTATCCCAGAGAGAAGACTGTATGCGTGGGGGAAAAGGCTTTTGTTAGAACATAGAAGAGAAATTTGATTTACTCTGTTGTCGCAGAAGACACAACGAGGACTGATGTGTAGAAATTGTAAGGAAGAAAGTTGCGGACCAAAAGAGAAAGATCTGCCCTGACTGGTGTGGATCAGTTCGTTGGGCATCGTTTCACAAACCAAAAGGCCGCCGGTTCGATTCCTAGTCAGGGCGCATGCCTGGGTTGTGGGTTAGTTAGGTCCCGGATCAGGGCAAGTATAAAAGGCAACAAATCAATGTTTCTCTCCTTCTCTTTCTCCTTCTCTTCCCTTCTCCCTACAAATAAATAAAATCTTTCTAAAATGAGAGAGAGAAAGATCTGCTTAACAATTATATATTTTTTCAAAAATAAAATTATGATCTGGGCATCCCACAAAATAATGGGGCCACCTGAACTAGAATCTCCATATGTCTTCTGAATACCATACAGATCAGAGAAACTGAATATAACCACCAAATGACCCATGCCTACAGCACGGCTAGAGCAGAACGACACTTCAATTTGCATGTAATTGAGACAATAACATTGAGAAACCAGCAGGGCCACCTCTGAGACCTGTTGCAGAACAGCCAGTGGGCACTCGAGGTGTGGAATATAAATATAATCATTGTCCAAAGACCGAATCCCACTCTGAAGGCAGAAAGGCTGGGAATAAGTCTCTGCTCTGGCTGTTCAGAGCTCTGTCTGGGGGGGTAGGGAGGGCGGGCCTTGAAAGTGCGTTCAGTCAGAAATGCAAGTTGTACCCCTTCTCTGGGAGAGTATGAAGACTTAGAAAAGGGAACGGTGTGAAGAGGGATTCCCATGGATTTGGGAGGTGAGGGAGAAGAAGGACAAAAGGCTACTCCTGTGGAAATTACAGGTTCTACAGACGCAAAACAAGATGGAGATATCATAGGACAGTATTATCCTTTCTCTTCTGCACTCCCAAAGAACGGAGACATTATTTAAAGAACCTGCACTTTACCATTCCAACAGAAGAGGCCACTCAGGAGCTAAGAAATCTAAGAAGCCATCAAACATCTTTTCTATATACAGCTGTTATTGCTGGCCTAGGAAAATATAGGATATTCCAAAATTAACAGACAACATTCATACTAAAGGTATTGCAATAGAAAACAAAAAGTAAAAAGTGAAACATTTCCAATGATGAAAATTATTCTCCCCAAACGACCACAAGGCAGAGAAAAACTGTTAATAAAATATGCTAATCTAAATTAAATAAACTTAAATGTCTAAATTAAATATCCCCCATTTTATTTTTACTACACTGAATAGTGGCTTTGTATGACTTAAAATTATCCTGAACCTTAATGGTGTCATAGTCTGACTCTACAGGACCTCAAAGTCAGGGCTGCTGTATTGTTAAAGATAGACTCGACATTTTAAGGGGAGTTATGTCTAAACATTTCTACCTTCATGTTAGTGGGGCAAACCAAATAAAATGGTGTTAAAGGCAAAGATTCAACATATCATTTTAAACTAAAAAAATGAACACATGAAATGCCACGCACGGCATACACCTTCCCTTTTTCACATATTTATAATTTTATATACGTACTTATCAGTGTATCTTCTACCTTTACAATTACAAAATTATTTAGCATCATACGATAGCAGTGCCAAAACAAGCATTTTCAGGTATGAAAAAAATCTCAAAGAATATATATAAAAGTTAAAAATAAAAATGAACATAAAAACAAGAAGCTGTAAAATGAGAGTTGACTGAACTCAGGAACAAAACTGAAGAACAAATAATCTATGAAATAAAGACTAAATTTGATCACATCCAAGGAATAACAGCTTAGAATACAATAAGGGGCATATGCGAAAGTTAAAACTGACAAACTAATGAAAATTATATAAAGAGAGAGGTTAAAATGAGTAGCAAGAAAGTGATAGGGAAGGAAAAATCTTTTTACTTAAAGATGGGCATTCATAAAGATATTAGTACAAAGATAGCAATATGAACAAAATATAAACAGAAAACATAAAATACATAAAATTCTATATTAATATTTCTTAAATATTTATTATGTATATAAAAATATTGAGATAGAGAGCATATAAAGACAACATAAAAAGAAATGCAATATATAATACACAGTAAGTCTTAAAATAATATCTAATAATCACATCAATAAAGAAAACAGACTTAACTAAAACCTGTCAGATAAAAAACATTTTCGAACTGGCTCACGTAGTGAAACCCAACTGCCAAACACAGCCGACTGCTAAGTGAACAGACCCACTTCCGCAGGGTCAGAAAAGCTGCATCAGGGAGACACACGTACGTAACCAGTCCTGATGCTCCACAGGAGAGACGTTCGGCTCCCAAACATTCAGTGAGACGAAGAGTTTACTGCATAATGCTGAAGGAGCCAGTTCATAGCGAAGAAGTAACAGCTATGAATATATAGTCATCAAATAATGCAGTAGCTTCCTTAATAAAGCATAAATTACAAAAAATACAAGGAGAAATAAAACACACAGTAATACCAGGGAACTTTAATACTTTACTCTCACTCAAAAACAGATAAGAAAACAAAAACAATAAAGATACCTAAACAATGTCAGCAATAAGGTATGTATTATGGACACATATACATTTCTGTACAAGAAACAGTCAATAAATTTGACCATCTATCTATGTGGTCACCACAAAACTGCAGTGAAGTTTCATAAAGTAAAATTAATAAAACACTCTGATTATAAAAACAGTAACTAAAAATTAATTTAAAACAGAAAACAAAAAGACCCTTCAATGAAAAAATTTAAAACCTTCTATTAAACAATTCTTTGGGAAAAAAAGAAATGAAAATTTCAGAATTTCTAAAGAAATATGATAAAAATCCTGCTATATGAAGGAATCCATGGAGTACAATAAAAGCAGAGAGCAGAAGAAAATTCATAGCCTTACATAATACTTACATGAATAAAATAAGAGAATGAAAACAAATTCCCAACAAGGAAAATTAGAGAAAGTACAAGAAAACAAACCTAACTGAAATGGAAGAACAAAGGCAGCTTCCAGTCAAGGGGGCGGCATAGTAAATGCAGCACCCACATCCCAATCACAACTGAGCCACAAGACGCCACCACTCAGAATACCCGAAGGCCAGCTGAACGGCAGTCCTACAGCCAGGACTGTAAAGAAGCCACATGGAGACCGGTAGGAGGAGAGGAGGTGAAAGCAGCTGGTCCCCCACACAAATGCGGTGGGAAAAATCAGGAAGGATGTCAAGGCTGCAGAGGTTCCACTTAAGGAGTCAGGGGTCCCAGCCCAAGACCAGTCCCCCACCCCCCACCAAGAGTTCCAGTGCCAAGAAGAGAAGCATCGAAACTTCTGGCTGTAAAAACCGGCGGAGATTGTGGCTGAGACGGAGGGCTACTGGAGTCCCAGGCGGTCCCTCGTAAAGGGCCTGCACACGGACTTACTCAGACTCACTGCCTCTGACAGCCAGGGCTGGCACAGCAATTGCAGAAGGCACCAGGGACACGGGAAGGAACTGAATTATCTGGCTTCAGGATGAAGGCCGAAGGGGCCGCTTTCACCCAGAGAGCAGTGCTGGCAGGTGCCGTCGTTCCTTTGCTGGGCACCCCTGTCTCTCTCTCTGCAGGCACAGGTGTGAGCCATATCTGAGTCTCCACCAACCTGGCTTGCTCTGTTCCTCGTGATTCCCTGAAACCTGACCCCACCCAACTTGCAGGCCCACCCAAGAGATTACCAGTGGCTTTTCCATACAAACCACCTGTCTTGTCTCCTGCTACAGACTTTCCTAAAATCTCTCAAAGATTCACAAACTGCAAACAAGCAGCATCTGGCTTCGGCATGCCCCGTAACTCTTGCTAAGTGGCCCCAAACCAGGACTGGCTGCAGCTGGCCTTGGTTCGCAGAAAAGCAATTAGTTACCTACAGGGGAATTCTGTAAGACTGTCAGCTGATTTCTCAACAGAAACTTTTCAGGCCAGGATCCAAGATGTCTGAGGAGTGGCTGCGAGCTCTGTCCACTTGCTCCCCTTGCTCCCAGGCCCAGACTGGTTTTGGAGCTAAACCACAGAGCAATCAACTCGAAAATTCATCAGAGAGTGAGAGTGTGTGTGAGTGCATATGCAGACAAGAGTGTGGAGAGTGTGTGTGAGTGGGCCAGAGCCTGCCTCCTGCACGCGGCACTCGTGAGCTGGCGGCCCAGGCTCTCCTAGCGGAGCAACTCCCGCCACCGCTGCTCAACCCAACACTTCTGACTGCGCAGATTGGGGGCAGCTGTGGTCGGCTCAGGAGCCACGAGCTCCAGGGGCAGAGACAGAAGGCCGGGGAGGTGCTGGCTGCAGAAACAGCGCAGCGGGAGCATGCCTGCCCAAGGCTGAGAATCGCTGGAGGGAGCAGCGAGCGCTCCATGCCACCGCCCTGGGTTCCAGTCTCACTGCGGGACTCTTCCCAGCGCCATCTGGGAGAGAGCCAGAGAGAAACTTTATCTAAAACTGTCGGCACTGACAGGCTGTAGCGAGCCATGACCGAGAGAGATTTTGGGGGAGGAAGAGAATGAGAACAAGCCCCGCCCCCCAGGGCTTGGTGCTGCAGTTTGGGGGCCACGCAGAAACTCTTTTCAAAGAGGAGCTGAGGAGACACTCGAGACTTAGCAGAGACCTGGTACTGGCTTGTGCATGCTGGCGTATACAGTGGCTCTGACAACAAAGAACTCAAATGGATGGAGTCATGCTGAAGGGAACTTGGGACCCAACCCAGCGCAGCTGGAGTGCAGGGGAGGGTGCAGAGGAGGGAGTTCAGGTCCAAGTATTCGGTGAGAGGGCAACAGGCTGGGGACTGGACAGCCAGGAGCTGAATGCCTGAGATTTGCTGCAACCACGCAGGTCCCCTCACAGACAGGCGAGCCCGTCCCCCATGAGCGGAATTACAGGCTCTGCACATCAGTGAGGCCAGGCTCAGGAACCCCCAGCTGGGTGCATTTCCCCAGGGGAAGAGAGAAAAAGCTCCAAAAGGGCCCTTTTTACCAGACACTATGCGCTACACTGTTCCTCAGGCCCTGGTCACTGCAACCAGCAGAGAGATTAGAGGCAGTTGCAACCGGGGGGCATTCACGGCCCTGCCCAGCCTCGGCACCTGGACAGAGCTGCTCTCCGTGCCAACTGGGAAAGAGCGGCCCCTTTACATAGATTGTCCCTCACAGGAAATGGACAGCTAATTCACCAGAAACCATACATTATTGGAAAGAATGTGGCACAGACCAAGATGGGTTGCGAGAGGGTGGGGAAACACCCCCACCATTTTCCCTGGAGATGGAACAGTGTCCTCCCAGGTGGGACCCCAAGACCCACTCTGCAGGCAGGTGAAGGTACTGGCTGTCCTCTCAGGTAATTAAATGAACCACACCTGCGCCCTGGGCTGATGGAAAGCCGGCAGGGCAGAACGGTGGGGACCAGCCACATCTGAAGAAGACAGCCACAGACTGGGGAATCACTTACAGTCTCGAAGAGACAACCTAGGGCCGGACCATCTGCTATTACCAGAGGCAGATCAAGAAAGAGAAGACAATGGTAAATACTGGATTCTACTGAGACGAATTCCACCATCATCGTCTTCACTATTTTTGTTATTTTCTCTCCTGTGTAGCTTTTTAACATTCTTCTCCTTCAAGTTTGAGCCTATTATTTCACTAGTTTTTATATTTTAGTTTATTTCACATCTCATATTTTTCTCCTCCTTTCTCTTCATTTTACCTTCTTCCTTCCTCTTATGTTCATTATGGTTTTATTTTTTTCTCTTACTACAACTTGTTTCCATTCTGCACTCAATATTTCTCCCCCACCCAGCCTCTCAAAACCGTTGTTCTTGTCATTAGTGATCGCACATTCATTTTCCCAGTCTCAAAATACCATTATTGTTTCTGCGCCTTTATCAACCTTGCTCATTGGTTATTATTATGGTGGTTGTTGTTGCATGCCTTCAATTTTATTTCTAGATCTTTACTATTTGTGTTTCAAATCTCAAATTTTACTGTTCCCTCCATTTTCACTTCCTCCTACCCTTTCTTTCATTTTAAATTTGAATTTTTCCATCTTAGCCTAGTTTTCACTCCCACTCTTAATATTTCTTCTCCCTCTATCCTTTCAAAATGACTTTTCTCTCCGCTACACGTCTCTTAAGCTTTTCTTTCTTTTTCCTTCTTATTCCCATTCCACCTACGTTAATCTTTGCTCACTTGACATTGATATGGCAGTGGTGGATCTTTTTCTCCAACTTGGTTCCTATTTTTTCACTGTATTTGTTTAAATTTTTAAACCTCATACTACACACTTCCCTTTCCTTACTTCACATTGCCTTTTTCCCTCCCTTTTTTATTTATGATGTAATTTTTTTCTTTCTTTTCACCTTGTTTCTATTCCATACTTATTATTTCTCCTTCCTCTACCATCTCAAAATCATTTTTCTTTCAGTTAGTCATCCCATATTTATTTTTACTTTCTTATAATAACCTTAACCTCTTTACACCTTTATTAATACTTGCTCATTTGCTGTTGATAGTGTGGTTGAGGGTGGGGGTTATTTTTGAGAGTGTGGGTGTGTTTCCTGGGCTGTTCTTCTGAAGAGCAGCACCTCTACAACAGCATACAAGACGGGGTGGGTGGAGTGACTCTCTGCCAGCCAGCTGGAGGGAAGGGTGCACCAAAGAATGCCGCAACAACAACCAAAACCCAATTCAACCAGAGGGCCCACATAAATGGCATAAAGGGCATCCCAAGAACATCTGGCTCAGGAAAACAAGGAGAACATACCACCGAGTCCCACAGGTCTCCTACCATAAAAGGTCACACCTTCTATGGGAGACTGGGAAGACTGGGAGTCAAAGCAGATCAATCTAATACGCAGAAACAAACAAAAAGAGTAACTAAAATGGGGAGACTAAAGAAAAGGAAGAAGCCCCAGAAAGAGTGCTAAATGAAATCGAGACAAGCAAACCATCAGACATTGAATTCAAAATAATGGTTATAAGGATGCTCAATGAGCATAGTGAGAACTACAAAGAACTCCAGGGAAGCTACAAGGAACTTACTGTGAACTACACTGGCAAGAAACAGGACATAGAAACTATGAATAAGAGCCAGGAGAAAATGAAGAATACAATATCTGAAATGAATAACACAGGAGAAGGAATTAAAAGCAGGCTAGGTGAAGCAGAGGATCAAACCAGTGAGCTGGAGGACAAAGCAGAAAAAAAAATTCCCGGACAGAGCAAGAAAATGAAAAAGACTAAAAAAGAATGAAGAGGGTCTAAGGGAGCTGCAGGACAACATGAAATGTAATAATATCCAAGGAATACAAGAATGAGAAGAGGAGGAGCAAAGGATAGAAAAGCTGTTTGAAGAGTAATGACAGAAAACTTAATTTGATGAGGGAAAAAGTCACACAAGTCCAAGAAGAACAGAGGGTCACCACCAAGATGAACCCAAAGAGGCCTACCCCAAGATACATCATAATTAAAATGGTCAAACTTAAAGACAAAGAGAATCTTAAAGGCAGCAAGGGAGAAACAGCTAGTAACATACAAAGGAGCCCCAATAAGGCTATCGGCTGATTTCTCAACAGAAATACTATACACCAGAAGGGAATGGCAAGAAATATGCCAAGTAATGAAAAATGAAGGCCTGAAACCAAGACTACTCTACCCTGCAAGTCTCTCATTTTAAATGGAAGGTGAAATAAAGAATTCATAGACAAAAGAAGGCTAAAAGAATGTTTCTGCACCAAACCAGCACTGTAAGAGATGCTAAAAGGCCTGCTTTAAGAAGATGAAGAAAAAGAGAAAGAGGAACACAAGCACAAAAGGAAAAAAGGGCAATGAATAAGTACTGATCAATAATAAATTAATGTAAGGGTAAATGGATTAAATGCTCCAATCAAAAGACATAGGGTGGCTGAATGGATAAGAAAACATGGCCCACATATATGCTATCTACAGCAGACCCACCACAAAACAAAAGATCTACACAGACTGAAAGTGAAAGTGAAAGGATGGAAAAAAATGTTCCAAGCAAACAGACATGCCTCCCCACCCCCCAAAAAAGCTAGGGTAGAAATACTTATATCAGACAAAATAGATTTCAAAACAAAGGCCATAAAAAGAGACAAAGAAGGATAGTACATAATACTTAAGGAAGTAATCCATCAAGAAGATATAACCCTTATAAACATATATGCACCCAACATAAGAACACCTAAATATAGAAGAAAATCTTGGAGGACTTCAAGAAAGATATTGACTGCAACAAACTCATTGGAGAGGACTTTAACACCCCATTATCAACAACAGATTTATCTTCCAAGCAAAGAATCAACCAGAATATTGTGGCACTGAACAACACTCTCGATCAAATGGAATTAGTTGATATATACAGAACCTTTCACTCCAAAGAAGCAAAATATATATTCCTTTCAAAAGCACATAGTACATTTTCAAAGAGTGACCACATAGTAGGACACAAAACAAGCCTCAACAAATCAAGAAAACTTAAATCATATCAATCATCTTCTCGGATCACAATCACTTGAAATTAGAAACCAACCTCAAGGAAAAAATTCAAAAACATTCAAATCTATCATTCATATGTTCATTGCAGCATTATTTACAATAGCCAAGATATGGAAGTAATCTAAGTGTCCATTAATGAATAAAGAAGTGGTGCATATATACCATAGAATATGACACAGCCATAAAAAGGAATGAAAATATTGCCATCTGCAACAACACGGATGGACCTAGAGGGTACTGTGCTAAGTGAAATAAGTCAGCAAGAGAAATACCATATGATTTCACTTGAATATGGAAGCTAAAACACAGGATAAATGAACAGGCATCACAGAAACAGAGATACAGAGAATATTTTGGAGGTTGCCAGATGGGAAGGAGATTGGGGGGAATGGGTAAAAAAGGTTAAAGGATTAAGTACAAATTGGTAGTTACAAAATATTCATGGGGATGTAAAGTATAGCAAAGGGAATACCGTCAATATTATTATTTTTTATTTATTAATTTTTAGAGAGAGGGTAAGGGAAGAAGAATGAGAGGGAAATATCAATGTGTGGTTGCCTCTCACATGCCCTCTACTGGGGATCTGGTCCGCAACCCAGGCATGTGCTCTGACTGGGAATTGAACCAGCGACCCTTTGGTTCCCAACCCACATTCAATCTACTGAGCTACACCAGCCAGGGCACAGTCAATATTATTGTAATAACTATGTGTGGTGTCAGACGGGTACTAGACTTATCAGGGTGACCACCTAAAACTAATATATTAAAAACAGAAAAATAACAGCAGACATTAATGAGGTATAAAAGAGCAAAATACATAATAAAAATCAGTTATGAAAAAATATGCAATAATATAGTCAAGGCACTAGCTAACCTAGTGAAGAGGAAAAAAAGGAGAAAGCATACAAATGCAAGGTAAGACATGATAAGGAGGAATTTATCATTGAAAAGGTATATATTTAAAAGTCATGATAGTAGTTACAAATATCTATGCAAGTAAACTATAAAACCTAAATGAAGTCATTTCTTAGGATTATATATATCCTTAAATATAATAGGTGAAAAGGGGATTAAGTATTAAATAAGTAAAATAAGTATGAGAAGTACCCCATAGTAAATGACATTCTTTAACTTATGTTATACCAGCACATTAAAGGTTCTGAGAAATCCTGTTATGTTGACTCAGTTATGAATTAATATCTAAAAATTACCAACTACGTTGACCTAAAAGACAGCTATAAAATATTCAACCTAACAACCACAGGATATAAACTCTTTTCAAATGTATGTGGTATATTCACCAGTTTAGAGTATAAACTGGTCCATAAAGCAAGTCTCAATAAATTTAAAAAGACTAAAATTTTAGAGTATGTTCTTGGATAGAGAATTGAATTAGGTATCAGTAACAATAAAATATCCAGGAAATAAAGATTAAAAAGCACTAAAATAATAATATTATACCACATAATCCATAGGTTGAAAAAGTAGTCACAAGAGATTAGAAAATATTTTAACTAAATAACAATAAATATACAATATATCAAAATGTGTGGCTGCAGCTAAAGAGGGCTTAGGGAAAAATGTATAGCTTTAAATGCCAGTGTTTTTCAAAAAGAACAAGGATCAATGACCTAAATTTCTGCCTTAATAAACGAGAAAAGAACGGAATAAAAAAAATTTTTTTAAATCTAAAAAATGGAGATATAACTAATGATATTGAATAGAACATAAACCAATGATATTGAATATAGAATAAATCATTAAACCCAAACCTGGTTCTTTTCAAACACACTAAAAAAAAAAAGAGATCCACTTTTGGCACAACAACCTAAGGAGTTCCATGGAATGGCTCCCTTGAAAACAAAAGAAAATTATTTAAAAGAACAACCAGTCTCTGTAAATGGTACTAAGAACATATAGCAAGTGAAGGAACTTTTTAAAAAAATCTTCTAAAACTCAGTAAGAACAGCAAGCGTCTGTGGGATCTGAACCAAGACCCGCGCCCTCCTTCCCTCTTCCAACGCAGTAAGATGGGATCTCCGACCTGGACTGCGGCAAGTCTAGGACACACGGTCTCCCTCTCCGTCTTCCTAGGAGAAGCAGGACCGCCCACATTCCTCATCCTGCCCCCGGCTACAGGCTGCGGAAGCTAAGTCGTGGATGAGTGTGCCTGCAATGCAGGGGTTCCCTTCTCAGGAGGCTATATCTTGGGTGCAGCACCACTAAGAATGCTAGGCTCTTTTTATTACAATCTTAAAAATCCTCATTTCCAATGAGATAGGAGGGCTATAATGTCTCCTCTGCAAAGTGCAAGCAATTTGTGAGGAGGAGGTCATATGATCATGTAAACCTTTATGACTATGAAATAAAATTTGGCTTTAGTACCTTAGTACTTTTCAAAGTTATTTGACAATAGCAAGAACTTCCAGAAACAGTTATTTTCATTAAATTAGTATTAAATATGATATAAAGTTAATTTACACTGTTCCAGAAAAGTTGTATGGCCATAATATTAAATGTAATTCCAGAATATTCCAGTCTTTATGCAGCATATTCATACTCATTAAATATAGATAAAACCTTCTTTTCTGATAATCCATTAAGGACCCTTGAAAAGAACCTATGGAAAGCTTAGCAAATTTGCTATTTCCCACTAGGGCTAACTTTAAACTGAAAAGAACAGAAACCACAAGGAATGAGTTAGGCACAACTTTGTTTTTTCCAGAATTTATTATTTTTTAAAAGACAGAAAATATAAATATTATCAAAAAAAATCTTAAAACGTTCATTTTTAGTCTAAAAATGCTTACATTGAAACTTTTACTTGTAATTGTTAGGGTAAAAAACAAAATTTACATTAAAAATACAGCAGCTACAATATGAAGCCTACCTGCAAAAAGGCAGGACAAAATGAGCTGACTGAGCAAATACTGGCATCATGACCTCGGTGTCAGCTGGTTCAGTTCTCAAGGTCTAAGAGGAGGATCACCTTGCATGCTTAGATTCAACTTCTTCAAGAATCCACTGAATGCCATTCAAGAAACCCGTCAGAGTTTCAGCTTCTGTGTCCTGGACCTACAAGCAGGTAAGAGAGACCATTATCAGTAAGAAACTGAGTCCAAAAAATGATTATAAGGGGCATTTTTCTAGAAGACCAAAAAAAAAACCCCAAAAAGGACTAAAAAAATCCCAGTAAACTTTGGATGAGTCACTCAAGTTTTGTCTTCTAGAGAGCTGAGATAAAAAACATGATCTGGTATGGCTCAGCTGGTTAGAGCGTCGTCCTGTAGACCAAAGGGTTGCGGGTTCCTTTCCCCGGTCAGGGCACATACCCAGGTTGTGGGTTCAATCCCCAGTCGGGGCCTGTACAAGAAGGCAACCAAGTCCATGTTCCATTCTCTCTCTGCCCACACCCCTCTCTAAAAGCAATGGAAAAATGTGCTTGAATGAGGATTAGTAAAAAAAATAAAAATTATATATATATATATATATGAGATCTCCTATCCTGTAACTATTACCAATATGAGGCTTATTACTTATCCTTGGGGATGGGAAAATTTACCATTTCCATGACTTGTATGTATATATTAGAAAAAAATTCCTCCAAAAGATATACTTTGAAAACTAAAGCATCTTTTAATTAACTCAGTCAACTGATAACTGTGACATCTTGTTGCAAAAATGTGTCTTTAAGACTGCCACTCCTCCTGATGGCAAGCGAAAATTCCCATGTCTCAGGAAGGTACACCTTTATATGTAGCTTTCAAATTGTTGTCCCGTTTCTAGGGCTCCTTGGAAGATATAAGGGAAGAAAGGAAGAAAATCCTCTTTTTCAGCAAAAGCATTTCCAATATTAATTTTCCTTTATTTTACTTAGGGGCTTTCAGGTAAGGCTTCTTTTGATGAAAAGATTCCATAATTAAAATAAAATTTGGAAAGCAGGAAACTATAAGATGGAATCTACACCTTTGATGGTCCTTAAAGCATAATACATTGATGCTGAAAAAACCATGACAATAGCATCTAAAAAAAAAATTCCCCAATTACTTTATCACTGTATCTGTGACAGGATAGGCAAGAAAGGAGCAAATGGTCAGCTGAGACTTACTGACATCAACCAAGTATCTGCCATCAATTAAGCTATTAAAAGTGACTTTAGAATACTGCTCTGTCTCATTCAAGAGAATGGGCAGGAAAGAATAAAATCAAATAAAAACAATGAAGAATAAAGTAAGATTTTTCTCACCAAAAAAGAGAGGACCTTACCATCCATGGGTGGTTTAGATGATTCAGACGGAGCTCATGCGCCAAATAAAAACAGGGCATTCTTTTTACATTTGCTTGAGAAATACAAGATAAAACCAGCATTGGTCTTCCTGAAGATCCAAAAGCTGGATCTGTCATTGCCATAATACGAGAATATTCATCTTGCCATTCATGTCCTAAGGAACGTAGTCAAAACTCTTAATTTGCATCACTTGCAATGATTTCTAAAATAATAAAATTAAATTAAAAACTAACAAAACAGTCCTGGCTGGTGTGGCTCAGTGGACTTAGCACTGGCCTGAGAACCAAAGGGTCGCCGGTTCGATTCCCAGTCAGGGCACATGCATAGGTTGCATGCCAGGTCCCCAGTTGGGGGTGCAGGAGAAGCAACCACACATCAATGTTTCACTCCATCTTTCTCCCTCTGTTCCCCCTTGTCTAAAAATAAGTAAATAAAATCTTAAAAAAAATAAATTAACAAAACAAGGAAATCAAAAAATTACCAGAATCCAAACATAACAAACCTCTTCTATTGCTTTGTTCATTTATTAATGTCATCAGATTACATTAAGTAGCCTTGCAAGGACAGGTATTTAGGTGAAATCGGGGAGCGGGATCGTTTCATCATTCAGATGTCTCTATAGTTAAAAAAAATACTTTGATACAGATATTTTCCTCTCACAAATTCTTTAACTAGCACTACCCTTTCTTTCAAAGTCCTTAATTTCAAAAACTTAAAACATATAGTTTGGTATAGCTTTTTTATACAAACTGACAATTTCTGCCTTTCCCTGGAGTGTATATGTCACTGACATTTTGTGGTAGGCAGAATTCTAGAGTGACCCCCAATGACTCAGATCCTTGTAGAATCCCTTCCCCTTTGAGTGTGGGGGAACCTGCAAATACAATGGGGTATCACTACCATCATTAGGCTACACTGTCCTATTAGGGATACTGTTCTCAGTGAGCTGACCTAATCAGGTAAGCCCTTAAAAGGGATGAGGTTCTTCCTGGTAAGAGAGATTCTCCACTGCTGGATTGGAAGACAGACGGAGTCACACAGTAAAGAAGGAAGACGGCCTCCAGAAGCTGAGAGCAGCCCCCGGCTGACAGCCCGCAAGGAAACCAGCCCTGGGTTCTACAATGCGGATCTGAACTCAGTCAATAACTTGAGTGAGCTAGGAAGCACATTTCCCCAAGGCCTCCTCCATTTTAACTTCGCCACTGGCTTATTTAATAGTTAATTATACACACACCTCTGTAACACATTTCTTAGAGGATGCTCAAAGATTTACAATGCCTATTTTTAGCCAATAACAGTCTACCTTTACATAGTACACAATTTCACATATGCAATAATATCACACCAGTATAATTCCATTTCCTCCTTTCTGTGCTGTGTTGTATTGTTATCACACATTTTACTGAAAATTATCACATACCCACAATACATTGTTACTATTTTCCTTTACATAACTATAAGGAAATTAAAATTAGAAAAAATGATTACATATAGCTTTATTGTTTTCATCCCAGGGCTCTTGATTTCTTTTTGTGGATACAATTTTCCATCAGGTATATTCTTCTGCCTAAAGAGATTCCTTTAATATTTCCTCTCGTGCAAATCTACTGATAATGAATTTTCTCAGGTTCTGTGTGTTTGAAAAAGTCTTGATTTTGCCTTCCTTCATTTTTAAAAGATTTCTTTGCTGGATTGAAGGTCCACCCCCGCCACCCCGGCCTTGCAACACTGCGCAGGCCTCCCTCCACTGCCTTCTAGCTGGCAGCGACGCACTCAGGGAGTCTCTGCCCTTACCTTTGGCCCTCCACATGTAGCTTTCCTTTTGCTCTGGCTGCCTTCAAGATGCTCTGTTTACCTTTGGTTCTCATCAATGTGGCTATGATATATCTAGATGTATTTTTTATTTATCAGATTTGGAGTTCTTGAGAATCTTAGATCTGTGGCTTGCTATCTTTCAGTAATTTTGAAATAATCAGGCCACTATGTTCAAAATTTTCTTTTTCCCTGTTCTTACTCCCTTCATATTTTCGGATTCCAATTATGCACATAAGTTAGATCAGGGGTTGACATGTTACATTCTGTCTTTATAAATACAATTTTTTTGGAAAATAACCACGTGCATTAATTTACAAATTGTCTATGGCTACTTTTGCACTAAAAGTAGAGATGAGTAACTGAGACCATCATATGGTTCATATGCCTAAAATATTTAATATCTGGCCTTTTAAGAAAAATTAAGATCTTCCCAAGTTAGATCACTTGATGGATAGCCTCATCTCTTAAATGCTCTGTTCCTTACTCCTACTCTTTTCCTCCTTGTGTTTATTTTTTTTAATGGATAATTTCAACTGAGTTCTTCAGTTCACTGAAGGTTTCCTTTGCTGGCAAGTCCACTGAAGGAACTATTTGCCTGTTATCGTATTTTTCATATTTAGCATTCCCATTTTACTCTTTCATAGCTCCCTTCTATCTGCTAAAAATCTTTATCTGTTCACACAAATTGTCCACCTTTTCTACTAAATCCTTCAACATATTAATCATAGTTCTTTAAATGCCCCTTTCTAGACTGCCATCGCCCAGGCAATCTCTGGGCCTGGTTCCACCAATCGCTTTATCTCTTGACAATGGAGCATTTCATCTTGATTTCTGTGTGTTTTATAAATTTTTAATTTAATGCTGGATGTTTTATGTAAAACAATACAGACTGAGGTAAGGAGGACTTACTCCTGGAAATGGGCGTGCTTCTTCTGCCAGGCCATTGATACACTAGAGGTCAAGTCCAACTAGTCTGGCTTTACGATTATAGTTAACTTTAGTGTACCATAAACTTTAAATGCTTTCACCAGTGGGCTGCGACCTTGTTCTGAGTGAAAACAAGGTATTATATATTTATGCCCTAGCTTGTTTATAGTGATTTGAGGAAGAAATTACAATACTGGCTTTGACCCAAAAAGGTTCTGATTTCACGCCTATATATCACTGTGAATGGCAATTATTCAGAACATATGGAGAGTGTTCTTAACTAACCTACTTAATTAAAGTAAACATTTCACCCCACACCTCTCTCTATTTGGTAAACATTTTCAGTTATCTGAAAAGGTAAATATTTTCAGTTATCTGCATAAATTATTTGAATAGGGCCAAAAGCAGACAAAACAGCAATAACAAGAAGTGCAAAAGTATACGACGAAA
Source organism: Glossophaga mutica (assembly GCA_039655065.1). Lineage (NCBI taxonomy): Eukaryota > Metazoa > Chordata > Mammalia > Chiroptera > Phyllostomidae > Glossophaga > Glossophaga mutica. Next base: position 7,583,176 of record CM077305.1, read on the forward strand.
TAATATCACATAGTTATAGTAACAGATTTTAGTATGCATCAAAGTTCTGTAGGTGCTTGTTTAAAAAACCAAGGTAAAAACTTGTACTGTGATGCCCAATACACAATCCAAATCTATGAATCACAATGTACCTGAGAAGGAATCAGGCAGTTGTTTTTAACAAGCTCCCAGGTGATCCTAATGCATGGCAAGGTTTGAGAACCCACTATTAACAGATGGTAATAGAATCACATTGATAAAATTAAACATCATATTCTTAAGAAGCCCAGTAAAGTCTAAAAAATGTTCTGTATTTGTTCTGCGAAGCAAGTGCTTTTAAAAAGAAAATAAGAATGCTTACTTTTCTGAGCTTCAGCATTTGCAACATAGATGAACCCATCAACAACTTCACACACCTTCTGAATCTGTGGAATGACACTGTATCGGCTTCCTTGCTGATCATCCCCTTCATTCTGTAGACTGAACATCTTGTTAACCGCACTTGTATGCTCTTCTCTTGCTCTATCTCTTTCCTTTCTATATAAGAAAAATGTAAACTTGAAGCATTAATAGACACTCAACACATGGCACCCCCCAAAATATTCCAGTTGTAATGTCTCAGGTAAGTTATCAAGAAGGAAGGCTTACCTGGTAGTTGAATATAATATCAGGATGTTGAATTTATGTTGGTTATTCAACTGAAAACTGACTCCTGATCCAATACCTAAGGGAGAAGATTACAGCGATCGAAAAGTCATTGATAAAGACACAGCGATCAAAAAGTCATTGATAAAGACAGCAAAAGATCAGACTGAAAAAATTACCCAGAATTTAAAAAATTCTATGAGAAGTTATATATAGCTTTGAATTAAAATGAAATGTTTGTGTTGAAAATAAGATGCTGCTTGCGATTTTCATTCACATAGTAATAAAAAAATATAGATAAAGAACAAAGAACTGCTAGGTCTGTAACATTCCTTTTCCCATCCCATCACTGTCTTCATTGACTTGTACTGGTAGTGGCTACATCACAACAGCTACTTATTACTATTTATCCTTAAGACTAAGATCCATTTTCACATTTTTATGTTTCTCAGTTGTCTTACACTCCATGCATACATTCGATAAATTCATGAAGAGTTACCAATGGCAACTTAGAAAACTGAAAAAAATGTGGCAGATACTGACGTTTGGAATTCCACTTGACTTAGAATCGTTTTTGTCTTTTAGACAAAGTCCACCAGGATCTTTGTTTTCGTCGGTTTAACTTACAGAGCTCACCCTCTCAGCACATTGCCCTCAGCCCACCGCGATCTGCATGCTCTTCTGTGCCGCCCTGCCAAAGACGCACCCTCCATTCTTCCCTGATCTTGCAGGGAGGGTTTGAGGCATGATTAGACTGGCTTCTCAAACAATCACTCCAGCAGCTGTCTGGAGAATCAAACTGTCATTTCATAGACAGCAAATTTACCCAGGTCCCCAACTTCTTCTTGAAGCACTCCTTCCACCTCATGGCTTTACCTGACACCAGCCTGCCCCTCGGTGCTGCTTCTCTTGCAGTGGACTTTCAGGCAACAAGGTTGCTTATTCTCACATCTCAGGGTAAAGAGTGGGGTCGGTGTTCTCTTTACTATCCGGTGCCATGTCCTACCATTACTCACCAAACCTCTTGAAAAACTCCATCTCCTTCAGACACACACAGCTTTCAGCTCTAGTACCATCTCTCCTTCCTTGACCTTGTCATTTATAAATTTCCTTTTGATAATTCCTTCCTCCAAACATTCACTGAAGATTTCAGCACCTGGTTCACAATCTTCCTCTCCATCCTCAGAGACTTCAGAGTCCACATGGAGTCTATGACTCCCAAATCTTGATTTCTACCCCAGAATTTGCTCCTGAGGTCTGGATGCACAAAGTAATCCATGAAGTCAACTGCTCATTCATGCATCAAATATATACTGAGTGCCTTCAATGTGGCACTTCAGATCCAGCTAAGAATAAAGCTGACAAGATCTCTGCCCTGATGGAGCTTCCATGCAAGTGGATTGCTTATAGCAGGCATTTATCTACACATTCAGTCAATTCTACATCCTTTGTTTTTATCACAGTATTATTATGGTTCTGTGTCTTTATAGTGCCTTCTAATCAAGTTTCCACTTAGGAGCCAGAGTGATCACTCTACATGCAGTCTTGACCATCTCACTCCTCTGCCTGAAATTCTCCAACAGCTTCCAAATGTTTAAGCATGGCACACAAGTGTCTTCTCACCTGGCCCCAGTGCACACAGAGCTACTGCAAATGTGCCATGCACAACCAAGCTTTGTGGCTTTAGAAACATAGTTCTCACTGCTTAGAATACTTCTATCCTGTCTTTATTTGATTGCCTATTCCTACTCATCTTGATGACTCATGTGAGACATCCTGTTTGACCCTTAACTTTCTACCCAGGAACTACTGACAGCATGTTCAAATCACCTGTACACTTGTCTCTGCCCTCATCGCCTAGACAAGGTATCTTCAAGAGAAAGATTTTTGATGTTTGGTTTAAATCTCTGCATCTCTAGCATCTTACTGTTGCTAGATTATACTCTCATTTATATTTATTATATATTCTGCTTACCAACTAACTTCATGGCTGTTGTTCGAAATTTTTTCATAGAACGAAGCGTAAGGTGATAATTAAGTTTTTTTGAAATTTCAATGCACAGTATGTTAAAATACTTTGCACACAGTAGATGCTAGAACGTTTTTTGCTGTTACTATTCTTTTTTTTATAATTGATTATAGAGAGAAAAGAAGGGAGAAAGAAAGGGGGAAGGGAGAGAGGGAGAGAAGTGTTAATTAGTTGTTCCACTTATTTATGCATTCATTGGCTGGTCCATGTGCCCTGACCAGGAATCAAACCCACAACCCTGGTGTATAGGGACAATGATCCAACCAAATGAGCTACCCAGCCAGGACCAACATTCTTTTAAAATATGGTAAATATTGAACAAATACAACAACTGGGCAACATAATTTACTTTCACATAATCTTATATTCTGCATTATATAAACTTGAGGATATAAGAGGAAGCTAATATCTCATAAAAAGTACATTAATTCTTTTAATCCACTGGCACCTGGGGGCCCCCATTAACCAATTACTGTATTTTATTACATCAAATAATTATTTAAAAGATAAATTTCTTTCTATGTACTGTAAGTGTCAATCTTATGTTAAATTATTATGTATTGTAGCCCTGGCTGGTGTAGCTCAGTGGATTGAGTGTGGGCCTGCAAACCAAAGGATCGCTGTTCGATTCCCAGTCAGGGCACATGCCTGGGTTGCAGGCCAGGTCCCAGCAGGGGTCACATGAGAGGCAACCATACATTGATATTTCTCTCCCTCTCTCTCTCTCCTACTCTTCCCCTCTAAAGATAAATAAAAATCTTTTTTAAAAAAAGACTAAATACATTATAAAAAATAAATAAAAAATAATTATGTATTGTAGATTAACATGAAAATTACCATCAATTTGCCTCTGAGGCAAACCAGCTGTTGGGCAAAGTTCCTCAGAAGACATCAAGCTCAACACTAAAGAAGTATTCAGTTCCTCCAGGCCTGGTCCAAACATAGCAAATCGTGGTTCATTCTGAATGATCAATGAGTGTAAAAATGACGTCACTGCTCCATACATAGGACGGCTAGATTTCAAGGATCTTCGTGTATATGGACAGCACATTTTATAGCTGTAGAAAATTGTCACAATTAGAAAATTAGCACAGAAAAACTTAAGGTAATTCATTCAACAATGTGTATATATATTGAGAATTGCTAGATACAAGGGATACAATGACTATATAGTTCCAAGTCCCATGGAGGGCAGTGGAGGAGAGACACAATTATAATATGTGTGTCAAGCGCCATGATGGGAGAATGCACGAAAGATTTCGGGAGTACTAGTGGTCCAGAAACCGAGGAAGTCCTCCCCAGGGATTGGTTACTTACTCTCCAACCTATCACTCAGATTCTCTCTTGGAACATCTGGTCTAACATTTGTTTCAATGGTTAAAATTCACTGTAATGGTTAAAACAGAACAGTGATTCTCAACTGGGGAAATTCTGCTTGTCAACTCCATGCTCCAGGGAGCACATGACAATATCTGGGGACATTTTTATCATCACAATAGGGTTGTAAGGATCAGAAATAATTTTATTTGGTCACAAAAGGTAGTTAGTATGACTAGGGGTATGTGGTTTCACAGCATCGGATGCACTTGATGCTATGGCTGATTGTAGGGCAATGTAAAGGTAACCCCCACCAAGTGAGAGTACAGTAGCACTGGATGAAATTATATGCAATAGCATATCATGTGCATTTTCATATTTTTTTTAACCCTTAACCAAAGATGTGTTTATTAATTTTAGAAAGAAAGGAAGGGAAAGAGAGAGAGAAGCACTGATGTGAGAAATATCGATCGGTAGCTCCTGTAAGCACCCTGACTGGGATCGGATGTCCCTCCAATCAACTGAGCCATCTGGCCAGGACCATGATGTGTGTTTTAATCAAGCAGCCTCTCAAGGTGAGGTAATGGCATCTGCATTAGAATAAGATTCTGAATAATTTAAATACAATAGTGTGTGTGTGGGGGGAATCCTGTATGTAGCTAGTAAATCTATCACAGCAAAAAATATTCTTCCCTAAAGCACAAATATATATATATATATATATATATATATATATATATAATCTCCTCATCCAAGGATACATTTATTGATTTTAGAAAGGGAGGGAGGGAAACATCAATGTGAGAGAGAAACAACTGGTTGCCTCCTCTACACACCCCAACAGGACTGAACCCACAATGTAGGTAGGTATGTGCCCTGACCGGGAATTGAACCTGCAGCCCTTTGGTGTATGGGACAACGTTCCAACCAACTGAGCCACCTGCCCACAGCCAAATATTCTTCTACTTTTATTTACAATGCCTTAAAGTTGGGGCTCTCACTAAAGCAGGTTACATCCGGCCTCATCTACGTTTACAGTAGCGTGATGGGGCTCCGATCTGAACAGTCCCTCGCGAGCTGCATGACCTCAGGCCAGTCCATAACCCTCTGAACCTCCATCCCAGCCCCACCACACGGGTTAACACTTTCTTATTGGGTGAGGATTAAATGAGTGAACATACACAAAGCAGCCCTCCTAGATCCAGCTGCTCACTAACAGTAATTCTCTCACCTACGTTATATTTAGCAATACCAATGCTTTTGGGGGGTAAGAAAATCTCATTTCCCAGAACCGCGAGAACGGTTTTCTCCCTGCCAAACAAGCGCTCCCTGCTCTCTGGCTGCTCCTTTTCTGGCTATGGAAAGTACTTACTGCTTAACAAAATGACAAGTATTCTAAAGAGAACAGAAATTTTAAGGAGAGTTTTACTTCTTGCCATATGGACTGAGTATATTTACTCAAATGCTCTGGTCCAGCATCACAGGGAAATAACAAAATGAAGGAAGTCATTTCACGTAACCCCCCCATTTTCACGAAGACCCCAAACTGTCTACAGTCAAACTTTGCATCTTCTCTTTAACTCATAAAACTAGACACTTACACTGCCATGTAGTCAAAAAATGCGCCGCCGCTGACTTCAGCCACAGGCTTTTTTAGGATTTCTAGATCTGGAAGAGACTTCCAGTCAACAGACGACCAGGAAGGAAGATCGCGCAACAGAAAATAGCGCCACAGAATTGGGTCCCGCACGGCTTCGTGCCAGTAGTGACTTGTGCTTCCCAACTGACACAGATCGTGGGGGGAGAGAAAGGACAGAATGTACAGCTGCACGTCGATCTGAAACACAGGAAAGCAGCAAGTAGGCAAAAGGCACGAATGACTTACCTTGGAAAATTTTCTTCTGACAATAAATTATAAAAAAAAATTATACCAGGAAACCAAAGGTCAACTGAAGTGTCTTAATTAAACCCAACATGACAGATTACAAAATGGACAACGAACGATTATACCAGATAACCCAAGATCAACCTATCAGTCCGTACTTGCAATTAAATCCATCAGTCTGAGCTTGCTTTCCTGCCGTCGGGAAAGAATCACGACTGAACGCTTAATGTTTGGCACACTGAAACATTCCTGAAAAAAGCAACCATTGTTGTACCATCTTTCGAGTAAAATAACCAGTTCCTTTAATTTCTTTACATGGATATTTTGCCACATCATTTGAGTAAATTGCGAAAGGAAATAATTTGTTCCTCAAAATGAACTCGTATCGAGCAAACTTATTTTATCATTAGAAGTAATCAAAAAGTAAATCTGTCCCGAGTCCCTCTACAAAATCTGAATTATTTCAAAGGGGGAGAGCCCTGCGGGTCCTCATTTCTGACGGACGTCGGAGGGAGGGGTCAACAGCCCAAGCGAGATGCAGAATTTTAGTAATTCCTAACAATTTCTCCGCTCTCCACTGTCCCATCTACCCGACGGGTTTATCAGAGAGTGCTGGGTACAATTCCCGCCTGCCCTGGGGAGGGGCGTGAGTTTGGGGGACGCCCCCACGTTCGGGACAGTCTGCCCGGGACGCGGATGCCGAGAACGCAGAAGGATGCTGGGCGCTTTCCCAAGTGGACCAGAAAGTCTGCCATGGTCTCCTTCTCCCCTTGACCTGGCGTTCAAGGTGCCCTAGTTCCAGGACCTGTGGGGGGGGGGGGGTGTAGAAACTCTGTCCGGGGGTGACCCGGTGGGCGACCAGGACGCTCCCCGAAGGTGAGTCACACTCCACGACCTTCGGCCCCGCTGCGGAGCACAGAGATCAACTCAGGGCGTTTCTGGCCAGCTGTTGCTCCCCGCTGACCGCACAGCCGCAGCAGCAGCAGCCGCACGGACCGGTCAGACACCCTCGGGGCGCGGGGAGGTGCCCTGGTTCCCAGGAGTGGCGCGTCCCGTTGACCCTTCCCGCCCGACCCTTCGGGTCTCCGCGGCCCGCAGCGATGCTCACCGGCAGCCGCGTTAGGGGGCTGGGCTCCGCCTTCGCCTCCTCTCTGGAGGCGCTCCGTGCCGCGCGCTCCTTGCCCACCGACTGCCAGAAATTCCTCCAGCCGCTGAGGATGGCCGCCTCCCAGCGGCCCCAGTCGCTGTAGTGCGGCTGAGGAGAGCCGCCTCCTCTGCGTGGCTCGCTTCCTGCCATGTCTGCCGGGGCCCACGTGACGCGCGCAGATACACGCCGATGCCCCGCCTCCCCAGACGCCCCGCCCCTAGCCCCGCCCCCATCCCTCCCCCTGCCAGCCCTAGAGCTGGGAAGGGAGGCGAGAAGAGGGCGGGGTTGGACTGTTTGGGAGCCCTGCTGAAATCTCCCGGGGGCTGTCACCACCCTGCGCTTCAGGCCTCGGCCACGGCGACTTCCCCCGTGGCCGTAACATCTCTCGCCCCTTTATAACGTCGTTACTTGACCCGGGACGTTCCCTCCGCTACCACTTTGCTCTTTCTTAGACTACCACATACCATCTCCACCTTTTCACTTAATAAGACCAGCCCATAGTATTGCAAATTTTCCTCTGCTTTTTACAGCCACGTGCTGCTCATATGGATTTACCATGGTTTAGAGTGATCTATTTTTAAATAGGGTATATGTAATATTTAGATGACATTTCATTAAATACTTCTGACTTGTGTGCCACCAAGGTACCAGAAACAAACAATCAGGCTGACTGGTAAATGCAGAAGTTGGTAAGTGTGTATACTGTATATTTATGTATAAATGTGTGTGTGTGTGTGTGTACTTGGAGGTTGGGTTGAAATTTCCTGAAAATTGTAGGTTTTCTTCCAGCCACACCCATATAACAAGCATTTGAGATGCTTATCTAGCCCATGCTTTCTCTTCTGAAACCTGCTTCCCATTTAGAATGGTCAGCACCACTTGAGGACAGGGCGAGTGACTGCTCCCTGGCCAGAAAAGTTTATCACTCAGTCATTCTGGCTGATGAGTCTTATAGTTTTCAGCATGATGAACAAGGTGTGCCCACACACAGAGTAGACAGGAAGGAAAACAATAATAGTAGTAACTCTTCTGAGCTCTTGCCATGTGCTAGACATTGATCATTTAATCTTCAATAACCTGTGAGGCAGATACTATTGTTATTCCTGTGTTAAATAAGATATTAAGGCACAGAAGGGTTAAGTAATTTACATAGAGTCACACAGCTAGGAAATGACGGGGCTGGGATTTAACCTCAGCACTCTGGCTCCAGAGCCCATATTCCTGTCTGAAAGTTATGAGGGCCAGAAGAAATAGCACTCAGACCTCAACAGTAAACTGAGATGATGAAAGTTTTCCTTCTCACACAACTCCCAGACATAAAACAAACACGACACACATGTGGGAATATTTTATTTAAAAAATTTTATATGCTGCACATTTTACTTGGAAATTTTCACAGAAGTAGGAAAAGAGAGAAAAAAGTAAGGAATACAGCATGAGTACATAACACATACTTTAATTGTAGATACATTAAATGTATTCTAACGTAATACTTTCATAATACGATCTCGTATTGTGTTAAAAAAAATACAAGGAGCGCCCTTCTGGTTGCTAGATGGTAGCCCTGTTCATCGATCCATTAATAAAGCCAGTTAGATCCTCAGTACAAGACAAGACCGTGACATTAGAGAACTACAGAGTCCTGGATTCTATGGTAGATGGGGATCCTTCTGTGAGCCACAAGAAGGAACCCTGAAAGGGGGAGAGAAATTTTAAGCAACTTAAAATATGTCAACCAGCTGTGGGTTATTAAAAATGCCATTAAAATGAATCTCAGAATGCAGGGGACACATCTCCCACTCTAATGAACACCAGAGAATTCGCAGTGGCATTGCAAAGGTAGGAATGTCATTTCATTTTAGCCATGACTGAGCATGCAAAGGAATAAGGGAAAGCCTTCAGTCTATTTTAGAGATTTTATTTTTAGAGAGAGGGGAAGGGAGAAAGTGGAGAGGAACATCAATGACGTGCGAGAGAAACATGGATCACTGGCCTTTCCCACACCCCCAACTGGGGACCTGGCCCACAAGTCAGGCAGGTGCCCTTACTGGGAACTGAACCAGCAACCTTTCGGTTCGCAGACCAACATTCAGCACGAAACAATCTGCAGTAGCCGGAAACCCTATAAATGCAGCAAAGTGGGAAGGACTTTGTCTCAAAGCCTACCTGACATATGAAAATTCATATAGGGAAAGAACCATACAAATTTAAGGATTAATGAAAACTCTGTTAACAGAGTTTAAGTTTTAGTAACTACGAGAAAACCCAAAAGGAGAAACCCTTAATAAATGCACCAAGGCCTTTAGACTCACCCATTAGTAAAGCCTACACTGGAGAACAACCCTTTAAATGTAATAAAAATGACAAGGTCTTACGCAATGACTTATTTCTTATTGCAGTATCAGAACCTCCATGAGAAACTTTACAAATATATTGAATATTGAAGGAATTTAACTAGAGGGGTAGAATTCGAAGATACAAAATGCTAAAGTAGACAGGTGCTTGGGGGTGCCTTCCCAACCATCCTGAAAATGGCACTCCTCTCCAGAGTCACACTAGTCCCTTAACCTGCTTTATTCTTCATAGCACTGACCACTTAACATGCTATGTATTTCTTAAAACGTGTTCACTTCCTCCACGAGACGGCAAACTCTGAAAGAGGGTGTTTTACAAAGCTATACATCCTCAGTGCCTAGGACAAAACCTGGCATGTACTAGGCACATAAAAATTGATGAGTGAATTATAGTACCTTCCTTATGTGGTAGCTGGAAGTTACTTCATTCTACATGAAACAGAATTTACTTAGCAGGCTTTAACATACAAAATACGTTCGCTGTTTTGTAATACTCTAGAGTAAAAAGCATTGTATCATCACTGTCACGGCATACAAATTATCCTCCAACTGTGTGGGGGTGGGAAAGTTGTACAAAAAGCACCCAATAGTGCCCTCACAACTGTACCAAGCAGTGAGACCCAAGTGGTTCACAGGGGTCATGAAGGCAAAATGGAAGTTTCAAGCTTTTAAAGAGAAAGTTCTCATTTCCTCGGGTCCAACTCTCATGACACTTCACTCCCCAGGAGTGCTTTCCTTGTTTGCCTTGTCAACCACTGGTGCAGAGGGCATGGCAGTGTGGAACACAGTAGAGCCACCCTTTTGTGCAGAGCTTGGCACTTAGAATCGCGTCACTTATTAATTCCGAAAACTTGACTCATGGTTTACCATTGATTAAGCATTATGTATAAAAGGTAGATTTTAAAAACACAGTGCTCGCCATCATAAGGCAAACAATAAAGCAATGCAATCCCTGTGATGACGCAGGAGGGCAAGATTACATGAGGAGAAGCAAAGGAGCATCTAAGTCTCACTGGAAAGGGCTGAAAAAAGCCGTATGGATACAGCACCACTGGAGTGAGTGGAGTCCTAAAGGGTAAGTAGGTATCGCTGGGCCACACAGCAGGGCAAAGCGCTCCAGGTGGAAGTGATGCGATCGGTAAGGATGTCCAGGAACACACATAGCACCTGGGGAAGAACTGGAAGTACTGTACTGGATCGAGATGCTCCAAAACCAAAGGGGGGGGGGTGTCTACAAACTGTATTTAAAATGATTTAAATCTTTATACTTAGAAAGCATAAGGCATTTTCACAGTAAAACTTAAACCACTAAGTTAAATAAAAATCATCTTAGCTATATAAGGATAAGCAAAGAGATGGGGCAGAAATAAGGAAAGATTCCATTTGTCCCAAAAGGCTCTAGGAGGAGGTTTATGCTTATTAAGAGATGCCTGGGTTTTGCTGTGTGAGGAATGCTGGACTGGAACATGATTGCACAGGGCGATCTGCAGAGATGAGGGGGGAAGGTAGGCAGAAACCGGGTGATGGCATTCTGCAGTGCTCTGCTCCGCTCAATGGAAGATCGAAAATAAAGAGGAAAAGGAACGGGAAAAGATTTTACATGAAAGAGGACTAGTGGTTTGGACATGCTGAACTGAAAATCACTATGGGACGTCTAAGCAAAGCTATTTCATAGGCAGCTAGAAATCAGGCTTAGAGAGCAGGAAGGAAGCTGGGATTCAAGTGCAGGTTTGGGAGTCAGGCTAACAGTAAAGGTGGTAGAAGCAGCCATGGCTATGACATTGCACACAAGAGTATTCAGAATAAGTAAAAAAGGAGGAAGAAGGGAAAAAAAACAGGGGGGAAAAGAGGAAAAGGACAAACTCTAGGGAAGATCAATACCTCAGGGAAGGCAGAGAAAGAGAAGCCCCAGGGGAAAAGAAGAAGACCGCAGACAGGGAAGGTGGAGATTGGTCTTCAGAAGAAGCAGGCTAGCTCTTTTCTTCTAAAGAGAGGCGGTTGGGTGGGGGTGGGGGTGGAGATAAGGAGGGCAAAGCTAGTAAACAGAAACTGACCTCCTAATAATCTCGGTTTTCTGTAAGACAGTACCAATGGCTATATGCTAGGGGAGGGAAAAGGGCCCGAGAAATGTTAGTGGTTTGGATCTGCCACAGTGGAAAAAGGAGAGGGTCCCCACCGGTAAAAACAAAAGGCTTACATTGAGGGCTCCTCTGAAGTTGAAGGTGAGACACTTAGAATGATCCCACTCTGAAGGGCTGCACCTACTTCATGTGGAACTCAGCATCCAGGAAAGGTGAATGATAGAATTAACAGGTGAGGGTTTGCAGAATGATGAGGCTGAAGGCCAAGGGGAAGGTGGATTTGGGGGTCTGTAGAGAGCACTTCATTCAGTTCCCCTCAGCTGGAGGCTGGATAAGGAAGGGAGAACATCTGTAAGGGGCTGATGGTTTAGTAGGAAGGGCAGCGGTCAGGAGGCGGCAGCTGTGAAGAAGTGAAAACAAGTAAAGGAGAAAATCATCAATGAAAATGAAGAGGAGAAAGAGCTAGGCAGACGAGAATTATCATCGGTTACTAAAATCTCAGATTTCAGGAGGACGGTCTGGGAGACCGATGGAACCACTGGGTGGAGCGTGACACAAAGCCCCCAAGCAGGAAAGCAGTTAGGGTCCCTGGCCTTTTACACTCACCGCTACTAGAGAAGACAAAAACATATAAACATTTCAGTACACATGGAAAGATGTGCCTTAAAGACGTATGAGCTAACAGTGGACTAACCTAAATTGGTTTTTATCTTTATTACTCATTTGATAAACCATGCATATTCTTTTAAACAAGATAGGAAAATCATTTTAAATTTTGATAAAATACCTAATAGGATGGATAAAAAATTTAAATGCCATTAGTAATACATGGTAAAATAATTAAGCAACCATTCTTTTGTGAAGTCTTTCATTATTTTTTCAATATTTTATTGATTTATTTTTAGAGAGGGGGAAAGGCAGGGAGAAAGAGAGGAAGAGAAATATCACTGTGTGGTTGCCTCTCGAGTGTCCCCTATTGGGGACCTGGCCTGCAACCCAGGCATGTGCCCTGACTGGGAATCGAACCAGTGACCCTTTGGTTCACAGGCCGGCATTCAATCTACTGAGCCACACCAGCCAGGGCAAATCTTTCATTATTTATCTTATTCTGGAAATAGAATCTGAATATTTTTCAGGATTTTGCCAATTTTTATATCTGTAGCATATATCTAAAGCAATGAGGCTACTTGATTTTAACCCTTTGAAGCATAGCAGGCTTCATGGTACGGAGATAGAAAAATAATCTAGAGATAGTAAAAATGGTCAATTTTGTTATATTTTACCACAGTAAAAAAAAAAAACTGAAATAACAGAAAAAAACCTTTGCAAAGGTGAACTGGATCCCTCCTTAGTATTAGTTGCAGGACGTCCGCAGTTCAGGCTGAGTTAGAGTAACACACGTGCCATTTTAGAAACGAAAGGACTGCTCCTTCGGAGGTTTAAGAATAGATAAGGAGACGTGGTGGTGGCATTTCAAAAAGGGTGACCACGCTGGACCTCTGTATGTAGTGTGACATTCTTAAGTTCAGTGTGAATGCATCTTCTTTTCCGGAACGTTTCCGTTTCATGGGTCTTTTTGTTTTTGTTTGAAAAAGATTAGTGTAAACTTACTAGTTGGAGCGATGCTGAAAGAAGTTTAAAATTTGTTTTGCATTTGTTGTATTCCATTCTTGTTCCTTCAGTGGTCCTTCGCACACAGATACGTACTTCTTCAAAATTTTTTCTCCTACTTCTCGAAAATCCAAGGGTTCTTTGTGTGTCAAGTGGCTTGCTCCAGAAACACTGGTACCCACGTCCTGGTTTTCTGGCTGTGGGTCCGCACAGTGCTTCAACCCCCAGTAACACATCTCTCCACTGTACATCATAGCCAGCAAATGGATGTCACTGAATATTCCTGGGGAAGGCATTTCAATGGAGAGATTAGAATTCAAAACTTCAAAAAGAAACTCCAGTTATTAAAACTAATAAATTCCTTTTATGTCATCAATCATTTTTCCTTCTCATTTAATAGCTACACTTAGAAAAGCCAAGTATCACTTGTGTACAATCCTCATTTGACACCTCTACTTTTTAAGATTTTATTTATTTTCAAACAAGAGGGGAAGGGAGGGAGAGAGGGGGAGAGAAACATCAATGTGCGGCTGCCTCTTGGGTGCCCCCCACTAGGAACCTGGCCCCCAACCAGGCCTGTGCCCTGATTGGGAACCAAACTGGTGACCCGTTGGTTCACAGGCTGCCACTCAATCCGCCAAGCCACACCAGCCTGGGCAGACACCTCTATCTTCATTTTATCTATCAAGAGGCACACACATTTCCTCTCTTACCCTTCAAAAAAAGAGTACTGTCAGAGAAGTTTTTAAAAAGATCAGTTAGACCAGTGTGTTCTTACCCTTTTTTGGGATTCTCTTTAAGGCCTCTTTAAGAATCGAATCTAATCAACGGAACCTCTCCGAGGACATACACCCCTAATTCTGCACACCATCTCAGAGCACTGAGAATCTCCCTGAAGGCCACCATGAACACAACTTTTAACTTAGGGTGTACTCCAGAGCCGAGATCATAGTTCCCGTCAAGTACCCTTCAGCTCCTACAGTTCTACTAGAGCCTGCAGAAAGCATCATGCACAAACAGGACCCCGAGAGGCCATTTAACTTTGAATTGTCCAAGTGGTTAAATTATATCTAAGATGTTTTATGTTCCTATGAGAAGGAATACATGCAGAATATTCAAAAGTTAAAGCATTCTTATCATGGAAGAAGGTAATTATATAATTAAACATTTGTGGCATATAAAGTATATCAATTTGGTGGAAAGACAAACAGACCTAGACTCAAAAAGACCTGGGTATAAATTATTGACTACAATGTAAACTATGTAACTAGCTCACTTCTTAAAGCCACTAAAATACAAACACATATAAATTTATATAAATACATTATTTATTCTAGTGTACAGGTACTTGTGTAACTAGAAAAGTTTACCTTGAATAAATGAGAATCATAATCTCAGTTTATAGCTCACCTTATATGGCTAATCAGAAATGATTATGATGGTACTAGAAACACAAAAAATAATAGAAGAAAAATTCAACTTTCAAGACTATTTCGGTGTCTGTTCTCTCGACTACGTTTTTATGTTTTAGAATTTGTCCCTTCACTTCATCTCAAATTCAGCTTATAAATAGTAGCAAGAGAAGGAACAGGTTTAGAAGAGCTGGCTGACTCATAAACTGTTATAGCAAAAGAAATAATCACTTAAGAGCAGAATCTGAGGCTTGCATTCATGAAAATATGATAGGCTACACTCTGAATTATGCTTTCCAGGTATAAAATATTCACTTAATACAATACATATTACACAAAATTATTTTTTACTTTATTCCTTCATACTTAACATATCAGAACACTCAGGAAAAAGCTGAATGCAGCTTCATATGTCATTCGGATTTATTAGATTCAACATTTCACTGAATGCATACCCTATTTATTCTGTGAACCTACACCCTGCTTAATTATTCCTGGAACGACTGGTGGAGAGTAGATAGGTAGAAGCAGAAACGGAGGGAAGGCTGAACTTCTAAGCAGGCTACAGCAGTGGGAGGAGCTGAAGTACATCCCACACAGTGAAGCCACTTGGGAAGGCTGGGAACGCTTGCCTAAGGGAGGCCCGGGATCTAATTTATGCCCACTCCAAGTTAGCCTCATTCTCGATCACTATTTTATCCTTCCCCTGGCTCTGCTTTAAAACATCATGACTTTCTGTTTCGGGAACAGGGAGCGCAGAGAACCCAGCCTGAGAGGGTGACTTTGGTTAAGGCCCTGGCTTTGCTCCATAGACAAGGTTGGGGAAGTGCAAGGAGGCACTGTGGCCTGCTGAGAGGT
Organism: Glossophaga mutica; assembly: GCA_039655065.1. NCBI lineage: Eukaryota > Metazoa > Chordata > Mammalia > Chiroptera > Phyllostomidae > Glossophaga > Glossophaga mutica. The sequence continues at coordinate 7,598,494 of CM077305.1, forward strand.
CCTTGGCTGGCCCAACCTGAGCTGGACAGTATGTGGCCTCATTTCACCACCAGAAGGTGACTGTCCCCTCTGGCTTTTTCTTTAAGGATGCTGGCCAGATGGGAGGCAAAAAAAAAGGGATGTAGTGTGGGGTCAAGGTAGGTGAAGCAAGGTCTAGGCCCAGGGCTGTAGGCAGAGAGCTTAAATTTCTCCTTGCTGAGAGTCTGATGGGGAGGATTTCACAGCACCTGGGTCTCCCTGACCTAAGACTAGGTAAAGGATGGGGCGGGGTGCGTGGCCTGGTCTACAAAGTTCTCTCCCCTGCAAGGGAATACCTTCATCCCTGCTCTGAGGAGGTTTTTGGAACTTCTGCTGCCTTCCCAGGTATGTGTACCATCCAGGTTGGGCCAGACTCCAGAATTTAACCGGCAGCCAAGGCTCTGAGGGAGGCAGCCTACCTGGTTTAACCACACAGACAGGGATGGCCGTGAACTCCCTTCATAACCCCCCAATTGTCAAACTTGGAATTCCAGAAGTTCCCAGAGGGACACACCAAAGCGAAAGGTAAAAACGAGCTTGTCTCTTCCAGTACCCCTCTCCTCTATCCAGGCGCCCCTGACTGCTGTCTCAGCATGGCTTCAGCACCTGCTATACGTGGAGGCCCAGGCTGGTGGCGGCAGTCTTCCAGGGCACCAGGCTGGCGCGGAAAGAGCTGGACTCAGCCTTCTGTGCTTCCTGCAGAAGGGGGTGCATGGGACAGCCGCTGGCCAACAGCCCCACAGGGCTGAAGTCACGGTGGCGCCACTGCCCACGTAAGAAAGGTGCTCTAAGCACACACGTCTTGGGCCTGCTCCCACAGGTACTTGCTCAGTACCTTGTGCTTGCACATGTTGGTGGCATAACGCACAGCTGTGTGTGGAAGGGCCGCAGCTTCAGCAGCCCCCATGCATCAGGCTGACAAGTTGCTAAGGACACAGCAGAACAGACACAGGTGGCTGGTGGGGTACAGCGCCCTCTCCACACTGAAGATGTTGGCATCCGAGATGAGGATCACCTCAACGCAGGTGCCCTACTTGGCCACAAACTGCAACAGGTCACTCATGCCCGATGACAGGATGATAGCCTCACTGCCCACACGCAGGTCCCGCAGCTGCATGCCCCGGTACTTGAACACTGCACGCATTCCTTGTAAAAGCCTTCGTGGTAGGTGGCACGCAGGCCCTTAGGCAGCTGCTGGCCGGCATGATGCGTACCATCCATGTGGAGTCCTCGCTGTTTTTGTACTCTCCTCCAGGTGGAAGGTCAGGAGGAAGTGCAGTGTGCCCTGCACCGCTGTCCCTAGCCAGGCACCGGAGGCCAACAACTGGAAACACTCGCTCATTGTTGGTACCTCACCCTGAGCACACCAGTAGGGGCCTCTGTTGGTCTCCAGCCCTGTCCTGAGCTCCGCTAGCAGCTTGGTCCAGAATGATCAAGTTTTGTGTAATCCAAAAGAATTCCTCAAATACAAGGGGGTCAGGATCTTGAGGAGCGGCAGCTGCAGAAGTCTGTCCCAGCTGAGTTTGCAGAGTCAGGAGAGGTGCCAGCTGAGGTATTTGGGTACAGGATGGAATCAGGGGTGCTTGTAGGAATCAGAGGGGACACAGGGTCTCACCCGCCCTGAGATTTCTGGGCTCCGACTCGAGTCCCTCCAGTCCCAAGGGGCCCTGGATAATGCATCCTCCTAGCCTCATTCTTTATATTAATGAGGAGGAGTGGCTGCTGACCAAGGTACACAGATATCCTCCAGGAAGATTTTTACCAGGGAAAGAATGAATGGCTGTATGATACAGAATGGTCCTCAAACTTCGGCCTGCTTTAGAATTACCAGGAGCATGTGCTGACTGCTGGGCCCCCACCTCCAGAATGACAGGTTCTGGTATGGGGTTGGGTCTATGGACTTGCATTTTTAACAAAGTCCTAGAACCTAGGGTGATACTGATGCTGCTGGTCCACAGACTGCGCTAAACCACTGCATTAAACTATCTTGCATTAAAAGGATGAGTAACATGTAAAAAAAAAAAAAAAAAAAAGGATGAGTAATATAAAAATTAGGCACCTTCTTCTCTACTTCTTCAAGGAATCTACTACTCTGTAGCTATAGTCCTTTGGCTGCTACGAGTTTTCCTTAATTTTTTCCTTTTTTTGGTTAATGCTCAGCATGGTTTTTGATAAACTACTTGGCCTTGCCCTGTGCATGTCCTAGAACACGTGATAGTGGGGAATGCAGAGAGGGAGAATAAATGAAAGTAAGGGCAGAAAGGTGACTTTCATATAAAAAGGTGGGCAGACTGGCATCCATAGGAGCAGCGAGGTCTCTCAATCTGACTGTATCATGAGTACGTGGGCTTATTAAAGATAGCGTCCTACACTCCACATATTGAATCAGAACCTGCAGGTGGCACACAGAAATGTGGATTTTTAACAAGCGACCCAGGCAATCAGCCATGCCAGTTCAGAGCTGCTGCTTTAGGGGGTCTGAAGTCCAGTTTCTGGATTAAGCAATGGGCAAAAGGGCAGCCAGAGGAAGGTGGTCCTCAGTGGTATACAAAGGGCATACACCAAGGGTGTGCAAAGCTCAACATTATTTGATTTAACCTGTTAACTCCAGGGTTATTCTGACAAGGCTATTTTTATAAGAATACACAGAGGAATGAGGCTCAGAGATGAGATAAAAAAGTTTACTAAATACATTACTCGGTAATTTTTAAAAGCTAAAAATTTAATGACATGTAATATTCAAAGGACAATATAATTATCTTACCTTAGAAAAAGAAATCTTACTAAGTATATACTGCTTTGAGTTTTATCTAAAATTAAGTAAATTATTATTAAGATCTGCCCACAAAAATATTTTCGATGACTCATATAGAATTTTTCTCCCTAATGAGCGCTGAGGATTTTCTGGAATCATGTTTTATACTGGCTAACAAAAAAATGAAAAGTTAAACGTTTCTGGCGGGGTCTCAGGAATAATTTAGCCTATGAAAAGTGGCGCTGCTGGTCTCTGATGACCTTGACAGAGATAAATTACACAGGCACTAACAGCTTTAGATGAGAGCAAGAGAGAAAGAACGAATCTCTGTGACAATACCACTACAGACATAACACAGTTTTCTCTGTTTCTGGAAAACAGCAACCCTCCCTGCCCTTTTGACTCCCCTGTTACAGAAGCAATACAAGCTAGGGCGAGTGCAAGTTATGACCTAGGAGAAGATACCAGTATCCCATGCATTTTGGAGAAGAAGTTTCAGGCCATGAGAATACCTTACCCTATGACTAGAAATGGGAGAAGAAGGGAAACAGGTGACCTGTGCCACCTTCTTTGGTTCTAAATAGGCTTCAGTGTCTACCCCTACTTTTTCTTTTAAAGTAATCCATACAGTTGTGTAAGGACATTTTAGAAAAACCATTTTTAATGCGGCTAGTCAGTTCACTAGTTATCTGAATAAATACTTCCCATAAATAAAACACCCCTGTTTGTCAAAGTGTCACACCTACTGAAAGAGCACTTTGTATTCACGATAAAACTTCTATAGGACAAGCTATTTGTCCGAATTAACTGTAAGTAAAAACTTTTGTATACCACTAGCCATATATTGATAACACTTATATCATACTTTCCCCCGTGCAATGTTTTTAATAGAAAAGCCCAGAGAAACTACCAAAGGAGAATTAAAATATAAAAGAGACTTTTCCCTAAGAAGTTTTCTCTTTTTCCCATTTTTGATTTTCCCCATCAAAACCTCGGATGAGGTATGAAAGAAAACGTACACACATGATCATGTGCATCATTCTCCAGCTACGTGACCGTGAACAGGCACAGCTGGTTCATCAGGACCTCAGTTCCTCCACTTCTAAAAAGAGACAGTAAAAATAGGTGGTTCTTCCCCCCGCACCTCAGCCGAAAACCCAGATGATACACCATATCCAGTTCTTAGCATTTTTAAGTGCAAAGATGTTTATGGCAGAAACTAACAGTTGCCACCCAGTATTTATTCTTCCTTTCTTAATAAACAGACTTAATTTTATTTGGGATGGCAGTGCATCACGTAAAGGACTATACTTTCCAGGTTCCCTTGTAGTTACATGAATCCATGTGATCCACCTCTGGCCAGTGAAATGTAGATGAAAGGGTTGTGCATGTTGTAAGAAACTTCCGAGAAGGCTGCTCCAAAGGAGCAGGCTTGGGTAAAGAAAACATCCTTCGCCACTCCTGCACACTGAGAGACAGGTTAAGATGGAAGGAGCTCCAGGAGCATGCTGGGATGCTGAGAATGGAGGCAGACCCCTCAGAGGGATGCACCCTGCACGGCTCCGGGAAGTACCGTCCACACGGGAACCTGTATAAAGTGCCTCCTTCTGAAGCTAAAGGCTCTGGTTCTAAAGGTGCTGGAGGAAAAAGACGGGAACCTGGTGACACCACAGACCCACGTAACCGGCTCTGGATCTTCTTTACGGGCAAGAGCAGTAAAGTTGTATCTTATTTAAAAGTTACTTCTAGTTTCTGCTACAAGTAGTAGAACCTGGTACCTGATGGAGACTATGGGGGATGCAAAGTAAGTGTGTACCATGAAATATAACACTCCCCAAAATTACAAAACAGAGAGGTCAGCAGCAGTTTTCTATATGAGAAGATCTTTTAGAAGCTGTTTTATTATTTTTGTCTATGATGTAACTTGAAATGTACTTAAATCAGTGTGAAATATAATAAACTTCTTAAAACTTTAAAAGGCTTTAAAAAACAAACTTCAAAAAGAGATCACATTACCTTCACTCAGTAACTTAGCTGTGTCTAGGTCTTGGAAAGAAACTCCTTCATTTAATTGGGTAGGACAGCGATAATTTAGCATCTGGAGCAAGTAACTGATTCCATCAACAAGGTACTAAATGAAAGTCAAAGCCAAAGAATTGAAAGTATTATACGCAGAGCTACAGAAACTTCAAATGTTATCCCCCCCCCACCCCATTCTTTACTCAAGAGAGAATGGGCTAATACACAGATGTGTCTTATGGCTATTACATTTTAGTGGTCAAAGGATCCACCACCCCAAAACTTTTAATATGTATTATAAAGTGTAACCCACCAAATGCTCCAGTTGCAAGAGTATGAAAGAAAAAAAAAATCCTTAACCAAGAACACATGATTCAGTAATATACTTGTCAAAAATGGGATCAGAGGAAGGAAAGGATAAAGGATGAGGGTAAAGGACATGGTTCAACAATTTATTATGTATGTACTTACTGTAATTTACAAATTTGCTCAAACCTTTCCATCTGAAAGTGTGGCCGCTCGTTTCCAGACCCACATAAACTAAACGTACCCGAACCACCCAGGTTAGAGTCCTCAGTGATAGCACGCGACACTCAGACGATGCTTACGTTTACCGATTTGGTCAGAAGAGTCAAACCAAACCAGAGCGCCACAGTTTTCCAGGAGCAGCAGGAGTGACCTGCTGACAGAGAGGCTCACAACCACATCTGTTTTCTTCGGGCCAAAAAATTTACTTAAAAATTAATATGGATCATCTACCTTTTTATGTATTTAAAAAATAAAAATCCTGAGCTCATAGAACTTTCTGGTATACAAGGGCTTTCGCATGTTATCCTATTCAATCTTCACAACAATTCCGATTTGTCTATGATGACACAGCCAGTAAGCAAAAGACCTGGAATGCAGACCCTTTGGTTCCAACAGTCTCAATACTAACCAAGGACAGCTCTCCGAACCCTACAAAGATGTCAATAATCAAAAATACATGAGAAATGCCTTCTTACCTCTTTCAGCAAGCTAGATTTTCTCGTGAGCCACTCTCTCCTTTTGGTCAGAGAATGACAATACATGTAGAGCAGGGCTCCTCGTCGCCACGCGAGACATTCCAGGAGCTCGTCCCCAAGCAGACCGCAGTGCTGAAACACAGCAAAGGCGCGGCTGAGAAGGGAGGCCTGCTGTCTCCAAAACCAAAGTTAAAGTCCAAGTACTGAGAAATTAAGAGCACTCTCATCTCGCAAAACTTGCTCTTCGTTTATGTATTTACACAGCCATGTCTCACTTAGGAATGCGGAAACCCATTATTGTATGAAAATTAAAATACTCCACTTATAAATATTTGTACAAAATGTTGTTTAAATATTTTAGTGGCAAATTCTAATATATCTGAAATATAAATACTCCATAATCTGATTAAAAAGATAACTTTTCAGAAATACATGTTACTTGAAACAAGAGCTATTTCTACTATTGTTAGAATAAAAATATGTACATGAAAACAATTTTAATCAAACTTTTACTCTGTCGTGTCATTTAAAATGTGAGATGATGTGTTTCCACAGTTAGCATCCCCTCATAAACACATACAACACTAAAGATATCCAGGGGGAGAGAGGCAGCAGTTAAAGATGAGAAATTAAGCACCTGAAAGAGTAGCCATGGCTAGAGATAAAAATTTTGAAATCACCCAAATAGGGATGGCAGTCTAGAGTATACAAGCAGGTTGTAATGCAAAGGCAGAAGAGGGACTGTCAGAGGAGTTAGGAGATATCCTTGGGCGTGCCTGCTCCCAGAATGGGGGAAAGGGGAGATGCTGGGGAAAGAGCAGGACTGCTCAGAGATGAGGAGGAGAAGCAAGCTGGGCTGGAGGGTTAGGCTGATCCACGGGAAGAAAGGCAGCAAATGTCCAGAAGGATGAGGGTTGTAAAAAGGACAAGAGTTGTGCTAAGTAAGTTCCTAGGGACCCTCAAGAAGATACAGTATCTGCAGAAGTAAAGAGAGCAGAAATAGCAAATATCTGTGCTTAGAAAATGATCAGGCACTGTAATTAAAATACAATCCCAGCATGCAAATACTCTGAAACATCTCTAGTAAAATATAATAACTTCTGTCGTGAAGTGTTAAAGTCTCCTTTGATCCGCCTTCAATCTTAATTTATGTATTTATTTAAATTTTATTTGTTTTTAGAGAGAGGGGAAGGGAGGGAGAAAGAGCAGGAAACACTGGCCTGCAACCCAGGCATGCGCCCTCACCGGGAAATGAACCGATGATCTTTCAGTTTGCAGGCCAGTGCTCAATCCACTGAGCCACACCAGCCAGGGCTTTCCATCTTAATTTAAAACAGAGACAAAGACATATTCAAGAAGAAAAAATTACAGACGCTAAAGAGCGGTCCACACAGTAAGAATTAGCAGCTTCACCATCATTCACGAGTGTAAAACTTACTTTGGGGTTCGTGTTATTTTCTTTAACTAAAATTTCTGGTTCTGAAAGAAAAGTGATCAGCTCTTTCACTTTCTGTGAAGAGTCTTCAGGGAAATCTTCATCTACTAGCTTGTTCTCCTCAAAGTATGTCATGTCCAAAATAGCCTGATGTGTAAGAGAAAACAAGTATCTGTAAATGATACTGTAAACCTGAGGGAATAACTCTCAACAGCTTAACTTTGTGCATATACATATATTTTATTAGACAGTTAAATTTTCTAGCACAGTATTTAAATCTGAGCCCTGGCAGGGTAGCTCAGTTGGTTATAGCGTTGTTCCACTGCATCAGGGTTGTGGGTTCGATCCCAGGTCAGGGCACCTATAAGAATCAACCAATGAATACATAAATAAGGGAACAATAAACCAATGTTTCTTTCTCTAAAATCAATAAATAGAAAAAAATTTAAATTTGAAAAGTTGGCAAAATGTCTAGCTGTAAATATAATGACATGAACTTTATGGAAAACTTCATAGCTATTTTACTGAAATATTAAATTAGTGCTAATCTTCCTTCCTTCACAAATAAAGTGGAGTTGTTTTAATTAAGTTAATCATATACAGTATTAATTATGAAAAGTATAATTGTTATATCCCTTGCTATTTATACATATATACTCTGAACATTTTCTAAATGGCTGCTGTATCAAGTTAAGATCACCACCACTAGTTTTGTAAATTGAATCTTCAAAGGATTTGTTTTCCCAAATGCAGATTCAACATCTGGGGGATATGTATCCTGTCATCCAATACAGGCAGCGTATCACCCATATCATGCATCTGGAATGCTGAGACCCCAGCATTCTTAGTTAAATGCAAGGCACTCTGTCCAAGTACCTTCAAACTACCCAGTCCCCCCTTTTTAATCTATTGGACTAAGACCAACAAAACTGTGCTCTAGTATCAGTTCTACCGTTAACCATCTTACTAACGAAAAGACAGGTTTCTGAACCTCAGTTTCTTCACTGGTGAAATGAACTGGACCAAGTGACTTTTCAAGTTCTTTGTTTTGATAAAATGAATTTACATGTAAAGTACTTACAACATCACCTACCACACTACTTAAGTGCTAAATGTTCTTTTGCAGAGGGCTTAAGCCAGGAAGGCCGAGACCATCCTCCTACGAAAAATGGCCTGTTGATTCAGAACCTTAAGTGGGATGCAAAGGGATTCTGGGGAATATAAGTCTACATCTCTAGGGGGTTTGCTTTATTCTTGGAAAAAAATTAAGATGTTCAGAACTCTCTCATGTGAAAGAAATGAGACAAGCAGGGAGCCTTCTGGAAAGAAAGCAAGCCAGGCCAAGTTCTGCCAATTTACAACAGCTCCTGGGGGTTTGTGAGTAGCTGTCACGGGCTCATCCGACCATGGCAGTTGAC